>OX336393.1:343574909-344833465 GCA_946902985.2 Meconema thalassinum
TCAACAAGAAAATAGGGCAAAAAACATGAGGATAAAAATATGGGAAAAATGGTTGCTCAAACATTATTAGTAAACTCAAATACAATAAACGTTCACGACTACCTTATCTGCCGATTGACGTTCCAGAGGAAAATTCCCCAAAGAAGACTGCTGATGGATCCATTTCACCACGTTAAAGTTGAGCTCCATCCTCGAAATAGGAAATAGCACCCTCGGAGAATCGAACTGCTTCCTTCTCCGTGAATCGCTCTGCTCCTCGAAGACGAATAGACATCCTTCCGGCAATAATCTTCTTTGTGAGTCGGGATATCCCTGACCTCTCTTGAAAAATTCCCTGAAGTTCCAGTAGACAGTCGTCATGAAGTTTTGTAGAAATTTCCGAAGATATTATTCATATTCAGCGTATGAAATTGTTTCTATGGCTTGTTCGATGGTATTCAGCCTTTAATTACGAAACATGGGTGTAGATGGTATTCACCACATGTTCGCTTGTGTGGAATAGCAATTAGCGAAGTTCCATGTCGCTATCTTACTCCGTTGAAGTATGTCCCAATTGCAATAAGCCCTTTTAGCCTTCCATCTGCTCTTCGGTTGTAGTGTTAGAAGAACAAACTGCCGTATTCAATTGCTCCATTATACTGTATCGTTCTGTAACCAAGCAATCTGAAGTCTTTCTATTCCATTCGCAGCGTCAGCCGTTGCGTTGATTCTGGCTATACAAAAGTGCTTCTCTAGTGGCGAGATAATCACTTTTGTCAGTCGTATAAAACTGCTAATATCTTTTAAACTAATCGGTCGAAATTGTTCAGCTTTTCTCTATAACTGCATGTAGCACTGCACAATACAATTAGCTTATCGGTGACCGCTAACTGTTCGAAGCTAAACTTGTAGAAGCTTTCTAAGGTCCGTTTCAACTTCACCTAGTTTGACTTGGATCTCGTTAATATAGTGGCCTCGCCACGCGTTATAAAGACGATTCTTTTCACTGCTGTTCACTTCGACGTCTCACTATAATGAATGTATAAGAAAAGAACTTTCACAAATATACTTCGATGATCTGAGAATGAGGTCTCAGAATAATCGGAGAACGAAAGAGGCTCCTCTCTTCTGCGCAAGCCCTTTTATTAACTTCTCGAGGGGCGTTTCCATCCCTTCCAAAGCGTGATACTACGTCATCGCTAGAACTTCCAACTTCGTTAATACATGACGGATTTTCAAAATTCAAAAACTGAAAATAAATTTCACCAAAATTCCAAATCAATGCTTCTACTGCAAATGGGTTTCCACAATTCTGCATTCCAAAAGTAATAAAAATACCATAGTTTCAGCAATCTCCGTCTTCCTTGAAACTATCGTTCATTGGTTCATGCCTCTCCTCCAATAGCATAGTTTCTTCCTCAGCAGAATTCCTCGTTTCCTGCGACTGCGTCGTAAATCTTGGAACATTCTCGACTAAATGCTGACGTCACTGAGAATCTCAGCTCAAGTAGCCTGCTGGCATAACATTTACGTCATCCGTGCTTACGTCATGACTACCCACGTCATAACTATGACAGCCATAACTCTCCTTATAATTTCAAATATAGCCACCGTGGTCTCTATATAATTCAATTACGGGGGCAGTATTAAGTATGCATTTATTGTCATAATCATGTATACTCTGCAATGTTAAATATTTTGACTTCTGTAGAAAATAAAACAACATTGTACCGTTGTTTTCATTTATTTACAAACTTTATATATATATTTTTTGTTTCATGATAATATTTTTAAAGGCCATACTAAACACTAAAACATTATTATTCTATACATATTTTTTCTTTCAGTCCATTGTCATGACCTATATCTTCCAGTATTATTTGACATTTGTTTTTTTTATTTAATTAAAACGAACCATGCACCTATTGTTTTTAAAACATTCATAAATTAAGTGTACAGGTTGTACAGCATTATTGACTTCATCAAAAACACTCTCCGACATATCATTATAGGCAGAAATGTCTCAAAGTTTTCACAAACACAAAGCACACGATCACCATACGCTGTTTTCAATTTCCGAATCTTCATAATGCGGAATGGAATATGCGTTGGCAATTCGCTGAGCTTCTTTGTCTCTAAGCCAAATGCTTGCCCAACAACATTCAAAACATTCATTGTAGTAGTCTATAAACAAAAGAAAAGCATATCTATTACACTCTAAAACAGCTTTAATAATATTGTGCAATTAGGGATTTTGCACTATGCATGGCTAATACATTATACTAGTTATGTAAGAAATGCCCTAACTGTAGCAGATACTGCTTTTCTGCATATAGCACAAGTGTTGAGATCTAATGCACACTTGACACAGGCTATCATGTGTCCACAAGGCAAAAATACAACACCTAGTTCATCTTGATAACAAATTTTACATAATTGTTGGTCACACTTTAGCGTTAAAAATCCCTCAGTATGCCTTCCTTCGGAGGGGAAGTAAAGCCGGCGGTCCCATGTCATAGATTTATGGCATGTTAAAGATCTTTCCACTAATTACACCTGTGTGAAACTAAATTGGATAGGTTAAGAATGTAAACAACGCTCTTTGGTTGCTACGTTCGTTGCCAAGAGCCGACTGCGGTGGCGTCTAGTAGCTAGTTCTGAACTAGGCCTAGTAGTCGTTGGCGGTGGCGTTTGGCGGCAAAAGTAGGAACTATTTGAAAATTCAAAGTTGCAGTCCCTACTTGAATTAAAAAAAAACAGATACACACACTAATACAGTCATCACAATTAACACCAGTTATCAGACAGATTCTACACTCACCCAAAGTACACGGGGCCACATGCCCGCGTTGTCGCAGCCCCTAAACTAAGGAACCAACCAACCAACACTTTAGTATCTGTTCGTGAGACAAGTCTTTCTTTTCAGCCTCATGTATTTGCTCCACATGTTCTAACTCTAAAGGCACTTTTATGTCTTGTGCTGCAATCACGTTTTCTTTACGAATAGTGTTCACAAATTCCTGACCTTTAAGCAACACCATGTGCTTACAGTTAGGTAACCAACGAGCGTGTTGCACATAAGGGTCATCAGTCATTTGCCAATCCTTTAAAGCAAATCCACAATAAAAACATTGTTTTATCCCCTTCACCAGTATAAAAAATCCAGCTTCACTTAGCTGTTTGGTAAGGTGTTTTAATATTAATGGCCAAACATTTTTATCAGATTCTAAACGTTTTTCAACAGAGCTGTACTCTGGGTGTGCTAGTGCTTTAGTCTTGCAAATTCCCAATTTTTCAAAAGCACATGCCAATTCAACACTGTCTATGGCATATGGACCACATATATCGACACTACCGTTGTTGGCTGGTTATACATCATTATTATTATTTATTTGTGATTCAGCAACGTAAGTAGTGGCCAATGGTCTAAAGGTTCGGTAAAATGGATACACGTGTATGTTACCCACTTGTTTTACAAGCATGTAAGGACAACAAGAAGACCATCGCAAATGGTCTCTAAAGGGATCATCCCCTTCTTCCCAGTGTGAAAGTTCAATACGACAAAACACACAGCGCACCACATCTTCTCGGTTCAAGTAAAAAAAAAACGGCTTTTGCAAGTTCATGTGTCGACAAAAGGCCTACAGGCCAGGATTCAAATGTTAACCAACGGTCATGTTCTGATTTAAAATTTAACCCACGTGGTAAACCAACTTGCTCACTTGTTGTATTTGGTACTAACGCCATGTGTTATAATACAACTTTTGCTTATTGTAAGTTATTATCGTTGCACAGAGTACTTTAAAGCACAATGTATGCTTGTTCACTGTCTGTTCATGACGTTAATGGCGCATGATGACACCTAAAAGAAAACAAAATAACCAATCACTCAATCAATCAATCAATCAATCAATCAATCAATCAATACTTTTAAATAAAACTTTAACGTTAATTGGCATTAATATATCAAAACACCATAAAAATTATAATAAACTGTATGTCGGCACTAATAATACCCATGTACTTATTTTCTTTTTATAAAGCTGCAGTCATTTAAATTCCCCTTTAACCAATACATAAACAAAAAATAATAACGTCATGTCATTTTGTTCAGATTATCATGTTCAAACCTGTGAATATTTGTTAGTTCATAGGGTACAAAGTTCCTCATTTTTCTACTAGAAAGCGCTATAGAGTTTAAGGAGATTAGATATCTAACATCTAACCTCCTTGACTTTCATAGTCAAGGAACAACTAAATTCGACATGCAAACTATCCTCTGTGTGTCAAATATCAAAGCTTGCACCCGGCACCCGAGGCCATACGATATTAATATTATTATTAATATATTATTATTATTATTATTATTATAGAGAACGACATGTCAGTAAAATTAAAATTTTTGTTTTATACAAAATCCAATATGGCCTTGTACTTTCCCGGTAAACAACCAATATGGTCTTGTACCGGTTGCCAATACATAGTCATTAATCAAGAAAGCAATCATCGTCCTAGTCATGTACAGGTAATGAATTTTTTGTCTACGAGTTTTCATTAGTGGTAAAATGGAATAGCATTTTATGTTAGGCTTACCTGAGTTTTAAATAGTTCACTGCCTGGAAACAATGGTTGCACTTTACTGCGTCTCGGGTTTTCAGCGACTGCTACGGCGGTAAGGCTTTTCTTTCCAAGTTTCTAAAAATAAATAAAATAAACCGTTATAAATACCTAAATTCAGGTTAATACATGCATTTAGTAAAATAAAATATGAAACAAAACGAAATGAAACAAGTTAGTTTAAAAAAATCCCACCTTCACTTGCAGAGGCTTCTTGCTGTTTCCTTCTAGTGGGCTCAAAAGTGCAATGGTTTCTTCTCTCTCAGACATGTAAGGTATACCGGTTATCTGCAAGAAAATAAATAAATAAAAACATTAATTACCTAAGCAATAAATAATTGCATGTAAGTATATATAAATCAATAAATATATAAGTGAATAAATATATACCTACCTCACAACAAGGTTAAGTATTTTCCACCAACACCAAAACTGTTAAACAAGACCAAGTGTTTCACGCAACGCAGTGTGTTCAATGGTAGTCACCTAAGTGAGTGTGGAAATGATAACAACATGTCTTTATATATGCTACGTTGCATGTATAATCATTTTTCCCACGCTTTGAACATTCTGTTATCATGCACGTGGACAGATAACGTCCCAGGTGAACACATGTGGCAGATCAAATTTCACATGAACTTGCATTTTGTCACGTATGAAGCAAACAGGGTGTAACTGGTTTAGCGTACATGTGGTTTCACATGTGTACGCATGCATTTCGCTCTTCCCTGCCAACATGGTTGTCGGATTATTTCACCTCCAAGCGTCTTGGTCATTTTCCATTGCACCTGTTGTCAAGTCTGATCAGCGCATTCCAATAAGCTCAAATGACATTCACCTCCTGCTCCTCTGCTCCTTGGCAAGTTTGTTTTCTCTACTCGCTTCGACCAACATAGAACCAAGTTCTCATCACCGTTTCCACGTCAAAGATCCCCTTCGAGGGTAAAATGTGTGAAAAAAAACGAACCCTCGCTCTGCCATAAACCGACCCGCCGAAATAGCGATTGTTCTATTAAGCATGGTCCTTGTGGTTAGCGACAGGTTCGTTGAATCACCCACCCAGCAGTAGCGTCTCTCTCAACCACCACGCTTCATAAACATTATAAACAGGTAAAAAAAAGTTTTTTCAACATGTATGGCGTTAGGCCCTTTGTGAATTATATTTTGGAAAAAATATCTACCACATTTGAAAGGGGGCGTTAGCCCGAGTCCTAGGACACCTCGTACACGTCTCTAGCGTTATTGGTTCGTGAGATATCGGCAAAAGTCACAAGAAACACGTGTTTACCCCAAAATCGAGTTTCCAATTTTTTAAAATTATAACGAGTGGTCCATAGCAAAGAGAACGTCATCCCGAGTCCTTGGACCCGTCGTACACGCCATTAGCGTGATGGGTTCGCGAGATATAACAAAAAGACTAAAATCACGTTTTCCCCCCCAAAAAAACATGTTTCCAGATTTTCACCTTTTCGACACCTACATTCCCGTAAAGAGCACAACGAGACAAAAAAACGAATCCAAGCACGCCCTCCACGCATGACTCCTTCCATTCCAAGGTTGCAGGGGCTCACAACTTCCTAAGTGGCGCAGCTCGCTCAATATCCCACTACTGTCAGGTTTTTATCCTAGAGACTTGAAATTTATTTTGGGGTAGAAGTTATAGGGACCATTGATTTAAGTCAAATGAACTTTTTCGTAAAATTCCTACTTTCCAAAATATAGGATTTTCAATATTCGAGTGTTTTCAAAAAAACATAAAAAGTAAAAACGTTTTATTACAAAAAATAAAGGTTATAAAGACCATTCATTTGAGCCATGGCACAACGTTCTATCATGTTTGGTTTTCAAACTATCACCTACTTTCGAAAAAAATAAAAATAAAAAAAATAAAAAATATAACGAGTGGTGCATAGGAAAGAGGACGTCAGCTTGAGTCCAATGACACCTCATTTGTCAACATCCAACCATGCGTTCAAGAGATATTAATTATTTAACATGGCTGAGGCTTAGTAGTAAGGGCATGTATGTTCTAGAGTGCGTTAGAAGCGCCACTACTCCCCTACTGTAGAGTTCCATGAAATTCGAGAGGCACAATAACACGAATTTTGACTTTTGACTTTTCTTTGATTATGAAGCACATAACAAGCCAATATTATCCTCTAAAATACTTTTAAAATTTCAAAATAATGCAAAATTTGTAAATATAATGAAGTCATATCACGATTTGTAATTTAAATTCTTGAAATTACGTAAATGCTCGAATTCTTGTACAATTATTGAAAAATACATCATAATCATTTTATTTCCTTTAATATCAGCATTTTACCACTCCAATACACCTGATACATGTTAGATGAAATGATGTGTTTTGTTCACACTATTGTACCTAATCATACAGTCTTGCGAAACAAAACAATGTGATTCCTTTTCCAGATTCAACTGACTTAGTGGGTTTGATATTGGCTACCATATCTCTGGATGTGCAGCACCTTAATATTGTGATACCTAGTCCCACAGTCAAGAAATTTGTGCCCAAATGACAGGCAGCTGATGACACTTCTTATCACGACCTGAAAATTTAAGGTCGACCGAGAGTGCCGCAAACTTCTTCTCAAGGCATTTAGCGTCATAATTTTACAATCAAGAACTTTAATTTGAGACCATTCCGAGTCTGTTAGGTTTTGCAGTTCCTTCACTGAACTGTTTCAAAAAATTTGTGCTCTGTATCAGGAAAAAGTTAACCAGGGGTTTTGCAGAATTTATTTGTAAATATATCTTTTTAGCCTATTTTCATCATATGATAAAATAGGCTTATGAGATCACCTTTAGTCTGTGCGTATGTGTGTATGTGTGTTATGTTATTGTTGCTTTAAGGGGCTGAACAGCAATGTCATCTGTTCCAAATATATATGTGTATGTGTCCCCCTAATAAAATCTGAACTGCTGGAGAAATTTCAATGACACGTGGTTAAGTCATAGTACTATTTTGTTTGACCCTGAACGTGCCTTTCAAACTTAAATAGTTCCACCAATCCAACATGGCGGCCGCGCAAAATATTTCACTGGCATTCTATATCTCCGAAACTATTACTGATATCACCCTGAAATTTTTATTGGTGATAGAGAATACAAAGGTGACGCTTAAATACAAGTTAAGTACAAAACTAACATAGAGGCCAAGCGAAGTTAAAACATTTAAATGGGCTTTCCTCACAATTAATTCTCAAGAAACTTGACAGTACATGTTTATACATAATTACTTCTGTGGGCATCGAATCAATTCAATTGTTTTCATAAAAGAAAGATGACGGCTGTATGAAATTTTAAAATTAAATTAAATTAATCATGTGATCGAAGTGAACGTTTGATTAATGAACCTATGCAATAATCTTCAGCTAGTGGTACATAACTCTATGGCCTATGTATAATACAACCCAACATGACGATCATCCGAAATATTTAGACGGTTCTCAATATCTGCGAATCTATTACAGCAATCAAACTGAAATTTTGTATGTTGGTAGAGGCTATTAACATAAGTTCACCTATGGGACTTTCAATAACCTGATGAACTCAAATCCAACGTGACGGTGACGCAAAGTTTAAATAGGCTATCTAAATGGATTTTTCTCGCGATGTAATTATCCCTGCGCATTGAAACTTTGGGGGGCGTGGTGGTGCAGCGGTCAAGCTGTTGGCTTCTCACCAAGGTGGATTGGGTTCGATTCCCGGTCAATTCATGTGAGATTTTCGGTGTGAAATGTCATGTGCTGAGGTTCGGATTCCACGTAAAATGGATGTCCCTTGGCTCATAATCACAAGATTCCAGGTGTTAAGATGGCCATCTTATCCTAAATCTAGCTAAAACTAACTATTAATAACATCAGACGGTCCGATCGAATAGCAATATAGTACAAATAAATGATAATAATAATGGACCTTAACAACAATAATAATTGACCTTAACAACAATGACGACAATATAAAAATAATATGTTACAGAATGGACAGTTTGTACAGTGTACGAACATGAAAGAACGCTATGTTGTTGCTTGAATGCGCTGTTCATAGACGTTTCCTATTTTCCTCATGAAGATGATTCCCCATTCCCGGTCTCGTCTCCCTGCTTGGGGACATAGGACTCCAAGGAGGCCAAATAACTAATCTAATACCAGGTGAATCAGCTGCCCCTTATTTTTTAGTTTTCGGCCATACTTCCTACGTCTGATGCCAATATGGTCGACAGTTCCCCGTCCTTAGCCAAGCCACAATGACCCTAAACGACTTTACAAGATTTATGACAACATGGAAGCAAGACCTTTACAAAAACATGTGTGGGACAAGTGATAATTCCAAGCATCAAACTGTCATACGCGCATGCACAAAGAAGATGCCGATGATACGGTTTCAGTTGGACACGAAATTGATGCTAGGTACGGTAGCTTACTGATTAGAAAAAACGTGAATGAACCTTCGAAGTGGAAAGCAGTATCACATATCATACGCTTTCAGGCAAATTGAAGGGGCAAGTAGCCGTGGAGCAATGGTCTAAGTGCGCCGAAGATAATCGTCCTGTTTCTGGGAACTGGGTTCAAATCTCACCACCGCTAAATATTTTTATGCACATTTTAAGCCATGGGAATAATATACAAGGGCATTCGTGCCACATTTGACTAATATCATGCGGTGTTTATTTAGGGTTTAATGTGTACTGGCTTGACACAGTGTGCAGCCTAGAAGCGGTGGTTATTTCATCCCCATGTTCTTGTATTTGATCCCCCAGGGGCTCATATCTGGTGGGACGTGGGTTGGCGACCACGGGACTCCAGCTGAGTCTGGCATTGCTTCGACTTGCTTGTTCCGGGCTCCTCTCCGTCTTCTTTCCTGTCGAAACTCTCTTGGTCAACTCTTGTTCTCTTCCGACCCCGACGGTATTCTCACCTGGTTTCACCAGCTGGTGCTCTCAAATATTGTTCAGCTCTGTGCCCCTCGGCAATAAGGCCCTGCCTTATAGACATGTCGCGATGATCATTCATCAAGTTTCAATTTGCCATTATTGCATCATTTTGTATCTTACCATAGATATAGAAAAAAACTCATCTTTGTACGATAGCAGCGCAACTTTGTAATATAGGAGCGCAATACGAAAGAAACTGGAACATGTATATATGAGATAGCGACACCAGGATACAAGGGTGCACAGATCATTAGGGTTTAATGCGTAAGCATTACTTCTGCTTACACCTCTTTTCTTTCATCTTTTCGTAAAAACACTTGCACCAGTTTCCCCATGCACAGCACTTATCATCCTATCATCCTCTCAAATACCTGTCACTCAAATTACCTTAATCCCCCTGTTGAGAGGACAGTCAACAGCCCCATATTAAGTGTGAAACTTCAATTCAGCAATTTATTTCATATAAAAACAGGAAAACTCTGAAATATGTAATTTTATGTAATATCACTAAGAATATGTAGAATACCCACAAATATGAAAAAACATGTACAATATGTAATTACATAGAAATCCCAGCTCTACTTATCAGTGTCAGGACGTTTACCTGCAGAGTGTGTCTGTTTCTTACACTGCATTTCCTTTGGCGTGCGTTTCTTGACACTGCCGTTGGCCTCGTGTTTATGATTAAAATGCTTGCGTGCGTCAAATTTTTTACCTGCATTCATTGACGGGGTCAAGCTGCATTTTTGTGCCTTAGCTTGAAACTAAGTTACGTTTCTGTGGCAGGACACACTCCTTCAATTTATGTCCATGTTTGGTACAAATGAAACACGTAACTTCGCTACCATTAGCGACTTGACTTTCTGCCATTTGTACTTCGGTACAAATACTTTGGGCGTCAGGTTCCAGCTTTGTCTGAACACTGAATAACTGAAAACTACTCGTGTCCCCCTGAGTATTCGCGTCAAGTGTACTAATGCTGTCTCGTTCGCTAGGGGGTGTGTGCTCACTAGGGAACTGTGCAATTTCCAGATCCGTTTGCGTGCTTATCGAGATCATGTTAACCCCAAATGGTACCTGAGTGGATTTGTCCACCGAGCAGTGTTCCTGCTCATCACTTTCGAGATAGGTACTTCCCAAAGTTTCGAGTTCTTCGCAATCATATAAATGCAAAGGGCTGTGCGAAGACACTTTGTTAAGTACCACCGGTGGGAATCCCTGAATTATGCGACATATTTTATCCTTCTCAGACAAGTGTGCACAAAGTTCGTCATATACCTCTGACATTATGTCTATATATGCCCTGATGGGTTCGCCATCTTTAAATGCCGTGATAAAATCGGTTTGGAGCCTATCCCACGTGGCATCAAGATGGTTTAAGCGATAAACATTGTACCAGGCCATCGCTTCGTCTGTTAAGGACTGTACAAAGCTCTGTCTAATTTCCTGGTCATCCCAAGCATGAATCTGAGCTGCCTTGTTGAGTGCGTTTATCAATTCTTGGGGATCTTCCGTACCTGTAGCATTTCCAGAAAATAATTGTGGTTCTAAGCCTGTGTACGTGGATTCCATGCTGTCTGGCATGGTACTAACAAGCGTGAATTAACTATACTGTTTCTTTCCGTTCGGTACCGTTAGCTCAACTTTGGCGTTCGTTACGTACCAAGGGGCTTTCAAGATTATTTTCGGCCTGATTAGTTTAGCATTCGCTGCGGACGTTTTTGCCCGTTCCTTTAGTGTGTTTGCTATACAATACAGGGTGTAAATGCCACAAAAATGTTTACACTCTTAATTCTAACAGTCTGTTCTTACAACTACACATTCATAGCCACATTCATAGACACTTAAGCTACCCAACACCAGTATTATTATTTTTTAAGTGTAGGTACTTTAAATTAATTCATAATTAAAAAAATATATTAATAGGAAATTTCTTTAGTGGACCTATCCATGCACATGCGTGTTAGTTATGCGGATGGGGGGTAGGTTGGTTTGGGGTTGTGGTACTATAGCATGCAGTAGATCGTAGGCGAAACTTCGGCAGGATTCGTCACGATAATGACGACGTCCCCACCATTGTTATGTTTTGAAGATGTTGCGCTTCTTGGCATCTAATTTGATTCAATTTCTATGAGAACTTTAAAATGGTGGCTGTGCTAAATTTTTAAAAATATGTTTATATTTCTCGTGTCTTGAACAAGCGATAGAAATGTAGGTTGGTATAATGAGCCAGGATTATAATATTTATCTGGTGGCATGCAATTCTATAGCATATATATATATATATAAAATAATCCAACATCGCATCCATATGATACATTTCACCGGTTCTCAATTTCTCCAAAACTATTAAAGCAAACTGGAATTTTGTATGGCGTTAGAGAACTGTTAATTAAGGGCTAGTATGTGACTTTCCAAAATCTGAGAAACACAAAAACATCACAGTGGCCAAAAGATTTTCAAATATTTAAAATAACTTTCCTGGCGATCTAATCACTCGAGTGCAATGAAACTTGGCACAGCAAATCCTTATTCACAGCTTAGTGTACTGTAGAGATATCTAATGATGTTCAATTGTTTTCAAAAATTCAAGTTGCATTTGTTCGAAATTTTAACATATTTTTTCTCTCTCGTATCTTTTTCAGTTAATTGAAAATATGATTCATATAATGGACTATGATGACAATCTTATTATACAGTGTGGTCCACCAGCCCCTTATTTTTTTTGGAGGAAGGCAACCCAACTAACGCGTATATCATAGTCGTCCTAAAAACATTAGTACTTGGCCTAGTACAGCTTTACGGCTGAGTTCATGCTCGCGATTAAAGTCGAAATTATTGGCAGCAGTGTTATTTCAATGCCATCAACTATAACGAATGTGTAAATCGACACATCCAAACAACACTGCCTTACGAAAGACATGAAGTGTCTATGAGGACTACAAATAAACTCTATACGTGGCAGCACCCTACTACGGCTCACAGTAGCTAAGATGGTTAAATCATGCTTCTCTGCCGTAACGTCAGTCATGCTGCAATGTAGCAGGTTCGATCCCAAGGCAAATAAGTTTTTTTTTTTTTGCTTAATGCCGTTTACAGTAGCTGCACTACGGACACATATCTACCTGTTCCATAAATGATTTTTTATTTGGTCCTGAAAAGGACCGTTTTTATTCGATGCTACGTAGGCAGGTTAGACGATGACATATTGGTATGTAGGAAGAAAGCTTGTAGTTTAGCGTGACCGTTAATCTCGCGATCATAAGCCACGGGATCTCCATTTTACGTGAATTCGAACCACAGGACATGGCGTTGGTGAGAGGCGAAGAGCTTGACCGCTGCGCCACCACATCCCCCTGTAGGAATAAGGCAAGGTACTCTGCATATTCAGTGTAGCAAGTGTTCGAAATGTTGACCACCTTGGTTGATGCAGATTTCAGCACGACGTATTACAGACAGTCTTGCACGCTGTAACATCTGAGGTGTAACAGCTTGGCATGCCTCGGTGATTAGTTGCCGAAGGTGGTCAGGATCTTCAGGCTCTTCAGGCTCATGTGCATATACTACCTGCTTTAAGTGACCCCACAGGAAGAAGTCAAGTGGCGTAAGATCGGGTGATCTGGCAGGCCAGTGAAAGGGTCCTCCTCTTCCTATCCATTTATTTGGATATGTATCATGAAGATGGTTCCTGACGACTAATGATCCGTGAGGTGGGGCCCCATCCTGTTGCCACCACATTCGCAATCGCTCGCGCAGTGGCACAGTACATAAAACTTGCGAAATCTCGACAGATATGTATGAATATTTATGTTCGAAAATATATATATTTTTTTTTTAGTCGTTTACCCTCCAGGTTGGTGGAACCCACGGACTCAGCGAGGGAACTCACCACTACCGCCTCTACGGGCAGTGTCTTAGAGCTGGGAACATCGAATCGGAAGGGATACAACTGGTGAGGTGGGATTGGCACCTCGCCCAGGCGGCCTCACCTGCAAAGCGAACACGGGCCTCATGAGGGAAGGTAAGGGATGGTGAGGATGGATAGGCAAGGAAGAGGGAAGGAAGCGGCCGTGGCCTTGAAGAAGGTACCATCCCGGCATTTGCCCGAAGACGAAGTGGGAAACCACGGAAAACCACTTCGAGGATGGCTGAGGGGGAATCGAACCCCTCTACTCATTTGGGCCACCCGAGGCTGAGTAGACCCCGTTCCAGTCCTCGTACCACTTTTCAAATTTCGTGGCAGAGCCGGGAATCGAACCCAGGACCTCCGGGGCGGCAGCTAACCAGGCTGACCGCTACGCTACGGAGGCGACCTCGAACATAAAATACTTATAATAATTATCGTCGAACATAAACCGTCGTATGCAACTCGTCTATAATGGTAATTAAGACACTCGTATGTAAATTATAAAACTCGCATACGCACGTTTTATAAACATACTCGTGTCTTAATTATTGCCATTATAGGCTCGTTGCATAATGCACTATTATGTTCGACCCTCACTATTATGTGTCAGATAACTGTATCATAATGATGGTCATTATAACACTGTTTTCCATTATGATACAGTTTCTCCAGCCAATCAAAGCTCGTTCATTGACCAATTAGGTAACGATAACTTCGCGCATGCGCTCAAAATCCAACATGTCGGACATAAACACAACATCGAACTATAATAAATTACCGACATGGAATATACCCACCGTCCATATGTTCGCGTAAATAAACTGGCGAATATGAGACAAGAAATAGCACTGTACCTTAAAATCACCAACACTAATTTCTACACAGCGCATTGTCTTCAACTGACACCGGTGACAATATTACTGAGGGACGGCAGATGTAAACATATGGTTTGCATATGGCATTGCAAACACACAGAGCGCATGCGTCGGTCGTTCAAAGCTCTTGAAAGGCAGAGATATAACACCCAACGCTCGGTCTGCGATCACAAAATTCCAGTAGCTGACTCTCAACAGATATTTATGAATATTTATGTTAAAACATATAATAAAGTTATAATTATCGTCGAACATAAACAGTCGTATGCAACTCGCCTATAATGGTAATTAAGACACTCGTATGGAAATTATAAAACTCGCATACGCTCGTTTTATAAAAAATACTCGTGTCTTAATTATAGCCATTATAGGCTCGATGCATAATGTACTATTATGTTCGACCATGCCGAAATATAAATATGATATGCTAGAAAACTGCATCTTAAAGAGGCTCATTATAGTTCAAGTTTCATTATGATAGAGGTTCTCCAAAAATCAGAGCTCAAGATTTTCATTACGACACAGCTGTTTGACCAATTAGGTAAGGATCGCATCGCACATGCACTGACTTCCAAGGCCTCCTATTTTAAATTTCTCTGCCTGGGAAGTGTCATAGTGGCGTATTCGAGGAGGCCATGAAAGAATACAAACGTCCAATGCGCAATATTCAGTAAACGAAACTCGACTGTTATTTATGAATATTTAATTTCCTGCTGAATTAACTCGGGTAGGATTATTTTTGTGCAAACAAAATAACGTGTGTTGGCATGCTTGTGGAATTTATTATCAAATCTTTATCATCTATTCGAAGCCAACCTAAATCATCTAGGAAGTGGTTTCCCGTGGCATCCCACTTCTCACTTTCTATCCTTCTGGTGTATTCTGCTCCACATGTAGTGTAAGCAACCGTGGCTGAAAGGGTAACGCGTTGGACTGCGGATTGAAGGATTCGGGGTACGATACTTAGTAGAGGGGGAAGATTTATAATTTGTTTTCGGTACGTTTTATCGTCTGTGTCGACAACTTTACCAATGTCTTACGACAGAAATGATACAAGAGCTCACAGTTAATTATTGAGGATGGGGCACTAGTAATATAGCGAGCAGATGCATTTTCAGGTTGGATTCCATGAACGGTACGTTGTTTCCGAATTCGGTATTACACGAAACATCTTAATATGTACACGTCAAATAGAGTTTTCTTCTTCTTGCTAGAATTTAATGACAAAATATATTTTTTTAGTCGGTTTACCCTCCAGGATTAGCTTTTCCCTCGGACTCACTGAGGGATCGCACCTTTACCGCCTCCAGGGCAGAGTCCTGGAGCTTGAAACATAGGACGGGAATACTACTGGGGAGGTGGGACGAACACCTCGACCAGGCCGCCTCACCTGCAAAGCGAACAGGGGCCTTACGAGGGATGGGGAGATTGGGAGGGATAGACAAGGAGGAGGGAAGGAGGCGGCCGTGGCCTTACGTTAGGTAGTATCCCGGCATTTGCCTGGAGACGAAGTGGGAAACCACGGAAAACCACTTCGAGGATGACTGAAGGGGAAATCGAACCCTCTATGCTCAATTGGATCACCCGTGGCTGAGTAGACCCCGAACAAAATATTTTTCTTTTCTTTTCTTTTTAGTCGTTTACCCTCCAGGTTGGTGGAACCCACGGACTCAGCGAGGGAACTCACCACTACCGCCTCTACGGGCAGTGTCCTAGAGCTGGGAACATCGAATCGGAAGGGATACAACTGGTGAGGTGGGATTGGCACCTCGCCCAGGCGGCCTCGCCCGCAAAGCGAACAGGGGCCTCATGAGGGAAGGTAAGGGATGGTGAGGATGGATAGGCAAGGAAGAGGGAAGGAGGCGGCCGTGGCCTTTAAGAAGGTACCATCCCGGCATTTGCCCGAAGACGAAGTGGGAAACCACGGAAAACCACTTCGAGGATGGCTGAGGGGGAATCGAACCGCCTCTACTCATTTGGACCACCCGAGGCTGAGTAGACCCCGTTTCAGTCCTCATACCACTTTGTCAAATTTCGTGGCAGAGCCGGGAATCGAACCCAGGACCTCCGGGGCGGCAGCTAACCATGCTGACCGCTACGCTACGGAGGCGACAAACAAAATAATACCACGGAAAATTTTAAAGAATACGTATACCGGCGATCAGAATCTTGTTTCATTAGAGGGGCTAGAACATCGCGATCATTTAGCCCCGTGTACTTGGGTGTGTGTGTAGAATTCCTATGATAACCTGTCTATAGCGGTGTCTGTATAATGTATGTATTAGCAATTAAGGTGAGGATGGGGAAGGAGGCGGCCGGGGCCTTAAGTTAGAAACCGTCCCGGCAATAGCCTGGAGCAGAAGTGGGAAACCACAGAGAACCACTTCCAGGGTTCTGAGGTGGGAACCGAACCCACCTCTTCTCAGATTTGCTTCACGAAGCTGAGTGTATCCAATTTCAGCCCTCAGACCAGTATTGGATTTCTTGGCAGAACTGGGAATCGAACCTGGACCTCCAGAGCGACACGTCGATATGTTATGTTAATATCCATGACAGTTTTTTTAATTTTCTGCCATTACAGGACACGTGGCAAAAGCTATAAATTCGGTCATATTCTCTTTATAAATCAGGAAAATTCAACCCACCCTTCACAAAAATACATGTAAGGGAATGAATGTGGCAATGTAGTTACATCCCAACTAAAATGGAGCGTGGGCTTTCATTAAAAAAAGTATGCCTACCACTGGATTCGATGCACTATTCTACCCATTTTCGCCCGGCGTCTACGGCCGTGCTTTAACCGCATCGGCCACCAGTGCATGGTAGAAAGTGCGCGCTGCACTTGCTGGTGTTACTGTAGCCGTCCACCTCAAACGTTTAAATCCATCTCAAAGTCTTCAATCACGGTTTATGGTGTTGATTTAACTTTCTACTATTACAGATCACGTGGCGTAAGCTATTAATTCGATCGTATTACGTGTATGTGTGTTATTTCAAGGAGCAATAAGTCATATGTTAGTAGAATGGGCCATAGTATGTGGCGGGGAAAAGTTTAAGGTCGGTTTTTCTTTGCTAGACCCATGACCCAATTACATTGCTGTCACACAGTCACAGCGCAGAGCAATATCGACCATCGGGGGAAATGCAGTGTTAGTTGGGTTTCATAAAACTAAATAATAAGGGGCGGGTGGACCACGCTGTATAATACGCTAAGGCTAAGGTGTATGTATCACAAAACTCAAGCTCCTAAACCAGAAGGAGTTAGAAGGCGTGGTTTGTACCAAAATTTTCCAAATTGTCTCAATAGTACAGGAAAATCTTGCATTTCTTGAAAAGTCGACGGAAATATATGTATTTGTTTATATAGTGTCTTTAAACAAATAAACAAAACGATAGCCCCTGCGAGAACTCTGTCGCCTACAGCCCGCATAGCACTAGCGCCACGCGGGTAGTCTGTACACATGGGGCGCGCACAGCCCATTATGCGAGAGTTCTCGCACGGGTCCGCTAGTAATTATCTAATGGCAGTAATTCCGTAGCTTACTTTTTGTAAATCATAGAAGCCCTGTATTTGACTTTTCTAATAATTAACTCCCGTGGTTCGTTACAGAAAGATGCTATCACGCTGGAGGTGTCTTAATCACCAATACAGCTCATAACTTCTCATTGTAATGGTGTTGATGAAGGCATAGGTCGTGAACGAAAATCTGTTTAGGATATCGCATGGGAAATCCTTTTAATAGGAAACAATTAATGGAAAAGGCCAGTGGATTATATATAAAAGGCTGTTTAGTTCTTCACGGAACTACTTATTAAAACATTAAAAACACACCAAACTGATCGTTAAACTTCAATAACGCCACCAAATTTAACAATAACACTAGAATCTCATTATTTTAAAATTAATTTTACTGAAAAATAAAACCATTTTTCTGGACCTTTAAATACTGGTAATGGAATGTCCACTTACTTAAATAAACTTAAAAGACAAGCCCTTCAGTTTGTTCGAGGGTCGAGTCATGTCATGGCAACTATTTTATTTTCTCGCGAACAGGAGACAAGACGGAAAATCTACGATATGCATTTGGAAATCTAGTGCATGTACGTATGCATAGTGCCTGAAGATAAATTCTGACGTCAGGATA
Source organism: Meconema thalassinum (assembly GCA_946902985.2). Lineage (NCBI taxonomy): Eukaryota > Metazoa > Arthropoda > Insecta > Orthoptera > Tettigoniidae > Meconema > Meconema thalassinum. The sequence goes on from OX336393.1 coordinate 343,593,390, forward strand.
TGCTCGTAGGTAAGTGACAGAACACAGGCCATTGCTAAGCATTGTTTTATTATGGTATAGATAGCAAATACACAAGACTACGTACAAAGGACAGGTCTCCACTGGTTACTGACCTTCGAAATAATCACCCAAGGTGTCTACTGTGCGTTGCCAGCGGTAGGGCAGGCGCTGAATACTATTTGCTGCATGTGTATCGCTAACATGTAACACCTCCCTTCGAAATGCTCTTACGAAGTCTTCTTGACTTTGGGGATTCAATCATTGTCACATGTCCTCAGATCAGGCGGATAAGGCGGGTGTGAAAGAACCTCCCATCCCCACCGTAGTAAGCGATGCTGAACGATGGTTGCTGTGTGAGCTGTTGCATTATCGTGTTATGTTCTTGCAATTCCACTATAGTCCAGCGCCTGTCCTCCTGTAAACACTGATCGATCACCATTATCCGTACATCTTTGTCAATGGACACTGGACGGCCTGGGCGAGGCAAATCGGCAGTTGATACTCTACCCCGTTTGAACGTCTCCACCCATCTCGCCACTGTTCTATAGGGCATGGCATGCACACCTAATGCTTCCCGCAGCTCCGCATGGCATTGACGTGCATTTCTGCCGCGGAGAACTGCGATTTTAATATACGATCGTTGCTCCTGCTTGTTGACTTCCATTCTGTGACGCTCTCACTCACACACTGAACTTGGGGGCATGCTCAGACTCACACTGTTGTTAACCTACACCATCTAGTGGCATCCTACGCAAGTACATACCGTACGTTTCCAAATGCATATAACTGATTTTCCGTGTTGTCTCCTGTTCGCGAGAAAAAATAGTTGCCATGGCTTATGACTCGACCTCCGTAGCTGCCACTCTGGATGGACTACATCTTATGTCATTGAGTAGGGGGTTCTGGTATTACCTGTCTGACGAGTCTCTGCCGTTCTGAAGTGCGTGCGCTGTCACTGTTTATATCTATCGATGCGTCAAGGCGAGTGTGGGGAAAGAGGGAAGGCATGTACACTCCACTTCAATGCGATATTGACACTAGAAGATCGCATGTTGTTCTGATGCTGGTGATACTATACCTAATATAATACTAATAATCTTAATACCACTGTAACAATACAATATTCTTCAGTTAACCACACTATTGCCTCAAATTATTCATTTAAGATTGATTTGAAATACCCAATTGACGAATTGAAAAACTCGTGCCACACATCGACATACAGTTCAGACAGTACCGCTATATCCAGGATAACAGATTGTGTCACACTGTTACAACTCATCATCTATCTATCTATCTATCTCCGACAAGTACTCGTCAGATGCCTAGTAGTAAAACTGAATAATAATGCCTCCCTGCCTCATCATGTGCCTAATCCAGGTGAGTCATCTTCTGTGAAGGTGTTCAGGTGGTACTCCTTCTTCACCAAATTCGATTAAGCTTTTGTGTCTCAGTCTGTTTAGAAAGTCTTGAGCAGGTGCCTCCCAACACCACGTTTTAAATGCCTGATTACAACTTGTTATGTTGGAGTTATGCTTCCGTGTTTCTCCACACGTTTAGGAATACAAAATATCCAAGTCAATTTTATGAATTTTGACAGTTGGTTCTTTGGAAGTTTGCCGTTGAAAATAATTGATATTTAGTATTTTGGGGCCCTAGTATGGAAGTGTTATTGAATGGAAAAATAGCATGAAGTGACAATGCCATTGTCCAGAGATCGACCTTGTCTTTCACCTGTGGCTATCCCTGCCCCCACGTGCCTTTTGTTGTGATTGTCGATTTTTATTTTTCTATCATTTTCCTATCCAATTTTTTGTAGTTTGTGGTAGAGCAGTTTCATATGAGCTTTAGAAATTATGTTTCATATCATTGTCCTTGTTTATATATCCAGTTTAATATCATGGTGTAGTTGCTAGCATACTTGGCAGTCATCCCTGAGGTTTCAGTTTGATTTCCAGCTTGGCCAAGAAATGTAATTCTAGTATGCGGGTTGGAACAAGGTTCACTCAGGCTTTTGAGTCAAAAAAGGGAAGAAATGATATCGATTCCCACCTCAACCTACTGCAGACAAATAACAGGGTAGTTTCTTACTTAAAGCTAAGGCCACTTCCTTCCTAATTCTAGTCTCTATTATAAATATATAGGCCTACACTGCTATGGACACCACAATAACTCGCGTTATCAGACAAATTCTGGATACACCCAAGCGCACAGGGATGAAAATGGCCACTATGTTCAAGCCCCTAAATCACAATAACATATCTGTAAAGAGCATGAAAAATCAAGTAAGACCAATGAAGTAAATTTTACGGGGTAAAGAAAAGTACTGGTGACCATACAAACTATAGGCTATAAGTTATTTCACAATGTCATAGCAAGTTATTCTAGATTGAGAATCGCTTCAGGTTACAAACTCATTTCTCGACGAAAGTGTACCTTTTTTTTTTCATTTTCTCTACAGAACTGCTGCTTGACTACCATAAAATGAGTGCTACTCTTCCCATGGATACTGGTTTTTACTCATATATACACTGTATGTACTTTTCTGTCTCTTAGACATATAATGCCATGATGGAGCTCTCTGTGGATACACCATTCACTGCTAAAAAGCCTACTTTGACCGTAAAGCTGAGTGGTGAGGGCTGCGTTCCTAATATTTCTGTGATAAGTCCTGTAACAACAAATAAGAATGGTGAATATATTCTAATGTTTGAACCAACCATTTTAAATGAGACAGCTACTCAGGAACTGGTCATCAAAAACACAGGAATAATGCCTTGCCAGGTAAGTTGCTCAAAACATCATACTTATTTTTGTCTGAAAGGGAACATATTTACATATTGATGGTATCCTTCTTATAGTTTGGTCCCTCACAATCACTAGAAATAAATCTCTGGAAGATGACTTTGAGACATTTCATAAGTTGTGGAAACAGTGTTGTTCTTTATGTACCTGGAGCTTAATATCTTTCACTTAGGGAGCTTACAGAACCACATCCACCCTCAAAATAGTCGCCGTTAGCCGTTATGCACTTTTGCCAACGTTGGTATTTGGCAGGAAGGTCTTGTATGGCTTTTCTTGTGGCCGTCATGACCTCTTAAGACTAAAGAAATCTGCACCCACGTAGGAGTGCTTTCAGGCAAGGAAAGAGAAAAAATTGCATGGTGCGAGATCAGGTGAGTACGGAGGGTTCGGCAAAACTGCCATCTCTTTCCTTGCAAGTTCCCCTTGGAAAAGGACAGAGCGATATGCAGGGGCGTTGTCGTGTAGCAGAAGCCAATTCTTTGTATGCCAAAGCCCAGGTCGCTCACGGCAAATTGCATCGCGTCAACGGCCAAGAATCTCCTTGTAGCGGGTTTTGTTTACCGTTGCACCGTCCGGTAGGAATTCCATGTGAACGATTCCATTTGAATCAAAAAACAGTTCCAGCATCTTGCCTATTGACCTGCCTTGTCGTGGTTTTTCTGCCGTGATGATGATGGCGTTTTCCATGTGGCTGATTGTCGTTTCAGTTGCGGATAGTAAAGAAAACACCATGCTTCGTCTCCCGTTATTATCCGGTTGAGAAATATTGAATCATCGTCAGCAGTATTGATGAGGTCACCACAAATCGTCATGAAATCCTCACGTTGGTCTTGCGACAGGATTCGTGGCACACAGTGCTGGGTAACACAAGACATGTTGAGGTCATCCGTCAGAATTTTGTGGCACGTACTGCCCCCGAAAATTTAATTATTCTGGGACAAAATGAGAGTATTTTCCGTCCCCATGATAAAATTTAACCAGCAGATATAAATTCTGGAAGTGTGACACAGGAGGGTAGTGTTACAAGCTCGAGGCCGTGGGAGAGCCGGATCACGTGATATATTGCACAATAGACGCTTCTAGAAGGCTAAAATTGGCATAGCAACAGTGAGTTTGGAAATTAATATTATAAATATGGTTATAAGTTATGCTATTGGATCCCAGCCCAGAGCCAATGAGAAGAGGTCTTATTGAAGACGAGATCAACTTCAACTAATTTGGTGAAATTATGCATTTAGGCCCTTAGAAGAAGATTTTCTTATTTGGCAATGAAGAGAAAATTAAAAGAAATTATGTCTGATACTTTAAAATACCGCAGATCGGTTAATCTACGCAATAATAAGCATTAGTAATCTACGCGCTAAAATTATGGTGGGAGATTGATATGGCCGCCAGAATTTCGACTTGGAGGGGGAGATCCAAGGATCGATGTTCTTATTCCAGCAGTCTTTGAAGAGTGAGGAAGTGATTTTACAGGGTTAACGGAGATCTCAAAGCTTTGTCCGAGTGCGACGACTGTCGACTCGTGGAGAGGCGAGGATAGCAAGGTAGATCGTAGGAGATTACCGCACTTCCATTTTATGTGAAGTTGTGAGGAACATTGAAATTAGTATATCTCTTATAAAATTGAGATTTGAGTTTAACTAAGTGAATATATATAAAGAACAGGTCGAATGTTTTAAAATTTGTCCGATTCAAGCGTTCTAAAATTTACCGTTTCGACAATATAAGCCTGTTAAGACAGACTTTCAAATGAGTTGGAAATAAAGCTGAATATCATTTTAGATTGCAACGTGAAGTTGGCGAACGCAGTTCAAGTGAAAAGTAGCGAAGAACTTTTAACATTGGCGCAGCACATAAACATTATCATAATGACTATCATTATTCTTCAAGTGGATTCATACAACATAATTAACATTGTTGATATGATGAACTAGATAGTCATGCGCCAGAGACATATTCGATAACAGAAGTTAAGATACAACGATGGAACTTCGTTAGACGACGTATTCTTGAATACAGACGTAGTGTACGGTCCATCTTGTACATTTTCGTCAGTCTACGAACACTAATGTAACATCAATTAGCAATAGAAATACTTCATTCACCATTTATATGAATATTTCTATAAATTATATTCCAATGTGGAGGCTGATACATATTTGCGACGGAGAATGAAGATTCTACAGAAGAGATTTGTCAAGATGCTAGGGGTGGCCCAGCAACCTCAGAAGAATTTGCCAGAAGGATGTCGTTCGAGCCCAGGCGAATGTTGGTGAATTCCAGAGAGGGACGTTTCCTATCTCTGAGGTCGCAGATCCGAGGTTCGAATGCAGATCCATCTCAGTATCTTGAACTGAGGAAACATCTAAAGTGTTGTGTGAAAACTTATATAGATCTTCAAGTTTTCGTCCAAATAAGGTAGCAGTGTCTCTTAATTTTAGTATAGAGCTTGATTAGTGACATCCTGAGCCAACGATCTTACTCCATATTTTCACATTTCATGTATTACAGTGTTCTCATGTATTTTACACTTCAGATGTGTGCTAAGATTTTTATGCTTCAAGGTTATTTAGGAGATCTAATCATCTATTTTTCAATTTTATTCTACGGATCAGTTGTGGAACTGACATCAACAATTTTTGTTTGAGGAATCATATTGCCTCATAGAAGACTAGTCGTTTCGACTCTTGAATTTTAATAATTTATTTAAACCAAGTATTCTGACATTGTGTCATAGCTGCAAATTAAATTCTTTTTAAATTTAATTTGAGCACTTTAATGTTACATCATCTAACTTCAAGAACAGAAGAAACAACGAATTATATTGTTATATCATTATTGTACATAAACTGTCGACGATCTAGGAAATACTAGTCGTTTTATAAGACCGTAATCTAATCCCTATAAACATTCTTTGTGTAGAGTGGTAAAACATTACGACGTTGACAAACCTATTTATTATTTGTAAAGCTGAGAGCTTTGTTCATTTAATATGTTAGAGGAAATACCTTTTGATAGAAGATTATTCAAATCTTTGGCTAGGAATTCAAAGCTAGTTTATCCCGGTCAAGATTGAATTCTATTTGACACTATAAATAACATGTGTGTTGTTTTACACTATTTGTGTAACATTACGTCATTATGTCGACCTGATATTACAACGATAAACAATTTAACGCTTGATCAGTGAAGTGAGACAGGAGTATTATTTTTATTACATGTATTTGCGACAGACGAGTTAACAGTTAATTATCTTTATGTGGAGTAAACTTTAGGAGGTCAATCAGGACAGTCTAATATCGTTCATTACGATTGGAAGATTCGTTTGAAGAACTTATGCATGTATCAGTAATCATGTGAAATGATACTGAGGGTCACGCCTTTATTTGAGAAACGTTCCTACAGAACAAATATTAATTACAATTAATCCATTTTGGTTATTGTTTAACATAGTGGATGATAATTGTTTATGCCATATATACTGTTATATGAGGATTTGTAGAGCTATGAAGTGCTCATGCGAAGGAAGTTCCGCATTTTAAGGGAAGTCAAAGTATTATTGTTCTTTGACAAGAAAGGCATGGATCATGATAAGAGTCGTTGTATACAAGTAGTCCAGTTCATGTGGAGTAACGTTTTAGCTGTGTTGACAGATGTGTTTTAGCGGAAATAAAACTAGAGAACGATTGTTTACTCATGTCAATGATACAATTATTATATTTTATTAAACCCGAAATTATGATAATTACGTACAGTTAACCATAGTCAGTCGATTGTCTAATGACCGATAATGTAATGAAACCTATATATGACGATGTGTGAGCAGTATATCAAAACTACGGAGTGTTAGAGAATGATTATGTGGAAAAACAATGTATATAATTAACTGAGAGTTGTACTGTAACCGAGAAGCCAGAATCTCGAAAGTAACGTGTTAGCAACACTAAATAGTGTATATTATTATGAATAAATTACTTGTAAATATTTTTTGGAAATGATTTAATTAGTTAAATAATTTTGTAGGATTTATTAATCGATTGTTTTGGAATAGCGTGTGTTTTGTGAGCAGATGTTCTGTTTGAATGATTGTCCACTGTTAAGAGTAATCGTTGAACCGGATTGGTCTAGAACAATTTCGGGGTGCGAATGAAAGAGTGTATAAAATTTTCAGAATTATTGTTAAAGGAACATAGAAGTTATGAGCATTTTTGTAAGATCTGAATGTTAATTTTACGTGTATTTTAAACGCACACAAAGCAGTCTTGATGTAGGCTAGCCAGAATGATTCACCGTTAGGATTGGAGAGCGGTGTGGCATAATATGAACAGGTGAAGATTCACAGCCTTCTATAAAATGTAAAAAGTTCTGAATACAGCGTGGTGCTGGCGTTTCATTGATGAAACAGGACAGTGCACGTGCGTTTTCCAGACGCGGGCTAGTGAATGTAACGTTGTCAGGAATGCCACGAATGTGAGAGCCTTCCTTAAACGTTTTTGTTACGTAGTGTAGGCCTAAACAAGCCAAGGCTTTTATGCTGATATTTTTACACAGCATTGTAGTAAGATGTATAGTAGAAAAGAAGTATGTATGATTGTATGGTTTTCTTTTTATTTTTTTTATTAGATTAGTTTATTGTTATTTTGTTTATTTAGGTTAGTTTACCATTGTTAATAATTTATTCAGTTCGTTATCTGTCGTTGTTCACGTGTGATTCATTTTAAATATAAGGAGTAGAGTATTGTGGATGTATTGTAGGCGAAGCTGAATTCCCAGTCCCCGAGAACGTATGTAAAGATAGGTGTGCCCCGTGTAGTTTGTTGTTGATCCACAATATTCTTGTAACTGCTGTATGTTAATCCCTAAAGGCCATGTTGGGAGCGATTTCTAATGTAGTAACAGGCCGGTGCTGTTAGAAATAGGCGATCCAGCTGGGGCAATGGATATTCCAACAGGCTACTTTCCGGATTTACGGGTACAGTACCAAGGCTGACACCAACTGGTGCCGCGAGAGTGTCTACTGATTGGGAGCGGTTAACACGCACCAACGTAGCAACTTCCTGGATCTTACGTTCCGTTCGAACTGTTTGTGGCCGACCAGTACGCTCATCATCTTCCAAAATGCCACGTCCCTGCACAAAACGTCGGTGCCACCTGAACACAACACTGCGACTCACTGTGTACTCCCCGTACACCTGCTGCATCATTTCAAAGGTTTCGGCAGAGGGTTTGCCAATTTTCTGGCAGACCTTAATGTTAGCCCTTTGCTCCAATTGTGACATGTCAAGGTCCGACTGGCGCATTCAACTCACAGTCACAACAACGACCATACATCTGCTGCCAGTGCATGCACTCAACTGTCTCTAGCAGGGACGAGAGACTAACTGGCATGGTACCATACCACGGCACCAGCTATGTGCTATAATGCCCCACAGCGCCCTCATGCTGTCAGTCTCAGAACTTATTGACTGTACTACGTATATTGTTTTACTTCTTGCTTTGTACCGTACATGATTTATTTCAACACCATAGTTATTATTGTTGCAGGTGATTTTGGAGTTGTTCAACCCTGATAAAGGTTCCTTTTCTTTATGCATCTCTGAAAAAACAGCCCCAAACCTGAAAGTATCGCCAAGTAATGGTATGTAAATCATAAAATTACCCTAAATATTTTAGTTTAATTGTTCGTAAGTCCACCTCATGGTGTAGTGGCTAGGATTCTTGGCTGTCACTCTGGAGGTCCGGGTTTGACCCTGGATCTGCCAAAAAATTGAATTATGGTCTGAGAGCTAGAACGAGGTACACTAAACCTCGTGACACAGAACTGAAAAGAGGTGGGTTCAGAACCTCAACCATCCTGGGAGTGATTTTCTGTGGTTTCTCACTTCTTCTCCAGCCAAATGCCGGAATGGGTTCTAACAAGGCCACGACCACCTCCTTCCCAGACCACTCCTAAATACAAATACACAAACTAATACAGCCATCACAATAACACAAGTTATAGACTAAATTCCACACACACCCAAGTACACGGGGATAAATGACCACAATCTCCAACCCCCTGAATTGAAACAACAATGATCGTTCACAATAAGAAGCTCCATTTCCTTAAATGTTGGGGTGTCAACAAATGTTGCAAAGTAAAATTCTTCCCTTATCGAGATGGCGGCTGGCATAGGAAGCCTGTAGGAGTGCTCCGCTCTATCCCGCGCAAACCGCAGTTTTTAACCGCAATTTCCGGCCCGAAAGTGAGTGACCAAGTAACTTAGTGTGTGATGTACGTGCCTGAACATTTTCTACATCATTATGTCAATCCAAAAGGTGAACAAACGTGTAAATGTTGTTGAGGCAACGATGGCAGACTTTGAAGCACGCCTTCAGTTGTTGAACAGTGCTGCCAACCCGGGTCAAGACTCCCTAGAGTCGCTTACTCGTGATTTTCGCGAGTTCCGAAGCACTGTCACCTCCGAACTCGCTGTGCTTAAAGAAGAACTGAGCAAGCTGGAGTGGAGACTTGACCACCACGAGGAGTTGCTGGACGAAAGAGAGCAATACAGCCGGAGAAACTGCCTTCTCATCCACGGGATCATCGAGGACCCTGAGGAAGATGTGTACGAGAAGGTGAGGGACACAATCAAGACGAAGTTGAACGTGGACCTCCCTATGGAGAGCCTGGATAGATGTCACAGGATTGGGCGGCCGCAGCGAACAGCAGCTGAAGTGGTAGCCACTGGGAAACGCCCTATTATTGTAAAATTCCTCCGCTACCACGAGCGAGATCGCATCTGGAAGTCCAAGCGCCTCCTAAAGGGAACCAAGATTCTTATTACTGAATCCCTCACAAAAAACCGGAAAACTATCCTAAATTCAGCGAGAGACCACTTCGGACCCACCCGAGTCTGGACCCAGGACGGCCGCGTTTTAATACACCTCCCTGATGGAACTAAGAAGACCGTCACCACATTTAGGGAGCTGGAAAACGTGCAGCAAATGCGGGACATTAGAGTGAAGTGAAATGAACATGTGCGTAATGTTTATATTAGTCAAGTTTAGTAATAAGTGTGTGTGTGTATGTGTGTGTGCGTTGGTTGCGGTCGGCAGTGTGCAGCGGGAGGTCCAGGTAGGTTTCTTCTATTTTAAGATATATCTCCCGTTACCCAGCTGAGCTATTGTATGAATGAGCTAACTGACCTTGGCCAGCCTAGCCCACACCAACCCCCTTCCTCCCCTTACACCACTGGCTTTCTTCTAAAACAGGCACTTTCCTCATCCAATCATTCATTACAATGTTGCCATATAAATGCTCTGTCACTGGTTGCGCATCACGACGAAATACAGACAATAATAAACGAAAACAATATCCACATCCTCTGCATAAGTGAAAGTTGGTTAAAACCTGACATCCCGTCTAGCATGGTAGAACTAAATCGGTACTCGCTGGAACGTCATGACAGAAATGATGGGAGGCGAGCAGGCGGGGTTGCCATGTACTGTAGAAGCGACTTAAAAAGACGGGTAATATGTGTATCAACACTTAGCACACAACCAGGACCGGAATTCATGTTTGTTGAAGTAATTGTTGGCCAACAAAAGACTCTGGTAGCTGTTGTATATAAGCCGCCAGGAATAACAAACATGAGTGAATTTGAAAACCGCTTGCTTGACTTACTTCCAAGCTACGAACACGAAATAGCCGTAGGTGACTACAATACCAATTTACTGACACAGACGTATGAGACCAAACAATTACAAAACCTGTTCTCTTCCTGTGACATGACTATTCTACCCCTAGAACCTATAAACCACATTTACTCTGATAAATACGAATCACATACACTCATTGACCATCTTGTGACAAGCAATCTCGACAGAGTTGAAGCTTTCGGGCAAATACCCGTACCATCTATCTCCACCCATGACCTAATTTACCTATCGTACTCCCTACGTGTGCCTAAGTTCACACCTAAATATATTATCACTAGAAACACGAAAAATATTAATATGGATGACTTAAAACATGACGCATACAACCTTCCCTGGAATGACATATTACTCTTAGATAACATTGACGCAAAAGTAAACAAGTTGAATTCTCTTATTATTAGTCTGTATGACAAACGTGCCCCTAAACATTCGATCAAAGTTACTCGCCCAGCATGCCCATGGTTAAATGATAACATTAAAAGTATGATGGCACAGCGTGATGCACTCTTCCGGCGTTTTAAACGTACCCGTGACGAAACTGATTTTGAAAATTATCGTGTGCTCAGAAATAGTATTAAGCAGCTCGTAAGAAACGCCAAATTCTCCTACATACAAAACGTGACAAAGAAGATGAATACCAGACCTCCCGCTTGATGAGTTAAATGAATATTTCACTGAAGAGAGACTACCAACTAATTCAACACCCCATGATTCTTTTCACCCACTACCTGACCACCCGCTCTTTACTTTCCATCCGGTTACGGCAGACAAAGTAAAAAAGGTACTATATTCCATAAAATCAAAAGCGAGAGGAGTTGATGATATTCCCATATCCTTCTTCATACATAATATCATCGGTGCCGTTCTACCAATTATTACTCGCATATTCAACCATAGTCTTACAACTAACACCTTTCCCTCCCTATGGAAACAAGCCAATGTCATCCCTATTCCTAAGAACACCGAACCTTTATTTCCATCTGACTATCGGCCAATATCCATTCTACCTGCACTTTCAAAAGCCCTCGAGCGTCTGGTTCATGAGCAAGTACTTGAATATTTGAATAGCCGTTCTCTTTTAGACCCTCTGCAATCAGGTTTCAAGAAGGGACATAGCACCGCAACAGCATTACTCAAAGTGTCTGACGACATTAGACACTCAATGGACCAAAAACTTGTGACAATCCTCACCCTTCTCGACTTCAGCAGTGCTTTTGACACCATAAATACTCGGACACTATTGAAAAAGATGGAAATTTATTACTTCGACCAGCAGACAATTAACTTTTTCGCATCATACCTGAATAATCGCCAGCAACGTGTTGTAACCCAGGATAAAACTTCTCAGTGGCTAAGCAGAAGGTCAGGCGCCCCACAGGGTAGTGTACTAGGACCCTTGCTTTTTGTACTATATATCAACGACATCTCATCTAATTTGAAAAATTGCAAATATCACCTATATGCAGATGATTTGCAAGACAAATGACATTCCATTGACAATTGAAACTATCAACGACTTGGAAAATATTCTCAGGAAAATTCCCTTCTTCTGAATCCATCCAAAACACAAGTTATCATAATTGGCTCTCAAAAACTATTGACTTCACTCCGAGATCAAATTATTCCCCCAATTGTACTGAACAATAAATCAAACTCTTAACTGGTCTGAACATGTACAGAATGTATGCAAGAAGATTTTCGCAACCCTCCACTCCCTCAAAAGAAAAAAAGATATTTTACCATTTAAAGTAAGAATCCTACTCATACAGACACTAATACTTCCTATTCTTGACTACTGTGACGTTATTCTTGTAGACGCAACCAAAACATTAACTTTGAAACTTCAACGAGCTCTGAACTCTTGCATACGATTTATCTACGATCTGAGCTATGATAAACATATCACTCCCTATTATTGCGCTCTTTCCTGGCTGAAACCTGAACTACGTCGATCATATCACTTTCTTGTCCAGATTTTCCGATTATTGTCTGACGATTGACCACTGTACTTATCAAATAAATTCAAGTACTTGTCTTCTTTCCATGGTAATAATACACGCTCTGGTTCTTCCCTCTCCATTCCTATTCATCGCTCCTCTATATACAACAACTCCTTTCATGTGGTGGGGTCTAGGCTGTGGAATACCCTTACAGCCAGTGTCAGGGGTACCACATCACTATCTAAATTCAAGACCACCTGCTGGGGCAGCCTGCTGAGCATTGCTGACCGTCGACAAGTATGACTGGATGAGTGAATGAGAGTGTGAAAGTCATGGTCAATGTCAATTTATATTGTTTAATTTTGTCGCCATAATATGTTTATTGTATTGTATTAATGTGGTTAAGTGTAAGAGTGGGCCAAGAGCCCTAACTGCGCCACCAATAAAGGCAATAATAATAATAATAATAATATTAATAATAATAATAATAATAATAATAATAATAATCAGCTTAATCACTCATGCTTCAAAGAAAAATGTACAAGAGGATGGAAAGACAGATAGAAACAGAGTTGGGTGAAGACCAGTTTGGCTTCAGGAGAAACGTAGAAACATGGGAAGCTGTACTAAGTCTTAGGCTGATATTGGAAGGTATAATAAGGAAGAATAAGCGAACGTTCTTGGCTTTTGTAGACTTAGAAAAGGCTTTTAATGACGGTGTTGGAGTAAGTTGTTTGGCATTTTGAAAACGATTGGAATAAAGTACAGGGATAGGAGGGTGCTCTACAATCTATACAGAAACCAGACAGCAGTTATTTGAGCGGAAGGACATGAGAGAGAAGCTGGTATTCAGCAGGGTGAAAGGCACTGCAACTTATCACCCATACTTTTCCAACTATACATTGGACAAGCACTGAAGGAAATTGGAGAAAAATTCTAAGTAGGAATAAATATTCATTGAAAAATAATTTCAACTCTGAGATTTGCTAATGACATCGTCATCTTAGCCGACACATCAGAGGATTTGAATGAGTTAGGTAGATTTCATTAGAAAGCTAACTATTGCAATGGGTACTGAACCCATAATTTAAAGGACCTAGGATGAGGCATAGGTCGGGAATCGAACCGACAGCTCTCAAGAACGAAAGCGCAAATGCTACGCGTCGTAATTGAAAACTAATAGCATGGGGATGTGTATCAGGACTGTAGCTATTGCCAGAGTGAATTTAAAAAAAATCCGTATATTTATAGCACGGAAATTAGAAGAAATGTAAAACGCTATTTGATTAACATGGAGAAGAATGAGATTTTATAGACACTGGAAACTGGCAGGAATGACAAGTTCAGTGAAGGAGGCAATTCAGAAAATTCAGTTTGGGAACGGCACGTGCCCAAGGTGACATTGAAGCGTGGCAGAGGAGAGATATAACCGCGTAAATGAAACAGTTTCATCACGTGACCACATATTAACCAATAGCAAAATTATATATTGGCGGTCCTCAATATTTTAATAATTATTGAAAATAACTTTTAGAAGAGAATATTTGGCAAAAAATGGAAAGTAGACAGAAAATGAAAGCCGATGGTATAAATTATATTTTAAGATTTAATAGGATGAGACCGATATTTATTGATAAAGAAATGTACAAGGTCGAATGCCAGAAACGCCATTTTTAATTGCTATCAGAGTGGGGACTCGACTGGGAAAGTCACTCTCTAATTGGCTTCGAAAATGTATAGACATATAATCTGAAAGCAGCGAAAGTTGACCGAGCTACATAAAGTATAGTTGACGGGAAGGACAGCATTGCCACCTAGTCAAGATGAAGACGAACACCGATGAATGTTAATACGATGGAAAGCAGAAACTATAATACTACAAAAGCAACTATTACATTGGAAAGAGATATGAAGAAAAGTCTTTGAAATAACGAAGGGAAAAGTAATCTATAGAGTGGATAAACCAATGTCGTGCAGAAGCGACGTTTTTCGCAAACTACAAGAGTTGTTCGAAAACTAAGGAAAATTATAAAACCTTACTCAACGAGTTAGTTCCAACTGCGACTGAAATTTAAGAAGATGTTATTCGATCTGGGGTCAACGAGGATATTTGACATGAAATACTACTCGATTGTCATGGAAAGCTACTAGATTATGAAGGGGAACTAACTATTTGCAATATGAGGATTCCAGCAGTGACTTAGTTCGCATATCAAGGCTTTGTCGAGGAGGGTGAAAACTTACCATCATGATTCACCAAATAAACATCATCGCATCTACAACTGCAAGGTATTGCCTTAACATCAGAAGAAATACCTATGAGCTACAACAACAACAACCATTCGACGGTGAACTTCAAGTTTGCTGTTCGCCAGAAGAACGCGCCAATGACGCCCGAGTAAGAAGAATGCAGCGGGATTCGAGCCCTGGTGTGGAGAGAGACGACAGGTGCGAGATCACGGCTGATGAATGAGCGAGATGGGGAGTGAGCAGGTGTCGACCAGACAGACCCGCACGCGACCACAACAAAGACCGCTATGTCAGCTGGTTGGCATACTTCAGAACGAGGAGACTGCAGCGCGGGAAGGTCGAGTCCTATTTGGATTCTGAAAACTGTTTCTGGCAGAAGGTAAAAGAGACCCAACGAATATTTTTGTAGTTAGAATGCAGTAAAGTAGATATCCTGGACCTGACCTAGTTTTTGTGTGGCTAATTTGATAGACTAATTTTTAAACTATTTAAATGTTTTATTGAGTGTAGAGCATCGATACTGTCGTTTAATTGTTATCGTAATTGTTTTGATAGCGTCGTCATTAGGATTTTGACGTAATTAAGGATTTGTAGTCGTCATTATTTGCCTTTGCGACTTTATTTGAATTTATTAATATTTGCTATATTAATTGGAGTATTTTAAATGTGCGTTAGTTCTGACATCTGACTGATCAGAATGCCATTGTTGACATGTCTCTGAGATGGATAATTTCATGGCAAAGATTTATTTGAAATCTGAATAGATAAACAAGTTATTGTTTGGTTCTGTTGAGAACAACAATGAACTTGCATTCTTAAACTAGACCTTTAGAGAAGGAGTCGTTTCATTAAATAATCTGATGTGTTGACACAGATAAAAACGCTATATTACGGTACGGAAAAATACGGAGTGAATAATGGAATACTAAGATAAAGGAATTGTTGTAAGAAATGAAAGAAATATACAAGATAAAATTTATTAAGACAGGAATACTAGAATGAAATGGAATGTAACGTATTTTTATTTGGTTAAGACGAGAATATACAGACCGTTTTCTAATTTTAGAGTGTTCTATGAATATTGGTTCCATAAAATAATAGAAGAGTAATGAAATCGCATAGGGAAAGGTTATTTATTAAATAATGTTGTGACAGAATTCGCATAAGAAAGGAACACGAATGAAAATACAAGAGTTTTTTATGTAATTGCTAGAGGAATGGAATGTATAAGCGTTAGAAGAATTGTAATTTGAACTCTATTAGTAAAATTACTGAATTTCGTGGATATCTAAAGTATTCAGAGAAATGGGATTATTTATTATTATTGCGTGTACTAGAGATGAATATGAAAGCGTATGTATTGACGCTACCTTGTGTTTTGTGGTAATATATTGTTCCTAAGGAAGTTTGAAGTATAATGCGAATGTATAATGAAGTTCCGACTATGTTGTCGAGGTATAATTTGTGAAAGATGCGATTAATCCCTAAGAAGTCACTATTGAAGTAACGTATTGTATTACGTGGAAGTAAGGAACCGTAGAATCGTCTGATATAAGTCCGTCTTATTTTATTAAACTTATTTTAATGGATTTGTCTATATAGAGCAGTTTTTAACTTCACTGTTCGAAACATTTTGCTCTCTGGAAGTGAAAGTTAACCCATGAAATGGCACTGAAGTAACTTAGAGGTTTAATTATCTGACAAAAAGATACTGTAACGAGAAGGATCAGTGGGATCGAACTATTATCGCGTAGCTAACGATAATGTTGTAAATATGTTTTAAATATATTGTATAAATTAATAATAGGAATGTTTTTACGGTTAGATAAAATAAGTGAAGTTTAAGTTTATGTAAATATCAGTGTGTAATATATCATATAGGGAATGAATGTCAGATGTTTTGCGTGAGAAGGAATTTATGTGTACAACAAGTGCAGTATGAGCCACAAGTGTGACTACATTTATAAAATATTAATTGTTTTATCTTAAACGTGGGAGAAATATGTTCTCTTTGTTATAGTCAGGAAGACTTAGAATTACTGACAAGGAGCTCACTACATTTTATTTTTATTTCAAATATACTGATTTTTTAATTCATGATTGTTTGAATGTTGTAACGACTGAATGTAGGTGTGTCAGGACGGAGTGTCCTATATTTAATCTTTTTGGAATAAATTAGCAGGCGCTGAGTAGTGCTTGTCCGATCTTTTTATAGAACATCTCGACTTTCTGTCTTTAATAATCAGGAAACGATAGTGCTGCTAGTTAGGTACTGGCGCTTATTGCAAAATTTAGTAACCGTTCACCCTCGAGATTCCAAGAATCTCGTCCTACCACATTTTGGATTGTAGGATGTTTTATTATTGTAGCTAAGTAGAAGTACTATCGTGTTTCGATTCAGAGGTTACTAGCTATCCATCTAGCAAGGATCCGTTGATATTTCTAGCTGGGTATCAACGCCCTGTGCGATCCCTTCCATCCCTGAGGATAATAGGTGGAGGCTACGTCAACTTCGGGTGCAGTACCATGATTCGACTTCCGGAAAACTTCGACATATCTTCGCGTTTCACATTCCTAGACCCCAAAACCACCGTCAGTTCAAAAGTTTATATATAATTTAGGCATGTATATATGTATGTATGTATGTATGCATGTATGCATGTATATCACTTTCTCGTGGGCACGATAACTACCGCAATTTTGCACCAATCAGTTTCATTTTTAATGGTCTATAATATGAAGGGCTGGCGGAATAAAAGGGACGAGTCCACTTTTACAAATTATTCAGGAGAGCAAAAACTATGCTCTGAAACTAAATAACGTTTGTCTTTGATCATTTATTATTAATTGTTCTTCGTTATTTAGTAGCTTTATGTATATAAATGTACAATTTGTAGTAAAGATTGCAGTTTTTTTTAAGCGTATGGCTTTTAGTGCCGGGAGTGTCCGAGGACATGTTCGGCTCGCCAGTTTTGTAGCTGCTTCGAGACGGACACCCAATGGGTGAGCTACAAGTACCGTTGGGGAGGGAAGGAGGGAAGTTGGAATGTAAGGACGAGGAGTTGGAAGGTAGCGGCTGTGGCCTATAGTTAGGGACCAACCCCGGCATGTGCCTGGAAGGAAGATGGGAAACCACAGAAGACCATCTTCAAGGTTGCCGGCGGAGGGATTCGAACCTCCTCGCCTCCCGGATGCGAGCGACTGCCATCAGTCATGCCGTAACGACCACGGCTAACTCACCCGGTAAAGATTGCAGTAAAACAATGCTATTAGGTTCTTTTTCGTCCATAAATAGTCTAAACTACAATCTTTTGTGGGAAGTAGATGATTAGTCCGTAGGACTTATCCCCTTTATTCCATCCAATAAGAGAAAATAGTTTTATTGTTGCAAAAAAATGACGTTTATTTTTGTATGTTGTACAATATTAACACAGTTAAATTAACTTTCTACTATATTATGTTACAAGCTCAGTAGTTATACAAATTTCGATCAGAGAGTGTTGTCTACCTGCTTAATTGTGTGGAAGGTTTTCAAAGAAGATCCTAGCTTTAGGTCCACAGAATGTGACCAAACGCTGTAGATCTTTATATTTTGCTGCACTGATCGGAATGGGCCCTAAAATAAAAGCAAAGTGATTAGAAACCTAATTTTTCCTTAAAAAAATCATAAAGGGTCCAACGGAAATAAACTTACCATCATCGGAGGGGCCTGGTTGAGTGAATTCTTCATTTTGTGGTTGTCTATTTTGCCTTTTCACAATGACTGCTTCTTCCCAGGCTCCGTTGTACGTGGTACGGTAATGAATGTCTTCAGTGTTGTTGTCGGTCCTTACCTATCGTATGGGTTGAATTGGAAACTTCCTTTTTGCGTAGATTGAAGTTAGGTGTTCTGTCCATTTCCGAAAAATGTTTTGCTCAGCAATCAGATCACTGTTTTGTTCATGTTCTCGTATAAGTTGAACAACAGAGGTTGAAGGCTTTCGCCGAGCTGAATCAAAGTGTTCCTTCCAAGCTTCCGGTGTCTCAACCCAAGCTTTTGTGTTTAATAAAGCCATTTGTCTGTCACAGTCTAAGTAGCTATGGCCACGTACTGGATAAGTGAGAGTAATTTTGGTAAAGCGCTTCTCATGGTGGACCAAATAATGCATAAAACGTAATATGGTGAAATTCTTATTTTGACCACCACATGCGTCACAAAAGAATTGTATTTCCTTGACATCTAGTGGAAGTGGTTGTAGAAAAAGTCGTGTAGAAGAGAGCACACGTCATCACTTCCTCGTTTTCCCACAGTCTCGGTGTATAAGTAGAAATAACTTTGAACTGATGATAACACTGTGATATTAAAAACATGCAAATACAGCTGTCTTTTATAATAAACATCATTAGTAGACACATTGGGGATTGGTAAGTTTCTGCCATAATCAAAGCAAATGGCCTCTTTTTCTACAGAAGGCTGACAATCTCGAAGTGATGCACTTTTTCTATTGTAAAATGTTTGAGCCCTTCTTTTGAGAAGTGTGTTTGCTGTCGTTAATCGACCTATTTCGATTTCTATTTCTTTCATTCTGTCCATGTTTGTGCAGTTCTTTTTTTCAGTCTCCAAACCTTTAACTTGTGACGTAAATACTGTGAGTTTGCATTCACAAATTCTCATAGTGCGTTTCTTTTGTTTTTGTATTTCTCATAGTGTTCTTCTTTTGTTTTTGTATACCATACAAGTCCAATGTACTTTTTGAATATAACCGTCTGTTTCCAGTTGTGACCAATGGATGTCGGTGTTTGTTTCTTCTCCCATCAATTTGGAGTTTAGGACTGTATTTAGTAAACCCTTTTGCTAATTATTTTATGACAGGTTATGAGCCCAGTTAAACGCTTATTGCTGTTAATGTGTGGACTTTGTGATGGGAGAATGTCGGTCGTTAAAAGGTGTTGATATGTGCGGCACACATGTGGACGGCAGTTAAGTGTGCATTCAAGATAGTTTTTGGTGAATTTTGTGGACGATTTTTCTATTGTGAGGACTATTTGTACGCTTTATTTTAAGTATACATACTAACATGGATTCAGCTACGGGAAGCAGCGAGCGAGTAGTTGCAATAGTGAGGTTACAGGACGACAATTGGGAAGCGTGGAGCACCCGAACAAAGGCATTGCTTCAAACAAGGCGTCTGTGGGACGCGGTTCAAGGTTTCCCACGAAAGACCGATACAGGAGAGATAGAAGATACACCCGTTGAAGAGTACTCCGAGGCCCAACTGGGCAAAGATCAAGACGCGAAAAACTTGCTCATAGGTTTGGTCACCGACCCTTTCCTAGGTGATATCAAAGAAGCGGAGACAGCTAAGGAAGCATGGCAGAATCTTCTGACTTCATGTTGCGATACCGGAGTCCTTCAAATTGTGACGATGTTAGAAGAATTGTGTCTTTTTAAGAAATCTAGTGACATTAGCATGCGTACATTTGTTGATAAAGTGCTTACTTGGTGTGCACGGTTGGACGATGTAGGTATAAAATTTACGGATAAGGCCAAAGCTGCTTTTATTCTCAGAGGACTGGAAAAGCGGGAGTACGAAAATTTGATACGTTCATTGGAAAGCAATGAAGAAAACTTAAGTGTAAAGGTAGTGCGAGCCAAACTATTGTTGGAGGAGAGAAAGAACAAGTTGGACAAACTAAAGATGGAGCGAGAACAGGAGACTTATGCGAGGCTGAAGAAGGAAGAATCTGAGGGTGAAAGCGTGAAGGCAATGGTGGCAGCCATGCGCTTAAATTCCAAGGGGGTCGTCAACAGCAGCAAAAGTGTCAACAAGCCAACAGGTAGTGGTGGATTCATGTGCTACAAGTGCCAAGAACAGGGGCATATTGCGAAGTTCTGTGATTTAGTTCATGAAGCAAGAAAGAAAGGTTCAGTTTTGTGTTTTAATTGTGCCAAGATAGGTTATACTTTCCGGAATTGTAGTAATGGACGCAAGGAAAATGTTAAGGTTAAGAATCGTGAGGTTATTGCCACGGTAAAGGACGATGAGGCGGCATACGAATGTGTTCAGGTTAATGCTAGTAGTGTTAAGGTAAAGGCTTATGTGACAACTGAAAGCAAGGATGATGCATCTGATTGTGTATGCAGGTGGTATGTAGATTCAGGAGCCACTGAGCACCTGACACCTTATAAGGATATTCTGTATGATTACACCCGAAAGGTTTCTGGTAGTGTAGACACAGCTGATGGATCCGTAGATAGTGTATGTGGTATGGGAAGTGTGCTTATGAAGCTATCTGACAAGTGTGGAGGTTCTTTTCTGAAACTGAAAAGAGTGTTGTATGTCCCAGGTCTTCAAGACAATTTAATATCTGTAGGTCAATTTGACAAGAAAGGAGCAGTCGTAACCATTAAAGATAGCAAAGTTGTATTGTCAGATCATGAGGGTATATTCCTTACGGGTGAGGCCGTTGGAAATATGTATGAGGTAAATTGTGATTATTTTATGGTAGAACAAGGGAAAGAATTTGCTTGTAATGACGAGGTGGAGGTTGTGTATGCTAAGAACAACAAAGCTGTAACTAGCGGAATATGGCATCAGCGTTTTGGACATTCTCTGAACATTCCAGATCGTGATTTTATACCCAAAGAAAAGAATCTTGATTGTGATACTTGTAAACAAGGTAAAATGAAAAGACTTAAATTTAATGAAAGAGATCATGTATCTCAGAAGCCATTAGATGTTGTGTTCTCTGATGTATGCCAGCTAGAGCACCCATTGATTGGAGGTAGCAAATATTTTATTACATTTACTGATGATTGTACCAGATTCTCATATGTAAGGTTCCTTAAGCATAAGAGTGATGCATTTAATGAGTTTCTCAAGG
This sequence comes from Meconema thalassinum, assembly GCA_946902985.2. Classification (NCBI taxonomy): domain Eukaryota; kingdom Metazoa; phylum Arthropoda; class Insecta; order Orthoptera; family Tettigoniidae; genus Meconema; species Meconema thalassinum. The sequence goes on from OX336393.1 coordinate 343,614,953, forward strand.
TTAAGGCCCTAATGGAGACAGCACAAGGGACCAAGTTGAAATCTTTCCATTCAGACAACGGTGGAGAGTATTTAAGTACAGAGTTTTGTAACTATCTTGAAAAGGAAGGTATTGTTCGTAGGTTAACAATGGCTTACTCTCCCCAACAGAATGGCGTTACTGAACGCCTCAACCAGCAACTTCTCACCACTAGTAGGTGCATGCTCATTCAGTCAGGCATGCCAGTTCAATTTTGGGGGGAAGCCATCAACACAGCCTGCTATTTAAAGAATAGGTGTGTGTCATCAACTGTAAAGAACATCCCATTTGAACTGTGGACGAGTAGAAAGTTGTCAGACCAGGAATTGCTTATGTTAAAATCATTTGGTTGTAAAGTTTGGATCCATAAACGTAATGTGGAAAAGTTAGTGCCAAGGGCAAATGTTGGTGCAATGCTAGGGTGCCCCGATGACTCGAGGGGCTACCGTGTATGGGACATTGAAAAGAAATGTGTCATTAAATCCAGGAATGTAGAATTTGTTGAAGATGTATTTCCGTTTTCTGTAAAAGCCCAGGAAAAACCTGTAACTCAGATAGATTGTGAACCTAGAACAGTTGGAGAAGTGTTTGTCGAGCAGAAAGATTGTGGAGGTGACGTGTTTGAACACGAAGTAGCCGAATCAGGAAATGAAAATTCTGTAACAAGTGATAGTGATGCCTCTTTGTCAGATTCTGATGTCGTAATAGACTCTCCATTACAGCCTGAACACACAGTATTACGCAGGTCGAGTAGAGAGAGAAAACGTCCCAGTAAGTGTGTGTGTTGTAATGAAGTCAAGGTCAAATGTCGCATTGTCATGTTGAGGTCAGAATATAAAGATCCGGTGTCTTTTCAAGAAGCCACCTCACGAGATGACAAAGATAAATGGTTTGAAGCAATGAACCAAGAGATTGCCCTCTTGGAAAAACATAATGTGTGGACACTTGCAGAAGATTCAGGTGGCAAGACTGTCATAGGCACCAAATGGGTATATAAAACTAAACGAAACCAAGACGGTGAAGTACTTAGGTATAGAGCACGTTTAGTAGCTCAAGGTTTCAGTCAGATAAAGGGTACAGATTTCCTTGAATCCTACAGTCCTGTGGTAAAAAGGAAAACTATTAGGACCCTTATAGCCATAGGAGTAGAGCGTGAATGGGATAATTGTCATTTGGACATTGTATCGGCATACCTTAATAGCAAAATTAAGGAAACTGTATTTGTAAGTCAACCAGAAGGTTTTCGCAGTGTAGAGTACCCAGACTATGTGCTAAAACTCAACAAGAGTATTTACGGTTTATGTCAAGCTGGTAAAGATTGGCACAATTGTATCACTGCACAACTTGTCAAGCTTGGCTTTAATCAAAGCAAATGTGATCCATGTCTGTATTTTAGTCTGTATGTTGCCCTTTGCTACCATACAAGGATTGATGTACATATGTTTGTTGTTAGTGTAAGGCTAGTTATGTTTTTTTTTGGTTTTAATTTTTTTTTTTTTGCAATTTGTGAATGGGGGAAGTGTGAGTTTGCATTCACAAATTCTCATAGTGTGTTTCTTTTGTTTTTGTATTTCTCATAGTGTTCTTCTTTTGTTTTTGTATACCATACAAGACCAATGTACTTTTTGAATATAACCGTCTGTTTCCAGTTGTGACCAATGGATGTCGGTGTTTGTTTCTTCTCCCATCAATTTGGAGTTTAGGACTGTATTTAGTAAACCTTTTTGCTAATTATTTTATGACAAATACGTCACAAGTAGAACAAGTGTCTATTCGTGGATACCCAAAGCTGATATTGGATTCTGTTAAAAAAGATTTTTCTGTAGTAATGGTAGGACACCTTTACTCCTTGATTTTGTTCCTTAAACAAATCCAACATTTTTTTCATATTCAAATCTTGTTGCAGGTAAGTTCGTTTGGAATCTTTCAAACCATAATCATTGTTCCTGGAAGGAAATGATTTAATGTGCTGTCTGATTAAATTTACAACTTCATCCTTAATCTTATGAGGCCTAACATTGTGCTTTCCTTGTTTGCTTTTCGCACAAAATCCAGTAGCTGCCAGACAATTACAAACACGTTCTAGTCGTTTTTTCCATATCCTATGAATAGAACAAAAAGCCTTTTTGGAAACGTCATACTTTACTGTCTGGCCCTCATCATTTTTACCACGGACTCTGTATTTAAACGTGGCGGAATTCGTCCTAGCCTCTTCTGCTGGGTTCCGATTACGGCGACGATGTACAGGAAGAACAGATATCATGCCACTTATGTATGTGTCTTGCTCGTCTTTACTTTCTGTGACAATCGTATTTAACTGATTACGGATATATATATGATCCGTCCTTAAAGAAACTATTGATGTGTGTTCGAAATAAGTTAGACTCCGCCCCATCTTTGAGACAAGTTAGGAACTTAACGGGTTCTGTCGCTATTTGGGACTCGCACTACTCCTAACGGATTTTCTGGGAACTGTCTCACGAGCTTTCCTGGCAGTCCGCTAGATGGCTCGGGCTGTATTGTGGATTTAGTCAACGATCTTCGTCTGGGTCCGAGACTATGAATTTGTCGTCTTGACAACCTACATCTGCTTTGTTGAAAATAATAATGACATTACCTATTCTGACATCGAAGGAGCAAGATGTATAACGTATATCGTGGAGACTTATTTGGGATAGGCTAGTCTTTAAGACTACGCCCTGAACTTCCCATAACTAACTTCAAAAAACCTAACAAGTACTAATCTGGAAAAGTCAAGAAAAGTCACGTTTTAAACATGTTATTTAATAATTAAGTAAAAGTTTTTCGGGCTTGTAGGCCGTGGTCCAGACAGGATATCTCCCGACGTTTCACCGGAAACTTCGTCCGGCATTATCAAGGGTTCCGGTCCTTTCCTTGGTCAGCAGAGGAATGAGGAAGAGGCTTGAAATAATGGGTAACGGTTTGTAGTGGGGTATTGTTGTTTGAATATGACTGTTGGTTGGGTGGATTTTGGCGATGAACTAACGGCTGGAAGGTAGTTTTGGATCTTTAAATTAGCATGGTGAGTCGAGCGTTCTCGTCGCAATCCGGCAGGATCGTCTGATCTCACGTACATGTTGTGGGGTGCGGTGCGTGCTCCGGCTTCGGCTACCGAGCTTGTGAGGGTCAGGTGTTCCCTGGGCGACTGCCGGGCTGTAGCGGGAAGGTTCTTCAGGTTGACGTGTGAGTGATTTCTTGGCCTTGGTGTTCCTAAGAGCCGGGATCCATGTATTACGCACACGTTCAATTTCTTCCTTCCGATTGAAATTGTCGGGGTGTTTGAAGATTTATATGGCTTCCCGTTGCAGCCTGGCGTGGTAGTGTGTGGTCGCGGAAAGCATCTCCGTGTCCCCGTACTGTACATCGTGACCGGGCAAGAGAGAATGCTCAGCGACTGACGATTTCTCAGTTTGACCTAGGCGGCTGTGTCTGTTATGGTCCTTGAGTCTGGTGGTCACGCTCCTCTTCGTCGTTCCTATGTACACCTTCCCACAGGAACACGGGATTCTGTAGACACCTGGAGTGGAGTGTGGGTGGTGCTTGTCTTTAGCGGATCGCATCAAGTTCCGGAAGTAGTGGAGTAGTGATGGTTTTGCCCCCCCCACCCCCCCACTACTCCCAATGCGAGCCGATAACTCCCGAACCCGTGGTTGGAGATTCACGAATGAGGTGTCGTTGGACTCGAGCTGACGGGGGCTTTTCTATGGACCACTCATTTCAACCCCTAAATAAAACCTACCCCTACTAGGGGGTGAAATTGTAATTTTCAGTGAAAGTCTCTTTTCAAATGCGACATGTATAAGGTGCGCTGCTGAAATGAACTAAAATGTTGTTGCTCATATAGCGCATGCGTTTTACGAGATGCCGATATGGATTACCATTTTTGTTTTTGTTTTGTACGCATGCGCACTTGGGATTTTTGTAAGAGGGCGAGCTCTTTGAAAAAAAAAATGATTGATAAGAAGGGGTTTTGGTGGTGAGGAGAGAACCAGATAGTCGCCTACTTTCCTACGAAGTTTGCCGATATCTCTCGAACGCAAGGTCGGATTTGGACGTGTGACGTGTCAAATCGCTTGTCTCGAAGCCCTATATATGCTATTAATAGGTTAAAGTTTTGAGAATGAGGGAAACAGGCTTTTTGGGGGTAAAATCGTGATTTTAGACTTTTTCCGATTATTCACGAATGCATGGTCGGATTTGGTCCTATGACGTGTCAAATGGCTTGTCTCGAAACCCTCTTTATTTTGGTAATAGGTTAAAGTTTTTGAGAATGAGGGAAACAGAATGTTTTGGGGTAAAACCGTGATTTTAAACTTTTTGCTATATCTCGCGAACCAATCATGCTAGAGGCGTGTACGAGGGGTCCAAGGACTCGGGCTGACGTCCTCTTTCATATGGACCACTCGTTATATTTTAAAAAATAATTGGAAACTCGATTTTGGGGTAAACGAGTGTTTTTTGTGATTTTTGCTGATAACTCACGAACCAATAAGCCTAGAGACAAGTGCGAGGTGTCATTTTTTTCACTGCGTTGCCCTCTTGCCGAGGATGTTCGTGATGAGCAGGAATGAAAAACCATGATTTTAGACTTTTTGCTTTATCTCGCAAACCCATAACGCTAGAGACGTGTACGAGGTGTCCTAGGACTCGGGCTAACGCCCCCTTTCAAATGTGATAGATATTTTTTCCAAAAAATAATTCACAAAGGGCCTAACGCCGTACATGTTGAAAAAAAATGTCTTTACCGTTACCTGTTTATAATGTTTATGAAGCGTGGTGGTTGAGAGAGACGATATGGCTGGGTGTGTGTGTGTTTCAACGAACCTGTCGCTGACCATGGTGGCTGTGTTCAATAGATCAATCGCTATTTCGGAGGGTCGATGTATGACAGAGCGAGCGTGCGTTTTCTGATATTTTACCTTTAATGTGTAAACGGTGATGAGAACTTGATTCTATGTTGGTCGAAGCGAGTAGAGAAAACACACTTGCCGAGGTGCAGGATGTGAATGTCATTTGAGCTTATTGGAATGCGCTGATCTGACTTGACAACAGGTGCAATGGAAAATGACAATGACACTTGAAGGTGAAATAATCTGACCATCATGGTGGCAGGGGAGTGTGAAAGGCATGCACACACTTTTGTGAAACCACATGTATGCTAAACCAGTGACATCCTGTTTTGCTTCGTACGTGACAAAATGCAAGTTCATGTGAAATTTGATCTACCACAGGTGTTCGCCTGGGACGTTAGCTGACCACGTGCACGATAACTGTTAACAAGTTACATCCTGTTTTGCTTCGTACGTGACAAAATGCAAGTTGACGTGAAAATTGATCTGCCACAGGTGTTCACATTGGACGTTAGCTGTCCACGTGCACGATTAGAGAATGTTCAAAGCGTGGGAATCGCTGAATCAGTAAAAAGTATGAAGCAATTTGTGGGAATAATGTCACAACCAATAGATAGGCAAGAGCTGCAAACAGCAGGGGTGGGAGGTATAGGGAGGGAGAGGGGAAGGGGTAATGTATGAGAGAACACAGGTGGAAAGGGAAAGACAAACGTGTGGAGCTGAGGACTGTACACATAGAGCTATAGGTGGTGTACAACATGTGGAGCTGAGGACTGTACACATAGAGCTATAGGTGGTGTACAACATGTGTGAATAAATTAGAAATTGCACAGGTTCACACAACATGTAATTTATTGATCCAAGACTTAAACGTGGAGTTAAACCCTAACCATTTGACATAGAGTTTATTTCCTTTTTGTTTCAACACTTTTTCCACAAGATAATGCTGAGGAAATGCTGTTTTCTGAAGTTCATGGAGATAAAATCTACCTTTTATTGGTTGACGGTTGAGGTCCTCGATTAAATAGGTGACTGGAGTGTCCAAGTTGACTCGACGAATTCGAAATAGTTCAGTTCCCCACTGAGGCGTGTAGCCCTTATTGAAGGCAGACTTAAATTTGCTCACACGAACAAAATCCCCAATGTTCAGTCGGTGACGTTTAGGATCAGCTGTTTTTATGGGTTTAAACAGTTTATCCAATCGCTGAATATTTTTAGTCACACGGCGTGGCTTGGTCCCAATCGTTCTATGTTTGGTGTCATTGTAACGTGATACTAGCTCTGGCAACATGTCCAACCAGCGATACGTGCCCTGAGCGGTAAACGCTTTCCACATATGGGTTTTCAATGTTCGGTTGAACCGCTCAACCACACTGGCTTTGAGATTGCTGTACGTGGTGTAATGGTGAATATACTTAGATTTGAGAAAACTGGAGAAATCCTTGTTGAAAAATTCTTTTCCCTGGTCAGTTTGTAGCAGCTGAGGTTGACGTTTGGAGTGTTGAATAATATGTTGAAAGGCCTTGGTAACTAGTGGACCAGACTTGCGACGCACAGGTTCAACAAAGGCCATTTTGGAATAGACATCAATGACGGTCAACATATAGCGTACACCGTCGTTAACGCTAGCATAGGGTATCATTTCAACCAAGTCAGCCTGCCAAAGTTCATCCACACCTCGTGAAATCACCTTGAGTCGTGGATAGTGACGCCTAGCTGGGCGATGCAACTCGTGAGCAATACCCATTTTAATGGGTGAGGGCTTAAACAATAATTTTGGCATTTCGAAGTTCTTGTTCAATTTCTTGAATTTCCCAATCGTGACCGGTATGGCCTGCTTGACGTGAGGCATGCAACAACTGTAGCCGCTGGACGAGCTTATTGGGATTGTGCCAGTAGGTAACATCCACAAGGGGTTTTAATGGTTTAAATGTCACTCCCGAAGCGGACGCTTTACGACGAGTACTTTGACTTGTGGGAAACATTTTTGCAATGATGGTTTTATATATTTGAGATATATTGGCATTCACTTGTTGAGCGGGATCATACTGTCTTTTGTGGGCATGGGTATCCAATAAAATGGATTTATATTTGTCAAGATCCTCTGACGTATAATCATGGGAAGAGGGGGTCCGAGAAAAGAGCAGCTTCAACAGTCCTGGCGTTAATTTATAGTTGATATTTTCAACCACAGCTTTAGTACGAGCAAATTTAATGGATGAATCGCCAATTTTAAAACTATCATCCTCATAGCGAACACCATACGTGGTATCTGTGTTTCCAATAAATAGATCGGTGAAATAGGGTTCCAATGTTGATCCATAATATTTCATTAAAATGGTTTTCAGTTGTGCTTTATGTTGAGGGGTGGCCAAGAGTTGTGAAAACGGAGACGCCCTGGAAGGGCAAGGTGTATCGAGCATGGCCAAGGATTTCTTTTTTCTCAAAAACTCTGCAAGGGGTGCGGCCTTTTTTTGAGGCGTAAACACTTGTTCCTCCTCATCCTCAACTTCACTAACACTAGTCAAATCTTCCTGTTCCTCTTCCTCTTCCTCAGGGTCCTCGTGCAGCGTCTGCGTGGCTTGTGAAACGGTGGGTAGCGTTTCAGATGGCTTGAAAGAGGGTTTCAACATGGCTTTTAGTGGAGGTGCTAAATGTTGCTGAATAAACAAAGCATGATTTGCACGTGATTGTTTCAATTGACGAAACTTTTGGCGAATAGTATTTTTTGCTCTAATAATATGCTTTTTCAATTGACTCTCTGCTAACGCCATGGTGTCTTGACAAATGACTTGCCGGGGAATGAGACAGGGCCTTAAATAGCAATAAAATGATCAAACCCTAAGCGATACCGTCCTTGGTTGAGTTCACTTTGTTTGTCAATCACTAAACAGGCATGACGTTGAGTGTTCCAGCACTTGGCACACAATTCTGTTAACATTTGAAAGGTCATGTCTGGATTCACATGTTCATTATAAATGTGACGACTGTTCCTCTCGTCCTGACGAAATAAAACAATGACATTGGCATTGTCACGAATCAACTGTTTGGACATTTAGAATACGTTTGCCCAAGATAGAAGCAATCGATATGTTTGTGTCGACCCATGCTGAAATAGCTTTGAATGATGCCTTGACGTTCAGTGGATACATCATCGAAAATCATGAGTGAATCGGGCTTTACCTCATCAGGTGAAATCACATTTTCTTGCATGGAAAATGTAAAATAACCCATATTCTCTTTTTGTAATCCAGACATGACTTGATCCAGAAACACGTAGAGGGGTTGGTAGAGAGATTTTGCAAAAATATAAATATTTTGAAAACGCAGACCATTGGGCGCTGTAATGAGCGTTAGCAAAAGATTTGTCTTTCCACAGCCGGAAGGCCCCACAATGATACAGCGAATGGAAGATGGAAAGAGTGTACCATGGCGTTGTTCACGTGATGTGGGACAGAGATGGGAAACCATGTCCCCCACGGGGAATGACTCTTGCTGCTTAATAATCTTCATTTCAACTAAGGCTTAGACAGGCTAGCAGGCTGTCTATATACAGGACACCGAACCTTGTCATAGAAACAGTAGACTGGTACTACAGGTTGACGATGGATGTCTTTGGACGTGCGTTGATGGCCAAAGCTAGGCCTGTTCCCATACATGATTCTAAACAAGAAACAGATCCTGCTAATAAACACTATGTGGATAGGTCAGTAGTGCCACGCACAAAACAGGGAGATTATGACTTTAAGGGAAAGCGGTTAACCCATGTAAAACATCCTCAAGTGTCTACAGACGTTACTACGAAAAAGTATGTGGATAACAAAGTGTATGAGTTTTATGACAAAGTGCCCCAGCTTACGGTGAATGGCTATAGCGCTAATCACAATCGGATTATTCACGTGGAAGACCCGCAAGACGAAGACGATGTCTGTACCAAGCGTTACGTGACCCATGAAATGAAAAGGCTTTATAAATTTATCCCATCTGTATTTTTAGTGTATCTGACAAATGAAAAACCTTTGAATGACAGAAACCATTTACCGATAGTCCATGATCAGCACTTGTCCTATGTGCTTGCTTCGGGTTTAAGCCACTATCGATTACACTATGATGGAACCATTCACATTAAATATGCCATACCTGATGAGAACCATTTACAAATAAAGATAAATGGTCATAGGATGTTGGTCCATAAGCATGAAATGGTCAATGCTGGTGATGAATTATCCTTTCACCTCATGTTGACATGGGATGAAAAGCAAGCGGGAAAAACCATAAACGATTTCCCACTTAATGTGGAATTGGAATATACAGCCATGAAATAACCATTTAACGTTAGTTGTGATTTAAACTTTCTTGTGAAAGGTTGTGGGTCATTATAATCATGGTGAAACAAAGGTATGTGGTGAGAAAGACTAAAAAAAGGACATTGTCCTTGGCAAAGCCTGGGCTTACGACATTCGTGGACAAGCACTTGCGAAAGAAAAGAAGAAAAAATAATGTATTGACCATAAGGAAAGCCTTTCGAGCAGCAAAGAGACATGTTATTCCAAAACGTCGGCGACAGGTTTCAAACCAAGGACGAGTGATTCCCGTCCCCAAACGAGCGGGAATTTTACCTGCATTATTTGCCGGTTTGGCTGCTCTGGGTTCACTTTTGGGCGGTGCCAGTGCAGTGGCGAAAACCATTAAAGCCGCGCAGCAGGGCAAGCAACAACTCAAAGAAAGTCAGCGACATAATGAAACGATGGAAGCGATTGCCATGGGGGCTAGAAATGCCAATTTAAAGCCATCCTTTTATCAACAAGGATTTGGGATGTCACCATTTCAAAATGTAAAAAAAAAAAATCACATCAGCCATAGCAAGACATGCCCTGACGCATCAACAAGTGGAAAGCTATGCTAAACAACTAAAGCTTTCTCATTTTCGAGGTGTGTTTATGCGAAACCAATTACCCCCACGACCCTGGAAGCAGGAATGTGCTGTTGTCAATTTGGATGATCACCGAGGACCAGGAGCGCATTATGTAGCTTATGTCAAAGAGGGATCCATGGTATGGTACTTTGACAGTTTTGGGAATTTGCCCCCGCCCATGGAACTAGTGACCTATTTTGGAAACAGGATCAAGATATATTCTAATGTGAAACGTGAGCAAACGTTTAACAGCCAACAGTGTGGACGTTTGTGTTTAATTTTTTTATATAAGACACAGCATAAGCAAAAACGCCACCAGTATGTCGGCAGAAAGTAAAACGTTTACACTGCATGGACGTGGACCTGAAGTCAGCCTAGATTTTTACCCGCCTATCGAATTGAGTGAAAAACCCTATGGTTTAGGACTTGTTTCTCTTGAAACGTACAATCGAATATACAACATACGTGAAAATGTGAACAACAAGTTTTACTATGATGATTCTGTGCTCACCTTGAACTCTGGTGGATACACGATCGATGATATTTATAAACACATTTATGTGGTGTTGATCAATCAATATGGTTTAAAGTCATTTCTCGACGGAACGCACAAGTTTGAACTTGTAGGCAATACCAACACTCATCGCTGCAGTATTTTCTCTACCTTCAACATTGACTTTAAAACACACCCCGATTCCATTGGTCCATTACTAGGATTTAAACCACGTGTGTTGGAGCCCAACAAAAAACATGATTCGGACCATGAAGTGAAATTCATTGAGGACCATCATGTGTCGGTGACGTGTAATATTATTAGCCAAGTGTACACCAATCAAGAACCATCGCATTCACTTTATGACTTTATTGTGACATCGTCCAATGGGTATATTATTCGTGAAAACCCTCCATTGGTGCTTTTTCATTCTGTGGCTGTCGATAGTATTAGTAATATAACATTAAGACTGATCAATAGAGATCAACAACTCATTGATCTAGATTCTACCACACCAGTGACTTACAAGTTGGTGCTAAAGCCACAATGAAGTTTGTGTATAAAGCAACAACACCGTCTAGGAATGGTGTTAGTTGTTTGCCACGTGAATACACGTTAACATCTCAAGCCAAGCAGATTTTACAGCATTTGGGTTACCACGTCAACCCTCATAATGAATTCTATCCTAGAGATAGCGAATCACATCGAGGAGCAACCAGGAGTGGTAAGAATTGATCTCCATTCCTATCAAGCTCAAACACCTGGTCTCAATAACAATGATGAAATTCAATTTGTTATCAACAACCAAGATATTTACACCCTACCGCATGAAAGTGTCATTCAGATTGAAGGTCGGCTCACTAAAGCCGATGGCTCTACACCCACCACATCCAAGTTGGCCAACCATGGTTTGGCCTTTCTGTTTTCTGAAGTGCGGTATGTCATTAACGATATCGTGGTGGATAGCACTCGAAATGTGGGTATTTCCAGTGTCATGAAACTATACCCCTCTTATAGTGAGGAAGAGGGTAAAACACTTTGCATGGCAGGTTGGTGCCCTGACTCGACCAATGACTGGATGGTACACACCGATGGGACCTTTACTGGATATTTACCTCTTAAACTGATTTTAGGCTTTGCCGAAGATCACCAACGCATTGTGGTCAACGCAAGGCAAGTGCTTTACCTAGTGAGAGACAGGAGTGATAATAATGCACTCAAGGGAGCCGACAATGCCCCCATCGATTCAAAAATTCAACTACAACGCTTGCTATGGAAAGTGCCTCATGTGAGCCTTAACGATAGCAAAAAACTGGACATACTCAAAATGGTAAAGAGAGATATGCCTCTACCCATGGAATTTAGAAGCTGGGCACTCCATGAGTATCCGCTATTGCCTACCACCAACACACACAGTTGGTCAGTAAAAACAGCTCGCTATACAGAGAGACCTCTCTACCTGATTGTGGGTTTTCAAACGAATCGCAAGTATCAACAAACCAAATATGCCACGCAATTTGATCACCAGCAATTGAGAAATGCACGTCTTTTCCTCAACGGAGCTGTGTTTCCCTATGAAGGACTGGATTTGGATTTTGCAAAAAATAAGTTTGGCCCCCTGTACGACTTGTTTTCTAAATTTCGATGGTCGTATTATCAAAAAGAGAACAGCCCCATGCTGCTACCCCAAGCGTTTAAGGCAAGAGCACCACTGATTGTCTTTGACTGTTCTTACCTGGAAGAGTCTGTCAAGCCATCCAATATCGACATTCGACTAGATTTTGAAACGCATGACAATGTACCAGCCAATACGACGGCCTACTGTTTGATTATTCATCACAAACAAGTCAACTATTATCCACTGTCCAACCATGTGACGAATGTATAAATAACAGCTCAACCCACGTCAAGTCGCTCAGTCATGTCTTGCTTTAAAGCCTCAAGAGACGTTACATCCATGAATTTAAACTCTGAGGAACAACGTTTCAAGACTTTTGCCACGTGGCCAGTGCCTTACATAAACCCTCAAGCCTTGGCGGCCGCTGGATTCTACTATTTAAAAACAAGAGATGAAGTGAAATGTGCCTTTTGTCCCATCATCATAGACCAATGACAGGAGGGTGATGAACCCATGCAGGAACATCAGCGCTGGTCACCCACCTGCCCCTACCTGTGTAGAATGGAAGTGGGAAATATACCCTGTCATTCAAGCTATCCCTCACTTGTGTCTCTGGGTGATGAAAAAAAAAACAAGTTACGATACGTGTGGACCGTATGGTGTCCATGGTGCTTCGATGAGCAGCTCACCATCAAAACCGCCTAGTTTAGGGACATTGGGACATCATCGGTGTTATGGACGTTACAAACACAAGAGACTATATTGTTGTATCAGTTGCTATCGTCCTTATCCAAAAATGAGAAAAGCCTGTAAGACGTGTTATGGTAATAAAATGAAGTAATTCTTAAATTCTAATTTTTGCATGTCCCCCTGTCCCACCCTAACCTCAATTTAAAACTAGCATGGCAGGTAAGTCCATGACATGATCACACCTGATCGTCAGTCAGTCGTCAGTTGAACTTGGTCCAGGCAAGCGTCAACATGTTGCGCACACTCATTGTGGATTGCCAAGGGTTTAAAATTGGTGACAACAAATTTATATTTAAGCAAGTGGCCATGATCGATTGTGCCACGTTTTGGATATCGCAAGCTACGCATTTGCTATTTAAACCACCCCATGCTTTTGATTTGTTGTGTGAAAAAGACCGTAAACAAACCCAGTGGATTGAAAATCATAGGCAACTAGACTGGAATCAGGGAACCATTTCCTATAAATATTTGGACGTGGTCATGAAAGCACACTTGTCCTCGGCCAATGTGGTATTTGTGAAAGGTAATGAAAAACGTCAATGGTTGCAACCATTTTTAGCGTCTTACTGCCAATGTATCGACCTCATGGAGTTGGGCTGCCCCTCCCTGCAAACGCTCATGGATACTTGTTCCTGTGGCAACATTACCCATACAGCCCTATCGCATGCGTGGCATCTCTTTCATTGGTTAACCACTCATGCCTGTTGGGAGTTGTTGAACAAAATTATAACTCATGATTTACCTGTGAATGACGCCAGTGAGATTTCTACAAGCGACGTGTAAACATCTACAGCACGTGATACCATGGAGAAAGGCAATGCTACGGACAAAGCCATTGGCAAGTTCTTTGTGTGCAAAAAGAAACTAGACAGTTTTACCAAAGAGGAACTCTTGACGCTGCCCAAGTCGTTCATTTATTATGTGGCCGCCAACGCGGTCAAAGAAATCTGGCAACATATACCAAAATCATGGACTCAAGACCCTGTGTTGAGTGAATTGCAACCCTGTACGGATTACCATCACCATAAGCAAGTGGCCATGGCAAAAATACCGTCTATGCGTCAGTGTGCGACTTGCCAGCTAGTGAAACTGTATCACGGTCATAAAAGTCCGTGTAAAGACTTCGTTGAATCATTCCACGAGTGTCATGGCGAGAAAAAGCAACAACAACAACATCAAACACAAACATCGTCCACAGAGGAGGAGGAAGACCAAACCTTTTTACCATCGATGGAAAAGGATATGCCAGACCTGTACTGGCAATGGCGTCATTGCCAAAGTGATTCAATACTTACCTTTCGAAATCCATCTTCCAGGTTATCGTTTTTGCGGCCCTGGAACTCGTCTCGAAAAACGTTTACAACGTGGTGATGTACCCATTAATCTTTTGGATCAAGCATGCAAGGAACATGACCTTTCTTATCGCCATAGTCATTCTGGTTTAAGACATGTGGCAGATAAATTGTTATTGAAGAAAGCTAAACAACGTTTCACATCCAGTGATGCCTCAGTGGGTGAAAGGATGGCAGCCCTAATTGTCATGAGTGCTATGAAAGGAAAGTTGATGATGCATGGACATAAACATTGAGGAGTGAGGAATTGGGATGTGTTTGTATTCTATATTTCATTTGTCAATTGCCTTATAGTTATGAAATAAAAACAAAGGTTTGCCAGAGAACGATGTTGTGTTATTTTTAATTTTAAGAAATCGTGATGTTGATGGCTGATTTCTCATTTTCACATTTCACACATTTTCATTTTGCCAATTTGCAATTTACAGTTTTTTGAAAACGTTCGTTTCAGGTTTAATGTTTTTGATGATATGGATTTTTCCATTTTGCTGATGACACTTTTTAAACAATGTCCGTTTGAAGTTTTTGAATTTTCAAATTTCACACATGGCCATTTCTAGTTTTTAAAAATGTCCGTTTTAAGTTTTGCATTTCTGGTGATATGGAAACATAGATTTTCCATTTTGCTGTTTTCACATTTTTCCATTTGGTGTATGTCGAAAGTTGAGATTTGATAATGATGTTGATGCAAGTGCATGACCATGGCGATGCTGCTGTGAGTTTATGGGTGTTTGGAGAAACGTCGAGGTCTACGACTACTGCAGGTAAGACTGTTTTTACAAAAATAATGTCTATTGTCTGCCACATTTCAATGAAAAAACAAAACTATTGAAAACAAAATGAGTATATAAGTGACCATTTATCCCCCTCCCCACCCACCCTACCTCACCGTGTTTGCTCTGGTCAACCATACACACCAGCTTTCTCTCTCTCTACTCATACATTCACACCTGGCTTTGGGAACAAACACAACCACTATATTTATTCCCAAAAGCACATTCTCGACATGCACACTCATCCCAAAAGAACTTTTTAGTTTATCATTTACATTATGAAAAATAATTAAATACTAGTTATTAAAGTTACTAAAAATCTTACTTATTTCATATTTACAAAAAAAAAATCAACTTTGTACAGCGTTAAAAGAATCAAACTATTTACCAATCAAAAAATTTAAAAAAAAATAAGTTTGCATAGAACTTTTAAAGAGCAAAAGGTCCAAGTGGGTTGTCACTATTTACAAAATCTACTATTTACAATGACAGAAACCAATATTTACAAAATTCTAAATCTACAAGTTACAAAAAGCCATGTCCCATAAACGATTAAACAATGAAATCACACCTTCTCCTCCTTGCGATCATAACCCCAGGGCAGGCTGGTGAGCAGGTCATCAGCCCACACACGCTTGTTATCCATGGAGGCGAGGGTGCGTTTTCTCTGTTCCACAAGATACAAATGATGGTTGCTGGATTGTATCCTGCACTGTGTATGAGACATAGCTTTGCCAGTGCGTAAAACCGCTAGATAGTCATCAACACGTAGCGATTTTACCACTGCCCTACCTACACCTTTTGCTCTTTTGGCTTCCTTACAATCGAGAGTGCGATAAGCATACATTTTTGAGGCCAAACCTACGAATTCCGTCATAATGGAATCACCGCATTCATCTTTTAAAACGCCCATTTCCTTCTTGTTCTTTATGGGCAGCTGAAACACGTTGTCAGCGCTATAGCAAGAGGTGTCGAACCAGTCACTATGTTGCCTCATGACGTCATAGGGGTTGCAGTGGCGAAAGTGGTAAATGAATGAGTCCGTATCCATATACAAAAGAGAGACGTTCTCAAAATTGCGTTTGGCAAACTCATAGTGGAATCGATACATGACCGATTTAGAAAAGTCTAAAATGACTTGACCCAAGTAAATGGGTTTATCCATGGTCACGCTGGTCTTACTCATTTCAATAGTAGCCAAATCCTCATCGATAATTTTGATCGATTTGAAATTTGGCTTGGCAATGTACCGGCGGGCACCCCACCGCCCCTCCCAGACATTCACCAATTTAATGTCACGGTATTTGCGGACATTCTCCATAGACTTGCGATAAATGCAGTTGTTCATTAATTTAAAAAAATTAATTTCAAACTGCTGTGTTGCCATTTGTCGGTGCTCTGTGTTGAGTCGCATGTATGGCTCAAGCCATGCCTTTTGAGCAAAAGAAATACCCCTGTGGATTTTCTTCAACACCAAGCCTTTGGCGAGGCATTGCACCAACATTTGGATATGTAGCACATACCGATTTTGTTGTAAAGTGTGCCCATGAGTTTTTCAATTTTTATTTTACTGTCAGGGGGGACCATTTGCTCAAGGCAGAATGGGAAATCGGCATGTTCATCATACAAGGATGAGGGATATTCAATATCCACTTCTAGCACATATCCACGGTCTGTTTCTTGGCTAGCCTTGATCACATCAAATTCTGACACTTGTTTGTCTGTCAGCCAAGCAAACTTCCCATAGGGCAAAGGCTGACTCATGGCGTAACCATACAAATTATTAACGTCATAGTACATTAAGTACGATTCTGGTTTGTCCGGTGAATAATCAGGCATGTAGACATTGTTCGCTTCGGCATGGCGTTGGTTAAGTGACACAAAGCCGCCACGAATGCCCTTTTCAAAAAATAGAACCATGTCTACGTCAGTGAGTAAATCCAATTCCACTTGAGTGTATTTCAAAGCGGCATCAAACGAGAGCCCAGGACTCGTATAATAGTGAGCCGGGTCAAGACCGTAAATGTGTTGACACAAGTTACGGAATTTTTCAAACACATCAGTGAGCAGCAATACATCCAGTTTTAGGTAATGTAAAGCATATTCACTTAGCGTGTTCATGCCAAACACTCGCCAAACTTGACATGCATGTGCATAGTCTTCATCGGAAACGGTACCGCGTGTTAGTTTCGAGTAAAATTTCTCTTGTGGTGGGAGTTTTCTTTGCTTTAACACATCCCAGCTGTTGCAGAAATCATACGGGAATATACCTTTCCGAATGCACAATTGAAATTGCTCAGGATCATTAAAATGCATTCTAGTATTTTTTAATTCCTCCTCATTCAAGCCATTCACATGGCTGTCTAGCGAGGATGCCATAAACTTAAAGGAATCCAAAAATCGAATGCTAAAGTCGCCCAACCTCCATGTCAGGGCTGTAAAACGCTCATGGTTTTGAGGAATAATGGTAAACGAGCCCTTGTTGACATGGCCCAATTCACGAATCAAAAACTGATGTCATAATTTGCCAGATTGTGGAAAAAGACACTGATGAAACGAGGAGCTGGAAAGTTCAAATTGCATTTAGTATGCGCAGCTCCACGAAACTCCCCTGTAAAATGCGAGTGGTCTCTGACTTTTTCCTCTCCACTTAAAATAGGCTTTTCGCAAATATGGCATGTCGTGGCATGCTCATACTGCTGCTGTTGTTCTGGAGATAGGCTCATGGGTACTGGGTGGTCCAGTATTTCCTGTACATCATGAGCCAACTTGATAAGTTCATCCAAGAACCATTTGGCACAATCTGGCCCCTCGCGGTATTTGTAAACGGATTGTGTGGGGTCATAGGCACATACTACATTAAATCCTATAGCAAAAGGTTCATGTTTTTGAATGGGTGTGGTGGAGCTCATGGTGGGATCTGGTTCACATCCCGCCATGGGTGTGGTGAGAGCTTCAAAATCTGCGTATACCACATAGGGAACAGTGTCACGCTTGTGAATGTCCTTAAACTTTAACACAGCCTTGTCCCCTTGTGGCAATATCAATCTCACCGCTTCCTGAGTAACACAATCTACCCTATGACGTTCCAAAAGCGTAAGAGTGGTAAAATATTGCAGACAACGATCACAAATATGTTTTGCACGCACATGTTTGGACATTTGTCTGCTTAGCAATCTACTCAAGCTTTTAATCAGGCAATAGTGATTCACATCTCCGTAAGACAGATATAAAAGATGAATGTGATGTCGTTTCGGTTCTTTTGTAGCATAAAGAGGACCCACAATCTCATCACCATCAAGGCCATACACCATGAACGAAAAGTCCTGGTTATCTTGTTCAAACCTATGGATCTCGGTTAAGTCCATAGGGAACGACACTCTTGTTAAATTTAACGTTTGTTTTAATTCATCAAACTTGGCCTTGTACTTTGCTGGTCTGTTAACATGACGATCTTGAGCTGGCTGCAAGTACGCAGCCACAGCCCACAGAAAACATTCATCATCAAAATTTCCAATATTCACCACAGCCTTTTTCGAAGCTATTGCTGGCGGTGTTTTAATATAGCTAGACCCAGCATTCAACGGGTTGAAATGACAAGTGTTGATTTGTAAATGATGAATTTTGTCTAAGGCTAGACCACTCGGTCCATGTTGCAGTTTATCAAATTTTGATAGCAAGGCATTCACCACGTGGGTTTCATACCACTGTTCCAAATTATGGGCTATGAATAGCTCTTGCATTTTACTGCAAATATAGAATGTCTCTTTATGCTCCACGTCCTTCTTTTTATATACGAAATCGCACACTAGTTCTGTATTCACCTTTAAAGCCGTATGCAACCTTTGCGCTGTACAAATTTCAATTTTAAAAATTTCAAAACAAGATTCTAAAAATTCTTTGGGAATCAAACTTTTTCTAACATTCACTATGCGGCCAGAGCACACACGCGATTTGAAACAAGACTCAAGGGGCTCCCAAGTTAACGTATCCGCAGCAGTTAAAGACATTATTTTGAAAGAACACTCTCACCTGAGTTTTCAGCTGTAGACTGCTTGACAATGGTCCCAAACACACACGTTCCTGGTTATTAACAGAGGTCAAGCGTTTTCCAACACTCTAAAAAGAAATAAAATAAACCACCATAAGTATATCCATTCCATATAGTTTATGCATTTCATAAACGAAACAAAATCAAACAGGTTATATATATAAAAAAACAAATCTCACCTTGACGTGAAAAGCTTTGCTATATTCCCGTCTCGTGGGCTAGTGTGGAAATGGTTTTCTTTTCTAGCTGTCTGTCTTTCTCTTTCTTTAATATATTTCCCACAGACACACGACAGATCGGCTATACACGTTATCTGCAAATAAATAAATAAATAAAATCATTAATTACGTAATCAATAAATAATTGCATGTATTTATATAAAAATCAATAAATATATAAATAAATAAATAAATATATACCTACCCCACAACAAGGTTAAGTATTTTCCACCAACACCAAAACTGATAAACAAGACCAGGGGTTTCATGCAACGCAGTGTGTTCAAAGGTAGTCACCTAAGTGAGCGTGGAAATGATAACGACATGTCTTTATAAATGCTACGTTGCATGTATAATCATTTTTCCCACGCTTTGAACATTCTGTTTTCAGGCACGTGAACAGCTAACGTCCCAGGCGAACACCTGTGGTAGATCAAATTTCACGTCAACTTGCATTTTGTCACGTACGAAGCAAAACAGGATGTAACTTGTTAACAGTTATCGTGCACGTGGACAGCTAACGTCCCAGGCGAACACCTGTGGTAGATCAAATTTCACATGAACTTGCATTTTGTCACGTACGAAGCAAAACAGGATGTCACTGGTTTAGCATACATGTGGTTTCACAAAAGTGTGTGCATGCCTTTCACACTCCCCTGCCACCATGATGGTCAGATTATTTCACCTTCAAGTGTCATTGTCATTTTCCATTGCACCTGTTGTCAAGTCAGATCAGCGCATTCCAATAAGCTCAAATGACATTCACATCCTGCTCCTCGGCAAGTGTGTTTTCTCTACTCGCTTCGACCAACATAGAATCAAGTTCTCATCACCGTTTACACATTAAAGGTAAAATATCAGAAAACGCACGCTCGCTCTGTCATACATCGACCCTCCGAAATAGCGATTGATCTATTGAACACAGCCACCATGGTCAGCGACAGGTTCGTTGGAACACACACACACCCAGCCGTATCGTCTCTCTCAACCACCACGCTTCATAAACATTATAAACAGGTAACGGTAAAGACATTTTTTTCAACATGTACGGCGTTAGGCCCTTTGTGAATTATTTTTTGGAAAAAATATCTATCACATTTGAAAGGGGGCGTTAGCCCGAGTCCTAGGACACCTCGTACACGTCTCGAGCGTTATGGGTTTGCGAGATAAAGCAAAAAGTCTAAAATCATGGTTTTTCATTCCTGCTCATCACGAACATCCTCGGCAAGAGGGCAACGCAGTGAAAAAAATGACACCTCGCACTTGTCTCTAGGCTTATTGGTTCGTGAGTTATCAGCAAAAATCACAAAAAACACTCGTTTACCCCAAAATCGAGTTTCCATTTTTTTTTAATATAACGAGTGGTCCATATGAAAGAGGACGTCAGCCCGTGTCCTTGGACCCCTCGTACACGCCTCTAGCATAATTGGTTCGCGAGATATAGCAAAAAGTTTAAAATCACGGTTTTACCCCAAAACATTCTGTTTCCCTCATTCTCAAAAACTTTAACCTATTACCAAAATAAAGAGGGTTTCGAGACAAGCCATTTGACACGTCATAGGACCAAATCCGACCATGCATTCGTGAATAATCGGAAAAAGTCTAAAATCACGGTTTTACCCCCAAAAAGCCTGTTTCCCTCATTCTCAAAACTTTAACCTATTAATAGCATATATAGGGCTTCGAGACAAGCGATTTGACACGTCACACGTCCAAATCCGACCTTGCGTTCGAGAGATATCGGCAAACTTCGTAGGAAAGTAGGCGACTATCTGGTTCTCTCCTCACCACCAAAACCCCTTCTTATCAATCTTTTTTTTTTTCAAAGAGCTCGCCCTCTTACAAAAATTCCAAGTGCGCATGCGTACAAAACAAAAACAAAAATGTTAATCCATATCGGCATCTCGTAAAACGCATGCGCTATATGAGCAACAACATTTTAGTTCATTTTAGCAGCGCACCTTATACATGTCGCATTTGAAAAGAGACTTTCACTGAAAATTACAATTTCACCCCCTAGTAGGGGTAGGTTTTATTTAGGGGTTGAAATGAGTGGTCCATAGCAAAGCCCCCGTCAGCCCGAGTACAACGACACCTCATTCGTGAATCTCCGACCACGGGTTCGGGAGTTATCGGCTCGCATTGGGAGTAGTTGTGGGGGGGGGGGGCAGAACCATCACTACTCCACTACTTCCGGATTTTGGCGGTGGGTTTATAAACCGTCTTCACCCCATAGGTCTTCAGTAATTTGCCTATCCTGTCCGTCACCTTCTTCACGTACGGCAGGATTGCGGTGGCCACCGGAGTTTCCTCAGAATCTTTCCTCGTGCTCCGGTGCCTCGGATGAGAGGCTCGCTCAATCTCCTTATTGCTGTACCCGTTGGCGCATAGGGCCCTCTTTATATGTTTCAGCTCTTGGTTGAGTTTGGGTGGCTCACAGATTCTAGGAGAATGTATAAAGAGGGCCCTATGCGCCAACGGATACAGCAATAAGGAGATTGAGCGAGCCTCTCATCCGAGGCACCGGAGCACGAGGAGAGATTCTGAGGAAACTCCGGTGGCCACCGCATTCCTGCCGTACGTGAAGAAGGTGACGGACAGGATAGGCAAATTACTGAAGACCTATGGGGTGAAGACGGTTTATAAACCCACCGTCAAAATCCGGGACTTGCTGCGATCCGCTAAAGACAAGCGCCATCCACACTCCACTGCAGGTGTCTACAGAATCCCGTGTTCCTGTGGGAAGGTGTACATAGGAACGACGAAGCGGAGCGTGACCACCAGAATCAAGGACCATAACAGACACAGCCGCCTGGGTCAAACTGAGAAATCGTCAGTCGCTGAGCATTCTCTCTTGCCCGATCACGATGTACAGTACGGGGACACGGAGATACTTTCCACGACCACAAACTAGCACGCCAGGCTGCAACGGGAAGCCATACAAATCTTCAAACACCGCGACAATTTCAATCGGAAGGAAGAAATTGAACGTGTGCGTAATACATGAATCCCGGCTCTTAGGAACACCAAGGCCAGGAAATCACTCACACGTCAACATGAAGTACCTTCCCGCTATAGCCTGGCAGTCGCTCAGGGAACACCCGACCCTCACAAGCTCGGTAGCCGAAGCCGAAGCACGCACCGCACCCCGCAACATGTACGTGAGATCAGACGATCCAGCCGGAATGCGAAGAGAACGCTTGGCTCACCATGCTAATTTGAAGACCCAAAACTACCTTCCAGCCGTTAGTTCATCGCCAAGATCCACCCAACCAACAGTCATATTCAAACAACAATACTCCACTACAAACCGTTACCCATTATTTCAAGCCTCTTCCTAATTCCAGACCACCAGACTCAAGGACCATAACAGACACAGCCGCCTGGGTCAAACTGAGAAATCGTCAGTCGCTGAGCATTCTCTCTTGCCCGATCACGATGTACAGTACGGGGACACGGAGATACTTTCCACGACCACAAACTAGCACGCCAGGCTGCAACGGGAAGCCATACAAATCTTCAAACACCGCGACAATTTCAATCGGAAGGAAGAAATTGAACGTGTGCGTAATACATGAATCCCGGCTCTTAGGAACACCAAGGCCAGGAAATCACTCACACGTCAACATGAAGTACCTTCCCGCTATAGCCTGGCAGTCGCTCAGGGAACACCCGACCCTCACAAGCTCGGTAGCCGAAGCCGAAGCACGCACCGCACCCCGCAACATGTACGTGAGATCAGACGATCCAGCCGGAATGCGAAGAGAACGCTTGGCTCACCATGCTAATTTGAAGACCCAAAACTACCTTCCAGCCGTTAGTTCATCGCCAAGATCCACCCAACCAACAGTCATATTCAAACAACAATACTCCACTACAAACCGTTACCCATTATTTCAAGCCTCTTCCTCATTCCATTGCTGACAAAGGAAAGGAGTGGAACCCTTGATAATGCCGGACGCAGTTTCCGGTGAAACGTCGGGAGATATCCTGTCTGGACCATGGCCTACAAGCCCGAAAAACTTGTAATTAATTATGAACGCCGGCCGTGAAAGCCTACGATGTTATTTAATACTTTATTAAGTGACTGTTACCGACAGAAGGTACGTAATTATGTAATGGTTGACAAATTGGTTATTTGGATTTGATCAGTATGGATGATAAGTTGCATGAAAGGTTTGGTTATGTGTAATATTTTAACAATATTTTAAACATACAAATAACAGAAATCTTATCAACTAGAAAACAACAAATTAGTTTTAATAATGAGGAAACCAAACTATAAAAATAATTACCCCTTTTCGACAAAGTATCGTGTCCGAAACATCAAACGGATCAACTGAGCTAAGATCATTACAGAATCGCCGAAATAAATTAAATGTACGTCTAACGTAACTGGACTATATTCAGATCGTATAGGGCCCTATGCGCCCCAGTAACCAACACTCAAACACGAAGAAATACTTAATTTTGTCCAAACGCAGACCAGCAATTAGTGAACACGTCTTATCATCATCAAATTCTAATATGGAGTCCTAAAAACAAATGTTTTAAAACAAAATCAGTCCCAATAATCCCTAAGTAAACAATGAGGTTAAGTTACCAGGCCAACGAAAGGACCAAGGATAAAATAGAAAATACATCATCGTAGATGTTGTCACAGGCTTAAAGGAAGCATACTAATGAATCGAAGCAGGGGAAAATAATTAAGATCAAAATATTAATTTAAGGTTAGAAAAACTGCTTCGAAACTAAAACAAAATGTTCACCGTTAATCAACAGATGAAAACCTGACACGGCTTAGTAAATTAAAGGAACCACTGAAACAAACAAAATTAATCTTTTGGAAGACAAATAGTTATTTCTAAGATCAGCATATAGAAGATAAAACACTCACATGATACATACGACCTTCCAAAACAACAGATCGACCATGTACTTGGACCTAAAATGAACTAGGCAACAAGAAGTGCCAACTTACTAGAAGTATAAAATATCAGATCCCAAACACACTCACTCATACGACCAACCAAACACAAGACACGTAATATAGTGGATCTCGACTCAATGAACATATCAATTAACTATAAAATAGTAACTTAAAGAGAAGAATCCAATATATTACCAAACATCTCACGACACGCCAAACACATAACCAAACCTTTCATGCAACTTATGATCCATACTGATCATAGCCAAATAACCAATTTGTCAACCATTACAATTACGTACCTTCTGTCGGTAACAGTCACTTAATCAAGTATTAAATAACATGCTTAAAACGTGACTTTTCTTGACTTTTCCAGATTAGTACTTCTTAGGTTTTTTGAAGTTAGTTATGGGAAGTTCAGGGCGTTGTCTTAAAGACTAGCCTATCCCAAATCGGTATCCACGATATACGTTACATCTTGCTCCTTCGATGTCAGAATAGGTAATGCCATTATTATTTTCAACAAAGCAGATATAGGTTGTCCAGACGACAAATTCATAGTCTCGGACCCAGTCGAAGATCGTTGACTAAATTCACAGTACAGCCCGAGCCATCTTGCGGACTGCCAGGAAAGCTCGTGAGACAGTTCCCAGAAATTCCGTTAGGAGTAGTGCGAGTCCCAAACACTGTGGTCCCAAATAGCGACAGAATCCGTTAAGTTCCTAACTTGCCTCAAAGATGGGGTGGAGTATAACTTATTTCGAACACACATCAGTAGTTTCTTTAAGGACGGATACTATATATATCCGTAATCAGTTAAATACGATTGCCACACTTTCCATGAGATTAAACTGTTGAAGTATTGAACCCATGTACCATTGGTTCAAGGGGTCGAATCCATGTATTTTGGTAAAAGGAAAGAAGGAAATATACAGTCTTCAGAGGAACATAGAAAGATTTTATACAAGAAGGCTAGCATAACGTTGTGAAATAAACTGAAGCCAGGTGGCCAGGAAATGAGATGATGCCTGACGCATAGATAAGGAGCCGGTCACAGATATAAATAGAACGAGTGGAATTTTCCAAGCGAGAGACGAAGAGCGTGTTTCGGAAATCGCCCTTACGTTGCTGTAAAATGGCAACCACGCAGCTGTGCCAGAAGAATAATAATTAGATTTAACCAATTTGCAAGAATAAAATTAACTAAAGAAATACAGCATTGTGAATCATTTCGGAATAGAGATTTTTGTGTGGAGAAAGATGTTATAATAAATGCCCAGGAAAGAAGTGCAGACGTGGCCATACGTCATTGGGGGTTTCCCGAGACCCGAGGAGGGGGGAATTAAAAATCAACTGTAACAACCACACAGCTGAAGACTAAATTTTATTTAATATCTCAGAACTGTACGATCGATTTTCATGTGCAAAGAAGTCAGTTTACGTTTAGAAAACGAGCTTTCCAGAGATATAATTTTTAATGGTGTACGACCATTACTTCAAAAGTTGGTTCCGAAAAAGACGTAGAATTTATCTTTTTGTCGCCGATTTGTATAAAAGCCCTGGCAGGGCCAGGCTAATCATGCAGTACTTACTAGACCTCGAGTGGTCGTGATACTCTGTATCACCAACGAGCAACCGAAGGGAGTGGCCGAGAAGTATCATCAAAGTATCGCCGTGTGAAGATTTAGGAAAGTCCTAATACAGGATTTAGTTCCGCCAATATCAGTCTTACAGTGAAAAGTTCAGGATTACAGTCAGAGTAGGCTGCGAACTTAAAGAATAGGCGATAGGTCTTCAATAACAGTTTATTTAAACGACCAAGTGTATCGTAACGTTTTGAAGTACCATAACAGCGAAATAAACATTCTATCAACGTTAAAAAAAACCGATCAGGGTCGGACAAAATAAGGTCCGCATAGTATTCTGAAAAGAGAGGAATTATAGAACTGAGTAATCAGAAAGGAGAAGTAAATTCAAGACGTTGTTTCAAGGAAACGAACGAACTATAAAAAGCACTAAGTTACGAGGAGTATTAGATGCTAGAAAATAATAGGTCACCGATAGAGTATTTGGGAGACCGAGAACAAGACAGACATTCGCTAGACAACTAATAGGGTCATGAAAGAAGCAAGTTTGAGCTAATAATAATAATAGCCGATCATCAGGAAACCGGATTCGAAGAAGTACCATTCCAGGGAGGGGTAGAGTGTTCGAGACTTTCATATTCTGGTCAGATAGGAAGCCGACATCTACTAGTTCACCCTTGGAGACGGGGAAGCAAATATCACGTGTGCAAGGCCTAATCAAAGCCTCAGTGATTAGAATCAGTGTAGTGATAATATATAAAATTTGTGTTAGATAGTAATTTTTCAGTGATTTTATTGTGTGTAATAGAAGAATACACAATTGTATTTTAAAATGCTACCAGTGTTTAAGGTATATAAAGTATATGTGTGTCAAGATATGTCAGTGTATGAAATGAATTTGAGGACGATGGAGTAATCACAAATAGTGGGCAAAACTGAAACATCGTTGGAAAGCACGGTATTGGACCTTCTGAACATGTAAGTAACTATTTTCATTATGTTATGTGTTGGGGGAATATTTGTGTACAATCCACCTGAGAATGATAAATAAGGATGTTTTTGAATAACAAATAACAGAATAAGAGCGCGATCTGAACAAATAAAAATTGAGAAATTATAAAATGATTATGTGAAATGAATAAATCCTTAGAGGAAATGTATGAAATAAAATATCAGTGTATTTGATAAATGTTAGTAAAGCAAGCGTAATAATAATATAAATTATATAAATGAAGATTAAGTTGAATTATATGAAAGTAATAGCTTTTGAGCTTTTGTAAAGGAATAAAGACATGGTGTGAATACATGTTCTTAAAGTATAGCGATTATTGTCACGGGAGAGGATTAATATGAAAGTTTGAGATATAGATCAAATGATGATTTTGAATTTATCAGTTCTCTGGAAGACGCTAGGCCTTAAAGTAATGTATAGCGCATTGTCGCGCATTAAAGTTAAATTGTCACGCTAGGACGGCGTTGAATCTAAATATACTTGGTAAATTAATTGTGAGGGACAGTTGATTGCGGTAATTGATGATAAGTCCTCCATATAGTGATGTAGATCGCAAGGCGTTGTATAATGGGTGCGAATTATTGTATTGATGAGCGCAGGTTAGACCGAGATCGCCCTAAGTCGCTAATTTGTTGTAAAGTCCTCCAGTATGGGATTGGTTCCCGAGCCAGTTGAGAGAGTCGAACCCAGACTCGTATAGTTGTTGAAGCACCTAAATATTGTTGTTGTATTGAATTATTCTTACCCATCAATGATGACACTTCATAATTAATAAATGCCAAGGTTACGGAAGTGGTCTATGAACCTAAATAATGTTGTTTAAATGAATGAAAAGAAACGCCAGGTCTGTTCAGAGAGCTGTGTTTGAGAAATAGCTGTTTTAAAGCATGAGTAGAGCGGTCCCGTGTGGGCGATACTGAGGGTCTCCCTCCCGGGCAATAAATCAAGTCGAGTGTTACGGTCCAACCCCTCGCTATTGAAAGCGTGGTAGGTCAGGGAAACCGTCTGTTTGAAGTAATAATAAACCATGAGTGTTTAGAGTTTGTTAATGACCCGGGATTCGAACCGAGGTTCTTGTAGATGAAAGTTACCGCTTGCAAGTTCAGATCGTTTGCTTTCTTATGAGATGATGGTCTTTTAAGACAAATAATAATAAATATAAATCCCTAATGTAATGAGATATTGATGTAGGATTTCACGAGTTCAATGAAGACAATTAGATTTCGGGAGTGATCATAATTTTTGACTTTGTTCAAGTAGTCTTCTATAACTGGGGAGTACACAAGTATTTTTCCCGATCACTGTAGTGAATTTGTTAACTTGAGAGAGGTGGTAACATGAGAACATTGTGAAATGCCCAAAAATTTAAGTAAAGGAGTAACAATTACTTTGAATAAGATTATATATTGTTTTGATTATAAGAAACTCATAAAATAGATATTGAGGT
Source organism: Meconema thalassinum (assembly GCA_946902985.2). Classification (NCBI taxonomy): domain Eukaryota; kingdom Metazoa; phylum Arthropoda; class Insecta; order Orthoptera; family Tettigoniidae; genus Meconema; species Meconema thalassinum. Next base: position 343,642,987 of record OX336393.1, read on the forward strand.
GTGTAAAAGAATAACACAGTTTATAGTGGAAAGTATCGAGACATTGGAGCTCGTGATTGTGGTGAATTTTAAAAGGGATACTTTATGGAAGTGAAAAGAATTATAAGTTTGTTGGTTTGAAGGAAATCATGTATTTTAATATAACATTTGTTTGATTTTATGCATTCCTTGTTCACTTTGAACAAATTAGAAGGATTGGTCAGTAGTTTATCGGTTTTATTTGTTTGTAGCGCCATATATTTGGTCAATTAAATGTTTTATAATAGGAGTTGATTTTGTTTTTAATTTGAAAGTGTATCCTCTATTTAATCCAAAATGTGTAAGTCACAGAGTGGGAGAACATACCATAACCCCAAAAATCCCGATTTGAGCATTGCTGGCATACTGTGATTTGCATATTTCTTGCTAAAAGGGCACAGTATAGAATGTTTTACTAAATCTGGTACAACTTCAAAACATCGAAGTCGACATTCACAGTCCTGGCCAAGAACATGAGTCATTAGATTAAATTTTTTCCTTACATCTGACATTCTACCACGTACTTTTCTTTTTTTCGTCCCTGAACTTCTTGCAAACTCATCAGCATCATTCTCCATTGTTTGTGAATCCCGCAGACGTCTCGACTGTTTTAGCACTGAACTTGGATGCACTAAAAACAAGCTACTGCCACAACTAACTAAACAATATTGCGCGTTTAACTCCACGTGCCCGCATTTACCAGCAGGAACTGCAATGAACACACAGCCACACACACACTACTTTACACTAACTATCGGACCGTCTTATTCACTCGCTTCTTGTTGAGAGTCTGAGGACAATATTGTGGGCAAATCTAGAAACAAGTCTCGACGTGCCGATGCGTCATACTTCACAGTGCAACAAGCGCTTGGACTGATCCCAGTCTTCACGCTCAAAGGGACTGATCCCTTTTATTGCTCAAACAGAACGGACTGATCTCCTTTATCCCCGATTCGAGGATTCTTCTTTCATTATTTTTCGATGTACTGGTCCCGTTTATCCCACAACCGTCAACACCATTTGAAAGACATTCGTTCTATGGATAGTTTGGCATAAAAACATCCGTTTTGACAATTGATGGACTTATCCCTTTTATCCCGCCAGCCCTTCATATGCATCCCTATAAAATCTCCGTCGAGTTCGTTAATGGAAAAAATCAGTCGAAGGGGGTTAAAATGGGGGCCTTTTTTTTTCTTTGAAAAAGTGAAACATTGCTATAACTCTCTTAATATGTGAAATATAGAATCCATTCAAAGTACATACTATGTGTCAGATAAGGACCAAAAATTTATGTTTGAAAAGTTTTTGTTAGCACCAACCATTGACCAAAGGGGTCAATAGGCACAATATCAAAACCGTACAAAATGGACAATATTCCTCTAATAATTACCTAAAACTTTTGTCGGAAAGAATGTTTGATATGACCCACCACTCCGCCAAGGGATGAGCTAACTGATTTCGGAATTAGAAGAAAATGCCAAGAGCCATCAGAGGTTGCCATGACAACGCTACTAAATTGATAAGGGATGAGCCATCAGAGTTTGCCATTACAACGCTACTAAATTGATAAGGGATGAGCCATCAGAGGTTGCCATGACAACGCTACTAAATTGATAAAGGATGAGCCATCAGAGGTTGCCATGACAACGCTACTAAATTGATAAGAGATGAGCCATCAAAGGTTGCTAGTACAACGCCATTGCACAAGATCTCGTTCAGTTTTCCATCTGACTCTGTGGGAAGCGGCTTCGGTGACGTAACGGTTAGCATGCTGAACTTCTATGCCCAAGGTTGCGGGTTCAAATCTGGCCGAGGTCGTTGGATTTTCTAAGAGCGCTAGAAATCCCTCAGTATGCTTTCCTTCGGAGGGGAAGTTCCAACGTTCGTTGGGAGTTGCTGGTTGCGGTGGTATCTAGTAGCCAAGTTCACAGCTAGATGTCGTTGACGGTAGTATTTGGTAGCAAAATTAGGAACTGCTGCTTGCAATTGACCGTCTGCAGTCCTTACCTTCGGTGGCGTAGTTGGTAGCATGCTGACCTGCTGTTCCCAAGATAGTGGGTTCAAACTCGGCCGAAGTCGTCGGATTTTTTAATAGCGTTAAAATCCTTCGGAGGGGAAGTAAAGCCGGCGATCCCTTGTCATAGATTTATGGCATGTAAAAGATCCTTCCACAGACTAAACTTGTGCGAAGCTAAATTTCTAGGTTAGATTTCGTTGGAACGCTCTATCAAAGTTCCAACGTTGACCACTAGGTATCAGTGGCATCTGGTAGCGTAAGTTGGAACTACTTGAAATTGAACGGAACTTGTAGCTTACCCTATGGGTGTCCGCTTGAAGCAGCTACAGCCTCTGGCGAGCCGAACATATCCTCGGACACTCCCGGCATCCGAAGCCATACGATAAATAAAAACAAGTAGTTCCGTGAAGAACTATACAGCCTATTTTCATAAGGCCTACTTATGTTAATTGCCACTATCAACATACAAAATTTCAGTTTTATTACTGTAATAGATTCGTAGATATTGAGAACCGACTAAATATTTCGGATGGTCACCATGCTGGATTTTATATATGTAGGTCATAGAGTTATGTACTGTAACATGAAGATTATTGTGTACGTGTAGCATTCAAACTTCAATCGCATGATTAGGACACAAGAAGAAAGAAAGAGGTTTTAAAATTTCGCACAGCTGCCATGTCGTGGTTATGGAAACAATTGAAATAAATTAGATGCCAGTAGATTAACATTCGTATAAGGTTTTACTGTACCAAGATTCACTGCACTCGGATGGTTGAATTGCGAGAAACTTTCATGTGAATATTTATACTTCGCGTCACCGCCATGTTGGATTTGTGATCACCAGGTTATTTAAAGTCCTATAGGTGAACTTAAGTTCATAGCCACTATGAACATAAAAAAAATTCAGTTTGATTGCTATTATACATTCGTAGATATTCAGGGCCGTCTAAATACATCGGATGGTCGCCATGTTGGATTGTTAAATGTATAGGCCATAGGGTCATGTACCATTAAAGGAAAATTATTGCGTAGGTTCATTATTCAAACTTTCACTTCGATCGCATGATTACGACACAAGAAATAAAAACTTAATTTTAAAATTCGCACAGCCGCCATCTTGAGGTTATGTAAACAATTGAACTGAAATAGATACCAGTGCATTACAATGTGTATTAACATTTCCTGTACCAGATTTCATTGCGTTTGGAACATTAAATCGCGAGAAAGGTATATTTAAAATTTTCAAATTCGCTTGGCCGCCATGTTCGTTTTGTAGTTAACCGGTTTTTGAAAGTCTCATAGATGAACTTCCAGTAGTGCCCTTTATCACCGTACAAAATTTCAGGGTGATACCGCCAATAGTTTCAGAGATATAGAATGCCGGTGACATATTTCGCACAGCCGCCATCTTGTGGTTATGTAAACAATTGAACGAAGTTAGATGTCGGTGCATTGCAATGTGTATGAACATATGCTCTACCAAGTTTTACTACGTTTGGTTGGTTAAATCTCGAGAAACGTCAATTTAAAAGTCACAAATTCGCGTGGCCGCCATGTTGGTTTTGTAGTTACCAGGTTTTCAAAAGTCACATAGATTAACTTCTAGTGGTTCTCTTTATCACCGTAAAACATTTCAGGGTGATACCGCGAATAGTTTCGGAGATATTGAATGCTGGTGAAATATTTCGCACAGCCGCCATGTTGGATTGGTGAGACGTAACAAAATTAGAAGGGCACGGTCGGGGTCGTCCGGAATAGTGCTATGAAGTTACTGAGTTTCATTGAAATCGCTCCAGCCGTTTAGAATTTATTAGGGGGACACACACACACCCCTCACACACACACACACACACACACACACACGCACACACACACGGACAAAAGGTGATCTCATAAGCCAATTTTTTCAAAATTGAAAATAGGCTAATAACCTGAATTACAGACTAATACAGCAATCATAATTAACACCATTTATCAGACAGATTCTACACATACCCGAAGTACACGGGGCTACATGACCGCGTTGTCGCAGCCCCTAAACTGAGGAACCAACCAACATCTCTGCGGGAGATAAAATTTTGCGTGAAGAAGTAAGAGACCTTTAAGATAATTACTTATCAGTGTCGAAACCTTGCATAAGGACAGTGTGAGCACAAGTATAAAAATGGACCCCAAATGACGAGAAGACATTATAATGTTAAAAATAGGCATAAAATGACGAAAAACAAAGTTAATTAAGCTCCAATTGTAAAATATTTTCTCGCAATAAAAGAGGTCTGATCCTTCTGCGAAATCCTGCATATTCTGCCTATTTTCGCCTATCCCCTAGTTTGCCCGGTGAAATCCACCTCCGCCTTCCAGTGTGCTGAGTGGATTTTTAGCCTACTTTTCACATTTTGCAAAAATGAGGATAAGTAGTCTTATGAGATCGATCCGGGAAAATGTGTGTCTGTCTGTCCTTCTGTCTGTCTGTCTGGCTGTGTGTGTGTCCCCCCCCCCCTATCAACTCCTAAACGGCTGGAGCAATCGAATTAAAATTTGGTAGGAGTAAAGATCTATACCTGAATATCTCACGGCCATATTTGAACATGATGTCAGTGCTACCAACTGCTGAAAAATCGCAATTGAAATTTGAGCTCCATGTTGGATATCTTGGAAGGTATGAATGGGAGCTATTTCAAAATCGGCACACATATAGATAATAATATTGCATTTTTTATTTCCAGAAGGCCATACATGGCAGTGTTGCCAAAATGATTATAAGCCTACTGATAGGTCCAATATTTAAATACATATAACTTCTACACTACCAATTGGAATTCAACCAAATTTCGTATGTTGTATGTGTACATAACCAGATATGACTGAACGTATTCTTATGAACCACCAGTGCTGCCAACTGTTAAAAAATGCTCTTAATTTCTTTTTTCCAAATACCAATATATATGAGAAAGTATGCAAGCCGACAGCTTTAAACTATGCACAGGTATAGTACATGATATTCTATATTAATTTGGAGTAACTTATATACGTCAGTGCTATCAACATGATTCTAAGCCTGCTGAGAGGTCCAACTTTAAATACATGTAACTTCCATACTATCATTTGGATTTCAACCAAATTTCGTATGTGCTATGTGTACCATAACAGCTATGACTATGCGTATTCTTAAGAGCAACCAGGGCTGCCAACTGTTAATAAATGCTGTCTCTATTTTTGTTACCCTAATATCAATATATCAGAAAGAATACAAGCCAATAGCTCTAAACTTTGCGCACGTATAGTACCTGGCATTCTAGATTACTTTGGAGTAACTAATATACGTCAGTGCTGCCAACATGATTCTAAGCCTGCTGATAGGTCCAATTTTAAAATCCATGTAACTTCTATACTAACTAATGGATTTCATCCAAAATTGGCACAACAATAGATCATATTATTTCATATTATTTCTGGCCAATACATGCATGACACTTTTGAGAACATGATTTTACGCGCGCTGTTAGATCCAATGTTTAACTGCATGTAACGTCCATGCTATTCATTGGACTCCAACCAAATTTTGTATTCTGTACCTTAAGAGATGGAACTAAGAATATATTCAGTCACCAGGGCTGCCAACTGTAGTGCTCTATTAGGCTACATTATGCCAGGTATACAGTATTTCGAACTAATTAGAAATTTCGGTATATTACCAACTTAATTACGTCATTATTCTAGATAGATCCATATCGATTAATCATTGGCATGAATCTTAAATTTTAAGAAAAGTAGGCTCTTTAGTTCGTCACGGAACTTCTTGTTTTTTAATGGTATGGAATCTGTCTTGAGGAAATAATTCATGATGAAAATTAATAAATGTAAAACAAAAATGGAATGCAGCCGATAGAAATCAGAAATCCCTATGGACGTCATATTTGCAGGCGGAAAGCTACAGGAAGTAGGAGACTTCTGTTACTTAGGAAGCGAAATAACCAGTGATAGACAAAGCAGAGAGGATATAAAAAGTAGGTTAGCACAGGCAAGGAAAGCATTTCTACGAAAAAGGAATCTGTTGACATCGAATATAGATTTAGGTATTAGGAAGTCATTTTTGAAAGCCTTTGTCTGGAGCGTGGCACTCCATGGAAGTGAAACTTGGACTGTTGGTACAGCAGAAAAGAGGGTAATTGAAGGGTTTGAAATGTGGTGTACAGGAGAATGATGAAAATCAGATGGGTATATAGGGTTTCTATAGAGGTATTAAGACGACTGGGAGAAGATTGATGTTTCTGGAGACTTCTAATGAAGAAAAGAGATAGTTTGGTGAGACACATATTAAAACACCCAGTAATTGCAAACTTAGTTATGGAAGGAAGGGTCGAGGATGAGAACTGTACGGGAAGACCAGGTTAGAATACCTTATGTTAAATAGATTGCCTCGGATGTAAGGTGTGGTAGCTATGTAGAGATGAAACCATTAGCTCAGGACAGGAAAGCATGGAGAAAGCATCAAACCAGTCAAAAGACTGACGACTCAGACGCATCAGAGGTTAAAAAAATATCAAACTGGGCCCATGCTTTCACCTATTGATACAGTATTCAGAATGATGGGTGAAATTATAAATCCAGTTTAAACCGTTTTAGATCTCGATATTTTCTTCTGCTGGTATCACCCGAAGTTGTCCGGCCCTTCAACTGACACCACTGTAATACACCCAATTGTTCAAGATGATGACTGTTGGCTGCCAGATATGTCAGAGGACTCCCCAAAAATGTTGAACACAGTATCTCAAGACACTTGGGGAATTTCAAACTCCGTTGGTTTTTAGTCAACAACATGCCTGGAAAAGGGCAGATGACCTCGCTGTTTTGCCCCTTAACACAACAATAACTAACTAACTAACATGCCTGGAATACATGTTCAATCATTCTAACACCAGCCTTGAACGCCTAAGCTGTTCCATATTCAATTGTAATTTTGATGATGATAAGAATAGTATGATCTGGGGTAAAGCTTAGGCATGTCAGGCGAACATCATCAGATCTTGTTCACTTAGACTGAATTAAGTTTGGCGGATACATATATAACACTTAGGCACAATGATAATTGAGACATGTAAAAGCCTGTCTCAAACACCAATTCCTAACTGAATGGAAACTAATTCTTCAGTTTAAAGTCTTCATTTGCCTATAAAGCTTTCGCTCGCCGGCAGATTGCAGTTTTATTCAGGCGCTACTTGCCAGAGTAGTTAATGATATTGTTGCGTGTTGCCCCTAGTGGCAAGTTCGTTAACTGGATTACGGTGGGTAGAAGCACAACACAATTGTTCCTTTAGAGAAATATTAGCTTTTTTGCAGGTCAGATATATACACCGTACAATTAGCCAATAGAAATAATTAGCTGTCTTACAGAAGCTACCTCCTTTATGGAGCTCGACTCACCCTTTCACTCGGTCTTGCAGTTAATCCTCTCGCTAATGAGGTGGTCCCGTACGCTGGCTGGAAATAACTGCACTCAGTCTGTCATTCACTGTTTCTGAATACCGTACTACACATGTTTCGCAATTCACTACAATGACCTCTGTCGCACTGGAAAACACACACTCTTCAAATACACAGTCCCTCCGTATGATTCACACTCCTTCGCTGTCAAGAGAATCAGCCTCACTTGGGTTTCGTAATTTCGCACTCACGTCACCAACTACTGTCGCACACTCTCAAGAACAATATCCCTCCCTCGCTGGTGAGGCCGCTTTATATAGCGGGCTGGTGACTCAATGAATGCTTCTAGAACCGTCCAGGATTCAGAGCTTCTCGAGATTTCCATCACTAGCTGGGTCACGAATATTCTGGTCCATCCCTTTTGTCCTCGCAGCCCATTTGCGTAAGGCGCTGGTAGCACACAGAGGCAGGGCATAGCCCGGGGCGGCTGTGACTCACGCGGCGAGGCGACGAAACAACCTCGCAGCCATAACACCACCCCCTTCCTAAAAGGCTGATCGTCCCGATCAATCATTGGTCCCGCTGTGTCCCTCCGTAGGCTGCCAGGCGATCTCGTTGCACGATCTTATATCTTCGCCCTCGGGCTCCGCTGGATCCTGTAGACGGCATCGTTGATTCGTTTCACGACTCGGTACGGGCCCTCCAAGGACTTCTGCAGTTTGGGTGACAGGCCTTTCTTCCGTAATGGGTTGAAGAGCCAGACCAGGTCGTCCTCGTGGAATCCGCCGGCATCCGTCTGCTGGTCGTATCAGGTCTTCTTTCGTTCGGTCTCGATCCGCAGTCTCCTCCTTGCGAACGCGTGCACGTCCTCCAGTCGGTCGACCAGTTCTCGACAATACTGGCTTACCGGGATCGGATCATTCCCAGGTCGGCCGAAGGCAAGATCGACAGGTAGACGGAGTTCCCTCCCAAACATGGCCCGGGCTGGTGTGCACCCGGTGGCTTCATGCACGGCGGCGCTGTAGGCCAGGAGAAATAGTGGAAGATGTTTGTCCCAATCCCTCTGGTCCTCGCTGACGACTATTCGGAGATGGTTCTCGATGGTGCGATTGAATCGCTCTACCATCCCGTCAGACTGAGGATGTAGCGGCGTCGTCCTTGTCTTCCGGATTCCCAGCAGCTGGCATAGGTTCTGGAACACCTACGGCTCGAAATTCCTCCATTGGTCGGAGTGCAGCTCCAAGGGTACTCCTTACCGGCTGAAGAAATTCCTTCACCAGGGTCTCTGCGATCGTCGCGGCCTCTTGGTTAGGGAGTGCATACGCCTCTTGCCATTTGGTGAAGTAGTCGCTGACGACCAATATGTAACGGTTCCCTGCCTCGCTCAACGGGAATGGCCCAGCAACATCGATGTCCACTCTCTCCATGGGGCCGCCCACGTTGTAGGTCTTCAGTGGGCCCCGTCGTCTCCGTCCTGGACCCTTGCTGGCTGCGCAATCCTGGCACCTCGCGCAGTGGTTCTCCACGTCTGCTCGGCATCCGGTCCAGTAGAACCGGTCCCTCAGCTTCTCCAGGGTCTTCTTTATCCCTAGGTGTCCACCAGATGATCCTCCATGGACTTCCTTCAGGACTTCCTCCGTCATAGCCTTTGGAACGACGACTTGTTCCCGAGATGTCTTCCCGTAGGTGCTCTCCCGGGTACGGCAGATGAGGCCATCCCTTACAATCAGCGAGTCCCACTGCACCCAGTAGGACTTGAACTTTGGACTGCGACCACTCACAATGTTCCACCCGGGTCTGGGAAAACAGGCCCTCTTCTGCTTGTGCCCGCGTGAAAGATTCGTGGCTCCAGCTCCCTTGAAGTGCTTGATCTGCTTTATTCCGTTTTTTTCTTGCCTAAAACTCGAAAACTATTTTTTTAAATGGTTTGTGTACAGAAGTTAAAGTACGTAAAATTCTCTACAAATATCACTACTTAGTTTTTTTTTTCAGACCAACCGCTCGGTCTCAAATGCGAGTTGAAAATAGGCAATTTTCAGCGGTCTCTGCAAAACCCACTTTTTAGTTTTTTTTTTATTGAAAAGCTTTCAGTTAATTTCACCTAGTTCTTAAGTTGATTTCAATAAAGACCGAGTCACACGGAGAATACACGTTCTGATTATTCTTTTTATTGTTGACATTGATCAAGCACTTCATTGAAGCTGAAAGAAGCAGCAACTGGGATCTACACCTCCAAACCATACTGAACCCGCTAAGCACAGGTTCATGTGATACTTTTCATTGCAACATATCTTTGATGTATCATCTTAGAACGCACTCACCGACCAGCCATGTTGTCGCCACATGCTAACATTCTTTGGAGTTATAAATGGTTGATCATTTGACTATGGAGAAAACCATTATAATATAATCTGAGTCTTTATTATAACACTTCTACTTTCTACGAAGCTCAGATATTTCCATGTTGTAATTCTGTATCATCGAAACATTCTTCAGAATGTAATTTCTACTTTTGATAAGGTATTAACGTCGCAGATACGCGAACCGGAATCAATCAGTCGCTGCACGACTAGTGTATTTGTAAGCTCTAGCAGCGCAGGACTGCACTCTTCGTACATGTGTATGGTTGTCCATCCAAATTGGATGTGTATTTGAAGTCCGTCTTAAAGACGAGGAAGTAGTCCGCCTGGAAGGCGAGGAACGTAATCTTTGTGCATCGCACACTATTTGGCAACGAACAGTATATTATTCAAGTGAATATTAAAGCCGGAGAAGGTTTGTGCTACGATATTGGTGAATTTATTGAAAATTGATTAAAATTGTGCATCGTGGAACACCACATTTTCAACCACGTGTTGTGTGAAAATTCAACTTCGTCAAGTGACGATAAAATATGTTAATTACTGTGATTCTATAATCAACCAAGTGAATTATTTTAACACTCACTGCTACGAATATTGCTGTAATCGCAAGAGCGATTAATTTCTGTAACGTACAACTTCGATGCCACGTGATTTGTGGACCATTAGAATCTGTGATTGTGAAGCAGATAAAGTGCATGGCCAATTTTTCAATCATCTGCGCCGTGTAGACTCAGTGAGATTGCTACCATATTAAATCTAGCTTCAGTGAAACTGTGCTACTCCCATTTTCTGAACTTTCCAGTGGTTATTTTCTACTCAAACATGTCACACATTTATAACCACGTGTACGACGATTTCCATTAGACATCATCTGTGGAAATGAGCAGATAATTCTCATGATGTGAGGGAGAGTTCCGGAGAACTTCAGCAAATGACGGAAGCACCATGACTATAGCACCAGCTAAGCCAAGGAACATGACGACCGACACAACGGAGAGGAATCTGGTCATATCACGACGAAAACGCCGAGGACGAGTTAAGGCCATGGTATAGGATAGAGCCCATGTGGAGGCACAGATTGGACAACCCTTGTCCGGAGACCAAAGCCTAATTATATCCCTCACGTCGTTGGAACGACTGAGATGTAGACATCCTTTCTTGTGAGTCCGATTAATCTATTCCTTGTGAGGTTCTTTTGAGGTGTAGTTTATTGTAAGTAATAGTACTTAATTTTAGAAGCAGCCGAACTTCTTGACAATCCATAGGTAGGGTTTTGTAATGTTAGAACGAATCTTTGAAGTTCACTTTCAGTGATTAGTTAGTCACCCGTTAGATTGAATCCTTTCGATCACGGTGCATTGTGATGGATATCGCCAAGATGTTAGTTCTACCCCCTGCTAAGCGTGACGGTAGTTTTTGTTACTACATTTTATTCAACCCTAGTTGGGTGACTTTGTGGATAGTTGTTTTGGCATGACGACTTGACGTCATGGCCAGTGTTATTTCATAACACCCCTTTTTAAGTAAATGTTTGTCACGCCACTGCTTTAGTTAGAACAGTTCGTATCGTTAGGTAGTCAACTGAAACTACCAGTTTTGTAAAATAATGTCATATTTCATTTTGATGTGCTATGAAGCCATCCTGTTCAAGAATAGAAAACATTTAGGGAGTTATTTTTGTATGCAATCTAGCATCGAACCCTGTAATTGCAACCGTATCATTGGCAAACTTAGTAATTGTAAGATTTGCGCCTTTATAATGTTTATTTTGTGTCAGGTGTTTTGACACACAGATATTATTCGGTTATTGTAAGACAAAGCAGTTATGAAGTGACATATCAGCAGATTTCAAAGACGTTCAGAATAAGTGGCATTTCTGTATTTTACTTTTCTTTGACTTAATGAACATGCCTCGTCTTTGTGTATAATTTTGAGGCGTGATTTTAAGCTTATGCTTATTCTATTTATGTATTATATTTGAGACCAGATAACAAGGCCAGTTTTCTGATAGACGTTTTACGAGAAAGCTGCCTGCCTTCGGTGATGTTTCATTTCAAACCGTCCAAGTAGATGACTGTGAGTAGCGAGCCTAACTCAAGTCATGGACAGGTGGTAACATTTCCCAGCATGCAACAAACGAGAGCACCACTCACTCAGTGAGACATACTTTTTCAGACCCTTTGAGAATGCTTATAGCATTATTTACCGTTAGATATTGTGTTTCATGAGTAGGTCAAGTTCCAGGCAATCATTTTGCAGAAATCACATGTTTTGCTACATTGATCTGATTGGCAAATGCCATATGCTTGCATCGCTATTGATGCGACTATCTTTCAACTCTATTTGAGAGTGATTACTCTTTATGACAAGGTTTATTTGTCGAGATTAAGAGGCTATAAGAGGCGCCTGTGTTAGAGGCTATTCATATATGTCCAGACTTTGTTTCTGTGGACTAGGTATTTTTAAGGGAGGTGACTGAGGTGCATTCCAGGCCTACCCAATGGTAAATTAAGTGAGCCGAGAGCCACTAATAACCTGTGTTATTGTTTTGTCCGAGCGTGGAGAGCTCGATGATGGTATTTTATAGCAGAGATTGATCTCGCACGAGACTGCTACTGCTGAGCCCAAGGTATTCAGGATTGTCAGCCTATTCGCGATAAACCAACGATAATCTAAACCGACATTCTAATAATCAAGCGCATAATTATTATAAACTGATGATAACTAATAATTGTTTATTGCATTTAACCTTGATTTACTTGCATTTTGGACCTGCTGGCCGACACCTGCTTTTGTGCACGCTTCTTCATGGAAGTAATCTAGGACAGATGACACTAATTTTTATCGACGGAGTGCTTGCTTAACCTATAGTTAGTAGCTGGTGGAGCTCGAGCCTCATGCGACGTTAGACGTAGTTTTCACTACGCATTCGCCACCGTAAATGACATGCACTTAGATGACACTGGTTTTCAAAGAGTAACCCAGGGCGGAGGCAGGAATAATATTGATTGTGGTCTTGTTGTTATTTATTGTACTGTGTCAAATCCCCATGTTTACTTTACTTGGATTGTAAGAGGGCATTTAATGTTTTTTGACGGCTTGTCATGTATATTTGTATTAATTGTTTTGCTTTACGGACGTCATCGCCGTAAATTTTGTATTAATCGTTAGGAATTAGCTAGATTATTTAACACTAAATGTAAATAAGGAAATGGTATCATCCTAACTTAGATTTGTTATTGCTACCCTGTTAAAATGTAAATTCCGTTATTAGCTTATTTTTGTAACTTGACTTAAGGTTTATTGCCGTACTATTTTCCTAGAAAGAAATACCCTGATATAAAAACCGACCCTGGAAAACATATTTACACAGCTCAACATCTCACATTCTCATTCTTTCAAATGTCATTTGTTTTCTTTCTCTCTCTCTCAGCACTCAATTTTATTAGCGTCTTATATGTACACTTAATTTCTCAATCTCAATGTGAGACCCTAAGAAATTCTTATTGTGTGCCGTAAGCCATGGTATCACCTGCACAGGATTTACTATTACCATGCCTACCTTCTCTTTCACTCACACGTATCACTTGCCATCCGGTCTCTTCGTCACATTTCTTGAGTCTGTCTTACCATCACTGTCCGTAGAACTAGATTACAAGAAATCCATGCCAGCTCATATCGTAGAATGATATCTAAGCAAGTTCCTAAAGTTATGAGTGTTGATTGACTTACCGTCATGGTCCGTTAAACTATATGCACACTCACCAATACGTTTAACCGCCTTAAAAGGACCCTGAAATAATTGAAAGAACTTCCCCATCTCATTATCTACAGCTAATGACGGGTATGGAACTCTCAGAAGCACCTGATCGTCTACTTCAAAAGAATCAAACTTGACCCGCTTCTGCTGGCGCCTACGCTTATTCCTTGGTGGAAACAAACATAATTCCATATCTCCTCTTCCGTGGCCAAAACTAACATTCTAGCAAGCTCATCGGTACGCTTCCTACCATACTTAATTTCATAGGGGGTGCATTTCACTCTCATGGATCGTACTATTGAACCATCGTTCAATATCTCCCAACTTGGAGAACCACGCATTGTGGCGATTGCTCACATCAAGTGCGAAATACTCGCCCTAGTTCTTTCGTGACTCGTTCCCTTGAGGATATCGAATAGATGAGAATATGTGCTTGATACTAAGCCCGTCAGATGACCTGTCAGGGTTGCCAACAACCGAAATGACTTCCCAGTCACCTCGCCTGTCGAACACATAGGCCGAGGAGGATTGGATGCACTTCTTATAGGTCCAACGCTCGAGAAACGTGATCGCCATGGGGATCAGGGTAGACATGGTGTAAGTCATAGGTGACCCAAGAAGTACATCACAGAAACACTTAAACTAAGGAATAAGAACATCCAGACTTAAGTAAACTCGTGATTGATTTATTTAAAGTTCAACAAACCCCTATCCTAGTTCGGAGGGTTTGTCTCGGATAATCCGCAAGCTAATAAAAAAGATAAATAAAGGTTCAAAATCCTACACTGAATGAAGTTAAAAAACCCTCTCGAAAGATCTAACACAAATGAAAACAACAACAACAAAGCTTTGGTAGTGGTACGAAAAGGTGAACCCTACACTATCAGAAATGGGTTACTAAGAGGAGAATCTAAATTTAACAAAGCAACAAAACAAGTGGTCCGTAATCATAACATTACATAAAAAGCTACATGACAACCAGCACAAAAACATTAAATTCACTCCCAGACCTAGAATGTGTTCATCAACATTACAGGTACATGAGGATAACATAGGATTCATACGTAAATAAATAAAACTCAGAATCCAATCATTATCTTATTAAACCCTGCCTGCACATTCTGGAGTACTCTTTGTATCCAGAAGTCATCTGACAATCTGTTCATTACGTTGACAACTGCGTGGTAAAAACCACGACTTAGGTTACATGAGCGTCGCGCGCCACCAAGTGCGAACTACTGGTTGGTACGCTGCTCTGTCGTGTCAAAAATCGTGTATTCTGTCTAGTGTCATTTCGGAATGGATATGGAAACATCTTCATGGCATCAGTCACCTGGCACAACATTGGGAAATCCAGTTTAAGTTCCAAACAATTAATTAATTAATAATTCATTTATAATAATTATGCTTCATGATAATTAGAAGTGTAGATTAGGTTTATCGATGGTTTTATGACGATTGACTGATGAATCCATGCCATCTAGGCTGAAAAACGTGAAGTCTTTAGTACAATCAATCACTTGCAAACATCGACTCTATAGTCGGAACAATAACACGAGTTGACAAACTCGGACACAACAATAACAACTGTCAGAGGCACACAGCTCTTCTGATTCAGTCTCGGGCTATTCCCGGAAAATACCTTGTCGCAGATCCAAATCTATACGACAGTGCTCTACAGGCACTCAAATATAACAACAATAGCACCTAAGAAGGGTGTCAGCATGGTCAATAACAAAAGAATAACATCTAACTTCATATAATAACACTCTCAGAAATAGTGTCCAAATGATATCGCTTCACATCGGCGATCATGACTTATAATGGGCTCGTCCTACATGACGTAAGCAAAACATGTGATCTCCTCAACATGGCCACTGGCCTTGACCTAGAGTATGATACAATCTCAAACGGCAATATTTTATTGCCGAAGCATCTGTCAAAAGTAGTTCAAGTTAGTCGTACAGTACAGCGTGGTGCTTCATGGGTAACAATAACCTGTTCTGACTGGCGTTTGCAACACGCTAACTCTGCTGCGATAGGCAGCTTGTAATCACATTAGTGCAGGCAGCACTTCACTAAATAAAGTCCTGATGTGAACTGTGCTGATACAATCTTAAACATATAATAAATAACAGTAGTTGTACCACGAAAAGATACGGCGTACAATGATGTGTCATGTGTGGCATTCCAAATAGTATTATCAAACAGATATGTCATTCTCATGGAGTGTTTGGTTTCAAAGACATGCCACTTGGCTATTTACATTTTTCATGATCAAAACTTCTCCTGTTCCACACTTAACACAAATAAATGAAAATACTAACGGCAATCTCATTTCTGCTGAGATGTACAAAATGATATGTGAGGTACCAGGCTTCGATGCTATGTTAGCATGATTGACTTGAATCCCTGTACGTTCTATCAACAGAACAAATGTGGCTTCATAGCTTCACATAAACTGATATAATAAAAATTATACATAACAGTGATGACATCTGTCGATCATCCAACGATACGAGCATCTTAAAGAGCAGTGGCGTGACAAGAAAGTTACAAAAGAGGTGTCAGGGCCTAAAGTTAAAATAAGGAATGGCTGTCCACCCTGCCTGAAAAAATAGCTCAAAGACCATGGTCATGTTTTGCAAGCAATAGGAACATCACGTTCTACTGACAGTCAACAGAGTGCACCAAACGGTGTCAAACTCACACTGAAAAATAATGACAATAAGATGAGTGCTAGCTATAAAATTCCTACCTAGGCTGGTCATCAAGGAGTTCGGTTAAATAATCTAAACTAAATCTACCACAGCAAAGACCCGTACAATAGAGAGGTAATTTCGCCTCACCTCATTCGTACAAGAACTGAGGGGTATTTGGCGTCTGGACGATTCACAGGGTAGCTCCTAATCTAGGCTTCTCATGTCAAGCCTTTTCAGGTCCAGACTTCTACTGCGGCCTCGTGGTTGTTTCACGTCCAGTATCTCCTCCATGCGTTCGGTCTTTGGGCTGATGGGCATCACGTCTCCATGTCCCGCGTAGTTGAATAGTCCCTCTGGCATGATGAAGCCTCTTCTTGAATATGTCCTTCACGTCATGAGTGTCTACTCCATATTACTCATGGTAGAATCTTGTAGAATATCGCTGCACATGTGGTCGTAGTCGTAGTTACACATTTTTAATAATATTTTCCACACGTCGGTGAGCACAGAATTTAATCTAAGCGTCGAAGCGATTATGTAAATTCTCTCACAGGCTTTACACTGTAATATGGCAGACTCCAATGCAAAGATGGCTTTCACTGTCTGCATTCACTGGCTCTATTACACGCATGTGGTATTATCTCTCTGAATCTATAACTGGTGAAAATCACAATGTATCCTCGCAATCTGACGTATGAAAATACTCGCGCTACACGCAGCGATGAAACATTGCACTGTGATATGCTTCTAATACACATTTAACGTAGGTTAATTAATATTTCAGGTCTCACACGGACTCTGGCTATAAGTGTGTTCCTCGTAGTGACGATGGCGTTCCACGTGATTATAGAATCATAAAAAAAATATTCACTATTTCACTCAAATTACTCACTTGGTCGAAATAACGTGACCAGTATCATTATATCTGCAGTACCGCACACTACACGGTGCTTAAAACGAAGAATGTTCTCAGATTATTTCACTTCTTCGCCTCATGGACGGACTATTACATCGTCTCAACGGACGGACTTGTACACACGTCCACTATGGACAGTTCCAAACTCGCGTGTGTCGAGCCTCGCTTCGCCTGCTGGGTCCAAGTGTATACCCGAGTCATTGAGAGTCTAATGACTTCCTATCCGCTCATCTGCGGTGTAAATTACCTTTACCAAAAATGATAGCATAAATATCACAATGTTTAATTAATACTGCATGACGATGTGGTAAGTTCTGAGGCTTTCAAGATCAAAAAGTGGGATAATAGTTGCTCAGAAAAATCTCTAGGATGAATGTCCAAAGTCCAGACAACATCCTTTCTTGTGGCAAGCCATGTGCTTGTTCCAGGGTGCGTTCAATGATGAAGCATGGCTCGTACATCAACATTTCAAAGAAATCTCATCGAGCAATGAGCTTAGGCGGGCTCAATATCCAATTCACTCAACTTCGTTTTCCAGATCTTAGAGATGAATTGGCTACCATGGTCTGATAGTATCCTGAGAGACACCCCAAACTCAGGTACATACCTATCATTAATCTGTAGGACACAACCCTTCCCGGGTTTCGCTTTTCTCAGGGGATACAGTTTGAAGAGTTTGCTAAATGCGTCAACAACCACGAAGTTATACTGATATCCAAACTGAGCGTTGGCTAATAGACCATATAGATCGACACAGAGTAAATCCCTTGGGGTTTATGTGATCACCATTTGCCGAGGTCCCTCAAGAAACCTCCTTGGGCACTTACACCGTTGACACGAGTCACAACTTGCCAGAACTTTCCTAATCTGCCTTCCCATATTCTTCCAAATAAAATGCTGCTGAACACCAAAAAGAACCTTGTTTGAACCAAAATGCCCCAGAGCCTTGTGATGATACCAAATCATTGTTACCTGCAAGGAGCTTGGCACACTCTCCAGGCACCTTCATGGCACAACCTAGCCAAGAAACCACACTTCAACTTGTACCAATACTTCTGAACCTGGACGAGAAGCTTATACTTCACTCATTACACTACACTACACTTATCCTTGATATTTTTACACTTTAAACCCATATGAAACACTTAAACATTTGATTTATTTACACTGTGCCTCATGGGCTATCCATATTGCGAAATTTCAGGTAAGCAGGTTCCGTTGCGTCGAGTTCCTACTCCCGAACGAATCGTGATCCTCCTACAATGATAGTCTCTCGCAATCTGCATGCCCTACTCTACCTCTCAACTAAGTCAAGATCTCACCCAAGAACTCATCCTTATCCTGCTCTACAAGTAAATTCCTTAAACAGCGTGTATCATCATCACATTCGCTTACCTTGGTTAAGCAGACTACAACACCTTGTTGTACCTTGACCTTCAGCACCCTCAATGTTCTTACTGATGAAGTCAGCCACAATGTTTTCAGTTCCCTTAATATACCTTACCTCAAAGTCATATTCGCTTATAGCCAATATCCACCTTGACATCCTGTTCGAAGTGAGCTTGCAGGATCCAATAAACAGTAATGCATGATGGTCAGTCAGCATCTGCAACTTACTCCCCAACACATAACTCCTAAATTTCCCTAGAGAGTATACTATTGCTAACATCTCTTTTTCGGTAATTGTATATCTCTTCTCCGCCATGCTTGACCCTCTGCTTGCTAATGAGACAATCCCTAGATTGCCCTCACTATCCTCCTGACACAAAATGCCTGAGATGCCTTGCATGCTCGCATCAGTCATCAAAATGTAGCGACAATCCAGACGAGGATACCTAAGCATGACAGTCTCTACAAAGCCCTTCTTCAACTCCTTGAAAGACTCTTAGTGCACCTTGGTTCATACCCTCTTCGTACCCTGCTTCAGAAACTCCCTAAACGGTTCTACAAGACAGGAATATCTAATTACAAATCTACGAAAATAATTAAAAACCCCTAATATTGATCTCAATTGTTTGTTGTTACGTGGTGTAGCAGTGTTGTGGATCTTATCTAATCGTGACTGTTCGGACGACACCCCTTGTGTTGTGATGGTATGCCCTAAAATGTGATGGATGTTGTGCAAAACAGAGACTTCTTAAGTTTAATTGTAAATCTCCCGTACCTTAACTTCCCCAAAACAATGTCTAAGTGATCCAGATGTTCCTTTAATGTGTAAGTTGCAACAATTAAATCATCTATGTACATTGCCACAAACTCGTGTGTGTCCCTTCCTAACACTAGATTTTTGGCCCTAATCAACGCTGAACTGATAGTCTTTGTTCCGAACGGAACAACCCAAAATTGGTACAAACCACTCTTAAAACTAAACGCAGTCAACTTCCTGTCCTGTTCTCACAAATGTACCTGCCAAAATGAAGCACTCAAATCCATAGTGGAGAACTATTTCTTACCATTGAATTTCTGAACCAATTCCTCAATGCATTCTGGCGTCTGTTGGTCCCCATATATCCTAGAATTGAGCTGCCTGGCGTCAATGCACAACCTGACTGAGCCATCACTCTTCCCAACCACAACTAAATGATTCAAATATGCACTAGTTGAAGGTTCAATAATACCTGATTCAGCATAATGCCTATTTCTTTCTCCACAGCATTAGCAAATTTGTATGGTATCGGGTACTTGGGTCCAGAAAACGGAGAATGATCTGCAATTTTGAACTGATGCTTATAGACATGTGTTAGCCCTGGCTTGTCACTAAAACCTTCTTGGTTTACCTCTAAAACCTCTAACAAACTATCTCTCTCCTCAACAATTAAAACACCCTTATTCACCATCTGCTGGAGTTGATCACACTTATCACCCTCCACAGCAATGTGGCATAAATCCACAACTTCCTCCTCATCGTCAGGCTTACCTTCTGACTTCTCCCCTACAGTGACCTCAGTAACACATGCCTTTACTGTCTTATTTACACTCTTGCATTTCATTCTCATCTCCTGGCTTATATTGCCTCTCACAAAATTGATAACACTCTGGTCAAAATAAACATCAGCGCTTTGCTCATTAATTCAGTCTACCCCTAGAATCACTTCATAAATTAGGTTAGTAATTACCAAGCAAGTCTTGAGGTAAACTTCACTACCAAACCTCATGGGCAACAACACCTGCTTTCCCACTCTTTGGGATTTATTACCAACAGCAGTTACCGCATATGTCGACTTCTTCTTCTTCTTCTTTATCGTTTTGGCCTACTTAGGACCACGGGGCTCGTATCTACTCTTCGGTAAAGTTGTTGCTTTCTTCTTCTTCCAATAGTACCTCATTTTCTGACTGTGAATCAGTCTTCTTTCTTCTGTCCACTTAGCTCCTGTAGTCCTCTTACTTGTAAGGGACGTTGGGAAAACGCCCTGTCGGATGACCTGACGGAACAGCAGACAGTCACGAGTTTGTTCCAGTGGGATATCTAGTTGTTCCTTATCTGACTTAACTGACGCAATCCATTTGTTCTTAGAAGCCTTGCCTCTTCCTGTTACTGTGAATATCCTTTTGCTGAGTCTTTCAGAATCCCGACGTGCCAAGTGTCCATAAAAGGCCAGGCGTCTTTTCCTTATAGACGTGATGATGTCCTCCTGGTGTTCATACAATTCAACATTATGACGGATTCTGTAAATGCCTCCTTCCTCTCTAATTGGACCTAATATCCTCCTCAGGATCTTCCTCTCTTTTAACTCCAGTTTTCTGAGTGGACCCTTTCTGGTCATTACAAGGCACTCAGAAGCATACAGAACAGATGGCTTGACGACGGAGTTATAGTGTCTGAGTTTGAGGTTCTTGGAGAGGCACTTAAATGAATAGATACTACGACAGGAATGATAAGCCCTTTCAAACTTGGTACATCTGGCATCTATGGCTAGGTTCTCGCTCTGATTCGCAGAAATCCATTCTCCCAAGTACTTAACTGCAGGTACCTTTCGTATGGTAGTGTCTGTGAGAGGAATATTAGAAGGGGCCTCTTTGATATTGGTCATAAATTGAGTCTTCTGGATGTTGATCTTCAAACCAGTCTTAACTGCTACACTATAAAGACTCTGTAGGTTGTAGGTAGCCTCCTCTATGTTATTTGCCAGTAGAATGAGGTCATCTGCAAAAGCTAGGCAAGGGACGAAGAGGTTGTCTCTCTTGTAACCAAGCTTCAGTCCAACTCCCAGTGGTAGCATCGTTCTCCATTCCCTAATGATCTTTTCCAGTACACAGTTGAAGAGAATACAGGACAGACCATCGCCCTGTCTAACTCCTGTTCTGATTGGAAAGCTTTCGGATAGTTCACCTCTGAATCTGACCTTGGACGTCGTGTTTCTCAGAGTGGCTTGGACTAATCGTAGTGTCTTCCCATCCAGACCAATTTCCCGTAGTATGAAGAAAAGGGTATCTCTATCCACAGAGTCATAAGCTTTCTGAAAATCTACTAGAACCACCACCCATGGATGGCCACCTCGGTTCGTGTAGGTGAGAACTGTCTTCAGATTGTGTATCTGTTCTGGGCAAGATCTGGTCATACGGAAACCAGCCTGGTATATACCTAATTCTGAGTCTAGCTGTGCAGTGACTCTATTGAGCAGGGCTACAGAGAGGATCTTGTAGGTAATTGGTAACAAGGAAATACCCCTATAATTGTTGAGGTCTGTCTTACTTCCCTTCTTGTGGAGGGGATAAATCACAGCAGACGTTCAGCCTTCGGGTAGGGACTCTATTGCCCATATGTCCTTTATGATTTGATAGATGTTCTGTAAGGACTGGTCATCTGCATGTTTCCACATCTCGGCTACTATGCCGTCTTCACCTGGAGCCTTGTTGTTCTTGAGACCATTCGAAATGATGTTCATTATTTCATCTATTGTAGGCGGTTGAGAATCACGATTCCTGTGAGGAGGCTCATGGAAAATAAGCTTTTCATTAGGTTCCTCTGCGTTTAGTAGCTTCTGGAAGTAATCTGCAAGAGTTTTAGTGCAGTCTTTATTGTTTAGTTGAAGTTTTCTATCCGGCCCGCGGAGGATGAGGGTAGGAGCTGTATACTGAGCCGTTTGCTTCTTAAGTCCCTTGTACAAATCTCTTGAGTTGTTTCTCTGAAAATCATTTTCAGCCTGTTGCATTAGACTCTTGAGGTAATTCCTCTTGGCTCTGCGGATGGTGTTAGCTGTAGCTTTCCTTTGCAGGAGGAAGGCTTCATAATTAGCTTCATTTTTTTGTTGGTTCCACCTAATCCAGGTTTTACGCCTTTCTTCTATAACCTCATCACAATTTGCATCCCACCATGGGTGTTTGCCTTTGGTTGATGATGCAGGGATAGTTTCCTGAGCGGCATCCAACAAGGCCCTTTGTAAGACAGGCCATCCGTCTTTCTCTGTATTCTTCATAAGGGCGTTCTGAAAGTCACAATCCTCATCGCGCAGTCGCAGAGTGTTGAACCTGGGTATCTTATGACTACTTTGAAGATTTGGTTGTTTCCTGAAAGGTTGTAAATTAATCTTGACAAGTGAAAGGTAGTGATCAGAGTCTATGTTGGCTCCTCGTAATACCTTTACGTTCTGTATATCAATATGATGTTGTCGTGCTATAGCAACATGATCTAACTGGAACTCACCAAGCATAGGATTTGGACTCTTCCAGGTTTTGGCCTTTCTAGGTAGACGTTTGAAAGCTGTTGATTTTAGGACCAGGTTGTACTTGTCACATAGTTCAATAAGACGTTCTCCATTTCTATTTGTTCTCTTATGGAGTGGATAATGGCCTACTATCTTTCGGTACTTCCACTCCTTCCCGACATTTGCGTTAAAGTCTCCCATGAGTATGATGGAATGGTGAGGTGGGACCATATCCAGAGTTTCTTCTAAAGTTGCCCAGCATTGCTCCACGTATTCCAGGATTTTCCGGTTTGTATCATTTGTGGGAGCGTGAAAATTTACAATTGTGTGTGCTCTATTACGAGACTTGAAGGATAACGAGGAGGTCCTTCCGTTAGGTGAAGTGAATTCTAAAATATGGTCTACCATCTTCTGGTGTACCGCAAACCCAGTACCAAACTGTGGGAGTGTCTTGATAACTCTTTCACCAGGTTTCCCCTTGCATATTCTATACACTCCGGACTCGATTGCATCCTCATCGGTAAAACGTGTCTCTTGTTGTGCTGCTATCATAACTTTGTGCTCTTCCAACACGTCAAGTGTTTGTTTGAGTTTACCTACTTTCAGTAGAGAATTAATGTTTATTGTAGCAAAGTACTCGATGTGTTTCTTTGGTTGTCGTTTAATAGAGTTAGATATAAGTTGGAAGCATGAAGGTGCAGGTTCCCCAGAGTCCAAAGACCTGCATGCCCCAAACTGCGTGGGGGTGGATTGGTTACCACCTGGGGTAGATTTCTGAATATTTGTTTTCTTCATGTTTCGAGTATTACGAGAGTCGTAATGGTGGTTAACTAAAAGGTAACGGGTTTTTAACTATCAAGGTTGTAAGCCTTGAAGCCACCAGCACTGATCGGCTCACCGACCCAATTTCCCGCTGGGATTGATTACCCAACCTTCCACTGGGTTACTCGGTATAACAGGGGCACCTCTTGTAGGTTACATGCTGGAGTTGGAGTGAAAGAGGCTAAATTGGGTTCTCTTGCTGAACCCAATAAGTTATGGTTGCAGATGACAAGCAACGACGCATTTCACTCCCATTTGCCCAGAACCATGTGGTAACAAAAGCCACATGGACTCCTCCCAGGTTAATTCCTGGAACCATATGTCGACTTCATTGGAATTTCTTCCAACTTACCCCCATCCTTAATAAATTAAAGTGTCATAAATTCCCTTACTGATAACACTTCTCTCACTCCCCGTATCCACTAATGTATGCACACTCTTACCTAGCAAGCTCTACTCAACAGTTGACGTAAAAGCCTCCTTCTCACCGATACACGAAAACTCCTGCTGGTCAGCTAGCAGATCTTCCCGACTCATAAACATAAAATCTTCTACCTCACCCACAATAACAATATTTGTCTAACTTCATTACTCACGGACTGCCTGACTGACCTCCCTACACAGCCCATTCGGAGTTTAAAGCTTCTTGACCACCTTGTTCTTGTCTCCTCTGATTTACCTGTACTCTTTCGTTACCACCTTCCTGACACCCCCCACCTCTCTGATAGTTACCTTCCGTCTCAGCTGATAATCTCTTTGCCCCCGATTAAATCTACCCCTATTAGACTCCTGATTATTCCCCTTATTGCCCCTAAATTCCTGTTTGACCTCTGATCTCTCCATGTGCTGTTTGCATAAAGCGTCAAAACTAGTAAGAAGCTCTTCCAACTCTTCTACCGTCCTAACCTTCTGCATACAAGCTTCCTCCTGAATTCAAGGTGGGAAGTGCTTCAGCATGACCCTAAACACATCACTGTCAGAGGTCAGCCCATCCAAATTCTTCGTAATAAGTACATGGGCCAAAATTATTCCGTCAGGGATAACCCTTCTCTCTCCTTAAATTTCCCAACAAATAATTATTCCCTTTCCCTAGATTGTACCCCCTGCCCCCAGAACTTAGCTTTGAATTTATCCCTGAATTCCCTTAAGCTACTCATGTTAGGCCTGTATATTTGGAACCATGCTTTCACATCCCCTTGAAATGAATTTGACAAGATTTCCAACACTGTTTCCCATTCGACTACTCCGTCGTCTAGATCCTTGCTGAATTTCTTCTCAATGGTTTTTAAAAACTCCGTGAGATTGAACTGCCTTGAATTAAATAGTGGCAGACTAGGGTCTCTGAGTAGCAGACTAGACGGCATCACAATCCTTTGACTCATTGATTTTTCTTTCAATTCTCTTCTGACTTTTATCAGCTCTTCCTGCAGCTTTTCGTTCTTCTCGATCAATGCCACCTGCCTCCCTCTCAGACCTCAATCTCCCCCAACTTATTCTCAACGGCTCCTACTCTATCTCAATATTCTCTCTTATTCCCACTTACAGTGTTGCATATCTCATCACACTTTCCCGTCACATTGTGTACCTCCGCCCATGAACTAACTATTTTTGACTTCATTTCTTCATTTCTACATCTTGCTGATCCTGATGGCCTTCCATCCCTTCTAGCCTACTTGTAATATTAGTCTGATTCCCCTGCATTTCTGCCCTGATTTCCTCTCCCTGTTTGCTAATTTCACACTTAATTCCAGGTTCATACACTCCATCCTACTAATGAGTACAGACTTATGTTTCTGTATTCCTTTGATGAGATTCTTTATCCTTGTGTTGGTGGCCCTGTTACTTTCCTGAATTTCCTGGTTAAGATTAGCTACCTTCCGCTCAAGTAACTCTCATAAAGACTCAACCTTCTCGTTAACCGAGTTAATTCCAGACTCTACCTGTTTGGTCACAAACTCTACCTGTTTGGTCACTGACTCTACCTTCTCATTCACAGAGCCTACCTGCTCACTCATCTTGTCCATGCTGGACTCTATCTTCTCATTCATGGATACTTTCACTTCTCCTATCTCCTTACTTTTAGATTCTCCATGCTTCTTAATCTTTAATTTTATTTCACTCAGCAGCATTTGGATCAAACCAGCGTTCATCTCCCCCATTTAAATTTGAGTTACTACCTTCAGCGATCAGCTGCGACTCAGTGGTGACAATGGTATCCGAAGTTCCAATTGCCTTTTCCACATCTTCCTCACTGCTATTTCCCCCGTTTCCTGATTACCTGACATTTTACTATTTAATTTAATCACATCCCTTGATCTTAATTATAAATTATTCAATATGGACATACCCCTTACAACAAAACAAATTACTATGAACCCTACTATTCCGAAGGTGTCTATCGGCTGTGTGCACTGAATTTGTAACACAACCGTTTAGTTCTGAATCTCCAAGTCAAGTGAAGCCACACTTGTTGCCTACGTCCAGCTTCCTCTAAGAGTCACGATATCTCTCGATCGATTTCAACACTAATCGATTGATAATACAACCTCCAACCCAGACAAATTACATGAAATAGTCTCGAACCCCTAATAAATTCATGAAAATAAACTTGCAATGTGACCTCTGTCACTGACCTTGTCGAAGGGCAAAGCCTCACTATACAAAGAAATCTAAATTTGGACTGGAACATCCTGCTTGCGACCTAACCTGGTTACTGGCTGACACAATGCTTGAACACATGATGAAATTTTCTTACAATAAAATAAAAGTCCCTAGACGGAATCCTTACAATATACACAATATATACTTAATAACTAAAACCCTATAAGCTAAAATGATGGGGATGAAGGATGGGCATAAAATGAAATTATATGAAACACGATAGCCTAACTCGACTTGTTCCCAAGTCTCAGAGTTGCGGGTTGGAGTGCACAATTGTAACCTGTACAGTTACACCGGCGTTCCCTTATCATTTCCCCCAGGGGCTCACATCTAGTGGGACGTGGGTTAGCGACCACGGGACCCCAGCTGAGTCCAGCATTGCTTCCACTTACTTATACCGGGCTCCTCTCCGTCTTCTTTCCTGCCGACCTCCCTTGGTCAACTCTTGTTCTTTTCCGACCCCGACGATATTAGGGTATCCCAGGCCTAGGGAGTCTTTCACTTTCCCGCCTTAGTTGGCCCTTGTCTCATTTTCCCTAATCCCTCATTCTGCGAGAGGTCAGAGCTCTTGTTTTCTTTTCATTATATTTCCTCTTCTCTTTGAGATTCCCGCACTGTTTTTTTTTCTACTCGTGTATCTAAATTCCCTTTAGCGATTTGTTTGCATCTACAATCCATTTTGTAGGTATAACAGACGTAAGAAGAGCTTGCCGCAGAATGCTGCGCAGATCTTCGACCATGTTCGTGTGTGCTCGGTAGTGGCATACAACGCCCCTCCCACTTCACGGCAGTAGCTCGCTAGCAGCAGTTCTGAACGGATCGTCTGCCCAGGCTTGGCAGGCTGAACTGTGACTGGGGTTCAAGTGAGATCTCAGCGCGTGTATGTAATGTCTTACACAGAAAATACTGTTGAAGATGCAGGAAACAACAAAGAGATTAAGAATGATCTAATCGTAAAATGGCAGTCAACTTACCTAATGACCTATTCCTAGTGCACGTCTTCTGAAAGAGGTTGGAAGCCGCTCACATCTCCTTCTCTGTCATCTGTGCTATTGGTGCTGGCGTCACCAACCGCTCTCTGTCACTGTCACTATCGTCCCCCAGATTAATGATTATGCGGTCTGATGCTTCATCCATTATGTGATCGCTGTCAATGTACTTTTTCTCAATGTCTATTACGTGCCTACACCGACTCAACTATTCTTCTGCTCCAGTTGACGCAATTATTTCCATAAGCAATGTTCTTGCATCGTCAGGTTGGGAAGTAACATTCTTTTCAGCTACATAGTTTTTAACATGAGCCCAAATCATTTCGATAGGATTCAAGTCAGGGTGGTACGGTGGTAGACGCAAGATCGCGTGTCTATAGGTAGCAAGCAGTGTATCGATTTGATACGTCTTACAGTGTACTTTATGGGATTTAATCAAAGCGTTCAGTTGAGGTTTTATCATCTCTGTAGAAAATGGAATACTCTTATCGGTCAACCAATCCTGCACATCCGTTTTTCGGGAAGATAATGTGGATGCGCGCTCACATTGGACATTATGGTACAAGGCACTGTCAATCACAAATGCAGAATTGGTTGGCAAATTGGGAATGAATTTCTATATCAGATATTTTTCGTAATTTCTACAGTTCATCTCGTCGTGATAGTCCCCTGCTGTTTGGTTGGATTTGAAAACCAGCAAAGCATTTGGAACGAAATCTGCATCTGAACTGGCATGTACCACTATGTACCACTACTAATATTTGCCCTTTCGAGATAGGTGACTTCAGTCCACGAAGAGAACCGTCACTCCTAGCACTGTGCGAACTATGCAAATATGTCTCATCAGTGTAAACAATAGGCTTACCCTGTTGTCGGTACCGCCTTAAGCTCTGTAAGTACTGCCATACGTAGGAGCCTTATGTCAGGCTTGTCCATAAGTATTCTATGCATGTCTTCTATCTTCCTGTATCTAAAGTCTAGGCCTCGAACTAACTTGCTTAATGTTCGTACACCACCTTCAACATTTATATCCTCAGCCAGTTTACTACGGTCTTTTCCAGCGTTGGATTCTCGCCTTTGGTATTGTGAAAATTATGAATCGTACGCCTGACCACGCATTTATCAAAATCGTCTAACTTAGGCTACACTTCTTGACAGATTTTGGTCTTCTCTTTCCAAGCGTTGAAGACGAATCCACCTCACCACTGTCAATTCTTTTGGTGCCTTGTATTATATTCCGCACCGACCTTTCCGACACACCTGTTGCTTCAGCCACTTTATTTTGAATTCCGCATATGTTCCCAGTGAGATGTGTTTCGATTTTCATGAATTTATACACAATATAAATAACTTCCCTAGTTTGACTGTGTACAGTTTTGGCACTCCCTAATTTAGAGCGAAACGGTGGCATTGCTAAGTTCACTGCATTTTATACATAATTTTCAAGGCTTTAGGTACGGTATTCAACAGACGTACTTTCAGCTACGTAATAGGCCTATACATAAACTAGTAATAATACACACACGTGTGATGCCTCCTGCACTCTACGCTTGGTTTACAGCTGTAGACCGCGTCTCGGAGCGAGCCGCATTGTTGAAGAATGGAGTGAGCAGTGAGCCCGGTAATCAGCATTCGGGGGACACACAGGTGCCTATTGATATTGGTCTCTGCGCATCGTTGAGTTTCGGCAAGCTCTTCTTGCGTCTGCTCTATTTTCAATCTACGTTGCATTTTGAAAGTTTTTTCGATCTAAGTTGCATTTTGCGAGTGTTTTCAACCTCAATTGCATTTTGTAAGGATTGGCAACCTAAATTGCTTTTTAGTAAGTCTTTCGATAATGTCGGGAGTCTGGAGATCCGATGAAGCTTTGTGAGTATTTTGAATTTAAATTGCAATTTGTAAGTATTTTCAACCTAAACCGCTTTTTGCAAGTATTTTCAATCGAAATTGCATTTTGTATGGTGGGCATTTTGCAAGTATTTTGATTTTCAATTGCATTTTGTGGGTATCTTGGATCTAAATTACATTTTTTAAGTATTTTTAATCTAAATTACATTTTGTAAGTATTGTCCTTCCAAATGAGTATTTTGAATCTACCATATATTTTGTAAGCATTTTCAATCTCAATTGCATTTTGTAAGCATTTTGAATTTCAATTGCACTTTGTGAGTACGGTACTTTGGATCTGAAAAGGGAGTTTTTTCAATCTGAATTGCATTGTGTATTTTCAATTTCAATTGCATTTTGTAAGTATTTTGAACCTCAATTGCATTTTGTACGTATTTCCAATCTCATTTGCGTTTTGTACGTATTTTTAATATCAATTGCATTTTGAAAGAATTTCGACTCTACATTGCACTTTGTACGTATTTTGAACCTAACCTACATTTTGTGCGTATTTTTTCAATCTATTCCTTTTGTGAATATTTTCGTTCTAAATTCCCTTGTAAGTATTACGTATTTTGTATTCATTAATCTGTGTTAAGAGGGGCAGATGACCTCGTAGTTCCGCCCATTAAAACAACAAAAACAATAACTAAGAAAGAAATGAAAATCCACAGCCTGCTTCCAGTCTCCGACCGGGTCAGGAATGGAATGAATGAAGCCCCCAACTAGCGGCAAGGATATGAACTGTGCCGGCCGCCGAGGCCTGACGCACTCCTCTGGGGCAATGATTAAATGAATGACAGATGAAATGAAATGATAGTGGAGAGTGTTGCTGGAATGAAATTTTGACAGGGAAAACCGGAGTACCCGGAGAAAAACCTGTCTGCCTCCGTTTTGTCCAGCACAGATCTCACATGGAGTGACCGGGATTTGAACCACGGACCCAGCGGTGAGAGGCCGGCGTGCTGCCGCCTAAGCCACGGAGGCTTCAAAAACACTAACTAAGTAACTCCCTTATTTACAACTTGGGAGGAAGCTCCGATAAAATCCGCGTAAGAACGGCTATGTTGAGATCAGCAACCTTCAAGACTGAAGATTGCGTTGTTGTATCATTCCTGGGAGAGCTAGGCATTAAAACAAGGCTCTTGTTGCGGATCCGGCAGGCCTACATGCAATACTTCAGACCAGGGCCGCTGCAAGGGCGGCGCGAGAGGTGCGGTCGCGCCAGGCCCCGCGCTCAGAAAGGTCCCGCGCGTCACGCCATTTCTTTTTTCATAAGTGAAAAGTAAAATAAAAATAGAGATGGTGTGTTTAATTCAGTCCAGCCCAAATTAAAATAAGCCAACAATGTAAAATATGCTATGTTTGTATGGGGAACATCTTCGGTGGGTGCGTGATGACAAAACCCACGTGCATTACCTCGGTCCCGAAATACAAAACGATATAACTTCGATGTTAGGTAAGTTAAAGTTAAACTAAATTTAAACATTAGGTTAGTTCTTTAAATTGAATTAGCGAAAATGTTAATAATTTTCTTTTTTTCCTTTTCTTGAGGCGCTGCTACGAAGGAAAAACTATTGAATGCTGTTATGTCGCCAAATATTACGCGGTTATCCTCGACTGTACGCCCGATGTGAGCCACAAGAATCAAATGACCTTGGTCCTACGCTATGTTGATATGATAACAGAAACTCGAAGGATCGTCGAATGGTACATCGAGTTTTTGGAGGTACACGACACTACGGGAAAGGGGTTAGCTGAGGTTTTAGAAGGAGTATTGGAGGATAATGACCTTGATATCATGGACTGTAGGGGACAAGGGTATGCCAACGGTGCTAATATGAAGGCCAAGTATAAGGGAGTGCAGACGCGAGTAAATATGTTAATAAACGAGCAATGTTCAAGGCATGTGTTGCACACAGGAGCGTATATAAGGGGGGGTGCTGACGGGGCTCCAGCCCCCCCCCCCCCCCTACCCTCGAAAAAAAGCCAATAAAAATTAAGAAAGTGTTGCTTTGGTAAGAGCATAAAATAATTGTAAATTTGGTTGTACCCTAATCTTAACTTATCGGCTAAGTTATAAACAATATTAAAATTGAAATTATACTAACTCGTGGTGTAGTGGGTAGAATTCTTCGCTGCCGCCCCGGAGATCCGTATTCCACTCCCGGCTCTGCCAAGAAATTTTAATTTCTGAGGGCTGGAACTGGGTGCTCTCAGCCTTGTGACGTAAAGCTGTGAATTCCACAGTATGTTTTTTGAGAAATACATGTAAAAAAACTGTTTACCTTTCTGCTTAGTAAATTGACAAATATTTAGATATTTGCCATTCATACTCCATAGATCATAATAGAAAGTTCATTAAGTATAAAATTTTATTTGTGTGTTGTGTTGTATTTTACAACTTTTTTTTTGTATTGCCAGTAATAATTGTAGGCCATATAAACTTTGAATCTTATCTAAAATCATTAGACCAAGTTATATGCTCTAAGGTATTGGTTGATATTTCTGGGTATTTTGCGGTGACTATCCCCTGAGAATACTCACCATTTTCCAGGATAGTCAGCCCCCCCCCCGAATTTTTTCTATATACGCCCCTGGTTCACATAATCTTAACTTACTTTTGGGAGACATGGTTAAATGCAAAAAGGACGCTATGACATTTTTTGGTACAGTTCAGTGACTGTACACGTTGTTTGTAGCTTCCACGGAAAGGTGGGACATTTTGTGCCAACTATGTCCTGGCCTCCACACACTAAAATCTTTATCTAGCACGAGATGGGAATGTAGAATTGACTGTGTCAAGCCCATCAGGTACCAGTTAGGCCTGTATCACACGACACTCGCTAGCATGAAAGCTTCTACCAGTACGGGTATACTCGCTGGTATACACGCGTCTATTACCCTGCGATTTGTACCTTCCATGCTAGGTTCTGCCTTCCGTAGTAGCTTCCATACAACTCACGAAATTGAACAGGTGCTGCTTTTCGTGGCAGTTTGTATGGAAGTTTGAGTACAACAACCAATCGGATTGCTTTTCTCGTTCTAGTAGAGATCTTGGCGACATCATAAACAAATGTATTTGTTATATAGTGAACCCTTATTGATTTGCCGATCAATAAGTCTTCATGATTTTTATTATTATTATTACTGATATCCAGGCAGTACATGTTGGAGAGTGACAAAGGGAAGACAGGTAGTGTGTCGCAACGATTGCAACAGAAGTAGCGTGGTAGTTATTCCTGACGATGAACGGTTAAGCCGAGTTCAAGGACAAATTCAGGGTGAACGCGCATCCAAGTAGGCGTCATTATGGGCGTGCCAGAGGTGAAGTTCCAACCGATACACGATTGAATCAGCGAATCAGGAGAGAGGACACCTAAACCACGCGGAGATTTGCATACCTTAAAAAAGGCGCTAAAACACGTGTATGAAGAACCGCCGATGCGATAGGATTCCGCATGAGTCCATTGAGACGTTTGGATGAAAAGAAGAAGTTTGATACTAGTCCCAAGTCTGTGAGTTGAAAATTACAGATTATTTTCACAGATTGCCCCCACTCCACTCCTTTCTGTCAGTTTCTAATAAATTGATCAGTGATGAGCAGTTTGAGACACAACTTTATCGGGCTCCGAGGAGCATCGTTCACGCCAGTTTGAGACACGATTTTATCAGGCTCTAGTGAGCATACTTCACGTCTGTTCGAACGAACAATTTTTATTGCGCTCATAGGAGCAGAGTGCCTGCTTAGCGGAGGGAGATCTCTAGTCGAGATAAGCGCTACGCGGTAGACGTAATTTGAGAGACTTGTTAAAAGCCAGTTGCGTGGTGAACGAAGAGTGTAATATTTTCTGTAAATTTTGTGTTATATTTTGTGTGATGTATATGTGCGTGTGAAGGAAGTAAATGCTTAGATAGGGCCAGTTCAACGTTGAGTAATCGCCCAGGACATTATTTTTGAGTGAAAGTCAGTAGCTCATAGCGATTCTAGCTAGGTAGAATAATAACTTTGAACATTTCTTTCCAAGAAGCCACGCCAAGATGTCTAAGGGAAGGTCGATTGGTGGAATGAAGTGCTACGCCTCTACCAGAACGTCGACGATGAACGAGTAGATTTCCCGTGGGGAAATGCCTTGGGATGGAGGTTGATTTTCTACAAGCTGCACGGTGATGTACAAACCATTGATTTATTCAATATGTAGCTAGATTAGACGCGGGAACGTTGCAAATATTTTATTCATTGTTTTTCTTGTGTATTTAGATTTTTGTGCGCCGACACTGTTACATTTAAATGTACGTTGGCACGTGGCCAAAATGTTTGTCTGATTGTGTATTTTTCTTATGAGTCATTATTAGTATGCACGGCGTGTGTATTTTGATTTTATTCATGCGAATGCGAAACTCGTCATGGTCTTTTATTCAAATTCATTTTTAGTAGGAGAAGGGGGTAAAAGTTGTTAGATGTTTTACGAACAGGTTTTTTATTCATACTAGGGTTGCCGAGCGCAACAAGTTAAGATGTCACTGTAGAACACCTTAGTTCTATATTTTTGAGTTTTTTTTAGATTCCTTTTCAGGTTCTTTAGACACGGACTAGATTGGGAGCGCAAGTCGGTGGAAAATATTTTATGTCCTTTATTCCAGGTTTCTGTCAAACCCATACGTGTGATTCTGGTGTGTGTATTGATTCTTCGTGATGAGGGGTAGAATGTGCCTGCCGCCCTCAAATATTGTGGTTGTATTTTTATGGAAAGGCAGAGCGCTCTTCGAGGCTACTGTACCTTGTCCAGCGCTAATGCTTGGATTTCCTTCGGAAATGCTAAGATATTTTATTTTGACACACACACGCGTATATTATGTGCTTTGGAAGCACGCTTCTTCGAGACTCGAGCCATTGCTACGGCAGGTCGAGGTAATTGACACGTGGGTTGACAGATGTGCAGATTCCACTTTGCGCCCGTCTATGTCTGATGATTCATCGTTTAGGCAGTCCAGCTGACCGACTGACCCCTGTAAGCTATCTGTAGAAAACCTGTTCTTTTAATGGTCATTGGATCATAATTTTATTTGGGAGTTCGCCATGTCCGTTACGAATTACCGCATATCGTATGAAATGAAATATTTGTTTTATGATGTAAATGTTGGCTTTGAGCCTAGTGATTTCTATGACTCATTTCATTGTTAGATTTGTCTGTTGTGACACCGTTGGGTGTATTTTGTATTTTTTCTTGTAAAAATGGCAAGCGGCCATATGTGTATTTTTCTTGATTGGTCACGTGTTGATTTACTTGTGTTGATTTGAAAAGTCCTAATTTTAGGCGTTAATGTTGTTTGCTACGGCAGTTCTTTGATTCCAATTTCATGCGGAAATTATTTTTGTTTATTTAGTGTAGGAAGTGTCGGATTAGTTTAATTAGTGTTTAGTTGGTTCCTCGTGTCTGTCTAGCTCTAAGACAATGCAGATTCGTCCCCTGAAGGTTTACTGGATGGTAACGAATCTCGCATTAATTTGTACACATCGTAACGCATGTAGAAAAGCCGCACACGCACATGTCATTGCAGTATTTTGGGACATTTGGTCCAGATGTTTACGATCTCTCCAGAGATCAGGCCTAGTTTGGCAATTTTATTTAATTCAAGTGGGTGTCATTTGGGAGACCTTGTTTTGTTTTTGTTATAAATAGTGTAAATTTGTTGATCTGTTATTAAATTCATATGTTTTAATCCTGGTATTCACTTTTTCCTGCATGTTATTTTGTTATATGTTACCCTGCATGTTATAAGAAGCGCTTAACAACAACTTTGCGAAATGGGCTGTTACACCCCCCGAAATTGAGTCTCATATGCTTCTTTGAAAGGGTTCAATAGGTAGGCCCTCGAATAAATACATCTGAACGAAACGCGCTTGCTATTTCCAGTAAATACAGAACATGTCATAATATTATTCTTGGATGGGATGGTACCTTCTTCAAGGCCACGGCCGCCTCCTTCCCTCTTCCTTGCCTATCCATCCTCACCATCCCTTACCTTCCCTCATGAGGCCCCTGTTCGCTTTGCAGGTGAGGCCGCCTGGACGAGGTGCCAATCCCGCCTCATCAGTTGTATCCCTCCCGATTCGATGTTCCCAGCTCTAGGACACTGCCCGTAGAGGCGGTAGTGGTGAGTTCCCTCGCTGAGTCCGTGGGTTCCACCAACCTGGAGGGTAAAAAAAAAACTACACTGCGGTGAAGTCGTTACGCACAAAATAAGTGTACGTTGTGTCTGTTTTATTTATTCAATCGAACAATACAATATAATAGAATCTAATATAAGTTATCTAAAAATATAAAAGAATAAGATTACTTCAACAGTATTTAGGGAAAATAGAATTTTAAATAAGAGAAAACATATTTACTATCGTCCTCGTAGATCATGTAGGCAAAATTAAGTTGCAATATTGTTGTACGACGTGAGGAGGATATAATAAAATAATTAAAAAGAAGTAAAAATACTTTCCGTTGGATAGCCTTGAACTCGGGATCTTCAAAGCAACAAGCGGGCGCGATACCACTTGCACTCTTTTCCAACCGACTTCACCGCTTCCCCCCCCCCCCTCCCTCGTATTAGCGCGTATGGTTAAATATCCAATTATTACAGTTAGATCTTAAATATTGATTAGAATGCATTCATTCAGTACCAGGCATGTTTTCAAATGTACTTAAAGCAATTTCACGACCTCTTTGCGTTAATAATGCGAATCGACTGTAAATTTTAGCCCCAAACGACAACCATCCTCCATGCTTTATTTCTTACAACTTGGCGTACCAAATGCTAGCGTGTGATAGATACACTTCAGTCATAAAAGCAGGTATACTGACGAGGATAGCAGAATCATACAGGATTTTGTACCAGCGATCACAACAGCTTCCATGCTAGCGAGTGTCGTGTGATACGGGCTTTTAGGCAAAGTAAACGAAGCTCTAGAAAAAGTGGCAGAAACTACCAAAGATCCTGTTACCCGGTCAGAGGCCCAATCTTTGTTGCTTCATACAAGTTCGTATGCATTTGTTTTAAGCCTCGTTATCTGGTGCGATATTTTATTTTCTGTGAACTCGACAAGTAAAACTCTCCTATCTGAGAAGACTTCGTTAGATACGGCTTTAACCGAACTTCAGGACCTAAAGTCTTTTTATTTTTTCAAAATTATCGCAACACTGGCTTTTAACCGCTAGAGAAATAATGGAAAATTTGGGCTATACAAAGACATTTTCTATTCGCCTCCAAGGCAAACGCAAAAGGTTCTTTGATGAAATAAATCAGCAAAATGACAGGTGGAAAAAACCGAAGAGGAACTTCAAAAAGAAGCTGAAAATAAATTTCGGGTAAGTTACTTCTTGTCTGTCGTAGATACTGCACTGAGCTGCGTAGAAAATAGATTTAACGAAGTACCGTAATTTTTTTTCGGAATGCTTTTGATTTCTTTTCGATCCTTCCAAGCTTTCAAATTTGGAGGAAAAGCAATTAAAAGACCACTGTCAAACACTCGCTAATTTTCTAAAAGACGGGGAGCTTGAAGATTTGGATGCAGAAGATCTATTTCTGGAGCTACAATTATTTAGGTACGCTGTTCCGTCAACTGTAAAAAGTGCTTTAGGTGCACTACAGTATTTAGCCCCGATAAAGGAGTCCTATCCTAATTTAACGACGGCCTATCGACTTATGCTTACAATTCCTATAACGGTTGCGTCGGGAGAAAGGAGCTTTTCCATTTTGAAGCTAATCAAAAACTATTTGCGAGCAACGATGACGCAGGAGCGTCTGAACGGTTTGGCTACTCTGTTAATCGAATGTGAAACGGCCAACAAATTAGAAATGAACGATTTAATCATCATTTTTTCCCCAGCAAAGGCCCGCAAATCCCCTTTTACATAAATAAAAAGCTCTAAATTCTAAACAAAACAAAAACAAATTATTATTTTTAGAAAAAAAATGCCTACCTTGTATACCATGTTATTTCTCGAACAAAGGAGCTGTTCAGCTCATATTTATCGATGAAAGTGGACTTATAGCACTTTTAGTAGTTTAGTTTATGAAAAACTGTATAGCCGTAGAAATGTTGAAAATTGTAAACGTGATTGCTTATTATTATTAATTATGTGCGTTTGGGTAAGAAAGTACATCAAACACATGCTTCGGTTTCCGTAATATATTATTTATGCCAAAAACCACCTGTGTTCGCTCATTATATCAGGTTTCCATTGTTATTGCTTGTTGCTTTTATCTGATCAGGTGCTTCCTGTATCCAATTTTATGCTTATCCTATTTGCTGAGGTTTGTTTAGAAACTACAAATGTAATAAAATTGAGTTTTAACTAGCCTAAAATTGTAATTTCTTTTAAAAATATCTCTCCGTACAACAAAAATTTGCATTTACTACCTACCCCCCCCCCCCCCCCCCCCAAAACTCATGCCTAATAGGCCCCGCGCACATTCTCGCGCCAGGCCCCGCGCACACTCGCGACGGCCCTGCTTCAGACACACCACTCAAAGGACAGGCACAATGTAAAACCTGAAAGTCCTCTCGGCACGCCGGAAGGCGGAGGTAGATTTCACCGGACAAACTTGGGGATAGGCGAAAATAGGCAGAATCGTAGAAGGATCAGACCTCATTTATTGCGAGAAGGTATTTTATAATTGGAGCTTAATTAACTTTGTTTTTCGTCATTTTATGCTTATTTTAAACATTTTATTGTCTTATGGGAACGGTAACCTTCTTGTCATTTGGGGTCCATTTTTATACTTATGGTCACACTGTCTTTATGCAAGGTTTCGACATTGATGTGTAACTATGTAACGGACTGTTACTTCTTCACGCAAAATTATATCTCCCGCAGAGATTTTGGTTGGTTCCTCAGTTTAGGGGCTGCGACAACGCGTTCATGTAACCCCGTGTACTTTGGGATGGCTGTATTAGTCTGTAATTCAAGTAAGGACTGCAGACGGTCAATTTCAAGCATTAGTTCCTAATGTTGCTACCAGGTACTACCGTCAACGACACCTAGCTGTGAACTTGGCTACTAGATGCCACCCCAACCAGCAACTCGCAACGAACGTTGGAACTTCCCCTCCAAAGGAAAGCATACTGAGGGATTTTAGCGCTCTTAGAAAATCCGACGACTTCGGCCGGCTTTGGAACCGCGACCTTGGGCATAGAAGTTCAGCATGCTACCAGTTACGTCACCGAAGCCGCTTCACACTTAGTCAGATGGAAATACTGAATCTGACCTCGTGCAAGTGCGTTGTCATGGCAACGTCTGATGGCTCATCCCTCATCAATTTAGTAGTGTTGTCATGGCAACCTCTGATAGCTCTTGGCATTTTCTTATAATTCCGAAATCATTTTTCTCATCCCTTGGCGTAATGGTGGGTCATATCAAAAATTCTTTCAGACAAAAGTTTTAGGTAATTATTAGGGGATTATTGTCCAATTTTTACGGTTTTGATATTGTGCTTATTAAGAGAGATATGATTAATGTTTCCCGAAAAAACCACTTTTTCCCACACCTTTGGTCAAAGGTTGGTGCTATAAAAAACTCTTCAAACATAAATTTTTGGGCTTTATCTGACACATAGTATGAACGTTGAACGGATTCGATATTTCACATATTAAGAGAGTTATAGCAATATTTCACTTTTTCGAAAAAAAAAGCCCCCCATATTCACCCCCTTCGACTGATTTAGCCCAGTAACGAACTCGACCGAGATTTTATAGGTATACATATTCGATAAAAAATTCAAAGTGATTGGTGCAAAATTACGGTAGTTATCGTATCTACAAGAAACTGATATACATATATATATATACATAAATTATATATAAACTTTTGAACTGACGGTGGTTTTGGGGTCTGGGGGATGTGAAACGCGAAGATATGTCGAAATTTTCCGGAAGTCGAAACATGGGACCTATTGCAATAGTTAGCTTTCTAATGAAATCTACCTAATAGTCGAGGGAAAATGGGCGGGAAGAGACCGATAGGCAGGTACCGACGAGGTGGGTGAATCTCTACAAGAGTCTTCCTACGCAGCAGGGGCAAGGGATGACTGATGAGAGAGATTAAGACAATTGGTTGACTGAAATGCCACGAGCCCTGTCAGGGTTGTTGTTTCATTTCAGGGGCTTGGATAACATAGTCATTTAGCCCCGTGCACTTGGGGTGTGTGTGTAATTTTGCTTGATAACGTGTGTTTTTGACATGGTTGTATTAGTGTGTGTATTTATGATTCAGGTGAGGATTGGGAAGGAGGCAGCCGTGGCCTTAAGTTAGGAGCCATCTCGGTATTTGTCTGAAGTAGAAGTGGGAAACCACGGAAACCCACCTCCAAGAGGCTGAGGTGGGAATCGAACCCACCTCTTCCCAGTTTTGCCTCATGGGGCTGACTGTACCCAGTTCCAGCTCTCAGATCATAATCAAATTTTTTAGCAGTCCTATGACCTCACCAAGTTTCATTGAAATCGCTCCAGCCATTTAGATTTTATTAGGGAGGACACACATAGACAAAAGGTGTTCTCATAATCCTATTTTTTTCATAAATGAAAATAGGCTAAAAAGGGCTTCCAACACGATAACGTTATCACAGCGTGTAATTTCCTATAACTTAATATGTTTATCATATTCTTTTAAGAGATTGAAAATAATATAGAAATTCCTTTAAGTACTCAAGCAAGTCTGAATAAGGCTTAAGAGCCAGAAATAATAGACAAAATTCGTTTGTTTATATGCAGTTTATGTAGCACAAATTATCTTAGAAACTTGATATTTTGCATTAAACTATGCTACCTGTCCTCTGTATAAGATTGTGCTTCAAATGAAATGTAAATGTAATCACAATTTGCACTGTACACAACAAAAGAACTTATAATGTCTAACAATTTCATTCCATTTTTGCGCAAATTTCACAGTACCTCAAGCCAACTTCGTAGCTCACTAGTTGGGAAACGCTGCTCTTATAGCTGTGAGAGTTTGATTGTACTGTTTTTTATTATGCGTATAAAATAGTAGCCTACTGTTAAGAAGTAATGCCGGTATAAATTCTGTTTCAGATCCTGTAGATCCTGTTAGAAGTGCTACTGTCATAAAAATGATACCAGGAGTCTCAGCCCTCTTCAATGTGAAATTTGAGCCACAGAACATTGGCAAACATTCAAATGTGATCAAAATATTCATTATGAATAATCCATTTGAGAATATAGTGGTACTACTGTATGGTGATAGCTATACAGAAGACTTCACTATTGACGGATTGGTTTCATTCTTTCCTACCAATAACGTAAATGGTGGACAGAAGAATTCAATAGAAACTCTTCATTCAGATCGTCTTCATTACCAGTTGAAATTCGGCCCTTGCTTTGTTGGCAGGCCTAGCCAGATTGTTTTCAAGCTGACAAACCATTCATCAACAGACACATACCGCTTTGAGTGGCCAACTCACCCCTTGGTTAGCTTTTCTCCTTCAATAGGACATATCCATCCCAATACACCTAAGGAAATCACAGCAACATTTCGTGCTGATGAACCCATTGTTATAAATCAGGTACAGTATAATGATGCCATTATATCTTAATCTTGTAGACCATGGAGCTACTACTGCACCATCATCCTCCTAATTTTGAAGCATAAGAGTTAAAAATGGTATTCTGAAGGTATGGAGTGCCATATGGTCACCATCCAAAGCTCTGCATGTCCTTATGTAGCAAAGGTTAGGTATCGTCTTAACTAGACAAGGAAATTTTAGTCATATACAATATTTTAGATCATAGTTCTCTGATATAATAATTCCCTAAAATAAGTTCTATCAATCCCAAATATCAAAAGTCTGGTTAAGACATCAGCCAGCAAAGTGAATGTTCATCACTATGTAAGGCCATAAGGTTTTAGGCAATGCCTATATGGGCCTATACGGCCATTACCGTACATCACGAGACAACAAATGAGGTATCTTGGGTGTTATCTGCTTGAGCACCTGCATTTGAGTCACAATGAAGATCTCATTTTCAACTCTTTTCCTTCAAAGTATGCCACCTTAATTGAGGCTA
Source organism: Meconema thalassinum (assembly GCA_946902985.2). Taxonomy (NCBI): domain Eukaryota; kingdom Metazoa; phylum Arthropoda; class Insecta; order Orthoptera; family Tettigoniidae; genus Meconema; species Meconema thalassinum. The sequence continues at coordinate 343,684,270 of OX336393.1, forward strand.
CACTATAAAATAATTTCTGTGTATTATCTTTAACCTATTTTTTCAACAGATGTAGTGCAGTAAGTTGTTTGACATTTTGAAAACAATTGGAATAAAGTACAGGGATAGGAGAATGCTCTACAGTCCATACAGAAACCAGACAGCAGTTATTCCAGTCGAAGGACATGATAGAGAGGCTGGTATTCAGAAAGGTGTAAGGCAAGGCTGCAACTTATCTCCCATACTTTTCAATCTATACATTGAACAAGCAATGAAGGAAATTGGAGAAAAATTCAAAGTAGGAGTAATGATTCAAGGAGAAATTATTTCAACTCCGAGATTTGCTGATGACACACCAGAGGATTTGAATGAGTTTTTAAATGGTTTGGATTCTGTCTTGAGGAAAGAATGCATAATAAAATTTAATAAATAATGTAAAAAAAAAAAAAAAAAAAAAATTGGAATGCAGTCGAAAGAAATCAGAAACCCCTATGGATGACGAATTGGCAGGTGAAAAGCTAAAGGAAGTAGGAGACCTCTGTTTCTAGGAAACAAAATAACCAGGGATGGCCGAAGCAAAGAGGATATAAAATGTAGGTTAGCACAGGCAAGGAAAGCATTTATACTGAAAAGGAATCTGTTGACATCTAATATAGATTTAGTTATTAGGAAGTCATTTTTGAAGGCCTTTGTCTGGAGCGTGGCACTTTATGGAAGTGAAACTTGGAGTGTTGGTGCAGCAGGAAAGAGGAGAATTGAAGCGTTTGAAATGTAGTGTTACAGGAGAATGATGCAGATCACATGGGTAGATGGGGTTACGAATGAAGAGGTATTAAAACGAGAGGGAGAGTAGAGATGTTTCCAGTGGCTGCTAATGAAGAGAAGAGATAGGTTGGTAGGACTTGCATGCTTTTTCGGTAATGAGGCTTTAAATTTTTTCACTGCGTATCTTACAGATTGCATGCAACGTGTAATAACACAAGATACTGCTTCACAGTGGCGACTCAGGATGGCAGGAACCCCCCAGGGTTCCGTTCTTGGTCCCCTTTTGTTTGAATTTTATATTAATGACATCTCCTCAGTAATAAAATATAATAGATATCATCTTTATGCGGATGACTTCCAAATTTACTGTCACGTTGGTATCAAAGATATAGCGAACGCGATACGAGATGTAAACACCGACCTGCAACAACTCAGCGTGTATGCTGGTGATAACGCTCTCCTTCTCAACCCCAAAAATACCCAAGTTATTATAATCGGTTCGCAGGGATTATTGAATTCCATGTATAAAAACTACACTATCCCTCCTGTGACTTTAAATGCAACAGTAAACCCATTTAGTAAAACAGTGAAGAACCTCGGTATGATTTTGACTGAAACTCTTGACTGGTCTGCACATGTAAGTAATACTTGCAGGAAGATGTACGCGACGCTACACGCACTCAAACGGCATAAGGACATTTTGATACAAGACGTGAGGATAAAACTTATTGAGACTCTGATACTACCAATACTTGACTACTGCGACGTGGTCCTTGTTGATGCAACTAGCGAACAAACTAAAAAACTGCAACGAACATTGAACTCTAGTCTTCGGTTTGCTTTCAATTTGAATTACGATTCTCACGTAACCCCTAGCTACAAAGCTCTTTCTTGGCTGAAAACTGAAGGGCGGCAAAATTTTCATATTTTGACGTCGGTATATCGAACCCTAGACGAAAATCTCCCACTTTATATTTCTTCGAAATTTCATTTCCTGTCCTCATTTCATAATATTAATACTAGATGTGGCTCTTCCCTCGCTATTCCCGTTAACCACTCTTCCAAGTACAATAAATCCTTCGCTGTGACTCGGTTGCGACTTTGGAATACACTCCCAGCTGACGTAAGGAAATGAAAGACTTATACAAAATTTAAGACTGCTTGCAGAGATTTACTTATGAACACCGCTGACTGTTTCGTGTGACTGGTGATGTATGATAGACAGCATGATTGAGCCATTATGGTATGTAAATAACTTTGTTATTTCAAAATTAAAATACGCAGTTATTTACTAGATCTAACACTATCACTTATTATTATTATTATTATTATTATTATTATTGTTTCACGTAACAGTTTTATATGTTTCTTTGATTGATGTGCATTACTATCTTTATTTTTTATGTCCTGTATTATTCTAACTTAATTTCTAGTTTACGTATCTTATTCAATGGTAGTATTTGTGTATTTTATTATAACTATGTGGTTAAGTGTAAGAGAGGGCCACGAGCCCTAACTTCGCCACTGCAAAAGACATGAATAAATAAATAAAAAGACACCCAGGAATAGCAAACTTAGTTATAGAAGAAAGGGCCAAGGATAAGAACTGTAGGGGTAGACCAAGAAAAGAATATGTTGAACAGATTGCCTCGGATGTAGAGTGTGATAGCTATGTAGAGATGAAACTATTAGCTCAGGACAGGGAAGCATGGAGAGCTGCATCAAACTAGTCGAAAGACTGACTCAAACAACAACAACAAAGCAGGCTTGTGTGTGTCCCTAATCAATTTACTGGAGCAATTTCAATGAAACTTTGTAAAGACTTAACTACTATTCCATCCGACCCCAGATATACCTTTCGAATTTCATTAAATTTCACTATTGCACTATGGCAACCACACAACATACTTCACCAGTTCTCATTATCTCCAAAACTATTGTAGCAATCAACCAAAATTTTTATAAAGACTTTGGTGTGAGTTCACATGTAATCTTCAGAAACATGATAACCGCAAAATCAACATTTCATTCAAATTTGTAAATGAGCTTTTCTGGCGAATCAGCATAAAAGGACATGTAGATGACCATATTACCCCTGTTCTTTATTGACGATGGAATTATAATATGATTTATAAAATCATAAGTCAAGATTCACTGAAGAAAATGGAAATTGCAACACCCAGAAGGAGTGGTGCTACATCGCTGCAATTGAACATGTAGGACGAGTGTTCGGTTGTGATTCGATGATTACACTTTCAGGTCCTTCTGACCGCAAGTTTGGACAACAATCAATACAGGATGTGCCACCCACGATCTGCAATACATTGATGAATTCGGCGAGGCATGGAGTCAATAAGGCCCTGGATCGCTTCCTGAGGAATTGTGGCCCATGCTTGCTGCACTGCATGTGTCAGTTGTTCCAGAGTTGTGGGTGGCTGAGGACGGTTGGCCAGTTGTCGACCCATCATGTCCCACACATGCTCAATAGGACTGAGGTCCGGGGATCTGGCGGGCCATTCTAAGGTTGTGATGTCGTGGAGAGCTTCTCTGGAGATGCGTGCCTTGTGAACCCGGGAAATGTCCTGTTGAAACATCCCATTAGCAATGTTCACCATCATAGGGACAACCACTGGAATGAGTACCCTATCAACGTACTGTTGAGCAGTCATAGTGCCCTCAACAAGCACTAATTGTGATTTCGGCTGGCTGCGTGGCTCAGGGGTAACGTTCTCGCTTGCTGGGCCCGAGGTTGCAGGTTCGTATCCTGGCGCAGTCAGCTGGCATTTGAGGGTGCGCAAATGCGAGGGAGCCGTGTCCGTAGATTTACTGGCACGTTAAAGATCCCCTTCGGGCAAAATTCCGGCACCCCGGCGTCTCTAAAAGCCAGTGTAGTTAAAAGGGACGTAAAACCAATAACATTATTATTATTATTATAATTGTGATTTCACATTCATACCAAGAGCTTCCCAGACCACAACGCTTGGTGTTGGCCCTGTGTGCCTCTCGACAATAAGGTTTGGGCGGCCCCTCTCCCCGGTACGTCGGCGCACATGATTCCGGCGATCACTGCGGGCAAGACCGAAGCGCGATTCATCACTAAAGACGACACTATGCCATTCGTCGACCCACGTCGATCGTTCTAGACACCAGGTCAGCCTTACACGTCGCTGTTTTGGGGTCAATGGAACACCTTCTGCAGGGACACGGGATTGTAGGCCAGCTGCACGCAGGCGATTACCAACTGTATGTTGTATAACGTGGAGTGCCACAGCTGCTCGAATTTGCGCTGCTGTGTCATGGGGTTCCATCTGGGCCATCCGAATGATGCGGCGATCCTCTCTCACAGTTGTCTGTCGCGCTGGACTGTGCCAGGTCTACGAGTGTGGGTACCTTCATTTGACCACTGCTGCCATACACGTTGCACCGTAGATGCCTGTCGGCCAACACGTGCAGCGACAGTCCTTAGCGATAATCCAGCCTCACACAGTCCAATTATCCGAGCCCTCTCAAACGGCGACAGTTGTTGATAGCGTGCTATTCTCTGTCGTCGAGGAATGTTTGATAGGGAACACTTCACTGCACAGACTGCAAGTCAACTACGCTACACCAGAGTCCGTATACTGGAGTTGATTCCTCCGCGACCAATCACGTGGGGAGACCTGTAGCAACAATCCAATGGGTCTGAAACTTTGATCGTTTACATACGTACATGGCATCATTCCATATCTTGAAAATCAACACAAACGACCAATGCCTTCATGGTGTTGCAATTTCCATTTTCTTCAGTGTATATTGTACTTTAATGTCATACCGGTCACATTGTGACCTTCCTCAGCGCAAATTAAGATATGATTAGGTGCAAGAACATGCTTAATATAAATTTACTATAACAGAGGATGTTATCAAAAATTCTAAAAATATTCTTCATCCAAAAGCCGTCGGATTTTTTAAGAGCGTTAAAAATCCCTCAGTATGCCTTCCTTCGGAGGGGAAGTAAAGCCGTCGGTCCCATGTCATAGATTTATGGCATGTTAAAGAACCTTCCACTAATTACACCTGTGTGAAGCTAAATTGTATAGGTTAGGAATGTAAACAACGCTCTTAGGTTTCTACGTTCGTTGCCAAGAGCCGACTGCGGTGGCGTCTGGTAGTCTAGTTCTGAATTAGGCCTAGTAGTCGTTGAAGGTGTCGTTTGGCGGCAAAAGTAGGAACTATTTGAAAAATTCAAAGTTGCAGTCCTTACTTGAATTAAAAGACAGATACACACACTAATACAGCCATCACATTTAACACCGGTTATCAGACAGATTCTACATTCACCCAAAGTACACGGGGCTACATGACCGCGTTTTTGCAGCCCCTAAACTAAGGAACCAACCAACCATAATTTAAGAAACCAGATCTGTTACAAAATGCATCACGTAAGAATGATGTGAAGAATTAAGTCTTGATATAAACGGCGTGCGAGTAGAAGAGATGTGGATGTGATACTATATAAGTGGAAATAGCATGGTTAGAAATGATAGTTGGGTACGTATTTGCAAAGTAATGGAGAAATAGTGGAATGTAAACGTTGGAATATTTTTGTTGTTTGTTTCCAACTTTGGCCAACTGTGGACCGCATGGAACCTCTCTGGTCAATTTTTTCTTCTTTTCTTCCCAGAACCTCTTCATTCTTTCACTTCTAATCTTTCTCTGCTCCTCTGTTATTACCAAATTTGGCCTGTGTTGTGGTGGTTTTTCTTTGAACGTCTTGATAGTCAACTCGGCTTCGAAACGTTTTCCTATCGTGAGTGACAAGTTCAGTTAGTCCAACTTCAATGGCGTCTCTTTTGACCTCTTCTACCCATTTTGTAGTAGCTTTCAACCCTGTGATGTATTTAAAAATTTTCTTTGTCAGCCGGTTCCCGTCCATTCTCATTAAATGCCCGTAAAATTTTAGCCTTCTTTTACGCATTGTAACCACAATGGTTTCGGTCTGCATATACAGATCTTCATTTCTCCTTTTTTTTCATGCTCCGTCATCATCTTTCCGAGGGAGCTACATGACCGCGTTGTCGCAGCCCCTAAACTTAAGAACCAACCATCTCTCCGTGGTCCGAGAATTTTCCTCAGGATCCTCCTTTCCTTTATCTCAAGTTCCTTCAGCTCCCCTTTTTTGTTCAGGGTTAGACACTCGGAGGCATACAGACCCTCTGGCTTTACCCCTGTACTGTAATGTCTGAGTTTTGCTTTGTATGATATCGCTCATTTGTTATACCTGTTCTGAGGTAATCTATAGGCCAGGTCCAATTTTCTTGCTCTTGCCTTGTTTGCCTCCTTATCCAGTCCATTGTGTTGTATCCTTTCCCCAAGATAATTGAACTTACAGTTCTTTTGACAGCTCCATGTTCCACCAGCATACGTCTCTCTTCCCGGTGTCTGTATTCCATGTATTCAGTCTTTTCATATGGTACCATAAGACCTGTTTTCTCAGCTATTTCGTGCAATGTGTCCAGCATCTTTCGTGCATCATCTTTGTTATGAGCTAAGAGGGCAAGGTCATCAGCAAAAGCCAAACATTTAATTCCCAGGTTTTGTCCTTTCCTCCCAAGATGTATACCCTGAATTCCTTCTGCTTCTAAAGCCTTATCCCAATTTCTCATGATTTTCTCCAGAACGATATTAAATAGTATTGGAATAAGTATTATAAGTATTATAAGTATTATATAAGTAGAAGTTCCTGGTCGCTTTGACCGCTAACACCGTTTCTTCACTTTTCTTGTTACCAGTATTTTGTTTACTGACATATTGATGCAGCTGAAGAAGATCGAATTAAGAGACTTTTGTTGAGTTTGGAATAGTAGGAGAGGCAGAGAAGAGAAATTCTGCAGCTAGAGCGATAATCAGTATGAAGACAATTATTTGTATGTGACGATGAAACTATTAGTGATGATGAATGATTTTGACTGAAGGAAGAACCACAAGACAGGAACACAATGTGCGTTGTAAGGCCTTCATCTGCAGAGAACACACTACCCCTGTCTGTGTCACTGTGATGCAAAAAAGAGAATGCAGAAAGTGAGGAAACATAATAGGATTAGAATGTATAGTAGTTTGCAGTACTTACTTGAATTAAAAACAGATAACACACACTAATACAGCCATCACAATTAACACTGGTTATCAGACAGATTCTACACACACCCAAAGTACACGTGGCTACATGACCGTGTTGTCGCAGCCCCTAAACTGAGGAACCAACCTAGCCTACTGTAATGGGCTTGAAGTCTTCCTATATTTTACTCGTATTTACCTATACATTTTACATAATGCTTCAATACCTTACCTGTTTACTAGATGCCTTTCTAGCTGACTCTTATTACCAATGTTTATAAAATAACTTGAGTGATACGAAATAAGAAATAACTAGATTGAAATACGTCTTTGATTTCAGAAGCACATAAGGATGACGATGATAATAAAGGTATGCTTAGGAATTGCAAGAGGTTAAGTTTCAAATTTTATAAAGGAAACGCATAATCAATCTGAGAAATCATCAGAAGAAACATTATGGCGAGGCAATGTTAGTGTTCAATGGATCTATAGCCAATCCGGTCGAAGAGACTGTGTGAGCTGAATAGTGTGACCAATATCCGTGTGCCTGATTGTGGGTTAAGGCTTTCGCATCATAGTGGATGAATCAATGCTGGAAAACTCTTGACCTACTAGACCACAGCCAACGAGCCTGAAAAACTTGTTCATCCATTTACTATGACAGCATTTCACAAATCAAAACGACTAATAACCTTCTTTTTTTTCTTTCTTTAGAAAATCCATTGAAAATGTATATGTATTCTTAAAATCTTTAGGATTCTCAACTGAACCATATACCTCAGGCAAGGGGCAGCTGAACATAAAACAGAGAAGGCAACGGAAAACCACTCTGATTATCTTTTCCCCAGAATGTCATTATGGATAGATAGTTTTAACAACAAATTGTATATGTATATGGTGCACCATATTAAGTTAAATAGCCATTTGTTTTTTTGAGTACTACGCTATTTTATATCTTTCTTCGGATATTTGTCTTGGTTGATGAAGGGGATAAAAGCTATTAATCCCTGAAACATGTACCAGGAGCAAATGTAGTTATAATTTATTTTTCGCTTATGTATTGACTAAGGCGGATATACAATTTGTTGTTAAAACTATTTAGTACGTCAATACGGAACCATCGTGGAAACTAGTTTAAATAATAGAATTATGGATAGAGTTAATCAAGCAAAGGTCCCTAGTCCTGGGCAGCCCTTGAGTGGGCATGGGGTGCTAAGAATCTCCCGGTTTTAAGAAAATAAATGACATCCTACATGAGATTAGCAACATGGAATGTGAGGAGTTTGTTCATGGCTGGAAAACTTGATAATACAATTAAAGAAATGACAAGATTAAAGATTGATATTCTTGGAATAAGTGAATTACGATGCCAAGGCAGAGGTATATGTTACAGGGATGATGGGAATTTGTATTACTCTGGCAGTCCTGAAACTGATAAACAGCACCGTTATGGTGTAGCAATATTTGTGAGGTCAAACATTGTGAAATATGTGATCAATTAGTTCCAGTATCAGACCGAATTATGCTCTTACAATTGCATGGTCACCCTTTTCAGGTCAACATAATACAGGTCTACGCTCCAACAGCAGATAACAAATATGATAATGAGATGGAAATCTTCTACAAAGACTTGCAAAACATCCTGAAAGCCACGAAAAGTGATAATATAACATCATATTGGGAGATTTCAATGCAAAGCTCGGTAGAGAACAACGTTGTGACTTGGTGGGAAATTGGGTATTTGACGAATCCAATGATCGTAGAGAAAGGTTGTATCAGTTTCGTCAAGAAAATGAAATGGTTATCACTAACACATGATACCAACTTCCAAACTGCAGATTATACACTTGGATCTCACCAGCTGATAATGTGAATAACACTCCGCAAAGAAATCAGATTGAGTATATCCTCATCAATAAGACATTCGGAAACTTTATTGAAAAGGTTAGTAAATATCCAGGGGCAGATGTAGGCTCTGATCACAACCCTTTAGTCCCTAAAGCTCAAATGAAATTAAACATTTTGTATAAAACCAAACATTCAAGCAGAATAGATAAGAGGAAAATAAAGAACTGCCAAATAAAACATCAACTTGCTAATGATCTCAATAAAGAATTAGAACAACTAGTATTGAGCAGTCAAGAGGTAGAGAATCAATGGAAGGAAATAAATACCACTATACAGACAGTAAGTAAAAAACATCTGCAGGCAGACACTAGGACAAAGAAGAAGAAGAAGAAATGGATGACAGAGCACATCCGGGATTTGATGGAAGAACGAAGGAAAGTTAAATCCAATAGGGATCAATATAGACATATTCATTCTCAAATTAGGAGAGAAATTAGAAAAGCTAAACAGGATTGGATGAGTGAAAATTGTAAAATAATAGAGAATCTTGAAGGAAAACATGTTACCTTTAATATGCATAAAGTCATCAAGGAAGTAACTGGGGAAATTCAGACGAAAGATGCCCCTCATTTTAGAAGATAACTTAAGTAAACCTATTATAAATCATCTTGATAAAGTCAAAGCTTGGGAAAATATGTTGCAGACCTCTTTTTTGATTACCGAGCACCAGTCAATGTCAATAATGAATACCCAGATGGGCCAACAATTTTGAAATCGGAAGTAACTCATGCAATAAATCAATAATGGAAAAGCTTCGGGCCCTGATGAAATTTCAGCTGACGTTATCAAACATATAAATGAAAAACAATTTGAGAAGATAGTAGACCTCTTTAATAACATATATAACTCTGGTGATATACCACAAGACTGGCTATTATCTACATTCGTTCCTCTACCAAAACAATCAACTTCAAAAAGTTGCAATGAATATCGTCTCATAAGCCTTCTGAGTCACTTGCTAAAAGCCTTCTTGAGAATTATACATGGTCGAATAAGGAAGAAATGTGACGAGCAGATAGGGATACCCAGTTTGGATTTCAAAATGGTTATGAAACTCGTGAGGCTCTTTTTGGACTAACAACTTTACTCCAAGAATGCTGGGACGAACAGAAAGATGTATAGATTATGAAAAAGCATTTGATAGAGTTAATCATGCTGATCTCATAAAAATACTTTAACGAATTGGAATCGACGGTAAAGATATAAGAATCATCGAAAACCTATATTGGCATCATAAAGCTGTGGTTAAGATTGATGATGATACATCACATTCTCTGAACATCAGACGAGGAGTACGACAAGGCTGTATTTTATCCCCATTATTATTCAACATCTATTCGGGAGCTGTTTTTCGGGCAGTAGAAGATACAAAACTGGGAATCAAGGTCAATGGGGATTTTTTTTCCAGATATGCTGATGACACAGTACTACTTGCCAGTAGTATTGAAAGTCTACAACTCTACATTGATCAGCTTAATATAGTTGGAGAAGAAATGGGTCTGACGATCAGGGGCGGATCTAGGGGAGGGCGATCGCCCAGGGCCCCGCAGTCTGGGGGGCCCCGCGCCATGGATTTTTTAAATGTAATTAAGTAATTAATTAATTATACTTTTCAAACTAATTTATAATTCATATTTTTTTGTGCAGCTATGACCTCCCTTGACCGTTTAGCAAGTTTAGATTTCAGTGAAATAATAGAAGACTTCAGCCGTAAAAATGTCATAAAGTAATATTTAAATATTTTATAGTTTACATAATATTCATCAAGGGGACTTAAAGGTTTCTTTCATATTGTTAAAAAATGTTCTGTAGTGTATTCAAAATATTGTAACTTTTCTTTATTTTATTATTATTACAAAACCACTTTCCATTTGTTTTTTTTTTATTTCCTATCGTTGAGGGCACCACCTTACCATATCGCCCAGGGCCCCGCAAGGCCTGGATCCGTCACTGCTGACGATCAATACCAAGAAAACAAAACTTATGGTTTTCAGTCGAAGAAGAGATAAAGTAATTCTGACACTGAAAGGACAACAAATCCAACAAATTTAAGTACCTTGGTTGTTGGTTGTCAGAGAATTTGAATCCAGACCTTCAAATTAAGACCCGTATAAAAATGGCAAGATCAACTTTTAAGAAAATGAGACCTTGATTGTGCGATGGTGCTTTAAATTTGAAACTAAGACAGCATATTGTAAAATGTCTTGTTTGGTCCATTTTGCTTTATGTAGTGGAAGCCTGGACTATGAAATCGTCCATCATTAAGAGGCTAGAAGCTCTGGAAATGTGGTATCATAGAAGGATGCTGAAAGTCTCTCGGATAGATCATGTCTCTAATGACCAGGTACTGTAGAGGGTAAATTCTCAACGAGAGCTACTGACCACCATCAAATGCAGAACATTGCATACCTGGTGAAAAATGTACAATATTACATCTCATTTTAAAAGCCAAAATTGATGGACAACGAAGAGCGGGAAGGAAAAGGACGTCTTGTCATCGGAACCTTCAGGATTGGACTGGAACAAGATCTATTGAACAGCTCTACCGCTCTGCTGAGGATAGACAAACACTATCCACATTGATTGCCAACGTCCGGGAGACTGGGCAGGGCACATACAAGAAGAAGAAGAATGGCTAAAGAGAAACGGAGCTTGTAGTTTTGATGACCATCATCCTTAAAAGCATAACCCATGAGCCCTTCTTCATGTGGAATTCAACCAACAAGAAGTGACATTTTTCCTAAAAAAAAAAAAAACCAATATGTTTTCTAAAGATTAACCTGGATATAAATTTCCTGTTTAATTATAAAATTACATGTATTTTTAAATTTATTTTATACTAGCAGAAGTACCCGTTCTTCGAACGGTCTTTGGTATGAATAACCAGACGTTATCAATTCAGCTACTGTTGCAATGGTTAACGGTTTGTCATTCCTTCAAAAGTTTTTTCAGAACGAAGTTAGTTTTCTGGGAATATCACACACACTGTTAATTTAGGGGCCTTAAAATGTGGTTTTCGAAGACCCTTTATAGTCCCCCGAATTTTGTGTCTCACATTGAGAAGCGCAACATATGCTTTGGTCGTCCTTCTAGAATAATTTTTATATTTCGCCTATTTTAGCATGTATTTTGAAACTTTATTTCCCTATACCCACCCTTCTATGAGAAGTACAGTGAAGAGTTATATAAATGATTAGTGTATTGACCATCATGGATACCTACCTAATTTTACGATGCTCCAAGCATCCAAACACGAGTTATAAGTGTACATAAAGATACACAGAAATCCAGACACACAAATCCACGTTTTGCTTGCATCCGTCAAAAAACAAACCGAAACGCGTAAAAGAAAGAAAATTGAAACTTTAATAAACAAACAATCATATGTTTATAGATAGGTGTATTTATGCAGGAGCAAAGGCAGCTAGTGGCCATGAGGCAGACTAACTCTATTGACTACAACGTATCACCCAGATAACCAAATATGGATATATCAACCACACAGTATCAAACAAATTGAAGGGGCAGATGACCTCGTAGTTCCACCCTTTAAAACAACAATAACTAACTAACTCAAACAAAATCATCCTTACGATGTACCCGTTTGTTGACAAAAAGAATGATTAGTTAAAATGTGCTCTCAAACTAAATTCACCTAACGTGTACTACCTGACGTGAAAATAAAATTGAATACCTCAAATTCCTAAAAAGCCGCAAAAATATTATTTCAATTCAGGAATTGTTGAAAATAATATTGCTGTTTGGAGATATAATAGACCTTCTGTACAACATATCGCACGTGTATGTCGGCTCAAAGAATTCTGGAGTGCCCCTTGACCCCCTTAAGCGCATTGACGAATTTTACAGTCTTAGTTGGTTCCGTGATAACCTTATAGCCATTTGCAAACGTTCACAGAAATTTAATAAATGGAGTGGCATTGCTTCTTACAGAAAGAGATGGAAAGTTGGATGTCATCTCTTGAGATACTGTTGTCATGGTTACCGGCTTATATTCCTTGATTAGTTTATTAAATGAAATTAGTTTTCAGGGATTATCTCAGAAACTGTGGGTTAGAGAGCCTTAAAATTTAGTTTTCGGGGACACTTTAGGGCCCCCATGTTTTGTTTCCGACACAGAGGGGCTGAAATTGAGCTTTGTCTCGTCGTTGTGTGCCATTATATAATAATATATTTTTTTTATTTAGTCAATTTACCCTCTAGGTTGGTGGTTCCCACGGACTCAGCGAGGGAACTCACCACTACCGCCTCGATGGGCAGTGTCCTGGAGCTTGGAACATCTGGTCGGGAGGGATACAACTGGGGAGGTGTGATCAGCACTTCGCCCAGGCGGCTTCACCTGCAAAGCGAACAGGGGCATCATGAGGGATGGGAAGGGATGGAAGATTGGGATGGATAGGCTAGGAAGAGGGAAGGAGGCGGCCGTGGCCTTACAGTAGGTACCATCCCGGCATTTTCCCGAAGACGAAGTGGGAAACCACGGAAAACCACTTCGAGGATGGCTAAGGTGGGAATCGAACCTCCTCTACTCATTTGGGCCACCCGAGGCTGAGTAGACCCCGTTCCAGTCCTCATACCACTTTTCAAATTTCGTGGCAGAGCCGGGAATCGAACCCAGGACCTCCGGGGCGGCAGCTAACCATGCTGACCGCCACGCTACGGAGGCGACATAATAATAATAATAATAATAATAATAATAATAATAATTATATAATTATATAGAGATAGGGATTAAATAGACCTTCCGTACCACACCCACACGTGTAAATCACGTGAAAAAATTCTAGAGTACCTCTTGACCCCCTTAAGCGCAGTATACTGTATGTATTGATGCATTTTACACCGTAATTTGGTTCCGTGATAACCGTATAGCCGTTTACAAACTTTCACAGTAATGTAATAATTGGAATTGTATTGCGTCTAACAATGACCTGTGAGATTCTGTTGCAATTGTTACCGGGTTGCATACTTTCATTATTTTATTAATTCAAATTAGTTTTCTGGGAATAACTCAAAAACTATTGGTTTTAGGGCCTTAAAATGTGGTTTTCGGGGCCCTTCGGGCCTCCGAGTTTTGTTTCTGATATTGAGGGGCTGAAAATGAGCTTTGTCTGGCCCTTCTATTTCAGCATGCATTTTAAGGGGGTATGCCCCTCATATGAGAGGTACGGAGAAGAGTTACATCAATGATTAGTGTCGTGCCTCTGAAGGATATCTGTACCAAATTTTACGTTGATCCACCCAGCCGTTCTCGAGTTATAAGGGAACATACTTGTCCACAGACAAACAAACAAACAGACAAACAGCAGAAAAAACAGACAAACTTTCATTCTTATATATATAGAGATAAATAAATACTGCATTTATAACAAAGTGTCCAACCTCAACGTGAAAGTATCAAGAATTGAGTATCATTATTAATTCATAATTACTTCGAAAAATTGTATCGAGTATGAAGAAAAAGTGGTATCGCCCCATTCCTAGTACTGTATGAAAATGTACACTCTTGAATAGACCTATGTATGGTTTGTCTCATAGACAAACCATAGTATGGGTAGTGCAAATAAATAATTACTGTAGTACTAAAATGAATGTATAATAATTTATGCTGTAGCCTACTTATTATTTTATTTTTGGACAGGAATCTTTGGAATTTACGACAATGAAGATTGCATATCCTGGATCTATACCTCCTCAATGGGATAACAGAGTCAGAGCCACTCGATGGGTTAGCAGTACAACAACATTAGACGGGGATAAACGTTCTACTTCATCAGTGCAGAGGTAATCAATTTTTACTTAAGTTATATTAGATTAGCTGATAATGGTTTCTTTATGTATCCGCGCATGTAGAACATTGCCAGAGGGAGTGTACTAAAGCACTTTTCCAAATCAAATTCTCTGCTTTAGTGAGGAGATAATTTATACCCTGTTGCATTACCTAGATCAGGGGCGGCCAGCCTTTGCACGCTTGGTGTGCCAGCTGCGCTACGCCGCATTCCGACAGGCTGGTTTCTGCCTTTCTTGGCAGGGCTGTCTGCCCTGACTGCAGGAGCGTTGGACCGAGTCAAGTTGGGATCGCCTTCACACCGGACGTAATGTAAACAAACAAACTGTTCTTCCAATGTGTTGGTTGTCCGAAACATCTACACTTTGTTCGCGTGTTTCTCTGTGTACTGGCACTTGAGGATTATGTGCTTAGCATTAAAACATTTCGTTGTTGTTGATTGAAGTAGCCTAGTGGCTTTTCAACATCGTGGTCATGTACTCCGTGTACTTGGGTGTGTGTATAGAATTTGTCTGATAAACAGTGCAATTGTGGTGGCTGTATTAGCGTGTGTATTTGAAATCCAGGTGAGGACTGGGAAGGAGGCGGCCGTGGTCTTAATTTAGGAGCCATTCCGGCTTTTGCCTGGAGTAGAAGTGGGAAACCACGGAAAACTACTTCAAAGATGGCTGAGATGGTAATCGAATCCACCTCAGTTTTGTCTCATGAGGCTGAGTGTACCCAGATCCAGCCCTCGGACCAGATTAAATTTCTTGGCAGTGCCGGGATTCAAACTCAGACCTCCGGGGCAACATCCAAGAATGCTAGCCGCTACACCACGAGGTGGCCACAATTAAAACAATCAGAAATATTGATAAGGTATCATGGGACTCATATTTTATGACAATGCAACTTTGGTCACATTTTTATTTTCCTTGTTTTCAATTTTATTTCATATTTACAATATGCTCAATGTTCGGTACAATTGCTTGTGAGACAATCAACCGGAGACTGTTTCACTGGTTATCATCAGACATTAGTAGTGAGATGCCATGATTTTGATAGTTTCAATGCAGAGAAAAACGTTTCACAGACAAACGTTGCTCCAAACATTTTTGAGTAGAAATCGGGCAATTTTTTCACAAAGCTAAATATATGCCTATTTCTACATTGCAAATTTATAAGCTCCATTTGAAACTCATGCGGAACCTCAGTTACAGAGATTGAAAAGGGCTTGACAAACATATAAAAAAATAACAGGTTGAAGTTTTGCAAATTCTAGTAATCTGGTAGAAAACTCTTTCAATATAAGGGACACCACACTGCGACCGTTTGACCTTCGACACAGCAAAGGCAGGGGGGAGTAAGACCAGAAAGCGAGCGTGAGAGAGACAGACATATAGTCTTCCCCCACCATCACTGCAAGGCCGTCCGTGCCAGAAGCACGCTGGAGTGCAGCCAGCATGCCAGCGCGCCGGAGTGCTGTTTGGCCACCTCTGACCTAGATGATGATGAGACACCCACTCCTCATTTTTTGTTTCATTCCTTGCTTTGTTAAATACATAATATTGCTGCTCTCAAATTTATGGGATGGATGAGTCGAAAGTTTGCTTTTACT
Source organism: Meconema thalassinum (assembly GCA_946902985.2). Classification (NCBI taxonomy): domain Eukaryota; kingdom Metazoa; phylum Arthropoda; class Insecta; order Orthoptera; family Tettigoniidae; genus Meconema; species Meconema thalassinum. The sequence continues at coordinate 343,700,421 of OX336393.1, forward strand.
CATCTGTTAAAATATTAAAATGACCATATTGTGTTTACAAATATAAAAATATAAAACATTTAAAAAATCAAGCAGTTCATTAAAATGGTAATGTTAATCTAGTTGCCCAATTTCATAAACTACTGGATATACCGTATTTTCAGATATTCTCAAATTGCTAAATTAAGTTACACTGCAGAAATAACATTGCAGAAATATCCCTAGGTCTAATCATGACTAGTAATTCAAATAGCACTCGCAAATAAATACTTTGTCAGCTTGAAGAGACGCGGTCTGAAGTTTATATAGGCCATTAAAATGCTGATATTGCAACTTTTGAGTCGGACAACATATTATAATCTAACTATTGAGATGTGCAAAACAATAACATGGAAAAATCATGTGGTTAAAAATAAACATATATTTATTATGGACTGCAGAAGAGGGAGAAAACTACGGGATGACATGTTTCGCCCCCAAAGTATACGGGGCTACATGACCGCATTGTCGCAGCCCCTAAACTGAGGAACCAACCAACCTAACAGGGCAATAACAAGTTAAAATGTTATCATGTGACTGGATTTGGCAAAGAATGATGAATTAAAATAATAAATTTAATTTGTAGTCAGTTATTTAGACAAATGCAAATTGTGTCAGGGTTACGAAAAATTTGTTTCATGGATGTGACGATTAACTCTTGAATTTTAATTTTAATGTTGAGATTTCTACCTCATTTTGTTTTCATGTTTTGAGATAGAAAATGACAAATTCAGTGGGGAAGTTGAGTGTTTGACGAGGAATGGACTCATTTTAAGTGAGAGTGGATTGTTATTTAGTTCTAGGATATTTTATCGTCAGTGGAAGGTTATCACAAATTTGTAGTGAAATTGCAGTATTTTATTTCAGTGTTTATATCGTGCATGTTCAATTTATGAGTAGAATACTTTGATATTTTTGCCAATCATGCACATCAAAACGTAGGAAAAGGAGATTAAATTGTTAACTTGAAGAAAGGGCGTAGTCACCATAAGAATCCGGATGCTATTTTTTCCAGGAAAGTGACAGTGAATTATTTGTTGTGGTTTGAATAATGACATTTATTTAGGTGACAAAAAGAACACTCATTTTTTATTTTCATTTTTATTAAACCTCCTTTATTAGATTTGACAATAGAATAGGGAATGCTTAACACAATTTTTAATCATTTTTGACTCAGCGCTATGAACATTTGCGAGCACATTTATTCTCTTTGGAGCATTTTGGGGATTTTGAAAGATTAAATCTGTACATTTTAATAGGGTAATGAATACAGATTTTTTCTGATCATTTTATTTGTTCATTGTAGAACAGGCTGGAAAAGCAGATTTATGCTATGACAAATTATTCTGAAGATAAACCCACCTATCTAACCCATCCAAACAGCCCAACGCGACCTGAGATACCAATATCTTGCTCCTACCCCACTAGTTGTTGTTTATTTCTATGGCATAAAACATTTTTGTAATATAAGAGTTGTATTTTGTTGTCGGAGGTGCAGGGTGTCTTTAAGCCGGGTCACCATGTATCGTATCCTTTTTGACGGCGGGTACAACACTCAGATGTGGTTTTTCTTAGCTTCTTACTTCTCCAGGAAGTTGACAGGATGGTACCTAACTTGAGACCACATCTTGCTCTTTCACAATCCTAGCCCTAATTACAATTGCACATACCACAATAGCACAGGTTATCGTACAAAATCCACACACAAGGCCCTAATGGCCGTGATGTCACAAGCTCTATGAAACAACAACTATCTATAAAGATTGCACCAGGCTTACCCACACTGCTCACTTTCTTTTGCCTATTCTATAATTTTTAATTATGTCCCTATAGGGCTTTCCTTCCACCAAATCTGACATTATGCAGGATATTTCTTAGCAGAACTGGTGAAATTAACAGCAAATGGTCTGTCTTTCTCCCCACTTAGGGATGACTGTGAAGTTCTTCAGAAACGGATCGAGTCTGAAAAAGAACCCGACCATGAGCCAATTACTGGGACAGTTAAAATGTATCCTATGGCGGTGAATGCTGAGGTTGACTATCCCAAGTACGAATGTAATGCTGGCAAAATTGAATTTACAGAAACTCTTATGTTTATGGTGAGTTATAACACAAGTATTACAGTATTATTATTATCATCATCACCATCATCATCATCACCACATTTTAACAAAGGGCATGTCTCATGCCTTGAACTCCTCTCCTTGTTCCTTGTATAAAGCTATAAATTGTGTACCGTAGGTTTCCAGTAATATCACTGGTAGCAAAAAGGACATTTCCTGGCTCATAATCGTATATCAAGAGCCACTTTTAACCTTCATCCGGGCAACCAGCATCTGTTGGATACTTATGATCCTGTTATAGGAACATATTATATCACTCCAGGACTGAAATTACATGAATTTGTTTATTTTCTTAAAGTGATGGCAATTGATACAAAAAATGACAAAGGTTTGTTATCCAGATTTTATCCATCACTTTAAGAATTTTATTTCTATATATAGTTAATTGACATTCCAGTTTTATCAATTTTAGAGCTTTATCCAATAAATTATGTTTTTAAGAAAAAAATATTATTTTAAGTGAAATAAGATTTTAAAAGAAATGTATTTTATGTTCTAAGACTTTGCAAGACTGAAGAAGGCATATAAGCCGAAACATGTATCCTTGATGTGGGGTAGAATAGGTGAAGTTATTGCATTGAAAAGTAGACAAATAGGGGAGGGTGGGCTACAGTGGGACAGAAAAAAAAAATTAGTATACTGTCTTATTTTTCAATATATGAAAATGTCTTTATAAACTGAAATATGAGTTGTTGCTCATCAATTTCATGCCCTTAGAATTTCTAAAGCATCCACACATTTCTGTAAAAATAATAAATTGTGAAGATGTTGCAGCCGTCTCACTGTAGCCCACCCGTGGGCCACACTGAGACAGATGATGGTCCACACTGAGACACAATGAAAAGAATTTATTTTAACTTATTAAATACACAGATAAACACTAAAACAAAGAATTAATGCCAGAAAACACTACAGCACATTCAGATTCCCTACATTTACAGAAAATTTGAGATATGACTTTTGTCTTTTTGTTTTGCCATATGCACAGGGAGCCGGCAACAGTGATCTGTTGTCTTTCGCGGACACTAAAGCAATATCTGCAACCTCTGGTAAGAAAAAAAAACTGCCTATCATTTTTGCACTTTTTCCTAAGAATTTTACTTCATAATTTCCATCACCTAAATCTCGTTTCACTTCCCCGATATAAAATCTTGAGTGCTTTCTTGAAAATTCATCCAGAACGAAGTCACCTTCCTTAGGTTTGCGAGCAAGTTGATGAAATGTTAGGAGCTCGATTTCTTCATTATCTGATGAGCTGTGTGAATTAGGAGAGAGAGAGAGAGAGTCAGGGGCCGATAGCCTAGATGTTAGGCCCCTTAAAACAACAATTATCATCATCATCATGAATTAGGAGAATCATCATCATCATCCATGGAAATGTGTGTAGCTTGGGCTGCCTTCTTGGATTTCAAGTTCCTTTGGCTGAGCAAACTCTTCTTGCAGCTCTATCTAGTACTGGAATTCAATACGGGATAAATAATCATCATGACTAAAGTCATAGACATACATTCAAGTAGGCTACGGTACCTTAGAGACGGGTGTGACTACCAAAACCTTGACAAGCACGAAATCATTTATATTGCAACTTTTCAGTCGGTCAACACAATATAATCCTAATTACTGGGACATGCAACGAACAACCTGAAAATAATTACGTGTGATTAAATATACACACATCAAAAAAAGTTTTGCATCACCTCGGTTCCAAGAGTTCCGGAACCGTTAAATACAAAGGGAATAGAGATCAACACAAACAACATTTCAGCTCGTTTTATTGCTCATGAGACCCACACATTGCATGTTGTACCATCATACAGCTAGACTTTCAGCATTTGTGGTCCAGATTGCAGTACACACCACTACCTCTAATACCCAGTAGCACGTCCTCTTGCATTGATGCATGCCTGTATTCGCCGTGGCATACTATCCACAAGTTCATCAAGACACTGTTGGTCCAAATTGTCCCACTCCTCAACGACAATTCGGCGTAAATCTCTCAGAGTGGTTGGTGGGTCAAGACGTCCATAAACAGCCCTTTTCAACATATCCCAGGCATGTTCGATAGGGTTCATGTCTGGCGAACATGCTGGCCACTGTAGTCGAGCGATGTCGTTATCTTGAAGGAACGCATTCACAAGATGTGCACGATGAGGTCGAGAATTGTCGTCCATGAAGACAAATGCCTCTCCAATATTCTGCCGATATGGTTGCACTATGGGTCGGAGGATGTCATTCAGGTATCGTAAAGCCGTTTCGGAGCCTTCCATGACCACCAGTGGCGTACGTCGGCCCCACATAATGCCACCCCAAAACATCAGGGAACCACCACCTTGCTGCACTCGCTGGACAGTGTGTCTAAGACGTTCAGCCTGACCAGGGTGCCTCCAAACACGTCTCCGACGATTGTCTGGTTGAAGGCATATGCGACACTCATCGGTGAAGAGAACGTGATGCCAATTCCGTGGGGTCCATTCAGCATGTTGTTGGGCCCATCTGTACCGCGCTGCATGGTGTCGGGGTTGCAAAGCTGGACCTCGCCATGGACGTCGGGAGTGAAGTTGCGCATCATGCAGCCTATTGCGCACAGTTTGAGTTGAAACACGACGTCCTGTGGCTGAACGAAACGCATTATTCAACATGGTGGCATTGCTGTCAGGGTTCCTCCGAGCGGCAATCCGTAAGTAGCGGTCATCCACTACAGTAGTAGCCCTTCGGCGGCCTGAGCGAGGCCTGTCATCGACAGTTCCTGTATCTCTGTACCTCCTCCATGTCCGAACAACATCGCTTTGGTTCACTCTGAGACGCCTGGAAACTTCCCTTGTTGAGAGCCCTTCTTGACACAAAGTAACAATGCGGACGCGATCGAACTGCGGTATTGACCTTCTAGGCATGGTAGAACTACAGACAACATGAGCAGCGTACCTTCGTCCTGGTGGAATGACTGGAACTGATCGGCTGTCGTACCCCCTCCGTCTAATAGGCCCTGCTCATGCATGGTTGTTTACATCTTTGAGCAGTTTTAGTGACATCTATGAACAGTCAAAGGGACTGTATCTTGGATACAATATACACAGTCAACGTCTATATGCCGGAGATCTGGGAACCGAGGTGATGCAAAACTTTTTTTGATGTGTGTATATGTACTAGAGCATTCGATAAGTAATGGCAACACTGTTGTCAATCAGCGATCCTAGTGGTGACCGTTGTAAGCTTGTAGTATATTGCTGAGCAGTCTTTGTTGCATTACTCTGTAATATTGAAAGTCTCGAACTAGCTGATATTTGTGAATACATTAACTGTTTCTCACGTTCAGTAAGTAATACCGCCCAAAAAAGATGTTCAGTAGATATGAACAATGGTGCCTGCTTCATAAAAATCCAAGTTGCAAGAGGAAAAAGTGCAACATAGTGCTTTAGAGCAATGCAAGAAGCTTGCGGGAGAGAAGACCTACTTTATCGAACTATTGCAAGATGGGTGGAAATCTTTAGTCGGGAAGAGAGAAATGTCAACACAGAGTACGTGCTCTTAGACCCGTTGCTGCAACTGCCGATCTCCATGTTCAGGCTCTAAGGGCATTGGAAAAAGACTGGCACTGCGAAGGCTCAGAATGACAAGGTTCTATTTGACTTTTCATAAATTTTACAGGAGAGCATTTTTAAAGTTTGACTGCTTATCAAGTTCACCTTAATTAAGGGATTCTTCAATAGTGAGTCTTGAGTTTTTGACTAGTCTATCCTTTATCTATTGAAGTAAAATGAGCACTTATTTTTACAGGAGAGCATTTTTAAAGTTTGACTGCTTATAAAGTTCACCTTAATTAAGGGATTCTTCAATAGTGAGTCTTGAGTTTTTGACTAGTCTATCCTTTATCTATTGAAGTGAAATGAGCACTTATTATAAGCATTTGGCAGGTGGATGATGTGAATTAGGAAATCATGTCAGCAAATGGAACCTTGTCATTTCAAATGGTAGGTAAAGTATGGTTGATTTGAGAAGTGTAGGAATGATATGAAAGGATGTTTTACTGTGGTTTAATGCTTGAAATAATAAGGTATGCATAAAACAGACTGTACATGGCCAGTAAATTATATATTTCATTCTCCCCCAGGGGCTCACGACTAGTGGGACGTGGGCTGGCGACCACGGGGCCCCAGCTGAGTTCGGCTTTAATTCCACTTCCTAGTGCCGTGCTCCTTTCTGTCATCTTTCCTATCGACCTCCCGTGGTCAACTCTTGTTCTTTTCCGACCCCGACGGTATTAGGGTATCCGAGGCCTAGGGAGTCTTTTTCACTTTCCAGCCTTAATTCGCCCTTGTCTCAGCTTTCCTGATACCCTCATTCTTCGAGGCCCTTAAGGAGGCAGGATGTGTGTAGCCCCACCACTTCTGGTGCACCCTCGATATAGCTACACCCTCAAGGGCTCACGGCTGGTGAGTTCGGGAGTTGGCGACCCTGGGGGATTCCTGAGCTGGGACGGTTTTTCCCCCTTCTCCATTGCCTCTGTGGCAGACCCTTTCCTCATTCACTTTCCTATTTGCCTTTCATGGCTCTCCTTCCTTCCAAGTCCCTCGATCCTCATTCTTCGAGGCTTGAGGGCATTTCTTTTTCTCCTGTCCTTTATTCTCCTATTGCTTTCCATTTCATATTCTCGTATATAAGTTAGTAGTTAGTTTTAGTTATACGAGGCACGTCCAGAAAGTAAGCTCCGTTTGGTAATTAAATTAAATTGTGTACAGATACAGAAAAAATATTTATTGCACAACATTCTACACCTCTTAAACTACTTTTCCACATAACTGCCGAACTTTTGCAGGCATTTGTCATAGCGTGGCACAAGTTTTTGGATACCTCTTCATAGAAGTTTGCCGCCGACCCGTAAACGAGAGTGAAGACTCCCCTTAAGATATCCTACTGTTTGGTCACTACTGTTAGGCAAATTGCGTGCTTACCAGGAGAACTGCGTATGTTTAGGAGTTCTCCTGACCACATACGCAATTTGCCTAACAGTGATGGCCAAACAGTAGGATATCTTAAGGGGAGTCTTCACTCTCGTTTACGGGTCGGCGGCAAACTTCTATGAAGAATGTATCCAAAAACTTGCGCCACGCTATGACAAATGCCTGCAAAAGTTCGGCAGTTATGTGGAAAAGTAGTTTAAGAGGTGTAGAATGTTGTGCAATAAATATTTTTTCTGTATCTGTACACAATTTAATTTAATTACCAAACGGAGCTTACTTTCTGGACGTGCCTCGTAGTTTACATTTCATTATTATCGTCACGATCACCCAAACCATTAAGAGCCGATAACCTAGATGTTAGGCCCCTTAAAACAACAATTATCATCATCGTCACATATTTTATTTCAAAAGAACCATCCTAAACATTACTTGCACATTTTTACATAGGAACTGTTGTATATATTTTCCTCACAAAACGATCCCCCTACACTTTGAACTCAGTGTGATATTATGATGTCCATTCTGACATCCTTCGTTAAAAAACTCTTAAAATAAAAAAATAGTTCGCTGCTTTAAAAACCTAGTGTTTCTTTAACAAAAGTGAAATCACGGTCTTTCTAACCGTTTAAACAACTGTTTCGTAAAAATATAATGAAATCAGATTCTGCCCAAGTTCACTAAAATATAAATGATGGAACGTGGAGCTCTGCACAGAATGTTACATTGGAATGATTATGAATATTTTAAATAATAACTGAAGAGTCATTTGATGTTTTTGACTAGGAATCATACTGCTTAAAAATAGACTCATAGTAGGTTTTATCCAGGAGTGGCATCCACTTGTACATTGACCGGATGTCACAAATTCTCTCTTTACTCAGCTTACGCTGAATGATGGCCTGTGGAATCGGCAAATTAAATTCATTACAAAATATATGCCTGTACATGGATATTTTAACTGGTTCCAATCATTCTGTCTCACACACTTTTACGTACAATTCTTACATTTTTTGTTAATTTGGATTAGTATCAAGGTACAATTCCTTACTAATAGCTCTACAGTTGTGCGATTCACAAGTAGGAAAAGATTGTATATGATTCCTAACTTTATCCTTCCTTTCTTTGAGAGTTTATCCCTGGTACACTTGCCTGTTTCATCAGACTTTGATGTTCCTGCACTATTTTTGCACTTATGGGCGTTACACACAGGTTTCTGGCTTACTGCTAGAGTGCCCAAAAAGAAAGACTTACAGACACGTATTATACAATCATTTTATATAAAATGATGTTTGAATGCCTTAGTGCGCTTTGAACCTTTCACAGATTTCTGTGTCAATACTGTCTGTGTTCTGTATTAAGAAATAATGTTTTTCTTTCTGGCTTAACTCATAATACTATGAATTAAAGATATCAAGTCTTTCATCTTCTGTAAACTTGGAAGCACAATGGAACTTACAAGCATTTGTACAGTCGTTTAGTGTTAAAACCGATATCTCTTTCACCAGCTTACCTCTTCTGTATATATACTCCTTTTCATGTTAACGTCAGTCTTTCCTTACCATACTTTTCCACTGAGACGGGTGACGTTGCCTAGTCCTGGTTCGGCGTTTCTTAGTAGGTGTTTTCTCACTTTCTGATTCACAAGATGAATCTGAATATGGAACTAGCCATAAAAGGTCTCACAGTTTTTCACTTTTATGCTGATTGGAACTCTCGATATTTTTACTGATATTGTCCTCAGTGCCGGGATGGTTGCACTCAGAACCATTCTGATTTGGAAACAGTCTGCAACGATATATTAATCTTTCAAACGGTGAAGAATGTAAAATTTAAATAATAACTTTGTGCTAACAACCTTAAAGTAATTTATGAAGAAACTACAGTTTGGAAATAAACCTAAATTAAAACTAGCTTCCTCATTGCTGTTAAAAAGTAACAAGTGTAATGAACCCTTTATCCACAGGCTGTATAAAGGATTCTAATAAATTATTCATCATCTTTTGATATATTTCTACAGACAACAGATATGAGAGCCAGACGGTGTTGGGAAATATTGAGAAATCAGTGGCCGAGAGGACACAATGGTTTAAGTTCCTGTGGTATTTTAGGAAGTAGCATAATATTCATGACACATTGGACAGGTGCAACTTTTAGCGCGGAGATGGCTTGGGTGCGCACAATATGGCCTGTTGCTATGAGTGTTGGCGCCAAGAAGAAAATCGAATGCTACGAGGTAATTGGTCAAACTTCATGTTAACCACTCCCTGTGGCAGAAATACATGTAAAAGCGCGCAAAGATCTACAAGAGTCTGAACCAATAATATCAAGACGCCCTGTTTTAGCGGCAACTCGGCTTGGTAACGCACCCTGGTAAATTAACGCGGGAGTTATCTACGGATTAATTCCACGATCGATTCGAGCCAGCTACAGCATATTCGTAACCTCCACAATGCTACTAACTCAATGATACCGATCGCATGCTAGTCTGATAATTATTATGGAATATTTTGTCCATAAATCCCCTTCCACAACTACCCTAGCCAGTTTCATTTATTATGATCCAGAAAGCTTCGAGAGATGACTTTTATTTGTGCGTCTGAGGACGTAACGTTGACTTTTATTTGTGCGTCTGAGGACGTAACATTGACTTTTATTTGAGCTTTTGAGGAAGTAAGGCCGTTACTCAGGTGTCCGAGGACACGAGGCATACTCTGCAATATTTTTCATGTATTTGAACATGGAAAATTTTCGTCAAGTTATAAGTGTAACTTCAGTGATTTATTTGTAGTCCCAGTACTACCAGATAGGACCAGTTCATCGAAATAATACACCAATAGACTGTCAAGGAATTTAGTACTTGATCGGTGAATTTAATAGGAAATATATCGTGAGTGTATCTGACAAAACTTTATTTAATTCAGCACGAGATGACGTCCAGGAACGAGGCCGGATCGTGGAACCAGTAGGACATTTGCCAGAAGGTGTCGATGATGAGCTAAGCATCTTAAAGGAGTGATGGCTGCAGATGTTTTCCTTGACGCTGTTTTAAAGGATTGAGTACAAATGAATTTATTTATTTATTAAATCAGCTATGGTATTATGGGACATATTTTTTGTAGATATTTGTTTGCTTGTTTGGTAATGTAGATTCTTAGTTCTTGTTTACTGACACATTAAGTATTGGACAAGTCGAGCGCTGTGTAATTTGTAAATATTGGGATTTTTGTTTGGTTCAACTATACGGGGCAACGCGCAGCTCGTGCTCGCATTCGCTTGCGTAAATGGCGGTCAAGCATTATGATTCGGAGGTATTCCTTATAACAAAAATGGAACTGAATTAATTTTGAGATTAAAAATAGATTTTGGAGGGTAAAGATTATTTGTGAGCAGAAATTTATGACGGATCAGGATTATTTTGATAGTTTCTTTCCCAGCAGATCTGAACAGGATGGCACTTTGCACCCGAGTTTTTGTTGTGTATTTTTTAATGTGTCTATAGACGCAATATTGGTTGATCTGTTTTGAGCCGACCCAGTTGGTATGTTTATGAGTGAGTCAGTCCAAGCTTTATGGTGCGTAGTGTGATCTTATGATGTGTTAGCGAGAATATATCATTGTGATTATTCTGACTTGCTCCACATCAGCCCAGTTCATAACCTCGCGAGGCTGGACTCGTGGTTTATTTTGTGTTTTCGTGCCATCCAAGCGGATGAGTGAGATATGTTTGCGTTTCCAGATGGAAATGGCACCTAGCTTGAAGGACTGAGAGAGATAGTTGAGGCAGCGATGATTCATACAGGAGGGGCGCGCTCAAATCTGATAACGCGACTTGTCATTAGTAACTGGCCAGGATCCTGTACTTCAATTTAAGACGTTGTTTAAAATTCACAAAACCTGATCGGTTATAATGAGTATTTGATTGATTAAATGGGTGTTGTCCATAGTTGTAAGGTAGCTTCCAAAACTTCTGTTTGTCTGGCGTTTTATAAAAATGTAAACATAGTTTTCAGCCGTTAGGCTTATATTTTGTTGCTGTTGCTTCTATTCTTGTGTGTTTATTTTACGCGTTCAATAACCCCGTGTGGCATTAGGGTGCGCGAGGCTATGTTCCCAATTTGTGATGCGAGCGCATTGGCCTATTTTTGGCAAGCTCTTTTTAATTTGTGTGCGTTGGCACCAGCTAGAATCACTGGGAGATTCTTCATCTTTTTGTATTATTATATCTTGCATGTGTCAGTAGTAATTATAGTGTGTTAATTAAGGGTGGGTCCCATAGCCGTAGTGTGATTTAAAAGATGCAACTCCGTGAGCAACATGACTGTTTCAGTTGTAAACGGACTCGCATCAGTACTCATTTTCTTATTAACGAGCAGTACACCACGCATTATATAACTTCTTGACCAGGAAAAATGGACTTGTATCCATATGTTGTGACGAGCGAGTTCTTACCGCTCAAAGTTTATGTTATGATTAATCATTTTGTGTGAAGCTGTATTCACATTGTTTGTTGTGACGAGCGAGTTCTTACCGCTCAGTGTTATATTTATTTCTTAAGGGGGTGAAAGTCAGGGAGGATTTATTTTTATTTATTATTATTATGCACATAATTTTCAGTCATTAAGTATCTTTTATTCTACTTGTTATTCTTTTTATTTCTAGTATAGCCTCTGTCATGGACTTTTCTATTCATTAGAGCATGTTGTTTTTAAGCGAACTTTGCTGTGTAATGCAGTCAGGACTGAACACGACCCCGTAGATGAATCTTGAGAAAACCATGCTTTATTGAAGGGTGCATAGACAAGCTGGCGCCCAACGTGGGGAGTTTCGCTGTTTTTGACTGTTTGAAATCACCGGAAGTGATATTTTGTTAACGTAATTACGGCGAAGAGAAATACCGCCAAGAAAATAGAATATACAGTAGAATCACGAGTTTGCAAGTTAAATACGATTCACGTTTTTTTTATTGATGTAATTAGTAAAGTAGTGTACGTGAAATCGGGCGCCCATTGACTAAATGGAAAATTAGATTTGTTTAGAAAGTCAAACTCATGAATATGTTAGGAGGCTGATAGCCTTAAATGACAATTAATACTTTGTTAATTAGTTGTGTTAACATCAGATCTGGATAGTAATTTTATGACTGAATATGTGCGGGGATAAAAATGTATTAAGTAAAATTAGAACCATTCAGTGATGATTGATTTGCGGGAGTAAAGTGAATAAGATTAAATGAACTGAAAGTGGTCAAATGAAGTAAATGTATGTCAAGATTTATATATGTGTGTGTCAGGGAGACATTTGCATGTCATCCTCCTGTGTTCTCAGTGAGATATATTTTTGTGTGTGATAATGGCCACAGTAGCGGAGATCCAGGCGATCATTGAAAGTGCCACGGCACGAACCCAGAAACTATTAAAGGAACAGTCAGGCGAGTTTAGAACACAACTAGCTGAACAGAGTGAAAATTTAGACATTAAATTAGCGGAACAAAATGAGTCATTCCAGACTCAAATGAATGACACTATAAAAACCCAATTATCTGAACAGAATGAGTCATTAGAAATTAAATTAATTGAACAGGGTAACTCATTACAAGCGCAAGTAAATGAAAATATAAACAAACAAGTAGAAGCGCAAGAAAGTAGAAAAATGAGTCGTTAGCCACATTATCTGCAGAGATGAAAGAGCACACTACACAGCAGATGGTTCAATTCGCGCTTGATTTAAGTAAGAATAACGACAAACAGCTAGGTCAGATACAAAAATTCGAGGACACCTTCAACCGTAAATTAAATGATTTGGACGAAACTGTATTGGCAAAACTATCTCAGATAGAATTAGCATGCACGGTAAATAACAGTGAGGTTAAAACGGCACCGGATGGTCTTGAAAAGCGGTTTGATAAAATGGAGGAGGATTCTACGTTCATCCAGGGACAATTGTCAGCAGTAAATGAAAGTATTACGGGCCTGATAAAGGACATGGATAAATTAGAAATACAATCAGCAGAGCGATGGCGAAACATAGAATCGGACCAGGATAATTTGAAGAGTACGATAGATGATAATAATCTACGTCTAGAAGACAGGCTTGAGAAGATAGAATCGAATCAGGAGGACACGAAACAGCAGATGGAAGAAAAATTGGGAGCGATTAAAGATAGCATTAGAAAGGATTGGCGTAAGATGAGCAGCGACTCTAAAGAAGAACGGTTAACGATCATAAAGACCGTAGGTGATAATCATACGCGCATTAAAGCACTTGAGGAAGAAATCAAGAGTAAATTGAAGGAACAGTCGGGCAGAATCATAAAAGCAGAGTTGCGTTCGCTGGGGCAGAACACGTTATTTCAGACAGAGCACGCTCAAGATAAGGAAGTTGACTCAGCAAGCCAGGGGGCAATTAGCGCGGCGAGTAGCCACGGACTGACAGGCAGCCCATTAACGACTAACACAGAGGGATTTCACAACAACGTTGGAGGAACCTCTACTCCTCAGCATGGCTATCAGCACCCTCAAGTCGTACAAGTAATTCGATAAAATGAATTTAAACCAAATAAATTCACAGAAAATTCTGGTGTCACACCGAAGGCGTATCTTAAGGAGATGGATGACTATTTTAATGACAATAATATACCACCCGCGCGTCGTTTAAGACTGATGGAACGATTTCTTTCGGGAAATGTACTTACGTGGTTCTTGAGCTTCAAGTATACTTTCGGAGGGATGGATGAGTTCAAGGATGCGCTTCTTAGAAAGTATTGGTTGGCTTCTCTACAACAAAGCCTTAGAATGGAACTTTAATCGAGAAAATATCAGTCAACTCAGCAGACGAAATACTCAGATTTCTTTTCGTTACAATTGTTGAAATTTCGGGATCTGGATCATCCTTTAGAAGAATCGGATCTGGTTATGACGATTGTACGGCAGTTGCCAGTCAATGTTCAGCAGGTGTTAGTGGCAGCAAACCTGGACACAGCGGTTCGAGCCGAACAAATCTTACGTCAGATTGACGAGACAACATCTCACTTACAGCAGAGAGGGGGATGGCAGCTGGAACTTGTAAACACAACGGAGGTGGTTAAACCCACTCAAGTACACACCAGGTCGCAGGCCAAAAATACAAGTGTGTCAACAACACAAAGACGAGGTCAGGAGGGCGACGAAAATAGGTAACACCAGCGACATGATAATAATAATGATAGACAGACCCAGGGCAACAATAGGTATCAACAGCGAGGATACCAACAATGGAGAAATAATAGGTGAAATGAGGGACCCTACAGACGGTACGAAAATAACAATAATGAGAATCGACAGTGTCGTGAAAGGAGATACCAGAACCAGGGGGACTATCAAAATTATAGGAATGAATGGAACGACAGGCACGCCGAATCGCAGCGTTACCTGGAAGAATTACACGCTAATGGAGGGGACGAACAAAAACATTGGGAACATGCAATTCATAGGAGGTCAAATCCAGACACTCACATTGAGGGGGCCGAGAGTTTATTGAAGCAGGAAGAACGTCAGGGAAATACGCGACAGAAGGATGATGGTAGTCGAGGGGGTTGTAAAAAATCCCAATAATTGCAAAAGGACTCACCCTGAGAGAGCAACAGCCGGATTGTGAAGAAGGATGGGTCGTGGCACACATACAAGAGTGGATAGCTTTGCCGGAAGATTTCCTGGAGGAGACTGTAAAACCACGGAACGATGATATCAAAAAACTACCTATTATTTATGCCAAGATTGTTGGAATTAACGCGAGATGCTTAGTTGACACGGGGTCACAAATCAGTCTTGTATCGGAGGCTTTGGTTCGAGAGTTGGGACGGAGTCAGAATATTCCTGTGATTCCAGTACCGCAACTCAAGGTGAGGGGCGTTATTCCCGAACGCACCGTCACTTGCAAACGTCAGGCATTTATAGAATTGGATATATTAGACCATATATTTGGACAGACTTTTATCATAATGGCCAAAATGAATTTTAACATTATTCTGGGTGCAAATTTCATTTGTGACTACCAGGCAGTCATAGATTTGCACAATAGTACAGTCAGTTTTAAGGAGTATGATAAACTGAAGGATGTGGGCTTACACATGGATGAAATCACTACAGGGAAGGACGTGAGTTCATGGGCATTGGAGGCAATAGCAGAGGAGACAGAAGAGGAGGTACGAAAGACGGAAGATGACCTTATAGATGTGGCTGTTGTGGAATTAAATGAAGAGAGTGACTCTCAGGAGATATGGGCTTTACTAGCAGAAGGAGACGACAGCGATACTCAGTTTGAAGAACTATTACAGGAGCGGCTCAGTGACATCCAACTAGGGGTTGAACATAGGAAGAGACTTGAGGAGATCTTAAGAAGACACAAGGCAGTGTTTGACACAGTTCCAGGGAAGATAATAAACTTTCAGTATTCTATGCAGGTTGAGGATTGGTCCCCATTTCGAAGTAAATTGTACCCTATACCAAAAAACATCGGGAGCAGGTCAAAAGGATTATTGATGATATGTTGCAAGCTGGAGTGATTAAGAAGACTCCTACACCTTATTTAAATGCGATTTTGGCAGTCACAAAACCAAATGGATCCATTAGACTTTGTCTAGACGCCAGAAATCTAAACATGCGCCTTATTTTTCCCGAGTATGACTGAGCGCCAATCATCAGAGACGTCTTAAAAGGATTTAAGAACAAGAGTATCTATTCGTCCGTGAATTTGACGAGTTCGTTTCACCATATCGAACTGGATGAGAAGTCACAGCTTCTTACTGGCTTCTTGTTCGATAATCAGACATATTGCTTCGTCCGTATGCCCTTTGGCGTTGAAACAGCTGGATGCGCATTAATTCGAGCCTTGGATCGGAACCTGACTGAAGAAGTGAAGGAAATGACGGTCCGATATATTGACGATATACTCTTGGCTTCAGATAACATCGAGACACATATGGAAAATTTGGATAAGCTTTTGGACAACCTTAGAACTGCAAACTTTAAAGTCAACTTGAAGAAATCCCATTCCTTCAAGAAGGAGATTTTATACTTGGGGCACATCATTGACCAGGAGGGAGTGAGACAAAACCCTGCGAAGATAGAGGCAATAAAGAATTTCCCTACACCAACGAGAGTGAAACATATCAGAGCTTTCCTTGGCGTGACGGGCTTCTTTAAGGAAAACTGCCCAGGATATACTAAAACCGTAGCACCTATGCAGGAGATGCTGAAGAAGAACAACAAATGGCTTTGGAACGCTGAGTGTGAGAAGTCATTTCAAGAGACTAAATTGTTACCGGAAAATTGTATCAAACTAGGTTACCCAGACTTTCAACGGAAATTTATTATCCAAGCGGATGCCTCCATGGTTGGTATAGGAGCGATGTTATACCTAGAAGATCCAGCTAACCTTCAACATCGTGATTATTTAGCATTTGTGAGCCGCAGATTGCGTAAACACGAGGGCAACTATACGGTCACGGAACTCGAATTGTTGGCAATACTTAATGCTTTGCAACAATGAAACGAATTGTATATGGTTACCCCGTTGTTATTAGAGCAGACCACAAAGCACTAACGTTCTTGTTCAAGACATCTATGGCTAGCGAGCGTGTGACACGTTGGTCCATCTATATACAACAATTTAACATCGAAATTGAACACTGCCCAGGAAAAATGAATGTAATTCCGGATGTATTAAGCAGGAACCCCGAGCCTGATACCGACGAAACAGCGATAGTACAGCATATTGAATTAACAGCAAAGAACCATGCATTCTTGGAGGAATTACGGGAGATACGACGAGAGCAGGAAGCAGAAGCGTGGATGTACCCAATGATCCAGTACTTTAAGAAGGAATTACCAGCAGGAACCCCAGCCTACAGAGAAGCAAAAGCCAGAGAAGGAAGATATGTCTATCTCAACAATTTACTGCATAAATGGATAGATGAAGAACACACCAAATTACGTATCATGGTACCTGCATCATTACAAAGAGGACTTACTTGGCACATACATGAAAGCTTCGGTCACGTGGGAATTGACACAAGGCACAGGCGACCATAGGAGAAACGTTTACATGGCCGCGAATGAGGACTACCATCTGTGACGTAATAAAGACTTGCGATCCCTGCCAGAGGACGAAGCCGAATAATTACTTAATGAGGCAGTATCCTAGACCATTGCTACCTCAGAAACCCTGCGAGCTTGTGGCCCTGGATTGTTTCGGTCCGATCCCGAAAGGTAGGCGAGGTTGCCGTCACTTACTAGTGTGTATTGATGTGTTTTCTAAGTTTGTTGTATTGTGCCCCATTCAGAAAACTACATCGAAACAAGTACTCAGTCGTATTCGAAATAGAGTTATTCCAATCCTTGGAAAACCAGAGTTTATATTGTCGGACCATGGAAGCTATTTTACGAGCGCCGAATTCAAGAAAGGTATGGAGGACTTGGATGTAAAACACATGTTTAGTAGCGTTCGCCACCCTCAAGCTAATCCTAGCGAACGCGCAATAAAATGCGTTACTAAATACTTAAGGATCTTTGTTCCCAATGAGCATCACAAGTGGGTAGACAGGATCAAAGACGTAGAGACCTGTATGAATACAACTAGACATGAGTCGACAGGCCAGATTCCCATGGTCTTGCACATGAACGAATACCCAGTAAGATCGTGGAGCAACATCATCAATTGCCCACAAGATCCCATGGTTGGTCATGAGTTGAGAATTGAGAGAACGAGAGTACATACTAGAAACCAGGCGGATCGCAGATTACGTCGTGTCAGAAATAAGAGGTATCACAGAGAACTTAGTCAACGAGCTTGTATTAGTACGGAAACCAGCGACATCTGATCCAGAAAAGAAGGTATTCAACAAGTTCAGTCCAAAATTTATTGGACCCTTCTGTATTGTACGTAATCTTGGTAACAACGCATACAGAGTAAAATAATTGAGTACAGGTACAATGTCTGTCTACAATGCGGCGAATTTAAAAATGTATTTTACTAGCGAACCTCGGGAACGCAGAAATAATGCTGCAAATTAAATATATGGAAGTACTTTTGCACATCCAACTATTCGGGGGTCAATGAGTACGTCAGTTGAACAAGGAAGTTGGGAGCAGACTGTTGTGGTCAAACACTAATGAGCTCTGACGATGATGACACAGCGAGAGAGATAAGGATACTGGACAAGAGAGAGACTAGCCTCAGGCGATCAGACAAGCAGGCAGGCTTGGAATGTCTGAATGAATGAGGGAGCTGGAAGTAAACACGAGTGCGTGTCGACACTCCAACGACAGTGGCGGCTAGACTAGACTGATGAGAGGGAGATTTCTCTAGGATTGGCAGAAATGGATTACAGATGTTATGTGTTTTAAAAAAAATCGACTATATGCTATGTTCGATTTTTTCCATGCAGGAGGATTGTGAACCCTTTATCCACAGGCTGTATAAAGGATTCCAACAAATTATTCATCATCTTTTGATACATTTCTACAGACAGCAGATATGAGAGCCAGACGGTGTTGGGAAATATTGAGAAATCAGTGGCCGAGAGGACACAATGGTTTATGCTCTTGTGGTATTTTAGGAAGTAGCATAATATTCATGACACATAGGACAGGTGCAACTTTTAGCGCGGAGATGGCTTGGGTACGCACAATATGGCCTGTTGCTATGAGTGTTGGCGCCAAGAAGAAAATCGAATGCTACGAAGTAATTGGTCAAACTTCATGTTAACCACTCCCTGTGGCAGAAATACATGTAAAAGCGCGCAAAGATCTACAAGAGTCTGAAACAATAATATCAAGACGCCTTGTTTAAGCGGCAACTCGGCTTGGTAACGCACCCTGGTAAATTAACGCGGGAGTTATCTACGGATTAATTCCACGATCGATTCGAGCCAGCTACAGCATATTCGTAACCTCCATATTGCTACGAACTCAATGATACCGATCGCATGCTAGTCTGATAATTATTATGGAATATTTTTCCATAAATCCCCTTCCACACCTACCCTAGCCAGTTTCATTTATTATGATCCAGAAAGCTTCGAGAGATGACTTTTATTTGTGCGTCTGAGGACGTAACGTTGACTTTTATTTGTGCGTCTGAGGACGTAACATTGACTTTTATTTGAGCTTTTGAGGAAGTAAGGCCGTTACTCAGGTGTCCGAGGACACGAGGCATACTCTGCAATATTTTCATGTATTTGAACATGGAACATTTTCGTCAAGTTATAAGTGTAACTTCAGTGATTTAATTGTAGTCCCAGTACTACCAGATAGGACCAGTTCATCGAAATAATTCACCAATAGACTGTCAAGGAATTTAGTACTTGATCGGTGAATTTAATAGGAAATATATCGTGAGTGTATCTGACAAAACTTTATTTAATTCAGCACGAGATGACGTCTAGGAACGAGGCCGGATCGTGGAACCAGCAGGACATTTGCCAGAAGATGTCGATGATGAGCTAAGCATCTTAAAGGAGTGATGGCTGCAGATGTTTTCCTTGACGCTGTTTTAAAGGATTGAGTACAAATGAATTTATTTATTTATTAAATCAGCTATGGTATTATGGGACATATTTTGTGTAGATATTTGTTTGCTTGTTTGGTAATGTAGATTCTTAGTTCTTGTTTACTGACACATTAAGTATGGGACAAGTCGAGCGCTGTGTAATTTGTAAATATTGTGATTTTTGTTTGGTTCAACTATACGGGGCTACGCGCAGCTCGTGCTAGCATTCGCTTGCGTAAATCGCGGTCAAGCATTATGATTCGGAGGTATTCCTTATAACAAAAATGGAACTGAATTAATTTTGAGATTAAAAATAGATTTTGGAGGGTAACGATTATTTGTGAGCTGAAATTTATCACGGATCAGGATTATTTTGATAGTTGCTTTCCCAGCAGATCTGAACGGGATGGCACTTTGCACCCGAGTTTTTGTTGTGTATTTTTTTAATGTGTCTATGGACGCAATATTGGTTGATCTGTTTTGAGCCGACCCAGTTGGTATGTTTATGAGTGAGTCAGTCCAAGCTTTATGGTGCGTAGTGTGATCTTATGATGTGTTAGCGAGAATATATCATTGTGATTATTCTGACTTGCTCCTCATCAGCCCAGTTCATAACCTCGCGAGGCTGGACTCGTGGTTTATTTTGTGTTTTCTTGCCATCCAAGCGGATGAGTGAGATATGTTTGCGTTTCCAGATGGAAATGGCACCTAGCATGACGGACTGAGATAGTTGAGGCAGCGATGATTCATACAGGAGGGGCGCGCTCAAATCAGATAACGCGACTTGTCATTAGTAACTGGCCAGGATCCTGTACTTCAATTTAAGACGTTGTTTAAAATTCACAAAACCTGATCGGTTATAAAGAGTATTTGATTGATTAAATGGGTGTTGTCCATAGTTGTAAGGTAGCTTCCGAAACTTCTGTTTGTCTGGCGTTTTATAAAAATGTAAACATAGTTTTCAGCCGCTAGGCTTATATTTTGTTGCTGTTGCTTCTATTCTTGTGTGTTTATTTTACGCGTTCAATGACCCCGTGTGGCATTAGGGTGCGCGAGGCTATGTTGCAGGGGGCGTGGTGGCTCAGCGGTCTAGCTGCATGCCTCTCACCAAGGCGGTCCGGGTTCGATTCCCGGTCAATGCATGTGAGATTTTCGAAGTGAAATGCCATGTCCTGTGGTTCGGATTCCACGTAAAAAGGAGGTCCCGTGGCTCATAACCATAAGATTCACGGTCACGTAAAACTACAATCTTCCTTTTTTTGCTATGTTCCCAATTTGTGATGCGAGCGCTTTGACCTATTTTTGGCAAGCTCTTTTTAATTTGTGTGCGTTGGCACCAGCTAGAATCGCTGGGAGATTCTTCATCTTTTTGTATTATTAGATCTTGCATGTGTCAGTAGTAATTATAGTGTGTTAATTAAGGGTGGGTCCCATAGCCGTAGTGTGATTTAAAAGATGCAACTCCGTGAGCAACATGACTGTTGCAGTTGTAAACGGACTCGCATCAGTACTCATTTTCTTATTAACGAGCAGTACACCACGCATTATATAACTTCTTGACCAGGAAAAATGGACTTGTATCCATATGTTGTGACGAGCGAGTTCTTACCGCTCAAAGTTTATGTTATGATTAATCATTTTGTGTGAAGCTGTATTCACATTGTTTGTTGTGACGAGCGAGTTCTTACCGCTCAGTGTTATATTTATTTCTTAAGGGGGTGAAAGTCAGGGAGGATTTAATTTTATTTATTATTATTATTATCATGCACATATTTTTCAGTCATTAAATATCTTTTATTCTACTTGTTATTCATTTTATTTCTAGTATAGCCTCTGTCATGGACCTTTCTATTCATTAGAGCATGTTGTTTTTAAGCGAACTTTGCTGTGTAATGCAGTCAGGACTGAACACGACCCAGTAGATGAATCTTGAGAAAACCATGCTTTATTGAAGGGTGCAGTACTTACTTCCTTTTACAACTCTTCTCAAGCGGGAAATATTCCACACTTGCAGTACCGGTACATTCAGTAAACAGAATGATACACTCTTCAGTTTCCAAAGAATGATGAATAAGCAATACAGACGAAACACTGTCTAGCAGGCCAGCCAACCCCAAGAATATTACTTAAACACGATTTGCTTCCTTCTGAATTAATGACGACGCACTGAATTACTGTTTTACTTCCAAATTGTTGTAAATTAACGCAAATGCAATTGGATTTAGTGAAATGTCATACTGAAAATCTATATCTAAAAAGTCTTGTATACCAAGTTATTTGTTTATTTTAACAAACCTAAATGCAGTTGGAATATTCAATTAGAACCTTGTCATTCTCAAGGAGGAGCACAATATGCAATTAGAACTTTGTCAAAGTGACTTTACTGCCCACAAAAATTATAATAACTGTATAAGGCCAATAGTACATATAGATCTTGCAGTGTTCCACCCTCTGAAATAAAAATCTCATTTTTTTTCAAAAAAAGTCAAATAGAACCTTGTCATTCTGAGCCCTCGACTGCACATGTGTAGAGATTTCCAAGGAACTTGGTAGTGCAGCATCGTCTGTCAATCACATTTCAAGAATGAAGATGAAGATGTGAACTCGAACCGGAATTGGCAAGTGGCAGCGAATGGAGACAGGAAGAATGCATTAAGAGGGATATGAACATGAAGGTGATGCCTTTCTTCATTGCATTATCGCAATGGATGAGACCTGAGCTGAAACGACAATCATGCGAATGGTGACATACAGAATCACCGCTCACAAAAGGATGTCGAGCGAAAACCTCCGTCGCCCATTTTTGTCGGCTCCGGAGGCTACATTTACTCCCTGAACTACATCTCAGGGATGCTGCATTGCCGTTGGATGGCACTTATCACTTCCTGGGGATCCATTTTCGTAGTAAATTAACGTGGCAGCACCATATACGGCAACTAAAAACGGCGTGTCTCAGGAAACTGAACATCCTCAAGTTTCTTAGTGGCACTACGTGGGGGGCTGACCGTGCAGTGCTGCTACGCCCTCGTCTGGTCCCGGCTAGACTATGGTTCTGCGGCATTCGGTTTAGCAAGACCGGCAACATTGAAAATGCTGGACAGTATCCACCATAGTGGCGTTAAAGTCTACCCACAATGCGCAGACGGCAGTCGTTAGTTGGCAGTTGACAGTCCGTAGCTCCAGTCAGAAGTCGGTAGTTCACAACCTAGCCACCCACAATGCGCAGTCGTTAAAATGCTAGGAGTAAATAATAACTTGACTTTTATTTATTCCTTGAGAAAGTTGTCAATCGTCGATATCTTAACCTAAAATTTGCAAGGATGGACGACTTGGAGCTGTACGGTTTATTTTTATTGCTCCTAACTGGCACAGCATTGTGGATGGGGAGGGCAGAATTCATCCACGGTATCCCCTGCCTGTCGTAAAAGGCGACTTAGAGGGGGCCTTATAAAGGTCAATTTTGGTTTTCTGGTCCCAGCTCTGGTTTGACCAATAGAAATAAACATGCGTGCTGTTAGGGGAAGGGCCACCAGCTTGGCCATCTGGCCAGAAAGCCTAGACGGTATGCCCCATCCCGTCAGGTGGGTGCGCCAGGTACCCTACAGTAGTATCCGCCTTACAACGAAGGTCCCTGCATGGCCGAATACTGGAGCTGAATAAATCCTGTGCATGCCGAGGGGGAAGTGCCTGTTCGAGGCACTGGGACCCCGGGCAATATCTGCTATGCCAGGTAGGTATTGCCTTGGCTGGGTGGCGCCCACAGTGATAGCCCCCGTTCGGAGTGGGCAGTATTCGGGGAGGATTTCGTCTGGGATGCCAAGTAAGCGATCACGGACACCTGTACAGGGTGGCACCCTTAAAAAGCCGTCTCTTGAGTGTCGAGCTAATCCCAAGGTGTATACGCCTTGGGATGAACCCAAGGTGTATACGCCTTGGGATGAAGCCTTTAATAGAAGATTCCCCGCTGATAAGTCTCCTCGCTACCTGGTAGCTACGAGGACTGACGGGGGTGATTTTAAACTAGTAAAATCAATAATTTTTTCTGAGGAAATCGAGGGGAAATTCGGGGACCTAAGCGGGATTTCCAAGCTCCGGAACGGTCAGCTGCTGCTGCACACCGTTGATCGGAAGCAAACCGAAGCGTTGCTGGAATGAACGCAATTCGGCGAAATTCCCGTTAAGGTCTCAAAACACGAAACGCTGAATGAGGTCCGAGGAGTTATTTTCCATCGTGACCTCATTTTAAATAGCGATGCGGAATTGTTGCGGGATCTGGGGAAGAGAGGCGTCACCAAGATTAGGCGCATCACCCGAAAGATTGGGGAGAACAGCGTCGATACCGGCACTTTTATTCTCCATTTTGAGGGTGATGTAGTACCTAAGCAGGTGAAGGTCACATCGTACCACTGCGATGTTTGACCGTACATCCCTCCACCTATGCGCTGCTATCAATGCCAGAGATTCGGGCATGTTTCCGCCAGGTGCACTGCCAAGGCCGTGTGTAGAGAGTGTGGCAAGGGGACACATGAGGGTGAGAGGTGTACGCCTCCCCCGATTTGTCCTAACTGCCAAGGAAACCACTCTCCACGATCGAAGCAGTGCCCTGAGTTTTGTAAGGAAGCAAAAATTCAAGAAATAAGAACTCTTGATAGGCTTTCATATCACGACGCTCGCAAGAGGTACCGTGATATGAATGCCCCCGAATTTCGGGTATCGTTTGCAGCTGCAACGACGCCCTCATTCACCCCTGCCGCATCTTTACCGAGTGTAGTACCCTCGACGCCCGTATTTTCAGCAGTATTAAAATCACCCCTCGCTGTACCAGCGAAAAATGTCAGCCCGAAGGAGGTACAACAACCTTCTTCGGCCCAGCAAAGGAAGGCGCCGGTTATACCACCTAAACCGGCGCAATCGGAGAAGAAGTCATCTTCTTCTCCGAAACAGTCGGCGAATAAGTCTTCCCCAGTTAAAGGGGGAAAGAAGACTTTGCCGACCGGGGCTGGTCCTTCTTCCAGCCCACCTAATACGAAAAATATAGGGGAGAAGAGGGAGACGGTTCGTCGCCGTTTCTCTCGCCCTCGTGCTGACGGGGTGGCTACTGTCTCTGCTGGCCTTTCCGATCCCACGACCACCAAGGGAGCGAAGCCTGCTGAAGCCAAGCCCGTCCGTATGGAGGAACTCCCCTATAGGAAAGAAAATAGATCGGCGGAGGAGAGGGGAGCGGTTCAGCGCCGTTCCTCTTCCTCTCCTAAAGGCAGAGCTGCTCACGTATCTGCTGGCCATCCCGCTCCCACCACTACCAGTTGAGCGGTGCCAGCAGGAGCGACCTTGTTTTATAAGGACCCGGCGTCTGTGGGGAAGGGACCATCTACTTCCCCAAACACACGTCGGCGCCGATCCAAGAAGAAATCTCTTCGGGGCGTGTCGGGGACAGACACCCAGTCTTCGGACCGGGAGAAAGTCCCTCGACACCGCTCTCGCTCTTCCCCAAGAGCGAGACCCGTGAGGTCCGACGACGACCGCGCGCAACCCAAGAGAGCACCCGCTCCACTTTCTTCGTCTTCGGACGGAGATGTGGAGATTGAGGTGTGCTCTCCTGCCCCATCATCTCCAACTAGAGATGGGGAAGGGTGGCAAACGCTCAAGCATAAGTAGAAGACCCACTTCTACTTAAGTCCACACCATGGCACTATTACAATGGAACTGTAATAGCTATTCTGTTCATCTCGCTGAGTTACGACAATTAATATCTTCGTTTTCGGCAACCATTGTCTGTCTTCAGGAATCCAGGTTTCGTCCTGGACATGAGACAACAATGCGTCACTTCAAACTCTTCTCTGGAGACCGGGTGGAAGGAGCTGTGGCCGCTGGTGGCGTCTGCATTCTCGTCCACTCTAGCCTCATTAGTGAAGAGGTGCCGTTGCGTACTCAGCTAGAGGCAGTTGCAGTTCGTACTTCGTTGCCAGTAATGGCAACAGTATGTAACGTGTACATCCCGCCTGATTCTCAGCCGGATTACGACCAGCTGGTGGATCTAGTCTCTCAGCTCCCCCCTCCTTTCCTCCTTCTGGGAGATGTTAATGCCCACAACACCATCTGGGGCTCCGCTACCACTAGCGGTAAAGGGAGAGATTTTGAGAGGCTGATCAGGTGGCTGGACCTGTGTCTGTTGAACACAGGGGAACCTACGCACTTCTCTATTGCACACGATACTTATTCAAGTATCGATATTACCCTGTGCGGTCGTGCGCTGGTTCCCCTGCTACAGTGGGGTGTACACGATGACCTTTGTAATAGTGACCATTTTCCAATTATCGTTACTCTTCCGAACCAGAGAGCCATCGAGTTACCAAGTCGATGGCTTCTCCGTCGGGCTGATTGGCCAACTTTCACGGCACCTGCGGTGTTTGCCGAAGATACCTTTGAGAGTGTCGACGATCATACCATTCACATAACGAATGGTATTTTGGCTGCTGCTGAGGAAACAATACCTTCCTCGTCCGGCAACTCACGCCGGAAGCTTGTCCCTTGGTGGACAGCCGAGATTGCAGCAGCCATTAAAGATCGTCGACGTGCTTTCAAATGCTATCGGAGGCAAACCACTATGGCCAACCTTATCACCTTCAGAAGGATGCGTGCTAGAGCCCGATATCTGATTCGGGAGAGTAAGAAAACGACGTGGGAAAAGTATGTGTCGTCCATGACGGCGCATACTCCTTCATCTCAAGTGTGGACTAAGCTTCGTCGGATCTCCGGACTCCCGACATCACTGTCGATACCTGGAGTGTCCATCAATGGAGACATCATCACGGACCATCTCGCCATTGCCAACAGCATTGGCTCGCACTTCTCCAATGTATCCTGCTCCGGGAGTTACGATCCTACATTTCTGACTCTGAAGCGGGAGGCAGAGACTCACCCCTTGTCCTTTGCCACTGCTGCTTCGGAGTCCTATAATGTACCATTCTCTGAATGGGAACTGCGCAGTGCGCTTGCACTGTGCAGGGATACGGCTCCTGGACCGGATAACATACATAATCAAATGTTAAAACATCTGTGCGAATCCAGTATAAAAAAACTGTTGATCCTCTTCAATCGTATATGGATTGAAGGGGAGTTTCCATCTCAATGGCGAGAGGAGATCGTGATACCGATTCCTAAGGCTGGAAAGGATCCCAAGTTTGTAAGCAGCTATAGGCCCATTTGTTTGAAAAATGGCCTATGTAAGCTGCTCGAAAAGATGGTGAACCGTCGACTGGTGTGGTTCTTGGAGGATAAAGGTCTTCTGTCTGAGTACCAATGTGGATTTCGCTCTCATAGGTCCACCACTGACCATCTGGTGCGACTTGAGAGCGCCATACAGGAGGCTTTTTTCCGAAAGCAGCACCTAGTCACGGTTTTCTTTGACCTCGAGAAAGCCTACGACACCACATGGCGCTACGGGATCCTTTCCACCCTTCACAAGTGGGGACTCCGTGGTAACTTACCGACTTTCATTGCGAATTTCATGTCCGTCCGACTCTTCCGTGTAAGGGTCGGTAGGACATTATCGCAATACTATACCCAAGAAAATGGAGTTCCTCAGGGTTCAGTGCTGAGTGTCACCTGGTTCGCGATTGCCATTAATGGCATTGTTGCCGCCGCCGGGTCCGCGGTAGTTCCATCGCTGTATGTAGACGATTTAGCTCTGCATTACAGCTCTGGAAGTATGGCAGTCGTGGAACGGCAATTGCAGCTAGCCATCAACCGGGTCGACAGGTGGGCTCACGACCGGGGTTTTCGTTTTTCAGCAGCGAAAACCTCCGTCGTCCATTTTTGTCGGCTACGGAGGCTACATTTACACCCTGAACTACATCTCAGGGATGCTGCGTTGCCGTTGGTTGACACTTATCGCTTCCTGGGGCTCCATTTTGACAGCAAGTTAACGTGGCAGCACCATATACGGCAATTGAAAATGACATGTCTCAGGAAACTGAACATGCTCAGGTTTCTTAGTGGCACTACGTGGGGGGCCGACCGTGCGGTGCTGCTACGGTTCTACCAAGCCCTCGTCCTGTCCCGGCTAGACTATGGTTCTGCGGCATACGGTTCAGCAAGGCAGGCAACCTTGAAAATGCTGGACAGTATCCACCATAGTGGCGTTAGGCTGGCTACCGGTGCCTTCCGGACCAGCCCGATACCCAGCCTACTCGCCGAATCGGGTGTTCCACCTTTAAATTATAGACGCCAACATATGCTTTTAGCATATGCTGCCAATGTGCGTCAAATGCCGCAACACCCGACCTATCAAGCTCTCTTCGGTACCCAAAACCACCAGGGTTACGCCAACCGGCCTCGTGCCACTCGGCCGGTTGGTATTAGACTTGATAGCTCGTGTACTGAAATAGGAGTGGCTGTAGGTCCCTGTATGATCCGGACATCTAGCGAGGTGCCTCCGTGGCAAGTGCCGCGTCCGGAAATTCGGTTAGATCTGCACCGAGGTCCTAAGGTGAACACGGATGCCTCCGTTTACCGGAGGCAGTTCCACAGCATAGTTCACCAATTTCCGACGCTGGCATTCTATACACGGATGGTTCGAAGGTGGACGTGAAGGCGGGTTGTGCTTACGTTATTGTTGGTGCAAATACCAAGATCTCTTTGCCTGAGGCCTGTAGTGTGTTTACTGCGGAGCTCGTTGCCATCTATGAAGCTCTGCAGTTTGCACTACAGGATGCTCGAATCCACTTTCTCCTGTGTACCGACTCTTTGAGTTCGTTGCAGTCAATTGCTACATGTTTCCCGCAACACCCCCTAGTGCAGCGAATCCAC
Organism: Meconema thalassinum; assembly: GCA_946902985.2. NCBI lineage: Eukaryota > Metazoa > Arthropoda > Insecta > Orthoptera > Tettigoniidae > Meconema > Meconema thalassinum. The sequence continues at coordinate 343,728,853 of OX336393.1, forward strand.
GACCTACTAGCCGGGCTGTGCCACGCTGACACTCGAATCACCTTTCTGTGGCTTCCAAGCCACATGGGAATTGCGGGAAATGAGTTAGCAGATCAAGCTGCAAAAGAGGCGGTATCACTACCACCTCGACCAATGGAGGTACCCGCTAGAGATATTCGCTCTCAGTTACGCCTACAAGTTCTGGCTTTTTGGGAGAGTCAGTGGCTAGCTGACCCACTGCCCAGTAAACTGAGAGCGATCAAGGGAACTACTCGCGTGTGGCGGAGCTCCTTCCGGACCCGGAGAGAGTCCGTCATTTTGTGTAGGCTAAGGATAGGTCATACAAGATCCACCCACTCGTACCTAATGAGAAGGGAAGACCCCCCACTTTGTACCTGTGGAGCCGTATTCACCGTGGCCCACATTTTCACCCAGTGTGTGGATCTTGCTGACTTACGAAGAAACCTTGGTTTGCAGACGACACTCAAACTTATATTAGCCGATGACGCGGTGGCTGCTGATCGCGTTATCCGCTTTATAAGTGAGAGTGGGTTAGGGCCAGCAATCTAAATTTTCCAGTGAACATTGACTCAACGACTTGTTCGTTTTTGAATGCTGAATTTCTGTCTTTCCGTAATTTTTGTTTATATTATAATTATTAGTATTATTTAATTTTTTGTTTTAATACATTTCAGTCTTTTCAAATTTAGGTGACCACCTCCACATTTTAAATTCAATTCCAAATATACTTTAACATACATCAATATACTTTAATCCGTGTTAAAAGGGACAGATGACCTCGTAATTCTGCCCCTCAAAACTACAATAACTAACTAGCCTAACTGAGACTGAGCTACTGTAGATTATTCAAGCTTACGAAACAATACCGTGTTACCGAATAACAATGTCACCGTCAAAACAAAAGATCGCATTGTTGTCATTAAATGCTGCTAGTTTCTCTTACAGACTGTGTTGTTGCTTTGTTGCTGAGTAGGGGAGCAGTGGAAGTTTAAACCCACCCGGCGTTGCTCGGGCGGCGTCCATGTGAAATAATTAATAGCTCGAGAACCCATGGTCGGATTTTGACAAATGATATGTCATAGGTCTCGGGGTAACGCCCTCTTCTCTCTGGGCAACTTATTTCCACCCCAAAATAAAACCTACCCCTACTAGGGGATGAAAGATTACTATTTGAGTAAACATTACTTTGCACATACAACATGCATGCGGTTTAATGCTATGATGAAATTAAACGTTGTTCCACATGAAATGCACGTGTATAGCAGGAAGCCACTATGAATTATCATTTTTGTTTTTTGTTTTCACTCATGCGCACATGGGGGTTTTTATAAGAGGGTGGGCTTTGCAAATAATTATTTATGGAAGATTTTTTTTTAATTTAACCAAAAGATCGAAAACTAATAGGTCATGTGCTTTTTAATATCTCGTGAACCAATAAGGCTAGGTACTTTTATGAAGAGTCGTTGGACTTGGGGTGACGCCCCGTTTTCTAATGTACCGGTATTTTTTGATTTTTGCCATAAGGGCCTAACTGCACTTTTGTTAATATCTCGAGAACGAATAAGGCTAGGGACATGTATGAGGGGTCGTAGCACTTAGGGTAACGTCCTGATTTTCAATTTATTATTCATTTTTGTCAAAAGGGCCTAACTGCACTTTTGTTAATATCTCGCGAACCAATAAGGCTAGAGGCGTGTACAAGGTGTCCAAAGACTTGGGGTGACATTCCCCTTTTGCATGTAATATTTTTTTTTCAAAATAATTTTACAAATGGCCTAACGCCAACCATGTTAAAAACATTTTAAAAACTTTTCTTACCTGTTTAAAATGTTAATGAAGAGTGGTTGTAGATAGAGAGAGGGTAACGCTGGCATGTGTTTCAACGAGCCTGTCGTTGGATACGGTGGTTGTATCCCAATAGAACAATCACTATTTTGATGGGACAATTGAACGGCAGGGCGAGGGTTCGTTTTCTGATTTTTTTCCTATGGTGGATGGAGGTTAATATTTGAAAATGCGTGAAGCAAGCCAATATTATTTTACCCCTGAAGGGGATCTTCAACGTTTTAGTAAACGGTTATCAGTGACACGACTCTGTGACATTGATGCATGTTCATAGACCAGCAGACGGTTGTAGGATATGAAGGTATAACATTTTGATTGACTTAGCGGTGTCAATGAAGGCAAGACATGGGTTGCTGACCATGGTAGCCATGCCCCAATGGATCAATTGATATTTTGTAAACAATTGATCGAAGAGGCATATACAACGGTTTGTCTTAAAGGTATTCATTTTTCTGATCTTTCCCATGATAGACTCATTGATTGAAATAATCTACAACTGCTAGGTCATGGACCTGAGATTTTTTAAACAGATAATTGGATTTGGACACATGAGGTCCTCTAGGACTCAACATGATGTCCGCTTTTTCACAGCTCACTCATTTTTCCTAAAAGAGCCAAAAACAACAAGGTCATGGACCTTTATTTCCCATAATATATTGCAAACCCATAATGTTAGATTATTATGGTGTGCGATGAGACATAGCTAGGCAGAGAAACAAGTATTGTAGGCTACACGTATGGTGACTGACATGTTGTTGACCATTGGAACATGTATTTTAGACCAGACTGCAGTACAGAGGGAGTATAGGTTGCAGGCATGGGATAATAAATGACAAACGGTGTACACAAAATTTGATTTATCGATCTAAGAATTAAGAGCAGACTATATTTAATTTGATTGGTTAAAGAGAGTAGCTGAAAGAACAAAATGGTGACTATACCAAACTAAACCAAATCCAAACCCAACCGAACCAAACCGATTCAAACCGAATCAAACCGAACTAAACCAAACTAAACTGAACCAAACCTAATCGAGAACAAGTCAAGGGTTTAAGTGTAAAACTTGTGGGTGGATGCTGTCACTGGTAATGTCCAAAGGAAAGAGATAACGCTCTACCTTTAGAAGGTAAGGTAAAGCTAGCGCATGGTGCTAATTCACACACCCAAGTACATGGAGCACACACACACACACCCAAGTACTTGGAGCACCCACAACTATCCCATGCTGTTTTTTTGGGTTGATTGTTAAAACTTGCTCAGTGGTTATTGGGCAAGATGGTCGCTACCATTAGCATAGCGTCAGGGTAGACAAGGTAGACACTGTCTATCCAAATTTACGAAACAAATGACAGGTTATATTATTATTTATTTAAATGTTGTTTTTCTTCCAAGTTCTTAAGCCTTAATAGTAATTTTCATGATTTAAAAGTTTCAACATTTGCATCCTGCGTACCAACAACGAGGCAGATAGACACTTGGGAGGATGTCTCCCCTGTCTTCTTATTCAAGCGTGCAAGATCGTGCGCGCGCCGCCATCCCCTCCATGCCCCTCCACGCTGCCTGCCGTGAACATAATAGAAATGTCTTTTCTGTCGCGATGTGGTGAACGTTTCGTGATCCTGTACTTACTGTGCCTTTGTTTCTAGTTATATTAACCATGGGAAGTGATGAGCTATTAGTTGACATGAACAGTGTAACCTTGATTCTGTAAGATTTCTTCATAGTAGTCTAATTCACTACCATCATAAACACTTGAACAAAAGTTGAAACTAAAATCTAAATAAATGGCACTCAGTTGGATTTGTCCCAAAAAAGATGGCAAAGTTAGCCTACAAGGAAATTTCAAAGTAGTTCCCATTTGAAATATAGATGGTTATGTGGTTCTCGGCACACAAAGTACCGAAAGCGGTGGCTACGCTCGCTAAGGCGCAGCGTTAGGTCATGAGGCCAAGCTCTGTGATGACTCGGTAGATGCGTGGGTTCGATCACCACCGTCGGCCGTCCTTGAAATGGTTTTCCGTGGTTTCCCCATTTTCCTTCCGACAGGCCACGGCCGCTTCCTTCCACATCCTTGCCGAGTTTCATCCATCTTCATCCATTCCATCTCTCATCCCGGCACGCAGGTCGCCCACGGGCGTCGACTAGAAAGACCTGCACTCGGTGTCTCAGGAGGCCACGCGACAAAAGAAAGTACAAAAAGTCACTTCATTGTTATTACTGTTTGATGTTTGGGGGCGAAGAACCATGGACCCGTACGGTATCACAACAATAAAAATAAATTGAGGCAAAACTCTATAAAACATTCAGGGACCAAGAAACACATTAATAATGCAGAGATGTTTCACATGCTAGCAAGAAATAGAATTGAGCATTGTTTAGTGGAAACAACGCGGTTAGCAGCTGCGAAACGTAAAGAAAATGTAACTCGAAATAGACGAATAGTGGGTCGCCTAATAGATGGTGTGCCATCTCGGGCGGCAAGAACTTGCCTTTAGAGGGCACAGAGAAGACCACAAATCTCTTAATAAGGGCAATTATTTAGAAACCCTCGATTTTCTGGCAATAGAAGAATCATTTATGAAAGAAGGCAGCTTGAAGGCAGCTCTGTTTTTTGAAGGAACGTCTCGAGACATCCAAAATGATTTAATCCAATCTGTCACTAATGCAGTAAGGGAAAGGATTGCAGAACAGCTTTCGTCATCTGAATTTGTGGCCAATCAGGCAGATGAGACTAATGACGTGTCCTTCAAAGCTCAATTAACTGTAATTGTGCGATATGTCTGTAACTGGAGAGTTGAGGAAATATTAGTAGTCTCTTCAATGTTTCTTCGATAAAAGTGCACAGGGTTCGGAAATAAACACGTAATTTTCGATCTGGAAGAATATAAAATTGATAAGAAAATAGTCCGCCCCTTAAAACCTCAATAACTAACTAACTGGGCATATGCTGGAGCTACTGTCATGTCAGATAGCAACAATGGTCTTCAAGCAATTATCCGACAGCATTGTCCCATGGCATTATTTGTACATTGTTGCGCTCATCAATTAAACTTAGTTTTTTACATGGGGCCAAGAGAATATGTAGTATATAAGATTTAAGTTAAAACTTTAAACATTTTCTTTAAAATGTGTTACTGCAGTTTTTCTTTTTATTTGTGTCTACCCAATTATTTTCCTCACGCTACGCTACTGGTCGCTACACACAACAAGCTTGAAGTACTCGAGGCTAATAATTTATACACGCACTCGCAACAAATTAAACTAACCTGTCTTGCTGGCAGTGCTCAGACAGTAGGCAGATGACAGAAATGCTTGGCTAACAGAAATACAATCATTTTCGGTTGTCGAATGTTACCAGCTAACCATTTTGTGCTGCAGTGATAAGCACACTTGGCTCTTGCAACGGTGGTCTTAACTCGATTTCCAGCTCTGAGGCCTAGAACGAGTCAAACTAAGAAACAAGGACATGATTGCGCAGTGGTTAAGCTGTTAGCCTTTTCACTAAGGTACACCGGGGTTCGATTTCTGGTTAATACGCATGTCATAAACATATAAAAAATCAGGGATGATGTTTAAAATCGATTACACTTATCTCTTTTACAAATTATTACTTGGATTACGAATACAAAAACAGACTGGGTTTGATATACAGTTAATGCATGTACGATTTTTTAATTTTTTTTAGACTTCAGTTTTAGAATTTACATTTGAGAATTTTGATTTTGGATTTTAGTTTTTGCAAAAAAGACCAAACCATAATGTCATGAATTTAAAGTTTCTTTAACTAATTACTAAAGAAAGACATATAAGGATTTGAATTACTTGGAATTACATGTCCTTTACTATGAATTATTTATTTTTAGATTTTACATTTTACATTTTAGATTCAATAATTTACATTTTATATAATTTTTTATTTTAGATTTTTGAGGAAAGACCAAACCATAATGTCATTGACTGAAAAAGTTTGGTATCTAATTATTAAAGAAAGACATATAAGGATTTGTATTACTTGAAATTATGTATTTGTACTATAAATTTAATAAATTTTAGATTTTAGATATTGGATTTTAGATTTTAGTTAAAGACCAAACTAATATTGACTATTTATTAGACACTGGTATGTAGATAGAAAGATGATTAGACTATATGTTAAGATGAATTTTTAGGCCTTACAATAAGAATTGACTAACCAGACATGAGTTAGCTACCAAGGACTATGCTCGTAATTGACCAGTGAGTAGGGTTTAGAAAACTGTTTGCTATTTTGGGTTATATACAACAAATGCTTAGACCTACTGAGTGACTATGTTTGCTTAACAAGACATTATACTAGAGACGATTAGGATACTTATTTAGCTCAGGCAAGGAAAGCCATTTCTACAGAAAAGGAATCTGTTGACATTGAATATAAATTTAGGTATTAGGAAGTCATTTTTTGAAGGCTTTTGTCTGGAGCGTGGCATCGTATGAAAGTGAAACTTGGACTATTGGTGTAGCAGAAAAAGTAGAGAATTGAAGTGTTTGAAACTTGGTGTTACAGGAGAATGATAAAGATGAGATGGGTAAATAGGGTTACAAACAAAGAGGTATTAAGACTAGTGGAAGAGGAGAGATGTTTCTGACGACTGCTAATAAAGACAAGAGATAGGTTGATAGGGCACATACTAAGACATCCAGGAATAGCAAGCTTAATCATGGAAGGAAGGGTTGAGGGCAAGAACTGTAGGGGTAGACCAAGTTTCGAATATGTTAAGCTGATAGACATGGATGTAGGGTGTGGCAATTATATTGAGATGAAATGATTAGCTCAAGACAGTGAGGCATGGAAAGCTGCATGAAGCCATTTAAAAGACTGAAAACTCAAACAACAACATCTAGAGCTTACCAAACTAATGCTGTGTAATGGTAAATGTTAGTTAACGAACAGTAATGCAATACTAAAACCCATGACACGATACCTGAGAGCTTTTCTGAAATTGTTTTAAAATACCTTTAACCCTATATTAAACACCCAGTTCTCAAGACTCCTAACTGCAATGTTATTGAAAAACAAAAATTCTACATTTAAAACAAGCAAGTGGTTGAGTCAATGAATACTGAAAATTTGTGTAAACACTCAAGTGGGTTATGAATATTCCCGAATGGGAACATGATGTTATTTCCGTTCGAGCAGATAAATTATCAATTATTATGATAAAATTGGTCCGGTCAACTCAAACATCCCGGGCCTCGAACCAGGAACTCGACCATCACCAAGCCCACTCGCGTCAGATTGACCGTACGCCCCAGCTGAGCGATGGCATTTTGACAAACGATTACGAACACACATCTTTCGGTTGAAGTAAAATAGTTTATGGCTCATCTCTCTAAGAGGTGCGAAAACATTCTTCACAATATCAAGTTGTCTGGAACAGGAAGTCGTGTTCCCAGACCACATGGTGCGTTATGGTCACCTTATGAGAAATCTCCGCTACACTGCGCCAGGGGTTTAGCCAAACAAGACTATACACATATAAATGTCATTGCATATTCCCCCTGATGTCTGATCGTCCAACATAATGCACGGGAAATATACTGTTTCTCTCTCAAAAGAACTGTGCATGAATTACAGCCTGTTCTAAAGTCACACTCAATAGGTGTATAACGAGAATGATCCCGCATTGACTGATAATTCACAATAGCTTCCAGCCACACACGCTTCACTGCGCTGAAAGTATCGTTCCGCGTGGTAAGAAAACGTGAAATGTTTCTGCTCATATGTAGGAGCTTTGCTTACGATGTGAAAAATACTCGTACACCATCTTCATATACTTAAAATGCACAGTCTATTCGTTAAGTTCATAGTTCTGAATATTTACGGTCCGTGTAAAATACTTCACAGTACACGATATCACTTCAAAGACACTCCCGTAATCCATAGATAGTTTCGACTCGAATTCACATAATGATCTGTCTACTCCGAAGCCTCTGTGGCTTAGGCGGCAGCACGCCGGCCTCTCACCGCTGGGTCCGTGGTTCAAATCCCGGTCACTCCATGTGAGATCTGTGCTGGACAAAACGGAGGCAGACAGGTTTTTCTCCGGGTACTCCGGTTTTCCCTGTCAAAATTTCATTCCAGCAACACTCTCCCCTATCATTTCATTTCATCTGTCATTCATTTAATCATTGCCCCAGAGGAGTGCGTCAGGCCTCGGCAGCCGGCACAGTTCATATCCTCGCCGCTCGATAGGGGCTTCATTCATTCCATTCCTGACCCGGTCGGAGACTGGAAGCAGGCTGTGGATTTTCATTTCATCTGTCTACTCCACTCCTGCCTCACTGCGCACGTCAACTCTTACCCCTCCCCGACGTGTCTCTCCGATAGAGTGCAATATAATCATTTCTCTATAATACAGGCTTTTTAATAATGCAATAAATACATGTATATACTTTCTAGCATTCTGACATGATATTTACCCTCAATCATACTGCGTAAAATACTCTATTTAGCCATAATGTTCAATTCATTTCTTGAATGCAGATGTCGAGGTTTTCTTGACTTCACGAAGATCACAGTCCACTATGTCTTGACTCCATTTCTTTCTAGCGACTTGCTTCGAGCAGTTTCGCGCATTCTTGGTTACCTTCGGCTTCCTTCCCCAGCATGCCATAAACGTAGCGGTAGCCACCATGTGTTCCTACACGGAATACCGTTCGGAACTCATCAACAAGTGGCGCGCGAGCTATGAAATAAAGGCACAGTACGAACTACGGGCTTGTTGGGGAGAGCGTTAACGCTGATGAATGAAGATATTCTATTCTAATATGCAAAACGTCAAGAAAAGTTATACGGTACTTTTGAAGGCAACGTAATTATTAACTTTGACGATATGGGCATTAAGATTTATAGACCTAGGCCTACCCTAGAGGAGGAAAATAAAAGTGGTCGAACCATAACAGGTCATTTCTGTATGAGTGTAGCCCATTTCTAAATACATTTATTTATTAATCTCATGTAAATATTTTTTTCATGCTTAGGGAAACACCTTTACAATTGAGCACAATCGTGTTGACCGACTGAAAAGCATTAATTTCGATGACTAAGACAACACTGAAGAATGGCTTCCAACATGATAATAACACTAAAGATTATATGTGTAATTTTTGTTTGACCAAGAAATTAACTTTTTGAAAATTTGAACTTAAGTGCAGAATTAAAACTCAGCAATTTTTCTAGGTTTATGCCGTGTCTTGTGTGGGGTTTCGCCTAGGAACACCAAGCTGGGTCATGGTGTTTTGGTGTCCGTGCCCAGACCCCCACAAAAGGCACGGCATAAATCTAGAAAAATTGCTTTAATTCACTGGCCGTGAGAGCCAATATACCATTTTAACTACAGAATCTTAGTGTAATTAATAGTGTTCATGTTATTGTAAGAAACATTCGAACATTCTAGGCCTAATTCTTCTTCTTTCGAATAACCCATTTGGAGGGTACGATGAATCAAATTTTGCTATTGTCCATTGTATTCAATTTACTTTGTTTCCAAATTTCTTTCATCCTTCTAGAGTGACGATCTTGCTCCTCTTGAGTCCAATTTCTGCGAGTTGTTTGTTTCATCCTGTCTTGAAATTTTGCCTTTTGAATAGCTTCTCCGAAGAGTGATCTGTTTGCTATTGTGTCTGTCTGAATTCTGGCGTTTGTCAAATCTTTGTCAATTTCAATGAACCATGTGTGTTTGGATTTGTAACTATTCAGTAAGTTGAAGACCTGTTTAGTTAGTCTACTATTTTCCATTCTAAAAATGTGCCCAAAAAACTGTAATCCTCTCTTTCTCATTACATCAGTTAATTTTTCACATTTCAAATATAACTCTCCATTTGGTCGTAACCTACATTCTGCGTAATTATTTCGTTCTACTCCTAGTATTTTTCTCAGGATTCGCCTTTCAGTCTTCTCTAATTTGTCTAAATCACCAAATCTCGTTAATTTAAGTGTTTCTGCCACATACAGAGTTTCAGGTCTGATCACAGTTTGATAGTGCCTTAATTTATTGTTCCAGGATAAGTTTCTTATATTATATATATCTTTTGTCATATTAATACACAATGCAAGTTTCAGCCAATTCACCTTTTTTTATTATGGCTTGCTAACATTCATCCCAAGTGCACAATTTACCAACACATGGGCATAATTACCCTGCAGGGTGGGTAATCGAGCACAAATGCATATTCGCTAGATTTTGAAATATAGTCCGCCAAATTTATTTTTGCATTAAATGTGTTTCTGAACATGGGATGTAGAGTTACTAAGGCTTCCTTATTCATAACTGCCTGTGTGTTACCTGCTATTATATCGTTACACGACTGATTCTTGCTTAAGTGCGCACAATTCCCCCATTCTCCGCTATAAGGCGAATTAACAGATGTGACATTCAAAACTGCAAAAACCACAAAACCAAGAATGTGACTGTTGGAATTTTCAAAATTCAATTTATATGTTTTCAAAACAGTGACAAGCACAAAACCAAAAAGAAAGCCATGTGAATTTTCAAAATAAAATTCCCTTTTCTTGGGCCCTATCACAGTTTAGTACAAGACTGAACTTACGTATTATGACAGAGGAATATAAAACAAGTTCATTGAAATGGCTTTAAATCTGTGATGAAGAGAAGAGATAGGTTAGTAGGACACATACTAAGACACCCAGGAATAGCAAGCTTAGTTATGGAAGGAAGGGTCGGGACAAGAACTGTAGGGGTAGACCAAGGTTAGAATATGTTAAACAGATTGCCTCGGATGTAGGGTGTGGTAGCTATGTAGAGATGAAGCGATTAGCTCAGGACAGGGAGGCATGGAGCGCTGCATCAAACCAGTCAAAAGACTGGACTCAATCATCATCATCTCTGATGGGATTCAATCAAGATTTATTTGTCAATTGTATTTTCTGTATACCTATTACAGCATGAAATGTTATACCATGAGAGGGAACTAAAACAAATTCGAAGATGTTGGTGTATTCGTGGAATACACGGTATGATAGAGTATTATTTTTAATGTTCTTTGCATGTTCATTTTTTCCTTTTTATCAAACACCAACAGTGATCTCCTAGTTTCTCTTTGGTGGTCATGTCTCTTATGTTCTTTGTGAGTCTGTTCTAGATATATATCTTCCATGACCCACCTAGCGTCATCTAGCAGCGAATCTCAGAAGTTCCTCAATTCTTCCCTGTACAAGAGGACTTACTTATCAATTTGGTCATCAGATCTCGTCGCCATCGCCAGCTATCATCTCTGTGATCAAGAGAACTTCGTCTACCTTTTCACCCACCATGCTGTGCTAGTATCGCCTGGTATCAACTCTTTGAAGACCATTCATCAAGAAGAACTTTTAGTTTTATAAAGTTGTCTATTCTGTTATGTTCTCCTTTTGTCTCCTACCCCCACTTTTTTCCTTCCTTGGTCCCTCCGCGCTTCGCTGAGCATGTCTCACTTGTACTTGAGCCAGTCTCCTCAAACCAAGAGGCACTCTCTACATTCTACGCCATGTTGGCACATTAAGTTTATACGTCAAAGGGAACTTCACCTTTGCCATGCAACAAAGATAAGTACATACTTCAGGTTTTAACCTCATCTTCATCGGTTTTACTGTCTTCATGCTTTTAACGATTATTTTATAGGCAGTGTGAGATATTTATTTGTGGCAATAATCATTCTTCGTGGGATTTTCCATGTTGGGCTTCTGTCCAATTAAGCCAACCTTCGTAAAAAGCAGCATTTCTTATGCTTATTAAATGATCTTCTCACAACGGGGGATATTATAGAATACCCACTGTCTATAAATATTAAGCTTGTTCCACCGCTGGAGTAACTTTGGCCCTATTCTTCCATTAGGATCGTTCTGGAACCTTCCAGAATCTGCACTTTATCTACAAGTCACGCCGTCATGTATCTTTCACTCACTTGTGGGAATGCCATTTCAAACTAAGGAATCTACCTTATAAATTAATGCTCAATAGCTAAATTTTCTTCCACCGTTGAGATTTTTTCTGGCGCATTTAATTGTAATCCACAACTTTCTCAAGTAATAGACTTTCGCCTATCTAGTGCAACCAGTCATTTTCCACGATTGCAATAACTTTCTTTGCCATAAACTTTTGCGCTACTACAGTGAACTTTTCATCCATTTCAACGAACTATAGTGATAAACAGTGCTCATTCAGTATTTCTTCCGCGTCGCGCTCGTCCGATCATTATAAACACGGCCATGAACATTTACCTTTCATCCCAATTGCTCTTTCCTAAACCTCTTACTAACAACCCATAATAAATTGTTAATTTAGGTCTGTTTCAACGAGGTGTCAATCTAAAGATGTGCCCTCCCATTTTTTCTTATGTGTAATTAATTAACTTCTGCATAACTACGTGTCTTGTACACGGTTCAAATTATCTTGTTTCTCCCTTCTAATTTAGGGGATACAATTCTTTCAACTTATAAGTGAGTTATTTCTAGGTTTCACGAAAGGGAAACTTGCCCCATTTGTCTCGTGATTCCTATCTAAACATAGGCGGTCTAGAACCTTCCTTTTGACTTTCTCTTCAGGTTTCACAGTAAGTGACCTGTCCTATTTGTGTAACTACTAAAAGTAATGCTGCTTCAATACAAGAAGTTCTAGGAACTTCTATCTTATTCTTCCTGTTTTTGTTATTGTTATTTTCTAAGTTGTTACTCTCTCTAGAACATTCTCTCCGGAATTTCTCAAAGTACACACCTTGTACTCTAGTTGTTGTTAAACTTTAATCACTTTAATTGTCTTTAAAATTTTGAATTTTTATCTTCGCTATTTTAAATCCTTGCGAGGATTTTATAAAGGTTTGAAACCTAATAAATTGTTAATTGCCTGGCGCATATGTTAAATGTTTTCTGAGGTCTGCGACCCCGAAGTTGTTAACCAAATTGAAAATATATATTTGTTAAAGTTATCAACTTCTTTAGAATTGTTAAATAAATTAAGAGTTTCTTTTCGCTTTTTCATTTTTCTAGTACAACGGTTAGGCAAGATCCTGTCTTCCTTGGCTCTTCCTACTCAATGCCATTAAATCTATTGATAGGGCTTTCACCACTCGTTGCATTTGAGCAAGAACTCTTAGTGGTAATCTCGTTAAAGTTTCTCTTAGCTTTAATAGCTAATTCTAACTGGCCAGTAAGGCAAGTACAGCTCGCTACGCCAGCTACTGCTTGTGGAGATCCTCTCCGAAAACTTATGGTTGGTTTTCCAAAAGATAAGTGTTTCTCTTTGCCGAAACTTTTAGTCGGCTCCTTGCTGAGTAAAAGCTTAGCCATTTCCAAATGCAACTATTGGTTCACTTACCAAAATTACTCCCCAAGGTATTTTTTTTTATCACTATCCTTCTTGGAAGCACTTGGTCGCTTTTTAGGAACTTTATAACTTCGAAAACTGGAAATACTAAACCTGATTCAAATTATTGGCATTTTTCGAATTACTTTGCAAAAACGAATTTCTTTGAACAGACATACACTAAATCTGTTCCTCTCTGTCTTGCCAGACCATCACCCTTCCACATAGTAGGCATATGCATGCTTGAGAGGGAATACACTAAAGCCACTCTCTTGCAAACCGCCCAAGTCCTAGCTGCGTTTCCCGTCAGCTTCGACCAGGTCCTTACCCACTTTAGGTATCAGAAAGCGGATTTGCAGTGGCAACCGCCTCTGAGTGCATTTAAAGTTACATTTATAATTTTTGTGGGACTCTCCTCCTATTTCTCTATCCTTTCTCTCCAGTCCGAAGCCCACCTCCTTTTCTTTATCATCTTCCCTTGGTGGTTAGGTTATTCCTCAGCCAATAATCTACCCAAAATTTGGTGCCGAAACCCGGGAGAGTCCATTTGTTATTTTCTATTCTTTTTCAAGGATCATTTGGCAATACCTTGCAAATTATTAATATCTGCTTTGAATCTTTCCGCTATAACTACATCATGCAAAGCCTGTGAAGGAGAAAGAGGCCGCTCCTGTCTCCTTTGGTGTGTCCCGTTCTTCCAACTTATTTTCTGCTGCCAGCCTGACAGCATTTCCGAGGTTCCACAGTTTCGTAAGTTGTACTTTAGTCTACCTACTTTGTCATTGCTCCTACTGAAAAGGATGAAACTCTCATTGCTAGACGTTCTTCCTATAAAGGGCAACTCACCAGATTCAGAAATTTCATCAACAAAATAAATCCCGCCGAGTGTGATTTAGACATCTTGACACAACGCCTTAAGTTGTACGAACGGTCCTATGATTATTACGATCAAATTCAAACCGAGATTGAATCCGCTTGCCCAGAACTTCAATCGGATCGGGACGAGGTTGAACCCTTGTATTTTGAAGGGATTGCCAAGGCCCACCAACTGATCCGCAGTATCTCAGAACCGGACACTAGGGTCATCAATCCGGCCCAGTTTGCACCCGCTTCAGTTCACAAGAACAAACCGAAACCTTTACTTCCAATGATAAGCCTACCTCACTTCTCAGGCCAGGAAGGTGAATGGTATTCTTTTTATGAACTCTACTGCTCCCTCATTCATGAAAATGATGACATTCTCGAAATTCATAAATTCTACTTCTTGCGTACGTTCTTGGAAGGCGAGGCCTTGACCTTGGTCGAGTCACTGCCTTTAAGCGCAGATAACTACCGCATCGCCTTTAATCTCCTTAAAGAGAGATATGGCAATTTACGTTTGAGTGTTGCTCGCCACATCCGCTGTCTGTTCAACCTGCCAGCCGTCAAACCTAATGACGTCACCTCTTTATGAGACCTGTTAGACTCTATGCAATTAAATGTTAGAGCATTATATCAACTCAAGCAACCAGTCCAAACTTGGGACACTATTCTTATTCATCTAGCTACATCCAGATTCGATTTTTCGACATTAAAGTCTTGGGAGATTGAACTCACTCGCAACGAGGTACATTCGTTTGAACACCTCATCTCTTTTCTCAACAGTCGGTGCCAAGTTCTTACAGCACTCTCATTTCAGTGCGAAAATGTCGAAACGAGTCATAAGTGTCACATTTTTTAGAAAAAACTTGTCTCTTCAAGTGGTCATCAGCCCCCATCTGTCGAGAACAAGCAAACCCGTTCTGCTTCTTTCAACCATCCAAGAGAACATATCAGGCCGCTCAACAAATCTTTAAAATGCATGCTCTGCAAAAAGTTGCACACTTTGTACTTGTGCAAATCCTTTAAAGAATTGTCTGTCGAAGACCGAAGGAAGTTTGTCTTCAATAGTAAACATTGCTTCAACTGCTTGACACCTAAGCATTCTTCTTCAAACTGTACGTCTTCCAACCTCTGTTTCCATTGCAAAAAACCGCACCATTCTTTATTGCACGTTCATGATCAATCGAGGTCAGCAGTACCCGCTTCTTCAAACTCCATGCAGAGCAGCTCCGAACAAACTAATGCTTCTTCCTGCATTTCTAACGCCGAAACTTCTCACAGTGCGCAAGTCCTTTTGTCCACTGTACAATTCAAAATCCAAGATAAATTTGGAAATTGGTTTCGAACCCGTGGTCTTCTCGATTCCGCTTCAACTCACAACTTTGTTTCGCGATCGTTAATTAAAAAACTAGGTCTTTCGTCATCGCCTACTTCTATCAATGTATCCGGCATTGACAATTTGAAAACTCAAGCCTTGCAGTCTTCAAAATTGAAAATCAGAGACGTTTGCCAAAGAAACACCAATCTTAACTTAAACTGTCTCATTCTTACCAGTATTGGCAAGGACACTCCTAGCAGCTCTATTAATACTTCCGGTTTAAAGATTCCTTCGCACTTAAGGTTAGCTGATCCTCAGTTTAATGCTCAAAGTCCCATTGAGATACTTTTCAGTGCCAATGTTTTTTGGAATTGCCTTCGTAAACAGGTTCGCAAGTTATCTTCAAACGTGGTCGCCAGAGACACCGATTTTGGTTGGGTTATTACTGGTGAAATCCAACAACCCAGTCTTCAAACCAAATCGCAATGTCATTTCGTTACTGCTGATATAAATCCCCTTTCTGAAAAAGAGAACACCTATGTTTTCGATCTCGACATATTTGAAAAACACTTGCCGAAACGATGTCTCATTGTAAACAACTACGCCACATTTGTAAGTTGTTTAAATGGTTTTGCCTTATTCCCGCATAAAATGGCAATTCAAGTTCGCCTCGCCTTGTGTTACTTCGTTTACCTTCTCATGTCATTTTTTATAGCAGGTAATTGCTTAAACTTTCTATCGAAAACTATCTTCCCCTTGTGTAAAACCATGGCTATCAGTCACCATCATTTCGCTGTAAGCTATGTTTCACTTCTTTCGCTATTTAGTAGCATGGCCACGGCCGGCTCCTTCCCCCTTCCTCACAATTGGAAGCCGCTTTTTAAACCGCTTGAAAATCTGAATTCTCTAGCATCTAGAATAACTATTCTTATGCATAAACTCCTTCTCAATGTCCCAGCTTCTCTTCTTTGTTCGGAAGAATTAAGCTTTTTTCTGTTGAAAATTGTCGGATTCCGTGATCCTCAAAATTATGCGAAATTGATTTCCTACTTTATTTCATATGTCTCTAAATTGGTTTTTCACGTCCAAGCTACGATTGACTGCATGCCGTCTAACCTGAATATCCGCTTTAAGTCTCAGCTGATTTCACTTTTGTTGTTTGTTTATTTCGAACCGCTTGTTTGTCAATTTTGTTTGTATACAAGCTCGGATAACGCCAAGCTGTTTATTTCCTGTATGCTTGCCAAAGGTCAGAGCAAGTTTTCCTTATTTCAACTCTGGCTGACTGCCAACCATTGTCTTGCGAGTTGCTTCCGTAAGTTCAGAAGCTGCTCACCTCATTACCAAAATAAACTTGTTCCGGTCAAGGACTCTTTCAGCTATTTATATTCCTTATCTCGCTGTACTATGTGGGTCAAGGTCGTTCATGCTTATGTCTCCCACTTACTCACGCTCGTATCCTACAGCTGCTTCGATTCCTGTTTCATAACATCGTTGCATATTTTTTACGCGCTCATGTATTGCAAATTGCTTACATATTTTGCACCTTTATTGTTCATTGATGAACAAACTTGTTTTTTCGCGTCGTTACATTCGATGTGTTTTTGTATTTATGCTTGTCATGTCACGTTTCTCGCTGACTTAACTATTTTTCTGATTAACCCCTTTGATGCTTATTATAACTTAAGGTCATTGTTTATGGCTACTAGATTGTTGTTACCTATGGCGTTCTTGCTTACTACACGCAAGTAGTGCTTATTTGGTATATTCTTATCCTTAATAGATGTACTTGTTTTCTATACGCTTTGTTTAAACTTGTTAATTCTCCTTTTGCATCTTATCGCAATCTTTACTAGTGCTATATTTCCCGCAGCTTCTAGCTACTTTGTGATTGAAGTTGTTGTTAATTGTCGCCCTTTAACTCCGCATTCCAATGACCCTGCTGACCTGCTTCCACTCACACCTGGTCACTTCCTTATAGGCCCTTCTCTTTCTGCCCCTCCTTGGGTAGATTATAGGCTGAGGAATAACCCACCCACCAAGGGAAGAGGATTGAGAGAAGGAAGTAGATTTGGGATTGGAGAAAAAGGATAGAAAAATGGGAGGAGAGTCCCACAAAATTAATGAGTTCAACTTTAAATACCTTTAGAGGCAGTTGCCACTGAAAATTAACACCTTGATACCTAAAGTAGGTACGAGCTTGGTCGAAGCTGACGGGAACCGCAGCTAAGACTTGGGCAGTTTGCCAGAGAGAGGCTTTAGTGTGTTTCCTCCCAAGCACGAATGAAAGTACTATAGGGAAGGGTGATGGTCTGACAAGACTGAGAGCAAACGATTTATTGTATATGAACGAGGGCATAAACCTAGGAAGAGCTAGGAAGGCCAGGATCCTGCCTAACTGTAGTATCAGAGAAATGATGAATCCAAAAACAAATATTTAATTTATTTAACAATTCAAAGAAGCGTAACTTTAACAAATAAATATGCTCTATGTAGTTAACAATTTGGGGTCGCAGACCTCTCAACATTAAACGGTTGCTCCAGGCAATTGACAATTTACAAGGTTTCAAACCTTACATGTTTCTAAAATCTTTATAAGATTTAAACAAATGAGCAATGAAATAATTAAAGCTTGAACGTGAATTGGAGTACAAAAAGTGCACCTTAAGAAATTCAGGAGAGAATGTTCTAGAGAAAGTGACAACTTTGAAAATAACAATAATAACAACGTGAAAAATAAGATAGAAGTTCCTACAACTTCTTATATTTATACAGAATTAATATATGAGAATTATACAAAGAGGGCAGGTCACTTACTGTGAAACCTGAAGAAAGTGAAAGGGAAAGTTCTAGACTTCCCAAGTTTGAGCAGGAATCACTCGCCAAATGGGACAGTTTCCATTTCGTGAAACCTGAACATGACTCGCTCAAGAGTTTAGAGAATTGTTTTCCCTGATTTTGAAGGGAGGAACAATGTAAGTTTGAAACGTGTGCTAGACACGTAATTATACAGAGATACTTAATGATAAACCAACAAAAATGGAAGGGCACTTCTTGGAATGACACCTTATTGGAACAGACCTAGATTAAAAGTTTATTGCAGATTGTTAGTGAGAGGTTTAGGAAAGAGAAATGGGAATTAAGGAAAATGTTCATGGCCTTATTTGAATATAAGCGGACGATCGCGACGCGGTAGAAAAGTTGAACAAGCACTGGTTTCACTATAGTTCATTCAAACATATGAAAAGTTCACTGTGGAGACACAAAGTTTATGGAAAAGAAAGTTATTGCAATGATGAAAATAACTGGTTTCACTAGATAAGTGAGAGTCTATTTCTTGAGAAAGTTGTAAATTACAATTAAATGCGCTATAGAAAATTCCCGCGGTGGACGAAACTTCACTATGTAGTAATTTAGAAGTAAGATAATTCAATTTTAAACAGAATTCTCACAAGTACGTGAAAAATACATGACGGCAGGACTTGTAGATTGAGTACAGAATCTAGAAGGTTCCAGAACAATCTTAGCAGTAAAATGGGGCCAATGTAAATCCAGCGGAGGAACTAGCTTGTTGAATTATAGACAGCGGGTAATTAGATAATATCCCACGTAGAGAGAGGATTTCTCATTAGAATAGCTTAATAAAAGCTCTTTATGGTAAAGTCGGCTTATACAAGCGAAAGCTCAACATGGCAAATCCCACGAAGAATGATTTTTGCCCCAAAATAAATACTTTCACACTGTCTATAAAAGTATCATTAAAAACACGTGGAAGTTAAAACCATGAAGATGAGGTTAAAACTTGAAGAAGGTACTTATCTTTGTTGCATGTCGAAGTGAAGTTCCTCACTGATGCTTAGAGTTCCAACATGGCGTGGAATTTAAAAAATGCCTCGTTAGGTCAGGAGGCTAGCTCTGGTTGAGCCTTAACTGATTGCTACAACTGCCGACTAAGAAGTGAGACTTGCTCAACGAAGCACGGAAGGTCCTAGGAAGGGGAGAGAGTGGGGGTAGGAAACAAAAGGTATACATATCAGCATAACCAACTTATCAAAAATAAATTTTCTTCTTGATGGATGGTCTTCTAAGAATTGATAGTAGGCGATATTAGCGCAGCATGGTGAGTGAAACAGTAGACGTAATCCTCTTGCTCAAGGAGAAAATAGCTGGCGAAGTAACAAGATCCGGTGGCCGGATGGATATGTAAGTCCTCTTGCACGATGAGGAATTGAGTAGCTTCAGAGGTTCGCTACTAGATGACGCTAGGTGGGTCACAGAAGTTATATATCTGAAACATACTTATGAAGACGTAAGAGATTTGCCCAACAAGGAGAAAACAGAAGATCACTGTTGGTGTTTGGCAAAAAGGAAGGAAGAAATGAACATGCAAGGAGCAGTAGACATTATATCTCAGGTACCGTGTATTCAAAGAATACACCATACTGGGTGGAAAAAACACCAACAGAGAGCAAATAAGCAGTTACACATTTAATGGCAGCGGAGCGATCAAAGACAGTGGTCTTGTGATCGGTCCATTTGTGGTCAAGATTCTGGCCACCCTGACTCTCCCATCTCTTCCAAAGTAACATTCGGTCACCCTACCAGAAATCCATACTAGGGGGGGGGGTGAAACATCCCTAACCAAGACCAAGTCCCCCACCTTAATGTCGGGACTGGAAAGAAACCACTTCTGTCTCCGTTGTAAGGAAGTTAAATATTCCAAGTTCCACCTTTTCCAAAAAGAATTACGGAGGGCTTCAAGTTTCCGCCAAGCGATAGGTAGATTAGAATCCCTGTAAGAATTGGGAAGAGGAGGAGGAGCAGAAAGAGAAGTGCCTATAAGGAAGTGACCAGGTGTAAGTGGAAGCAGGTCATCAGGGTCATTGGACAGCGGAGTTAAAGGTCGAGAATTAACAACACCTTCAATCAGAACAGACAGTGAATTGAATTCTTCGTAAGTCAGAATTCGATTACCTAAGACTTTTCTTAAATGACGTTTAGTGAGCTTTACGCAAGATTCCCACCTACCACCGTGATGAGGAGCGTAAGGAGGTATAAAGCGCCATTTGAAACCCTTTGAGTAGGAAAAATTAGAAATTTGTTCCATGGCAGGAGAGGAAGTAAGAGCTTTCTTCCACAGGGAAGCTGCGCCCTGAAAAGTGGAAGCGTTATCAGAGAACATCTCTGAAGGCACACCACGCCTAGCAGTGAAGCGAGAGACAGCTGATAGAAAATAAGAAGTAGAAGCATTCGTTACTAGTTCCAAGTGGATTGCGCCTGTAACCATGCAAACAAAGAGAGAAACATAAAGCTTACCAAACAATTTGCGTTTAGCTTCAGGAGAATTTCGTTGATATTGAAACGGACCCATATAGTCCCCACCAGTTAAAGCAAATGGGCGTATAGGAGAAGAGCGAAAAGAGGGCAGATCGCTCATTAATTGAGTATTGATTTTAGGTTTCGCTTTAAAGCAAGGAATGCACTTATGAATTACAGAAGAAACTTCATGAATTCCATTTATAATCCAGTACTTTTCCCTTAAAAGGCAAAGCAGAGTGCGTGTACCAACATGCAGATTACGATAATGAAAGTCACGTATAATTAAAGAAGTAACGTGATGTTTGGAAGGCAAAATAACGGGATGCTTTTTGTCCTCAGAGAGTAAAGATTGCGAGAGCCTTCCACCTACCCTGAGTAACCCATGGTCATCAAGGAACGGGGCTAAAGCACGAAGACGACTGGATTTGGGAAAATCTCTTTTAGAAGAAAGCAAAGACAACTCAGAAGAAAAGGCTTCTTGCTGTGTCAGTTGTAAAACTTTAATGGTGGCGAAATTCAATTCATGATTGGTAAGGTGTGGCTTGGGGAGAAGAGGTTGGTCAACCACAAAATATTTCCATCTAAGGAGATAGGCGATAATTCGTATTAATTACGAAAGGAAGAATAGCGTGACAACAAAGGATAAGAAGCATTAGAAACCAGACACGAGGCAATAGACAGAGGTACTTTAGCGTCAGGCAAGTTGGAGTTTGTAGCTGGAGGTTTAGCAGGCCATGAAGAAGAGTCTTTGATTAACTACGAGGGCCCATGCCAGTACAATTGGGAAGCTGCCAATTGAGAGGGTAAACAACCACGAGAGATAATGTCGGCTGGATTATCCGCACTGGGAACATGCCTCCATTGACATCCAGAAGAAAGAGTTTGAATTTTGGAAACCCTGTTTGCGACAAAAGTTTGCCAGTGAGAGGGGTTTTTGGCGATCCAAGAAAGGGCGATCATGGAATCGCTCCAGAGATAGATTTGCGAGAATTCGACCTTTAATACTTCCCGTAATTTCTTGACAAGTTCTGCAGCCATGAGTGCAGCGCACAGTTCGAGCCTAGGCAAAGTGATAGTTTTAAGAGGAGCGACCTTTGATTTGGCACAAACAAGGTTGGAAACTAGAAATCCATAGAGTGAATCGTGATAAACTAAATATGCACAGCAACCATAAGCTTTTTCGGAACTGTCCGCGAACACATGAAGGAAAAAAGATGCATTAGAATGAGAGCTGATTAAATTCCTGGGAATTTCAATGAGGGAAAGATCCAGCAAATTGCTGCGAAACGAGAGCCAACGATTCAGAAAAGATAGAGGGACAGTGTCATCCCATTCACATTTAAGCGACCACAGCTCTTGCATGAAGAGTTTGGCTATAACGATAACTGGGGCAAGAAATTGAAGCGGATCAAAAATTTTTGCAATTTCAGAGAGGATTTGTCTTTTTGTATTAGGAAGCTCTTCTGCGAGCGTAACTTTATAGATAAGAGTGTCAGTGCTAGTGCACCAATGAACTCCTAAAGTTTTTATAGATTCGGAGTTTCCACAAATTTCGACAGAAGAGGGATCTACGTCTTCGATGGGAAATTGGGCGAGAAACTCAGGGGAGTTGGAGTTCCACTTATGAAGTGGGAAACCTCCATTCCTTAGTAATGCTTGAAGTTCTAAAGACACAAAAGAAGCTTCCTCCAAAGTAGAGAAGGACTGCAAGTAATCGTCAACATAGAATGACGTAGTTAGTGCTTCAGAGGCTTTGGGATTAAATAAATGACCATCTTGAGAGGCTAACAAGTGTAGGGATCGGATAGCAAGGAAAGCAGAGGGTTTTAAGCCATAAGTAACCGTTTTCAAGCGAAATACCTTAATGGGCTTATTGATTTCATCACGCCACAAGATTCTTTGAAGATCTCGTTGTTCTGGTTGAATTAACACTTGACGGTACATCTGTTTTATATCGGCTATGACAGCTATGGGAAATAATCGAAAGTTTAAAAGTATAGCAGATAAATCTGATTGAATAGCAGGACCAGAATAAAGAGTGTCATTAAGGCTGTTGCCATTAACGTCAGGTGATGAACCATTGAAAACAACTCGGATTTTATTTTTTACAAGAGGGTTTTTCCACACAGGATGATGATTTAAATAAACCGTTTCAATTGGGGGTGCAATTCATCATCGGATTTGTTAACAACCTCCATATGATCTAAGCTTTCATACTCATCCGTGAACTCAGTGTACTGCTTTTTGACAAGGGGTTCCTTTTTGAATTTGCTCTCGATAGCAAAGAGGGCTTTTCGAGCTTTAGGCTGAGAGTTAATAAGTTTGGGGGGATTGTGTAATCTTGGCATTTGAACAATGAACCGGCCATCAGAAGAACGAGTGGTCGTGTTCAAAAAAAGTTGCTCACAGAATTCATTTTCTGAAGAAGTTACATTAGGAGAATCTACATTTTCAAGCCTCCAAAACTGTTCCAGGTCAGTATTGGAGAAGTAACATTGCGATGCGGGTTGAGGAGAATAATGGGGAAGTTGCCCTGTGACGATCCATCCAAAATTAGTGTCTCTGGCGACCACGTTTGAGGATAACTTACGAACCTGTTTACGTAGGCAATTCCAGAAAACATTGGCACTAAAGAGTATGTCAATAGGGTTTTGCATATTAAAACAAGGATCGGCTAGCCTTAAATGCGAGGGAATGTTTAACCCTGAAATATCCACAGAGTGACTTGGAGTGTCTTCTCCAATGCTATTAAGAATTAGACAATTAAGTTTAAGAAAGTTGTTTCTATGACAAGTATCTCTTATAGTTAGCTTTGAGAATTGTAAAGCTTGCGATTTTGAGCTGTTGATGCCCGACACGTTGATAGAAGTGGGGTTTACAGGTAGGCCTAGTTTTCTAATCAAGGAATTGGACACAAAATCATGAGTTGCAGCTGAATCTAGAAGGCCGCGTGCACGGACCCAGTTGCCAAAGTTATCCTGAACGTCAATTTGGACAGTAGACAACAATACTTGCACGCTGCGAATGGACTTAGCATTTTGAATATAAGATGAAGCATTAGAATTGTTAGCACTATCATTTTTCGGCGAAGTAGATGCTGTCGATGACCTTGCCTGATCATGACGATGTAGCAAAGTATGATGAGCCTTTTCACAATGGTAACAAAGTCTTGTGGACTTACAGTTAGAAGCAGAATGCGTGGGCGCTAGGCAGTTGAAACAATGTTTGTTTTGAGCGACTAATTTTCGTCTGTCATCGACTGACATTTCTTTAAAAGATTTGCAAAGGTATAGGGCATGGGGATCTTTACAAAGTATGCACTTTACAGGTTCGTTTAAACTTTTGCGAGGTTCACTTTGCGTGTTTAAAACAATAGAGCTAGCGACACGACGTTCACTAGACCTAGTTGGGTAACCAGTGGAGTTTGATTTGAATTTGGATGAGCTGGACCCGGGTTTTTGGGTATTGGACGCTGAGCGTTCACTTTTGGATTTGATGGACATTAATTCGAATTTGGAACTAGGAGATGAAGGTTCACTTTGATTAGCTAGAGCGGTTAAAAGTTGGCATCTAGCGTTTATGAAAGTGACTAAATGCTCGTAAGAGTAGTCGTCTTCCTTAGAAAGTTCAATTTCCCAAGCTTTGAGGGTAGCAGCATCAACTTTAGAAACTACTAAATGTATTAGGAAAGTATCCCAAAGTTCAGTAGGCTGCTCTAATTGGGACAAAGCTTTAACGTGGAGTTGGGTAGTGTCAATTAAAGTACGCAAACTAGTGACGTCATTGTGCTGTGACGCAGGTAGGTTAAATAGAGCCTTAATATGGCGTTGAATACGTAAACGTGAATTTCCATATCCTTCTTTTAATAAGTTAAAGGCAATGGGGTAATTTTCGGCACGCAGAGGAAGTGCTTCAACTAACTGCAAAGCTTGACCTCGAAGGATAGATCTCAAGTAATGAAACTTGTAAATGACTTGAATGTCTTCATTGTCATGAACAAGGGAGCAAAATAATTCATAGAAAGAATCCCAAGTGGATTCATCTCCAGAAAAATGGGGTAAATCAATTTTCGGTAAAGTAGGTTTGGGCTTGTGAGTGCCCTCACGGAAGGAAGTTTGGGGTTCGTGAAGGGAACCAAGAACAGAAGCGTCCTTTTTCTGCTCCTCTTCGAGTTGGCGTATTATTTTGAAAGCAGAACCTATGCCTTCGTAATATAAGTTTTCTACTTCGACTCGATCTTCTGTTTGATTGAGCATGCAAGTTTCAATTTCAGTTTGAATGTTACAGTAGTTTTCATAAGAACGTTCAAAATCCTTTACACGATGTTTCAACAAATCTAATTGCGCGTCTGAGGGATCTAATTCTTTTATGTACCTTCTGAATCGGGTAATTTGCCCTTTATAGGATGCTCGTTTAGAAGTAAGTTTTTCATCCTTATCCTTATCAGTGGGAGCCATATTAAAGAAGATAAATGAAAATGTAACTCACGAAACTGTGGAACCTTGGAAATGCTGTCAAGCTGGCAGCAGCGAATGAGTAGAAAGAATGGGACACACCATAGGAGACAGGAGCGGCCCCTTTCCCGTTCACAGGCTTTGCACGATGTGGTTATAGCTGAAATATTCAACACAGATATTAGAAATATGCAAAGTATTGTCAAATGACACTATTTTAAAAAGAGAAACGAAAAAATGGGCTCTCCCGGGTTTCGGCACCAACTTTTGGGTAGATTATAGGCTGAGGAATAACCCACCCACCAAGGGAAGATGATTGAGAGAAGGAAGTAGATTTGGGATTGGAGAAAAAGGATAGAAAAATGGGAGGAGAGTCCCACAAAATTAATGAGTTCAACTTAAAATACCTTTAGAGGCAGTTGCCACTGAAAATTAACACCTTGATACCTAAAGTAGGTACGAGCTTGGTCGAAGCTGACGGGAACCGCAGCTAAGACTTGGGCAGTTTGCCAGAGAGAGGCTTTAGTGTGTTTCCTCCCAAGCACGAATGAAAGTACTATAGGGAAGGGTGATGGTCTGACAAGACTGAGAGCAAACGATTTATTGTATATGAACGAGGGCATAAACCTAGGAAGAGCTAGGAAGGCCAGGATCCTGCCTAACTGTAGTATCAGAGAAATGATGAATCCAAAAACAAATATTTAATTTATTTAACAATTCAAAGAAGCGTAACTTTAACAAATAAATATGCTCTATGTAGTTAACAATTTGGGGTCGCAGACCTCTCAACATTAAACGGTTGCTCCAGGCAATTGACAATTTACAAGGTTTCAAACCTTACATGTTTCTAAAATCTTTATAAGATTTAAACAAATGAGCAATGAAATAATTAAAGCTTGAACGTGAATTGGAGTACAAAAAGTGCACCTTAAGAAATTCAGGAGAGAATGTTCTAGAGAAAGTGACAACTTTGAAAATAACAATAATAACAACGTGAAAAATAAGATAGAAGTTCCTACAACTTCTTATATTTATACAGAATTAATATATGAGAATTATACAAAGAGGGCAGGTCACTTACTGTGAAACCTGAAGAAAGTGAAAGGGAAAGTTCTAGACTTCCCAAGTTTGAGCAGGAATCACTCGCCAAATGGCCAGTTTCCATTTCGTGAAACCTGAACATGACTCGCTCAAGAGTTTAGAGAATTGTTTTCCCTGATTTTGAAGGGAGGAACAATGTAAGTTTGAAACGTGTGCTAGACACGTAATTATACAGAGATACTTAATGATAAACCAACAAAAATGGAAGGGCACTTCTTGGAATGACACCTTATTGGAACAGACCTAGATTAAAAGTTTATTGCAGATTGTTAGTGAGAGGTTTAGGAAAGAGAAATGGGAATTAAGGAAAATGTTCATGGCCTTATTTGAATATAAGCGGACGATCGCGACGCGGTAGAAAAGTTGAACAAGCACTGGTTTCACTATAGTTCATTCAAACATATGAAAAGTTCACTGTGGAGACACAAAGTTTATGGAAAAGAAAGTTATTGCAATGATGAAAATAACTGGTTTCACTAGATAAGTGAGAGTCTATTTCTTGAGAAAGTTGTAAATTACAATTAAATGCGCTATAGAAAATTCCCGCGGTGGACGAAACTTCACTATGTAGTAATTTAGAAGTAAGATAATTCAATTTTAAACAGAATTCTCACAAGTACGTGAGAAATACATGACGGCAGGACTTGTAGATTGAGTACAGAATCTAGAAGGTTCCAGAACAATCTTAGCAGTAAAATGGGGCCAATGTAAATCCAGCGGAGGAACTAGCTTGTTGAATTATAGACAGCGGGTAATTAGATAATATCCCACGTTGAGAGAGGATTTCTCATTAGAATAGCTTAATAAAAGCTCTTTATGGTAAAGTCGGCTTATACAAGCGAAAGCTCAACATGGCAAATCCCACGAAGAATGATTTTTGCCCCAAAATAAATACTTTCACACTGTCTATAAAAGTATCATTAAAAACACGTGGAAGTTAAAACCATGAAGATGAGGTTAAAACTTGAAGAAGGTACTTATCTTTGTTGCATGTCGAAGTGAAGTTCCTCACTGATGCTTAGAGTTCCAACATGGCGTGGAATTTAAAAAATGCCTCGTTAGGTCAGGAGGCTAGCTCTGGTTGAGCCTTAACTGATTGCTACAACTGCCGACTAAGAAGTGAGACTTGCTCAACGAAGCACGGAAGGTCCTAGGAAGGGGAGAGAGTGGGGGTAGGAAACAAAAGGTATACATATCAGCATAACCAACTTATCAAAAATAAATTTTCTTCTTGATGGATGGTCTTCTAAGAATTGATAGTAGGCGATATTAGCGCAGCATGGTGAGTGAAACAGTAGACGTGATCCTCTTGCTCAAGCAGAAAATAGCTGGCGAAGTAACAAGAACCGGTGGCCGGATGGATATGTAAGTCCTCTTGCACGATGAGGAATTGAGTAGCTTCAGAGGTTCGCTACTAGATGACGCTAGGTGGGTCACAGAAGTTATATATCTGAAACATACTTATGAAGACGTAAGAGATTTGCCCAACAAGGAGAAAACAGAAGATCACTGTTGGTGTTTGGCAAAAAGGAAGGAAGAAATGAACATGCAAGGAGCAGTAGACATTATATCTCAGGTACCGTGTATTCAAAGAATACACCACTCCTCCCCTTTCCAGCTCTTACAGGGATTCTAATTTACCTATTATTTGGCGTAAACTTGAAGCCCTTCGCAATTCTTTCTGGAAGAGGTGGAACTTGGAATATTTAACTTCCTTGCAACGGAGACAGAAGTGGTTTCTTTCCAGTCCCGACATCAAAGTGGGGGACTTGGTCTTGGTTAGGGATGTTTCTCCTCCCCTGGTCTGGATTTCTGGTAGAGTGACCGAGTGTTATCCTGGAAGAGATGGGAGAGTCAGGGAGGCCAAAATCTTGACCACTAATGGTCATATCACAAGACCACTGTCTTCAATTGCTTCATTACCTTTAAATGTTTAATTGTTTTTCCTGCTCTCTGTTGGTGTTTGTCCCTCCCAGTATGGTGTATTCGTGGAATACACGGTATGATAGAGTATTATTTTTAATGCTCTTTGCATGTTCATTTTTTCCTTTTTATCAAACACCAACAGTGATCTCCTAGTTTCTCTTTGGTGGTCATGTCTCTTATGTTCTTTGTGAGTCTGTTCTAGATATATATCTTCCATGACCCACCTAGCGTCATCTAGCAGCGAATCTCAGAAGTTCCTCAATTCTTCCCTGTACAAGAGGACTTACTTATCAATTTGGCCATCAGATCTCGTCGCCATCGCCAGCTATCATCTCTGTGATCAAGAGAACTTCGTCTACCTTTTCACCCACCATGCTGTGCTAGTATCGCCTGGTATCAACTCTTTGAAGACCATTCATCAAGAAGAACTTTTAGTTTTATAAAGTTGTCTATTCTGTTATGTTCTCCTTTTGTCTCCTACCCCCACTTTTTTCCTTCCTTGGTCCCTCCGCGCTTCGCTGAGCATGTCTCACTTGTACTTGAGCCAGTCTCCTCAAACCAAGAGGCACTCTCTACATTCTACGCCATGTAGGCACATTAAGTTTATACGTCAAAGGGAACTTCACCTTCGCCATGCAACAAAGATAAGTACATACTTCAGGTTTTAACCTCATCTTCATCGGTTTTACTGTCTTCATGCTTTTAACGATTATTTTATAGGCAGTGTGAGTTATTTATTTGTGGCAATAATCATTCTTCGTGGGATTTTCCATGTTGGGCTTCTGTCCAATTAAGCCAACCTTCGTAAAAAGCAGCATTTCGTATGCTTATTAAATGATCTTCTCACAACGGGGGATATTATAGAATACCCACTGTCTATAAATATTAAGCTTGTTCCACCGCTGGAGTAACTTTGGCCCTATTCTTCCATTAGGATCGTTCTGGAACCTTCCAGAATCTGCACTTTATCTACAAGTCACGCCGTCATGTATCTTTCACTCACTTGTGGGAATGCCATTTCAAACTAAGGAATCTACCTTATAAATTAATGCTCAATAGCTAAATTTTCTTCGACCGTTGAGATTTTTCTGGCACATTTAATTGTAATCCACAACTTTCTCAAGTAATAGACTTTCGCCTATCTAGTGCAACCAGTCATTTTCCACGATTGCAATAACTTTCTTTGCCATAACCTTTTGCGCTACTACAGTGAACTTTTCCTCCATTTCAACGAACTATAGTGATAAACAGTGTTCTTTCAGTAATTCTTCCGCGTCGCGCTCGTCCGATCATTATAAACACGGCCAAGAACATTTACCTTTCATCCCAATTGCTCTTTCCTAAACCTCTTACTAACAACCCATAATAAATTGTTAATTTAGGTCTGTTTCAACGAGGTGTCAATCTAAAG
The DNA here is from genome assembly GCA_946902985.2 of Meconema thalassinum. Classification (NCBI taxonomy): domain Eukaryota; kingdom Metazoa; phylum Arthropoda; class Insecta; order Orthoptera; family Tettigoniidae; genus Meconema; species Meconema thalassinum. The sequence goes on from OX336393.1 coordinate 343,758,427, forward strand.
ATGTGCCCTCCCATTTTTTCTTATGTGTAATTAATTAACTTCTGCATAACTACGTGTCTTGTACACGGTTCAAATTATCTTGTTTCTCCCTTCTAATTTAGGGGATACAATTCTTTCAACTTATAAGTGAGTTATTTCTAGGTTTCACGAAAGGGAAACTTGCCCCATTTGTCTCGTGATTCCTATCTAAACATAGGAGGTCTAGAACCTTCCTTTTGACTTTCTCTTCAGGTTTCACAGTAAGTGACCTGTCCTATTTGTGTAACTACTAAAAGTAATGCTGCTTCAATACAAGAAGTTCTAGGAACTTCTATCTTATTCTTCCTGTTTTTGTTATTGTTATTTTCTAAGTTGTTACTCTCTCTAGAACATTCTCTCCGGAATTTCTCAAAGTACACACCTTGTACTCTAGTTGTTGTTAAACTTTAATCACTTTAATTGTCTTTAAAATTTTGAATTTTTATCTTCGCTATTTTAAATCCTTGCGAGGATTTTATAAAGGTTTGAAACCTAATAAATTGTTAATTGCCTGGCGCATATGTTAAATGTTTTCTGAGGTCTGCGACCCCGAAGTTGTTAACCAAATTGAAAATATATATTTGTTAAAGTTATCAACTTCTTTAGAATTGTTAAATAAATTAAGAGTTTCTTTTCGCTTTTTCATTTTTCTAGTACAACGGTTAGGCAAGAACCTGTCTTCCTTGGCTCTTCCTACTCAATGCCATTAAATCTATTGATAGGGCTTTCACCACTCGTTGCATTTGAGCAAGAACTCTTAGTGGTAATCTCGTTAAAGTTTCTCTTAGCTTTAATAGCTAATTCTAACTGGCCAGTAAGGCAAGTACAGCTCGCTACGCCAGCTACCTGCTTGTGGAGATCCTCTCCGAAAACTTATGGTTGGTTTTCCAAAAGATAAGTGTTTCTCTTTGCCGAAACTTTTAGTCGGCTCCTTGCTGAGTAAAAGCTTAGCCATTTCCAAATGCAACTATTGGTTCACTTACCAAAATTACTCCCCAAGGTATAATTTTTTTTTTATCACTATCCTTCTTGGAAGCACTTGGTCGCATTTTCAGGAACTTTATAACTTCGAAAACTGGAAATACTAAACCTGATTCTAATTATTGGCATTTTTCGAATTACTTTGCAAAAACGAATTTCTTTGAACATACATACAATAAATCTGTTCCTCTCTGTCTTGCCAGACCATCACCCTTCCACATAGTAGGCATATGCATGCTTGAGAGGGAATACACTAAAGCCACTCTCTTGCAAACCGCCCAAGTCCTAGCTGCGTTTCCCGTCTGCTTCGACCAGGTCCTTACCCACTTTAGGTATCAGAAAGCGGATTTGCAGTGGCAACCGCCTCTGAGTGCATTTAAAGTTACATTTATAATTTTTGTGGGACTCTCCTCCTATTTCTCTATCCTTTCTCTCCAGTCCGAAGCCCACCTCCTTTTCTTTATCATCTTCCCTTGGTGGTTAGGTTTTTCCACAGCCAATAATCTACCCAGATGTGGCATTCAAAACTGGGATTTGCATAAAACAACGTATGTGGTTGGGTGAATGTTCAAATTTCAGTTGCCTTTTCCCGGGTTTAATTACAGCTAAAAGCTTGAATTTATTTCCAGGTTGGAGGCTTAAAGGCAAAATCCACTTATTTCAATTTAGAAACTATGTGTAGTACATGGTGGCAGTGTAAATTTTCAAAATGTAATTGCCTTTTCTTGGAATTGAGCTATAAACCTGAACGTTTGTGCTGTAATGGAGAACTAAGATACGAATTAACAGCTATTACTTTTGAGATCATGACAAGCAATAAACCGACATGACAGCTATGCGTAATTTCAAAATTTAACTGCTTCTTCTCAGAACCTCTTACACCTAAAAGCCTAATGTTGTGGGCCATGACAGACCACTTAAAGGCATGTTTATTTCTTAAATTGTAAATACTAGTAGTAATGAACCAACATAGTCCCGCGGATTTTTATAATTTAACTAGCTGTACCCGGCATGCGTTGCAATGCCAATCAAAGAAAGTGTTGTCGTTGAAATTCAGTTTCTTGAAGTGCTTTTGGATACACAACATGTTTTTCAATTTCCGTTAACTGCCTCTAAGTTATCGTAAAATTGATTTTCTAATTTAGAACCATTCGTGGGAGCGTGCACAACAACTTTCAAAAGTTTCATCGCAATAGGATGAATGGCATATGAAGGTATACAGGATTTTGTTTGAACGATTCGTGCGCTGTCACTCATTTCTTGATTCTACTCGTACGCTACATATTGAGAAATGGATTTACTAAGTCGAATCCCTACCCTGGCGTGTACACAATAACTCATCAAGGTTTCATCACAATCGAAGAAGGTTATATGAACGCATAGGGGATTTTGTTGAAACCCTTCGCGCGTCGTCACCCATTTGTTGCATATACTCGTGCGCTACCTATTGTGAAATGGATTTACTAAGTCGAAACCCTACCCTGGCGTATACACAATAACTCATCAAGGTTTCATCACAATCGAAGAAGTTTATATGAACGCATAGGGGATTTTGTTGAAACCCTTCGCGCGTCGTCACCCATTTGTTGCATATACTCGTGCGCTACCTATTGAGAAATGTATTACTAAGTCGAAGCCCTTCCCTGGCGAGTACACAATAACTCATCAAGGTTTCATCGCAATCAAAGAAGGATATATGAACGCATAGGGGATTTTTTTGAAACCCTTCGCGCGTCGTCACCCATTTGTTGCATATACTCGTGCGCTACCTATTGTGAAATGGATTTACTAAGTCGAAACCCTTCCCTGGCGTGTACACAATAACTGATCAATATTTCATCGCAATCGGATGAATAGTACATGAACGCATAACGGAATTTGTTTAAACGATTCGCGCCCCGTCACTCATTTGTTGAATCTACTCGTGGGCTACCTACTGTAAAATGTATTTACTAAGTTAGAAACCGTCACGTAAGTGTCCACAACATCTCAACCAAGTTTCATCGCTATCGGACTAATGGGATATGAAGACATAGGGGACTGTATTGAAACGCTCCGCGTGTTGTCATTCATTTGTCGAATTTACTCGTGTGCTACCTACTGTGAAATGTATTTACTAAGCCAGAAACCTTCCTTGGAGTGTCCACTATATTTCACCCAAGTTTCACCGCTAACGGCAGAATGGTATATGACCTTATACGGGACTTGGTTGAAACGCTTCGCGTGTCGGCGCTCATTTCGTGATTCTACTCTTGCGCTACGTATTCTAATATGGATGTACTCAGCCAGAAACCTTCCCTGTAGTGTACATAACATCTCACCCAAGTTTCATCGCAATCGGATGAATGGTATGTGAACGTATACGGGATGTTGTCTAACGCTTCGCGCGTAGTCACTCATTTGTTGAATCTAAACGTGCGCTTCGTATTGTAAAATGGATTTACATAGCCAGAAACCTTTCCTGGAGTGTACACATCAATTCACCAAACATTTATCACTATCAGACGAATGGTATATGACCTTATACGGGACTTTGTTGAAACGCATCGCGTGTCATCGCTCATTTGTTGAATCTACTGGTGCGCTACCTATTGTAAAATGGATGTGCTAAGCCTGAAACCTTCCCTGGAGTGTACACAACATCTCACGCAAATTTCATCGCTGTCAGATGAATGGCATATGACCTTATATGGGACTTTGTTGAAACGCTTCGCGCGTCGTCGTTCATTTGTTGATTCTACTCGTGCTCTACCTATTTTTAAAGGGATTTATTAAGCCAGAAACCTTCCCTGGAGTGCACACAAAATCTCAGCCTAGTTTCATCGTTATCGGATGAATGGTATATGGAAGCATACGTGACTTTGTTGAAATGCTTCGCGCGTCGTAGCTCATTTGTTGAATCTACTCGTGCGCTGCCTATTGTGAAGTGAATTTACTAAGTCAGAAACCTTCCTTGGAGTGTACTCAACATCTCACCCAATTTTCATCGCAATCGGATGAATGGTATATGAACGCATAGGAGACATACACATCCACAGACAGACAGACAAACTATCACGTAAAATTGATTTTTATATTATACAAGCTGTACCCGGCATGCGTTGCAATGCCAATCAAAGAAAGTGTTGGCGTTGAAATTCTGTTTCTTGAAGTGCTTTTGGATACACAACATGTTAACTGCCTCTAAGCTATCGTAAAATGGATTTTCTAATTTAGAACCATTCGTGGAAGCGTGCACAACAACTTTCTAAAGTTTCATCGCTGTCACTCATTTTTTGAATCTACTCGTACGCTACCTGTTGTGAAATGGATTTACTAAGTCGAAACCCTTCCCTGGCGTGTACACAATAACTCATCAATGAATCATCGCAATCGGATGAATTGTATATGCACGTATAGGGGTTTTTGTTTAAACGATTCGTGCGCTGTCACTCATTTGTTGAATCTACTCGAACGCTACCTATTGAGAAATGTATTACTAAGTCTAAGCCCTTCCCTGGCTTGTACACAATAACACATCAAGGTTTCATCGCAATCGAAGGATGTTATATGAATGCAATAGGGGATTTTGTTGAAACGCTTCGCGCGTCGTCACCCATTTGTTGCATCTACTCTTGCGCTACTTATTGTGAAATGGATTTACTAAGTCCCCTTCCCTGGTGGGTACACAATAACTGATCAATGTTTCATCGCAATCGGATGAATAGTATATGAACGCATACCTGATTTTGTTTAAACGATTCGCGCTCCGTCACTCATTTCTTGAATCTACTCGTGCGCTACCTACTGTAAAATGTATTTACTAAGTTAGAAACCGTCACATAAGTGTCCACAACATCTCACCCAAGTTTCATCGCTATCGGACTAATGGGATATGAAGACATAGGGGACTGTATTGAAACGCTCCGCATGTCGTCGTTCATTTGTCGAATCTACTCGTGTGCTACCTACTGTGAAATGTATTTACTAAGCCAGAAACCTTCCTTGGAGTGTCCACCATATTTCATCCAAGTTTCACCGCTAACAGCAGAATGGTATATGACCTTATACGGGACTTTGCTGAAACGCTTCGCGCGTCGTCCCTCATTTGTTGAATCTACTTGTGCGCTGCATATTGTTTAGTGGGTTTACTAAGCCAGAAATTTTCCATGACGTGTACACAACATCTCACCCTAGTTTCATAGCTACGGACGAATGGTACATGAATGCATACGGGACTTGGTTGAAACGCTTCGCGTGTCGTGCTCATTTGTTGATTCTACTCTTGCGCTACATATTGTAATATGGATGTACTCAGCCAGAAACCTTCCCTGGAGTGTACACAACATCTCACCAAAGTTTCATCGCAATCGGATGAATGGTATGTGAACGTATACGGGACGTTGTCGAAACGCTTCGCGCGTAGTCACTCATTTGTTGAATATAAACGTGCGCTTCGTATTGTAAAATGGATTTACTTAGCCAGAAACCTTTCCTGGAGTGTACACAACAATTCAGCAAACATTTATCACTATCAGACGACTGGTATATGACTTTATACGGGACTTTGTTGGAACGCTTCGCGTGTCATCGCTCATTTGTTGAATCTACTGGTGCGATACCTATTGTAAAATGTATGTACTAAGCCAGAAACCATCCCTGGAGTGTACACAACATCTCACCCAAGTTTCATCGCTATCGGATGAATGGTATATGAAATTATATGGGACTTTGTTGAAACGCTTCGCGCGCCGTTGCTCATTTGTTGATTCTACTCGTGCTCTACCTATTTTTAAAGGGATTTACTAAGCTAGAAACCTTCCCTGGAGTGCACACAAAATCTCAGCCTAGTTTCATCCCTATCGGATGAATGGTATATGGAAGCATACGTGACTTTGTTGAAATGCTTCGCGCGTCGTAGCTCATTTGTTGAATCTACTCGTGCGCTGCCTATTGTGAAGTGAATTTACTAAGTCAGAAACCTTCCTTGGAGTGTACTCAACATCTCACCCAATTTTCATCGCAATCGAATGAATGGTATATGAACGCATAGGAGACATACACACCCACAGACAGACAGACAGACAAACTATCACGTAAAATTGATTTTTATATTATACAAGCTGTACCCGGCATGCGTTGCAATGCCAATCAAAGAAAGTGTTGGCATTGTAATTTGGTTTCTTCAAGTGCTTTTGTATACACAATTTTTCCTTCAATTTCCGTTAACTGCCTCTAAGCTATCGTAAAATGGATTTACTAATTTTGGAACATTTGTGGGAGAGTGCGCAACAACTCACCAAAGTTTCATCGCAATCGTATGAATGGCATATGAACGCTTACGGGATTTTGTTTAAATAATTCGCGCGCCGTCACTCATTTGTTGAATCAACTCGCGCGCTACCAACTGTACAATGGATTTACTAAGTCAGTAACCTTCCCTGCAGTGTGCACAACAACTTACCCTAGTTTCATCACAATCGGACGAATGGTATATGAACGCAGATAGAACTTTGTTGAAACGGTTTGTGCGCCATCACTCATTTGTTGAATCTACTCGTGCGCAAGCCATTATACAATGGAATTACTAAGTTAGAAACGTTCCCTGCAGCGTGCACAACAACTCACCCAAGTTTCATCGCAATTGGATGAATAGTAGGCCTATATGAACGCATACGGGACTTTGTTGAAGCGATTCGCGTGCCTTCGCTCATTAGTTGAATCTACTCGTGCGCTACCTATTGTGCAATGGATTTTCTAAGTCAAAAACCTTCCCTGGACTGTGCACCACATCTCAGCCAAGTTTCATCGTCATCGGACGAATGGTAGGCCTATATGAACGCATACGGTACTTTGTTGAAACGCTTCGCGCGTCGTCGCTCATTTTTTGAATCTACTCGTGCGCTACCTATTGTAAAGTATATTTGCTAAGCCAGAATCCTTCCTTAGAGTGTATTCAATATCTCACCCAATCTACATCGCTATCGGACGAATGGTATATGAACGTATACTTGACTTTGTTGAAACGCTTCGCGCGTCGTAGCTCATTTGTTGAATCTACACGTGCGCTGCCTATTGTAAAGTGGATGTACTGAGCCAGAAAATTTCCCTGCAGTGTACACAACATTTTACGCAAGTTTCATAGCTATCGGACGAATGGTATATGAATGCATACGGGACTTTGTTGAAACGCATTGCGTGTCGTCGCTCATTTGTTGAATCTACTTGTGCGCTATCTACTGTGAAATGTATTCACTAATTTTGAAACCTTCACGTAAGTGTACACAACATCTCACCCAAGTTTCATCGCTATCGGACGAATGGTATATGAACACATACGGGACTTTGTTGAAATGCTTCGCGCATCGTCGCTCATTTGTTGAATCTACGCGTGCGCTACCTATTGTAAAATGGATTTACTAAGTCAGAAACCTTCTTTGGAGTGTACTCAACATCTCACCAAAGTTTCATCGCAATCGGACGAATGGTATATGAACGCATAGGAGACATACAGACATACCCACAGACAAACTATCACGTTACATTGATTTTTATATATAGAGACAAGCTGTACCCGGCATGCGTTGCAATGCCAATCAAAGAAAGTGTTGGCTTTGAAATTCTGTTTTTTGAAGTGCTTTTGGATACACAACATGTTTTTCAATTTCCGTTAACTGCCCCTATGCTATCGTAAAATGGATTTTCTAATTTAGAATCAATCGTGGGAGCGTGCACAACAACTTGCAAAAGTTTCATCGCAACCGGATGAATGGTATATGAACGTATACGGGATTTTGTTTGAACGATTCGTGCGCTGTCACTCATTTGTTGATTCTACTCGTACGCTACCTATTGAGAAATGATTTTGCTAAGTCGAAACCCTACCCTGGCGTGTACACAATATCTTATCAAGGTTTCATCACAATCGAAGATGGTTATATGAACGTATAGGGGATTTTGTTGAAACGCTACGCGCGTTGTCACCCATTTGTTGCATATACTCGTGCGCTACCAATTGTGAAATGGATGTACTAAGTCGAAACCCTTCCCTGGCGTGTACACAATAACTCATCAATGTTTCCTCGCAATCGGATGAATGGTATATGCACGTATACCGGGTTTTGTTTAAACGATTCGTGCGCTGTCACTCATCTGTTGAATCTACTCGTGCGCTACCTATTGAGAAATGTATTACTAAGTCGAAGCCCTTCCCTGGCGTGTACACAATAACTCATCAAGGTTTCATCGCAATCGAAGAAGGTTATATGAACCCAATAGGGGATTTTGTTAAAACGCTTCGCGCGTCGTCACCCATTTGTTGCATCTACTCTTTTGCTACTTATTGTGAAATGGATTTACTAAGTCGAAACCCTTCCCTGGCGTGTACACAATAACTGATCAATGTTTCATCGCAATCGGATGAATAGTATATGAACGCATACCGGATTTTGTTTAAACGATTCGTGCCCCGTCACTCATTTGTTGAATCTACTCGTGCGCTACCTACTGTAAAATGTATTTACTAAGTTAGAAACCGTCACGTAAGTCTCCACAACATCTCACCCAAGTTTCATCGCTAACGGACTAATGGGATATGAAGACATAGGGGAGTGTATTGAAACGCTCCGCGTGTCGTCGTTCATTTGTCGAATCTACTCGTGTGCTACCTACTGTGAAATGTATTTACTAAGCCAGAAACCTTCCTTGGAGTGCCCACCATATTTCTCCCAAGTTTCACCGCTAACGGCAGAATGGTATATGACCTTATACGGGACTTTGTTGAAACGCTTCTCGCGTCGTCCCTCATTTGTTGAATCTACTTGTGCCTTGCCTGTTGTATAGTGGATTTACTAAGCCAGAAACCTTCCATGAAGTGTACACAACATCTCACCCAAGTTTCATAGCTATCGGACGAATGGTATATGAATGCATACGGGACATGGTTGAAACGCTTCCCGTGTTGTCGCTCATTTGTTGATTCTACTCTTGCGGTACTTATTGTAATATGGATGTACTCAGCCAGAAACCTTCCCTGGAGTGTACACAACATCTCACCCAAGTTTCATCGCAATCGGATGAATGGTATGTGAACGTATACGGGACGTTGTCGAAACGCTTCGCGCGTAGTCACTCATTTGTTGAATCTAAACGTGCGCTTCGTATTGTAAAATGGATTAACTAAGCCAGAAACCTTTCCTGGAGTGTACACAACATTTCACCAAAAATTTATCACTGTCAGACGAATAGTATATGACCTTATACGGGACTTGGTTGAAACGCTTCGCGTGTCATCGCTCATTTGTTGAATCTACTGCTGCACTACCTATTGTAAAATGGATGTACTAAGCCAGAAACCTTCCCTGGAGTGTACACAACAGCTCACCCAAGTTTCATCGCTATCGGATGAATGGTATATGACCTTATATGGGACTTTGTTGAAAAACTTCGCGCGTCGTCGCTCATTTGTTGATTCTGCTCCTGCTCTTCCTATTTTTAAAGGGATTTACTAAGCCAGAAACCTTCCCTGGAGTGCAAACATCTCAGCCTAGTTTCATCGCTATCGGACGAATGGTATATGAACGCATACGTGACTTTGTTGAAATGCTTCGCGCGTCGTAGCTCATTTGTTGAATCTACTCGTGCACTGCGTATTGTAAAGTGGATTTACTAAGCCAGAAAATTTCCCTGATGTGTACACAACATTTTACGCAAGTTTCGTAGCTATCGGACGAATGGTATATGAATGCATACGGGACTTTTATGAAACACTTTGCGTGTCGTCGCTCATTTGTTGAATCTACTCGTGCGCTATCTACTGTGAAATGTATTCACTAATTTTGAAACCTTCACGTAAGTGTATACAACATCTCACCCAAGTTTCATCGCTATCGGACGAATGGTATATGAACACATACGGGACTTGTTTGAAACGCTTCGCGCATCGTCACTCATTAGTTGAATCTACGCGTGCGCTACCTATTGTAAAATGGATTTACTAAGTCAGAAACCGTCCTTGGAGTGTACTCAACATCTCACCCAAGTTTCATCGCAATCGGATGATTGGTATATGAACGCATAGGAGACATACCCACAGACATACCCACAGACAAACTATCACGTTACATTGATTTTATATATATAGATAGATTGCCCATTTCTGGCAACTTAATCATTTTAGTGTAGTTAAACTTGGTACGACAAGTGTATTTCGTTGGAATAGCAGTAATGAAGAGGCAGACTGATTAGCAAAAAAATAAAAAGGTACCACACTACACCAATCTGTCAGTAAGACTGATTTTATGTGAGCAAAAAGGATTTTGAAAAATACTATCAAAAACAGGTGTGAAGAAATGGCAAAGAAAACAGCAGCAACCAAATTATGGAAGGACATTGTTGCTAAATGGTATCAATGTAAATTGACACCAAGACGAGAAGCCTTCTTTAGACTTTACACTGGTCATGACTGCCTTGCAGCTCATCTGAAACGAATAAACATCCTGAGATCTGAAAAATGCACACTTTGTCACGAACCTGGAAGTAAAATGGATAAGGGGCACCTGCTGCATTGCAACAAACTTGATGTGACTGCTAGAACTTCAGGAAACCTCACTCAACTCTATTGGAACGCAAGAAAGCTGATGGATTGGAATCCGGGCTATCCATAAGAAACAACAACAATATGGCATTCAATTTGATTTTTCAAAACTGCCAAGATCGCAGTTGCTTGAATTTCTAAATAAATATATATATTTATTTCATGCATCTTTTTACAGCTATTGGAGTGATTTGTGGTTAATCCATCACATGGAGTCTTGTTTTATTTGAGAAAGGACCAGAATTTATAACAAGTAGTTCCGTGAAGAACTATACAGCCTATTTTCATATATCCTACTTATGTTAATTGCCACTTTCAACATACACAATTTCAGTTTGATTGCTGTAATAGATTCGTAGATATTGAGAACCGACTAAATATTTCGGATGGTCGCCATGTTGGATTTTATATATGTAGGTCCTAGAGTTATGTACTGTTACATGCAGATTATTGTGAACGTGTAGTATTCAAACTTCAATCGCATAATTAGGACACAAGAAAAAACAAGGAGATTTAAAAAATTTTCACAGCTGCCATCTTGAGGTTATGGAAACAATTGAAATAAATTAGATGCCAGTGGATTAACATTCGGATAAAGATTTACTGTACCAAGTTTCACTGCACGCGGATGGTTAAATTGCGAGAAACGTCCATGTGAATATTTATAATTCGCGTCACCGCCATGTTGGATTTGTGATCACCAGGTTATTTAAAGTCCTATAGGTGAACTTAAGTTCATAGCCCCTATGAACATAAAAAAAATGCAGTTTGATTGCTAAAATAGATTCGTAGATATTCAGTATCGTCTAAATATTTCGGATGGTCGCCATGTTGGATTGTTAAATGTATAGGCCATAGAGTCATGTACCATTAAAGGAAAATTATTGCGTAGGTTCATTATTCAAACTTTCACTTCGATCACATGACTACATCACAAGAAATAAAAACTTAATTTTAAAATTCGCACTGCCGCCATCTTGAGGTTAAGTAAACAATTGAACTAAATTAGATACCAGTGCATTACAATGTGTATAAATATTTCCTGTACCAGGTTTCAGTGCGCTTGGAACGTTAAATCGCGAGAAAGGTCTATTTAAAATGTTCAAATTCGCTTGGCCGCCATGTTCGTCTTGTAGTTAACCGGTTTTTGAAAATCTTGTATATGGACTTCCAGTAGTGCCCTTTATCTCCGTAAAAAATTTTAGGGAGATACCGCTAATAGTTTCAGAGATATAGAATGCCGGTGAAATATTTCGCTCATCCGCCATCTTGTGATTATGTAAACAATTGAACGAAGTTAGATGTCGGTGCATTACAATGTATATAGACATATACTGTACCAAGTTTCATTGCGTTTGGTTGGTCAAATCGCGAGAAACGTCTATTTAAAAGTCGCAAATTCGCTTGGCCGCCATGTTGGTTTTGTAGTTACCAGGTTTTCAAAAGTCACATAAGTGAACTTATAGTAGTTCCCTCTATCACCATAGAAAATGTCAGGGTAATATCGGTAATAGTTTCGGAGATATTGAATGCTGGTGAAATATTTTGCACAGCCGCCATGTTGGATTGGTGAGTCGTAACAAAATTTGAAGGGCACGGTCGAGGTCGCCGGGAATAGTGCTATGAACTTTCCGAGTTTCATTGAATTCGCTCCTGCCGTTTAGATTTTATTAGGGGGACACACACACACGAATCACACACACACACACACACACACACACGCACACACACACGGACAAAAGGTGATCTCATAAGCCTATTTTTTCAAAATTGAAAATAGGCTAAAAACAGGTGATTCAGTTCTTTGTGAATTTTTTGTTTTTTCCCATTTCTGACGAGAGAATGCTTAGTTGTTGTTGGTTTTCTGTTCCAGACCCGGAACTATGATATTGAGCTTTCCAACACAGGTGTTGTTCCAATCCTTTATAATTGGTATTTTCAAACACTGGAGCAGAATCAAATTCTTCCTAAAAATTCCATGTCACTTGAGGGAACTCTTCAACTTTCTGCTAAATCTTCAGCTGGTAGTACTGCAACAGTTTTAGATAGTCAAACTGTTCAACCGTTGCCAGTAAAAATGAGTTCAATAAATGAACCATCACAGAAATCATTGGAGCTACTAGATGCTATCCCAAGTGGGAAAAGATTTATTGGGCCACAACCTTTGCCTGAAAATGGTATGTAAACAATATTAGTTCTAATATTAATATTTTAATAATAGTTCTGTAAACTGTATATAAATTGTAATATTTTCTTATATTGAACTCTAATATATTTGGTATGTCATGTCAAACTTAATTTCTACCAACTTAGTAAGCTGTACATTATTTTTACTGTTAAGTGACTGGGTCGTCAGTTGGTGGAGGAGGTCATGTTCATTCTTAACAGTGCTGCTTGATGCTTATGGTTTGTTCTTTGTAATGTGGCATGCCGGTGTGTTACACATACTGTAAAAGTGAGTTATGTTCACTATGAGATCTTTACCCTTACATCGAACATAACTGCCCAAGCATCATCTGAGAAAAATTCAATATCTCTCTCTGCAGAGGTTTCAATGTCTCATAATCAGTGATGATCAAATCCAGTTATCTGATACATCTTGTTATGAAAGTTGTCGCAGAACAATGCAATCCATCCATGATGAATAGGGATTGTGGAGTTCAGTCAAGTGGACGTAGATAGAGTCTTACTTAACAAGGCGTAAACGAGGATGATGGAACCAGATTACTTAATGAAATTGTCCAATGAGGGTATTATTAAATTTGGAATACCCCAGGGATTGATTTTGGGCCCACAACTCTTTCTTCTATATATCAATGACATAACACAGAACTTTGATTCTCATAAGGAAATTTTGTGTGCGAACGATACAACACTCGTAATAAAAGGTGAAACTAAACTGGTCTTACAGCAGAATAGGAATCCTGCGAAGCCCAATATAACATTAAATGGTCATCAAATATAAAATAAATCAGAAACAAAGTTTTTAGGACTATGGATACAACATGACTTGAAATGGAATAAACATATACAATATCTGAATACTAAACTGAACTCGATGTGCTTTGCGTTACGTATTTTGAAAACTTGCACTAGCATGCACACATTAAGAAATACTTATTTTGCTTATTTCCATTCATACTTAAGATATGGGGTCATATTTTGGTGTATGTCACCAGATGTACTAAGCACGTTTAGGAAACAAAAGAGGGCGATTAGAATTATGGCAAATGTAAACACTAGAGAATCATGTAGACCTCTGTTTAAAGATTTAAAAATTCTCCCACTGCCCTGCATTCATATCTTTGAAAGTATTATGTTTCTTAAAAAGAATTTAATGAATAAAGACGTTTTTCTTAAAACAAACAATGATGTTCATAGACATAACACAAGACAAAATCATAACATTCAAATTTCACACACACACACACACATACACACACAAGCATATAGCCTATCAAAAAGGAACTTTTCACACAGGAGTTAAATTATACAATAAACTACCCCAGTACTGGTATATAAAATTTGCCCCAAAAATAAAAACCTTTCAAAGAATGTTGAAAGCTTATCTGCAGTGCCATTGTTTTCATTCTGTAGTTGAATATCGTAGCATATAGGAGCGATTAAATCTATAACTATATTTTACTTTTCTATTTTAATTGTAATACTTAGCTGTAAGTTGCTGTATGTATATAATTAAGTTTTCATATTGTGATAATACAGTAAGGTGTAAATAGTTGTCCAATAAGATTGTACCGGTATCTCTTAAGATCTGTTATTATAAGTTATAAATAGGGTAGTATTAGTAATATATACCTGTAAGTAAAAGTAAAGCTGTAATTCCTACTGCTCAGACAAATAAAGGGGTCTGGTCTAGGGATATTCCTAGAGCTCGTGTATTAATAGTTGTTGTAATAAAATTTACTGCTCCTAAAATTGAGGAAATTCCGGCTAAATGAAGTGAAAAAATTGCTAAGTCTACAGAGGCTCCTGCATGAGCGATATTCGCAGAGAGCGGCGGGTAGACAGTTCAACCAGTTCCAGCTCCGTTTTCTACTAGGCTTCTTGCTAACTGACACCATGAGAAAACGGAGAAGTGCCTTTTACGGTCTTATAACAAGAATGAACCCAGTGCGATTGACAAGTAGGATGTTCACCTACTTCCTCAAAAAGAAAACCAAGGGAACTTGGTTCACTGAGGTGGACAAAGATTTACAAGAAGTGGGAATTACAACCAACGATATCTGGGAACGTGCCCCCCCCCCTTAAGCAAAAACTAACAGCGCGCCGATATTTCCAAGAAAAGCTTAAGCTTTCAACAGGCAAGACGTGGACTGAGAAAGGGAAACAGCAGCATTGAGAACTAATGCGAAAGTACAAGGAGGATGATAAAGCTCGATGCAGCATGAAGCAGTTTAATTGACGTGGTCCTTTGATGGCCGAATCGGAAGAAGAAATAGAAGAAGAAGAATATTATTGGTTTTACGCCCCTGTGGAATACTGAAGCTTTTAGAGACGCCAGGGTGTGGAATTTTGTCCCGAAGGGGATCTTTAACGTGCCAGTAAATCTACTGACACGGCTCCCTCGCATTTGCGCACCCTCAAATGCCGACTGACTGCGCTGGAATTCGATCCCGCTATCCTTTGCTCAGGAAGCGAGAACGTTACCGCTGAGCCACGCAGCCAGTCATAATAGAAAATTTACGGGTTATAACCTGAACGTTTAGCTTCTTAGACCATTGGCGTAGAAATGCGAACAACAAAAGCACAAATTTCTACATTGTTCAATCGTCAAATGACACACGATCAGAAAAGCTCGCCAACCCTGATGTTGAATAATTTACTCCGCACTTAATGTAGCCTACATGGATTGGCATGCCTGAAGTTGAAAAGGGAAAAATGAGCTGTGTTGTGTTACAATTTTTTCTATTGTTTAAAATGTGAAAGACTCATAATTATGTGTGTAGAGTATTTGTTGCTACTTCAGATATCAACCTCTACATTGACAAGGGCGTAGCTGTAACAGGGTGCTGAAGTTGCTTTATGGTGGAATCCTATACTTTGAGTCTTCTTCTCAGCTTACCCTCGAAAAAATTTCACGCCACGCCACTGCAGCAGGCATATGGCAAGGACGCATTTGACTCCTCACCCAGTGGCGGCTGGTGCATATATTCAGTTGTGTGGCATGTAACCCATCCCCCCACAAAAAATAAATATACTGTGTTTAGAAACACAATTTATAGAAACACTCCCTCAGTAACACTCAAGAGGCGATTCACTGAGTTTTCCATACTGAACAAATTATAGTTCATTGACTTACAAAATGTGGCTATAGGATAGGTAAGTTGGGAGTATTAAAAGACCTTCTGACGAGAATAGCTGTTGGCTCCATTTATTTTTTCCACCGTTTACTTTGAGCAACTCCCTCTAAAATGCTGACGCAGAGTCTAGAAGGAGCCACCTGCTACGTTCTCATTTCATGTGACCAGTGCTGCCGCTGTGTGCTCGAACGAAGAATGGATGTGATGTCTTGGCTGTTGTCCCAACAGCACAATGGAAAAGGTGGGCGCGCATGCGCAGAAGGCAGAGTTCATGTTTGCAGGCAATAAATGTAGAAATTCTCACTGAGCTGCGATCTACACAGCCAGTGCCAGACGGGGAATGGAGCGCGTGACTAGATACCTCGTTGTGAGGGGAGTTGATATATTTCCAATCATTTAATACACTGTACTTGATTGTAGATAATATTCATCATCATCATCATCTTCATTTCCCCTTTTCCAGCTGACACCGGATGGGAACAAATATGGTTCCTCTCCACTTTGTTCTGTCGTTCCACCATTCCTCTTCCAACACGGTGTTCCTATCCAGGTTCCGTTTTCTAATGCTATTCTTCACCGAGTCCATCCAACGCATTCTTAGTCTTCCTCGTCCTCTCTTCATTGTCATCCGTTTTTCCAGTGCTCGTCTTGGTAGCCTTACTTCATTCATCCGTTTGACATGTCCAAACCATCTCAGACTGTTCTGCTCCAGTTTGTCATTTAGTTTCTGTACTCCCAGTTCTTTCCGTATATCTTCATTTCTCACTCTGTCTCTCCTCGTTTTCTGGACCATACTTCTCTGGAATCTCATATCAGCTGCCCGTACTCGGCTCTCATCCCTCATAATATTATTAAATAAATAATAATAGTATATAAAATTTTAAATATTAATAAATAAATAAGGCGGAGCCGCCCCTGTCCTCACCAGCCATTTTTAGCAAGCTCGAAACATTATTAAGTGTTTACAACTTTCAACAACAACCATCTGTACATCTTTACAACATTAATGACTTTTGTAATGCAACAATGATACAATGGTCTATAGAGAAGATTAAGAGCTACGATGTTTTTCCACATCACATTTGACTCAGCATGAGTCTTCAGAATATTCCCTTAGAGGAATTTTAAGGTGTTTTTGTGTATGTGTGTCATTGTTTTCCCTCAAAGTATGCATGCCACCACTATTTTAATAAATGCTTCACCATTTTTAACATCTCTTGTTTCACAATTTAAATTTAGTTATGTACCGTACTTAATTGTCGATGTTTTTAATGCTTGCTTATGTGCTTGTAAAGGCTGATGAAGGGCCAAAAATGTTAGGCCTTGAAACATGTACCTGATTATTAAAAATACAGATGCCATAAGTATTGACTAGGCAGGAAATTTCAATTTTTTGATATTATTAAGTAATTTACTCCATGTACGAGGCACGTCAAGAAAGTAAGTTCCGTTTGGTAATAAAATTAAATTGTGTACAGATACAGTAACATTATTTATTGCACAACATTCTACACCTCTTAAACTACTTTTCCACATAACTGCCTAACTTTTGCAGGCTTTTGTCATAGCGTGGCACAAGTTGTTGGAACCTTCTTCATAGAAGTTTGCCGCCTGTGTCTTCAACCAGTTGGAAACATCTTCTTTCAGCTCGTCGTCATTGTTGAAGTGTTGACCGCCAAGGAAAGACTTGAGATGTGTGAACAGATGAAAGTCGCTAGGAGCGAGGTCAGGGCTGTACGGAGGGTAGTCAAACACGTCCCAGCCAAATCCCTGTAGGAGTTTTTTCGTCACATTTGCAGTGTGTGGTCGTGCGTTGTCGTGAAGAAAATCAACACCTTTTGACAGCAACCCTCGGCGCTTATTCTGTATTGCGCGGTGCAATTTCCTGTCTCGCAGTAAGCATCTGCGTTGATTGTTTGACCACGCGGTAAGAAATCAATGAGTAAGATGCCTTTCCAGTCCCAGAACACTGTGCACATCATTTTCCGAGGTGTCAAGATTTGTTTCGGCTTAACCTTTGCTGGGGATGAAGTGTGCCTCCATTCCATTGATTGTCGCTTACTTTCAGGGGTGTCGTAAGAAACCCAAGTTTCATCTCCTGTGACTATCTGTGTCAGAAATTCTTCGCCGCCTTCATTGTAACGGGTCAAAAACTGAAGTGCACTACCCATCCGTTTTGTTTTGTGTTGCTCCGTAAGAATCTTTGGTACCCAACGTCGGCAAACAGGGGCGGATCTAAGGGAGGGCGAGGAGGGCGACCGCCCAGGGCCCCGCGGCCTGGGGGGCCCCGCGCCATGGATTTATTTTAAATTTAATTAATTAATTAATTATACTTTTCAAACTAATGAGTATATATGTATTTATTTATTTACATAGTTTACGCCCACATTGGAGCACTTAAATCAATCCATATACACTACAGTATTTACTATATTAGTTGTAATGGCTTCTCAATTTCCTCTTCTCCTTCCAGAGCTTCTTTAATCTCTCCGAAGTGGCTGCCCTCTCTTCATTTGTAATGGTGTACTGTTTCGTTTGACTGTTTTTGATTTCAATCTTGTATCCCTACTTCTCAGAATCCTCTTCTCTTTTCTCTCTGCAATTTGTTTCATTGTAATATTTAGCTCGTCTAAATCATTCTGGACCTCAACGAACCAGTTGTTATTGGTTTTACTTTTCCAAAAGAAATTGAATAATTGTTTCAGTAGTCTGGTGTCTGGTAGTCTTACTATAAGGCTGAAAAAGGCAATTCTCCTTTTTTCGCATTGTATCCACAATTGATTCATTTTCCCGATAGACTATTTCATTAGGCAGCAGCCTCCATTGTCCATTTACTTGATGTTTTTTATTGATGATTGTCCTGATGATCCTTCTGTCTATTTTTTGGATTTTATCTGTTGTTGCTTTGGTAATCATCTTAAACAGGGGGTCACTTGCATAAGTTGCTTCAGGTTTAACTATTGAACCATAATGTTTGAATATGGCATTCATCGAGAGAGATTTCTTCTTATAAGTTGACCATGTGACTCGTTGTGCTTGTCTCAGTTTTGTTGTTCTGTACTCTATTGCGGCTTTCTCATTTAGGTTCCAAGTTATAGTTTCCCCAAGATACTTGAACTTTTTACAACCTTAATTTGTTTGTTATTATTTAGTTGAAGGACAGGGGTGTCCACCTCGAAGGTTGGCATAATCTCTGTCTTTTCAAATGAAATTTGTAATCCCACTTTTGCTGCAATGTTTTCCAGTTGTTCAATTTGGACTTTAGCCTCTTCCATATCATTTGCCAGTAGTGCAAGATCGTCTGCAAATGCCAGGCAGTTTAGTTTAATATTTCTACCAATCTTGATGTTTGGTTGGCATTTCTTTCTCCATTCTCTCATGACCTTCTCCAGTACACAATTAAACAAAATAGGTGAGAGACCATCCCCTTGCCGAAGGCCGGTTGTGATTGTAAATGGTTTTGTCAATTCTCCTCTAAATTTAACTTTTGCTTCAGTATTCTTGAGAGTCATTCCAAAAAGGTTGATCAATTTCCTGTGAACACCAAATTCTAGAAGAGTATTCAGTAATGACTTCCGATGAATACTGTCGTAAGCTTTTTTGAAGTCAACAAAAGTGATGACTAGGTTCTTACTTCGAGCTCTGTGATGCTTCATAATCCACTTAAGACTGATGATTTGATCTGGACAATTTCTGCCTGGCCGAAATCCTCCTTGGTACTCTCCAAGTTCTTGGTCCAGTTATTGCTGTATTCTTGAGTGAAGAATTTTTGGAAAGATCTTATATGTGACATCAACGAGGGATATTCCTCTATAATTATTGGGATCTGACCTATCACCTTTCTTGTGTAGGGGGTGGATTATTGCTGTGTTCCATTCCTCAGGCATTTTTTCAGAGTTCCATCTGTTAATAATAAGTTTATGTAAGTTTCGGAGAGTTTGATCATTTGCATTCTTCCATAATTCTGCAACCAACTGATTTTCTCCTGCTGCTTTATAGTTCTTGCGCAAGTTAACGGCTTTGATCACTTCCTCATATGTTGGTGGAATAACCTTTCCTAGTGGTGTTTTGTTTTTAGGTTTGGGGTCAAACTCCAGATTTTCTCTTGGGTCTTCGCAGTTGAGTAATTTTTTGAAGTAGACTGCCAAGATATTGGCATTGTCTTGGTTGTTATGTGCCATTTTCCCATTTTCATTTCTCAGCATAAGTGTAGGTGGGGTATACTTAGACTGATACTGTTTAAACGTCTTGTAATAATCCCTTGTTTTATGTTGCTTGAATGATTCATCTATTGTTCTGAGCATTTCATTCTGATGATTCCTTTTAATTCTTCGAATTTCTTTAGCTGCTTGTCTTCTAGCATTAGTTAGTTCTGTTCTGGATTCGTCGGTTTTTCTTTGTTGATCATTTAACCATGCTTTGTGCCTCAATTGAATTGCCTTATCGCACTCCTCGTTCCACCAAGCATGTCTCTTCCTCCTTTTAATGGGAGCAAGTTCTTCAGCTACTGATTTCAATTTATTAATTATCACCTCTAAGTCATCACTTAGTTGTGTTTTAGATCTCTCCAAGTATACTTTATTGTTCATTAAATAAGTGGGGCCATAATTTTTCATCCTATTGGATTGGGCTGGCTTACGCTTTCTCTTAGGTGTTAGCTTTATTTTTATTTTGGATATGTAATGATCTGAATCAATGTCCACTCCACAGAGAACTTTGACATTATAAATTTCCTTATGATAATTTTTATCCATGGCAACATGATCGATTTGGAATTCCCCCAATTTTATGTTAGGACATTTCCAGGTCATTAATTTGTGTGGTCGCCTCTTAAATCTGGCAGTTTCCAAAATAAATCCATGGTCTGTACAAAGTTCAATTAACCTTTGACCATTCCTGTTTGTTAATTTATGAGCTGGCCATTTTCCTACTACTGGGCGGTATCGCCTTTCTCGTCCTATTTTTGCATTAAAATCTCCAAGCAAGATTTTAACATGTGCATCAGGGATGTTTGATATCATATGGTCGAGTTCCTCCCAAAATTTTTCCACTTCTTCTCTATCCTTTCGGTTTTTATCATTTGTTGGTGCGTGTACATTTATCAAGGTGTAGGTTTTGTTTACAACATTAATTGTTAAGGTTGCTGTCCTCGCCGTGCTCGAGGAGAAGTCCTCTATTGAGTCTATGATATTATTATGAACCAGAAATCCCACTCCGAATTGCGGGACATTCTTCATTACCCTTTTCCCTGGGGGTCCTTTATATAGACGATATCCTCGTGATTCAATTGGATCCTGATCTGTATTTCGAAGTTCTTGGAGCGCTGTTATTAGGATTGTATGTTGATCCATTATATCTGTTAAATGTTTCAACTTACCAAGTTTCAGTAGTGAGTTAATATTTAATGTCGCAAAGTATGAAAACTTTCCTTTCTTGTTGAATTTAAGTTTCTTCTGTTGGGATTTCAGGCGCTCCGACTCGCCTTGATCTTCTATATATATTAATTTTTTTTTTCAGTGTAGCTATGACCTCCCTTGACCGTTTAGCAAGATTAGATTTCAGTGAAACAATAGAAGACTTCAGCCGAAAAAAGGGGCAAAGTAATATTTTAATATTTCATAGTTTACATCATCTTCTTCAAGGGGACTTAAAGGTTTCTTTCATATTATTAAAAAAAATTACTGTAGTGTATTCAAAATATCGTAACTATTCTTTATTTTATTATTATTGCAAAACTACTTTCCATTTGATTTTTTTAAATTTCCTATTGTTTTGGGCCCCACCTTATCATATCGCCCAGGACCCCGCAAGGCCTGGATCCGCCACTGTCGGCAAAGTTTACGAAAGTTCAGTTTTTCGGTAACAATTTCATGAATTAGTGATCGTGAGATTTGGGGAAATTCCATAGCGAGAGCACTAATTGTAAACCTGCGGTTTTCCCGGATCTTGTCTTCTGTAACCAAAGATGGACGCCCACTTCGTTCTTCATCATGCACTTCACTACGTCCTTCATTGAACTGTCGGACCCATCTTCTCACCATTGAATCACTCATCGCATTTTGTCCATACACTTCGCAAATTTGCCGATTAATTTCAATTGGTTTCACTTTCCTAGCATTCAGAAAACGAATCACAGATCTGATTTCACAAGCGGCGGGATTTTCAATCAACACCGACATTGTACGAGGAAACATGCACAACAATGCGTACGTGGCTGACAGCGCTCTCCAAATGGCGCACGTTTCTTCTCCTTGATACAGAGTGTCTACCGCGCATATGCGGAACTGCGCTGCAGCGGAACGTACAACTAGTTGAAGACACAGGTGGCACACGTCGCATTATTAATGCAAGTTATTTCCCCATGTATCCCATTATCTCAATATTTCCAAAGCTGGCATTGAAATCACCCAATAAGAGCAGCATATCTGATTTGGTATTTTAGAAATTATATCTTGTAGCTGATTATAGAACATACCCGTATTTATTTAATCACCCTCCACTGTAGCTTACAATCCTAGAACTGTTAAATCACCTATTGAGAGTTTGGTGCGAGGGTGTGTGTTGTTGCTTAAACATCTCTCTGGTAGCAGTTAAAATGAAACACCTCAAGTACTCACTTAAAATAATTTATTAACTAAATTCTACAACTAAGGAGAACATCTTAAGACTACGACATGGCTCTCCGTGAGACTACACGTGACTGTTGAGCGGGGACCTCACTCAAGGCTGCCCGAGTCGCCTGCGGGGTGCTGCCGTCATGTGGTTGCTGGGTGAACTACCCTTAGTCCAGAGCGAGGCACCGGACATGCCGCCCATCTAATTTGTTACACAAATTATAAAAAATGATGGCAGTACGTGGACATACTGCTCCAACACAAGTCTCTAGCAATAAATCAAAACACACAATGTAGACAAAAAGAAAACAGGATAAACACAAGATAAACACAAGATAAACACAAGATAAACACTATATGAACACAAGATAAACACACTACATTGGTAGTCCTTTTACATGAGTTCTTCAGGGAAAAGGCTGATCCTGGTTACTGGCCGTTTGTACGACCCCTTGCTCGTCCGCACAGTCACAACACGCACCAGCCCATCAGTCCCAGGATGGAGCTCTTCTATTATCCCGGTTGGCCATGTGAGGGGGGGAGCATTTTCTTCTTTGAGGAGCACCAGCCTTCCTGCCTTGAGGTTGGGTTGGTTGTGGAGCCACTTGGAACGCTGCTGGAGCTGGTCCAAGTAGTCGGTTGACCAGCGTTTCCAGATGAGTCGTCGGCACCGCTGGACCAGTTGCCATCTTGACAGCCGTGATGATGGCCCTAAGAGACAATCTGGTTCAGGGAACGACACTAAGGGTTCGCCAGTCAAGAAGTGACCAGGGGTGAGGAACGCATACTCATCAGGACTGTTGGGTATCGGGATGATGGGTCTCGAATTTAAACATGCCTCAATTTGTGTGAGCAGTGTTGTTATCTCTTCAAAAGTTAGCACAGTGTTACCAGCAACTTTCTTCAGGTGGGTCTTCACTGATTTTATACCTGCTTCCCACAGTCCGCCGAAGTGAGGGGAGTAAGGAGGTATGTGATGCCAACGAATTCCTTCTCCAGCTGTGAAGTTCGATACGGTAGTTTGATGGTCTTCTGTTCGGATGAAGCGCGACAATTCATCTAGTTTCCTTCTTGCTCCGGTGAAGCACGTGCCATTGTCACTGTACATGTGACTGCAGCGCCCACGTCTTGAAATGAACCTTCTTAATGCGGCAATAAAGGCCTCCGTGGATAGATCGCTGACAGCCTCAATGTGTAGTGCCTTGGTCGCCATGCACACAAACAATGCTATGTAGCATTTCTTCTGTATTTTACTTCGTGAGCTTCCATATTTCACATGTATCGGCCCTCCATAGTCCACACCACAATGAGAGAACGGCTTGCTTGGGGTCACTCTAGACTTAGGCAACTGTCCCATGAACTGACTGGTGTCATTGGTCTTCACTCGGAAGCATGTTACACAGCTGCGGATCACTTGCCTGATAACAGATCGGCCATTGGTTATCCACCACCGTTGCCGCAACGAGGCTAAGAGAAGTTGGCTTCCTGCGTGCAAAAGTCGTATGTGCTCATTCCAAATAAGCAATTTAGTGACAGGATGCTTAGGGGGCAGTATCAAAGGATGTTTTTGTTGAAATGATGATTCAGCATTCTCCAGCCTGCCGCCCACCCTCAATAGGTTGTCACTATCCAGAAAGGGGTGCAGAGTGAGAAGTTTGCTCTGAAGTGGCACTGCGTTTCCTTGATGTAAATTATGTATCTCCTGACTGTACGAGCAGCGCTGAACGATGCGGATGATTGCTGTCAGACTATCGCGAAGTTCGTCAGTAGTCAAAGGTCCATGCCGTCTTGCTGCTGCCTCCTGCTTTAGATTGTGAAGAAATCTGAGAATGTATGCAAATACTCTGTGCAGTTTAGTCCAGCTGGAAAAGCGGGTGAAGAGGTTATCTGCGTCATGATTACTCGCCACGAAACACAACCTTACTCCTCGCTGCTCAGGAATTTCGGTTGGTTCAGCAGTGGTTAGTTCAGGCCAGGCTGAAGGATCCGTCGATAGCCAGGCGGGCCCCGCCCACCATAATCGATTGCCTTGAAGTCGATGTGGCTCCGTTCCCCTGGAGATAACGTCCGCTGGATTTTCCTGTGATGAGACATGGTTCCAATCTTGCTGAGAAGTCAGTTGGTGAATTTCCGACACCCTGTTGGCCACATATGTTTTCCAGGCTGAGGAGCTACCTGCAATCCAGGCCAGAACGACAGTGGAGTCTGTCCAGTAATAACGTCGACATGAATGTAGATTAAGGGCTTGAATCACTCTTTCCATCAGCCTGCTCAGAAGTAGTGCGCCATTCAACTCCAGTCTTGGGAGCGACACTTGCTTCAAAGGGGCTACCCTAGATTTAGAGCAAAGTAAGTGAACGGAGATTGTTCCATTGGAGTTGATGCAACGTAGGTAAGCGCAGGCACCGTAGGCTCTTTCTGAGGCATCAGCAAATCCGTGAAGTTCAACATTGGCATTCATGCCGTCTGCGGTCACCTTCCGTGGTACACGAATCTCATTTAGTTTGGGGAGCTGCTGATGTATCTCCTTCCATTGTGTCTCAAGTTCTGAGGGAATTTTACCATCCCAATCGAGGTGTCGTTGCCAAAGGACTAGTATGAACAACTTGCACTGGACAATTACAGGCCCTATGAGTCCCAATGGATCATAAATGGACGCTACATTGGCCAACACTGATCTCTTTGTCCAAGTCAATTTGTTGTGGTTGAGAGCTCCCACGGTGAATTGAAATGAGTCACTACTCGAATGCCATAACAGACCAAGCGTTTTCACGGCGCCATCTTCAAGAGGAAGACTGCAAGACACCTGGCTCTCGCGAAGTGTAGGTGGGATGGCCTCCAATACATCGGGATTGTTGGACCGCCATTTACGGATGGGGAATCCTCTGGTTTGCAGGAGCGATGTGAGGTCTTTGTACAAATGGATGGCTTTTTCAATGGTGTCTGTCCCTGTCAAAAGATCATCAACGTAGAAGTCTCTCTTGGCAACTTCGGCTGCTGTAGGGTGTATGTCTTTACCGTCGAGTGCCACCTGCAGTAAGCAACGGGTAGCTAGATACGGAGCCGCTGCAGTACCGTAGGTTACCGTAGTCAATCGGTACATATCCAATTGTTGATTCGGAGAACTGCGCCACAAGATTCTCTGGAAGTCTCGGTCTGCTTCATGAATCTGGATCTGTCGGTACATCTTCTCGATATCTGCTGTTAGCGCATACTTGTGTGTGCGGAAGCGAAGAACGATAGAGAACAGATCCTGCTGAACAGTTGGCCCAACCAGCATCACGTCATTCAGGGAGATCGACGAAGTTGTTTTAGCCGACGCATTGTAGACAACTCTGACCTTGGTAGTGTTGCTCGTGTCCTTGATTACTGCGTGTTGAGGCATGTAATAAACAGGTTTCTGCTGGTCACTACGATCGACAAGTTCCATGTGTCCTAGTTGGCGGTATTCATCCATGAATTTGATATACTCATTCTTCAGTTCAGGTTGTCGATGCAATTTCCTCTCGATATAGCCAAAGCTCCTCCTGGCATTGGCAAACGAGTCACCAAGTTCTCCTACTGCTTCTCGTAGTGGAAGTCTCACTGTGAACCTGCCCGACTTATCACGCGTGAATGATTTCCTAAAATGCTCCTCGCATTGACTTTCTTCCTTGGAATGGCTACGAGTCGTCAGCTCCTCCTGTTCCCAAAAGCGTTCCACCTGTGTGTGCAAGGCTTCAGCCGTGGATAACAATGATGTTGTTCCATTCTTACGTTGTTGAACTGAGTGAGGGGGTAGACATCCAGATAGCACCCAACCAAGTTGTGTATTTTGAAGATTGTTGTTCGGGTCTCAAGACTTCAAAGAACACAGTAGCACCTAACAGCAGATCTATCTCCTTAGGCTGGTTGAAATTAGGGTCGGCTAGTGGAATGTTGGCGGGCAGTTGCCAGTCCTCGCACTCTAATCTTGATGAAGGCAGCGGGCCAGTGATCTGACGCAGGACAGAACCTACTATATGCCGACTATAAGTACCAACTCTCGACTCTATCTGAAGTTGACAGAAGTGAGAGGATTCAGTCGCTCGAGTGTTGCTAATGCCATTGATGGGCATTGAATGCCGATTCAGCTTGATACCCAACCGGTCCACTAAGTCTCGAGACACGAAGTTCATCTGTGATGCACTGTCTAATAGTGCTCGGCATTGATGCATTCGACCTTCGCTATCCCTAATGTTAACAATGGCAGTTGATAGCAATACTTCATTGTGAGGGCAAGCGCCTCTGACAGAACAATATGCTTGGTGTTGGGATGCAGTGTGTGACGAGGTAGCAGTACGGTCCATATTCTGGTCTATATGTAACATTGTGTGGTGACTTTTAGTGCATCTTCGGCAGTTACCTGCGTTGCAATTGTTGGCTATGTGGTCATTTCTCAAACAATTGAAACAGAGATTATGTTCCCTCACAATACCTATACGGCCATTTACGTCCATGTATTTGAATTTTGGACATTTATGCAGACTGTGAGATGTCTTACATAGCACACAATAAGGTGACGTGGTGACGAAGGCTCGGTGTTGTCCCCTTGAACTTGTGCCACGCTTGACCTCATCTTGGGTTACAGCAGCTGTCTTGTTGGACGTAACTATTTCTAAAGTTTGGCAATTACTTTCCAAGAATTGAATTAGGTCTTTCAAGCTGGCATGCACTTCGTTTGACGTACCGTTCTCCCATTGTTTCCTGAGATTGAGACTGATTCTTTCCAAAACTAAGTGCGAGAGCATAAGGTCATGCAAGGGCGTTTCAATTTTTAGAGCTTCTATGGCATTTAAGTTGCTGCAAAGTTGATTAATTAGCAAACGCAGCTCTTTAGGAGAATCATGCTTTGCGTTAGGGAGTGACAACAATTCCTTGATGTGAAGGTCTGATATAAGTCTGGGATTGTGATACCGACTGCGAATCAATTCCCAGGCGACCTTGAAGTTATCCTGTGAAATTGGTAAATTCTCAATTAGGTGGTGTGGTTCGCCAGACAAACATGATAGAAGATAATAGTATTTTTGAATGTCTGTGATTGTATCATTATTGATGATCAGCGCTACAAAGGTGTCATAGAAATGCATGAAATCTTGTAGAGCACCACTGAACTTGGGTAGTGAAATAGTTGGAAGTTTTAGGGCGCAACTATTGCTCATGTTATCACTATTTACAGGCGGAGGTGTGTGTGTATGTTCGGGGCACAATAGCGTTTCCATTTTTGACTTAATGTCCAAGCATAAATCATCAAAGGCTGCTATATCTAGATCATGTGCTTCGTTTTCAGGATCATCGATTTCCAATTGTATCTGAGTGTCATTATACTCATCCATTAAACTCGCCAACGATTGTTTCCTAACTTTAATGTCATTAAGATTCCCACCTGCTGCAAATGCATTCACGAATATACTTAAGCGAGTCACGCGAGATTTGATGACTGCTCTTTTCTTTGTTAATACACGTTTTTGATTGGCATCCATAATAACCCGGTAAGAAAGGACAGAAGGAAATGTTGAACCAGATTGTACTCACCGATGCTGTCTTCAATGTTGGTAAGCTTGTTTATCTGTCGACAGCGGTCTCTGGTGGATGTTCCTGCAAGTTCCGTTCTGTAGCACTCCTGGCGGGCATGTATGGTAGCTGACGTAAGCGGACTAGCACCTCACAAGATGGCGTCCTACGGTCATGGCGTGGTTGTGCTATTCAAGATGGCTATTTACAGAATACGAATTTATTTCTACCGTTATATATGTATATATTTTGTATTCTTATACCGCACTTTGTATTATTAGTCACAGTTTGATTTGTAACATAAGTCATGCACATTTCATCACTAAACAGGTACACTTGTTTCACAAAAATCCCACATGTTGGCACACGAATAAGTTCGAAGTTCACTTTTTTCTATAATCCGGCATTAGGAGGACCAAAATGTTGTTGCTTAAACATCTCTCTGGTAGCAGTTAAAATGAAACACCTCAAGTACTCACTTAAAATAATTTATTAACTAAATTCTACAACTAAGGAGAACATCTTAAGACTACGACATGGCTCTCCGTGAGACTACACGTGACTGTTGAGCGGGGACCTCACTCAAGGCTGCCCGAGTCGCCTGCGGGGTGCTGCCGTCATGTGGTTGCTGGGTGAACTACCCTTAGTCCAGAGCGAGGCACCGGACAGTGTGTATGTATCAATTGATGATTTGAGTGATGTATGAACCATTAGCATTACACCAGCTCTTGCTCGCTCGTTATTGTGAATTCCGCTGTATATTTGTATAAAGTTGTTTGTTTCTTTTGTACCTTTAAGTTTTTTCCTTGCTTCAGTAATGTCGGCAAATTTTATTTCCTTGTAAGAATTTCATCAAGTTTGTGTGAAATACCTCTAACATTCCAGGTTGCAGAGCGTAAAATACCTTGTTTTTCCAACTAATATTCCTATTCATTCGCCTATTCATGCCATTGTGGTCAACGGATTTATCCGTCCAGTTAGTTTCGTGTAGAGACTTGAATGTACCAACAATTTCCCCATGACAAGTTACAAGCATATCACTGGGTAGTCATTTCCTCCTTACTATGTGAAACAGTTATACCGCTGTGACTCGGTCCCCAGAGCCTCGTTCGTAGAAGCAGGGTCAGTACCACGAGCAGGTGGGTTGGGAATTGGGTAAGAGAGGTTATAGGATGCACATCACTTCCCCTTACACTCCTGGTCGCGGGTTCAAACCCGGCCGAAGTCGTCGGATTTTTTAAGAGCGTTAAAATAAAGCCGGCGGTCCCATGTCATAGATTTATGGCATGAATAGAACCTTCCACTAACTACACTAGTGTGAAGCTAAATTAAAGGTTAGATTTGACTGACGCTCTTAGGTTCCAACTTTCGTCGCCAGGAGCCGACTGAGGTGGCATCTAGTAACCAAGTTCAGGTCTAGTTGGTATTTGACGGTGGCGTTTGGTAGCAAAACTTGTAACTACTTGAAATTGATCATCTACAGTCCCTACCTGAATTACAGATAATACACGCTAATACAGCCATCACAATTAACACCGGTTATCAGACAGATTCTACACACACCCAAAGTACACGGGGCTACATGACCGCGTTGTCTTAGGGTCTTCTAACAGTCTCACCGTTAGACAAAATACGATTGCCTTCCACACGGCCCCAATTATTTATTCATGAACCAATCAGATTAATTGGCGTGTGATTGACAATGTACATTTTGGGCTGTTGCACACGGCCCTACTAAAGCTTTATTTGGCGGTTTATTAAATTATAAGTTCATTTGTCATAAATGTTTGAAGATCACTTTCCAGTTTCTCCCAATCCAATTTTCGCTCTGTTTCAAGCGGATATAAGTATGTCGCACCTAGCGCGGCCATGAAGCGTTTTAAGTAACTAGTTCATTTAAGTTGCGTCTGAGTGCTGTTAATCTCCGGTGGGCAATATGGGAACCACTTAGACAATCAGTATATTTTAAATTGCAGAAAATATCTTAATTGAGTAATTGACGTAAGAAAAGTTTACATGGGTCACTTTCTGTTCTTGTTTTGGTAGTTTCGTTGTAAAATTGGGAGAGGGGAACTTGTTTTGGTTGGTTTTGTTTAGGTTTGTTTTCTTGTTCTTGCTGCATTTCTTGTTGGATTTCCACTCCCGGTAATTCTGTGTACAATGGGAAGGGTAATATATGAATGTGTGCGTGCATGTGTGTGAGGGGCACCCGGGGGTAATCTAAGTTTTTTTATTTTTATTTTCAGGTTAGGTTAAGTTTTGTGCCTTGCTTGAAATTTGAATTTGAATTCGTAGAAGTAAGATTTGAACATGTATCCTGGCAACCTCATAACGCTTTTAATTTGAAATTCCTTTCTTAATATTTTCGAAATTAAATGTAATTAGGCATACTATGTTAGGTTTTATTCCTTTTGTTCATTTGTATTGTTTTGTTTTGAATACCTTTTCGTTGCCCAGAGGTCCTTTCATTTCATAGCTTATGCTCCCTAGGCACTTATTTTCCAATCACGGACTTGGATAGGGTTCCCTATCCATACCGTGGCTGATCCAGACTCCTTTTACTGTCTCGATCCTGGGGGTTAGCATCCAATGGGGCGAAACGTTGAGGGTAGGGAAGGAGAGACACTTGGTTTGGCAGATCGTGAGAAGGTAAGTATGCATTGTGTATTGTCCTTTTCCAACTGCAGGGTGTTACAATATGTCATCTTTCTGTGCTTACCTGTTCCGATCAGTTCAGTACCGTCACAGAAAGGCGTACTAGGCAAGGTGAGGAGTGAAGTAATTTGGCATTGCTGGGCAGTACTAACCCTATGAGTGGAACCTTTCACAGCACATACAGGCACTGGTTGTGACCTGAAGGCCATTATTCAGTACCACTTATACCTCAGTAGTTTCCATACAATCACAGCCATAAATGAGACTAAGATATTGGTGAAAAGCCACATTTACTCTAGCCTTTGCCAACAGAAAAATGTACTGCATTCATCAAGAGATGGTAAACAGTTGGCTGGCTACAACTACCGTACCAATATTTCCAGTACAACTTTGGTAAGTCTCTAACTTGGTAATGATCGACCTTAGAACGTAAATTCGTGTTGTTTTTAGATGTAATGTTCATGTCACAATTACTTCCTACATTATTGGGAACACACACTGTATGTATGTATGTATGTAAGTTTATACCAGTATATAGTTCTTTTTTTTGGTGTGTGTGTGGAGGGGGGGGGGGGCACCCCAAAAATAAGCAACAAAGGCAGTCCTTTATTTTAAACTCTATTTTCAGAGGAATTTGTTGAGTTCCCTTTTGGTCAAGGAGAAGATGAAGTTAAAGACCTTACTCCCCAGACTGAACTATCTGATGTAAGTCTTCCAGCTCCACCGTTCTTCATTAAACCTGAGGATGGTATTTTGCCAGAAGGAACAAAACAAGTCTTTGTGGTGTCATTCCAACCTATTACGGTTGGTGAATTCAGTACAAACTTAATCTGCAGGTGAGATATTATGTTAGAATTTTAAAATTGTAATGCTTAGGCCTACTGTTAGTATTAATGGAGACACTTAGTCATGTCTTAATTCAGTGAAATCTGTTCAAGACTGGAATTATTGGGCCCCAAACATTTTTTCTGTTGTAAATAGGTTTTTGTGTTTTTGAGATACGGGTACAGATGTAAAATAAATGTTTAATGGTTACCAGGGTTAGTGATTTAAATCACTGATTTAATCGTAATTTTATTCAATTTTATAAATCAGGTGATTCATTTAAAAAAATTACTAATCCAACAATTCGCAAGCATGTTTGTTTAAAAATCAATTTTGATTTGATATGAACAATGTAGAAACAAGTCAGTTTATGTGAGTGCGGTCTTCAGACTGGTGTGGTACTGATACATTTTCTCAGGACTGTCAGCAGGTGATAAATATGATCATGCAGGCCTATGTGTATATTTTGAAGAACCGAACTAGCCAATATACCAGATAAAATGTGTTTAAGAACTAAATGTAAAGCTTTTAAACTGGAAACTCAAGGGCTTATTCCACCAAGTAAATGTTCCACCAAAATTGAAAATCCTGAAAATGTAAATGAAGAAATGGCCTGCAATGATATGACTCCATCTGCAGATATTGGAAGTAAGGAGATACTTTATTTCAAATATTTAGCTGGGAGTATGTAAGAAATGTGCAGTAATTTGAAAATCATTGAAGATTGTATTTGATATTTCCGTTTGTTTCAGATAAAATGTTCAATGGCCACAGCCTCACCTAAAAAGTATTAAAATTAGATAGGTTCATCACAACAACTTCTGAAGTATAATTAGAAGAATAATTTCCGTACTAGAGCTATATTGCAACAAGTTTCCTTTTAGAACGGTGAAGCATAATGAATTGAGGCTCGGCTATAAACCAACTTCCTGTTGAAAAATGCCTGCAAAATTTTCGATACTGTAGCTCATTATGTATTGAGAGTTATTTATTTTTGTATTTTATAATTTCAAGATGGCAGTTGCATGTAATATTGAATCGCATATACGCGGACGGGCAGACAGACACACGGATATTTGGTCTGTGTGGATCTCATAAGTCTACTTCCAATTTTTACAAAATTCGAAACTTGACTAAAAGAGTATAAAACAAAGAATTATTACTATGTACTATGCAAATGATTTATCACTTTCTTTGTTTAAAATTGTCAACGCTTAACCTTGATCTCTTTATTGTCCGCCTCGTTGCGTTGGCTGTCACCGAAAGGGCCCGGGTTAGATTCCTGGATCTGCCAAGAAATTTAATTCTGGAGCGGGGTGCACTCTGCCTCGTGAGGCAAAACTGTGAAGAGGTGGGTTCGATTCCTGCCTCAGCCATACTGGAAGTAGTTTTCCGTGGTTTCCCACTTCTACTCCAGGCAAATGTTGGGATAGTACTGTACCCGTAATCCACGTGGTCTTACCTGTTGAAATCCGATGGAAAAGCTGGATCGTAGATTCTGGAAGTTCCCGGCTGAAATAACCCCTAAAAGTCTACCAACTAGGATCAACCCGGGATTAGGATACGTCGATATTAAAGAATGCGATACGAAGATGCCAGTGGTGTATATATTACAATGAAACGAAGCTCTTAAAAGAACTCGAACAAGAGACTCTAAAAGAAAACGAAAGTATCTCGGGCGTTAATTTTAAGCAAACTCAAGAAAAAACCACCCACTGGTCCTCCTAACGCACTCCCTTTTCTAATAGAAAACACCAGTCGTTCAAAGATATTTTTAAAAATTAAATTCAGTCTATTAACTGGCAAGTGGTGTATGTCTGTCAATTAGACAAAAATGAAGAAAGCTTCTCTAAATCAAATGACGAAAATAGTTTCAATAAACGCCTATAATAAGGCCCCATCTTACTGCTCTAAATCGCAGTATTTAAATATCTCATTCATTGAACATATTACATGAAAAATACAATATTAAATCATGCACTGATGCTATACCCGTATTAAAAATTTATACATATCTTACATTTTATATACAGATTATATCCTTAGTTAGGATTTTGTTATTTTCGCTGCCCATTTCCATTTAATTCGACAAGTATATCTCAAGGTTATAATTCTCTTAATTTGTTGCATTCAACAATCAATTGAGATAATCGAATAGTGTTACAAGTTAGAAAATAGTTTATTAACTATCCAGATGCTTCAATGAATGCAGTATATTTTTGTTAAAATCACTGAAATATCAAATGTATTATATTGCATGAATTAATTAAAGCTATTCGAAAAGTGGCTGTGTCACTTAAATATGTGTGTCACGATATAAGCAATCCATCTCCGGCAAATCTTAATAGGCAAGAATAAACACGTAGGGTTACTTGAATTAATACTGGCATTTAAGAGAAACATTCGTGATTCCAATTCACGTTCAAAACAACTTCCTATTCAAAATAGTGATAGCTCAAAAGCTAATTTCACTCTTACAAAACGAAATGACTACGTTAATGTCTTCACATAAGACTTCGAGTACATTATACAATATTAATGTTGACCATCCAATGATGTCAAATATTCACTTCATTAGCACAATAAATTCGTATTCATTAAATTGCAATACATTAATTCAGCTTTCCAAAGCTGTCAAGAATTTTTCCCAAACGTAATTAAACTCAAAACCTTTCAATAATTACTCTGAAGATATCACGCCTTATCGTAGACGAATGTAGAAGTGTCACAGAGTACCTCTTTCCCAACTTCACTCAACAAGTTGCAACAATTTATTAGAAAAGTTGTATTATCTACTTCCATAAATTATCGTCATTTAAGTCTATGACAAATTCTGTTATACTTGTTTGAACTGTTAATTTAGTTCACTATTCCTATATATATATATATATATGTATAATTATTTCCATAATAACTTATATATAAAAAAATCGTAGATAGCCACTAGTAAAATAGTCGGTTCAGTTTCGCCTATCCAAATTCGAAAAACGGCTTAACTACTCAGAAGAAAACACGTGAGATTTACACCATGGAAAGGAGTCTATTATCGTATCAATAGATACAAGCAAACCATTAAATCAAACGATGATCTAGCCAAGAGCCTACCAAAAACGAATTAAAATAACACAAGCTGAAGACTGAACGAACTAAAGTTTCAGTTTAAAAAAATCTCTAATCTAAAAGAAATATGAAAGTAGGCTACATATGCCTCGACAATCAATTCACAATTGTTCTCGCTGGACGATTTCTACGATTCCATACCCATGGAAAATAATGATGAAAATGAACTATCATTTCTAAAAGAAAGAAATGTCTACTAGAATGTCATAAGTCCAAACGAAGAGTATCACTGAAATATTTTTGTAATAGTTCAAGTGCACGTGTGTGTGGCCATCTTCTTCCTAATCGCTATTCTTATTCAAAAATATCGTCGTCTTGGTCCTAATTATGCGGCAGATGTCTTCCCAACAAAATTCAATGCTTGGTTTTATTTCCAAAATTTTCAAAAAAAAACAAACAACCACAAGTAATGCTCTAAATAGCATTACGTTTACTGTTAACTACAAAATAAATTACACTCTCCGACATAAATGATACAAGGAACCAAATCTAGTCTTCGAATGAATTTCATTCTATTTAATAAAATATTGGTGAAAAGGGACGAACTAAAAGTGACAAAGTCTACTGTCTACAAGAAAGAAAAGTTTTCCAGCTACCTTGGGCGATGTTCTGGTTGAGATTGAAGAAAGTAAAGGAATATGCATTCCTTTCAGGAACTGCACCCTCATCCCCGAGTAGTCCATGGCTGGAGCTGTAAGTCGTCGAACCAACTTCCTCCTAACTCGAAAACCACTGTCTACGAAACGGAGTTCCTACATATTACTTGTACAAGGCTCCCTCGACGTTATCAGTAAAGTAGTTTCGTTCATTTGGAGTTGTTTCTTCATTCTCATGTACTTCAAAACCACTGGATCAGAACGAACGCCTACAATCGTTTCTTTTTCTTCATTGTAGTATTTATAAGGTTGTCATTCCAAATGATCAATCCTGCCTCTGCATTGCATTCCTGTACTATCTGCTTAGCCCAACATTGCTACAGCAGCTAGATTCTCACAATAAAGTCCAGTCGTATTGTTCTTGATAATACTAATGCTTTCCTGCATTTCAACCATATATGTAGTAAATTTCCTCATCGTGGAGTCTGTACTGACAAGTCCATGCAATAACTAAGCTCACTCGCATATATCTATTTTCTGGGTTATGCCAAACACGCCAGAAATACGAACAACCGCATGTTGCTATGAAGCAATCCGCCTGTTCGCTCCGCGCCGTGATTAGAGTACACTCGTACGACTGCGTGTTTAACGAAACTTTTCTTACAGAGACGATAGCACGTTCACTCCGTGTGTCACATAACTCAAGTGTCTGTGATTTCAGAACTGCTCGCAGACACGCCACAGCTGGCAGTCTACCCATGATACATCTCTCCTTGTATCGATGTTGGCAATCGAACTCTGTCGATTATCATCTTATATATGCATCAGACAGTTGCAGAAATAAGTTAGTGAGCTTATCCTGTCCACGTGATCAAGAGCATGGCGGAATTGCCTATCTATCTCCTAAGTGAATGACGAGTGTATTGCTCCTCAAGCCTGCAGCCAAATTAATGCCAAACAATAATTTCAAAATAAGTCTCGCTGTCGTATCAGGGTTCAAGTATACAGCAAAATACTGGCTCATCCTCCTCCCAACCTAGCTAATAAAAGTGTGCAAATACTTTTATTACACCATTCTAGGTATTCGTTAATGAACAGTATTTTGTGTTTTATTCCACTCTCTTAAAATACTTTCTGATGTTCTTCGCATTGAATTTTCCTATTTCCTCGTTCGTGTGGATGTCTAGGACTTGGTAACTATTATCCCCGTACACTCTGCCTACCTTGTAGGGGCCAATGTACAGGCTACTGAACTTCATGTATATCTTCCTCGCTGCATCTGTTTTAGTGGATTTACGTACGAGAACTAAGTCATTAGTTTCTAGAGGCGGGTTGTAGCGCTTTCCTTCATTTCTTTTCTGTCTTTTTTCCGCCGCATCCATCAGGCTTTCTCGGGCATTATCCACCCTTTCCTGCTCTGACGGTTCAGCATCTTTAGTTAAGAATTGTGTTATTTCATCCCAAGCTCTTTCTGGCTTTCTGTTATGATGAACTAACACTGGAATATCTCTCAGACTTGCATGATATGTCGTATTTAGGCATGTCTCCATCAGAGGTACATATTTTACCCAGCTAGGATGATCTTGAGGGCAGTATAAACGTGCAAACTTGGCAACCTCTGACATTAGACGTTCCGAACTGTTGGACTCAGGATATCTGATGCTGGAGAACACGTGACGTATTCCAAATCTCTCCATAGCGATTTTGAATTCATGGGAAGTAAATTGCGATCCATTATCTGAAAGAATCGTTTCTGGTCTTCCAGCTTTTGTGAATACACTCTTAACTAAGCGACTTATAACTTGCGCTGCTGTTGCGTTCTGCAAGGGGTCTAGGGTGACGAATTTCGAAAACACATCCACGGTAATAAGTAGAAACTGGTTACCCCTGGCACCTTTTGGACAAGGGCCAAACAGGTCACAAGCCATTAATTCACGTGGTCTATAGGGGATAATTGCTCTCGGCTCCTCCTTAGATAATGCCGAAGGATATTTGCTCCTCTGGCAACTGTCACATGACCTAATAACCCTCGCAACGGACTGACGCTACTTAGACCAATAAAACGTCTCCTGAAGCGTTTTCATGGTCTTATCCAGGCCACCATGGCCGATACTATTGTGTGTTAACCAGATCAAAGGTACAGTCAATTTGGGAGGCACCACTATTCTAAGTTTGTTCTTGTGCTTGTCCACAAATTTACAAACAACTTCTCCACAAAGAGCGAATCTGTCAGAACATCTCATAGTTGCCTGAAAATACTCATCCGAGTCATCCATGTGGCCCTTTAAATATCTGTACATGTTCCTTATTGGAGTGTGTCTCTTCTCTGACACAGCTAATTTGCGTAGCTTTTCCAGGGTTGCCTCATCTCCCTCCTCCAATTGTACCAAGTTTACTGCTAATTTATTAGAGGGGTTTCTCGAAAGAGCATCAGCAAGAAGGTTGTCCTTGCCTGGCTGATGTCTGATGGTGGCGTTAAACTGCTGTATAAACAACGTCCATCTCGTCAGACGATCAGAAGACAAATCGGACTGAAGCATAAACTGCAGAGCTCTGTGATCTGTAATTATTACAATCTGATGACCTAGAAGTATTTTTTTTCCACTTCTGCAAAGCTGAGACAAAGGCCAGAGCCTCAAGCTCTGTAGTGAAATAATTATCCTCATGAGGCTTTAATTTCCTGCTGTAAAAATCAATGTAGTGCTTATTCCCCTGTTCATCCTTTTGATACAGGACGGCACTTAAACCTACTCTGGAAGCG
Source organism: Meconema thalassinum (assembly GCA_946902985.2). Classification (NCBI taxonomy): domain Eukaryota; kingdom Metazoa; phylum Arthropoda; class Insecta; order Orthoptera; family Tettigoniidae; genus Meconema; species Meconema thalassinum. Next base: position 343,796,424 of record OX336393.1, read on the forward strand.
TCAGATTCAATATAAAAAGTGCGGCTGAATTCCGGATACTCTAACTTAATGCATTCCTTCAGCATAGTCTTCGCATTCTCGAAGGCCTGCTCAGTTAAGTCCGTCCACTTCCACCGATTATTTTTCTTCAGCAGTTCATATAACGGTGCCATGGTCACTGAGTATCCTGGGCAGTGACTACTCAAAAATTGGCACATCCCAAGGAATTGGCGTAGGTGCTTGATTCTTTTTGGTCTAGGGAATTTTGCTATTTCCTCAATCTTCTTAAAATTGGGATGATAACCGTATTGATCTATAGTGTGGCCTAGGAAATTTATACGTTCCTTCATGAAGTGACATTTATCGTAGTTGACCTTAATATTGGCCTCTCGAAGCAATAGGAACAAGTTTCTAAGTTCTTTCTGATGTTCTTGAACATTAACTGAAGCGATGATGAGATCGTCAATGTAGCACGTGACGCTGCGTTTGACTTCATCAGAAAGCTTACTGTCGAGAGCCTTAATGAGCGCTGGACCACTATTTATCAAACCGAACGGTACACGACAGAACACGAAGGTTGTTTGGTCAAACAGAAACCCTGTGTACTGCCTGCTGTCCTCGGCAAGTTCTACTTGATAGAAGGATGCTGTTAAATCGAGTACGCTGAAACATGCCTTGTCTTTAAATTTCCGTAACAAATCTCTGATTTTGGGAGGTCGGTCCATTTCTAAAAATATCCGGGAATTTATTTTCCTAGCGTCTAAACATAGACGAAGCTCACCATTGCTTTTCTTTACCACCGTAATAGGGTTTAAGTAGGAAAAGGCTTGTTTCTTAATGATTCCCTCTGCTTCCATTCTCTTAATGATCTCCCTGACCTCTTCATAATATTTATCCGGAATGGGATACAGTTTGGCCTGGTATGGAGTGTCATCGTTTAATCTAATCTGATACTTGAAGTTTTTAATTAGGCCTGGCTTATCATCGAAGATATCAGTAGACTCCTCGATCAAGTCTTTGAATTCTTTTTCTATTTCAGTAAATCCCTCGACGTAAAGTGCATAATGCTCTCTTTCTTGCTCGGTCTGGTTTATTATATTTTCTAAAACTTCTTCCCTGATCAAATTTTCCACATCCTCATTGGAATCAATATCTTCAGGTACTATCTTCCTAATAGTTTTCTCTGGGAAATCCGATGGAAAAGCTGGATCGTAGATTCTGGAAGTTCCCGGCTGAAATAACCCCTAAAAGTCTACCAACTAGGATCAACCAGGGATTAGGATACGTCGATATTAAAGAATGCGATACGAAGATGCCAGTGGTGTATATATTACAATGAAACGAAGCTCTTAAAAGAACTCGAACAAGAGACTCTAAAAGAAAACGAAAGTATCTCGGGCGTTAATTTTAAGCAAACTCAAGAAAAAACCACCCACTGGTCCTCCTAACGCACTCCCTTTTCTAATAGAAAACACCAGTCGTTCAAAGAATTATTTTTTTAAAATTAAATTCAGTTTATTAACTGGCAAGTGGTGTATGTCTGTCAATTCGACAAACAAATTGAAGAAAGCTTCTCTAGATCAAATGACGAAAATAGTTTCAATAAACGCCTATAATAAGGCCCCATCTTACTGCTCTAAATCGCAGTATTTAAATATCTCATTCATTGAACACTTTACATGAAAAATACAATATTAAATCATGCACTGATGCTATACCCTTATTAAAAATTTATACATATCTTACATTTTATATACAGATTATATCCTTAGTTAGGATTTTGTTATTATCGCTGCCCATTTCCATTTAATTCGACAAGTATATCTCAAGGTTATAATTCTCTTAATGTGTTGCATTCAACAATCAATTAAGAGAATCGAATAGTGTTACAAGTTAGAAAATAGTTTATTAACTATCCAGATGCTTCAATGAATGCAGTATATTTTTGTTAAAATCACTGAAATATCAAATGTATTATATTGCATGAATTAATTAAAGCTATTCGAAAAGTGGCTGTGTCACTTAAATATGTGTGTCACGATATAAGCAATCCATCTCCGGCAAATCTTAATAGGCAAGAATAAACACGTAGGGTTACTTGAATTAATACTGGCATTTAAGAGAAACATTCGTGATTCCAATTCACGTTCAAAACAACTTCCTATTCAAAATAGTGATAGCTCAAAAGCTAATTTCACTCTTACAAAACGAAATGACTACGTTAATGTCTTCACATAAGACTTCGAGTACATTATACAATATTAATGTTGACCATCCAATGATGTCAAATATTCACTTCATTAGCACAATAAATTCGTATTCATTAAATTGCAATACATTAATTCAGCTTTCCAAAGCTGTCAAGAATTTTTCCCAAACGTAATTAAACTCAAAACCTTTCAATAATTACTCTGAAGATATCACGCCTTATCGTAGACGAATGTAGAAGTGTCACAGAGTACCTCTTTCCCAACTTCACTCAACAAGTTGCAACAATTTATTAGAAAAGTTGTATTATCTACTTCCATAAATTATCGTCATTTAAGTCTATGACAAATTCTGTTATACTTGTTTGAACTGTTAATTTAGTTCACTATTCCTATATATATATATATATATATATGTATAATTATTTCCATAATAACTTATATATAAAAAAATCGTAGATAGCCACTAGTAAAATAGTCGGTTCAGTTTCGCCTATCCAAATTCGAAAAACGGCTTAACTACTCAGAAGAAAACACGTGAGATTTACACCATGGAAAGGAGTCTATTATCGTATCAATAGATACAAGCAAACCATTAAATCAAACGATGATCTAGCCAAGAGCCTACCAAAAACGAATTAAAATAACACAAGCTGAAGACTGAACGAACTAAAGTTTCAGTTTAAAAAAATCTCTAATCTAAAAGAAATATGAAAGTAGGCTACAAATGCCTCGACAATCAATTCACAATTGTTCTCGCTGGACGATTTCTACGATTCCATACCCATGAAAAATAATGATGAAAATGAACTATCATTTCTAAAAGAAAGAAATGTCTACTAGAATGTCATAAGTCCAAACGAAGAGTATCACTGAAATAGTTTTGTAATAGTTCAAGTGCACGTGTGTGTGGCCATCTTCTTCCTAATCGCTATTCTTATTCAAAAATATCGTCGTCTTGGTCCTAATTATGCGGCAGATACACTCTCCGACATAAATGATACAAGGAACCAAATCTAGTCTTCGAATGAATTTCATACTATTTAATAAAATATTGGTGAAAAGGGACGAACTAAAAGTGACAAAGTCTACTGTCTACAAGAAAGAAAAGTTTTCCAGCTACCTTGGGCGATGTTCTGGTTGAGATTGAAGAAAGTAAAGGAATATACATTCCTTTCAGGAACTGCACCCTCATCCCCGAGTAGTCCATGGCTGGAGCTGTAAGTCGTCGAACCAACTTCCTCCTAACTCGAAAACCACTGTCTACGAAACGGAGTTCCTACATATTACTTGTACAAGGCTCCCTCGACGTTATCAGTAAAGTAGTTTCGTTCATTTGGAGTTGTTTCTTCATTCTCATGTACTTCAAAACCACTGGATCAGAACGAACGCCTACAATCGTTTCTTTTTCTTCATTGTAATATTTATAAGGTTGTCATTCCAAATGATCAATCCTGCTTCTGCATTGCATTCCTGTACTATCTGCTTAGCCCAACATTGCTACAGCAGCTAGATTCTCACAATAAAGTCCAGTCGTATTGTTCTTGATAATACTAATGCTTTCCTGCATTTCAACCATATATGTAGTAGATTTCCTCATCGTGGAGTTTGTACTGACAAGTCCATGCAATAAATAAGCTCACTCGCATATATCTATTCCCTGGGTTATGCCAAACACGCCAGAAATACGAACAACCGCATGTTGCTATGAAGCGATCCGCCTGTTCGCTCCGCGCCGTGATTAGAGTACACTCGTACGACTGCGTGTTTAACGAAACTTTTCTTACAGAGACGATAGCACGTTCACTCCGTGTGTCACAAAACTCAAGTGTCTGTGATTTCAGAACTGCTCGCAGACACGCCACAGCTGGCAGTCTACCCATGATACATCTCTCCTTGTATCGAGGTTGACAATCGAACTCTGTCGGTTATCATCTTATATATGCATCAGACAGTTGCAGAAATAAGTTAGTGAGCATGTCCTGTCCACGTGATCAAGAGCATGGCGGGATTGCCTATCTATCTCCTATGTAAATGACGAGTGTATTGCTCCTCAAGCCTGCAGCCAAATTAATGCCAAACAATAATTTCAAAATACGTCTCGCTGTCGTATCAGGGTTCAAGTATACAGGAAAATACTGGCTCAGTACCTAACTTACAGTAAGACCACGGCTGCTTCCTACCCACATCCTACCTCAATTACAAAAATACACATTAGTACAGACATCTCAATTACACAGATTATCAGACAAATTCTGCACACACCCAAGTACACGGGGCTACATGCCCACGATATCACAAGCCCCTAAAAGAATCAACAACCTTAATCTTTTACACTTACGGTACTTAAAAGACGCTCCACAGGGGTTTGTGAAGGGATTACTACTGCATAATGTATCGAGTACTAAAATATACGGTAACGATTACAATTTTAATTCCAGAAGTAAATTACCAGTAGGCTACAAGTAAAAATTACATTTTCTCTACATTGTGAGCACCAAAATTTTGTTGTATTTTCTCTACAGTAATGATAATAAGTAAATACACCCAAAAGGTACTCGTTGCTTCCTATCACTGATGATGATTATAGTGAATAGACCTTGAACGTTTATTTAAACGCACACTTTTATCCCTAAAATGAAAGTTTGTCTGTTTTTCTGAATTTCTACGGAAATTTGTTTTTTATGACGGATGCGCACGGAAATAAAATGTTTGTCTTTATGTCTGTCTGTCTGTCTGTTTGTCTGTGGACAACTTTGTTCCCTTATAACTCGAGAACGGCTGGTGGATCCAACGTAAAATTTGGTACAGGTATCCATCAGAGGCACAACACCAATCATCCCTATATATATAAAACTGAAGTTTGTCTGTTTTTTCAGAACTTTTATGGAAATTTGCGTTATTAACGCGTTTCAGACTGTTTTATGACGGATGCGTGCGAATATTTTTTTTTCTGTATGTCTGTTTGTCTGTGGACAAATTTGTTCCCTTATAACTCAAGAATGGGTGGGTGGATCAACGTAAAATTCGGTACAGATATCCGTCAGAGGCACGACACGAATCATTGATGTAGGTAACTCTCCTCCGTATCTCTCATAATAGAGGGCCTAGCCCCTTAAAATACATGCTGAAATAGGCGTAGAAGGGCGAGACAAAGCTCATTTTCAGCCCCTCAATGTGAGTAACAAAACACGGGAGCCCTAAAGGTTCCCTGAAAAACACATTCTAAGGCCCTAAAACCAACTGTTTTTGAGATATTCCCAGAAAACTAATTTCATTAATAAACTAATGAAAGAATGCAAGCTAGTAACCATGGCAACAGAATCTCAGAGGTCCATCTATTTCTGTAGACGCAATGCAATTCCATTTATTACATTACTGGGAAAGTTTGCAAATAGCTATACGGTTATAATCGAACCTAATTAAGCTGTAAAATGCATCAATACATATAATGCGCTTAAGGGGATCAAGGGGTATGCCTACTCTAGAATTCTTTCACGCGATTTACACGTGCGGGTGTGGTACGGAAGGTCTATTATATCCCTATCTTTTTTGTCCACAAACGGGTTCATCGTAAGGATGATTTTGTTTGATACTGTCTGGTTGATATATCCATATTTGGACATCTGGGTGATATGTTGTAGTTAATAGAGCTAGTTTTCCTCGTGGTCACTAGGTGCCTTTGCTCTCGCATATATATATATATACACTGCAGGCCAAACGTTTCCAGACAAACATTAAACTTAAAAAATAACGACTGAGAGTAAAAGGAAGCAACACATATATGCAAGGATTTGACAAACATGTATTCTAGAACTAATTTACACTACACCCAAGTAAGAAATTAACAAATGTACACATTTACACCCACAGATCACGAGAATACATCAAACTGTCTTCGTATCAAAGAAACCCCACTTTGCTGCAAGCACACCTTTCACTATTCTTGTCATTCTCAGGACAAATTTCTCCAACACCAATGCAGGTATCCTCTGCCAGGCATTTTGTAGGATGTCCCACAGCTTTTCTGATGACGAAGAACACTCTTTCCGGACTTGCCGATCCAATTCCTACCACAACAGCTCAATCGGATTTAAGTCGGGGGATTGAGGGGGCCATTCCATTAAAGACAATTCCCCAGAGTTTTGATTGCTTTGCAAATATTTCATACAATAGTGAGATGTATGTTTTGGGTCATTGTCTTGTTGGAAGACAAATCCACGTCCAACAAGTTGTTGTCCAGATAGGAGAGCATACCGAACGTACTGACGCGCTGTAGGTTCTTCACTTGTCTATAATTGTATTTCTGTGGCTTCCAGAAGGGATGTTGTAAATAGTTTTGCAGCCCCATCCTTTTGTCTTATGGAATGTGGACTCGAGCCTTCGTTCCGAACTCAAGTACCTGGATATTGTGACATGGCTTCAGCAGTGCTAGTATTTCATACAGCAGGATTAAAATATAGAATCATTAATATGGGACCAATATTAAGGGTTCAATACAAAATGTTGGCTGTGAAATCTTGTGATGAAATACGTAGCTGTGCCTGTTTGGAATTAAATACAATGTAATGTTCTACTTCGGGATATTCAGTTGGGTATTGCACATATTAGAACGTAATCGTACAATGGTAACATGGGTGGACTGCCGTCTCTTATGTACGTGTGCATTCCTCCCTCTCCATCTCGTCCTGCATCCTAGCGGAAATACCTGAAACCACCTCAATGCATAGGTGAAATACTAAGTACGGAACTGTGTTAGTACTAGCAAACCTGCGAAAAGTGAATTAATTTACACAATACAATTAGTCAATAAACACACATCGCCCTTCTAGTTTATTATTCTTATTTTAAGTCGTACGACCCCCGTGTGGGTGCGGGTTAGAATACACCCACGGTATGCCCTGCCTGTCGTAGGAGGCGACTAATAGGGCCGACATGGCCGAATAACTTGCCAGTTTTTGATTTGTTCAGACCCCCTGTGGATGGGGAGGGCAGAATTCATCCACGGTATCCCCTGCCTGTCGTAAAAGGCGACTTAGAGGGGCCTTATAAGGTCGATTGTGGTTTTCTGGTCCCAGATCTGGTTTGACCAATAGAAATAAACATGCATGCTGTTAGGGGAAGGGCCACCAGCTTGCTTCGACCGCGGAGAGTGACTTCCTTGGCAGTTAGGACACACTCTCTACACACCGCCTTGGCAGTGCACCTGGCAGAAACATGACCGAATTTCTGGCAATTGTAGCAGCGCATAGGTGGAGGGATGTACGGTCTAACGTCGCAATGGTACGACGTGACCTTCACCTGCTTAGGCACTACATCACCCTCAAAATGGAGAATGAAAGCGCCAGTATCGACGCTATTATTTCCAATTTTCCGGGTGTTGCGCCTATTCCTGGTGACGCCTCGCTTCCCCAGATCCCGCTTCAATTCCGCGTCGCTGTTTAAAATGAGGTCGCGATGGAATATAACTCCACGGACCTCATTCAGCGTATCGTGCTTCTCAACCTTAACGGGAATTTCGCCGAAATGCGTGCATTCCAGCAACGCTTCGGTTTGCTGCCGGTCGACGGTATGCAGCAGGAGCTGCCCGTTACGGAGCTTGGAAATCCCGTTAAGGTCGCGATATTTCCCCTCGATTTCCTCTGAAAATAGGATCGATTTTACCTGTTTAAAATCTCCCCCGTCTGTCCTGGTAGCTACCAGGTAGCGAGGAGACCTGTCAACAGGGAACTTCTTATTAAATGCCTCATCCCAAGGCGTATACAACTTGGGATTCGGTCTACACTCCAGAGACGGCTTTTTAAGGATGCCACCCTGTACAGGTGTCCGTGATCGCTTAGTACGCATCCCGGACGAAATCCTCCCCGAATACTGCCCACTCCGAACGGGGGCTATCACTGTGGGCGCCACCCAGCCAAGGCAATACCTACCTGGCATTAGAGCCGGGCAAATTTGCTCTAGTTCCGATCGGGATCGTTAGTTTCCGCATGGCTAGTATCGCCCCCCACCAAGCGCACTCAATGCCAGGTCTCTCCGCTGAACGAGAATCTTCAGTTTCGATAATACCGGTACTGAGTGTGAGTCTCGATAATACCGGAACTCCTTTTTTCTCGGCGTTATCGACAGTATCTATTTAAAGGAAAAAGCAGACTCGCTCAAGCCGCTGCACGTGTCACTCATGCCGCTGCACGTGTAAAGTCAAAGCCTTCTGTAATAACTCCGGAGTGTAAACCATTCCTCGTTCTTACATTTGACAAATTTAAAGCAGTATGAAGTGATACACCCCAGGAAGATCACATTGAATTGAGTTCGCATCTGCCACCTCCCTACCACTCCTACCCTCAGTTACAAATATACACACACTACTACAGACACCATAATAATACAGGTTATTAGACAAAGTTGACACACAAGAACACAAAAATGATCACGGTGTTGTAGCCCCTAAAGTAAAATAAACTCAAATAATTGGCGTAGCAGAGAAGAGCTACAAGAAAGTCTCTCGTGTATGACTCATGAATTTTTAGCCCTACTGACTAGCAATTTGCTTTAAAGAATACTTTCAATCTTCTTCTCCACCTTGTAACTGGTTGTTATTAGAGGCAACTATAGTGCAAAAATTGGCTGCGATGCTGAAAATACACTTGGAAAATATTACGCTGAAAAGTTTCAACTAATTTCATCTACTAAAAACTCTGATTTTTTGCTTGAAAACAATACCAGTTTGTGGCATGCGGTGTATTAATCATGTCAGTGCAAACACTTCACTGATTTGTCCATAAATGCCAATGATATGACAGTTTGAGTGAGAATAGTGCGACGGGAGTTGCACTGAGAACAACTCATTACCACGGGAATGTCACTTCGTCCGATACTCCAAAGTCTCGTTCGATCACAAGGTAATATCGTTGCTCTCTCTACCCATGATGCAACGTGTGAGCACGTGCGTAGGAACGCGATTGTAATGGCGGTGGTTTATGCTTATGGCAAAGCCATTATGACGAAAGATAAAATCAATCTTATTCTTGAAAGTGAACATTATTTTTTCGTATGCCCCACGACCAGAGAATATTATTCAAACTGGTAGGAGCATTTGAGATAAAGAGAGTCAGGTATCCAACGAAAAAGTTTTCACTGTGTATGTTTGTACCATTTTCCCTCAGTCTATAATAGTTTCAGTGGCTGAATTGGTTGCGCGCTGGACTCCTGAATAGAAGGGTCGGGGTTCGATACTCGGTAGGGGAAGTAATTTTAATTTTTGTTTCGTTACGTTTTATTGTTTATGACGACCACTTTACCAGTATCTTACTACAAAAATCATACGACAGAACACAGTTGCATCACAGGGGCTTTAGTAATATAGCGAGTGCATGAATTTTCAGGTTTTATTACGAGAAAGTTTCATACGGTAGTGCTTGAATGTGGCACTACACGAAAAGATCTTAATATGTAGCCTACACGTCAAATAGAATTTTCTTTTGCTGAAATTTAATGACCAAAAAATGCCGACTGACGATCAAAATCTCCTTCCATATGTTATTAGGATGATATGCTCAATATACCTTGGGTAGTCTGTTAATATGATATCGTTGAAGTTGAGTGGATTCTTTCAATTCGCAGACTCCAGTCAACGGAATGAACAATTTCCATTGAATCCTTACACAAACAAGCCTAAGTGCCTTCAGGTAGCGCCATATTGCCCAAGCGAGAACGAGCGAGAATGTCGAGAATAATCGTTATCGAGCCCACATTATCGGTAATACCAGTTCCGGAACCATCATTTCCGTTTTTTATTCTCGTCCAACGAGACCGATCGGAACTCAAGAGCTTTTTGCCCGACTCTACCTGGCATAGCAGATATTGCCCGGGGTCCCAGTGCCTCGAACAGGCACTTCCCCCTCGGCATGCACAGGATTGATGCAGCTCCAGTATTCGGCCATGCAGGGACCTTCGTTTTAAGGCGGATACTACTGTAGGGTACATGGCGCACCCACCTGACGGGATGGGGCATTCCGTCTAGGCTTTCTGGCCAGATGGCCAAGCTGGTGGCCCTTCCCCTAACAGCATGCATGTTTATTTCTATTGGTCAAACCAGATCTGGGACCAGAAAACCACAATCGACCTTATAAGGCCCCTCTAAGTCGCCTTTTACGACAGGCAGGGGATACCGTGGATGAATTCTGCCCTCCCCATCCACAGGGGGTCTGAACAAATCAAAAACTGGCAAGTTATTCGGCCATGTCGGCCCTATTAGTCGCCTCCTACGACAGGCAGGGCATACCGTGGGTGAATTCTAACCCGCACCCACACGGGGGTCGTACGACTTAAAATAAGAATAATAAACTAGAAGGGCGATGTGTGTTTATTGACTAATTGTATTGTGTAAATTAATTCACTTTTCGCAGGTTTTCTAGTACTAACACAGTTCCGTACTTAGTATTTCACCTATGCATTGAGGTGGTTTCAGGTATTTCCGCTAGGATGCAGGACGAGATGGAGAGGGAGGAATGCACACGTACATAAGAGACGGCAGTCCACCCATGTTACCATTGTACGATTACGTTCTAATATGTGCAATACCCAACTGAATATCCCGAAGTAGAACATTACATTGTATTTAATTCCAAACAGGCACAGCTACGTATTTCATCACAAGATTTCACAGCCAACATTTTGTATTGAACCCTTAATATTGGTCCCATATTAATGATTCTATATTTTAATCCTGCTGTATGAAATACTAGCACTGCTGAAGCCATGTCACAATATTCAGATACTTGAGTTGGAAACGAAGGCTCGAGTCCACATTCCATAAGACAAAAGGATGGGGCTGCAAAACTATTTACAACATCCCTTCTGGAAGCCACAGAAATACAATTAGAGACAAGTGAAGAACCTACAGCGCGTCAGTACGTTCGGTATGCTCTCCTATCTGGACAACAACTTGTTGGACGTGGATTTGTCTTCCAACAAGACAATGATCCTAAACATACATCTCACTATTGTATGCAAAGATCCAAGAAATCAGAACATTGGATCGGCTTTCATATCACGACGCTCGAAAGAGATACCGTGATATGACTGCACCCGAATTTCCGGTATCTTTCGCGGCTAAGGTGTCGCCACCTATCACCCCTGCCACTATCGTTCCCCGTGCTGTACCCTCGACGACGAACTACTCTGAGATCGTAAAGTCTCCCCTCGCTGTCCAAGGGAGACCTGTCAGCCCGAAGAAGGTCACACAACCTTCTTCGGCCATTGTGAAAAAGGCGCCGGTTATACCATCTAAACCGGCGCAATCAGAGAAGAAGTCATCTTCCTCTCCGAAACGGTCGGAGAAGAAGTCTTCCCCTGCCAATGAGGCAAAGAAGACTTCTGCGACCGGGGCTGGATCATCCAGCCACCTGATAAGACAAAGATAGTGGAGAAGAGGGAGACGGTGCGGCGCCGTCTCTCTTGACCTCCGGCTGATGGGATGGCTCCTTCGTCTGCTGGGTCTTCCGCTCCCTCGACCATCAAGGGAGTGATGCCGGCTGAAGCCAAACCCATTAGAGTGGAGGAACTCCCCTATAGGAAAAATAAGTCACCGGTGGAGAAGAGAGGGGCGGTTCAGCGCCGTTTCTCTTCCTCTCCTGCATACAAGGCTGCTCAGCCATCTGCTGGCCATTCCGCTCCTACCATTACCAAAGGAGCGGTGCCAGTTGGAGCGGCCGCGTGTTGCAAGGACCTGACGTCTGTGGGGAAGGGACCACCTACTTCCCCGAATAGACGTCTGCGTCGGTCCAGAAAGAAGCATGCTCGGGGCGTGTCGGGGACAAGCACCCAGTCTTCGTACAGGGAGAAAGTCCCCAGACACCGCTCTCGCTCTTCCCCAAGAGCGAGACTCGTGAGGTCCGACGACGACCGCGCGCAAACCAAGAGAGCGCCCGCTCCATTTTGTTCGTCTTCGGAAGGAGATATGGAGATTGAGGTATGCTCTCCTGCCCCATCATCTCCAACTAGAGATGGGGAAGGGTGGCAAACGGTCAAGCATAAGTAGAAGACCCACTTCTACTTAAGTCCACACCATGGCACTATTACCATGGAACTGTAATAGCTATTCTGTTCATCTCGCTGAGTTACGACAATTAATATCTTCGTTTTCGGCAACCATTGTCTGTCTTCAGGAATCCAGGTTTCGTCTTGGACATGAGACAACAATGCGTCACTTCAAACTCTTCTCTAAAGACCGGGTGGAAGGAGCTGTGGCCGCTGGTGGCGTCTGCACTCTCGTTCACTCTAGCCTCTTTAGTGAAGAGGTGCCGTTGCGTACTCAGCTAGAGGCAGTTGCAGTTCGTACTTCGTTGCCAGTAATGGCAACAGTATGTAACTTGTACATCCCGCCTGATTCTCAGCCGGATTACGACCAGCTGGTGACTCTAGTCTCTCAGCTCCCCCCTCCTTTTCTCCTTCTGGGAGATGTTAATGGCCACAACACCATCTGGGGCTCCGCTACCACTAGCGGTAAAGGGAGAGATTTTGAGTGGCTGATCAGGCGGCTGGACCTGTGTCTGTTGAACACAGGGGAACCTACGCACTTCTCTATTGCACACGATACTTATTCAAGTATCGATATTACATTGTGCAGTCGTGCGCTGGTTCCCCTGCTACAGTGGGGAGTACACGATGACCTTTGTAATAGTGACCATTTTCCAATTATCGTTACTCTTCCGACCCAGAGAGCCATCGAGTTACCAAGTCGATGGCTTCTCCGTCGGGCTGATTGGCCAACTTTCACGGCACCTGCGGTGTTTGCCGAAGATACCTTTGAGAGTGTCGACGATCATACCATTCACATAACGAATGGTATTTTGGCTGCTGCTGAGGAAACAATACCTTCCTCATCCGGCAACTCACGCCGGAAGCTTGTCCCTTGGTGGACAGCCGAGATTGCAGCAGCCATTTAAGATCGTCGACTTGCTTTCAAATGCTATCGGAGGCAAAACACTATGGCCAACCTTATCACCTTCAGAAGGATGCGTGCTAGAGCCCAATATCTGATTCGGGAGAGTAAGAAAACGACGTGGGAAAAGTATGTGTCGTCTATGACGGCGCATACTCCTTCATCTCAAGTGTGGACTAAGCTTCGTATGATCTCCGGACTCCCGACATCACTGTCGATACCCGGAGTGTCCATCAATGGAGACATCATCACGGACCATCTCGTCATTGCCAACAGCATTGGCTCGCACTTCTCCGATGTATCCTGCTCCGGGAGTTACGATCCTACATTTCTTACTCTGAAGCGGGAGGCAGAGACTCACCCCTTGTCCTTTGCCACTGCTGCTTCGGAGTCCTATAATGTACCATTCTCTGAATGGGAACTGCGCAGTGCGCTTGCACTGTGCAGGGATACGGCTCCTGGACCGGATAACATAGCCTACATAATCAAATGTTAAAACATCTGTGCGAAGCCAGTATAAAACAACTGTTGATCCTCTTCAATCGTATATGGACTGAAGGGGAGTTTCCATCTCAGTGGCGAGAGGGGATCGTGATACCGATTCTCAAGGCTGGAAAGGATCTCAAGTTTGTAAGCAGCTATAGGCCCATTTGTCTGACAAATGGACTATGTAAACTGCTCGAAAAGATGGTAAACCGCTGACTGGTGTGGTTCTCGGACGAGAAAGGTCTCCTGTCTGAGTACCAGTGTGGATTTCGCTCTCACAGGTCCACCACTGACCATCTGGTGCGACTTGAGAGCGCCATACAGGAGGCTTTTTTCCGAAAGCAGCACCTAGTCGCGGTTTTCTTTGACCTTGAGAAAGCCTACGACACCACATGGCGCTACGGAATCCTTCCCACCCTTCACAAGTGGGGACTCCGTGGTAATCTACCGACTTTCATTGCGAATTTCTAGTCCGTCCGCCTCTTCCGCATAAGGGTCGGTAAGACATTATCGCAATACTATACACAAGAAAATGGAGTTCCTCAGGGTTCTGTGCTGAGTGTCACCTTGTTCGCGATTGCCATAAATGGCATTGTTGCCGCCGCTGGGTCCGCGGTATTTCCATCGCTGTATGTAGACGATTTAGCTCTGCATTACAGCTCTGGAAGTATGGCAGTCGTGGAACGGCAATTGCAGCTAGCTATCAACCGTGTCGACAGGTGGGCTCACGACCGGGGTTTTCGTTTTTCAGCAGCGAAAACCTCCGTTGTCCATTTTTGTCGACTCCGGAGGCTACATTTACACCCTGAACTACATCTCAGGGATGCTGCGTTGCCGTTGGTTCACACTTATCTCTTCCTGGGGTTCCATTTTGACAGCAAATTAACGTGCCAGCACCATATACGGCAATTGAAAATGACGTGTCTCAGGAAACTGAACATGCTCAAGTTTCTTAGTGGCACTACGTGGGGGGCTGACCGTGCGGTGCTGCTACGGTTCTAACAAGCCCTCGTCCGTCCCGGCTAGACTATGGTTCTGCGGCATACGGTTCAGCGAGGCCGGCAACTTTGAAAATGCTGGACAGAATCCACCATAGTGGCGTTAGGCTGGCTACCGGTGCCTTCCGGACCAGCCCGATACCCAGCCTACTCGCCGAATCGGGTGTTCCACCTTTAAATTATAGACACCAACATATGCTTTTAACATATGCTGCCAATGAGCGTCAAATGCCGCAACACCCGACCTATCAAGCTCTCTTCGGTACCCAAAACCACCAGGGGTACGCCAACCGGCCTCGTGCCACTCGGCCAGTTGGTATTAGACTTGATAGCTCGTGTACTGAAATAGGAGTGGCTGTAGGTCCCTGTATGATCCGGACACCTAGCGAGGTGCCTCCGTGGCATTTCCCGCGTCCGGAAATTCGATTAGATCTGCACCGAGGTCCTAAGGTGAACACGGATGCCTCCGTTTACCGGAGGCAGTTCCACAGCATATTTCACCAATTTCCGGATGCTGGCATTCTCTACACGGATGGTTCGAAGGTGGACGAGAAGGTAGGTTGTGCTTATGTTATTGATGGTGCAAATAACAAGATCTCTTTGCCTGAGGCTTGTAGTGTGTTACTTGCGGAGCTCGTTGCCATCTGTGAAGCTCTGCAGTTTGCACTACAGGATGCACGAATCCACTTTCTTGTGTGTACCGACTCTTTGAGTTCGTTGCAGTCAATTATTACATGTTTCCCGCAACACCCCCTAGTGCAGCGAATCCACGACCTACTAGCCAGGCTGTGCCACTCGAATCATCTTTCTGTGGCTTCCAAGCCACATGGGAAGTGCGGGAAATGAGTTAGCTGATCAAACTGCAAAAGAGGCGGTATCACTACCACCTCGACCAATGGAGGTACTCGCTAGAGATATTCGCTCTCAGTTACGCCTACAAGTTCTGGCTTTTTGGGAGAGTCAGTGGCTAGCTGACCCACTGCCCAGTAAACTGAGAGCGATCAAGGGAACTACTCGCGTGTGGCGGAGCTCCTTCCGGGCCCGGAGAGAGTCCGTCATTTTGTGTAGGCTAAGGATAGGTCATACAAAATCCACCCACTCGTACCTAATGAGAAGGGAAGACCCCCCAATTTGTACCTGTGCAGCCGTTTTTACCGTGGCCCACATTTTCACCGAGTGTGTGGATCTTGCTGACTTACGAAGAAACCTTGGTTTGCAGATGACACTCAAACTTATATTAGCCGATGACGCGGTGGCTGCTGATCGCGTTATCCGCTTTAAAAGTGAGAGTGGGTTAGGGCCAGCAATCTAAATTTTCCAGTGAACATTGACTCAACGACTTGTTCGTTTTTGAATGATAATGTTTTTGTTTTTCCGTAATGTTTGTTTATTTTTATAATTGTTATTTTTATTTAATTTTTTTTTGTTTTATTAATTTTTGGTCTTTTTAAAATTTAGATGTCCACCTCAAAATTTTAAATTCTATTCAAAATTTGTATTCTTTAATCTGTGTTAAGAGGGGCAGATGACCTCGTAGTTCCGCCCCTTAAAACAACAATAACTAACTAACTTAAGTCGTACGAGTCTGGTTGATAATCACACCTTTTGCAAATGTACAATACCTCACAGTATGCTATGAATGCGATGCATGTGTTTTTCAGCAAGGAGTGGGTCAAGCTAGGGAATCCTGCACTGGTCATTACAGAGGCGTTCTGTCACACGTTGACACAAATGAAAAGCTTTAATAGCTCCGAAAGTACTCGTCGGATGTGTCTATTGTTTTTTGTATTATATGCACGCTTACAGAGGCCTAAGGAAGGCATGTTCGACGGTACTCTTGGAGCTGAGGGGAGCCCCGAGTCTATTTTGGTTATGACACACTTGTGGCATTTGAAGAGTGAGTAAATGAGCGATCCGCTGGCCACGCAGATCAGAGGCTTAGATAAGGTCATTAGCAGCTGGTAGTGAGACCTGTCTGTTGCTTCGTGAGAATTTTGTATTAAAGCCTGAATGATTATAATTTGTTGCGATTTAAATGGGGAGCTATTCATCCCGCATCCCTATTATTCTTGTGTCATGTTAATAAACTCATTGCTCATTCATGTTTTTGTACGGCAATTTTAGGCGTTTTACTTATTTTGTTGTTATTGCTTTGGCATTTTGTGACGCCAAATTTTCTCATGTAAATGTATGGTGACACCAGTCAACCTGTGTTCTTGTGTATGTCACGTTATCGCGCTATTAGCTTTGCAAGTTTAAGTCCTGATTCGGCGACTATTTTATTAGAATACATCCGTGTATTAATTGTGATATTCTTTGTAAAAGGGTTAGGGTATGTCCAACTCCGTACAGGCCATGGAGGCCATGGTAGTAGTGGAAGGTAGAGGCTTCCACTTTTTGTGACATCGGCACTAGATGGGATGGAGTTGTCAGCTCCACGCCCGACCGCCTTTGCTCCCAGGAATTACCCTGGTACTCATTTCTGTTGTAGGCTGAGTGAACCCCAGGGCCATTTGCGGTTCCGAAAGTGGTAGTTTTGTTTCTAAAATCCACTACCTGGGTGGGGATCGAGCCCACTCCCTTTCAGTTAGAAGCTCAGCGCCTCTACCGACTGCGCCACGCAGCCCCCTTAGGGTATGTCAGTGTTTAAATATTTGTTTTAGCCATTTCTTCTGTGTATTCCCATATGCCGTAACTTCGATCCGCAAAACGGGAATTCAAGACTTATTCGAATGGTCGTTTGGAAGCGAATTGTCGTTAATTAAGTGCTCATTTCTTTACAGCTTATCGCCGATCGCACACAACACACATAAATTTTGAAGGTGAAATTTTATTCACCACTTATATTGATACAGCAGTTGATGCTAATGCTTTATTGGGCTGAATTCCAGTTCAGTCAGTGTTATTATTTTATCGCGCCATTAGCTTTGCAAGTGTAAGTCCGGATTCGGCTTTGTGAGGGTAAATTCAGGGAGGATTTGATTTATTTAATTTGTTTGATTGATTCAGTTATTAAATGTTGTTTGTTTAAATTGTGTTTTACGTTATTCCTAATTTTTGTTAACCCTATGAATCCTGGACTTTGATGGAAGCAATTAAATTTCTCTAAAACACTTAGTACAAGAACCGATCATGACCCCGAAAACAGAGTCTTGTCAAATGGTTCTTTCCAAGTGCTTTCAAAGATACTAAGCAATTATACAGTCATCATCATCATCATAATTTCCCCTTATCCAGCTCTTGCCGGGTCGGGGTATTTATAGCACTTCTCCACCTTCCTCTTTCTTTCCACCATTCCTCTTCCATGATCTTGTCCCAGTCCAAATTTCTTTTTCTTATGCTGTTCTTCATTGAATTAATCCACCTTGTTCTAGGTCTTCCCCTTGCTCTCTTACCCTTGCACATTACCTCCAGCAACTGTCTTGGTATTCTATTTTCCTCCAACCTCTTTACGTGTCCAAACCACCTTAGTTTATTCTTCTCAATTCTCTCATTTAGTTTTCTCATCCCAACTTCCGTCCAAATATCGTCATTTCTCACTCTGTCTTTCCATGTCTTTCCTACCATACTTCTTAGGAATTTCATTTCACTGGCTTGAATTCTACTCTCTTGCCTGCTTGCCAAGGTCCAAGTCTCAACTACATAAGTCATAGTACACTTTATACATTATCTCTTTGCTTTTCCTTTGTACTTCCTTATACCAAACAAGTTTCTTGCACTTTGATAGAATGCATTGCTCTGCTGTACCCTCCTGTTAATCTCCATGTCCAATCTACCAGTTTGCATTAATTCACTTCCTAGGTATTTGCACATGCCCACAATTTCCAAACTCTTACTTCCAATTTTCACAGTGCCCTTTTTCTTGTCTTTCCCCTCTTGTCATCGCCATAGTCTTATACAGTATAGCCAACCAAAAGAAAATTATTTATGATAGAGCACTTCGAGCTACTATAACACTAAGTGATAAACAAAAGGAGTAAATACTATGGAGTTCTCCACATCCTCCCCACTTTTTATGGGACATAATTCATCTAATATTTACAAAATCACACTTTCTGGAAAATTTGATAACCAATCACAAACAAAGCTTTTTTAAATTGTAATCGTTATTTCACCCCTGGTTGCTACTATCTTTGTGGGAATGTCTGCACGATTGGTGGAATCAGAAGCAGCCAGTCCCGGAGATGGAGAATCAGCATTCTTCTGAAAAACACAGTTCCCCAAATAGATCGTCCTTCTTTTCAGCAGTGTCAACAGTCTCTAATGCAGAGCACTCCAATTGGAACAACCTCTGCATTGGTCAAATTGATTCACCAGAAACTGTCTCCAGTCTTGCAACTCTTCCGACACCATTTTCCCAGGATACACTTCCAACACTCGTGCCATTGGCCACTCGATCCTCTTCTTCCCATCAGATCATATAAGAACCACATCCGCTACCTTCACACCTGAGGATGGAGTTTTCTTAGGTCTATGAATCAATTGACTCAAGTACTCATCTTTAAATCTTTTCCTTAAGTCCTGTCGTAGTTGCTGCATATAGCGGAATCTCTTAGATGAATTCACTAAATCCAATTGATCCAAATCAGAAGTTCCTACGCCAATGCCATCTTGCAGAAACATTGCAGGGATGAGATCACCTGGATTCTCAGGCAAATACGTGATTGGACGAGAATTTATCAAGGACTCTGTCACATAGCAGTGTCGATATCTCTTCGTAATTGATTGAAGTTTACCCAAGTGCCCGTCGTAGAATTCTCTTCACCACTAGAATAAGGCGCTCCCACCAACCGCCCCACCAGGCAGCCGTTGGGGGGTTAAACTTCCACTAGATTCGCTGCACTGTAGACTCTGTCTCTACCTGTTTCCAATCGATAGTTCCAAATAAATTATCGGTCCCCGTGAAGTTTGTGCCGTTGACACTGTAGACCACCTTTGGTCTTCACCTACGTGCAATGAACCTCCGAAGGGACAGCAGGAATCCATTTGTTGTGAGGTTGCTGCACAACTCTAAGTGTATTGCTCTGTATACAGCACATGTAAATATCAATATCCAGACCTTTTTCCTCCTTTTAATATCAAGGGTCCAGTAAGGTCTATTCCCGTCACTTCAAAGACAGCCGTATCCTTGTCCTCTGGTAACGTTCCTGGGCGTACCTCTACGCGCTTTGATGCATACCTCTTGCACTTAATGCATCTTGATATTACACTCCGAATACTACTTCTTCCACCTATAATCCAAAATTGTTCCCTCAAGTGAGAAAATAAATGTGAGTGCCAACATGTAGCATCTTCGTATGTTCTCCGTGTATTAGGAGTTGAACCAAACCATGCTTGTGTGGTAGAACCATTGGACATCGAAAATCTCCGCTGTCTTTTCTCTCCACTCTCTTGGTCTTCACTCGTACAATCCCCTCTGCGTCTTTGAAGGTACACAGTGTCTTCAAAGGGGAATTTCTTTCTTCAGGGAAGACTTCTTCTTGCACTAGTCTAACGAATAGTCGCTCCGGCGCTTGCATCTCGCCAACTGTTATCTCCCCCTTGACTCTTTCCAATGGCGTCTTTCTTTTGTTGTCAGCGAATCTCCGCATCCTGACAATCTGTTGTTGTTTCCTATGGCTAGCCCGGATTCCAATCCATCAGCTTTCCTGACAATCTTCGTATATGAAAAGAAATACCACTGAGGCTCCATTGTAGAGGCTACGCTGGATATTGTTTCCCTTTCCTTTTCCATGAGTACCGGTATCTCTTCTTCATCAACTACTTCTTGGTTTCATGGCCAGAATTCTTGATAAAGCTTCAACCAAGCAGGGCCTTCCCACCATTTGGACTCCTTTAGCTAATCAACATTGTATCCTCTTGAAGGTATATCTGCTGGATTGATTCTTCCTGGTGCATGATTCCACTCTTCTTTTTGTGAGTAGATTAAGATCTCATTTACTCTGTTTCGTACAAAGATCCCCCACTTCTCTCCATTCTTGATCCAACTTAAGGCAGTGGTAGAATCTGTCTAAAAACACTGTGGTATATCAACACAGCCTAGGCTCTCCTTTATTGTGGTTAACATTCGAACACCAATACACCATGCCATAAGCTCAAGTCTTGGAATGGTGGTTTGCTTGAGTGGTGCAACTCTTGTCTCGGCAAATAGCAACTGTACACATATGTTCTCGTCTTGTTGACTTTTCAAGAAAACAGCTGCAGCATACGCTGATTTGCTGGCATCGCTGAAGGTGTGAAGTGAATATGACATCCTACTATCCGCTGAAGTAAAAAGCCGAAGAACTTTGACAGTTTCAAATCCAGGCAATTCCTAGTCCATTCGAGGAACTTCCCTTTAGTTTCATGAGATACCTCTGCATCACAGCTTAATTCCCGCTCCCAACTTTCTTGTAGAAAAATCTTCGGCAGCAACGCAACAGGGCAAGTCTTTCTTTATTCGTATCAGGAGCACCAATCACAAATATATATCACAAATGGTAAACAGTGAGAATCAAATTCAAATAAAAAATAATAATGATAATTAATAAAGACAGATCAAGACCCCATTGAATCTGGAGGATACCGTCTCTACAAGGGACCTCCAGGACCACGAGTTATGAAAAATGTCCCCCAATTTGGTATGGGATTTTTAGTACATACAAGTATTATTGATTCAGTGGAAGACTTTTCGTCGAACTCATCAAGGTTAGCAACTTTAACAATTAGGACAGGAAACAAAATATACTCTTTGATAAACGTTCATGCCCCAACTAACGACAAGAATGTCAAAAAATTTAGAGATGAAACGGACAATTTTTGGGAAGAACTTGCCTTACTAATATCAAACATTCCAGACACTCATGTTAAAATCTTGCTTGGGGATTTTAATGCAAAAATTGGTCAAGAAAGAAAATTTCGTCCAATAGTAGGTAAGTGGCCAGCTCACAAATTCACTAACAAGAATGGTCAAAGATTAATCACCCTTTGTGAAGAACATGGCCTACGTCTCGAAACTATTAGATTTAAGCGAAGATCACAGAAACTTATGACCTGGAAATGCCCTAATAGTGCACTAGGGGAATTCCAGATAGACCATGTTGCAATGGATAAAAAGTTCTACAAAGAAATATATAACGTGAAGTTACTACGTGGGGTCTATGTTGACTCTGATCATTATATATCCAAGATAAAGATCAAGTTAACTCCACGACGTAAACAAAAATCGTCAAACTCGACCATGCAAAGGCAATATGACCCTAGTTATTTAATAAATAATGTGTCCTATAAGGAAAAGTCTAAAACTCTCTTAAGTGACAAGCTAGAAACGATGGTTGACACTGAAAACCGTTGCTGTCGAAATTGCCCCTATTAGGAAAAGGAAAAAGCATGCATGGTGGAATGCGGAATTTGATGCTGCAATTCGCAAAAGACACACAGCATGGCTCAATGATCAGCAAAAGAGGACCACACAATCGCGAGAATAATTAACCATTGTTCGAAGGGAAACTGCCAAAGAAATTAGGAGAATTAAAAGAGAAAATCAAAAAAAGTCCATACAAATTATTGATGATTCCTTTAAGCAACACAAAACAAGGGACTATTACAGGACATTTCTTCAATATCATTCTAAATACAGCCCTCCTACACTATTAATGAAAGATAAATCAGGTAAACTAGCCCACAATGATACTGATAATGCTAAAATTCTAGCAGATTATTTTAGAGAACTACTAAATGCTGACGAACCGAAGGAATATCTTGATTTTGAGCCTAATCCAAAAAATAAAACAAATTTACAGAACATTATTCCTCCTGACTTGACTGAAGTATGTGCAGCGATTAATTGGCTCAAAAATTATAGAGCAGCAGGAGAGAATTCATTGGTAGCAGAACTATGGAAATATGCAAATGAACAAACCATCTCCAACCTCAATAAACGCCTCATCGATGTATGGAATTCGGAACAAATACCAGAGGAATGGAGAATGGCTGTAATCCTCCCAATTCATAAAAAGGGTGATAGATCAGACCCGAACAACTACCGTGGGATTTCTTTGCTTGATGTAACATACAAGATTCTATCTAGAATTATCTTGACAAGAATTCAACAACAACTCGACCAAGAACTAGGAGAATATCAAGGAGGGTTCCGACCAGGTCGCAGCTGTTCGGATCAGATCATCAGTCTGAAATGGATAATGAAATATCATAGATTGAGACAAAAGGATTTGGTCATTACTTTTGTGGATTTTAAGAATGCTTATGACAGTATCCATCGAGGGTCATTACTTAACATCCTTAGGGAATTTGGGTTACATCAAAAGCTTATCAACCTCATCGGCGTTACTTTGAAAGATACTAAATCAAAGGTTAAATTTCGAAGCGCCTTGTCTGAACCATTTGATATCCGGACTGGACTTCGACAGGGAGATGGTCTATCACCGTTATTATTTAATTGTGTTCTTGAAAAGATCATGCGTGAGTGGAACAAAACTTGTCCTCCAAATGTAAAGATTGGTACAAATATAAAACTGAATTGCTTGGCCTTTGCGGATGACCTTGCACTGCTTGCAACCAGTATAGATGAGGCTAAACACCAAATTGAAGAACTTGGGTCTATTGCAGCAAAAGTAGGACTTCAAATTTCATTTGAAAAGACTGAAATCATGGCATCCTTTGATGTGGAAACACAAGCTATTACATTGATCAACAATAAAGAAATTAAAGTTGTACATAAATTTAAATATTTAGGAGAGATTATAACATGGAATTAGAATGAGAAAGCGTCAATCGAAAATAGAACAACAAAGTTAAGACAAGCGCAATACATTACTTGGTCTATTTACAAAAAAAAAAAAAAATCACTCTCCATAAATGCCAAATTACGACATTACGAATCAGTTATTAAACCGGAAGCAATATATGCTTGTGAAACACTTTTCAAGTTAAACACTCGATCAGTTACTGACACATTACAGAAGATTGATAGAAAAATTCTCAGAACTATAATTAATAAAAAACATCAGGTGGATGGTCAATGGCGTCTATCACCAAATGAAGTGGTTTATAAAGAAACTGAGTCTATAGTCGATACTATGCGAAAAAGGCGAATTGCTTTTTTTTGTCATCTCTCACGCCTGCCGGATACCAGACAATTAAAAGTATTATTTAATTCTTTTTTCAAAAGTAAAACAAAGAACTCTTGGTTTATGGAAATTCAAAATGATCTGGATGAACTCGGCTTGACAATGTCCAAAATTGCTAACAAAGATGAGAAGAATATCTTGAAAAACAAGAACATCCGACTTCCCTTAAAAACATTTACCCGCAAAACTTACACCATAAGCGATGCAGAGAGAGCGGCAAGGTCGACTAGAATGAAAATGTTTTGGGAAAAGAAGAAATATAAGAAGCTGATTCATTAATATTGTTTTTTGAGATATGTATATACTTGTTTTGGTTAAGTGCTCCAATGAGGGCGTAACATATGTAAATAAATAAATAAATAAAAAGACACAAACTATTCTAGATCTAATATTAAGTGAGGACATAAACATACAAGACAGTTGTACAACACACAAACATTTGACTGCCAGGTAGCCCGCAACCAAATTAAATGTTCTTTGTCAAGTTACGGGCAACGTCAATAGCATTCGGGTTGGCAAATGTTAAGTCTTCCATTGTGCATGTTGCTGGACATAGTGGACACTGGTAAAGATGTTGGATTGTCTGTAGTTCCCCACAATCACAGAGGAGAGAGTCACTCGGAAAACCAATAAGGTCAAAGACACTCTGACAGACAGGTAGAATGCTCCATCTCGTCACAGGTTCATTTAAGACCTTGTGGTTCTTCATGGTACAAAATAGCATATCCTCATATTTATTCCACGCCAGCCCGAGTACTGGGTTTACAGGGTCATCAGCATCATTAGCCCATATGCTACTTTCCCAGCCTCGCAAGTAAAAATTTTCAGCTGCCATAATTCTGGAGACTTCTTCTGAAAATCTCCTCAGGTCGTTTCGAGTGTCCAAAGCAGTAACGCAGTAATAATAATAATAATAATAATAATAATAATAATAATGCTCCCGAATTTGTTCATTTTATATGGTTATTTTGCGCTACTAAAGTTATTTTACAGTTTAGATGTTAATTTTGGATGATTTACTACCGATATACATGACTTCGGAGTGTTTGAGAGTGTTTTTATGATCATATTTGACATATTTGAACAGCATGACATTTTGTTTACCTGGTTGCTTAGAAATAAGTAGGTCTACAACCAGGTTAGGTTATGTAAGTTGTCATAAGTACGTCGCTGTCTCTGTTAGATTTGAACCATATGTTGCGTGTTTATAACTTCTTTCATCCAGTCTCTAACTGAATTTGGCACAGATATTGCTGCAAAATAAATTGTTGAATGGAGTTATGCTACATACCGCAAGTTGTGCAAATTAAGTGTCGGCTGGTGAGACATCAATGAAACCCAGGATCTACGAGTATAAATTGTAACCTTAATTTACTAGCACAGCTAGTTGCTTTCGCCCCTCCTGTCACAGTGAGTATTTATGCATTTCTATACTGCTTGCATGTGCTCAACTTTGGTGAATTGCGCAAATGTTTAACACGAAGAGGTCGATTAAGATCTGACAGTTCCAATGCAGGTTAGGGATAACTCGTCTCATACTCTTTCGATATCAGCTTCAAAAGCGTCGGAAAAATTTACAAGAAACGATTGCTAGACTATTAATCATTTAGGGTAGGTAGGACTCTTCAGCCGTAGTGAAGGCAACCTGCCTAGGGGATGAAAACCCCGAAATCAAACTCATTGTAGCAGCGTCTGTCCCGCAGCGGGCGGCTGCTAACGACGTCTGTTCCCCATGTTAGAGGCGGTCGAAATCATATCCTGGCCGTAGGTATAAAAGGCACACCATCATCATGATGAGATCAAATAAGAAGAGTGGAAATAAAAGGCCGCTACCCGAGGAGCGTCGGGGCACCCTTGGAGCCATCGCTGGGGGTGACAGCATACAAGCCGGTGGTGATCAGGAGCTGAACAGGCGGGCCCTGATCGGGGAACACCCCGAACATGTTACAGCCGATGTTGATAGTAGCATCCTAACAGCATTCAACGCTACACCTGCTCCTAGTGTTTCTTCTGATACTCAGGAGACCACAAGAGCAGGCAAACCGAGAAAGCGCATGAAATGGACAAATGAAATGAATATGTACATCATGCGTTCATATTATCAGATAACGAATATGGAAACTGACACTACTGCATATAGACAGAAGTTGCACGCTGCATTCTGCCAGAAATTCCCTGATATTAATGTTACGGAACAGAGAATAGCAGATCAGCGCCGTGCTATAGTTTTGAAGAAACTTATCCCAGAACATCACCTCAAGCTGCTAATGGTTGACGTAGCTGCCGACAATACACATACCTCTGTAGACGAATCCATAGATCAGGAGAGTACACGTTTGGTCAATGAACAAAGGCACACCGATCATCGTTCAGATGACAAAGATGTAAGAATATCGCCGGAAGCACTCGGAGATCCAGTGCGGAAACAACTCGAAGAAGAATTTGGGAAGGCTCTCATAGAATTTGAAGGGACTGATCCAATAGAGCGGCCCATGATCCCGAACCAACATTGCTCTAAGAAACTTGCTACCGCTGTTGTAACAATGAACGACATTCTCTCTCAGCATCTGTCCCAGAAATCATATTGTTTCAACCATGTTCAGACTGCAATTTACGCTGGAGCGATAGCTGCGATACGAGTGACAGGAGGTAGATTATGGCGACCTAAATATACGTCAGGTCGACAGAAGAAGATGCCAGCTTGGGAGATACGTTTACGAAAGTCTGTTGATGAACTGAGAGTAAATATCGGAAGAATGCATCAGTATGTTGCAGGCAATAGAAGTAAGAAGGTTGTTCAATGTGTTAAAATGTTGAGCCATACGAAGAGTAAACATGCGAAGTATAATCCTCCGAACTGTAGCCCCCTTGAGATCCTAGACACATTAAAGCAACAACTTGAGGCAAAGGCACAGAGATTACGTCGATATAAAGAATCGAACGAACGAAAGCAACAGAACAAGCTATTTGTTACCAATGAGAAACGGTTCTATAGGAATCTTGACGATCCTGGAACTCAAATGGGCAGTTCACCGCAAAAAGAAGAGGTAGAGAATTTCTGGTCATCCCTATGGTCGAATGCTGGAGATTATAACAGCAGCGCTAAATGGATTACGGAGGAGGAGGAGAGAATGTCAGAAATTGACACGATGAGTGACTCTTCGGTATCAACTGAAGATGTGACCCGTGTGGTTAAGGAGACCCAAAATTGGAAAGCGGTAGGACCAGACAACCTCCACAACTTTTGGATCAAACGTTTCACTTGTACTCATGAGCATCTTGCCCGCTGCTACACAGATTTCATCCAAAATCCACAGCTTATCCCCTCTTACTTGATGCGAGGTAAAACATACCTTCTGCCGAAAGGTGATAGAACCAATGATCCTTCCAAATATCGACCTATCACCTGTCTGTGCACCCTGTATAAGATATTTACATCTTGCATTGCACGTAAGATTTGTGAACACATAAATCTTAATAACATCCTGGCTGAAGAGCAGAAGGGGTGCATGAAGAAGTCTCAAGGTTGCAAAGAGCAACTTGTAATCGATGCAGTTACTATGGAACAAGCAGGAAAGATGATGCGTAACCTCTACATGACCTTTATTGATTACAAGAAAGCTTTTGATTCAGTGCCACATTCCTGGTTAATCCAAATCCTGAAGATATATAAAGTTGATCCTGCCATCATTATAAGTCTGCAACATATGATGTCCCATTGGGGGACCAATTTATTAATGTCTAATGGAGACACATGTATGGAATCGGGATTTATTCAAATCAAAAGAGGTATCTTTCAGGGTGACAGCTTGAGCCCTCTATGGTTCTGTTTGGCGCTCAATCCACTATCATCATTGCTGAACAATGCAAAGTGTGGTTTTCCAATTAAGCACCATGGTATAGTCAAATACAAAATTTCTCATTTGATGTACATGGATGACATTAAACTATATGCATCCTCTGAGAAACACATCGACAATCTAATTGCAATTACTGCTTCATTTTCTTCTGATATTGGAATGTCCTTCGGATTAGATAAGTGTCGCACCCTCACCATTCGGCGTGGAAAATTAGAGGCCCGAGCATTTCAACTTGATGACGGTTGTTTCATAAAGCCTATGGAAGGTAATGAGACCTACAAATATCTTGGTCTCCTACAATCTAATCGAATTGATCATAAAGGTATTAAAGATAGAACCATAGCTATCTACAATCAACGCCTTAACAAGATTTTAAAATCAAAGTTGAATGGAAAGAACACCTTTAAGGCTATTAATACCTATGCTATCCCTGCTCTGACATATACTTTCGGTATTATCAAATGGACGCAGACTGACTTGGAGAACATCCTAATTAGGACACGTACCATCTTAACAAAACACAGATGTCTCCACCCTAAGTCAGCTGTTGAGCGATTGACAATCCCACGTCAGAGGTGGACGAGGGCTCACGGACATTATCCAATTGCATGCAAGGCAAGTGAGGAACCTTCAGAGATATTTTCTGGGAAGACATGACTCTCCCATACATCAAGCCGCTGTGAAGGCAGATGACAAGTGCACACCGCTGGATCTTCTTCACGTAAGGGATATACAGTTAGCCACTGATGAGGAATGTTCAGCCACCAAGCTTCAGCAGTGGACGCAGAAAGCTCTGCACGGTCGTCATCCGTATGATCTCAACCAGAAACATGTCGACATTGATGCGTCGAACAGCTGGTTGACTCATGCTGACCTATTCACTGAGACTGAAGGATTCATGGTTGCAATCCAGGATCAAGTTGTGGCTACCAAAAACTACCTGAAATATATAGTTAAGGCAAATATTCAGGATGATAAATGCAGAAGATGCCAACTAGAACCGGAAACAATTCAACATATCACAGGAGGCTGCCAAGCAATCTCCTGTACTGATTACATGAAAAGGCACAACCAAGTGGCCAAAATAATGCACCAACACCTTGCTCAAAAGCATTTATTATCTGATAATATTTTGCCTTACTATCAGTATGTTCCTGACGCCGTTTTGGAAAATCCCAGTTACAAGTTGTTATGGGACCGATCAGTTATTACTGATAAAACCATACCAGCAAACCGGCCAGATATCGTTCTTGTGGACAAGGTGCAGAAGAAAACCTTCCTAATTGATATTGCAGTGCCCAATTCCCATAATCTGCAGCAAACCTGCTGTGATAAGATCACCAAATATCTGCCCTTGGCTGAGGAAATACGGCAAATGTGGAGACAGGAAAGTGTAGTGGTTCTGCCCATAGTAATTTCTTCTACTGGCATCATCCCCAAATTATTGGCTCGTAATCTACAAATATTGGGAATACATCCTGGTCTACATATCACCATGCAGAAGGCCGTCATCTTGGAGACCTGTTCCATTGTTCGCTCGTTTCTCAATGTGCCACCTTAAGAGAATTAGCCATACCGTCTTGCAAACAAGCCGACGATATGTTGATATGTCCCACTTCTGTGGTGAAATGAATGTAGAAATAATAATAATAATAATAAAAATATCGTATGGCCTTGGGTGCCGGGTGCAAGCTTTGTTATTTGACACCCAGAGGGTAGCTTGCATGTCGAATTTCGTTGTTTCTTGAAGCACTATGAATGTCAAGGAGGTTAGATATCTAAGCTCCTTGAACACTATAAAGTAACGCAGTTATGCACATAAAATGAGCTGTTCGGCCTATTAACTGTCCTTTAAAACTCTTTCTGAAAGTCATCCAAGTGGTGATTGATGACGGCACTGAGAAAGAACGGGCTAAAATTTACACCAAAACAACGCGTCTATGACGAAATATCTCCAATTTGTTTGGGGAATAATCCTCCCGCCATAGGAAATTCAGGAATTCACGATTAGCCTCGATCACTGATATCTGTAGGAAAGCTTTCCGTATGTCAGAGATCACAGCTGAAAAATAAAAGACAGCCATCTTGCACCCGTTCCTTATTTTTTTTGATAGCCAATCAGAAGTGTCTTCAGAGCACGACAAAGTCACTTTTAAAATAGTATGCACACGACACCAATCTATTAATTGGGTGGAAACGAAAATATATATTTTATCTGACTTCTAGGAGTAAATATGTGCAAACCCGCCACACCCGTCTTTTTGTAGCCATTGCCACAGTAGCTCAATTGATAACGTCTGGTTATTTATACCCAAGACCGTTCGAAGAACGGGTACTTCTGCTAGTTTAATATAAGAGTGAATGCTGTGTTGATGAAGCGTGGCCAGGTCTCAGGCAATGAGCAATATACATTGCTTTTACACATTTTGTGTTCTAACAACGAGTGAAACTCATTAATTGTGTGTAAAATCATGAACGAAATAAAAAGGTTCTGTTCACCCATGCAAGAAACGATGCAAGCTGTCACCACGTGGCAAATTTATCCTACTGTAACGTGTTTATCGGGGGTTTTTTATGCAACTGGCATAAGTCAGTAGGAAGCCATTCTATATTTATTTACGCGGCAAATTGTTCAGCCAAGAGAATTTTTCATGTTAATTTATTATTATTATTAATTTATTATAATTATTATTAAGGTATTTTCGGAGCATTTTATAAAAATTATTAGCATTCAGATAGGTTTTCTATGTCTTAGAAAACGCTATCAAGCAAATTATTACGAACGACAATATCATAGAAAATTATGTGATTGCGGAATTTTACGGAGTTTTCGTCAGTTAGGGTATATCGAGAGACGTGACTCACTGGGAATTCAAGTACACGCTTAATCTTGTCGGAAAGCATGACGCAATCCTGGGTCGCAGCGTCAAGGAAAGGCGAATGTATGGAACGGAAAACGACTTCTCCCTCCCGCCGAGTGTAATGAGCCAGAGTGGGGATCCAGCGCGTAGGGAGCAGCCAATCAGTGGAGACCACGTAAGCTGGAAGTTGGGACTAGAGTGGGGAGCCGGCGTGTGGATATATCGTTCGACGCGCCGTGGAACGAGGACTATCTGTGTAGAACTTGCGGAGTGTGGTTGCACGCGGGAGTCGCTCCGATGTTCCGTGGAACGAGGACTATCTGTATAGAACTTAACGAGTACAGTTGCACGCGGGAGTCGCTCCGATGTTCCGTGGATTGGAGGACTAACTTTTGTAAAACTTAACCAGTGTGGTTGTACGAGTGTTTGGGTCCGATGTACGGACCATAGAATTATCTAATCTACCAGAATCTCATCAAATATCGACAAAGATGTCGACGTCCAGGAGACTGTGGGAAGCTCACAGCATCATCCAGTACGAGGGAAATGTTTCGCCATTTCCAGAGGTAAGCGCGAATGACGCAGAAATACGCAATCTCTCGTTTCTCTTTGTTTTATATTTCATATTTCAGTAACTTCATAGCTTGGGAATAAGAGTAAAATCAATAATTTATCAGACTCCGTTTTCACGTAATTTTCTATCGGTAATATTAAAATCGCAACGCACCAATTTAAATTATAAACTTATTATTATTATTAATTTTGCTATTCTTGTTTTATATAATAAATTCATTTCTTTTACAATGCGATCTTTGCTTTCAGTAGGTAGCATTAGATATAGACCAATTCCTTCTCCTGATACAATTGTTTGTTGGGTTAAAGATCAAATCATACCACGATCTGAGTGAATAGAGTCTTGAATGTGTTCTGCCAGAGCTAGACGTTGTTAAATACAAATTTAGATTTCAACATTGCGTTGAGGTCTTGGCGCCCATTAAAACAACATAGCTTAGGCAAAGGTAAACAGTTACATTTATCTCCCAACAGTTAGGGGCAGTCAAACCGTTACACTTGTCGCTCAACGTGTGAGCTAGCAAAACTGCTACACTTCTCGCTACCAACATGGGGCATTAATTAACATTACACTTGTACGCTCAACGTGGAGCAAAGTGAAAACGTTACAATTGTGATCCCAACGTGGAGCAAAACGTTACATTTGTCGCCGACAACTTGGGGATGAAAACCTAATAACATTTGTGGAAGGAGAAGGGTATATATTTCTGTGCCTGTATTTTGGGGGTTATTTGTCCTTATCAGTGTATATCATTATGGGGGATGAGAAAGAAAGACAGATGAGGTTACGTAGTGGTCATCAACGGGAGAGTGATGATACGAGCAGTAAGTCGAGTGATGGTAGTACCGGGGTAGCGGAGGTAAATCCCGATACTGAAACAGGGAGTGTAGGCGGCCAACCAGAATTAAAAACTTTACTTCTCGAGTTTATGTATCAGAACAAAGTTAGTAGTGATGCCTTAAATGCAAAATTAGAACAGAATAATGGAAAATTAGAACAAAACAGTAGGGAAAATAAAGAAAGTACAGATGCCTTAAATGCTAAATTAGAACAAAACAGTAGGGAAAATAGAGAGAGTAATGAAACTTTAAACGCCAGATTAGAACAAAACAGTAAGGAAAATAGAGAGAGTACTGAAACTTTAAATGCTAAATTAGAACAAAACAGTAGGGAAATGAGTGACAAATTCGAACTGATTAGAGGTGAGATCAGGGGGGTGATGGAAGAAAAGGCTAAAGAGATTATTGCAGATGTAGACAGAAAATTAGGAAAAGTACAGGAGGAGTTGGAAATTAGAATCAGTACACAGGCTGAAAATTTAAAAGAACTAGTGCAACTGGAAACACAGCAGGTCAAAAAGCAATTGGGGGGAGAAATTGACAAAATTCAAGTATCAACTAAAGAGGTTAAGGAACAGCTGGGGGGTAGAATTGAGAAAGTCCAGTCACAAATAGTTGCAGAAGTAAATGATTTAAGAGAGAGTAATAGAGAGAGCATTAACAAGATTGAGAAGAAACAAGCAAAGCTATATGATAAAGTAGAAGAATCAGAAGGAAACATTAAGTTAACAGTAAACAGTATTGAGAGGAAGGCTGAGGAGAAAATCGCAGAATTAGAATTAAAATTAAAAGCTAGGATCAGGCAAGAAAATAGTCAGAATAGGCCAGTTTTTGTGAATAGCACACACAGGGAGGTAGAACTGGATAAGTTCAGCAATCGACAGGGGTGCCCAATGGAGTTCATGAACACTATAGAAAATAAATTCGGGGAGAGGTAGGAAAATGGTAGTATTGAGTGGTGCCAGGTAGTTGAAATTTTAGAACAAGTGTTTGTGGGGGAAACGAGGAATTGGTTTGCTGTCTACAGAGACAAGTTTACTGATATCAATGATTTTAAAATGAAATTCTGTGAAAAGTTCTGGAATGAGGTTATTCAGTCGCAGCATCGTGAGGGAGTAGTGTGTGGTAAATATAACCCTAAAGGAAGCTCCACCATGACCGAATACTTTTTAGGGCAGGTATTAGTGTGTAAATATCTGGATGGGTTGAAGGAGGAAAGTGATGTGGTGAGGTTGCTACTTAGGCACTTTCCCTATAGGATCAAGGAGGCTGCTTGTATCCAGAATGTAAAGACTATATCCCAAGTAGAAAATTTGTTAAGCACATTTGATGCACTAGGGAGAGGGGGTTATGAGGACAATTTCAATAGGAACCAGGGTAATAATAATAATAGGCCTAATGAAGCCAGGCATCAAGAAGTTCAAGGGAACGGTGGCGAAGGGGCCAACGCTCAAAATAGAAATAATAATAATCAGCTAAATCAGAACAGAGGAAATGGCTATGGTAATCAGTATCAAGGGAGGAACAATGATTTCAGGGGAAATCAAGGGAGGAACAATGATTACAGGGGAAATCAAGGGAGAAACAATGATTTCAGGGGAAATCAAGGGAGAAATTATAATGACAATGATTACAACCAGAATAGGGGTCAAGGAAGAGGACAGCCTAGTGGTAGTAATATACAGCCAAACAATGACAACACAGCCCAGAACAACCAGACCAGTTCAGTAGTTAGTAGTACTACGGCCAGCTGTAGCGGTTCTTTAAACGCGAACCAGGCTGCGAAGTAAGGTCAGAATCTCAGTCTGTAGCATGCCCTGTCCATACAATTATACAGGAACCCTATGACCTAAATGTAAGAAATGAATTATTACATGAACTAAATGATGAAGGTATTATTCAGGAAGTGGTTAGTAAGAGCCCCATTGTTAAATTGAACGTGTCCGAGGCGTACACAGATGTTTTAATTGATAGTGGTTGTATGAAGAGTTGCATAAGTAGTGCATTTTATGATAAAATGAAAGGAACTGGAGTAAATTTTGAGGAGATGCCAATTAAAAGCACTTTTGTTATCACAGCTGTTGGGAAGAGGTCTAAAGTAATTTCCAAGCAAGTTTTAGTAGACATTAAAATTAATAATCATGTAGAGAAGCAGATTTGTCTTGTAATTCCAAATTTAGTATTCAGTGTTATCTTGGGTTCAGAGTGGCTAAGTAGAGTGTCTGGTAACTTATGTTATGATGTAGGGAGTTTGAAATTTAAATGGGGAGATTCTGAAGTAGAAGTAGCGTTCAATGACCATATTCAGAGGAGTAGTATTGTAGGTGTGATTTGTACTTTAAATGAGATATCGCCAGCCGTAGGGCGGGGTTCTCCATGTTTTGTGGGCAGTGTGATTACGAACGGTAGTCTAAAGGACTCGTTACGTGATGCTGCATTTCAGGGAAATATAGAGGATGAACAGTGTGTTCGGCTCTATGATGTGTTATTGTGTAATAGGAGAGTTTTTGAGGATCGCTTTGGAATTGGCCAATTGCTATACGCATTCAATGAACGTTATTGATAGGTCAGTATTCACAGGACATAGATATCCTGTACCTTTCGCTTATCAGAGTGCAGTTGATGCACAAATTAATCAGATGCTTGAAAATGGGATTATTGAGCACTCTAACAGTCCATATGTTAATTCTTTGATCACGGTACCCAAGACCGACGGCACTGTTCGTATTTGATTAGACGCTCGTTTGGTTAACAGTAGAATTAGTTCAGATCAGCTGAAATCTCTGTCAATAGAGGAATTAATGCAAACATTTGAGGGGAAGAAGTATTTCACTTGTGTAGATTTGAGTTCCAGTTTTTGGCAAGTGCCACTTATGTACGAAGATAGACCATTTACAGCTTTTAGTCATAAATATAACCTTTATCAATTTTGTAGAACACCTTATGGGTTAAAGAGTAGTTCAGCAGCTTTAATTAGGGCTTTAAACATCGCATTAGGGGATGACACAGGAGAGTTTGTAACCGTTTACATAGATGATATGGTAATTAGTTCACGCAGTTTTTAGGAGCATCTACGTCATTTAGATATAGTTTTTCAGAAGTTAGATCAGGCAGGGTTCACTTTGAAGCTGTCTAAGTCGTCATTCTGTCAGTCAGAAGTGACATTTTTAGGTCATAGAGTGTCGAGTAGAGGTGTAACACCAGAAGAAAGTAGGGTTAATAAGATACTTAACGCAGAGGTGCCACAGAATGTTAAACAGTTAAAAACATACCTGGGAATTTGCAACTTTTTCAGGAGGTTCGTTCTTAAATACTCAGGGTTGGTAGAACCATTCAGGGAATTGCTTAAAAGTGGGACTCGGTGGAGATGGGAGTCCAAGCATGATCAGGCTTTTAGAGCGCTGAAGGAAGGTTTTGAGAAAGCTGTAGTGCTGAAATATCCGTTAAAAGATAAGGAATATGTGGTTATGACAGATGCATCACATATAGGCATTGCTGGAGTATTATGTCAGAGAGATGATGAGGGTTATCTGTGCATTGTATCTTTAGCCTCGCGAGGACTGACAGCAGCAGAGAAAAGATACACGATTACTGAGTTAGAGCTTTTAGGTATTGTTTTCAGTTTAGGGAAATTTAGAATGTATTTAGTAGGGGGGAAATTTGAGATCCACACAGATCACCATGCATTACTGTATATGAGGTCTTGTAAACTCAGTTCTAACAGAGTTAGTAGGTGGATTCTTGCTCTGCAGGAATACGAATTCACAGTAAAATATATTAAAGGTAAAGATAACATTCTTGCAGACATGCTATCGAGGGACACTAATTTATGTAGGGATTATCCTGTGGTTAAAGCAGAGGACGGTATTTTAATATGTGCATGTGTGGACAGTAGCAACAGGGCATCGTTACAGACACTGAGAAATATGCTAGTGGAGCAACGTGATGACGTTAAGTTAAAGGAGCCACTGGCTAGGTTGGAAATAGGTGAAGAAGAGTATGTGAATGTAGGACGGTTCACGTACAAGATGCAGGATGGGCTTCTTGCAAGGAAATGTAGGAATAATCGGTGGGCAATATGTGTTCCTGCCACTTTGCGGGAGGAGCTAATTTGGTTCATTCATAGGGAATTAGGACACTTTGGTGCTGCCAAGGTCTTCTATGAAATTGGTCGTGACTTCATTTGGAGTAAAATGGGAAGGGATGTTAGGAGGATTTTAGCTAAGTGTGACACCTGTCAAAGGAGTAAATATCCAGTTAAATATTTAGTGGGGGAGAGATCTGCAGTTCTCACCAGTAGTCCCGGCGAACTACTGTGTGTGGATTTATTTGGCCCGATCGTTAAAGGACAGTACGGGTACGAGTACATTTTTATAGTTATTGACGCTTTTAGTAAGTATGTCAAGCTATATCCGCTAAGGAAAGCCACGGGACTAGCGTGTAGCCGTCTGATCATTAATAAGTATGTACCTGAACTTGGCATTCCTCTCAGGATACTATCTGACAGTGGACCACAGTTTACTGCAAAGAAATGGAGAACCAGTATGCAGGAAGCTAGTATAACACACGTTCATTCCTCTGTAAGGTACCCTCAGGGTAATTCTGCAGAGCGTCCATTAAGGGAAGTGGCTCGTCTTTTTCGGACTCTAGTGCATGACAAGCATGCGGCCTGGGTTGGACATCTTCCCAAGGTCGAGACTTGGCTGAATTCTGTCCAGCATGAGAGCACGAAATTGACGCCATACGAAGTTCACTTCGGAAAAAGACCACAAAATGAACTAGCGAGGGTGTTGGGATTAAATGAGGGTAAGCAACCGGGGATGGATTACATTGTCCAGTTGGCGAAACAGAATTTATCTAAGTCAGCACAAAAGAGAATTCGCCAACAAAAAGAAACTAAATTTGACCTATTCGAGCCGGGAGACAGAGTCTTACTTAGAGTGCCGAAACAGTCAAATAAGCTAGAGAAAGTCATGTCCAAGTTCTTTTATCTCTACGAGGGCCCATTTATAGTTTCCAAACGTATTGGAAAAACAGCATATGTGCTGGAGGATAGTAAGGGAAACAGATTATACGGGACGTATAATATACATAGTCTACGAAAATATGTGTCATAAAGTGAGGATGTTTAGCTGGCGAGCCAGCCTATCAAATGAGTAAGTGTGGTATTTGGTGCGTGGGAGGAGATGGTCTTCCAGGCAGGCGTATCAGAAGTCACACAGGGGGGTAGTATGTAAGTAAATGAGAGTTTTTAAGGTACAGGGAAATATGACGGGATTGTCGGATGCTCTTGAGCACTAAAATGTCTCGATACACCAAGGCCAGAATTTGGTAGCGCTGGTGAATTCCCATTTGCCTCCTAGAGATGGGTGAGCGCTTGGGCAGGGTATTTTTGCTTAAGGCGTCCACAAGGCAAAAGATGGGCCATCAGAATGCGAGACAGTCCTTTATGAAACTCATACATATCAGAACACGTGATTTCTGTTTACGGCCTCGCCATGTAAGATTTGTAAGTGTGTAATTTAAGGTAATTTGTACAAAGGTCAGGAGAACTGGTCTGTGTTGAGAACTAGTATTAAGTAGAATATGGTCTACGGGAACTTAACAAGACAGGGCGATTACGGCACATAAATATTTGGTGTTATATGTAATGCGCATTTACTGTTTTTTTTTCAGAAGTCAATATTAATTTCGTCTTATATAAAGAGAGATTAAGTATTATGGTCACGAGGCGCTGCCACAATAGTGTGATCGTGTGCTCAGTGATAAGTGAGATTAAATTTCACCATAAGGAAGGGACCTCCAGTGAAATTAGGAAGTTCTGTGGTGATACATATATCAGAACACCTTGATGCGTGTGATGTGACATCATAAATACATAGTGCTCACACATTAATTATGTCTATTTCTCCAACATAGAGAAATTTGAGAGGCGGAAATATCCGTGGAACACTATTCTATATGTAAAACATTGGACTGGTTGCAAAGTGCAATCCATAGTGACAACAAACTTTGACGCAAAGTGCGTGAAGAAGAATTATGAGTGTATATATCTGTAATTTAGGGTGATTTCATTTATGTAATATGTATTTTGGATGGGGATTATTAACGTGTCTGGGATAATCGGATAATGGAGCGTCGTCACGGTAAATCATCCGATGATCCGAGGCGAATATGTAACGTGTTTTTCGTTTTTTTTTATGCAACTGGCATAAGTCAGTAGGAAGCCATTCTATATTTATTTACGCGGCAAATTGTTCAGCCAAGAGAATTTTTCATGTTAATTTATTATTATTATTAATTTATTATAATTATTATTAAGGTATTTTCGGAGCATTTTATAAAAATTATTAGCATTCAGATAGGTTTTCTATGTCTTAGAAAACGCTATCAAGCAAATTATTACGAACGACAATATCATAGAAAATTATGTGATTGCGGAATTTTACGGAGTTTTCGTCAGTTAGGGTATATCAAGAGACGTGACTCACTGGGAATTCAAGTACACGCTTAATCTTGTCGGAAAGCATGACGCAATCCTGGGTCGCAGCGTCAAGGAAAGGCGAATGTATGGAACGGAAAACGACTTCTCCCTCCCGCCGAGTGTAATGAGCCAGAGTGGGGATCTAGCGCGTAGGGAGCAGCCAATCAGTGGAGACCACGTAAGCTGGAAGTTGGGACTAGAGTGGGGAGCCGGCGTGTGGATATATCGTTCGACGCGCCGTGGAACGAGGACTATCTGTGTAGAACTTGCGGAGTGTGGTTGCACGCGGGAGTCGCTCCGATGTTCCGTGGAACGAGGACTATCTGTA
This sequence comes from Meconema thalassinum, assembly GCA_946902985.2. Classification (NCBI taxonomy): domain Eukaryota; kingdom Metazoa; phylum Arthropoda; class Insecta; order Orthoptera; family Tettigoniidae; genus Meconema; species Meconema thalassinum. Next base: position 343,835,110 of record OX336393.1, read on the forward strand.
TAGAACTTAACGAGTACAGTTGCACGCGGGAGTCGCTCCGATGTTCCGTGGATTGGAGGACTAACTTTTGTAAAACTTAACCAGTGTGGTTGTACGAGTGTTTGGGTCCGATGTACGGACCATAGAATTATCTAATCTACCAGAATCTCATCAAATATCGACAAAGATGTCGACGTCCAGGAGACTGTGGGAAGCTCACAGCATCATCCAGTACGAGGGAAATGTTTCGCCATTTCCAGAGGTAAGTGCGAATGACGCAGAAATACGCAATCTCTCGTTTCTCTTTGTTTTATATTTCATATTTCAGTAACTTCATAGCTTGGGAATAAGAGTAAAATCAATAATTTATCAGACTCCGTTTTCACGTAATTTTCTATCGGTAATATTAAAATCGCAACGCACCAATTTAAATTATAAACTTATTATTATTATTAATTTTGCTATTCTTGTTTTATATAATAAATTCATTTCTTTTACAATGCGATCTTTGCTTTCAGTAGGTAGCATTAGATATAGACCAATTCCTTCTCCTGATACAATTGTTTGTTGGGTTAAAGATCAAATCATACCACGATCTGAGTGAATAGAGTCTTGAATGTGTTCTGCCAGAGCTAGACGTTGTTAAATACAAATTTAGATTTCAACATTGCGTTGAGGTCTTGGCGCCCATTAAAACAACATAGGTTAGGCAAAGGTAAACAGTTACATTTATCTCCCAACAGTTAGGGGCAGTCAAACCGTTACACTTGTCGCTCAACGTGTGGGCTAGCAAAACTGCTACACTTGTCGCTACCAACATGGGGCATTAATTAACATTACACTTGTACGCTCAACGTGGAGCAAAGTGAAAACGTTACAATTGTGATCCCAACGTGGAGCAAAACGTTACACTACTTACAAGGGGAGGATACGATGTAAGGGTCACCGATTCGAACCATCTTTAGTGCACGTGTAGGGCATGACCAGGCGTATACCAGGTGCAAGTAGTAAGGTGCTCTTCTCAGCCATTTCCGAGAAATTAATTAATTGCAATTACAGTGCGGCGTCTATGTGCGTTGTACGCTGGCAAGTAGGCAACGAGCGCGTGGTGCAGCGGTAAGAGCCTTGCTTCGTAAGCGCTGGATCGAATCCCACCGGTGAGCTTCTGCAGTGTGTTGTGTTTTTTTTTGTTTTGTTTTGTTTTAACCATTGCCAATTTCCAACCAATACCCTTAGCATGAGTCACTGCTTGCGGTGTATGGGGTAGTCTGTTGTTTCACTGACGTGCAATGGACGGGACAGACTGGGCCTTCAATGTACTCTATAAATGTATGCGGGTAGACAGGGGCGCACCCAGGGGGGGGGCTTTGGGGGCTTAAGCCCCCCCCCCCCAAAGAAAAACCTGGGAACACTTTAAAAACATTGATGATATCTTTCAAGAAAATTTATTGCATAACGGGCTCCAGAATATTTAGTCTTGAAGACAGTAATATAGACATAAATAACCTACGTGGCCAAGGGTACGATGGGGCGGCTGCCATGAGTGCAAAGTTTAAAGGGGCTCAAACGTGAATCCAAGAAGCTCACCCCACAGCAATATACGTGCATTGTGCTTCTCATAGCCTAATATTAACCTGGCATTGTCGACCGCGTCTGAGGTTGTATCAATCAGGAACGGCTTTGGAATAGTGGAGAAGTTGTGGGATTTTATTAACACTCCTGAAAGACAGTTTTAAAACCATGCATTGAATCTGAGGAAAATCTTGAATCCAACAAAGAAACTCCTGCAGCTTTGTCCAACGAGATGGGTACAGAGGCACGATGCTATTTTTGTTATGAAAGAACTGCTGCAACCTCTTGAAGTAGCGTTAGAGGAGATTAAAAACTGGATTGATAGGGAATCTTCTTCAGGGGCTCTAATACTACTAAACTCCTAAAGTCAAAGTGAATGTATAATTTCTCTCATGGCATCAGAAAAACTGCTTGGTTACACAGTAAACGTAAGCAAAAAGCTTCAGGGAACTCATTTAGATTTATCGTCTGCAATTACATACGCTGAAACTGTGATTGAAAGCTAAAAATCTCTAAGAAAAAATTCAGAGCAAGAATTTCACTCATTGTTTGAAGAAGCTACCAAAATTGCTAATAACAGCGGTTCAATAATTTCGATGCCTCGAATAGTTGGAAGATAACTGAACAGAAGCAACATACCAGCAGAAACTCCAGAATTATACTATAAAAGATCTGTTTTCATCCCTTGGATTGACTCTTTCATTATTTCATTGGAATCTCGATTCTTCTTCTTCTTCTTCTTCTTCTTCTTCTCCTTCTTCTTCTTCTTCTTCTTCTTCTTCCTTCCAAGTATTGGGCCAAATGTCCCGTTACGGTCTTGCACTTTCCCTCCATCTCTTCATCGGACGTCCTATCGATCTATTTCCCCGTGGCTGGTAGCGAAGGATCTCCTTTGGTAATCTTCCAGGTTCCATCCTTTGGACATGACGCTTCCAGTTCTCTTGGTACTCACAAATGTATGTAGTTATTGGTTTCACTTTTAGTTCCTTCAGCACATCCTCGTTTCTCTTATGATCCCATTTAGTATAGCCTGCTGTTCGGCGCATAAAGGTCATTTCGCGTGCTGTGAGTCTGGAGATGTCCTGAGATCTTATTGTCCATGCCTCGCTGCCATAGCACAGGGTTGGTCTGGCTAATGTGTTATACAAACGCAAGCGTCTATGCCTTTGGACAAGAGATGGCTTCATGACGTGATTGATGATTCCTGTTGTTCTGGTATAATTAGTTATTTTTGCAGTTATGTCTCGTTCTTCTTGAAAAGATAAATTATATCCTAAATACTTGAATTCGTTAACTCTTTCTAAAATTTTACCATCCAGACAAATTTTACTGGGGATAGGGTCCTTACCTTTAAATGCCATTACTTTAGTCTTTTCAGTAGAAATGCACATGCTGAATTTTGATGCCACTTTCTGGAGGTTGAATATTGACCACTGCAGATCATCTTCAGATGCTGCTACCAATGCAACATCATCAGCAAATAGTATAGCGTCTAAATTTCTTAGATGCCTGCTGATAGGTATTGAACCATGCCTTTCACACCTCCATTCCTTTATTATAGCATCCATGTAGAATATGAATAGCAATGGAGAGAGTCCACAGCCTTGTCTTACCCCTCTGCTGATTGGCTTCCACTCGGATTTATGATTACTTAACCTTACTGCAATAAGAGTACCACTATACATGTTGTAAATGTTATCAATTAACTGTTGGGGGACACAATCCCTGGCCAATATGTCAATAAGTCTGTTTCTGTCAACAAAATCAGAGGCTTTCTTAAAATCAACAAATGATATGTGTGTTTCCAAATTGAACTCCCTGCGTTTTTCAATCAAAAATTTTAAGGTGAAGTAGGCATCTGCACATGTGCGACCTTTTCTAAACCCATGTTGTTCATTCCCTATCACCTCAGAGTATTGTTTCAGTAATTTTTCTTTAATAATATTTGCAAAAATTTTGTATCCAGAGTTAAGTATACTTATTCCTCTATAATTTTCCAAATCCTTAATATTTCCCTTCTTATGAAGAGGAACTACTATTGCCTTTTGCCAATCTTCTGGAGGCCTGTTACCCGTCCAGATTAAATTCAATAATCTGAGAAATATTTTCTTGAAGGCATCGCCTGAATATTTCAACATTTTTGCATTTATTGAATCTTCTCCAGGTGTTTTCCCATTTCGTAGTTTCCTCAAGACCTGTTCTAATTCGTCGAGTGTAATATTTTCCGAAGACTTGTTGTTAGATGCTTGTAAAACAAGTTGTTCAATATTTGGACTCAACCAAAGGCTCTGAAAAAACTGAAGCCATTCTTTGTGAGATATGACATTAATTTTTACATCTTCTTTTACTTCCCTATTTAGTTTTTTCAAAATTTTATAGGTTTGTGGTTGTGGTCTTGTTATGTCAGTCTCCAGGTACGAGACAAAGTTTTCCCAACTTTCCCTGTGTTTCGAACTTCTCTTTTTGCTATTGCTCTCTTATGATGGTATTCAATTTTATCTTCTAATTTACCAGTTGACAGAAACTTTTTATATAAATTTCTTTTTTCGGAGATTACTTTTGCAATTTCTTCGTCCCAAATTCTTAAACCCTTTTTTCTTTTGCCATCTTCTTTTTTATCCCAAACTTTCAAATGCTGACTGTTTTAGAGCTGAACTCAAATTGGACCACTCGTCTTCCACATCGTCAGAAAGTGGAATCATCTGAATGTGATTATCAAGCCTGTTTTGGTATAGCCATTTTATACTGGGATCATTTAAAAGGTTAACCTTATATAACGTTTCGTTTTCCTGTGTTCTTTGTTTCTTTTCCTTGAACCACCGTGGTTTTAAACGAATAGAAGCAACTAATAAATAGTGGTCTGTTTCCAATTCAGGTCCTCGATAAACTCTTGTATCCAAAACTAAATCTGCCAATTTTCCATTACAAATGATATAATCAATAATTGATTTCTGATTTGGAATCTCGATTCATCAAGCATAAATACTTAATAAAGAGTGTTGAGTGCTTACTGCCATCAACCAATGCATCACATACTATAAAGAAACCTTCCAAGAAAAATTGCAACTTGATTTCTTACAGCTGTGTAATTTTTATAAGAATGACGTAATTGAAAGTGGAGGAAACAACAAAGGCCTGCTTATGGCTGAGTTTGAACGGTGGCACAAGAGCTTCAAGACCTTCGCTAATATTCCTAAAAACGCAATCGATGTGTTGAATCTATGTGACTTGGACTTGTTTCCTAATATCCACTCATTATTGAGAATTTTGTGTACCATGCCTGTGACTACAAGCACCGCTGAGAGGTCATTTTCTACACTACATCGGCTGAAAACATATCTTAGGAATACCATGGGTGCAGACAGGCTGACTGGACTAGCAGCACTGAATATTCACCGGGAAATTGAAGTCTCCAGTACAGAGGTAGTTTCCGTTTTGAAAAAAATCTGCTAGGTGGCTGGATTTTGTTCTGTGAAATTTGAGTGTCCTCTTAATTCAAACAACGTTAATGTTAATTCATTAATACATGATTCGTATTCAACTATTTGATTAAACTTGTATTCAGCCTGTGTAATTAAGTTCAACTTGAAATTCTAGAAATGTTTACGATTTTTTATTATAATGTTAGTTATTAAGGAAAATTAAAATAACTTATATATTTTCACGTACAGTACATAAAATATTTGTTACAATCCATAACACTATGGTATTTTTTTTTATTTAGTCGATTTACCCTCTAGGTTGGTGGTTCCCACGGACACAGCGAGGGAACTCACCACTACCGCCTCTATGGGCAGTGTCCTGGAGCTTGGAACATCTGGTCGGAGGGAATACAACTGGTGAGGTATGATCAGCACCTCGCCCAGGCGGCCTCGCCTGCAAAGCGAACAGGGGCCTCATGAGGGAAGGGAGGAGGGGAAGATTAGGATGGATAGGCAAGGAAGGGGGAAGGAGGCGGCCGTGGCCTTGAAGTGGGAACCATCCCGGCATTTGCTCGAAGACGAAGTGGGAAACCACGGGAAACCACTTCGAGGATGGCTGAGGTGGGAATCGAACCCCCTCTACTCATTTGTGCCACCCGAGGCTGAGTAGACCCCCGTTCCAGTCCTCATACCACTTTTCAAAGTTCGTGGCAGAGCCGGGAATCGAATCCAGGACCTCCGGGGCGGCAGCTAACCATGCTGACCGCTACGTTACGGAGGCGACTATGGTATACAATTACATATCGTAATTTTTGAAATGTAATTTTTAGTTCCAATTAAATTTACTTATTCAAAATCAAAATGTTATTATTAATTTCCCAAAACCTATACTAGTTCTTGGTATAAACAACTCAAAACTTAGTAAATGATTGCAGATAATTGATGTTACACATCAATCTGGCGATCCTGGTAGCTGGATATATAGTTATGATAATAGTGAGTAGAGCAATCCAGTCGTTATCACTCTGATCGTGATCAAAAGTTAATGCTTGATAAAAATCATGCAGTTCCTTTTTATTACTTGTATAACCTTATCTCAATGGTACTGTAACTAAATTTTGTATAAAACCAATGCACATTTTGTTTAAATAATCTCCAGTCCAATAGCATCTTTTATATTGGTTTTAACAGAGCATCCTACAGTATGTTTGATCTTATAGAATATCTCTTTTATGCATATGATCTCACATATACATATTTACATACAAGACTAATAATGGACACATTCTCTTTCCATAGCTGAAATCATATTATTGAGGAAAGCCCCCTCCAAACCAAAAGTCTGGGTGCGCCCCTGCCGGTAGATATAATAGAATACACTTGACCATGTATAATACCAATGTATTTGCAATGCCGATACTGTATATTATGTAATGTCACAAACGTTGACCCCCACACGATGATTTCAGAATCTGTTTTCCCGCTCACAAAACACGCTATTACAATTGACTGCAAAATACACATTATTCACGACAGCTACAGTTGTACGAATTGCCAATGCTTACAAAAAAGAATCACAACACACTGCAAAAGCTCACCGGTGGGATTCGATCCAGCAATCCTGCGCTTACGAAGCAGGGCTCTTACCGCTGCACCACGCGCTCGTTGCCTACTTGCTAGCGTACAACGCACATAGACGCAGCACTGTAATTGCAATTAATTAATTACTCGGAAACGGCTGGCCTACTAAAGATGGTTTGAATAGGTGACCCATGCATTGTATCCTTCCCTTGTTAGTAAGATTCTCAGTTTTACTGGTTAATGTCGTATCAGATTGCTGGTGTTGCCAATAGCTCGCAATATGAAAGATATTCAGAGCACAATGAAGCAGTACTGTATTTTTATGAAAATGAAAATCCACAGCCTGCTTCCAGTCTCCGACCGGGTCAGGAATGGAATGAATGAAGCCCCCATCTAGCGGCGAGGATTGGAACTGTGCCGGCTGCCGAGGCCTGACGCACTCATCTGGGGCAATGATTAAATGAATGACAGATGAAATGATAGTGGAGAGTGTTGCTGGAATGAAATTGTGACAGGGAAAACCGGAGTACCCGGAGAAAAACCTGTCTGCCTCCGTTTTGTCCAGCACAGATCTCACATGGAGTGACCGGGATTTGAACCACGGACCCAGCGGTGAGAGGCCGGCGTGCTGCCGCCTAAGCCACGGAGGCTTGTACTGTATTTTTATAAGCTTCTTAATGGACTTGACAAGATAAGTGCCGTTGAGGATATACAGAGGACTCTAGATAAGGATGTTCCAATTACCCGAACTGAAGTTGAGCGAGCCCTTCAGCCTGACGAAATTATGTCAAATATTATTAAAGCTGCTGGTAAACCTGTGTTACAGTGGTTATACCTAGGGTTGTTATCGACCCGAAAAAGCTGAACTTGTCCCATTTTAGGCAAGGAAAAGAACGTTGTTCCTTATTTTTTAAATACACTTAAATGTCTTGAATTTTAAAAGTAACATCTTGAACGCATATTTTTGCTGAAATTTGTCTACAGTTTGATTACATTGGTGGCACTATTCCTCTGATCTTGGAGAAACAAAGCCATACTGAAAGTTAAGGACTTGCCGGTACTACTTAAGTAGGTTTTCGTTGAACACGAGCAGGGATATTTTTTTTTTTTTTAGTCGTTTACCCTCCAGGTTGGTGGAACCCACGGACTCAGTGAGGGAACTCACCACTACCGCCTCTACGGGCAGTGTCCTAGAGCTGGGAACATCGAATCGGAAGGGATACAACTGGTGATGTGGGATTGGCACCTCGCCCAGGCGGCCTCACCTGCAAAGCGAACAGGGGCCTCATGAGGGAAGGCAAGGGATGGTTAGGATGGATAGACAAGGAAGAGGGAAGGAGGCGGCCGTGGCCTTGAAGAAGGTACTGTCCCCGTTTACCCGGATAGTAGGCTGTCAGATATCCGCCCCCTCAATCGGATTGCCAACAATCAATCGCACCGGCTCAGCTACATCAATGAAAATGGCACTGACAGATACTACCGAGGTTTGAACACAGAAGTTACCAAGAAAATTATTGTGGAACACACCAAAATAGACGGGGTTTCATACTTACTTTTACTTACCTCTTAAAAATAATCTCGGGGATTGGGTTGACAACAGGATCTCTAAAGTATGCTCCCACAATAATCTTGACCATGACATTTAAAAATGAACCAAAACGAAGGCAAGAACTTTGAACTGTACAAAAGCTTTTATTTCAAATAAAGAGTATGATTTTAACAACTCAACAAAATAAATGTGGCTATCAGTAGCCCATGTCAATCTGACTATATCCTCCTACAGGACTTGCAAAGTTATCAAACAATATGTTAGCTCCCATGAGCTCAAAATAACGTAACATTCAAAACACATTTGGATTGGATAAGGAAGTCAGGATACGACATATATAGAGCATTTGGTTTCTTTTAATAAACATCACACTTGTATTAATAGGCGCAAGGCCAGAGTATCGACCTCGCCCGCTGATAACCAGATGTCGAGCCAGCTGGTCTACTCTTTAACCTGGCGCATGCCTGTCAAATGGGGTTCACTCGTCACGCCACACTGCGTAAGAATTCCGCTTCCTTTCAAAGCTTTAAATGTCTACAAGACAACTCATATATATTGACGCAAATCTTTCAAATGCTTAACTCACATACCACTGGATTATTCTGACAATCCCTAAACTTGTTAAGTTATCATCCAAATGTTTAATAAGCATAGTTTAGAGTATAAAACACACTCTTAAATGTTTATAACAAAATCACATAAATTATTTATAACAATTAGAAATTGTTTATAATATTATCGAAGATAATTACAAAAATTTTAAACACGCCTTTAACATTACTTTCGTTCCACATTATTGTCAAAGATATATACATTTATTATTTACAATATCAACATTTAAATTATTTAAATTATTAATTTAAGAAATACATTGAACCACATGTTCATCCGGTTGGTAAATTCATAATCATGTTAATATAATAGACCAATGAAGGTTAGTTATACATGTTAATGTCACAATCTGGTTTAATAAAGGTTGTAATAATTATTATTATTTGTGACGGTAATCTTCATTCAAAATCTTATCTCAAATTCTTTCAAAACTCTTGTTAATTATAACAGTAAATTCACTTGATTAATTTTCAACGAACTATGACAATACACTCTAGCGGAAAATACTTCGCTTACAAAATAATGCACATACTGCATTAAAAATAGGCCCAAAATTCATCATATATTAAAATATACGGCATCAAAATCTTTCACAGACTTTACAAAAACCTCCACTAACACAATCTTTATCATCATTAATTACTGTGGGAATCTCCTTCATTTATTTAAGGGCATTATACATCAGCGACTTTCAACATGTCCGCTGCACTAGCGATTATACATTCATAGTTCCACTTAAAAATTCTTATAATCATTAATTGTTTCAAAACTGTTGTCATTTAACCTTCGTGGATTTCATTCATGAATCGATATGAAGTAAAAATTTGCCAATCACAAACAAATTTAATAGTGAATACGCTTATATACGCCTGTCTGGTCTATCAAAATTTAAGATTAACATCTTCAAAGAATTGTAGTATAAAAATACTATCATCAAGCAAAATGCGATTAAACTGTAAAATAGTCTAATAGAATCCAATTAGACTGGGGAATGCAAACATCATTATATAAATCTCTAATTGAGAAAAAATTCCTAACAAAAGTTCACGAATTTAATGCATTCAATAATTCATAATTAAAGTTCATCTTTCACAAAATGGTCTATGATGCAATGATCGTTCATAACTGACGATAAATGTCTGTGTTGCAATCAATTCAAATACCGACTAGTATTTCCAAGATCGTCGACAACGTAATGGATTTTAACGCTCTAAAATCATTTAAATGTTCTTCCTTCTTGATGATGACAGAAAATTGGTCAAAGTAATTAAACTGGGGTAGAATTACTTTAATAAAGTGACACGCTGTCTGAATTTAAATCTGCCATAAAAATCATTAACTTACAGTCAAATCGTGACTACAAAAAAATTTTAAGCAAATTACTGAAAAATCTAAATATCAGTCTCAACTGATCCAAAATCATTTAACTATGCCCATGACATAACAATGTCTTAATAAATCGTCGAAAAAGGCATAACTCATCAAGGTGTACTGAGAATAGGAATCTCAAACAAGAATATAGGGCAAAATACATGAGGACAAAAATATGGGAAAAATGGTTGCTCAAATATTGCTAAGAAACTCAAATACAATAAACGTTCACGACTACCTTATCTGCCGATTGACGTTCCAGAGGAAAATTCCCCAAAGAAGACTGTTGATGGATCCATTTCACCAAGTTAAAGCTGAGCTCCATCCTCGAAACAAGGAACAGCACCCTCGGAGAATCGAACTGCTTCACGAAGACGAACGACATCCTTCCGGCAATAATCTTCTTTGTGAGTCGGGACAACCCTGACCTCTCTTGAAAAATCCCTGAAGTTCCAGTTGAAATTCGCCATGAAGTTTTTGTAGAAATTTCCGAAGAAATATTCATATTCAGAAAGTATGAAATCATTTCCATTGCTGTTTGATAGTATTCAGCCTTTAATCACGAAACATGGGCGTAGATGGTTATTTACCGCATGTTCGCTTGTATGGAATAGCAATTGGCGAAGTTCCATGCTGCTATCTTACTCCGTTGAAATATGTCCCAATTGCATTAAAGTCCTTTAGCCTTCCATCTTCTCTTCGGTTATGGTAATAGAAGAACAAACTGCCATATTAAACTGTTCCATAATACTGTAGCGTTGTGTCACAAAAGCAATCTGAAGTCTCCCTATTTCACTAGCCGTGTCAGCCGTGGCGTAGATTCTGGCTATACAAAGTGCTTCTCATGTAGCGAGAAAATCACTTTTGTCAGTCGTCTAAAATTGTCAATAACTTCCAAAATACTTCCTCGAAATTGTTCAACTTTTCTACACTCCTTACTGTAGCAATGCACAATAGAATTAGCGTATAGGCGACCGCTAACTGTTCACAGCTAATCTCGTAGACGCGTTATAATGTGCGTTTCAACTTCACCTAGATTTACACACAGTAAACCTGCACTGCTTGCATACTCGACTCTCGTTTAATGCAGTGGATTCACCACGCGTTCTAAAGACGACTCTTTCACTACTAATCTCACTCGACGTTTCACTGAAATGACTATTTGAGATCAGACGATTGAATATCAGACGATTTATAATCTGAGAATGAGGAATGAGACTCCTCTCTTCTGCGCAAGGCCTTTTATGAACTTCATGAGGGGCGTATCTATCCCTTCCATCGCGTGTTACTGCGTCATCGCTAGAAGTTCCAACTTCGTCAATACATGACGGATTTTCAAAATTCAAAAACTGAAAATAAATTTCACCAAAATTCCAGAACAATGCCTCTACTGCAAATGTATTTCCACAATTCTGCATTCCAAAAAGTAATAAAAATACCATAGTTTCAGCAATCTCCGTCTTCCTTCAGACTATCGTTCATTGGTTTGAGCCTCCCCTCCAATAGCATAATTTCTTCCTCAGCAGAATTCCACGTTTCCTGCGACTGCGTCGTAGATCTCGGATCTTTCTCGAATAAATGCTGACGTCACTGAGAATCTCAGCTCAAGTAGCCTGCTGGCATAACGTCTGCGTCATCCGTGCTTACGTCATGACTACCCACGTCATAACTATGACAGCCATAACTTTCTTTATAATTTCCAATATAGCCACCTTGGTCTCTATATAATTCAATTACGGGGGCAGTACCATCCCGGCATTTGCCCGAAGACGAAGTGGTAAACCACAGAAAACCACTTCGAGGATGGCTGAGGGGGAATCGAACCCCCTCTACTCATTTGGGCCACCCGAGGCTGAGTAGACCCCGTTCCAGTCCTCGTACCACTTTTCAAATTTCGTGGCAGAGCCGGGAATCGAACCCAGGACCTCCGGGGCGGCAGCTAACCATGCTGACCGCTACGCTACGGAGGCGACAGGGATACTTCATGTTCTAATTTATTTATTATGGCTGGGCTACCTAATGTTTTTGGTTTCTAATTATAAATATTTTTTTCCGACTGTCTTTTCATCTACCGGTAACGCAATACTAGTACATTATGCAACGAGCCTATAATGCCAATAATTAAGACACGAGTATGTTTATAAAACGAGCGAAGCGAGTTGCATACGACTGTTCATGTTTGACGATAATTATAATTTTATTATATGCTCTAATATAAAATGTGTTTCGAAATTGTTGCGGTGATTTTACACAGCGTGATTGTGTGTTTGTAATTAAAGGAAATTAAAAATGCATCATGCGTGGAAAGAATTATTTCCGCTATTAATGTACAATAGATGCTTGCATAGACGGACTGTAGTCACTCAATACCGTAGACATTTTTACCAACAGCCTATGGTGTTTGGACCAAACCATGAAATACAACGTAGCTACCAATAGCTCCAAGAGCTCAATTGCTTGCTAAAAGTCTCTGCTGTTCGTGTTACGATACCGTGACCTGTAACAACGACCCTGGGCGCAAGTAGACATGGACTCTGCTTTATAAGCAAGAAGACGACTTCAGATCACTGAACACGCAATTTTAAACAAAGGCGCACGAATATCCCTACACCAGAAATTGTCAAGAAGCACCCCAGAACTATGTTGCGCCTGCATACTCCAGGCGGATATTCGTGGCAACATCCGAACATCTGACGATCGTAGTCCTCACGATCGCTCACGGACGGACCCGAACGGCTCCGAACGTCACCTCAGTTCATTTCCACTCGCCGGTTCATGAGAGTTCACGCTATTAATAGCCCAGGCATGACGAATGAAAGAGAAAGTGAGAGGACTCCTCAAGTTCAAGCGCGCCCCGCCCGGCAGCGCTAGTGTGGGCAAGTTCCACGCTGCCGGTCAGCTGGTCTTAGGGATAATGCCAAGGGAAACGAATTACCGTACTTTGTAACTGATACTCTTTTAAAATGTAATTAGCGATCACAATTAAAATAACACGGCAGGGAACAATGGAAAATATAATTCACGGAAATAAGTACTACGGTCTCCATTACATATTTCGGAAAGCACAGATTCCCGGAGTAGGCTATACAGACTGTTACTTTTGTTGTTTCTTGTTGTGGCAATTTAGTTTCCTCAGATTGAGAGACTAAAGAAGGTGAATTTGTGGTCTGAATCTAATTAATGAAAATGGGGGAATGGCAGAGCGGCTCTTGAGAACATTAGTGACAGAGTTGAGATGGCTATTCTCAGAAGGAGTGATGCCTATGTGGTGATTACCTAATTCCTCAATGAGGGAAATAAATTGGGCTATGGGATTGAGCGCGTTAATTACTGTTTGCCTGACTGATTTACAAAGGCTAATACCAATAGGTGGGTGGATAAGGACCATCGTGCTCTGAAGGTTACTGCCATTGGGTGAAGCGTACCACAGCTCTTTCTCGAAATCAAATGTCGGGAATGAGACGTGACCCGGTGAGGGAGGAGGTGAGCTAGAGAGTAAGGAATCTGATTTTGGTGAAGCTGGTTTAAGTGGAACAAGTGTACCATCTCCTTTGTGGGTAGGCCCACTCGGAATTAGTGTTTTTGGATTAACAGGGGTATAATTTTGGCTTTTAGAGTCATCAGGGTCCTGAGTTATCAGGAATGTTATGCCCTGGTACGTTAATGTGCGAGGTTTAGTGTCAGTGCGCGACATGTTTGTGTTCGTGACAAACACTTGGATGCTGGACTCGGAATGAGATAATCAAGCTTGCATGCATGCGTGCATTGCCTGATAGAATGGGAACCTGGTGCTCTCTATGAGCTCCTTACGCCCCTTTATATAGTGAAAGACTATAAGTGCGTGTAATGAGTAAGAGGTGATGAGAGATAGTGGTCAAATACCTTGGTCGACCAGAGAATAAGGAAAGAGAAAAACAAATTTACCAGTCACTCAAAATTATCCAGTTTAAATACAGTTGGAGCTATGACGTTGAGTGAGCTGATGAAATTTGAAGTTAATTAAATAATTAATTAAATAATTAATTATTGGCTGCTTAGTAGGAAGAGGGGATGAGCTAAACTTGTATTAAAACTCGAGGGAGGCAGGAGTTGCTTGACTAGGATGGTTACATGGTGGGTATGGTGTTGGATATTTGAATGGTAGAGGAGTGACTTAATCTGCACTGTTACTAAGGGGGATGCAAATTAAGCCTATAGGAACATAGTGGAATGGCTTGAAATATTGAAGTCGAGGCGATAGCGAGGCCTAGGCTTGGTAGAAAGACTGGCAAATCATCGATTTCATCAATTGGCGTTAGAAGACGGAGCTTGGAGCAGTGGCGTGCAGTTGCTTGGATGCTGGACTCGGAATGAGATAATCAAGCTTGCATGCATGCGTGCATTGCCTGATAGAATGGGAACCTGGTGCTCTCTATGAGCTCCTTACGCCCCTTTATATAGTGAAATTTTTTGATTTTAATGAATTGTTTTAGGTGAAATTTGTTGTTTTAAGTGATTTTACACCGTACCGATTTGATAGGTCGGCAGTGGGTGCAATGATTGATTGGATATATTTGTTTGAAATGATATATATAATTTAATTAATTATATATATACATATAAAGCCTCCGTGGCTTAGGCGGCAGCACGCCGGCCTCTCACCGCTGAGTCCGTGGTTCAAATCCCGGTCACTCCATGTGAGATCTGTGCTGGACAAAACGGAGGCAGACAGGTTTTTCTCCGGGTACTCCGGTTTTCCCTGTCAACATTTCATTCCAGCAACACTCTCCACTATCATTTCATTTCATCTGTCATTCATTTAATCATTGCCCCAGAGGAGTGCGTCAGGCCTCGGCAGCCGGCACAGTTCATATCCTCGCCGCTAGATGGGGACTTCATTCATTCCATTCCTGACCCGGTCGGAGACTGGAAGCAGGTTGTGGATTTTCATATATATACATATATATATGAATAGGATTATCTCTCAACAGTAATTCACCATGGCTTTGCTCCTCAGTTCCTGGACATATGAGTCAAGGTAGACCGTCCATTCGCTGAGGGACAAGCACAAAACAGTAATATTAACAAAGAAATAGCCTATGTTTGAAGTAGGCCCACTCAAAACATAGAACGCTGATGTACAGAAGACACAATGAACAGAATTTAAGAACTGAAAGCAAAGACAATTCAATTTAATTCACACAAATATCTCACAGTAGCTTCCCCCGCACTTTTCTATGACCCGGTTCGACGGAACAATAGGACACGTGTTGGACATAATCGCTTGCAGTGCTTGTAGCGGCGGGACCACGAACTACCGTTCTATAATGGTGGAGTCCTCACACTAGGTCCTTCTATTCGTCATGGCCCAGGTATTTCCTGGCTTTACACAAACAAGTCGAATTGCCGCTTAACTTTTCCTCATGTGCAACTTTCTGGCACACGAAATATCATTCATCTGTACCTAATAGTACTGCCAGCCATCAAAACGCTTAACATTTCTAAATGAAAATTCTTAAATTAACCCCAAACCAAAATGAAATAATGCTTCTACTTCAGGTGATAATACAGTCCTTTTCCCTGTTCCCAAAACGTAATAAATCGCAATAAACCCCGTACGTATTCAATAATATCAAACATCCAAAAACCGATAGTAGATAAACAGCGAGTTTAGTCGGCCCGGGACACCCGAAAATGAATCCGACCACAAAATACACTCAGGCACAATAAATATCACCACAAGGCGAAAACCCGAGGGTAGGCTTATGTAACTGAATAAATTCGGTTACACCTGTTTGCCACCTACAGTAGAGGAGTTGCAACTATGTGGTACACTTGGTAAAAATTCTTGGTATTGTCCAACATGAGCAATGCTTAGGTAATTCATTATACTGAGGTGTATCTTCATATTGTCCGTTGTCTACATCAGAAGCCAGAATAATAACCAGATTGGTTGTATAGAATTATATTGGTGATGAAAGTGTTGATAAACTATAATTCAAATGAATATACGAACATCAAACAGCCAAGTCCTTTATTTGATCTTAATTTTTCATTGTCATCAGACTTGTGCACTTGGGTGCATGTGGATGCTTTATGATAACCTCTCTGCTTTTGGTGTACTATAGCCTTTAGTTAATTAATTACTATTGCAATGTCGTATGAGGAATTGTGTAAACAGTATAATCATCAAAAGTGAGTTTTAGATGTATTACACATTTTGTAATGTATATGTTCTTATTTTATTTTAATGGATATCTAAGCCACTAGCAGTGTATATATGTATGCAGTTTTTGCCAGCTCTTAGTCCATGAATTTTCAAGATCTACAGTAGTTATGATTCAAAGAAATTGGTTCATTATTTTTAATAACCATTTAAAGTGTGATGAAATTACTAATGCACACAGGATAGCACACATCGAACCTGGGACAGACCAGTTGAAGATTGAATTAACTGGAACAAGTCTCATGCCTTTGTGTCATTTCGATGTGGACAGTTCTGATTACATCAGTAGTGGACGACGTGATCCAACGTTACCTGGACCTTATGGATGTGATCCAGCATATATTCCTGATCCTAATACAAAAGTCCTTGAGTTTAATATATTGGGCATTGGAGACACACATTTCAAGTAAGTAAATGTTTTCAGTCTTCTGTCTGTTGTTATTTACTGTATGTATGCATGTATGCGTATGTCTGCATGTTTATGCACGCATGTGAAAAGGGATAAGTTCCATGCAACAGACTTAGGAGATATTCCAGTTATGTCTGGAACCTGACAAATCTTAAGCTATAATCATGAGTATTTACATTCTTCTGACTCTTAAACTAAACAAAGACTGAATACGAAGGCCAAAAGCAAGCACCTACTGGCATAATTAGGTATTTACCACACCCGAGCAACTGGAGTTGGTTCAGGAAGATGATGATGATGACTCCTAGATTATTAATCTCTCCTGTGAGGAATGTCATTACAAAACTTTAGTATGTTAGGCTACACAAAAGAAAGTTGAATACTTTTCTACAATTACCGAATTTTATAATTACGGTGTATAACTAAACCACTGTTTAATTTACTATATTAAAAATTCTTTACTCATGTACTAAATCTAAATGTTATTTAAACTCATAGGTCATGAGTTCAATCTATGGTCACTGCTGTAAACAGTATTCCATGTGCCAACGTGCTGACTTATCATTGTCAAGATACTCATGTGTCTGTGTCATCCTATTGCTCCATGATTCAAACTTTCCACATTACTGTCTGCTGCCAAAGCCTCAAACATTTAAGGGGTATAAATATAGTGCATTAATGTAAAAAGAGTCAATCGCACAAATTCTACTCTACTGTTCAGTGTTCATTCAGTTGTAACACAGTAATTGTAGTACCAATGCTCAAAAACAGTCATATCTCTGGAAGAAAAACATGAAATTGTGAATACAGTAAACAGTTTACAAACACTAGCCAGCAAGCTCCATCTTTACATTTCTTTGTGGAAAGACGGCCAGTCGGAGGTGTATTGGCAATGTATTATATTTAAAAAAATGTAGTGTAAAGAATATTCTTTTGCTAGTGCAATTCACCCTAGGCCGACCAAACCTCAAGAGAATGAGAATGTTTAACTGTGCAGAGAATCGAAGTTAAGGCAAATAATGAAACAGTGACTGATGCTGTAATTTTCGAAAAAGCAAAATAGTTTAGTGACAAAATGGGATTAAAGGATTTTCAGTATTGTAATGAGTGGTTGGCATTTGGCTTTTACACTCCACTATATATATAAGGTAAAACAAGTGTTTTAAATGTCAACAACGACACTTTATCCGATAAACGAAAAAGATGGTGTGATGTAATCGAGAAGTGTTCAATAGAAACACTGACTAAAGTCAATGTTTACTGTATTCGTAAATGTCAAGTTTTTCTTCAAAAGACATGACGGTCCATTTCATTACTGAGCAATGGTACTACACTTACTGTGTAACAACTGAATGAACGCTGCACAGTTGAGTAGAATTTGAGCGACAAACTCTTTTTACATTAATGCACTATATTATTATACTTTTATTGTTTGAGATTATAACTTTGACAGCAGTCAGCAATGTGCAAAGCTTGAATCTTGGAGCAATAAGGTGACACAAGCACATGGGTACTTCAGTACGTTGACACATTGTCACATGGGTACATTGCTCATAGGTACGTTAAAACATCAGGCAACCCAACAGGTGATGACAGGACCATAGCTTGTAGATTGTCATAATATGACATCATAGGCTGTCTCGAAACAAGATTTGACTTGTCATATGGCCTCCTCTCCTTCTCGGCTCGTCACCTATCATAGTGTGACGTCATACGATATCTCGAAACAATATTACACTTGTTTGATTGTAAACATGCATGATCTACAGACCAAAATGTTTGTATCCTTACCATTGAGCTAGTAACGAGTCTCCATGACAACCCATTTTGTTAACTCTAGCACCAAAAGTCAAAGCATGATGAATTTCCAAAAATCTTGATAAACATAATCACTCACAGATCTCCCCACCACTGAGTCTCCATGATGAGTCATTTTGCTTATTCTGTTATCAAAATTTCAAATCTCAATATATTTCATCACAGACAGGTTGGTTTCCCGCTCAAAATAGCCGCCACTGAGTCTCCGTGGTAATAACCTATTTTGTTTATTCTGTGGCCAAAACTGTTTTTTATTTAAATGCCTATATTTTGCTCTTTTAGTGCATATATCTTCTTCTTCTTTCTCTTTACATCATTCGCACTCCTATGTGGGGTCAATGTTTCTGACAGATCTCCTTCATTTAACTCGGTCATGCACATCCTCTTCTGAGAATTGTTTTTCTCTGAGGTCCTCCTGTACACAATCCATCCATCTTCGTTTAGGTCTGCCTCGCATTCTCACTCCCTGCATTTGCATGTCTAGCATCTTCCTCCCCACGTAGGATTCCTCCCTTCTCACATGCCCGTACCATTGAAGTCGTTTTTCTTGTATCTTCTTAGATATTTCCACAACCTTCAATGTTCCTCTTATTTTGATATTTGCCACTCTATCACGCTTAGTCACTCCACTCATCCACTTGAGCATTTTCATTTCCGTGACGTCAAGCCTGTTTGTGTGCGTTTTGCGTGCAGGACATGTTTCAGAACCATAGAGCAATGCAGGGCTTACGACAGTTTTATACATTTTCCCCTTGATCCTGCGGTGACAGAGCACTCCTGACATTTTCCTCCAGTTCATCCATCCTACCTGAATCCTGTGTGACACTTCCACATCCAGATTTCCATCTCCAGTCACCACAGAACCCAGGTATTTCAACTCATCCACTCTATTTAATGTGTCCCCTTGCATTCTGATCTCACAGACTTGATCTGTATTGAACCTCATATATTCCGTCTTCTTCCTGCTAATCCTGAGTCCTCTGTCTTCCAGGGCTGCCCTCCACTGTTCCAGTTTGTCCTCTATGACTTCTTTGGCGGTACTACACAACACAATGTCGTCCGCAAACATCATGCACCAGGGGGCTTTATTACTGCACAAACTTCCGATGTCTTTTGATCACAATAATATCAGCAGACGGACTTGTCAAGGAAGTTTTACATCAATTTACATAGTTAACATAGCTAAAAATTATGAATATTCACTGATATACCAAATATACCACATGAATGTCACTATCATTGAAGAAATTATTAACATTTTACCAGACAATACATACCAGTAATTGGTATTGAAGCCATTCTTAATTTTTTGAAGAAATTACAGTATACCGGTACCGTATATGCTTGCATTACATAGCCATTTTAATGGATGATGTGACTGCATATTCATGGCAAGAAAACATAAAAATAAAATAAAGAACAGAAAACATAACTAAAACATTGAAACACAAAATGTTACTAAGGAAACTTGTCATTTAAATAACACAGATATACTGTATAAGCACAATACTCGCCCTTATTTAACAATACGAAAACCCCCCCATACTGTCACACAATTGGTGGAATCGAGTTACAATCAATGGTTTTGTTGTAGGAATTCTTCAGACAAAGGATAAAGAACTTGGGTTTCTAAGAGGAAGCTGCTTATTGTTAATAGTAAAAAAGTCGATTTGCCTATGTGAATATACCCAGCGCCGGAGGGAGAGTGCTCCCCCACTCTACTCCAAGCCTGAAGTTCTTCTGCTTCTCGCTCGCTTCTTGTCGGGCCTGTAAGAAATCTGTGTGTGAAGAGTTCGACATCGAAATACTTGAAGACTAATCAGGGGTCAAGCGCACAAAATTGTGTACAATGTGTACCACTATTTGAAGACAGTTAATAGGGATGTAGCCTGAGAAAGTTTGCGCCAGATAGTGCTCGTGTAGTACTGGGTAAGCGCAATGCGATCGTCCTATGTTTCCCCCAGTCAGCTACGAGGAATGTATAGATTGTGACCGAGTTTTCTAAGCTAAATTAAATTATATCTTCTCTAATTTTACTCCAAGACTATATTAATTAATTCCATAGGTATATCCTCTAATATATTATGAACGATTTTCAGCGTTTAAGCGTTAAACAGCTGTAAAATGAGGTACGGACTAGAGGCGCTAAAACTAGTGGGAGGAGGGAAGAATTAGTAGGCTACAGCGGTAATAACAAAATTCTAACACGCTTTATTATTCAAATTATGAATAGGAGTCAGCATGCTTGAGTATTGTAGGCCTATATTGATAAATAGCCTATATCTCCATAAGACTTAAATCATAAATAGAGATTTCCCGGTCAATGCATGTGAGATTTTCAAAGTGAAATGCCTTGTCCTGTTCGGATTCCACGTAAAGAGGAAGTCCTCTGTGCCTTATGATTAATGGTCACGTAAAACTATAATCTTCCTTTTATAAATAGAGATTTAAATATTCATTGGCTCCCCTTGCTTATAGACTTCGATTCGTGTTGTTTTTTGGTTGATAGCGTACATGAAACGGTCTTGTTTTAAGGTAAACATAATCAAAGAAAATTGATACTGGTAATGTTTACCTCAAAATGCATCGCAACGTTTGGTTCTTTTGTAATTTGTCAATTTCTTAATACAAATCGTTTCCGTACCCCTTGGAAACGACTTAGGGGTACAGTATTTAAAAAGTTTGAGAGTCCCTGTTTTAAGGCCATGAACTGTTTCCATTCATCTGGCTAACTTAGAAGTCAGTCACTACCGGTACCACATTCTCCGTCGGGCAGATGTAAGTTGACGATTAATTCTGATTACAAGAAACCAACCATAATACGTTTTTGACTGTTAATGTTGTGACATTTATTCTTGAAGTATTTGTCCGAGTATTGATGCCTTTGAAAATGGGAGTCACAAATGTTACATTCACTTCTTCCTGTATATTGACGATTTCTTCCCGTACCGTACTTCAATGGAGATAATTTATGCAGATTCCGATATTGTAGGCTTATCGTGGTAAACTGGCAATTTTCTTGTGTATGGCCTCTTCCTTATTTTTGTTGTGTTCGTGGTCCACAGATAAAGCGATGGAACAGTGCCCGGTTTTAATCTTGCTCTCTCACCTTCAAATACAAACGCATAAATTCAGTGGTTGTTATCGATATGTCTATTCAGTTTATAGGTAGGAATTATTTCCCTTTGTAAATCACACTTGCCCAACACAGTTTTCGTGAAGTCATCGAGTTGAAAACGATGGGAACACACTTCAATATTTTCGGTCAGATTTTCTTCACCGAAATGTTTCCTTCTAATAGCATGTAACCATTTCTTCCTCATTTCTTTATTTTGTGAAAATTGGTGACACGAAATCGGATTTCCCTGATTTTTGCAAAGAGGAACGCTGCAATAGCTCGGCATAGTCACGAAAATAGCCATTTAAACAACTTAAATTCGTGGATATTAGCGGCATGAGGACACAGGAGACAAATGAAGAGCGCCTTGCGCTTACCCAGTACAACAGCAGTGCTCTCTATCGGTGCTAGTTCTATACATCCCTATTAGACACACAAAATAGCAAGGCATTTCACAGTATTGACAGGGCGGATTACATAATACATGCATGTCTTGGCATGTTTTTTATGAACTGCGCAAAACTTAAAATTAATGCCTAATTGTTAGTAGAAAATCTGATTCCAACGAGAGTGTAAATATTTTATGTCTTGTTATGTCTTTTATCAAATTACCACTGAGAACTTCACACTTTTAGATAATGCTCTCCTTAAATATGTTAATTATTCAAATTCAATAAAACCAAGGATGTCAGATGTGAATTTCACACTCTAGCCCATTTAATTAACTTTGTTTATTTAGAATATAGGGAACTTGGAAACAGTAAGAGATTTATCCCCACTCTCCTGACAGTAAATAACCAAATTATAAGATATTTAACCACACATTTCTTCTTCTACTAGGCCTACTTCGTCTTCAATTCCCTTATGCCTTCAAGCGTCGGGGTAGCCTCGTTTGAGCCATTTCTGCCAACCCGCTCTATTTCTGCACATTCTCTTCATTTCTGTAACAGTTTTGCCCCCCACCCTTTTTTTTTGTCACAATCTCTCAATTCTATTCTCCCAAGTAATGAGGGGTCTACCTCGTCCAGCTCCTCCCTCAACTCGCATTTCATGTATTTTTTTTTACTTCTCTTTCTTCTTCCATTCTCGTAACATGTTCCTACCACCTCAACTGACGTTCCTCAACCACTTCACCCATTGCTTTTTGTCCTAATTCCTAATTCTCTCATTTCAAACTCGATCTCTTCTTGTCTTTCCTACTGCTCTCCTCAGAAACTTCATTTCTGTGGCAGTAATCCTACTTAAATGTTTATCTTGTAATGCCAAACTCTCCATAGCATACAGCGCAATCGGTGCCATGATTCCATTACCGGTATAGATCTGCTTTTTGATCTTAAGACTTATCTCCTTCTTCCCTACTATTGTAGTATTCATCTGATAATAAGCTGATATTGCTTTCTTAGTTCTATTTAGTACCGTACCTTGGGTTCAATTTTTCCATCATTACTTAATATGGTTCCTAGATATTCAAAAGTTTCTACTTTCTCAAGAGGCTTTCCATTGCAGAGGATATTGAGCTCTTCTTCCTACTCATTCTGTTTTGAGAACCTCATTACTTTACTTTTTTCTTCATTCACTATCATTCCCTTCCTCTTTCTTCATACCATTCTACCACTGCTTGCTGAAGTATTTCTTGTGTGTCAGCTACCAATAGCCTACTATATAATCTGCATAGAGCAGTACTTGCATATAAACCGGTCGTAATCTCGACATTCCAAGCTTTGTTCTGAGTGTTATTCTCTTACATATTTTGGTTATTTCGTCTAGCAAGACGTTGAAAAGCATAGTGCTAAGGCTATCCCCTTGTTTAATTCCTTTCTCCATTGGAAATTCTTCATATGTTTCACTATCTACACGTACTATTCCCACTGGTAGTCTATATATGCTCTTCACAGCATTTGGCAGCTACATTGGCACTCTCTCCGCTGCCAGTGCACCCCACACTTATTGGCTTGGTATCGAGTCAAATGCAGCTTTGAGATCGAGAAATGCTAAATACAGGTCCCGAGTTTTGGCTATGCTCTTTTCCATTATTGCTCTTATGGTATGATCCTGTGTCTGCCTCCCAAGCCTAAAAATAGTCTGCTCCTCCTCCATATCTTCTTCTACCTCC
The DNA here is from genome assembly GCA_946902985.2 of Meconema thalassinum. Taxonomy (NCBI): domain Eukaryota; kingdom Metazoa; phylum Arthropoda; class Insecta; order Orthoptera; family Tettigoniidae; genus Meconema; species Meconema thalassinum. Next base: position 343,858,859 of record OX336393.1, read on the forward strand.
CTCCTCAATCTTCTCTCAAGCAATCGAGTGTAGACTTTGTAGGTTGTAGATGACAGACATTATGGCCCTGTAGTTACTACAGTCATAGCTGTTCCCCTTCTTGTGTAATGGTATAATTAAGTTCTTCCTCCATTCCTCAGGGATTTTGTTCTCTTCCCACTATCTCTGGAACATTTCAGTTAAATACTTTAACACCTCCATTCCTCCATATTTAATTAAATCTGGGGGATATGTCATCAATTCCTGCTGCTTTCCCTCTCTTAACTTGTTCAACTGCCATTCCTACCTCCTCTTCGTTTATATCCACTTCAATTTTGAGATCTTGCACCCTTTCATACGGCCCATAGAAAATTCCTTCTTCTTGTAATGACCCATGTTTTTGAATCTTTTCTTTATAGTGCCTTCTCCACACCTCTAATACAGCTGCCTTCTCTAAAACCTGCTTATCTCCATCCTTAATTGTCTTTATCTGTTTCCCATATTTTCCTCTGAGTGATTTTATTGTTTTCCAAAAACTTCTTGTGTTATTTTCCCTTGCTCTATTTTCAACCATATTTCCAAAATCTTCCCAAAACGTCCTTTTAGCATCCTTCGCCTCTCGTTTAACTTCATTCCTTTTTTCCTTATAGTTCTCCAGTCTTCTTCAGTCCGTGATGCTATTATCTTTTCCAGGCTTCACGTCCTCATTCCACCAACTAATTATTTTCATCCTTGTATCTACCACTATTTTCCCACACACTTCTTCTGCTGACTTTATTAATACCGGTACTGTTTTCAGATCAGTCCACACAGTGTTGATGTCTTCATCCAGATTTGCTCTTCCTTGTAATCTTGTCTTCACCATCTCTTCTATCTGCAGATCCCTCAACTTAATCGTCTCAAATTTCTTGGTTTAAGGTTTGGTTGGTCTTTTAAACCTGGTGTCTGCCACAATCTGTGATCCGTTGCAGGTTCCGCCCCTCTTATAACCTTCACATCCATAATGTTATTCCGGATTTTTTAAGGGTACGGCATATAAAATAATCTATAATACTTTTGGCTTCTCTGCCTTCTGCTTCATAAGTGATCGTATGCACTTGCTTTTGAGGAAAGAATGAATTTCCGAATAATAGTTGATTTTCTATGCGAAATTCTATTAGACGCCTACCACTGTCATTAGGGTATTTTCTCATGCATGGTTACCCATACTTCCATGAGCTTTTCTTGTGTCCTGACCGATTCGTCCATTGAAATCACCTCCTATTAATAAATGGCGTCCTGTGACTACTTCCTTGTCTATGGTCCGTTGTAGTTGAACATAGAATTCCTCCTTATCTAGTACATTGGAATCTTCCGTTGGTGCATACACTAGAATATAGGACACTTCCAATTCCAAGTCCAATTTGACAACTATTATTCTTGAAATAACTGGTTCCCATCCACTCACTCTCATTTCCAACTGCTCACTGGTTATTATTCCTACTCCCTCTTTTCCTCGACTATCCATACAAACTCCAGAGTACCTCAAAGTGTACCTTTCAGACATTCTCTTCATTCCGCTACCTTTTCTCTTAACCTCACTTAATCCCAGTACTTCTAGTTTGTGGTCCTTCATTTCCTGTATCAATTTCACTTCTTTACCAACGAATGTCTTAATATTCCATGTTCCGAATCTCGTGTTTCGTTTCCACTCCGGTCGTCGTCGTTTATATACGTCCAATCCGAGGCTACTTGTTCTCTGAATCACTTTACCTTCACACGGGTGGTTAGCCCAATGTAGAGTGGTTTGTTGGGTTACCTTCCCATCCTCCATATTTATCCCCTGGAGACAGGTGCCCCAGATGGTCTGGGTTTGGGCAGGCATTTCCTCCTTATCCACTTAGGTATGGTTTTCCCGCCATTACTCGGCTGGCTGATTGCAGTGGATTCCCACTGAGCGATGGGGCCGCCACATCCCTACGCCGGCGCACTTTTTTTTGATTACAGTAAATAACCAATTATCTCGCCAAGTTCTCTACTGTAAAGTTTTTTCTATTGACACTTGTTAGAATGCGTTTGAAAGCAGAAAATGTTCTTTTCAACCTCACATGAGGTCATAGGAGCAAATTACATCTATGCCACTGTGGCAGGCCTCCATGCTAGCTGGTGATTTGAATGTTGCTATCCCTGGAGAATGGAGTACACTGTTTTCAGCTTGCATGTGACGACTTCACCAACAGATCCTGGGACGTGTTTCTTGAGAAGCGAGTCTATGATACCATTGGCATCTTTGAGTTCTAGGAATATCTGAGAAATGTGCCTTGAGAAAGGCTAGAGAATCACAGATTTCCTTAGTATGATGTATAGATTTTGCTTTTGAGATTGAGGCGGCCTCATATGTATCAAAAGTGTCCACAAGTTCTTTAATATTATTAAAGTGTTTTGCATAATACATAGCAGCACAATCTCATTCTCCAGCGTGTCAGCACTTGCTCTGGTGGAAGAGAGACTCTTGACATTTCCTTAAACATTTGAATCCGAAGAGGTGCTTTAAAGAAGATTTTCTTCACAGACGTAATAACGGTATTGGAATCTGCAAAAAGTCCTCTAATTTCCTCCGCCACACGATGGATACCGTGTTCTAGACACGTAACATGAAGCATGTTGGGGTAGCCAATGCCTCTCCTGCCTTAAGCATGTATGCAGAACTATCGGTTAGCAAAAGTAAAAACTTACCATCCTGATTTTCTCCAGATGATAATACCTTTAATGTATCCTTAACTATATATATTTTTATTTGATGTTTTTATCTGTTATATAATAATTTATAACAGTTGATTGATTCTCATATAATGTGTTTAGCTTTAAGATATCGATTTATAGCAGGATCCAAGTCAGGGTTTAATGTACCATTGTAATGATATTTATTTGGCTTGCTGGATTGCGCACAGTTGAGGACGTATGTATTGTGGTGACAAGGATATTGGCCAAGTTTTCCGGCCAGGAGGTATTCTGGGCGGCGGGTTTATCCAACGGCCATGACAGAGGTGAATTAGAGATCGAAGCGGATGATTACATCTGGCATCTATGTACCGGAGGTGTGTTTATGAATACGTGTATATTATTCTAATTTGTTGGTATCTCACCATCCGTGATTTTGGTCGTGTGGACCAGACCTGGAGGGGATGACGTGATTGATATTACGGCTGAAGGTGGCTAAGAAGGTTATTACTCTTTCGATAGATTTCGTCTGATGAGGATCGGTCAGGGACCGCGCTCATTCAGTTTGGTATCTTGTTTAGACTTAGAAGCTGGAGGAGATCAAATCTGGTTATGCTTGGTTAACCTTGGGAATAGAGGTAGATCTGGACATTCACGATAGCGTGTCAAGAATTTCATATTGAGCCGCAGGTCGGGATACTCTTCAACTGAGGATATTCCCGAAAGTCAGCAATGACTTACTGTTTCGAAAAGCGTCAGGTACCGGAAGTTCAAGTCTGATTACCAATATTCGAGGGCCATCACATTAGTTTTCTAATCGGTGAATTCTGGTTAAATATGCCAAGTATTAGTAAATTCAGGTGCGGAATAGGTTCTGGAATTCACCAAACGGATTCAGAGCTCTATAATAAATTCAAATCAACGAGTAACAAATTAACTCGTATGATTGTGAAAGTAGGCAAACTATAGCCACTAATAGAATTCAAAAGTACGGTACTAGGCGTGTGAAACAATTTAGCTACTGCAATAAGAAAGTAATTAGGACTCACTCTATGGGAACCAAAACCCCAGAATCAGTAGATATTGTTTTCAAGCCAGCAGCCATCATCTGTAAGTACAATTCAACATCATCTTCCAGTGTCCATAAGTGATTGTCATAAAAAGTTTGCCATTGTGTATAATATATAGACAGGGAACGTTAAGTCAGTCTGTAATCGGCGAGGATCCAGTGTGTGTTATATCAGAATATATGTTAATGATTACCAGATACCAGGTTTTGTTAACACGTAAACAACGTTTTGTAAACGACACAACTAGTCACTAAGAGTTCCACGCCAGTACTAAAATCTCCCGAAGGTTCAAGTTGGCAGGTAGGTTTCAGACAGAAAATTATATATTTTCCCTCCCCTCTTCATCACAGCTAGACTCTAGGGCTTTATTGGTTCGTGGCACAGCGTTGTCAAGTCTTCACCGTGGCCTCTGAGAGCAAGCAGAGACACTAGATGGAATTGCATACAATTGAGCAACATCAGAGATCCTAACATGAGAAATTTGACCGGTTAGCACATAAGTTTATTGCACATTGAAGAAACTACACTGCACAAGCTTGAGTTATGTAGCCATTTGAACAGAAGATTTGACTGCATGATCATGACAAAACAAAACACAAGAAGAGAAAATATAGAACATAACACCAACTTTAATACACAAAATGTTACTTGCTGGGGTAGATGAACTCGCTGTTTCGCCCCTTAAAGCAACAATAACTAACTATAACAAAATGCTACTAAGGGAACATGTTAATAAATTAATTTGCCCCTTACAGAAAGGGAAAGTGTCTCAAAAACAGTAGTCATGTCACCCACCAGACAAAACAAACCAGCCAACATCCTTCTAAGTGGACCACTTCAAGTACCTCGGCTGTGTACTTTCTAGAGATGGAAGATATGATAAAGAAATGTCACACTGAGTACAAAAAGGTGCACAATTTTACCATCAAGTAAGAAATCTTCTCTGGGACACCAAAATACCAGCTAAAGTTAACACACACCTATACTGTATAATATCTATTTTGTCCCCATAACAACACATGGACTTGAGGCCTGCACAATCTTGAAGATGGATGGCTGTAGAGTGCAAAGTGCAAAAATGAAATTTCTAAGGACAATGGTCCAGAAAACAAGAGGAGACAAGGTCAGAAATGAAAGTATAAGGGAAGCAACACAGGTAAAAGGAATCTCTTCTATACCAGACCCTAAACAACTGTGAACATGGGCTTGCCCAGTAGCGTGCGTCCTGCGGAGCACTGTTGTCACAGTGAGACATGCGGAGTTGACACAGCTCTACGCTCGCAATATGCACACGACCTTCCCCCAGAACACAAGGCGCTCCGAATGTAAGTGCATGTACGAGCTGGGGGCCTAATCCTACGAATATCTATCCTCACAAGGGATTGCACACAATGTGATATGAGGCATATATAAGATGCCACACAAACGTTATTCGTGCAAGTGACCACCTACTGGTGTAGCGACCACCATTCTTGGCTGTCGCCCAAGAGGTCCGGGTTTGATTCCCGGCTCTGCCAAGCTATTTAATTTTAGTCTGAGGGCTGGAACAGGGTTCGCTCAACCTCGTGAGGCAAAACTGGGAAGATGTGGGTTAGATTCCTACCTCTGCCATCCTGAAAGTGGTTTCTCATTTCTAATCCAGGCAAATGCCGGGATGGTTCCTAACTTAAGGCCACGGCCGCCTCCTTCCCAATCCTCACCAGAATAATAATAATAATAATAATACACACTCACTCTAATACAGACACCACAGTAACCCAGATTTTCAGACAAGTACACGGGGCTAAAGTACCAATAAGTCCAAGCCCCTCAAATGAAACAACAATTACAACGTTATTATCACATGCCGTAATCTACACCCCAAGCCATTCTGAGTAACATTGCTTGTTAGTCCTTTATAAGGTAATAGAAACAGAGAAAACAATTTGTTGGGATAAGTTTTTGTTTATTGCAGACCACCTTGTGGTGTACTGGCTAGCACATTGCTGTCCATTCTTGGCTGTCACCGCGGAGTCCCGGGTACGATTCCCAAGAAATGTAATTCTGGTCTGAGGGCTGGAACAGGGTACACTCAGCCTCGTGATGCAAACCTGGGAATATGTGGGTTGGATTCCTACCTCAGCCATCATGGAAGGTTTTTTATCTGTGGTTTCGCACTTCTACTCCAGGCAAATGCCGGGATGGTACCTAACGTAAGGCCACGGCCGCTTCCTACGCAAATCCTTCCTCAATTACAAATATACACACTAGTACAGACATCACAGTGTCACAGGTTATCAGATAAATTCCACACACACCCAAATACACGGAGCTACATGACCACGATGTCACAAAGCCCCTACAACAATCATCATCAACAACAACAGCAACAACTCTTGATGTCACCCATAATAATAATATCGTATGGCCTCGGGTGCCTGGTGCAAGCTTTGCTATTTGACACCCAGAGGGTAGCTTGCATGTCGAATTTCGTAGTTCCTTGACTATGAAAGTCAAGGAGGTTAGATGTTAGATATCTAATCTCCTTGAACACAATAGCGCTTTCTAGTAGAGAAATGAGGAACTTTGTGCTGGCGGAAACTCCCGAGATTAATTTTGCCATTATGAACTCGGCCTACTGAATTCAAATGGGATCTTTGACATGCCAACATCGTATGACATGCGTATCGTATTTTTGCCGCCTTTCAAGAATCACTTACCACGGCCAGGGGCGAACCTGCAATCTTGGGGTTAGTAGACCGACACGCTATCCACTCACCCACCGTGTCACCCATGATGTCCAGATTCGATTCACGGCTCAATCAAGACATTTATTTCTGGTCTCAGGGTTAGAACCGGGTACTCTATGCTTCGTGAGGTAAGACTGTGAAGAGGTGAATTTTATTCGACTCAATTAAAAAAAACATAATCGCCGACACCACAACAACACAGGTTATCAGATTTTGTGTTTTCACGTACTTCTGTATTCGAAAGATTCTTTAAAAGGCCGTATACCCTGAAAATTATATTCCTTGCCTGGCTGTTCGACTGCCACTCGGCTTGCTACGGAACATTGTTATGAGTTCTAAACTTCAGCTCACAGCACTAACTTCTATAAGCTCTACTACTGAATTGATACAGCCATGCTGTCACTCTTACTTATCTTCCCCAGCGAAACTAAATATTTCAACACCTAACCATTCTTCGCTCTAATTATCCCTTCAGTTCAAGGGCAGATGATATCTCCCGAACGGCTGGTCGTATCGTCACGGGGTTTGCACAGTCAGCTTCAGAATGTTTAGCTCTGTAACATAGGTTCATCTAAATAATTGGATATTTAACGATTTTCGTGCGCGGAGAGAAATGGAGATTTCGTACGGCACAGCGAGCCCACAGTGGGCAGTTAACTAGGCAACGCCGCGCTATGCAATTGGCTGGCGCGGGTGAGCGCGTGAATCTGGCTCCTCCCTCATGTTCACAGTTGTTTTGGGCCTGGTATAGGAAAAATTGGAAGTTCAAGGTTGAGGTGGTTTGGACATGTATGTTGAATGACACCCAACAGAATGGAGAAAACAATTAAAGGCACTCGACCCAGAGGAAGATCAAGCCAAACATAACTAGTAGAGGAATGGATTGGACAAAGATTGAGAAGACCAAGATCTATCTGGACCGACAAAGATAGAAGAGGCCCATAAACCACACCCAGGAAACTGGAGTTGGTCTACAACGATGATGACGATGATGATGATGATGATGACAAAGAGAAAATTGAATTAAAGGCAGTTGAAACATTAACAGATTTGTCTTGAGAGCAGAAGGACTTGTCATACAAGCTACAATATTTGCCTCAAGAAGATAGGTACTGCGCCCGAAGAAACCCATCAGTACTTATATCCACAGCTCGAAAAAGGATTGCAGACATGTAAGTTACCCAGCTCACAAACTTACCATGCCTACTAAGTAAAATTGGGAATTTCAGGAACATACAGGATAAATATTATTCGTAAAGAAAATAGTACTACCAGACAAGGTACAAATTTCTACTATCATTTACATTTAGAGCAAATCGAGAAACTCTAATCTCGAGGGGTGATAAGGTCTAATCTATAGTGAGCGCCTGTATCTATACCTCGTAGTACTATTTTCGACGATGACGACAATGAAAACGGTATCAGTTTTGATAAAAGTTGACTAAGTCGCTAAAAGGCGCCAGCCGTTTATTAAGCTAAAAAACAAGTATAAAAACTGGCTTCCTCCCTGAATATTGTGTCTCCCTGACACTTCAACAAAAATAACTGCAAAAATAAATTTTCACGTGGCAATTATAGTTAGAAAATGTGAAACGGCGTGTTACTAAGTATTGCCCTATTTTATACAGGTCCGCTTCAACTATGAACCGTAGTTCCATATCTAATCAAAATTATTCATGAACTATGTGCATATATACATTCTTTTATGAATCTCTTAAATTTTACACTTCATAATGTCGAAGATTAAATTTTCTTCCTCCAATAAGTCTTTCATCTACTCAATTTTCTTAAACATCAAATCCAAACATACACCGCAACTATCGAGTTGAAAGTAATAAATATTCGTCATAATCAATTGAACATAAGTGACAAACATTTAAGCTAAGCACTGTTCCTTTTTACCTTTATCTATATATCATGAAATACTGAAATAAGTTCTGAAATTCTTTACTGAGTTAACAATCTTCTGATAAACGTGAATACTGGACGTGCACGGCATTAACCTTCGTTTCCACACTCCTCTTTCATAATTATACAACAATTACTTTCTCTCTTAAACACCCTGTACATAATCTTCCTTCAATACACTCACATAACTTCACAATTATTGCAATCAATACTAGAAAAACTTAGAGACTCCTCAGCCTCCCTTCGTAAAATTACGTAACTCCTTTTACGTTTATATCTCCTTAATTTGCACGATAATTCAACTATAAACTTCCACTTCAATACATATACTTCCTTTACTTTAACATTTCTCCTCTATACTGATATAACTTCTCCTCGTGCTCATAATTCCATTTCTGCAATAAATCTCTGTACTTTCACTTTCTGATCACCCTGTGATTTAACTTTGTTAACTTTCTTTTTCACGTGTTTTAATTCAGCTTTACATTTTATTACAACTTTTCAAGAAATATCAGTAAATATTCATATTCTGAACAAAAGATATAAGTTTGACTTCTTTCCATGAATATATTTGTTTAACAAATTCATCTATGCTTTTTAACGCTCTAAATCTCATTAGACATATGTGTATAAGCTTTTCGTAATACTTTCGTTCATAATAAATTTCTGACACTCGAATCAACATCATGAGTTGTCGAAATATTCTTTACACTTCGTGACGTTACTTCTAAAATATGCTGTACTTAAATTTGCTCCAATAAACTTCATTTTATTACTTCAATTACAATCTTACTCCTTCTTTACTTCGTTCAACGTTCTATTCCTTTTAAATAGTTCACTCTACATTCTTTTAAATAATTTGCTTCATATTCCTTTAAACAATTCATTCTAAATTCCTTTAATACAATTCATTCTATGTTCCTCTAAACAATTCATTTATATTCCATCGCTGCGATAAAACAGATTTAATTAATTTAAATCTAACGCAAATATGAAAAATATTACATGATTTTACTTTAATATAACCTTAGTGTTAATAGCATCATCATGCCGAAATTTCGTCCAAGTGACTGAAATTTTCAAGAACTAGGCAAATAACTCCGTAGAAAAATACGAAAAATTACTATAACAAGATCTACACAATTTTAATTACTTTGACAAAATTATACGTTTTAAATAATGCAGTTGAAAAAATATGCGGTTGGTCAATTGGATAATCACAGAACATAACTACAATTCTACATGATAAAAGACAATTTCTTCACTACCTTGTGCTGGCTTCTGGACTGTTGAAAATACCTGCATCTCTCCTCCCAAACCAAACTTGTCGTGCTCCATAGCATCACCCACAGCTATGAAGACCGGTTTGTGACAGAGCCAGCTGGACTCGTGGTGAATGACCTCGCCGTGAACAGCTCCGCCAGCTCTCCGTCTCTCGTACACTGCAAGTGGGCCGGCTTCGATTCTCCATCTCTTCAGAATAGACATCTGGGTTTCTTCAGAATAGACATCGGGTTTCTTCAGAATAGACATCACGGTGGAATATTGTCGTTTATGCAAGCGTTTTCGTATCTCAAGATGTGTTAAAACTCTCGTAGAAAAGTATGAGTTTTGCTCGGTGATGTTGCGCTTTGCGTAAATATTCTGTAGCGCCTTTCATGTTAGTGAATCTGGAATTCAACTGACATCCTTGTAGTCTGTACTTCCCTATGCTTTTAGCTTAGCACATGGTAATATTCATATTTCTGACAATATAATTAAGACCTCCCCGTTGCTGACTTTTAACTTGCATTTTCAATACAATGTTCAAATAAGCTTTTACACGTAGAAATACTGACTAGCTTCTTGTTGAAATATTTCAAGCTATGTGGAACAACTTTGCATAAGCACTGCGATATATGGTTGTACTGTTCCGTTCTGCTTTATATATATTGTAGCTTGCTCCTAAGTTACTGTAAGTTCTGGAATTACACTCTTCCTTGCTTCCAACTTTTATGAACTGTAGCACTATTATAAAAGAATACTCGTTTCTGCTCGAGGTCTTGTCTCGTTCAAATCTCAAATTGGAAAGAATTCTCTCGTCCTGTGTTCCGCAGTCCTCAAGTTCCAGTCTCTTTGCCCCCTCTCGTGGTGTGACGTAACTCCTACCACCCCTCCTCACTTCAGTCCGCAGTTCGATCTTCGTCTCTTCCCCTCTCTCATGACGTAACTCTCGCTTCAAGTGGCGTGATGTTTCTCGTAATATGGACCTCCCACATTCATATAATGGAATATATGTCCATCTTGAAATCATTCCTACTTCCTCGCCTTTTATAAATGCATAAGATCTATAGTATTTCACTAATTTCCATACAGTTTTTTCCCATATTTCTCAAATTTTTAATAAATAAATTTTTTTATCCACTCATTTATTTTCTGGGGTCTTGGTTCATCTCCAGATCAGTTCTTGAGTAATGACCTTCAATAAATTCTGGCGCATTTCCCCGTTGCTAATTTAAAGTAAAGTATAGCCTGTACTTTCTTTAATACCAGTAATTTTTCTCTGTTCTTGAGACTGAATTTATTTATCTTACTCTATCTGTGGGTAAAATCTTTTCAATTTGGAATGGTTGAATTTTCCAATGGATCTATTATATTCCACTCTTACAATTTTATAGCAATTATTACCGTAGACTGTATCTACTTTGAACGGTCCTCTGAACAGGTTACTGAATTTGATATACACTTTCTTCAGTACGTCAGCTTTCACAGGAATCCTGACTAATACAAGGTCACCTTCTCGTAGCGGTCCACTGAATTTCTTCCCTTCTAAACGTTTTAATCTCTTCTCAGCCGCTTTGTTCAACTGGATCCTCGCTTCTTCGATTCTCTGGTCCATCGGTGGTTCGTTATCTTCCGGAATATTGAAGATTCCGTTCCATGGTCGTACGGGTTTCTCTTCAAAATGCAACATGACTGGAATATCGTTGGTGCTCTCATGTCTCGTGTTATTGATGCAAAATTCCACTAGTGGTACAATCTTTACCCAATTCGCATGATTATCTGCACTATACAAGCGAATGTACTTTGAAAATTCCAGCATAGTTCTTTCAATAGGATTCGTCTCTGGGCTTCGAACTGATGAAAATAGGTGAACAATATCCAACCTATCCATCGCTCCCTGAAATTCTGCAGAAGTGAATTGCGTTCCATGGTCTGTTAATAGTCTCTCTGGTTTTCCCAACTTTGGAATAATGTTCCTTTCCAGGTGATATAAAACATTCCTCGTTGTTGCTTTCAGCATGGGATTGAGCATTACAATTTAGGAGAATACATCCATTGTAACTAACACATACTGGTTTCCTCTGTCTCCTTTAGGTGCAGGTCCAAAAATATCCTGACTAAACAATTCCAATGGTTTCGTCGGAATAATCGCTTTAGGTCTCTCCTTCAATAGTTCAGAATTATATTTATTCTTCTGACACAGTTCACAAGATCTGATCACTATGGTTATGGATTCTCTCATATTTATCCAGTAGAATTTTTCTAACATGGTATAGTATGTTTTGTCAACTCCTCCGTGGCCTATACTTTTGTGTACTAACCAAATTAGTGGCACAATAAGTTCTGGTGGAATAGCAACTCGTACTTTCGTATGTCTGGCATCAATGTATTTACATACAGTTTCTCCCTCGAGAATATAGTGTCTAGCTTTCCTTCTCGTTTCTAAGTATGAGGCGTGCCTCCTTGTCATTCTCCCTGACAAAAATCGATAAATGTTCCTGAATGGTGCATGCTTCTTTTGAAAAAGAGGAATTCTTCTCAACTTATCCAGCGTTTCCTGATCTTCTGCATCTGTCTGGATAACATTAACTCTCACATCTCTCTCAGGAATCGGATGTCTGGAAAGAATATCTGCTAGAAGGTTGTCTTTTCCAGGTACATGAATTATCGTGGCATCAAATTGTTGCAAAAACAAGGTCCATCTGGTCATCTTATCGCTTGACAAGTCTGACTTCAACATGAATTCTAGTGCTTTATGATCCGTTCTGATTATGATCTTTTGTCCCAGCAATAATTTCTTCTTTCAATTTTTCATCTCTTGCTTGAAAAAATCTCGTCAAGTCATTTCTGATGTCCTCCCTGACTTCAGTTCTCAACGTAGATGAAAATGTAGCATCTCCTATCGTAAGTGACCTTAATTGCTGTTCTATCTCGCTGGTATCCTTGTCCTGCTTTGATCGAATTTTCGCTAGTTCTATGCTTATCTCATCGACCGTACATTTAATTTTGTCAAATTCATTCGAGTTAGTTAAATCTGTTTTATTAACAATCTCTGTCAGCGTGGCTATGTTATTAACTTGTAATGTATCTATCCGCTTAGATAGATCTTCCCGTACCTTGCTAACATTAATATTGGAACATAACTCTATAGCTTTAATGTCATTTGCTAATTTATGGTGTATTTCTGATATAATTTGAGTTGTGACTGTTACGACCTCCTCCTTCATGTCCGTAACTGCCTTTACAATGGAAGCATTTATATCTACATTTATACCCTCTTCAATCAGTTTACTTTGACCTTCCAACTTGACCTGTAATTCACCAACAGTGCCATTTAGATTGTCAAGTTGCTCCTTGAGTTTGTTCTGGACCCCTGAAATGTGTACAAGATGAGTGTTATTCTCTTCCTTAATTGAGCTCATGCTAGCCTGTAGTTTCTGTTCTAGTTCTATCATGTGATTACTGTTAGCTAATTGGATTTCTATCACTTTTCCTGCCATGTCCTGTTTGACTTGATCAAATGAGGCTTTTAATTCTTCCTGTGCATTACCTGCCTTTTCAAAAATTCTCTGAGCTTTTTCCTGATTTTTCCTAACCTCCTCCTGTGCTTTTTCCTGATTTTTCCTATCCTCCTCATGTATTTTCCTAGCTTCCTCCTGTGCTGCTCTTATTTCGGCTTGGATCTTTCTATCTTCTAATCTAGCCTGCTCCTGACTTAACCTGTCCTCCTCGCGAGCTTTTTCCTGAGCTAATCTTATCTCTGCTCTTATCCTATTTGCCTCTTCCAAAGCTAACTTGGCTTCTTCTCTTTCCTTCTCTCTAGCTAGTCTATCTTCCTTTCTGGCCTTTTCTAAAGCTAACTTAACTTCTTCCTGTGCTTTTTCCTGATTTTTCTTGACCTCCTCATGTATTTTCCTAGCTTCTTCCTGTGCTAATGTTATACTAGCCGTAGTAAGTGTTTGAGCAACTGATAACTCTGCTTTGACTTCTGCTTTTACAGTAGCTGCTGATTTCTGAATCTCGGTTTTCAACTGTTTAATGTTGTTATGTGTCAATTGGTGGAGGGCTTCAAGGTCTTTGGTCAACGTACTTTGACCTTCCTTCATGGTTTCAAGCATCGTTCGAATGAACGTCATATCATTCGTTGACATAATTCTTCTTTTCTTGGGAATTAGGGAAGTATCGACTACAAAAATTACCAGTGAATATCCAGATTGACCAACGCATGCATTTTATACCAGTGATGGAATATATTGAACATCTTAATCCTACTTACATCTATTTTAATCGCGAGTTATCTCGTATATCTCATCGCCCCATTTTACTGAACCGACATCGCTTCATTCTATCATCTCACTTAACCTATGTTTAACAACATGAATTTACCTTTGATTTTAATGTTACATGACAAATGTCGTTAGCTGGTTTAAAAATTATGCCTCACAACTATAGTGTACTCCACTAATCTGCTGATGTTGTGTTCATCTCAACAATCATTAAATTTGGGATCGGCATTTTTCTTTTCAAAACTACTATGGCCTCACTCTCGAGTACTTCCAAACTTCTTCTCTCGAGTGCTCTTTCGAATGCTCTTCGAATGCTTTTCGAAGGCCCCACGTTGGGCGCCATTTAAATAATATACATCTATATGCGCCCGAAGAAACCCATCAGTACTTATATCCACAGCTCGAAAAAGGATTGCAGACATGTAAGTTACCCAGCTCACAAACTTACCATGCCTACTAAGTAAAATTGGGAATTTCAGGAACATACAGGATAAATATTATTCGTAAAGAAAATAGTACTACCAGACAAGGTACAAATTTCTACTATCATTTACATTTAGAGCAAATCGAGAAACTCTAATCTCGAGGGGTGATAAGGTCTAATCTATAGTGAGCGCCTGTATCTATACCTCGTAGTACTATTTTCGACGATGACGACAATGAAAACGGTATCAGTTTAGATAAAAGTTGACTAAGTCGCTAAAAAGCGCCAGCCGTTTATTAAGCTAAAAAAACAAGTATAAAAACTGGCTTCCTCCCTGAATATTGTGTCTCCCTGACACTTCAACAAAAATAACTGCAAAAATAAATTTTCACGTGGCAATTATAGTTAGAAAATGTGAAACGGCGTGTTACTAAGTATTGCCCTATTTTATACAGGTCCGCTTCAACTATGAACCGTAGTTCCATATCTAATCAAAATTATTCATGAACTATATGCATATATACATTCTTTTATGAATCTCTTAAATTTTACACTTCATAATGTCGAAGATTAAATTTTCTTCCTCCAATAAGTCTTCCATCTACTCAATTTTCTTAAACATCAAATCCAAACATACACCGCAACTATCGAGTTGAAAGTAATAAATATTCGTCATAATCAATTGAACATAAGTGACAAACATTTAAGCTAAGCACTGTTCCTTTTTACCTTTATCTATATATCATGAAATACTGAAATATGTTCTGAAATTCTTTACTGAGTTAACAATCTTCTGATAAACGTGAATACTGGACGTGCACGGCATTAACCTTCGTTTCCACACTCCTCTTTCATAATTATACAACAATTACTTTCTCTCTTAAACACCCTGTACAGAATCTTCCATCAATACACTCACATAACTTCACAATTATTGCAATCAATACTAGAAAAACTTAGAGACTCCTCAGCCTCCCTTCGTAAAATTACGTAACTCCTTTTACGTTTATATCTCCTTAATTTGCACGGTAATTCAACTATAAACTTCCACTTCAATACATATACTTCCTTTACTTTAACATTTCTCCTCTATACTGATATAACTTCGCCTCGTGCTCATAATTCCATTTCTGCAATAAATCTTTGTACTTTCACTTTCTGATCACCTGTGATTTAACTTTGTTAACTTTCTTTTTCACGTGTTTAAATTCAGCTTTACATTTTATTACAACTTTTCAAGAAATATCAGTAAATATTCATATTCTTAACAAAAGATATAAGTTTGACTTCTTTCCATGAATATATTTGTTTAACAAATTCATCTATGCTTTTTAACGCTCTAAATCTCATTAGACATATGTGTATAAGCTTTTCGTAATACTTTCGTTCATAATAAATTTCTGACACTCGAATCAACATCATGAGTTGTCGAAATATTCTTTACACTTCGTGACGTTACTTCTTAAATATGCTGTACTTAAATTTGCTCCAATAAACTTCATTTTATTACTTCAATTACAATCTTACTCCTTCTTTACTTCGTTCAACGTTCTATTCCTTTTAAATAGTTCACTCTACATTCTTTTAAATAATTTGCTTCATATTCCTTTAAACAATTCGTTCTAAATTCCTTTAATACAATTCATTCTATGTTCCTCTAAACAATTCATTTATATTCCATCGCTGCGATAAAACAGATTTAATTAAATTAAATCTAACGCAAATATGAAAAATATTACACGATTTTACTTTAATATAACCTTAGTGTTAATAGCATCATCATGCCGAAATTTCGTCCAAGTGACTGAAATTTTCAAGAACTAGGCAAATAACTCCGTAGAAAAATACGAAAAATTACTATAACAAGATCTACACAATTTTAATTACTTTGACAAAATTATACGTTTTAAATAATGCAGTTGAAAAAATATGCGGTTGGTCAATTGGATAATCACAGAACATAACTACAATTCTACATGATAAAAGACAATTTCTTCACTACCTTGTGCTGGCTTCTGGACTGTTGAAAATACCTGCATCTCTCCTCCCAAACCAAACTTGTCGTGCTCCATAGCATCACCCACAGCTATGAAGACCGGTTTGTGACAGAGCCAGCTGGACTCGTGGTGAATGACCTCGCCGTGAACAGCTCCGCCAGCTCTCCGTCTCTTGTACACTGCAAGTGGGCCGGCTTCGATTCTCCATCTCTTCAGAATAGACATCTGGGTTTCTTCAGAATAGACATCGGGTTTCTTCAGAATAGACATCGGTTTTCTTCAGAATAGACATCACGGTGGAATATTGTCGTTTATGCAAGCGTTTTCGTATCTCAAGATGTGTTAAAACTCTCGTAGAAAAGTATGAGTTTTGCTCGGTGATGTTGCGCTTTGCGTAGATATTCTGTAGCGCCTTTCATGCTAGTGAATCTGGAATTCAACTGACATCCTTGTAGTCTGTACTTCCCGATGCTTTTAGCTTAGCACATGGTAATATTCATATTTCTGACAATATAATTAAGACCTCCCCGTTGCTGACTTTTAACTTGCATTTTCAATACAATGTTCAAATAAGCTTTTACACGTAGAAATACTGACTAGCTTCTTGTCGAAATATTTCAAGCTATGTGGAACAACTTTGCATAAGCACTGCGATATATGGTTGTACTGTTCCGTTCTGCTTTATATATATTGTAGCTTGCTCCTAAGTTACTGTAAGTTCTGGAATTACACTCTTCCTTGCTTCCAACTTTTATGAACTGTAGCACTATTATAAAAGAATACTCGTTTCTGCTCGAGGTCTTGTCTCGTTCAAATCTCAAATTGGAAAGAACTCTCTCGTCCTGTGCTCCGCAGTCCTCACGTTCCAGTCTCTCTGCCCCCTCTCGTGGTGTGACGTAACTCCTACCACCTCTCCTCACTTCAGTCCGCAGTTCGATCTTCGTCTCTTCCCCTCTCTCATGACGTAACTCTCGCTTCAAGTGGCGTGATGTTTCTCGTAATATGGACCTCCCACATTCATATAATGGAATATATGTCCATCTTGAAATCATTTCTACTTCCTCGCCTTTTATAAATGCATAAGATCTATAGTATTTCACTCATTTCCATACAGTTTTTTCCCATATTTCTCAAATTTTTAATAAATAATTTTTTTTATCCACTCATTTATTTTCTGGGGTCTTGGTTCATCTCCAGATCAGTTCTTGAGTAATGACCTTCAATAAATTCTGGCGCAGTACCATAGTTTTATAGTGATATTCAGGGTCAAAATTTGGAATGTCTACTCAATACCACGTAAATGAATTCTTACTTTCCTTCTTGCATCCTTCATCTCTCCTTTAATAAATGTTTAATTTACACAGGAATAGAATCGAATAAATAGAATATGAACTTGGCCCTTTTAAAAAGTTTCACTTGTTATTATGTGTACAGACAATCAAAAATCCTAGAGTGAATTTGAAGAAAATTATTGGGTAAATGTTTTACTTTCCATGAATACCTGGTTCACTTGCACACCTAGGTAAAATGAAAAACATACTTTTGCAGTAAATTATTGGGAGTCAAAGTTTTTATCACAAAAATAATAAATTTGTAGGAATAGCATGTCAATAGTTTTAAGGTGTCTTTATATAATTATGTATCATAATGATAATGAGTAAATGTTTCTCCATTACAGGGAGTTCTCCTTGATCAACCCAACTGAGTCAGATTATGATTTTATGTGGCAGAATGTTGATGCACCTAAGTCAAAATCATTGTCTGCATTTCACTGTAATACTCCAGAGGGGAGAGTACAAAGTACGAAGCAAGTAATGGTAGAGTTCAGCTTCTTTGCACATGACTCAGGTGTATTCGAATCATTATGGAAGTTTTGCATCCCAAACCACGATATTGAGATACCATTTATGGTGGTGGCTACCGTCACTGAGCCATCTGTCTTATTTGTGGGAGCTCATGTTGCTCTAACTCCCACTGTCATAGGTAAAGATTACTCATATTTGTTACTTCTTGTCAGTGTTACCAATAGTTCTTACATCACCAGATCTACCCGAGCTGAGTTCGACATTGCTTCCACTTACTTGTGCCGGGCTCCTTACCGTCTTCTTTTCTGTCGACCTCTCTTGGTCAACTCTTGTTCTCTCCCGACCCCGACGGTATTAGGGTATTCGAGGCCTAGGGAGTCTCTTCCTTTCCCGCCTTAATTGGCCCTTCTCTCATCTTTCCTGATACCCTCATTCTTTGAGGGGTCAGCCGTCTTTTTCTTTTCCTGTTATCTCCTGCCTTCTGCACAAGGCCATCGAGGAGGCAGCGTGTATGTAGCCCCACCACTTCTGGTGCACCCTGGATAGTGCTACACCCTCAAGGGCTCACGGCTGGTGAGTTTGGGAGTTGGCGACCCCGAAGGATTCCTGATCTGGGTCCGTTTTGTCCCCTTTTTCCTCTGACTTTGGGGCGGGCCCTCTCCTCTTTCCCTTTCCTATCTGCCTTTCATGGCTCTCCTTCCTTCCAAGTCCCTCAATCCTCATTCTTCGAGGGTTGAGAGCATTTATTTTCTTCCTGTCCTTTATTTGCCTTATCCTTTATTTGTTTACCATTCCTTCTTCTAGTATGTAAGTTCGTAGTTAGTATTAGTTATAGTTTTCATTCTCATCTCATCTTTCACTCTACTCAGAGCATTAGGGGCCGATAACCTAGATGTTAGACCCCTTAAAACAACAATTATCATCATCACCATACATCACCAGAGCAATATGTCTATATCAGAATTCATTGAGGAAATTATTGAATTATCTGTACATGTACGTTTTCTTAAAGGTGCACTACACTTTTAGCCCGGTCAAGTTAGGCATGGTAAGTCAAGTCAACCCTGGCACTATCCAGCCCATGACGGGCTAAGGCCGACCAAGCGACCGCTGCCCAGCCATTCGGCCTGCAGATATTGGGGTGACGCGTGATCAGCGCGTCGGGTCCCCTCGGCCGTTAATCTTGGTTTTCGTGATCGGGGCGCTGTCTCACTGTCAGACAGCTACTCAATTGTCCTCACGAGGCTGAGTGCACCCCGTTCCAACCCTCACGTCAGTTTTAAAATCCCTGACGGAGCCGGGGATCGAACCCGGGGCCTCCGGGTGAGAGGCAGGCGCGCTACCCCTACACCACGGGACCGGCGTTAGGCATGGTAAGGTTACCAAAATTCGCATAGAGCAGAAAGTCACCGTTTTTGAGATATAACGATTCAAAAAGTTGAAAAAGTTGTATTTAATCATAAAATGCGCACGTTTCCACGTCACCTGTGAGGTAGTGAACTTCGCGCGTTTTTTTAAGTGGTTTTCCCGGTAGGCCTATTCCAATATCTATTGTGATCCTGTTTAATTAAATAATATTTAATAATAAAAAATGGTACTGTTGGAAATGATGAAAACGGTGTGAATTTTAAGAAATTGGGGGAAATTATTCGGAATCATCTAATATTTCTGCTTCCTCATGTTCTTGTTCTTTTTCTTGTTCCTCTTCTTCTTGTTCCTTCTCTTCTTGCTCTTCTTCTCCTTCTTACTGCTGGGTGCAGGTAAATTGTCGTAACAGCGATGAATCAGAAACTGGTACATGCCACATTTCAGCCACATTTAGCATTACATCCCTTTTTACAATGGCAAAAACCTTTGTTGTGGAGTTTTTCCGGCGCAGGTGGGAGTAAAGTCTGGATTGGTTCCAATGTACTTTCGATTAACTTCCAACCCCAGTTTTCTGGGTCTAGTTGATTACCAAGCCACACTTGAACTTGATAATATAACCGAAATAGATGTTGATGAGCAGAAGCAGAGGTTGGAGGAAGACAAGCTAATTGCACTTTTTTTGTTACGAGTATTTTTTACAAAGCATGCGTATCGAAACTTATCAAAGCAGGTAATTTTTGTGGAACTTCATAAATAGAAAGAAGAGAGCGAATTCCGTTGGTGATTAGTAGAGTGACCCTTTTTAAAATCTTCAGCACAATGAACTAAATCTCGTTTCTCGAACATTTAAAAAACCGAACTGTTGTTTTACCCCCCCCCCCCCCTGAAAAATGCTGATGTCTTATCGCAGCCAGTTAATGCGTGTAAAAATAGTATATGATTTTGACACTTTGCAAAAGCAGATGAACTTTTGGATGAATATATTTCCGACTGATGTTGAGCTTTCCCAGGTTTAAAAACATAAATAATATCTTCGGTTGGAGTTCGAGCTGTAAGTGCTATCAGTAAGTCAACGTCTTCACCAACAACAATAGTTTGACAAGAATATTCTTAGTGGTAAATTTTCCTTTCAACATTGAAATGAACCGAGTCTTATTGTGAGTATCGGCAAGAAATTTTTGTTGACTGGTGGGAACTGTCATAACTTGATCATATAAGATATCAGACGATGAAGATGTTGTTGCAGTTCGACGACGTTGTTCTGTGGCTTTAATATTTTTCGTACAATCGGTATAGCCATCAAATACAACAGTAACTCTATGGCCAAAATGTCGACGTACATACTGAACGTATTTATCTAAAATAACGTTAAATGTTTCCCCGCGATCCCACACAACGGGGTGTAAAAGATATCCTCAATCGATGATGTATGTTACATTAATGTTGTTAATATCAATGTTTACTGTTTTAAAACAATCGTAAATGGCTGACTTTTGTGTTTTACGCATTCCAACATCATCGAACAGTGACAACGGGTAGGGAGCCAATTCATATTCGAAATATTTCTCAATTTCATCTTCAAATGCCGAAGTAATACTCATGCGTTGAAATAACAATACAGGGTCAACAGATACTTTCTCATCGTGAACTGTTATGGTGCTACTCATAGCTAAAAGAGGGACTACCTTCTCAGCGCGTTTTAATTTAATATTATTAAATGTCAGTCCTGTTATTTTGGACATACTGTAGAGGCAATTCCAACTTCAAGAGCTTCATGACAATTAATTTTACTATCACCAACGACTCCACTGGCAATAGATATAATTTTGTCGACCTCCGGAAAAAGATCATGTGTTGAAAACCACTCTAGAAGTTTTTGTAAGTCTTTAGCATCTTTCTTTACTCGTGAATCACTTGCAACAACATGCTGATCTGTTGTATCCATTCTGACATTAGCGAGATCTTCCAATTTTTCACAAACAATATTCATTGCAGGCATATTATAAACCCGTTTACTTATGGCACTCTCTTTCGTACTTCTTCCTCGAGAAATACCTCCAATTGTTTTCATAGCTTTCATCATTTACAGCTCCACTGATGTATATACGCAGTGTACCTATGCATATTATGAAGAATACAAATTTTTCAACTTTTTGAATCGTTATTTACTTGTATACGGTAATTTTATGATGCGTAGCCTATTGTTTTTCATAGGAATTTAGGTAAATGGATTTTGTGATCTCGGGATAAAAGGATAAAAGGATAAGGATAAAAGGTGTTGAGACAATTTTTATAGATAATTGCATGATATACAATTTTAGTCTGATCTATTTTTATGATAAAACTTACCGCTTGGCTGAAAAACACAAGAAACGCATATTTGCGAACTTTGACCTTGAATATTTTTTTGCCGTTGTCGGACCGATGGGGACTTTTTACATTTCATTTATGATGGTGTTTCGACCATTAGTACACATTTTCTGCTCTATGTGAATTTTGGTAACCTTACTCCTATTTTTTGGACTAACTTTGTAATGTTTCTTACTTGGGCGGACTGTTCACCAGAAAATACTACTGCTAAGTTTGATCTATGTTGGGCGCCAAGCCGGATACACTGTGTTCCAAGCTAAATTTATATACTTAATATCGACCCCTAGCGTGAGTAGAACGTATGAGAAACTCTTAATGACTAGGCCGTGGGATGATTGGATCATCAACCCAGACAACATTTGATTGTGGAGAAGGATGTGGTATTACAACTATTGCTACCTACTGGAATCAAAGAATCTACTTTGTAAAAATTGAATTTAATATACTTAGAAAACATGATAGCATCTTGTTTAAAATTAACACTATTAACGGAGCATACTACTTTAACCATTGCCACGAACAAAATTACTTAATACGCCGGTCGGGAGAATAACGTGAATTTAACTTATTTCCAAATTTATGCTTAAGACCGACAGTAGTGGCTACGCTGGCTAAAGCGCAGCATTACGTCATGGGGCCAAGCTCTCTGCTGACTCGGTAGACGCATGGGTTCGAGCCCCACCGTCGGCCGTCCTTGAAATGGTTTTCCGTGGTTTCCCATTTTCAACACCAGGCAAATGCTGGGACGGTACCTTCTGACAGGCCACGGCCGCTTCCTTCCACATCCTTGCCCAGTTTCATTCACCATCATTCATTTCATCTCTCATTAAATCCTCTCACGAGGTTGGCGTCAGGAAGGGCATCCGGCCGTAAAAACCATCGCCACAAATACTTCCATCGCATCTCATCCCCGACCCCGTTGGAAAACGGGAATAATAAGGGGTAGACATACAATGCTTAAAGAATTTATATTGGCCCTATCGAAAAACAGAGAGTGTGTGTCGTAGATTACATGAGCTCACCAACGGAAACATTGTCTCCCACGTGCTTGAAGTCTCGTTGCGTCTGATGTTCTTCATTGGAGTTGACGGCCTCAGGTTCTTCTTCGTAGATTAAAAGTTATCGTTACTGCTTGTGGTGGAGTATAATCCATGAACCACAACACGTCGCCTGGCTTAGCACTGCAAGACGCGTGGAACCCATGATCTGATGTGATCAGCGGAGTTAGCGTGAATAAATTGTCCCACTTGGGACTTGCGAACAAAGTACGTGCTTACTGCACCAAGCGTAAAGTCTTAATGTATGTCCTTCTCCTCAACCAGCGCGTTCACTATATCGACTTCCAGCTTCTCCCACCAGAGTCTAGTTTCACACCGCGGCCTCGCTGCTTCGACCAATCCGCGTGCGTCACGTTTCTCGCCATGCCCGTCCTAAGTTGCTTCTTCTTCCTTGATTGGCTGGTCACCTCACGTGGCTCTTCGCGCCATGAGGTTCCTTCCCCCGGACAAGACGCGTCCCTGTACATTTTCCGTTTTACCGGGCAAGACGTAAATCATACCACGTTTTCTTGGTTTGAAGTGTTCCCTCGGATTTCGTAATTCTATTGTACTCCAGTCTATTCTCGTATTGAAATAACCAGTGAGTCACACACCACTCTCTCTAGCCCTAATGAATAAAATACCGTCTTTACGTAAGAAATGATTTGCCGTGCAATTTATATATTGGAATCATCCAATATAGATACGGATTTCTACTAGTAGAAATCCTATCTGTAATCTTCCAAATTTAAAAGCTCCAAAAATGACGTAATAAATCTTAATAATAATAATAATAATAATAATAATAATAATATGAAATATGAAATATAAAATTGAATAAACTGAAATAATTTAACTTGGCCGGATTATTGCCGCGTTTAACAAATATGATATAGTCCAACTAACTTGTGTTAGTGGCATAAAACCCCTTAGAAAAACATGTTACATTCGCCTCGAATGATCATGTGCTTTACCATGCATATGGCACAGCACATGATGATTCCAGACACGTTAGAAAAAACCCTCCAAAATACAACTTACACAAATGAAATGACCCTTTACACATATGAACACATAAAAACGCTCAATCATGCGCTTTGCGCTAATGTTCGTCTCGTTATGACGTGTTCTTATTTTGTCACTTCAAAATGTTGGTCATTATCACAAATGTTCATACTACCACCCCCCTCTCATCATTCTATATGGGAAAAATTACATATATAAGTGTGATCCCTCTGTATCCACAATTCACTACACACGCATTTATGGTGTTCAGTAGAAAACCACTGCGGAACTCTTCTAGAAATATTAGGTGTTCCACACCTACCGTATACCAATATCATGGTACACGATCTCACACGATCACAAACTCGGGGTAGAACAAAGTGATCTACTTCCCACCTTCTCTGTGACATTTTTAATTAAAAGGAAAGACATGACTGTAAAAAAACAGTAAGTACCCATTACTTATAACACGAAATATTCCTGTGCCGTATGCGCCCTATCTTACTAAGTACATGTAAACTAAAACCCACCTTACTCTAGATCACAATTTCTCATATTCGTCGCTCAGCCAGTAGTTCACAACCCAGACCAGTCCACCTATCGAACCTGACCTAGTTGCCACAACTTTTTATCTGTTACTTATATACAACATCTCATGAGGTCTAGTACCTCGTACACAAACTACCTTAATTATATCCAACCCTGATCTCACATAGCTAGGTCGTAAGCAGGAATCACGTGTGTTGATGTGTATGAGCTTCATGGAGGACTGTCTCGCCTTCTGATGGCCCATCTTTTATCTCGTGGACGCCTTAAGCTAACAAGTCCTATACAAGCGCTTCCCCATCTCTTGGAGATAAATGGGAATCCATCAGCGCTGCCAAAATGGCCTTGGTGCATTGAGACAATTTAGTGCTCAACAGCATCATCCACTCCCTTCATCTTTCCCTGTGCCTTAAAAACTCTCATTTACTTACATACTACCCCCCTGTGTGACTTCTGATACGCCTGCCTGGAAGACCAGATCTTCCACGCACCAAATACCACGCTTACTCATTTGATAGGCTGGCTCACCAGCTAAACACACTTATTTTATGACACATATTTCTTAAGACTATGAATATTATACGTTCCGTATAACCTTTTTCCCTGACCGTCCTCCAGCACATATGCTGTTTTGCCAATACGTTTAGACACTACAAATGGGCCCTCATAGAGGTAGAAAAACTTGGACATAACTTTCTCTAGCTTATCTGACTGTTTCGGCACTCTAAGTAAGACTTTGTCTCCCGGCTCGAATAGGTCAAATTTAGTTTCTTTTTGTTGGCGAATTCTCTTTTGAGCTGACTTAGATAAATTCTGTTTCGCCAACTGGACAATGACATCGATCCCCGTTTTACTCCAAATGAAGTTATGTGCAATTTCATAGAAGACTTTGGTAGCACCAAAGTGTCCCAGTTCCTTATGAATGAACCAAATAAGTTCCTCCCGTAAACTGGCAGGAACACATATTGCCCACCGATTCTTCCTACATTTTCGTGCAAGAAGCCCATCCTGCATCTTGTACGTGAACCGCCCTACTTTCACACACTCCTCGTCGCTTGCTTCTAATATGGCCAGAGGCTCCCTTAAAATTACGTCATCACGTTGCTCCACTAACATATTTCTCAGCGTCTGTAACGATGCCCTGTTGCTACTGTCCACACATGCTAACCCTACTTTCCTCTGGTGTCACACCCCTACTTGACACTTTATGACCTAAAAATGTCACTTCTGTCTGACAGAATGACGACTTGGCCTGTTTCAGAGTGAACCCTGCCTGATCTATGTTCTGAAATACACTGTCTAAATGACGTAGATGCTCCTCAAAACTGCGTGAACTGATTACAATATCATCGATGTAAATAGTTACAAACTCTCCCGTGTCATCTCCTAATGCGATGTTTAAAGCCCTAATTAAAGCTGCTGAGCTACTATTTAACCCATAAGGTACCCTGCAAAACTGATATAGGTTATATTTATGACTAAAAGCTGTAAATGGCCGATCTTCATACATAAGTGGCACTTGCCAGAAACTGGAACTTAAATCTACACATGTGAAATACTTTTTACCCTCAAATGTCTGCATCAACTCTTCAATGGACATGGACTTCAGCTGATCTGAACTGATTCTACTGTTAACTAAAGGAGCGTCTAAACAAATTCGGACTGTACCATCAGCCTTCGGTACTGTAATTAAAGGATTAACATATTGACTGTTTGAGTACTCTATAATGCCATCTTCAAGCATCTGGTTAATTTGTGCCTCCACTGCACCCTGATAAGCGAAAGGTATAGGATATCTATGTCCTGTGAATACTGATCTATCAATAACGTTCAATGAATGTGTATAGCAATTGGCCATGCCAATGCGATCCTCAAAAACTCTCCTATTATACAATAACACATCATAGAGCAGAACACACTGGTCTACCTCTATATGCCCCTGAAATGCAGCATCACTTAACGAGTCCTCTAGGCTACCGTTCGTAATCAAACTGCCCACAAAAATTTGAGTATCCCGCTCTTCGGCTGGTGATATCTCACTTAAAGAACAAATCACACCTACAACACTACTCCCCTGAACATTGTTGTTGGACGCTACCTCTACATCAGAATTATTCCATTTAAATTTCAAACTACCTACTTTATAACATAAGTTACCAGACACTCTACTTAGCCAATCTGAACCCAAAATAACACTGAAAACTAAGTTTGGAATTACAGACAAATCTGCTTTTCGATATGATTATTAATTTTAATGTCCACTAAAACTTGCTTAGAAATAACTTGAGACCTCTTCCCTACAGCTGTGATAACAAAAGTGCTTTTAATTCGCATCTCCTCAAAATTTACACCAGTTCCTTTCATTTTATCGTAATATGTACTACTTATGCAGCTCTTCATACAACCACTATCAATTAAAACATCGGTGTGCGCCTCGGACACGATAAGTTTAATAATGGGGCTTTTACTAGCCACCTCCTGAATAATACGTTCATCATTTAATTCATGCAACAATTCATTTCTTACATTTAGGTCATAGTGTTCCTGTATGATTGTATGGACAGGGCATGCTACAGACTGAGATTCTGACCTTACTTCGCAGCCTGGTTCGCGTTTAAAGAACCGCTACAGCTGGCTGTAGTACTACTAACTACGGCACTGGTCTGGTTGTTCTGAGCTGTGTTGTCATTGTTTGGCTGTATATTACTACCACTAGGCTGTCCTCTTCCTTGACCCCTATTCTGGTTG
The DNA here is from genome assembly GCA_946902985.2 of Meconema thalassinum. Classification (NCBI taxonomy): domain Eukaryota; kingdom Metazoa; phylum Arthropoda; class Insecta; order Orthoptera; family Tettigoniidae; genus Meconema; species Meconema thalassinum. The sequence goes on from OX336393.1 coordinate 343,886,094, forward strand.
TAATTATTGTCATTATAATTTCTCCCTTGATTTCCCCTGAAATCATTATTTCTCCCTTGATTTCCCCTGAAATCATTGTTCCTCCCTTGATTTCCCCTGAAATCATAGTTCCTACCTTGGTACTGATTACCATAGCCATTTCCTCTGTTCTGATTTCGCTGATTATTATTATTATTTCTATTTTGAGCGTTGGCCCCTTCGCCACCGTTCCGTTGAACTTCCTGATGCCTGGCTTCATTAGGCCTATTATTATTATTACCCTGGTTCCTATTGAAATTGTCCTCATAACCCCGTCTCCCTAGTGCATCAAATGTGCTTAACAAATTTTCTACTTGTGATATTGTCTTTACATTCTGGATACAAGCAGCCTCCTTGATCCTATAGGGAAAGTGCCTAAGTAGCAACCTCACCACATCACTTTCCTCCTTCAAGCCATCCAGATATTTACACACTAATACCTGCCCTAAAAAGTATTCGGTCATGGTGGAGCTTCCTTTAGGGTTATATTTACCACACACTACTCCCTCACGATGCTGCGACTGAATAACCTCATTCCAGAACTTTTCACAGAATTTCATTTTAAAATCATTGATATCAGTAAAGTTGTCTCTTGTAGACTGCAAACCAATTCCTCGTTTCCCCCACAAACACTTGTTCTAAAATTTCAACTACCTGGCACCACTCAATACTACCATTTTCCAACCTCTCCCCGAATTTATTTTCTATAGTGTTCATGAACTCCATTGGGCACCCCTGTCGATTGCTGAACTTACCCAGTTCTACCTCCCTGCGTGTGCTATTCACAAAAACTGGCCTATTCTGACTATTTTCTTGCCTGATCCTAGCTTTTAATTTTAATTCTAATTCTGCGATTTTCTCCACAGCCTTCCTCTCAATACTGTTTACTGTTAATTTAATGTTTCTTTCTGATTCTTCTACTTTATCATATAGCTTTGCTTGTTTCTCCTCAATCTTGCTAATGCTCTCTCTCTTACTCTCTCTTAAATCATTTAATTCTGCAACTATTTGCGAGTGGACTTTCTCAATTCTACCCCCCAGCTGTTCCTTAACCTCTTTAGTTGATACCTGAATATTGTCAAATTCCCCCCCCCCCCTCCATTTCTTTTTAACCTGCAGTGTTTCTAATTTAACTAATTCCTTTAAATTTTCAGCCTGTGTGCTGATTCTACTTTCCAACTCCTCCTGTACTTTTCCTAATTTCTTGTCTACATCTGCAATGATCTCTTTAGCCTTCTCTTCCATTACTCCTCTGATTTCTCCTCTAATCTGCTCCATTTTCACACTAATTTCCTTGTTGTTCTTATCTAATTTTGCATTATTCTGTTCTAATTTTTTATTTAAAGCTTCTGTACTTTCTTTATTTTCCCTACTGTTTTGTTCTAATTTGGCGTTTAAGGCATCTGTACTTTCTTTATTTTCCCTACAGTTTTGTTCTAATTTGGCGTTTAAGGCATCTGTACTTTCTTTATTTTCCCTACTGTTTTGTTCTAATTTTGCATTTAAGGCATCACTACTAACTTTGTTCTGAAACATGAACTCGAGAAGTAAAGTTTTTAATTCTGGTTGGCCGCCTACACTCCCTGTTTCAGTATCGGGATTTACCTCCGCTACCCCGGTACTACCATCACTTGACATACTGCTCGTATCATCACTCTCCAGTTGATGACCACTACGTAACCTCATCTGTCTTTCTTTCTCATCCCCCATAATGATATACACTGATAAAGACAAATAACCCCCAAAATACCGGCACAGAAATATGTCTCCTTCTCCTTCCTCAAATGTTCCTGGGTTTTCGGCCCAACGTTGTCGGCGACAAATGTAATGTTTCTTACTTGGGCGGACTGTTCACCAGAAAATACTACTGCTAAGTTTGATCTATGTTGGGCGCCAAGCCGGATACACTGTGTTCCAAGCTAAATTTATATACTTAATATCGACCCCTAGCGTGAGTAGAACGTATGAGAAACTCTTAATGACTAGGCCGTGGGATGATTGGATCATCAACCCAGACAACATTTGATTGTGGAGAAGGATGTGGTATTACAACTATTGCTACCTACTGGAATCAAAGAATCTACTTTGTAAAAATTGAATTTAATATACTTAGAAAACATGATAGCATCTTGTTTAAAATTAACACTATTAACGGAGCATACTACTTTAACCATTGCCACGAACAAAATTACTTAATACGCCGGTCGGGAGAATAACGCGAATTTAACTTATTTCCAAATTTATGCTTAAAGAATTTATATTGGCCCTATCGAAAAACAGAGAGTGTGTGTCGTAGATTACATGAGCTCACCAACGGAAACATTGTCTCCCACGTGCTTGACGTCTCGTTGCGTCTGATGTTCTTCATTGGAGTTGACGGCCTCAGGTTCTTCTTCGTAGATTAAAAGTTATCGTTACTGCTTGTGGTGGAGTATAATCCATGAACCACAACACGTCGCCTGGCTTAGCACTGCAAGACGCGTGGAACCCATGATCTGATGTGATCAGCGGAGTTAGCGTGAATAAATTGTCCCACTTGGGACTTGCGAATAAAGTACGTGCTTACTGCACCAAGCGTAAAGTCTTAATGTATGTCCTTCTCCTCAACCAGCGCGTTCACTATATCGACTTCCAGCTTCTCCCACCAGAGTCTAGTTTCACACCGCGGCTTCGCTGCTTCGACCAATCCGCGTGCGTCACGTTTCTCGCCATGCCCGTCCTAAATTGCTTCTTCTTCCTTGATTGGCTGGTCACCTCACGTGGCTCTTCGCGCCATGAGGTTCCTTCCCTCGGACAAGACGCGTCCCTGTACATTTTCCGTTTTACCGGGCAAGACGTAAATCATACCACGTTTTCTTGGTTTGAAGTGTTCCCTCGGATTTCGTAATTCTATTGTACTTTAGTCTATTCTCATATTGAAATAACCAGTGAGTCACACACCACTCTCTCTAGCCCTAATGAATAAAATCCCGTCTTTACGTATGAAATGATTTGCCGTGCAATTTATATATTGGAATCATCCAATTTAGATACGGATTTCTACTAGTAGAAATCCTATCTGTAATCTTCCAAATTTAAAAGCTCCAAAAAAAACGTAATAAATCTTAATAATAATAATAAAAATAATATGAAATATAAAATTGAATAAACTGAAATAATTTAACTTGGCCGGATTATTGCCGCGTTTAACAAATATGATATAGTCCAACTAACTTGTGTTAGTGGCATAAAACCCCCTAGAAAAACATGTTACAACTTGACCGGGCTATTACTTCATTGAGTCACATATAAGAATAGAATGTGTGGACAGTGGCCCAGTCTTATAAATGAAGCTTTACAGGATTTCATACATGATTTTTTCATTCTAAGAACGTTTTAGAAATGAAAGTGTCTATTGTACATTTTCAGCAAAGTAGATGCTTTATCTCAATAATGCGCTCTGAACCCTATATCACAACCCCGTCATGTCCCAGTGATAAACAGGGCAAGTTAATGCATGCGATTAAGCGGTAAACGAGTTAGCGGATCAAGCTGAAAAAGAAACGGTATCACTACCACAAGACATAAGAAAATGCTATAGCATTTGCTCGTTTCTGGGCAAAGACAGTTTGATTATAAATACAGTATTATACAATTCCATGTTTTTCCTTTGCTTTTATGTGTACAATATTATTTATTTGCCTCTGATTCGAGTATATAAATAAAATACTATCACCTTGACCAATGGAGGTATTCGCTAGAAATATTCGCTCTCAGTTACGCCGACAAGTACTAGCTCTCTGGGAGAGTCAGTGGCAAGCTGACCCAATAAACTGACAGCGATCAAGGGAACTATTTGCGTGTAGCGGAGCTCTTTCCAGTCATGGAGGGAGTCCGTCATTTGTGTAGGTTAAGGATAGGTAATGCCAGATCCACCCACTCGTATCTAATGATAAAAGAGACCTCCCACTTTTTACCTGTGAAGCCGTTTTCACTGTGACCCACATTTTACCCAAGTGTGCTGATCTACGAATAAACCTTGGTTTGCAGATGACACTCGAACTCATATTAAACGATGACGTGGTGGCTGCTAATCTCATCATCCGGTTTATAAGTGAGAGTGCGTTAGGGCCAGCAATCTAAATTTTCAAGTGATCATTGACTCTTTTATGAAATCTAAATTTTAGTTTTTCTGTAATTTTTGATTATGTTGATATTTGCTGGCTATATTTTATTTTTTGTTTTATTATTTTTAGGTCATTTCATATTTACGCATTCACCTTTAAGTGTTAATGCACCGTACTCTAAATGTGTATAATTTAATCTGTGTTAAGAGGGGCAGATGACCTCGCTGTTCCGACCCTTGAAACCTCAGTAACTATTTAAACAGTAAATGTTTCCAACCCACACTGGAGTCTATAACATGTAACCTACCATTGTTCCACCAGTTAAAAGAGTGTATATTTCAAGCTTATACACACATCAAAAAAAGTTTTGCATCACCTCGGTTCCAAGAGTTCCGGAACCTTTAAATACAAAGGGAATAGAGATCAACACAAACAACATTTCAGCTCGTTTTATTGCTCATGAGACCCACACATTGCATGTTGTACCATCATACAGCTAGACTTTCAGCATTTGTGGTCCAGATTGCAGTACACACCACTACCTCTAATACCCAGTAGCACGTCCTCTTGCATTGATGCATGCCTGTATTCGTCGTGGCATACTATCCACAAGTTCATCAAGACACTGTTGGTCCAAATTGTCCCACTCCTCAACGACAATTCGGCGTAAATCTCTCAGAGTGGTTGGTGGGTCAAGACGTCCATAAACAGCCCTTTTCAACATATCCCAGGCATGTTCGATAGGGTTCATGTCGGGCGAACATGCTGGCCACTGTAGTCGAGCGATGTCGTTATCTTGAAGGAACGCATTCACAAGATGTGCACGATGAGGTCGAGAATTGTCGTCCATGAAGACAAATGCCTCTCCAATATTCTGCCGATATGGGTGCACTATGGGTCGGAGGATGTCATTCAGGTATCGTAAAGCCGTTTCGGAGCCTTCCATGACCACCAGTGGCGTACGTCGGCCCCACATAATGCCACCCCAAAACATCAGGGAACCACCACCTTGCTGCACTCGCTGGACAGTGTGTCTAAGACGTTCAGCCTGACCAGGGTGCCTCCAAACACGTCTCCGACGATTGTCTGGTTGAAGGCATATGCGACACTCATCGGTGAAGAGAACGTGATGCCAATTCTGTGGGGTCCATTCAGCATGTTGTTGGGCCCATCTGTACCGCGCTGCATGGTGTCGGGGTTGCAAAGCTGGACCTCGCCATGGACGTCGGGAGTGAAGTTGTGCATCATGCAGCCTATTGCGCACAGTTTGAGTTGAAACACGACGTCCTGTGGCTGAACGAAACGCATTATTCAACATGGTGGCATTGCTGTCAGGGTTCCTCCGAGCGGCAATCCGTAAGTAGCGGTCATCCACTACAGTAGTAGCCCTTGGGCGGCCTGAGCGAGGCCTGTCATCGACAGTTCCTGTATCTCTGTACCTCCTCCATGTTCGAACAACATCGCTTTGGTTCACTCTGAGACGCCTGGAAACTTCCCTTGTTGAGAGCCCTTCTTGACACAAAGTAACAATGCGGACGCGATCGAACTGCGGTATTGACCTTCTAGGCATGGTAGAACTACAGACAACATGAGCAGCGTACCTTCGTCCTGGTGGAATGACTGGAACTGATCGGCTGTCGTACCCCCTCCGTCTAATAGGCCCTGCTCATGCATGGTTGTTTACATCTTTGAGCAGTTTTAGTGACATCTATGAACAGTCAAAGGGACTGCATCTTTGATACAATATACACAGTCAACGTCTATATGCCGGAGATCTGGGAACCGAGGTGATGCAAAACTTTTTTTGATGTGTGTATTTATTAGGATGTCTCATAAATAATGTCGTTTTTTACGTTTGGTGTTTTATGAGATAGAATTGGGTTTCTTCGGTTCGCCGGTCCTATTTACAGGAGGCCATGACCAGGGCCGTAGAGAGCGACCGCGGGCCCCAGGACTTGAACTTCCGGGCTCCTTGATTATTCGACCCGTGACATTATCCTGGAAGTATCAACCCCCCCCCACCCCCACACACACACACAAAAAAAAACTCCGTGTAATTTAGTAAGTTATATCTAATTAAATATGAGTTTCCTTGCTCTATCGTTATTCCGAGCTCTATTATTGATTGTTTTGATTTACTTCTTGATCTTGATCGATGTAGAATTTAATATTGTTGAATGTGGCAGTTTATGCTCACCACAAGGACAAGTAAGACGTTTTTCAGAACCATACTAAAAATAAATTGAATTTTCAAACAATGATTTTGAAACTTTCCGCCTTATAGAAACTAAATTTTAATAGCCTACGGTATGCCATACATTAAATTAATAACTCTGGAAACTTTGGAATTTTCCTGCAGAAGAAGCTAATAACATCCTGATTATCATAAAATTCATTTTATGTTCTCTTTATGACGTTTTTCAGACAATTCACTGCGGCTTCGGTGGCGTAGTTGGTAGCATGCTGAGCTTCTATGCCCAAGATAGCGGGTTCAAACCCGGCCGAAGCCGTCGGATTTTTAAGAGCGTTAAAATCCCTCAGTATGCCTTCCTTCGGAAGGGAAGTAAAGCCGGCGGTCCCATGTCATAGATTTATGGCATGTTAAAGAACCTTCCTCTAATTACACCTGTGTGAAGCTAAATTGTATAGGTTAGGAATGTAAACAACGCTCTTAGGTTTCTACGTTCGTTGCCAAGAGCCGACTGCGGTGGCGTCTAGTAGCTAAGTTCTGAACTAGGCCTAGTAGTCGTTGACGGTGGCGTTTGGCGGCAAAGTAGGAACTACTTGAAAATTGATCGTCTGCAGTGCTTACTTGAATTAAAACAGATACACACACTAATACTGTCATCACAATTAACACCGGTTATCAGAGAGATTCTACACACACCCAAAGTACTCGGGGCTACATGACCGCGTCGACGCAGCCCCTAAACTTAAGAACCAACCAACCAGACTATTCACTAGTTGCTGTTGCATTAAATAATATAGCTTTGATAGAATATTTCAAAAATCTTCAGACATTACGTTGTGAAATTGTCTACCTTGGGCACTTCTACAGCCTCGGGCCCCTCAGCAAGTCCGGGCCCCAGGGCTATAGCCCCGTTTGCCCCTCCCTCTCGTCGGGCCTGGCCATGACTAGAATTGCGTATATTGCGAGAATGTATCAGTCGCCAGTTGTTGATACACAATCACAAATGGAAGTTATAAAGTTGGAGGTTAGGGTCCTTCTAAAGCACTACTGGATACAAGAATACAAAGCTGCTGCCGCGGCTCGAAGAATATGTGAGGTGGAAAGAGAAGGTGTCGTTAGTGAGCGTGTGGTACAACTATGGTTCCAACGTTTCAAAACTGGAGAAAAAGACACTACAGATTCACCGCGTTCTGGAAGACCTTAGCTATGGGATACTGAGAATACACGCAGAGTTTTGGAAAAAATCTGCAAAAATTCATCGCCAGATTAAGAAACTTGGAAAATCAAACAGAAGCTGTAGATCTGTACCTCATGAATTGACCCCTGAACAGACTCAACGTAGAGTGGACATCTGTTGTCAGCTTATCGGTAACTCCATGGATGGTAGATTTATCAGGAGAATTGTCACATATGATGAAAAGTGGGTCTATTACCACAACGCTGAGGTCTGTCAACTTGCCAAAGTCATCGTTAAAAAGGACCGGTTCGGCCCCAAAGTGATGTTGTATGTCTGGTGGAATTTTGAAGGAGTGATTAACTGGGAGTTCGTTCCAAACGGGCGTGCAGTCAATGCGGATCTTTATTCTCAACAACTGGAACGAGTTCATGAATGTTTGAGTCTGAGATACCTAGTATTAGTTAATAAGAATAGAGTTCTCTTGCAGCAGGACAATGGGAGACCTCATACTGCACGAACAACCATGGCAAATATTCAGGAATTGGGAGGAATCGAACTGCTACTACATCCAGCATACATCCGTGATCCTGCATCATCAGATTATCATCTTATTTTTAATCCATGGCCCATTTCTTGCGTGGAAGAAATTTCGAAAACATTGAAGCTGTAGAAGTGGATCTTGCCGAATTCTTGACATCAAAACCCAGAGACTGGTACCGTCGCGGGATAAGAAACCTCGCTGGAAGATGGTTCAAGACCATAGAATATGATGGTCTCTACTTTGATTTAATTTCTTGTTAGAAAACTTTCCAAATAAAATTTTCTTTAACCCAGGAACGGTCGCGCGGTGTCTTGATGACTTTGCTTGATATATTTTTAATTCCTCTTCCCCTACCAAACACATCTGGGAAGGATCTATTCATGTAGTTTCCTAACTTCCTCCCCGCTCCCTAAAGGCTCGGTCAAACAGGAAGCGGGCTGCCCGACCGCTGCGAACTCTGTATCGTGTAATATTGCATCATCCTGGTTAAACAGAAGGCGGTCTACCGCGGCGGGCCTATCTAGTTCGCAGCGGGCAAATGAGCAGTTGTGATTTTCCACAAAGACCGCGTGGGCTGGAAGCATGGCCGACGAAACGGAGAAGTTATTGACCTTGTACGCGAGTGCGTTCTACAGTTATTCGAAAATATACGAAAAGACGGTCTGGAAATGATCTCCACTCACAGCATAGTTTGTGATGCTCGCCCAACTCCTGTCATTTTTCATTAGTAGTCTATCATGCACCCATTTTCTTTTTCGTCTCGCTTGACTCAAAGGGTACAGAAGAAGCAATTCTTCGACCGAGGAATGGTCTCTACTTTGATTTAATTTCTTGTCAGAAAACTTTTGCTTCGTAGTAACCGTTGAGAACACAGGCTCCTGTGTCACTGTGACCCCGCTCGACCGTGAACGTTGCTTTGAATTTTCTGTATTCAGTTGTAATACCGCAGTACCTTTGTGGCTTATATTTAAAAATTACCAAACAGAGTGAAGAGTGGATTATTTCCGTAATTGATGAGGAATTTTCTGACGACGTGGAAGACGATTTGGAAAGTGATTTAGGTGGCGATATTCACCCAGGGGTAGAGCCACGTGATGATCGCGACCATGAACTGACTCTGAACAGAATGATGATAGTGCCGACAGTGAAAATGACGGTGACAGTGAACATTCACCATCAGATAGTGACATTCCGTTATTGTACATAGGTAAATACATAGGTAAAGATAGTACAAAGTGGAAATTTACCGAACCAACACAATGTGTTCGCATACAGCAGCACAACATCGTCATGCTGTAAAGATGAAGCAAGACAGGCTGACACGCTGTTGAAAGCTTGGAAACTGTTTTTTACAGAAGATATTTTGAATAAAGTTGTTCATTACACTAATATCCATATTGATATGATGAAAGATAGCTATGTGAAAGAGATGCAAAACACACTGATCTATTAGGTGTTAGAGCATTGATAGGCCTATTGTACTACTCCGGCATTCTAAAATAGTCCCACTTCTCCACAAGTGTGTTGTGGAGCGATGATGGAGCGGGTGTGCCTATTTTCATGCTACCATGTCACAAAAGTCTTCTTCGGTGGCGCAGTTGGTAGTCTGCTGAGATTCTATGCCCAAGGTCCCGGGCTTAAACCCGGTCGAAGTCGTCAGATTTTTTAAGAGCATTAAAAATCACTCAGTATGCCTTCCTTCGGAGGGGAAGTAAAGCCGGCGGGCCCATGTCATAGATTTATGGCATGTAAAAGAACCTTCCACTAACTAAACTTTTGTGAAGCAAAATTTGTAGGTTAGGTTTGATTAATGCTCTGAAGTTCCAACGTTCGTTATCAGGCGCTGGTTGCGATGGCATCTAGTAGTAGCGTAGTTCACAGCTAGGTGTCGTGGACGGTAGCATTTGGTAGCGGAAGTAGGAACTACTTGAAATTATCGTCTGCAGTCCTTACTTGATTTAAAACAGATAACACACACTAATACAGTCATCACAATATACACCCGTTATCAAACATATTCTACACACACACAAAGTACACGGGGCTACATGGCCGTGTTGTCGCAGCCCCTAAACTAAGGAACCAACCAACCATGTCACAAATCAGATTCAGATTTTCTGCTTCGAGCCATACGTTTTGATGACAAGATGGATCGTGGTATCAGGATTATCATTGATTGGCTCTAGCGTGAGAAATAATTGAATTCTTTAAAAAAAACTGTCAAAAACATTATTGTGTAGGTGAATACTGTACAATTGACTAAATGCTGAGGGTATTTCGAGGACGTTGTCCATTTAGACAGTACATAAGTGGTAAGCCCGCCAAATACGAAATCGAAGTGTTTTCTTATTCTCAAGATGGAAATTTACGTTGGGAAACAACCTACTGGACCAGTTAGGATACAACAAACTCCATCTGAAGTTGTAAAAAGGGAAATTCTTCCTATTATAGAGAGAATACGATCGAATCAGCAGGTTATGCCACGTGACCTATAATGGCAGAAAGTTATAACATTTGACATGGATATTAACATAACATATCGAGAGGTTCGTGTTCGATTCCCGCCTCTGCCAACAAATGTAATGCTGCTCTGAGGGCTGGAGCGGGGTACACTAAGTCTCGTGGGGCAAAACTGAGAAGTGGTTTTCTGTGGTTTCCCACTACAGGCTAATGCCGGGGTGGTTTCTAACTTAAGGCCACGGTCGCCTCCTTCCCAATCCTCACCTTAATTGATAATACACAAATTAATACAGACACCGCTATAACACAGGTTATCAGAGAACTTCTACCTACACCCAACTACGCGGGGCTAAATGACCGCAATGTTCTTGCCCCTCAAATGAAACAACAACATACCGAAGGAGATTCTGATCGTAATGTAACATGATAACTGGTTTACAAGCGTCCCATTGGCTGCTGAACTCTTCCAACAACACAATCTTACTACAGTGGGGACAGTGAGGAAAAACAAGAGGGATGCACCTGCCTGCTTCAAAACTAGCAAATGACGAGACGTAAAATCTTTTCTCTTTGGCTTCGAGAAAAATTACACAACTATTGCCTCCTATGTTCCAAAGAAAGATAAAGTACACTGCTCAAAACAATTACAGGGACAGTAAATTGATCGCGTGTACCATGTACGTAGTCCGTGATTACGATAATGCTGTTTCCCGTATTCTTCCGACATGTTTTAAGAATGCGAGGACACCTCCATATGTCATTGGAAAGCCATGGCTTTGTGGCAGTAGACACATGTATCGTGCTATGCCGCAGAGTGAAATGGACGAGCAATGTGACACTCTGTCCTCGAGTGTGAAGAATACGTTACTATCCACTTTGTGTACGTTGCATTAGTCGAAATGAGGCATCTGAATGAGACAGAATGTGTTCGGGCAGTGACAATACTGCAGTAAGGTTGGACTATGCGTGGAGTGTCTACAGAGCTAAATGTGGCTTCATCTGTTGTTGGGAGGGTTCGGAAACGATTTTGTGAAACTGCTTCATACACACGACAAGCAAGCAGTGGAATGCAGTGAACCTTATTCTGTATTATTCAAGTTATGGGGTAGACAAGAATATGATACTTTTGCAATACAAGATTTGGTTGCAAGTCTGCACACGTTTTTGAATATGAGGAGACAAGTTTGAGAATTAGAAACATTAGCAACTCTTTGACAGGATTAACCTCCAACAGAATCCTCGCACTGCTATGCTTCGACCCAACATTTTGTGCTGAAAATGTTATTCCACAGCCATTGATTTCCAATTTTACTGATGTGATAAAAGTTACAGCTAATTTCTTCTGGAAACAAAACAATAAACAAATTAAATTTTATGGCATGGTTTCACTAAAATGCATAAATGTTGCTAAATTTGTTGAATTATCTATAATGCCTCTACAAACATTGGTAGTCTCCTTTTATTAAATTGCTATCAATTACTTCTCTAATGTTCTAGATTTAGCAACTTATCACTGAAGTTTGCAAGTCTGCTTCAGGTGTCTCAAAAAGTTCTGACACAAAATAATCTGCAATTTTGACTTGTTTCAGGAATTACAACAACGAATTATGCAATTTTACTTAACAGTGATGATGTACCAGCTCAGTTTAATTTCATAGCCGGTTCATTATACACTGAAGGTAGACTGCAACATTTAAAGGTGACCCCCAAGTCTGGTGAAATACAGCCAAACAGTGAGTTGTACATCCTGTAAGTATTTTATTTCAGAGCTTACCCACTGAATCTTTTTTATTGTGTGGGATACACTGAGTAGAATTGTGAAAGAATTGAGATTACAGCAGAATTGATATCTTCGAGCTTTATTCATGATAGCTCCATAGCAGTTGCAGCGTTTGGTTTTACCAATTGGGAACGACTACAGTCTAACTCATTAACCTCTTAGGTAATCTCTCCTCCCCCATTCTCTTCACATGACCTCACCATCTGAGTCGGCTCGTACAAATAGCTTCATCTAACGTGTTCATTTATAACTTAGCATTTATCTCTTCATTACGAGTACCTTCCTGTCATTGCTCTCATCAATTTGTCCAGCAATTCATTCACACTACCCTCATATCAGTTTCCAGCTTATGTATGAGATATCCTTAATCTACCCAGCTCTAATTTCTATACAGCAAGGTCGGTCTAAATACTGAGCGATATAGGGAGGGTTTCGTCACTACAATAACTTCTTAAATACAGTAAATCGCAATTGAGAATTCACTCCATTGGCTTTTCTGCACCTTGACTCTCTGTCACTATGCTACCATCCTGAGAAAATACAGTACACCACCCAAGTACTTAAACAGGTTCACCTGCTCCAATTTACACGTAGTTCCTCCTACCTGACAACCATTTTCTTATGCTCCTTTGCTACCGATTTTCATACCCTACATTTCTGTTCCAAGTTCCAACATGTTTGCTTGTAATCATTTGACAGTCTATTATTACAACCAAGACATCAGCATAAGCCAGACTACTTACGTGGTTCCCACCTAATTGAATCTCACCCCTTCAGCAACTGGTCCATATACAAAAATAGTAGTGGCGAAAGATTATAGCCTTGCCTCACTCCTTTAAACCAAAAACTCATCCTACCATCAACTCTCACTGTAGCCTGGTTATCAGCATGATCACCTCGTGGTATAGCAGCTAGCATTCTTGGCTGTCACCTCAGAGGTCTGGTATTGATTCCTGGCTCTTCCAAGAAATTTAATTCTGGTCTGAGGGCTGGAAGTGGGTAGTCTTAGCCTCGTGTTGCAAAACTGAGAGAAGAGGTGAGTTCGATTCCTACAGCCATCCTGGAAGTGGTTTTCCTTGGTTTCCCACATCTACTCCAGGCGAATGCCAAGATGATTCCTAACTTAAGGCCACGGCCGCCTTCAACCCAATCCTTACCTGAATTAGAAGTACACACACTGCTACAGTCATCACAGTAACACATGTTATCAGACAAATTCTTCGCACACCCAAATACATGGGGCTAAATGATCACACTGTCTAAGCCCCTCAAGTGAAACAACAACAAACAAGATTATCAACATAAATACTTTTGAATACCTGTAGTAGCCTTCCCTTGATACCATAATCCCTGAAGATGGGAGATTGGAATGCTGTGGTAGGAAAATGAAGAGAAGTGAAGATAGTAGGAGAATTCGGATTGGATAAAAGGAATGTTCGAAGAAGTAAGCTGATGAAATTCTGCACCAAGCAAAATGTGGTCATAGCTAGCACCTTATTCAATAACCACAATAGAAGAATATACACTTGGATTAGACCAGGAGATACAGGTTCCAGATCAACTTCAATATGGTCAAGCAGAGATTGCAAAACATATCCTGGAGCTCACATAAACTCTGACCACAAACTACTGTAAGTTGTTACAAAATGCAGATTAAAGCTGAAGAAACTGAAGCAAAGTCAAAAGCCGTGTTGAGCAGCAGATAAACTAAAAGAGAAGGACGTGAACAAAAGTTTCAAGAGGGGTATAAGTGAAGGACTAATAATAATAATAATAATATCGTATGGCCTCGGGTGCCTGGTGCAAGCTTTGCTATTTGACACCCAGAGGGTAGCTTGCATGTCGAATTTCGTAGTTCCTTGACTATGAAAGTCAAGGAGGTTAGATGTTAGATATCTAATCTCCTTGAACACAATAGCGCTTTCTAGTAGAGAAATGAGGAACTTTGTGCTGGCGGAAACTCCCGAGATTAATTTTGCCATTATGAACTCGGCCTACTGAATTCAAATGGGTTCTTTGACATGCCAACATCGTATGACATTCGTATCGTATTTTTGCCGCCTTTCAAAAATCACTTACCACGGTCAGGGGCGAACCTGCAATCTTGGGGTTAGTAGACCGACACGCTATCCACTCACCCACCGTGGCAAGCAAGGACTAATAAAGAACCCTGAACAATCTCAAATGGAGAGAAATGGGCACTTTTGAAGAAATAACAAAATCCGCAGAAGAAAACACTGGTAGGAAGGAAATAATAGGTAGAAAACTGTGGATCACTCAGGATATATTAGAATAATTATTATAGTCCAGTGAGAGCCTCCGTGGCTTAGGCGGCAGCACGCCGGCCTCTCACCACTGGGTCCGTGGTTCAAATCCCGGTCACTCCATGTGATATCTGTGCTGGACAAAACGGAGGCAGACAGGTTTTTCTCCGGGTTCTCCGGTTTCCCTGTCAATATTTCATTCCAGCAACACTCTCCACTATCATTTCATTTCACCTGTCATTCATTTAATCATTGCCCCAGAGGAGTGCGACAGGCTTCGGCAGCCGGCACAGTTCATATCCTCGCCGCTAGATGCGGGCTTCATTCATTCCATTCCTGACCCGGTCGGAGACTGGAAGCAGGCTGTGGATTTTTCATTATAGTCCAGTGCAATTAGACTAAATTGACCCTTGACTCGGATAAAATTAATAACAAGCTGAAAATTGGTGGAAACGTTAAGAACAATGTCCTAAACGAAATCCCAAAAAATCCGAGCTGGGGAAAAGCCGCCATCTTGAAAAACCTCCGCCATCTTGGATTTTTCGGTTCTTGGCCATATATATCGAACTAGTGGTCTAGCGAGGTCAGACTGGTGTCAAATTGACCATATTTTACTGTAGAAGTCTCGGAAACATTAATAAGATATGCTAGACGCATTCTTACAACTTTTTAAGTTATTTAAGTACTGTTAATAATATAAATAGTGTGTTCAAAGTTCGATGTTGACCAGTATTTACGCACTAACTTAGTAAAGTTACCTGCATTGGTGGAATAAGAGTAATTCTAAAGATAAAATGAATATACAAACTTATTGCCTTCAAATCCGTCGACGATTCACACTTGCATCCTTTATGCAGCAGAGCAGAGCGAAGCGAGAAACCAGTCCTGTGTGGTAACGTTTGACCAACCACTCTATGCAAAAGCTTTGGATATCGTGCTCTCGGCCGAAGAAAATAGCCCCTTATCAAATAATACTTTGCGGCTTGTAGGTTTCCACCTCTTGATGTCCTTTATGGGGGCTGTAGGATCTTTAATGGCTGGAAGTGGCTTAGAGGACTTGTGGGTGGAAATTTATGCAAAGAATTCGGTAATTCACATGATATCTGGACACGCGGGTGGGTGGAAATTTATGCAAAGAATTCGGTACCGTAATTCACATGATATCTGGACACGCGTATGCTCGAGCAATCCCTGCCCACTTCCTGACTCAAGTTGCTCTCGCCAGTGTCCTCATCGACGACATAAAAGGAGATACGATTTTAACCGAAGAACATAAAGCAATTCACCGAAAGGTACTTTTAGGGGAAGAAACAGTTGCAAGCATCCGCAACACTGCATGTCTCGCTGACGCCTCCAGTCGGTTTTACACCAAGTTCGACGAAGTCGTCAAATCAGGTCACACAGCGAAATTGTGGACTGAGTATTTCAAAATGGTAACCATCAAGCGTCTTTTCGTGAGAGCCGAACGTTCCGAGGAATGGAATTTTCACCTGTATTGTGTGCAGAGCATGATTCCATACTTACATGCTGCAGGGCATTATAATTATGCCAAATACGCTCACATTTACCTCCAGCAAATGTTGTGGATAAATGAAGCCATGACTGCGTCCGAAATCGAACAATTTGTGACGAAAGGCTTCTTCACCGTCCAAAGATCCGACAAATTCTGGTGTGGATTTTGGACGGATATAGCAATCGAACAGGTGCTGATGCGTACTATGAAGTCAGCGGGAGGACTGACACACGGCCACGGAATGTCTGAAGAAGTGATAGCTCGATGGGTGACCGCCATGCCTGCAACGTCTGGTATTGTCGATGCAATGGTACGATTCAGTGGTGTTTTCTCTGAATTTTGCGATCAACACGTCAAACTTCGAGAGACACGACAAGGCAGAGACAAAGGGGATGCTGACAAGATGACAGAGTGGCTGCGTTCTCACAACCCTTTCGTGGAACTTCTTCTTCTTTTTTCTCTGCGTACACGTGTGGTTGCCGACGGCACCGTGTACTGCGACGAATCCCACGCCCTTGGTTTGCAAGCCATGAAGTCAATCGTAGCTCAATGCCTCAGCGACGTTCACTTGAAGAGGAAGGACAAATTTCGTTCCCTTGGAAGTATAGCCAAGATCATTAAAATTAAGGACACCACAGTGGAAATAGACCCGAACCTACTGTTTCATCGCCTCCTTTGCAAAATACGAAGTAAAGAAGAGCTTTCAACTTACTTTACTTACGAGTTGGCCGCAAGACCAACAGCTCTATTTGATGGCACACTTCTGCGGAAAGGCACAAAGTCCAAGAAGAGTTTTCAAGCTGCGAAGAAGCTTTTCCATCAAACCCTGTGTTCACGGTCGACGGAGGTTTCCTTCTGCATCGAGTTGTTTGGACCTGTCCTGCAACCTACTCCCAAATTTGCCAGCAAAACGTCAATTATATTGAAATCCATTTTGGCAAAAAGACAACCGTTGTGTTTGATGCCTATGGTGCCCCGACAACCAAAGAAGCAGAACACGCCAGGAGAACTGGCAAAGAGGCACCAGACGCAGTTATGGAAGATTTCACGCCAACTACTGTACCACAAGGAGTGTTTTTTTTATCAAACGAGAACAACAAGACGCGTTTCATTGCTCTCCAATCAAAACACCTTACAACAGCAGGCATTGAGGTTATTCAAGCTGAAGACGCCGCTGATACTCTGATTGTTTCAACGGCAGCCGAAACTTCAAGGAAAACAGAAGTCAGTTCTGTGATTGTGGGAGAAGATACTGATCTGCTCGTCTTGATTGTTTCTGTTCCTGATGTTCACGAAGATATTTCCATGTTTATGCCGGAAAGAATAATGGAAATGGCAAGATTTTCAAAAGCGGAAAACTCAAGTCTGGCCTTGGAAGCTTGCTTCCAATTCTCCCTTTCTTCCACACTGCTACTGGTTGTGACTCCACATCCGACCCCTTTAGAAAGGAAAAACTCAGGTCCTTCAAGCAGCTTAAAGAAAACGCTAAATTGCGCAGTAAGGTCCATGTTTTCAACAAGCCAGATGCATCGCACAAAGAAATCGCTACAGCAGGAGAGGCTTTCTTTCTTTCCTTATATAGATGCCCCATAACTAGCCGATTGGACACCACAACTGCAGATCCGGATGTGAGCGCAAATGCGCTTGCCTACTGAGTGAACTACGCTGCTCAACAATGTGCGGATACTGCGCTGGTCACGGATGTGCGAACCGCCCAGAGGAGAGCATCGACGTTGACGACCCTGACGATTTTGTGCTTTAATACGAGGGCAAGTTATTTCGAAATATATATAGACATTATCTGCACAAAAGATAATATTCGCACTGTTCCTTTTTTTTACAGATCTCATGGAACCACCAAACGACGGAAGCCGCTAAGCATTACAAGTCAAAGTTTACATCTCTCATAGTGTCTCTGTATTTAATACTGACAATAATTTAAGCATTTTAGATGTGATACTCACAAGAATATGATTTATAATTTTAGGTTTAAATACATTATTTGCATTGGCAGTTTTAGCTATTGTGACAGGAACGGTCAAAATCGAACTTTAAACACTCTATTTATGTTAATAGTACTTAATTGAATAAAACAGCTGTAAGAACGCGTCTAACGTATGTTATTAATGTTCCTGAGACTTTGGCAGTAAAATCTGGTCAATTTGACACCAGTCTGACCTCGCTAGGACCACTTGTTTGAAAGATATGGCCAAAAACGGAAAAATCCAAGATGGCGGCAGTTTCTTCAAGATGTCGGCTTTTCCCCAGGTCGGATTTTTTGGGACTTTTGGGATTTCGTTTAGGACATGGTTTTTAACGTTTCCACCAATTTTCAGCTTGTTATTAATTTTGTCCAGGTTTAAAACTAATTTCACTGGACTATTAATGAATGAAAGGTGGAAACTCAAGAATGCAAGTGATGAATGGTGGAAAGCAGAATACAGACATCTGAAAAATGAGGTAAACAAAAAGTGCAAGGAAGTGAAAGAAGAATGGTTGAGAGAAATGTGCATGTATAGAAAATTATCTGAAAGTAGGATAAGTAGATACATCTTATTGAAGGATTAAGAGCACTTTTGGAGAAAGGAAGACTAAGTGCTCAGATGGAAAACCTCTAAAAGATGGAGAAGAAAAGGTTCAGAGATTGAAAGCTTTCATAGAGCATTTGTTTAGGGGTAAAGCGATTGAGAATCATGTAATGGATTAGGAAGAGGAAACACTACTCATTTTTCTTCTTCCTCCATAATTAAGGTATTTAGAACACTCCCAAAAGGCTTTCCTGCTGCCTGACCTGATATTTCTAATGTCAGACCACCGGAAA
Organism: Meconema thalassinum; assembly: GCA_946902985.2. Lineage (NCBI taxonomy): Eukaryota > Metazoa > Arthropoda > Insecta > Orthoptera > Tettigoniidae > Meconema > Meconema thalassinum. Next base: position 343,904,965 of record OX336393.1, read on the forward strand.
TACTCCTATGGCAAATCAAAGCCTAGGGGGACTAAATGTCACATTGTTTGAAGACCTGAAATAAAAGATCAAACTGCTTGTCTCCAATTAAGGCGGACAGGACTTGATTCCCAGTTAATGCACGTGAATTTTCAAGGTGAAATGTCACTTACAGTGTTTTGGATTCCACGTAAAAAGGAGGTCCCGTATCTTTTGAGCATGAGATTGACAGTCATGTTAATCTACAATCTTCCTTCCATAATTACTGTATTTTAAATTGTGAAGTGTAAAATGTGTTTCATTTCAGTTATTTCTATAGATACACTCACTGTACCATTCACTTTATCTGAGCTGAATAGAGCAATAGATCAGTGTAAGAATTGTAAGGCTGCCGGCTTAGATAAAATATGTGTTGAGCAAGTAAAACAATTTGGACCAGTTGCTATACAATTGTTATTGTACAATAACTGAATAAGCACCTGCAAGTTACCACGTGTGTGGAGGAAATCTAGAGTAATTGCAATTCTCAAACTTGGAAAAGATCCAAACGATCCGAAAACTTACTGACCCATCTCACTGTTGTGTCATCTATACAAGATCCTAGAACGGATGATCCTTGAAAGACTTACAGCGATCATCGGACCTCTCCTCATTCCAGAGCAAGCCAGATTTTGTAAAGGGAAATGTTGTACTTCACAGGTCCTCCATCTGACACAATATATTGAAGATGGTTTTGAAAATCATAAAATCACAGGGTGGCTTTTATCGATTTATCTGCTGCATATGATACAGTTAATCATCGTATACTGTTGCACAAATTATATGACATGGAAAAGGACTACAAGATGATTCAAGTCATTAGCAATCTTCTTCAAAATCGTAGGTACTTTGTCGAATTTCAAGATCAGAATAGTCTATGGAGGAAACAAAAGAATGGCTAGCCACAAGGCAGTGTTCTTGCCCCAATTCTCTTCAATATCTATACAAATTACTAACCTCTTCCAGTTGATACCAAAAGTTTCATATACGCGGATAATCGAGCTATTGCTACTCAAGCAAACAGCTTTGAGACTATATAAGGTAAGCTATCAGAGGCTCTTTCTGGACTATCCACTACTACAGTTCAGAAATCAATTTGATATCGATAGAATCAGATCTCACTGCTAAGAACTTTCCTTGAGTGCAGAAGATTTTACGTGTCTCTCCTTGGGAAAAAATGTCGTAGGCGTCTCCAGAAGAATGGAATACCTCAAGGTAGCGTCTTAGCACCACTGCTTTCCAAGGCATACACCAATGACCAGCCCAGAACCGAAGGCTCCAGGCGATTTATCTATGCAGATGACACTGCAAGGTCGTAGCTTTGAAGAAGTAGAACATTATTTGTCCTGTGCTTCAGAAGAACTTGGTCCATACTATCACAGAAATAATTTGAAGTCAAATCCAGCCAAAACGCAAGTCTGTGTTTTCCACCTGCGGAATAAAGAAGCCAAGAGGACATTGAACATTAAACATTAAATGGCAAGGTGAAACAATCCTTCATTGTTTTACACCAAAATATCTTGGTGTCACCCTCGATCGAACTCTGTCTTGCAAGTGACATTGCTTGAACACTAAAAGTAAAGTATCTGCACGAAATAGCATACTAAGATGCCTGACAGGAAATACATGGGATGGTCACCCCACCGCTCTCAGAACTTCAGCCCTTGGACTGAGCATCTCACCTGCTGAATATGCAGCACCATTTTGGCTTCCAAAGAGGTGGATATAGCTCTGAACGAGACTTCCAGGATTGGGTCTGGATGTCTTAGACCAACATCACTTCAGAAAATCTATCCTCTTATTGGAATTTCCCCACCTCATGTCCGAAGAATGGTAGCTGCAGCATCTGAAAAGAAACGGCAAGAAACCGATTCAAGGCATCCACTTTCGGTCAACAACCAGCCCGACAGAGACTTAAGTCCAGAAACAGCTTTTTGAGGAGAGTAGCAGCCATCGAAGGCTCACAAGAAGCTGCCCGTGTGCAGGGCCGTGGAGAGCGGCGACGGGCCCCTGGGCTGGAATCTGCCGGGCCCCCAAGATCGAAAATATAATCAACAGGAAGTTCATTTCGCTGAACTGCATGTTAAAAGAGGTGGTAAGGGTACACTGTACACAGTGCAATACTACGGCCTCTGTGACATATGTCGTAATCTCTTTTCATAATGAAAACATGATTTTTACACAAAGTCAAGACGTATTTTAAAATACGTTTTACATATAGGGTTTTTATGTTGACATTCTTAAAACTTGCTGCCCTTGAAGAATCACGCCTTCGGGTTTAAGCCTAAACACGGGTAAGTGTTTTGGTTGAATGGCGATCACACATCATTGTGCATTAGACAAAGCAAATATATATTTTCATAATTAACCACATGTATACTCATACGTACGTCAAGGTATTTAATATGTGCTATCAGCAGATTGCAGCGGATCAGTGATTGTTTTCACACAAGAAGAAAATGTGAATTTGAACTATATTTTGTAATTTGCTGTCAGTGGACTTCTTATAATTTAATATTGCTTTGCAGTAAGCAAACCTAGAGCCAGATTCTCCTAAAAATTCCCAATTCTATCTATGATTGGTGACCATCGGGGGCGGATTTAAGCCAAGATTATGGGGGAGTGGACACACCGGGGATCTGGGGGTATGAAATATCACCAAGCTCAGAGTGGGGTCCGGATCCTCTTCCGGAAAATTTTGCAAAAATTAGGTCCAAATTATTGAGTTATGGGCAATTTGGGTGACTATTTTTGTGATATTTAGGAGTAAAAATTTGGTGGCCATTGACATATATTGGCTATAGAAAAGACTCGCCGTTATTGAAGTAAAAGCTCTCGCACCTTCAAGCACAAGCAAGTCTGCAGATCGGAGGTTCGAATCACACTCCCTCCAGACAAATGCCGGGATAGAACCTTATTTCAAGTCCAGGGACACCTGCCCTACTCTTAACCCTAATAATTACAGTAATAGTCGCGACGGGCAACGCATTCCCACTTTTCCCAGTCGGCAACTAAGAATACGGCATGCGGTTGTTCACGTCACAAAGGCCATATCTCAGCATACACTATACCCTGCTTTTCGTCCAGCAGTGGGTGGTTTTAAGAGGGCCTAAGTTTCTACTCTCCAAGACAAATAGTTACAACAATGTTGCCAATACACCTGTCTTATTATCCAACAACCACTAGCCTCGCCTTCAGTCTACACAATTCGCACGTTTCTTGGTTTTCTATTTTGTTCGCTGTTTGAGAATCTTATAATTTACTTCATTAATATTTGTGAAAACTACTGCTTTACAGTCAATTCATTCAATAATATGGAGGCCTTCAGAAACAAACCGGAAAATTAACGCGTTAGCAAATACTGAATTATAGGCTATCCACAGTACTAGTTGATGCAAACGATTCCCAACCGAGCGCCAATGGTTCATTGCCCGCCAGTGAGATCGGTTGTATTTTACTTACCAGCTACCGAGTACACGGGTTAAATGTCGCATGCCCCTAAATGAATTAACAACTGTAGCGACAAATATGCCTATTATTAACTCTTGAATAAGACTACGAATGACACCGTAGTCTGTAAGCCGAATCCTGCATTCCTGCCGCGGCTTCGTCAGGACCCGGAGTCATTTCCAATTTATAGATAAAGGGAGCAACTCTTTTTATGTTTAACGGAACTGAGACGTTAAAGCAAATTCCCAAGGGACAATATATCTTCGCGTCCTGAAAAATTAGTGCTTTGCAGATCGATGCTGCTCTTTGGAATAAACAGCGTAGAAATGTCCAATAATAACAACAGTCACTGCACCAGCTCAAAACAAAATTGGATTTATATTAATATTCGGCAATACCTCATCTTGATGTTTTTCTAAATAAACAGAGTTCAATATTTGGTCTTAGAAAAGTCTGCGCGGTTGCCTACATGTAATATATTAATTTCTCCATCGCCATGCACACCACTGACGTTATGTATTGTTGTTTTATGAGGGAGAACAGTTTCTGTAGGTCATCTGACCTTACCACTGACGTCCCATGAGAGGTATTGGAAAACAAAGTTGAGTGGTTCAGTGTCCTAGCTTAATTGTCATTTTTCTCCTGGTTAATTAAACACTCAGTCCAGAAAAATACTGGACTGTTACCTTAGTTTCAGTCTTTGGATACATTTCCCAACTCTAGTACCAATAGTAATATAGGTTTTCAATAAATCCCTTAGTCAGATTTGATTTGTGCACGAACACAAGTACCTAGGATTGTTGATCGTATTCAATGAACCAGTTATAATAATAATTATACTGCACCTAAGCAGCCCCTAAACTTAAGAACCAACCAACCAACCAACCAGCTTACAGATAATTCAAATGTTAGCATTGTTTTCTCAATGCAGTATACGAGAAGATGGACAATTTCGCATGCATTTCTTCTAACGTTTGTCAACAGAATCATCCCACCCTTTCACAAGATATTTAGCCAGCAATGATAATTTTTCACATAGTGCGAAAGTGAATTACTAGGGAACGATGACCTCGCTGTTCTGCCCCTTAAATTAACTATAAAGTGAATTACTGTGTGCACGCTGCTTTAAAATGTATTTTAGTTACCTGCCTGCACGGCATACGATACGTCTACAGGGTCTTTCATATAAAGTAAGAACGCCAAGCGGCGGGTTTGTTATCCGCTAGTGTGGTGGCCTTGACCGAGCTTGTAGCGAGCCGTGGCCCCCTGCTCTAAGCGTGTGTACAATCCTCTATGAAATATTACCTTATAAAAGTTGCTGGAAGTGTCGTCCTTCCTGGATTATACAGGCATTGTATCTGGTAACCACATTTTGGCTGACGCGAGTGAGTCATGCCACTGTATTTTTTCAGATTTTTTATTTTGTGTTTTTTATTGAGCACTGAACCAGTAGTGTCAAAGTTATTTACAATTACGTGAATCTGTGCTAGTGAAGGTGGCACTTCATCAGGAAATTGCTGAACAAATACATCACGTACCCGCCGAGCCGAATCGTAATTAAAATAAATTTTACATACAAAAATACGATGTTGCAATGATAACTGTCTCAACATGTTAGCAGCTGAGGTTCAGACTGGCGACTGAACACCTGCACGCTTATTGCAAGGTCAAGTTTGTACTATGCGCGCGCTTTCAATACTACAGCAGGGGGCCGTGGTGCGTCACAAGCTCGGCCAAGCCGGCTTCAGCAGCAAATGACAAAACCGCCGCTCGCCGTTCTTACTTTATATGAAAGACCCTGTAGTTAGACAATATATTCATTTCAGACACTATCACCTCTAAATATTTAAGCTCGACGTGGCGCACCAAACTTGAAACTCTTGAGCTAGCTGACCAAACACACCAGGGCAGCCCAGGCTCTCGTGGCCTTGGCGAAATAAGTGAAGAGATGAGAATGTTATTTGAAGGATTGGAGCATAAGCCGAAAGAGCTAAATTTAGAATAATGGAATGCTCTCTCTGTCTTCAGGTATATTCTTAGAACAATACATAGCGAAACTCCGTCGCTAAGTTGACAACTTTGAGACAGTTGTTCTTCCCACAAGCACTTTGTAGAGGAAAATATCGTCCACTTGACATAATAAGTTTCTCAATCCTTGTATCATTGTTCACAGACAGTTCTTTGCATTCACTAAATGATTGCCAGTAGCAAATTCAAGTCACATTAAGGCAATAATAAATCAAGGCCCGATCGGGCCCATCCTCCTAGGACGCCCCCCCCCCCCCCCAGGCAGGGTCGGGCCCCGGGGCACCAGCCCCGCCTGACCCCCCCCCCCCCTCTCGTCGGGCCTGCCCGTGTGAAGATATGGAAGACAGAAATCAAAGACCCAATTATTCCTCTATCAGAAAAAATGGCACCTGGTCACAACTTGCCATATGGAACATGGAAATCATTGAACAGGCTGAGGACGGGGGTTTCACGCTGCAAGAACAATCTAAAGAACTGGTACATGCTCGTCAACATTGATGAGTTCTGTGACTGCAGCTTGTTACAAGATCCAGAACACTTGCTGATCTACCCCTTGATGGGGGCATATGTTCAAAGACGATCTTATGGCTGCAAATACTAATGCTGTAACTGTTGCTACTTACTGGCAAAATGTAATTTGATTTGGACACGGAAAATAAATAAGTCAGTTCACTTCCCAAGTATTTGAAGTCTTTCCCTACTTCCAATTTCTTATCTCCGACTTTGATTACTCCTTTTCCTTCTTTCTTACCTCTACTCAGCACCACTGTTTTACTCTTCTCCACATTTATCTTCAATGCACATTGCTCAATCTTTTCATTTATTACGTCTAACTGTTCTTGTACCTCCATCTCATCCTCGCCCCTGGTCACAAAAGTGTCTGCAAACAACATTACCTTCATCTTTGCCGTACTATAGTCTTTCATTGCTGCCTTCATGATGTCATCCATCACCATTAAGAACAATAAGGGTGACAACACACTTCCTTGCTTTAGTCCAGTGTCAATTTTAAACCATTCCGATGTCCCGACTCTAGTCTTCACACTACTGTAGCAATCCATGCACAATCCATTTATCATGTCTCTCAGTTCCTTGCCTATCCCCCTATTTGTTAAGCTTTCCCAAACTTTTGTTCTAGATGCTATCATAGGCCTTTTTTTAGATAAATAAAAGCCATTACCAAATCCTTCCCATATTCCCAAATCTTTTCAATGTTCTGTCTCAGAATGAAAATGGGTTCCACTGTTGACCTGCCCCCTCTAAATCCAAACTACTCCTCCTCTATTTGGCTTTCTACCTTTACTGTAATTCTTTTTTCTAGGATTCTTTCCATTACTTTGGTAACCTGCGAGTGGTTGATGATTCCTTGGTAGTTACCACACACCTTCCTGTCTCCTTTCTTGAAAATTGGCAATATTATTCCCTTTTTCCAGTCTTCAGGGACTTTCTTCTCTCTCCACACACTCCTGAGAAGTCTGTATGTCCACTGCAGTTCCACTGGTCCTGCCACCTTGATCATTTCTATTGCCACTTCGTCGATTCCCACAGCTTTCCCCATCTTCATCTTCCTAACTGTCCATTCCACTTCTGCCATAGTAATGTCTGGTTATTCTTCTACTTTTTCCTCCACCGTTTTGGCTGTTTGCGTAACTTCTCCGCATGCGTGACGTCTCACCTTCAACAGCTCGCTGAAATATCCTTTCCGTCTGTCCGTTATCTCTTCTGGTTATGTCAATATTTCATCTTCTTTGTTTTTCACGAACCCAGTGTTCACCTTTTCATTCCTTCTACTTTTTATGATTCCAAATAGCAATTTTTTTCCACAATTTAAATCCTCCCTTATTTTCTGGGTGAATTCATCCCTGCTTTTCTTCTTTTCCTCTGCAATTACTTTCTTGCAATCTCTGTTTGCTTCTATATATTTTGCTCTACTTTCTTCAGTCTTTTTTGTTGACGGTATCATTTGGTTGCAAAAGTAGGAAATAATTGAAAATTGATCATCTGCAGTCTTTACCTGAATTACAGATAACACACACTAATACAGCAATCACAATTAACACTGGTTATCACACAGATTTTACACACACCCAAAGTACACGGGGCTACATAACCGTGTGGTCGCTTGCCCAACCATCTGCTTGAGTTGATATTTCACTCTGTATTACATTATTTACACTGAGTAGCTAAAAGTCACGGGAGAGGTAGTCCTGTGAGAAAATGTGCTGAGTATGATTCCTGAGAATTGCGGCTAGCTGCGGCAGAGCAGAGAAGTCTGTAACAGACACGAGTGTAGTGACGTTGGCAACACGTCGCGAGTTAACCGACTTTGAACGTGAGATGATCATCGGTGCACGGCGCATGGGTCATAGCATTTCGGAGATTATACGCTAATTCTGGTTGCCGAGGTCAACAGTGTCAAGAGTATATTACAGAGATAATGTTACCATCCGCGTAAACTGCCGCACGGGACGACCACAGGCGTTTAACGAACGTACATCACGTTGCCTCAACAGAACCATACGGTTCGATGAATGGGATCACCGCCCAGTTGAATGTTGGGTGGGTGTCAGGAAACCATTTCTTATCGAGTCGATGCTGCCGTTTTGAGGGCTCGCGGAGAATCAACTCGTTATTAGCATATTCTGTGCCTTCCCATGACTTTTGCCACTCAGTGTATATTAGTGTACTGTATTTCATTGTTTGTCAAGTTTCATAAACCCTTCATAATTCAAATTTATGGAACGCAAATGCTCACATTTTCAGGTTGGAGTTCACACCATCAATCCCAGGTGATACACATTTCTATTTGAAATGTAACATAAAGGGTATGAAGAGTCCCTTGATTCTCGGTGTGGCAGGCCAGTGCTTTACAGTCCAGCCTGTTGTTACTTACGAATTGGACAAAACTAGAACATTCACTCTTAACTCCAACACTGTGAATATACTCAACGTGGGTGAGGTAAGTCCATACATATGTATAACCCATAAGTCAGTGAACAGGATGGGCCATAATTACCTATGGGCTGTCCTTATTGCAGTAACTATTTACTAGCAAGACAAGACTCAACTCAAAGCAAAATAATAATAACTAAAAAGTTAAGCCAATAAGAAACTAATTTATTATTATACAGTATTTATTTTTATATTGTTATATTATTATTATTATTACTCAGCCGTGCAGAACAACAATTAGATCCACAAATAGGGGAATATCAAGGTGGTTTTTGGAAAAACAGATCATGCATTGAGCAGATCTGGAATCTCAAAACTATTCTACAAATTAGGCAACTGAGAAACAAAGCAACAACTATTACTTTTATTGAATTCAAGAAAGCTTATGATTCAATTAATAGAGAATCCCTCATCAATGTTTTAAAAGAATTTGGCTTAGATTCAAAAACCACAAACATTATACAAGATACATTAACAAATACCTCATCTAAAGTTAGATTCAATGGAGAATTCTATAGAACTTTTCAAATTAACACAGGTGTCAGACAGGGAGATGGGTTGTCGCCTTTGCTTTTTAATTGTGCTCTGGAGAAGGTGATTAGAATGGATAAAATCAGACACGAAAGGTATAAATTTGGGTAGTAAAAAAGATAATATCCATTTAGATTGCTTGGCTTTCGCGGATGACATTTCTCTGATCACGGTCACACCAGAAAATGCAAAGATCCAAGTAGAAAACTTAATGGAGCAAGCAGGAAAAATAGGTTTACAAATCTCCTTCCCCAAGACAGAATTTATAACGAATGTTCAAGATTGTCCTGATGTAATAATCATAAACCAAAACAAAATACACAAAGTTAACTCATTTAAGTATTTAGGTGAATGGATAACTATCAATAACAATGAAAAATATAGCTTAGAGGTCCGAGCAAAGAAAATGAACGTAGCATTTCAGATCATCAGAAATGTATACAAGAAGAAGGCATTATCATGGGACACTCAAATTAAACATTACAATTCTGTGGTGAGACCTGAAGCACTCTTTGGAACTGAAACATTAAAGTTAATGCGAAAAGGTGACATTAACAAAATCATGTTCATGGAAATAAGATTGGTTCGATGCATCCTTGGCCCAAGGAAAACAGAAACAGACTATAACAGACCACGACCTCACAAGGAAATATACACCCATGTGGAGAACATAATTCACACCATGCGCAAAGGACGAATGTCATTTTTGGGCATTCAAATACAATGAATAATGACAGGCTAACATAACAAATTTTTAATTAAATTTTAAAACTTAAAGTTCAACCAGCGTAGTTTACCCAGACGTTAAAGTATCTTAAGGAAGCCGACATTGGCATTACAGATACATATAATAGGAATTTATTTCGGGTCAAAATTCAAAAAATGATCTTCAGGGAGGAACAAGAAAGACAACGAAAGCAGCCACGGAACAATGAACAGCTCCGAAAGCAGAGGTCAGAGAGGATGGAGCGAATGTGGGCGGAGAAAAGAAAGACATGAGGCAAGATTTGAAGTATTGATTTTACGTGCTCTGTAATAGTGCTATTCGATTAAATAAATAAATAATATTATTCTAATATCAGAAACATATATATTTTACACAGTTTAACCCAAAACTTGGCCACTTCCAATGCTTTTCCTGTTCCTTGATGAAGATCGTCTTCTGTACAGGAGGCTAGAATTACTCGACATTGAAGCATATGTGGAACAGTCTCCAGATGCTTTGTTATTTTTAGCCTACTTTTCACATTTTGCAAAAATGAGGAAAAGGTAGACTTAAGAGATCGATCCGGGCAAATGTGTGTCTGTCTGTCCTTCTGTCTGTCTGTCTGTCTGTCATTCTGTCTGTCTGGCTGTGTGTGTGTCCCCACCTATCAACTCCTAAACGGCTGCAGCAATCGACACCAAATTTAATATGAGTAAAGATGTATACAGGAATATCTCAAGCCCATATTTGAAAATGATGTCAATGCTACCAACTGCTGAAAAACGCACTAGAAATTTGAGCTCCATGTTGGATATCTTGGAAGGTATAAATGGGAGCTATTCCAAAATTGGCACACGTATAGATATTAATATTTCAGTTTAATTTCCAGGTGGCCATACATGGCAGTGTTGCCAAAATGATTACAAGCCTGCTGATAGGTCCAATTTTTAAAAGCATATAACTTCTATACTATCGATTGGAATTCAACCAAATTTCGTATGTGCTATGTGTACATAAACAGATATGACTGAGGGTATTCTTAAGAGCCACCAGAGTTGCCAACTGTTAATAAATGCTCTCAATTTCTTTTATCCAAATACCAATATATCAGAAAGTATGCAAGCCGACAGCTTTAAACTATGCACACGTATAGTACCTGACATTCTATATTAATTTGGAGTAACTTATATACGTCAGTGCTACCAACATGATTCTAAGCCTGCTGATAGGTCCAACTTTAAATACATGTAATTTCTATACTATCATTTGGATTTCAACCAAATTTCGTATGTGCTATGTGTACCATAACAAATATAACTATGCGTATTCTTAAGAGCAACCAGGGCTGCCCACTGTTAATAAATGCTGTCTCTATTTTTGTTACCCTAATATCAATATATCAGCAAGTATGCAAGCCAATAGCTCTGAACTTTGCACACGTATAGTACCTGGCATTCTAGATTAATTTGGAGTATCTAATATACTGTATGTCAGTGCTGCCAACATGATTCTAAGCCTGCTGATAGGTCCAATTTTAAAATGCATGTAACTTCTATACTAACTAATGGATTTCATTCAAAATTGGCACAACAATAGATCATATTATTTCAGACCAATACATACATGACATTGTTGCCAACATGATTTTACGCACGCTGTTAAATCCAATGTTTAACTGCATATAACGTCCATGCTATCCATTGGACTTCAACCAAATGTTGTATTCTGTACCTTAAGAGATGGAACTAAGAATATATTCAGTCACCAGGGCTACCAAATGTAATGCTCTATTAGGCTACATTATGCCAGGTATGCAGTATTTCAAACTAATTAGAAATTTCGATATTACCTACTTAATTATGTCATTATTCTAGATAGATCCATATAGATTAATCATTAGCATGATTCTTAAATTTTAAGAAAAGTAGGCTCTTTAGTTCGTCACGGAACTTCTTGTTCAGTTCTTGTATGGTTTCTTTTATTTCTTCTGTTGTTGGTGGCTTTGAGACAGTGGTATTGGGAGTTTGTTATCAACAATAAATTTCTCGTTTGGTGGATCGCAGTTAAGTAGTTCTTCAAAATATTCGATCAGTATTCTTCAATGTTCAGCGTTATTATATGCAGCTTTCTTTGTTTAAGGATCTGTGAAAAGTAGACTTGGTAGAGTGTTTTTTTAAGGATACTTTTGAAGGTTTTGTAAAAATCCCTTATGTTGTTCTGTTTGAAGTTTAATTCCATTGAATTGGTCTTTCATATGTTGTACATTGATATTTTTGAGGCATTTTGATGCGAGCTTCCGAGCTTCTTTAAGATTGTTCCTATTGTTATCATTTTTATTTGCATTCCAGATGTTCTATGCTCGTTGCCTTTTAAGAATTAGTTCATCACATTCATCAGTCCACCAGGCAGGTTTCCGCTTGTTGTTGTTGTTGTTGTTGTTGTTGTTGTTGTTGTTGTTAAGGAGAATGGTTTCTTCTGCTGTCTGTACTTTGTCTTTTTGAAGTTGTTCCCACGTTTTAGGTGCTCTTTTTTCCAAAAGTGTTTTAAAAACATTTTCTTTAACTAATTTTTGTGCGTTGAACTTTTTGGGTGGATATTAACCCTTTTTCTATATATTGGCCTAATTTGGAATTTGATGATAGATAGTGGTCTGAATTTAAACCTGCATTCTTAGCAACTTTTATATTGAGTATCTCCATTGCAGACTGTTTGCTTATAGCAACATGGTCAAGTTGTTTCTCCCCACAGATTGCATTTAGGGATACCCATGTAGTTTGTTTCCTGGGAAGTTTCTTGAAGAATGTAGATTTAAGGATTATGTCATGCTCTCTGCATAGACTAATGAATCTTTCTCCATTTGCAGTGGTTCTTTTATGTGCAGGGAATTTGCCTTCTGTGAATTGATGATGATGTCAATTTGTACATTAAAGTCTCCAAACAGTATTGTTGTGTTTTTGGATGAAATTTGATCTAATGTGTTTGAGAGCTCTTGCCAAAAATTTTCTGTTTGTTCTATATGATATATAGCATTGACTAGGTGGAAAGAACCTGAATATTTTCAAATTAATTAATTTATTGTAAGTCAATACGGAACACAACAACGAAACCGAAATGGTTTTCCTTAAAGCTTTATATAAATATCCGCCGGAATTAATTTAAGCCTAAGTGAACAAGATCTGATGATGTTTGCCTGACGAACAAAACATGTCATCCAATTAATATCCCCCCCCCCCCCCCTCCTGTTAGGATCAAGAAATGTGTTAATGAGTGTACACATTTCATGTAATATATTTTCTTTCTAGTCTTATGGTGTTAAAATTATTGTTAATCCCCGCCTAATCTTATTGAGCACAATCGTGTTGGCCGACTGAAAAGCATCTCTGTTAATATATTAATTTCACTATGCCCAAGATTTCGGGTTCAAATCCGGCCGAAGTCGTCGGATTTTTAAGAGCGTTAAAAATCCCCCAGTACGCCTTCCTTCGGAGGGGAAGTAAAGCCGGTGGTCCCATGTCATAGATGTATGGCATGTTAAAGAACCTTCCACTAATTACACCTGTGTGAAGCTAAATTGTACAGGCTAAGAATGTAAACAACGCTCTTAGGTTCCTACGTTCGTTGCCAAGAGCCGACTGTGGTGGCGTCAGGGAGCTAAGTTCTGAACTAGTAGTCGTTGACGGTGGCGTTTGGCGGCAAAAGTAGGAACTATTTGAAAAATTCAAAATTCTGCAGTCCTTACTTGAATTTAAAAAAGTCCTCTCGGCACGCCGGAAGGCGGAGGTAGATTTCATCGAGCAAACTTGGGGATAGGCGAAAATTGGCAGAATATGCACGTTTTCGTAGAAGGATCAGACCTCATTTATTGCGAGAAAGTATTTTATAATTGGAGTTTAATTAACTTTGTTTTTCGTCATTTTATGCATATTTTCAACATTTTATTGTCTTATGGGGACGGTAACCTTCTTGTCATTTGGGGTACATTTTTGTACTTGTGGTCACACTGTCCTTATGCTAGGTTTCGACACTGATGTGTAACTATGTAACGGTTTGTTACTTCTTCACGCAAAATCTCCCGCAGATATATTGGTTGGTTCCTCAGTTTAGGGGCTGTGACAACGCGGTCATGTAACCCCGTGTACTTTGGGTGAGTGTAGAATCTGTCTGATAAACGGTGTGAATTGTGATGGCTGTATTAGTCTGTAATTCAGGTAAGGACCGAAGACGGTCAATTTAAAGCAGTAGTTCCTAATGTTGCTACCAGATACTACCGTTAACGACACCTAGCTCTGAACTTGGCTACGAGATGCCACCGCAACCAGCAACTCGCAACGAACGTTGAAACTTTCCCTCCAAAGGAAAGCATACTGAGGGATTTTTTGCGCTCTTAGAACATCCGACGACTTCGGCTGGCTTTGAACCCGCGAACTTGGGCATAGAAGTTCAGCATACTACCAGTTACGTCACCGAGGCCGCTTCTCACTTCGTCAGATGGAAAACTGAAGGTGATCGCGTGCAAGTGCGTTGTCATGGCAAATTTATTGTTGATAACAAACTCCCAATGGCTCATCCCTCATCAATTTAGTAGTGTTGTCATGGCAACCTCTGATAGCTCTTGGCATTTTCTTATAATTCCGAAATCATTTTTATCATCCCTTGGCGTAATGGTGGGTCATATCAAAAATTCTTTCAGACAAAAGTTTTAGGTAATTACTAGGGGAATATTGTCCATTTTGTACGGTTTTGATACTGTGCCACTTTTTCCCACCCCTTTGGTCAATGATTGGTGCTATCAAAAAAATCTTCAAACATACATTTTTGGGACTTATTCGACACATAGTATGTATGAGCTTTGAATGGATTCGATAGTTCAAATATTAAGAAAGTTATAGCGATATTTCACTTTTTCGAAAAAAAAAACCCTATTTTCTCCCCCTCGACCGATTGTGCCCATTAACGAACTCGACCGAGATTTTATAGGGATAGATATTATGTAAACAATTCAAATTGATTGGTGCAGAATTGCGGTAGTTATCGTGTCCACAAGAAAGTGATATATGCTCGTCTTTCACCCGGACGGCCGGTGACAGCGGGGTGGAATTTTCACCTGAAAAATCACGTGGCGTCAGGAAGGGCATCCGGCCTTAAATCCCCGGCCAAAACCAAAATGAGCCTGGTTGGCTCCGGCGACCCCAATTAATTGGGAAAAGCCGAAGAAAGTTTTTTTTATATATATATATACATAAATTATATATAACCTTTTTAACTGACGGTGGTTTTGGGGTCTAGGGAATGTGAAACGTGAAGATATGTCGAAATTTTCCGGTAGTCGAATCATGATACCCATTGCAATAGTTAGCTTTCTAATGAAATCTACCTAAAACAGATAACACACACTAATACAGTCATCACAATTAACTCCGGTTATCAGACAGATTCTACACACATCCCAAGTACACGGGGCTACATGACCGCGTTGTCGCAGCCCCTAAACTTCAGAACCAACCAACCAGATTAATTTCACAACTAAGCCGCGAAACTAAATTTGAGATCGATGCACAGGCGCCAAAGCTAGTTGCACCACTAGATCAGGACGCAAGATGGCTCTGAAATCTTTCAACTTAGTGTTTATAATATTTCTCATTTGTTAATTTACTCTTCATAGATCACATAAGAAGATATACCAATGCTTTTGATCTCCAGATACTGTGATTTTAAGAGCAACGCCCAAGGTTTGAGAAATATTATCTCAATATCATTACACAAAATTAGCTTGACTGTGGGCTCAGTGATGTGAAACTACTGTTTTGCACTGTGGTGTACACTCCAGTTTTGTCTTACACCAGAGTTGGGCAAAATACTCACACAATGTATTTAAAATACAAAATTCAAAATACAATAATTGAGTAGCCCGTTTGCAAAGGCCGCTAAGTGCATTATAAACGAAACCGAGTAAATGACGAAAAACTGCTACGACCAAACTATTTAAGCTAATACCATACCTTTTACCCATGAAAATCAACATAAAAACATTTATTATTCAGTTAAAATCTGTGAAATCTACGGTTGGATCTTCTGTCCCAAATCATACATTAAAATATTGACTTAGCGGTTTTTGCACACGTTTTGTGCCGTTAGCGACATTTGCACCCGTCACGACGAGTCTTTAATGAAACTTCGGTTGAAAAACCCGCTATTTTGTTGTTTTACGAATGACATTTGGATGAGATTTTTAACAAAGAACTACTTTAGTTCCAATGTGGTTTATTAGGAAATATATTTTGAAAAAATAGAACACGTTGGGTGCGATAAAAGGATTTTTAATACATCTTAAACACCGTGTAACGTCTTTTAGACAAAATAAAAATTGTTCAAATAATAACATGCACAAAACAAGGAAAATGGCCCTTAAGTTAGGTCAGGTCATCCTCGACACCGTCCATCAGGTCAAAATCTGATGGATCTTCGTCTACTTCCTCTTGAGGTCGGACACTATTGTTGCGAATGGCTTCTTGCTCCTGGAAGACCTCACTGAAAAAAATTGGGTTGCCGTTCGTTGGCCAGTTTTCGCCGAAATGCACTCTAAAGGCCATCGAACGTATTCTAGTTTAGTTTCTTTGAGTGCAACACCTACTTGTATTGGTGAGGGACCAGGATGTTTGTTAAAATTCGTTCCTCTTTTCATGATGCTCTTCCCCTCACCAAACTCAACATTGTAGAATGGTTCCCCTTGGACCGGACATGTTTTATTTTTTCTTTGCCAATTATGAACACGATTTTCTGCGCTTTTTGGAATTGGAAATGCCTACTACCGGGATTTTTTTTTACCATGTCACCCGTATACGCTTTCCAATCTCATCTTATCCCAGGCGAACTACAGTCGCAAATTTCTCAATACGCTTGATGTATCTGGAAGGATGTTCAAAGACACTCACTTTACGAAGTTGTCGTTCAATATTTCAAAAAACTCTGTCAGGTGGGATAAATGAGTGGCCCATTTTTGGGTACCATATCTGTATTTCCTCTACACATCCATCTAGCAGTAACGAGTGAGATAGCATGCTGATCATAGTCTCGTCTTTGTTCTGAACCTCACAGCCTAAGTATTTTGCACCTTCAACATTTATGATAGCCAGTTTGTGATAACTGCCGGCACTATTTGGTTTGATCTTTAGGCATGTTAATGTTCTAACCAGACGTAAGAAGTTATTTTCAACTCCAATATCAACGGGTTCAACTACTTCAACTTGCAATATTCCTCCCACTACTTCTGCCATTTCTGTTCTTCCCTGCGTATTTAAAACATCCGCAGTAGCATTACAGTCCACAAATGCAATAAATGCTTCACTTAAATACACAAGATCATTCATTTCTCTGGCAAGACACAACTTGTCGATCAACTGTGCTTTTACACGGTGTATTTTGAAAAGGCAGCATATCATTGTTGCGCGTGCTTCCTCAGTAGTGCAGCCAACCCAAATCCGAAACACAAACTTATCCTTCCAGATCGTATTAAAATTAATAATCATTCTTTATCGTAAAAGAGTTTGTGGGAGGAATATCGGCAGTTCTTGTACCAGTTAGCGTATTTTGCAGCCGTATGAGGCAAGGCAGACGCCATACTTATGGAACATAGCGGTTTTTGGACACGTGGAACATTAAACTGGCTTTGCAACAGTAGCCAACATGCATTTAGCGGTTTATGCAAACGAACGCGATTTTTGTTGGCCATTTTCAACGGCTTTGAGCGGGTTATGCACCCTGAAATTTATTCCATCTTGTAGCCAGTTAAAAGACGAACGTGACGGTGTGCTCAACTCAAAATCGACAAAAAGTGCACTTAGCGACCTTTGCATCTGGGCTACTCAATTGAATCCTTGAAAATGCAAAATTATATTTTAAAATAAAATTGAAAATACTGAACACTGGGGTCATGTGATGTGAATGAGGGAGGAGAGAATACCTAAGAGGTTGATGAGTTTGGTTATTTATTTATGTTCGACGATGTCGAAATGTAAACATTATGTGTCAGAAAACTGTATCATAATGAGGCTCATTATAACACTATTTTTCATTATGAAACAGTTTCTCCCACCAATCAGAGCTCAAGAAACAGTTGTGTGACCAATTAGGTAAGGATACCTTCGCGCATGCGCTCAAAATCCAACATGTCTATATAAATTACCGACATGTAAAGTGCACCGTCCATATATTCGCGTAAATAAACTGGCGAATATGAGACAAGAAATAGCACTGTATATATCTTAATATCCCCAACTCCAATTTTTACACAGCGCATTGCTTTCAAACGACTTCGGTGACAATATTAGTGAATGCTATAGAGCTGGACGGCAAGCTGTAAACAATAGATGTTCTGTGTTGGTAAGCAAAGTGAATGGTCTCTGCTTTCCGAGTGCCTTGACCCACGCATGCACTCTGTTCAGTCAGCAAAGCCAGCGCGCCCTGGTCACTAACTAAATTAACAGAATCCCACAGATATTTATGAATATTTATGTTAAAACATATATAATAAAGTTATAATTATCGTCGAACATCACTCGTATGGAAATTATAAAACTCGCTTACGCTCGTTTTATAAACATACTCGTGTCTTAATTATTGCCATTATAGGCTCGTTGCATAATGTACTATTAGCGTATGGCTTTTAGTGCCGGGGGTGTCCTAGGACATGTTCGGCTCGCCAGAAGCTGTAGCTGCTTCAATGCGTACACCCATGGGGTGAGAGACAAGTTCCGTTCAATTTCACGTAGTTCCAACTTTCACTACCAGATTTCACTGACACCTAGTGGTGAACATTGGAATTTTGATGGAGCGTTTCAACGAAATCTAACCTGCAAATTTAGCTTCGCTCAAGTTTCATTGGTGGAAGGTTCTTTTATATGCCATAAATCTATGACATGACACCGCCGGCTTTACTTCCCTGCTGAAGGAAGGCATACTGAAGGATTTTAACGCTCTTAAAAATCCGATGATTTCGGTTGGGTTTGAACCTGCAAACTTGGGCATAGAAGCTCAGCATGCTACCGACCACGCCACCGAAGCCGCTAATGAGTTCGGCTGTAGAGGGTAAGAGAAGCAGATGTAGACCTAGGAGGCGATGGTCAGATTCAGTGATGAACGATCTCAAAGTAAGAGGTGTAGAAGCAGAGGAGGCCGCAGTGTTAACTGCTGATAGATCATCTTGGAAGTGACTTGTTCGTAAACAGAGACTTGCAGACTAGACTGGACGCTGAAAGGCAAAACAGCCTCAAATGAAAATGTATGTATGTAATACTGAAAACTTTCAGTAAAGTATGCTTGCAGACCATTGATTTGAAAAATCTTAATGGTATGGAAAAATCTTTCGATGAAAGTATTAGGTAGCCTATTTTCAGATTTATTTTTAAACACAATTTTGTATTTTCAGAGATTCAGTTATTGCATTTTGAATTTTGTATCAAAAATACAGTGAGATTCTTTTGGTGGAGCGGGGCCGGCAGCCTTCCACCAGCCAACCGAGCTCGGGCCGCAGAGTTGCGAGGCCAAGGCGAGCTAACCAGTGTCATTAAAGTCATGAAGTCACTAAACTTACATCAACGAAGGTGTGTAGTGTCAGCGCACAGATAAGAAGGTAACATAAACAACAGCTGCAAGATTTAATTAAAGAAGCACAGATGTTCTTTTTTTATTTCTTGGGAATCTGGATGATCTCAAGTCACCATTTAAAGGTTAGAACCTATCTTTTCACAGAAGATACTAAAAATGTTCTCCTTCAGCTGACAGAGTAACTTTGGAAATTACATTGTTACATTATGTAGCTACTCCTCCACCCCCCTGCGTGTTTACTGTATTTAATCGAAGCATGGATCTAAGAGCCGTTTTCACCAACTCTTCACTAACGATTAGTTAGTTAATTCACATTTAACTTAAATACGAGATTTAATGCGCGATTATCTTCGATGCATTTCACGAGGCCATTTGGGTTCGCAATTACTTAAATACGATTTACGGCTCTCGCTCAAGCGTAGACTCTGTTTCGTCTTGGATAACATGGCGGACAGAACAAGAAGCGTCTAGCACTGATCATTGTTTGCGATGCTTCCTTGAGACTTTCTGGAACTTAATTATAAAGGAAGAGAAATACAGAAGACCTTATTCGTGGCAAAACCTTAAAATGATATGAATAAAGTATTTAGGAGCACTGGCAGTTGTGTGAATAGATAGCTTATTAGGACGTTCTACCCAGTTGTCTTTGTGGCGTAAGTGGTAGAGGTGCAGACTCACAATTCATCATGCACCGCTGGAAGCAGTTCGAAACCCCAATCAGATATTTTTTTTCCTAATTTCCGCATTCGACTTTCTTGGTATTAAAACTTAGTAGTGTGTGTGATCTTTTATAATTTCATTGTCATAAACACATTTTATATTCATATGGATGAAAGTAACCTACGTGTGAAACTCGGAGACAAACCGCCATTGTGGAATGCGCAAGGCACAGTTCATCTGTTTCCCGCCACTTTAAAGATGCTTTAGAGAGTTGAGTGGCCAGATTTGGCCATTTAACGTAATTCCTTGTTAGTGGTAAGTTAACGAGCGTTTCTGTTTGGTGAAATGCTCGTGCAAAGTTAAATAACCTTTAATGATGAATTAAGAGATAATTGACGTTGGTGAAAACGGCCCTAAGCCCGTTTGATGTTCAATTGTGGATTAAATTAAAATACAAAGTGTACAGATCAATTACCCGTACTCTAGTGGAGCTGGAGAACAATATACGGCAGCAGATATCCCTCACAACGGAAGGGAATCACAACGTGTAAATGCTCATTTATTTACACGGTACAACGCCTGTCTGTCAGCTGAAGGCGAACACTCGGAGCATCTCCTGTGAAGAGGTAAGTTCTTTAATCATGATTTGCAGGTGAATTTACCATTAATTAATGTACTTTGTTACGGTTTCCACCTGCGCGCAATCCGCGGTGCGAGCTCGGTTGGCTGGCGAAGGTGCGCGCTCCTGGCAGCCGGCCGCCGGCCCCGCTCCAGCAAAAGAATCACCCTGTATATTTTGTGAGTACACTAATAATTGTGCAATCTGGTTTTTCCATGTTCACTAGACTTTACAGTCATCATGACCATGATGTCCCAAGCCTCTTAAACATGAATTAACAACAAACAACGTTATGATCTAAAATCTTGATCACCTTGTTTATTGTTTGTGTTGCAGCTGGTTCCTAGACACCCAATGACTGTTACATTTAGACTGACCAATATTGGAAAGACATCATTTTTTTACCTTTGGGATTATGATGAGAAGGCCTTGAGAAGAATGAAACTCAAGCTCAGCTTCCGTGACAGGGATGGGCATGTGACCTCTCAGTCAAGAGTAGTGAGCACCATGGTGCTCACGTTTCTGGAAAAGGCTTCTGTAGATGACTGCAGGATATTATTAAAGGTAATTGAGGCGCAAATCATTTTTGGCCTATTTCAATGAAATCACTTTTGTTAAGTTGTCTCTGTCATCATCATCATCATCCTGAGCCAACTCCAGTTGCCCGGGAGTGGTATATGAGCCCCCTCCATTTCATCCTGACCTTGCATCACTCCCCCTCCACCAACTTGTCCCAATCATGACCTCTCTGCAGTACATCGTTCTTGATTGTATCTATCCACTTCTTTCATGGCCTTTCCACAGGTCGTCTTCTTTCTACTTTTCTCTCAAATTCCTCCCGTGCAGTTCTGTTTGCTGGCATCCTTTTCATGTGACCAAACCACTTCAGTCTTGAGATCTGGAACTTATTGAGGAGAGAATCATCTATTCCAACTTCTTCTCTAATCTTCTCATTCCTAAGTTGTCTCAGTAGTTAAACAAAAACATACGGATTTTTGAATCCAGTGCATGCTTCAATGAAATGACTTTTGCTAAGTTGTCTCAGTAGTTAAACAAAAACATACGGATTTTTTAATCCAGGGCTTACTTCATGGTATTTCTATTCATCTTTAATTGACATGCTTCTAATTTTCATAAAACCATTCGAGTTTTTTAAATGAAAATCAAAACAGCATACAGAAATTGTTTTACTGCCATCATGAATCAAGATATCAAATAGTAAATGCACCTTCTGTGTCTTTGAATGTACCTAACCTGTCGTCTACCTGTAACAGAAAATACCTGTGGTAAATAGTGACTGCATGGAGCCCTAGAGAACGGATCAATTTTACACTATCTTATGTAAAACACTGTACTAGTATTGCTGCTGCTGATGATGATGACTGTCGTTCAAAGGGATGGAACAGCAAGGTCATCTGCCCCGACTAGTATTGCTAAGATAATTACATTTCAATGTAGATGTGTAACATGCTCAGAAGGAAGGATTACTAACAAACTATGGTAAATGTTTCAAGGTTACACCAGAAATCTGATGGCGCAGTGGTCAAGCTGCTTGCCTCTCACCAAGGTGGACCTGGTTTGATACTGGGTTAATGCATGAGAGACTTTCGATGTGAAATATCACATAGGGTGGTTCAGATTTCACATAAAATTAATTATGGTCACGTAAAACTACAAGCATTTCTTTTGAGAGAAAGAGAAAATAAATAATTGCTTGTGAGCTGATGTTATTGTTTACTTTCACTGTTTTTTTCTGTTTGAATTTTCAGATAAAGCGTGGTCCAGAGTACATCATTGCTATTAAAGCAAATGCAACTGTACCATCCATTCAGTTTTCCTTCCTTGAATATGACTTTGGATTATGCCCTTGTAGAACATCAGAACCATGGCAGTATAGCACAACTCTTATCGTCACAAACGTGGATGATAAACCATTAATGTAAGCTTTTATAATGGTTGTTAATGTTACAAGATATGGTAATCTTATATTAGGTACAAAAATGAAGGCAAACATGAGCATAAAAAAATTATGTAGTGTAGGAGATGAGTCAAAACCTTTCAAAATAGCAACTTATAGTCTACTCTTGCTTGACAATTCCTCTCCCACCAAGTTAAATAGAGCACATGGTATTGTAGGTTTTTTAGTCTGGGTGGAAACCCTTGGTATTACCATTCTACTTATACCCTACACATTTGAAACAACTTTCATGTTATTAGCATTAGTTAGGTCTGCTGTATTTACAAGTGATAACACCATCTGCCCCATTTGCATTACCGGTACCGGTATTGCATAAGTTGTGTGATTCCACAAAATATGTGTAATTTACCATGTGAACACATACAGTATTTGCAGGTAATTGTGAAGATTCTGGAGTTGTAAATTTTAATTTGTAATATTGTATCCACAAATGAAGAGTGGCCAGCACCAAAACCATAACTGAAAGTGAGAATTGTGCTTAGTCTTTCTGGGAAAATTTAATTTGGAAGAAATTTCTTACAAGGCTCGCTTTAACTTGTTATAAGCAGGATTGCATAGCACACATTTAAACAATAATTTGAGTTTGTCCCATTGTATATTTCCACTCTTCAAATAAGGATGGAATAATCTCTATAAATGAAGTAAGATTTCTGTCTGAACATTTCGACTAAATATACCCTCAGTTTAATTTTTGTCTGATAGTCATTTATTATGGCTTGGCATCAAATCCACTGGAGTGAATGGCATCAAAATGAGTATTTAAGAAGAAGGGATACTTACAATAAAACTTAAATTATTTATATAGTCCCCAAGGGATGAGGAGGTTGAGAGGAACTCCATGATAATATTTCACACTTTTCTTCAAAGACATTAGTTAAGTTTACAAACTCCAAGAAAAGTAGTATGGTAATATTTGGAATATACAGTAATTGTTATTTTCAGCTAATAACGTTTATGATGGACTGAACCCTTACTGAGATTAATGTGAAAATCTGTCTGTGCAATTGTCTCACTTCCCTGATCTGTATTCACTTTCTTTTCTTTGAAGGCAAGGGCTCATGGCTCCATCTGCGCATCAAGACATTTATTAAAGATACAGCGCACAATTGTTGACAATTGTTGTCAACATATTGATTCGTTATGAGAATTGTCAGTTCTCACTTACATAACAGTTCAAAATGGATGTTACTCGGTTGTTACGGATCATTACATGGTAACGGCTGTATTGTTCACGCATAGGTCTAGTTTACGCACACAGATTTCGTCCGGGTTATGCAAAAGCTCATTTTTGCACAACATATTGTGGTTCCCATGTACCGCCATCGAGGTCACAAAGTTTGGGAGATATTGGTTTGTGTCTGTCCATGTTCGAATCATCATGGCTTCCTTCAGTTGAGTAGAACTTGAGCCAGATTTCTGTCCTTTACCTCAGTCTGTCCTGAGGAAGATTTTCCCAGGTGTCTGTGAATAGTAGCCCACGCTTTGTTCACAGGTCTTCAATAAAGAAAGTCTCCTTGGCAACTTCATACACTAGCCTGGATTGTGTGCATTTCGGGATTCCTAGGGCAGCTTTCAGGAAACATGACTTAACCGCCTCTAGTGTTCTTAGATCCGCCAGACTCAGCTTCTCCCATATGATGACATTTGAAGGTGAGATAGTTGTGATGTGAACTTGATGAGTCCCAATACCTTTGGTAGGACTGTGACTGAAGATCGCCGTTGCTCAGCTGAAATGACCTATATGGTATAGAAAAGAGCTCATTTGTATCACCAGGTTAGGAATCTCCTCCGGGACAGGCAAATTCCTTTAATATCTAAGAATGTGTTGTATCAGGCCTACTTTGTACCAATAACAACATAAAGCGACCAAGGACAAGATGCACCTCTCAAATTGAAGATGATCTGAAAGGAAGAGGAGAGGAATGATGTAAAGTTGAAGGAGAAAAATGTACTTGCACGGACACAAATGGAGAATGCATGTAACGTCTATACTATCAATTGGCTTTCAACCAAATTTCGTAGGTGTTTTCTGCACCACAACACATTGCACATTCGTTGGAATCGCCAAGGCTGCCAACTATTTATAAATGCGCGTGCTCTATATTTTAAACCCTAGTCTCAGTAAATCAGAATGTACGCTGTCCAAGAGTTCTAAACCTAACAAACGCATAAAAAACAGTATTCCAGATTAATTTTGAGTAACCCATATATGACAGATTTGCCAACATGATTTTACGCGTGCTCATAGGTTCAATCTTTAATTGCACAAAACGTCCATACTAATGAATAGTTTTCATCCAGCTTGCCACGGTGGGTGAGTGGATAGCGTGTCGGTCTACTAACCCCAAGATTGCAGGTTCGCTCCTGACCGTGGTAAGTGATTTTTGAAAGGCGGCAAAAATACGATACGCATGTCATACGATGTTGGCATGTCAAAGAACCCATTTGAATTCAGTAGGCCGAGTTCATAATGGCAAAATTAATCTCGGGAGTTTCCGCCAACACAAAGTTCCTCATTTCTCTACTAGAAAGCACTATAGTGTTCAAGGAGGTTAGATATCTAACATCTAACCTCCTTGACTTTCATAGTCAAGGAACAACGAAATTCGACATGCAAGCTACCCTCTGGGTGTCAAATAACAAAGCTTGCACTCGGCACCCGAGGCCATACGATATATATTATTATCCAGATTTTGTACATGTAATGTATGCTTTAGGACATATAACTGTGCTTATTATAAGAGCCAGCAGGGCTGCCGACTGTGTATTAATAATCTCAAAACTTTTGAACCCTAGATTCATATCTCAGAATATGTGCACGGAACACACTTCAAATTTAGCTTAATGGAAGTTCAAGGAGTGTTAGACATATTTAGAGTAAGTCATCAAATTTAGTGCTTCCAACATAATTCTATGCAAGCGTATAAGTTCAATGTTCAATTGCATATAACTTCCATACTAACAAAAGGATCTCAACCAAATTTGGTTTGTGTAATGTACAGTATGTCACATGAGATATAACACTCCAGATTTTTGGAGTCACCATGCTGCCAACTGTTGATAAATGCTCTCCATAAGTTTAACCCTAGTCTCAATATACAGTACATCAGAATGTATGTAGGCAAATTGTTCAAACCCTCGTCGACATATAGACCATAAATTTTCAGATTCATTTTGGGCTGCCCATGGGTGACAGTGTTGCCGACGTGATTCTACGCATGGTAATATGTTCAATGTTTAACTGCATGTAACTTCCACAACATTTAATGGATAACTAACAAATTTGATATGTACAATGTATGCCATAAAGAATTTAATTGTGCGCATTATCAGAGTTAGCAGTTCCGCAAACTACCAAATGACTCCCTGTGAACGTTTGAGCCACAGAATCTCAGTATCCCAAATTCCATGGAAGGGAACTATTTGAAACAAACTGTAGTTCTCTATTGGGCTACAATGTTTGAGATACATTTCAAACAAATCAAAAATGCCAGTATAATCTACTTGAATCTGTAATAACATTTATTATTCTAAATAGGTCTATATAGATCACCATTGGTATGAATCTTACATTTTAAGAAAGGTTGGCTCTTTAGTTCGTCACGGAACTACTAGTTGTAAATTCATAACGTGCACTATCAATTTCTTTGTGCGAGCTTCCATAAATTTCATGAACGCCAACTCATACAACTGCTTACCTGTGACTTGCCAATAGAATCCGCTTTTGCCATCTCTGCGTCTCGTGCTGCAATCAAGGATATCTGTTTTTCCATAGAGTTCCATGATAAGGGAGGAAATGTTTGCTTTGACTTCCACTTCATTGCACTTAACCATGTGTTTTTTAACCATCCGTTTTTCTTCCAATGACCATTCTACTCTATGTATTCCTGTTTTGATGACGATGAAGTAGATTCTTCTGATGCAGATTCGTATTCGTCGGGCGCTAACACTGTTTCAGATACTGGTTCGTATTCATTAATACAGTGTGTCCGCAAATTCTCTCCGCAGCGGCAGGCTACGCGGGTCTCGCCTTGCGGAACGTGTTAGGTTGGCAGTGCATTTATGTCGCTGTATACACAGTCTCACTGCAGCACTTGTTCCGTGTTGACCTTCAACTGGAGTGGTATGGAGGGGAATCCAGGTTCATTATTGCCGACAGTGAGTGCCTGTGCGTGTCAGTGTTCATGCTGTAAGTTGTGTTCTTGTCAAGTTCTTGTGTAAGCTGAGTCTAGTGGGAATGCTTACTACTGAAGAGCGTGTGTTATTAGTGGTAGAGGTTTTCCGTGTTGGTGGAAACTTTACGGAGCATGTGAATCGACAGTTTAGTTTAAGTTTTACTGCTTCAAAGAAATTGCAAGTGCATTCGACTTCACGTGAAATATTGGTAAAGGTGTTCGCCGCAAATAAATATAAACGTGTTGAACTACGCTTTCAAGAAATATGAAAGCACTTCCAACACCTACTGTGATTGCGGTGAGATTTAATGTAACTGATTTCCTTGTAACAACACAACATGAATGTACTGCCAACCTAACACGTCCCGCAAGGCTAGACCCACGTAGCTCACCACTGCGGAGAGAATTTTCGGACACACTGTATATAAAGTCTGCGTACACAATATTTCTGGATCAGACTCTAATGTATCCACTAAATACTGTCTTCTTTTGTTAAAAGGGAGAGCTAGAAATTCCTTTTTTATGTGATTATATAACGCATTCACTACGTTAAGAGGGTTTATTTTTATAGGCAGAAGCTTACTTCGGTACGACCCGTACAACTCACAGTGCTGGGTTCACTGCGCACACAGTCCTCTCTCTCACCCAGTTCCCATTCCATCGCGCCGGAAATTCGGTAGATCTACACCGAGATCCTAAGGTGAATGCGGATGCCTCCGTTTATCGGAGGCAAATTCCACAGCATAGATCACCAATTTCCGGATGCTGGCGTTCTCTACATGGTTGGTTCGAATGTGGACTAGAAAGTGGGTTGTGCTTACGTTGTTGATGGTGCAAATACCAAGATCTCTTTACCACAGATCTGTAGTGTCTTTACTATCTATGAAGCTCTGCAGTTTGCACTACAGGCTGCACGAATCCACTTTCTTGTATTATAATTCGTACCCAAGTATATATTCTAAGATACCTTAATGTCTTTTATCTTCTATGGAAGAAAATAGCCAAAACCAAGAATGAAGATGTATGTATAATGTTTGTAGCATAGGAAGAGCCAATTAAATAGTGTAATACAGATTTAATTCTGTTATGGAGTTCTCAGATCAGTTCAAACAGATATTACCTTTTCAAAATTGAATTGAATGTAAATTTTATGTTCTTCTTTCAGGTTAGAATGCCTCCTTGTTGAAACACCAAACTTATCATTAAACTTTAAAAATGACCAAATTCTTCCTGAAAGGAGTCTAAATATTATGATAACATTCACACCACTGGCATGCATAAAATATGCCGATAAACTTGAGTTTCTCATCAATGGCACATTCAGGAAAGTTATCCAAGTATCAGGAGAAGGCATCGAATTAAAGGTAAAAATATGTATTTAACTTATTTTTATTTATATGAACTTACTGTAATTGAAAATTATCATACTTGCAGTTTGTTAAATTTAATTAACTGTAGTTGCATGAGGTTTCTATATACAATGATATTGTTTACCGTACTTTACTAGATTATCTTCCTATTATAAAGGAAGGGTCATATTACAGGTGGCTTAGGTGGCGTAGTTGGTAGCTTGCTGAGCTTCTATTCCCAAGATTGTGTGTTCAAACCCAGCCGAAGTCGTCAGATTTTTTTAAGAGCGTTAAAACTCCCTCAGTATGCTTTCCTTCGGAGGGGAAGTAAAGCCCATGTCATAGATTTGTAGCATGTAAAAGAACCTTCTAATAACTACAATTGTGTGATGCTAAATTTGTAGGTTAGATTGATTAAAGCTCTATGAGTTCCAACATTCACCACCAGGTGCAGGTTGTGGTGGCATCTAGTAGCCAAGTTCGCAGCTAGGTGTCGTTAATGGTAGCATTTGGTAGCAAAAGTAGGAACTATTTGAAATTGGTCGTCTGCAGTCCTTACCTGAATTACAGATAACACACACTAATACAGCCATCACAATTAACACCGGTTGTCAGACATATTCTATACACATCCAAAGTACATGGGGCTACATGACCGCGTTGTCACAGCCCCTAAACTGAGGAACCAACCAACCAGAATATATACAGTATTATGGCATGATGATGGTTATGTTGGTGATCGGCACCACAAAATTGTATTCTTGATATGAAAGCAGCATTGAATACAAACCTATAATAAAGCCACCCTTACTTTCGACTTGAAGTTTCACTTCTACGCTAGAGATATCTAGCGGTCAGAAGTGAAATCACTTTAACCAGCCAATCACAAGTAGCCATCATATCGATATATCATGACAAATGGAGTTTCGTTCGCAATGTCGCGATTTAGCATACGAAACTCGATTTGTCATGATATATCGATATGACTGGCTACCTGTGATTGGCTGGTTTAAGTGATTTCACTTCTGACTGCTAGATATCTGTACCATAGCACTGAAACTTCAAGTTCAGGGGAAGATGACCTCGTAGTTCCTCCCCTTAAAACAACAATAACTAACTAACTAAACTTCAAGTTGGAAGTAAGGGTGGCTTTTCTGTTGGATCAAGTTCCACCTCGGCCGTCCTGAAAGTAGTTTACGTGGTTTCCCATTTTCACCACCAGGAAAATGCCGGGACGGTTCCTTTCAATAGGTACACGACCGATTTCATTCCAATATCCCTTCCCTGACGCGTCCTGAAAAGAAAAGAACATGGCCATTGGCTGCATTAATAAAATTATAATTATAAAGTAGAATGATAACATATTATGGCTTCCAGATGAAAGGCTAAAAAAGATGTGAGAAATGTTATTCTACAAGATATAATCATTTTGTTCCGAGTCTGTACCTTCTGTGATTGACATGCATGCACATCAGTGACATGAAACAACCAAGAAGAGACTTGTCACAAAGTCTCAAAGATAAATTACTAACATAACCTGCTTACCATTTGGAGAGGTTCAAATGCTCATCGTCTGGTTTGAACAAGTGCTGCATTGTTGCCAAATTCGTGCCCAGGTTTCTGTCACATGAGCAAAAGGAGCATCATGTCGAAGTTTGTCACTGTGTCCATTAGAAGTCCCTGGATGACCCAAAATTCTTTTTCAGTATCACTACCGGAGACCAAGCAGCAATATTCTCAGTGGAAGAGCCTTGAATCCCCAAAACTAAAGAAGATAAGACAGGCCAAGAGTGCAACCAAACGTATAGTCATTGGTTTTATCGACATTCATAAGATTTTGAACTGTAGATTTGCCCCTGTGGCTCAAGAAGTGAATGCTGATTTCTACTGCAATGTTTTGAGATGTCTCAGGGAGGACATTCGTCGGAAACAACTGCAACTCTGGGAAAGGGAAGCAGGATGCTTCATGACGACAATGCACCAAGTCGCACAATGCACAATGTTAACCTTCCTCATCTCTCCACCCCAGTATTCACTGGAACTAGCCCTCTGTCGCAGTGGCGGTTCTAGAAACTTAAATTTGGGGGGGTTTGGAATTGAAAGTTTGGGTGACAGAATTCAATAGAAAGTAACCATATTTGTGAAAATACAATGGGCAAAATTAGCACAACCATTAACATGTTCAGTTACACACATACTACTATGCCATATTATTTAAAGAACAATAAGTTACAGTAATGCACCCAGAACTAACCATGATCAGAAAATGAGAACCGAAAGTTAGTTACCATAGGACAGAGATGAGACCACATCAGTAATAAATACCCTGCATATTATAACTAATGTATGTAGGCCAATGCATTATAAGATTATATTGAGCAATAATATTCTTCTGTTTCCACGCTGGGCAAACTGGTTTACTATATATGAAGGAAAAGAAGAAGGAAGATTGTAGTTTTACGTGACCGTGAATCTTGTGATTATGAGCCACGGGACCTCCTTTTTACGTGGAATCCGAACCACAGGACATGGCATTTCACTTCGAAAATCTCACATGCATTGACCGTGAATCGAACCCGGACCGCCTTGGTGAGAGGCATACAGCTAGACCGCTGAGCCACCACGCCCCCATATATATATATGAAGGGTATTGAAGTAATGGTATTTTACGCAAGTCTTTTCGTGTCAATTGCCATGAAACTAATCCACTGTTGTTAAAATTCACAGATTCACCATACGTTCATATATTTATACAGGTTAGTAATTTAAAAAACTATAATTGGTTAAAAAAAGCACATTTCAGTGTCTCATAAATTTATTCTCCTGTTTCTACTCTGAGCAAACGGGTTCACTATATCAGAAGGGTCTTGAAGTAATTTTCCACTTAATTCTCTTTCAATTGAAAGAATTGCGAGATTGGAAAGCCTCTTTGTTGCCATTGTTGCTCTTAAATAGGATTTTATTCGTTTCATGACAGAGAAACAGCGCTCAGCAGAAGCAGATGACACAGGAAGAGTCAGCATCAACTTGAAAAATAATAGTAGTTGTGGAACAGCAACTTCCATTTTCAGAAGTTCAGAAAAAATGAATGAGGAAGTGTTTGGATATTTGCCTCTAAATGCGTTCTTAGCTAAACTGATTTCAGTCTGTAGCACCTTACGGTCTATGAAGATTAGATTATACTTTTCACAGAACGTGAGAATATATTCAAAAATTAAAAAGTTTTCACTTCTTGGGTTACAGGCATCCATTGCATTGCACACAAAATCATTTTCAGTAAATCTACGCTGTAACTCTTCTACCATGTTGTCTAATATTTCAAACAGATTTCTTTTACATGTCTCTGATAATGTGACATTTTCCTCTTCTTTCTCCGCAGAGACTGGCATTAATAAAACGTAGTCTGAAAAGTTCTTTGGAATACTTGAGACTCTAGATTGCTTATAAACTTCCACTCATAACGACTGAGCAGTCACATGTAACCGCCCATAGTTCCTTAAAATAATCATCATTTCGTTTTTCTTGCAACGATTTTACAAGACCATAGATAAATCTATGTGCCCCTCTGAAGTCCACATCTTTTTGTTGTAAGAACATAGAAGCTTCATTGGCAAGCTCGAGAATATCAGAAAAGATTTGTAACACAAACATCACCTTCACTTTACAAAGCTGTTTCAACAAACCTTTTGCTTCTGCTTCTGCTGCCTCTTTCTTGTTAGCTGACTTTGAAAAATACTCTAGAGCTGCTTTAACTGAAGCAAAACGTTTCTGTAAATACATTACTCCTCTATATTTACATACCCATCGCGTGTCACTTTGAAGAGGTATCTCTAAAACACGTTCTCCTAGATAAAGATCACTCTGTATCTCAACACACTTTTGGTGTCTTACAGTAGATACAGACTGAAAAGCATAAATTGTTTCCAGTAAACCAAAAGTGTCCCCCTACCACGTCTACAAACTGGCTTTGAAACGTCCACCAAAACTAAATTTAAGCGATGTGCATAACAATGCACGTAAACACACGGGTTATTGACCTTTTGTCGCAATGAACTTTGCACACCGTTTATCTTCCCTGACATAACCGCGGCTCCATCATATGCTTGTCCAATGCACGTACATGGATCGAAATCCACTGAAATAAAGTACTCTAAAGCTGAATTAGCTACGGTATACTTTCTGCATTCAGTTGAGACAAATGTATAAAACCAATGAAACGCTCCTCTATGGAATTATGTCCTACATATCTGACACATACGGACATCTGTTCCACTTTACTAACATCTCTAGCTTCATCCAGGATTAAGGAAAAACAACCATTGTTAAATTTTTTCGTCTCTGCTTCAATATGTTGAACTATTAGCCTATATTAGCTGAGATATCAAGAAATTCATTTTGAGAATTTTTAGATGAGTAAGTTGCATTCTATGCAGGGCCGGATTTACCGTAAGGCAAAATAGGCACGTGCCTAGGGGCGCCGCAGTTCAAGGGGCGCCGCAAGGTGCCCCTATGGTTAGGCAACCGGCAATGATCCTTACTGGAGGCGCCCCGAAGGGCACCGCCGTCAGACGCCCTCTTTGCTACGGCTTTAAATGTGCTAAGTTAGGATTACAGCAGTAGTCTATATATGCTAAAATAAATATTGAGAAATGAGCAGAGCCATTTAGAAATAATATCGTGTCTTTGTCGCATGCCCTTCCACTTCGCTTTTTGTTATGCCGCTCGACGCCCTTTCGCCCCGACAAGTGTGAGAGGGGCGGGGAGGCGGACGAGCGGAGCTGTGCTGCGCGCGCTGTTGTTGCGGTAGCTGGGTTTGCTTGCATTGTAGTAGCATCGAAGTGCCTCGCGCCCCACCCCCCTTGCCTGTGCTGTGTGCGAGTTCGAGCTTGCGTTGTGTTGTTTTGTTGTGATGTGATCTGCAAGTAAATGTTTTAAACTATGGGCAGCAAAAGGTTGTCTGGTTACCAAAACCGTGTCCGCAAAGCTGAAGAGGATAAGAAAGCCAAGGTGACACTATCAAAATGTCGGAAAATAAATGAGATGTTTAGTGGGCGTGTGAATCCTACGCCTCCTACGACAAATTCGGATAACAATAACAATTCTTGCTCTGCGGTTCACGACATTGACTGCGATGGAGTTCAGCAACTTGAGGTAAGCTACCGTTCACGAATTACTTACGCAAAGTAGGCCTTTCCCTATAGGCGATTCCTTGATACACTGTTGCACAAAGTGACATACGTAAAAACTCCGACTGGCCTCGAAACCGTACCGTGCCTGCAGAGTATATTAACAGTTGTTCTTTTTAAATTTACTATGTTTGAAGTGCTCTAATTAATACGGGATTTTCCTTTTCAGCTCCAACAAGCCAAAATTGATGAAAAAGAGAACGACAATTCTAGGCCTACATTTAATTCAAATGACACCTTAGGGGGAGAAAGAACAAAAAATTAAATTTGCCTCAGCGGACAAACAAAATGTTACGACCAATGGTGAACCAAAAGAAAGGTTTCTAGGTCTTATGGAGAGCATCGGGCACAAGTCAGAGCAGCTTTTTGATGCAGTAAAGGCTAAGTTGGAAGATATGGATTTGAAAGTGGAGGATATTCGAGGCCAATCTTACGATAACGCAAGTAATATGTCCGGCGAATATTCCGGGTTGCAAGCTCGAATAACGGCCTTGAATCCCTTAGCTCTCTATGCACCATGCTCACCCCAATCACTAAATTTGGTTGCAACTCATGCCGCTGAATCTTGTTCAGAATCTGTAAGGTATTTTTAACAGCTCAAGAACTGTACAACTTTTTTACTGCTTCGACCTACGGATGGGAAATTCTAAAGAACTTTATTGCGCGCGTACTAAAAAGCCCGTCAGTGACTCGGTGGTCGACACGATATGACGCTTGTCAAGCTCTGAGGGAAGGCTGGTGTGGCGTCGTGGCACCTCTTGAGATTATACACGAAGACAGAAATCAAAAGGCAAACACTCGAAGTGAAGCCAAAGGCATTTTAAGCAATATCCTACAATTATAAACTGCTTTCCTAGTTGTTTTTTGGAGTACCATTCTAAAAAGATTTAATACTGTCAGCCAGAAGCTCCAAAAAGTTAGCACTAATTTGAGAACTGTGGTAGAATGTTACGCTTCGTTAGCGGAATTTGTGCAAAGTTTAAGAGATAATTTCGATGTCTATGAGAAAGAAGCCAAAGAATTAAGCGGTATTGCTCAATATTCCTACGACCTAAAGAGAAGACCGGAACGAAAGACTAGGAATGATGAGACAAAGCCAAGAGAATATGTACTGTACCGTCAGAGGGCTCAGAAATTTTTCACGTCAATGTATTTTATGTAATTCTGGCTGTACTAATTGCTGAGCTTAAGAGGCGTAGTGAGACTTACAAAGTCCTCCATAAGAGATTTTATTTTCTAGAAAACCTGTTTGACCAATGATAAAATAATTCGCTGACGATCTCTCAGAAAAGTATGTGGATGAATTAGAAAGTGCGCTGGCTGACGAGTGCTTGCATTTAAAGGAACATTTAAAAATTGCAGATTTTAAAGGTACCGTAAGTCAGCCTCTGAGCTCAGCACTTTCCTTCATGGAAAAGATTTACACGAAATGTATCCGAACGTAAACATTGCTTTACGGATACTTCTCACCATTCCAGTGACCAATTGTTCTGGAGAAAGATCATTTTCGGTACTGAATCGCGTCAAGAACTATTTGCGGTCAGTCACTAAAGAAGAAAGGTTAAACTCTATTGCACTTCTAGCGATTTAAAAAGATATGACGATAAACTTGAACTGCGGTGCCATAATTAATGAAGAAGGCAAGAAGGAAACTTTTGAAGTAGTTCTCGTTGTGCTTGAGGCAGGCCCCGTTATGTCTTCATTCATGTTTTTAATCTGCACTTTAATTTCTCTAAAAGATATTGCAGGAAGATATGCAGTTGGCCTTATTTGTATTTTAGAGGCGCTTTGTTCAATTTAAAATGTCGTTTGTACCACTGCTCTTCATGCGTTTTAAAATTAGTGTGTGTTATACTATTTTTTAAATTATATTTCGTGCTACCGCAGTTCATTCAGTTACAGTAGTAAATTATGTTTTTATTTTTGAAACTACTCTTCATTTTTGTTGTATGAATTAAGCCTAGACATTATTTTTGGAAAGGGCATTTCACAAAGTGTTTTGGTTGCATAAAAGTCAAACTGTTTCATGTAGTTTTACTGTTTTATTGAATTGACTATGTATCCCTGCGTAAAAATTCAAGCATAAACTTATGCTGTCAGCCATATTCCTTTTTTCCGAACCTTACCTCATGCGAGTGGGGGGGGGGGGGGGCGCTCAAGTGATGAGGGGCGCCCAATGGAGAGGTGCCTATAGCCTAACTTTGGGTAAATCCGGCCCTGATTCTATGGTAGACTGTTTACATTCTCCCTTGTGCTTTCACTTTCTAGTTTAATTACATTTAAAATTTCAACAAATTTCCCTTTATTATTACCACTGTCGTCATCCGAAACTGTTTCGCGATGACCTCTAAGCCCAATGTCTTGCCGAGCACAAAGTAATGCGACTCGGGCCATTGTTGCCACAGCTGAGCGGTTATGCAATATGTCATTTTTGTGTTTCTCGCTTAGCTTAGAAATCACTGTGCCGCTACGTTCACTTTCCAGAAAATTGTTCCACTTAACTATTAAAAATTTATGACATTCACTATCAGCAAGCTTTGCAAGTTTTTCTCCTATTCTTTTCCAATTGCAAAATCCAGATTTAGTGAAAACATGTTCAGCATTGCTTGAATCAGATTGAACGAAATGACGACACGGAAAACAGAAAACAGCATCTTTGTTCTCAGAGTATTCAATAAATGTATACCTATCAAACTATTTACTGTTAAAACTTCTGTTCTTATTGTATAGTAGGCTAACGTTTGTTTATAAACTGAATTACGTGGTTGGCATGGACCATCATAGATCGATGCACTGATATCAAATGGTACTGGTTCGTCTATATTAGAAACAGTTGCACTCACATTTTTGTCACAGAGTTGGGGAGATATCGATGCACTTGTATCGCATGGAGGTTTGTCTACATTGGAAACTTCTGAACTTGCATTTAAGTCACAAAGTTGGGAAAAGAGTTTAATACTCTTCGGTTCATTGGGTTCACATGCACTTTGATCGCACTTCCGCTGTCACGGGAAAAGAACTTCAAAATATTACTCTGTTTAGACATACCGTAACTAATACAAGAACACGTCTACTCAAGCATAGCGACTAATCATCTGCTACTGAAGACTGTTGCGAAACGATAAATCCTTTCTGTGATTGTTAG
Source organism: Meconema thalassinum (assembly GCA_946902985.2). NCBI lineage: Eukaryota > Metazoa > Arthropoda > Insecta > Orthoptera > Tettigoniidae > Meconema > Meconema thalassinum. The sequence continues at coordinate 343,941,365 of OX336393.1, forward strand.
AATAACGAACAGTCGTATCGTCTGTGAGACTTTGAATGCAGACCACGTTGTCTGATTTTTGTTTTATAGAAATATCTGCACATGTTGATCTTGGTGTATGCACGACGCATTTTAAAAATATTACGGTATATTTATACACGATTTCAATTGTGTGTTTAAATTACATATAATAAAATAAATAAATATTGGAATTGAAAGAAAAATTAACTTAATTAAATGCATTAGCTTGTTTTATATGAGATAAATTATATCTGTAAATTATCAATTTATTTAGTAACTTAGGAATTTTAAAATAATTATTTCACTAAAACTGGGGGGGGGGGGGGCGGCCCAGGGCTAGAACCGCCTCTGCCTCTGTGACTTCTTCCTGTTTCCAAAGAGGAAATTGAAGCATTCGGGTTGCTGTTTTGCCACGGTGGAAGAGATCCAATGCAGATCTCAGAAGGTGCTCGACAGTCTTCAGGAACGTGACTTCCAGGAGGCGTTCCTAAAATAGCAGAGGCACTACGATCGGTGTTAAGTTTTCCAAGGGAATTACTTTGAAGGGAATGGCAACCAAATTAAACCAGGCGACAAGCTCCAGACACGTACAGGCACTTCAGGCAGCAAGGATCTTCAATCACCTGAAAAAAATACATTGCTGTATTTGTTATGGACTACAGAAGAGGGGGAAGTATTATGTGATTGCATGTTTCGCTTGTCAAGCAAGTATCATCAGAACGAAATATAAAAGGCAAAATAGCTCTACAAAACACTACCAAACCCACAAATGGCACCAATGAACGGTCTCTGTCCTCCAAAAACAAAACGCACATCAAAAACATAAAATTTGTGTCAACTATTACTATTAAATACCAAAACATTAATCACCTGAAAAAATACTATTTACTGTATTTTAATATCTACAATTTCATTTCTCATCATACCATATCTCATTAATCCCCTTACCAGATCACATCTGGAATTGTAACTCCTGACCGCGGTCAGAACATTGATCACTGATCAGACAATCAGGCCCGACGAGGGGGGGGGGGGGGGGGGGGGGGACAGGCAGAGCTGGTGCCCCGGGGCCCGACCCTCCCAGGGGGGCCCGGCGTCCTAGGAGGATGTGCAAAGCACTTATTTTTCAGGACGCGAAGAGATATTTACCTTGCGAATCAAGCCCTTTCGTGATACGCTTTAACGTCTCAGTACCATTAAACATAAATGGCCTTACCGAGTTTCATTGAAATCGCTCCAGCCATTGTGAAGTTATTAGGGGGGGGGCACACACACACATATATATATACACACACAGACAAAAGGTGATCTCATAAGCCTATTTTTTCATAAATGGAAATAGGCTAAAAATGGTCAAAGATGAATTGAACTTGGCATAGACCGCGGGCTTATATTTGAAACCACAAGATTTAAGAGCAAACCGCATAAGTTAATGACCTGGAAATGCCCTAATGTTAAAATGGGCGAATTTCAGATAGACCCTGTAGCAATGGATACAAAATATCATAGTGAAATCTATAATGTCAAAGTCCTTCGTGGGTTGGACATCGATTCTGATCACTATATTTTGAAGATAAAAATCAAGTTAACTCCAAGAAAGAAACGTAAACCATCGGAATCCACTAGGAGGAGGAAATATGACCCCAACTACTTAATAAATAATGCAGTGTATTCAGAGAAATCCAAAACACATTTAAGTGACAAACGGGAAACGATTATTGATAAACTGAAACACATTGCTTAAGAAATTAAAACGAGAAAGAAACACGCCTGGTGGAATGAGGAATGTGATATGGCAATACAGAAAAGACACAAAGCATGGTTAAATGACCAACAAAAGAAAACCACACAATCTCGAGAAGAACTAACTATTGCTAGATGACAAACGGCAAAGAACTCAGAAGAATCAAAAGGGACCATCAAAACGAAAACCTAAACATCATAGAGGAAAGTCGACTTCGATGGCGTAGTTGGTAGCATGCTGAGTTTCTATGCCCAAGGTCGTGGGTTCAAACCCGGCTGAAGTCGTCGGATTTTTGAAGAGCGTTAAAAATCGCTCAGTATGCCTTCCTTCGGAGGAGAAGAAAAGTCGGCGGGCCCATGTCATAGATTTATGGCATGTAAACGAACCTTCCACTAACTAAACTTGTGTGAAGCAAAATTTGTAGGTTAGGTTGATTAATGTACTTAAATTCCAATGTTCGTCACCAGGTGCTAGTCGGGATGACATCTAGTAGTAGCCAAATTCACAGCTAGGTGTCGTGGACGTTAGCATTGGTAGCGAAGGTAGGAACTATTTGAAATTATTGTCTGCAGTTCTTGATTGAATTAAGAACAGATAACACACACTAATACAGTCATCACAATTAACACCGGTTATCGGACAAATTATATACACACACCCAAAGTACACGGGATTGCATGACCGTGTTGTTGCAGCCCCTAAATTAAGGAACCAACCCATCATAAAGGAATCATTCAAACTACATAGGACACGAGATATTATAGGACATTTAAACAATATCAATCAAAGTATATTCCACCCACTCACATGATGAGAAATAAACAAGGACAACTAGCACACACCAATCAGGAGAATGCCAAAATTCTAGCGGATATCTTCAAAGAATTACTAAATGCAGAGGACCCAAACGAATACCTAGAATTTGCGCCTGATCCAAAAAATAAAACACGTTTAGTCAAGGTCATACCACCGGATTTTCATGAGGTACTCCAAGCAATTGATTGGCTCAAGAACTACAAATCAGCTGGATAAAATCAAGTGGTTCCAGAGCTGTGGAAAAATGCAAGTAACCAAATACGTCAAACCTACACAAACACATCATAGACATCTGGAATTCTGAAAAACTGCCTGAAGAATGGAACACAGATATAATTCATCCAATACACAAAAGGGTGATAGACTGGATCTAAATAATTACCGGGGGATTTCTTTAGTTGATATCACATATAAGATCCTATCCAGAATTATCCTTACAAGAATTCAGGAACAGATTGACCAGGAACTTGGAAAATATCAGGGGGATTTCGACCTGGAAGAAGTTGTCCCGACCAAATCATCAGTCTTAAGTGGATTATGAAACATCAAAAAAAGAGAAACAAAAAAGTTTGTTATCACTTTTGTTGACTTCAGGAAAGCGTATGACAGTATCCATCGTGAGTCATTACTTAGAATCCTTAAGTAATTTGGATTACACCAGAAACTTATCAATCTCGTTGGTGTTACCCTTAATAACACTAAATCAAAAGTTAAATTTAGAGGGGAGTTGTCTGAATCATTTGAAATCCGGACTGGACCTCGACAGGGGGACGGTATCTCACCATTACTATTTAACTGCGTATTGGAAAAATCATGCGAGAGTGGTCTAACAAATGCCGACCAAACATCAAGATTGGCAACAATATCACACTCAATCTTCTAGCATTTGCCGATAACCTTGCGCTGCTGGCGAGTAGTGCAAAAGAGGCGACATTACAAATTGAAAATTTAGAACAAATTGCAGCAAAAGTCGGTCTACAAATCTCACTTGAAAAGACGGAAGTGATGCCATCCTTCAAGGTAGAAACACCAACTATCACACTGACTAATAACAAACAAATAAAGGTTGTCAAGTTCAAATATCTTGGGGAGACTATAACTTGGAACTTATGTGAGAAAGTATCAGTTGAAAATAGAACAAATAAATTGAAATAAGCACAACAGATCACTTGGCCAACCTACAAGAAAAAATCTCTCTCGATAAATACAAAATTTAAACACTACAACTCCCTTATTAAACCTGAAGCAACCAATGCTAGTGAAACCCTATTCAATATGAATACGAAATCAACTACATATACATTACAGAAGATAGATAGACGAATTCTCAGAACAATTTTAAACAAAATACACCAAGTACAGGGAGTCCGGGAATGTTCTCCGCAGTGCCTACAAGCTGCTGCGAGAGATTACGTCACCAGTTACGTTGGCAGCACGGCTGTCGCTTGTATCATAACAAACAAACAAACAGTAAACTTGATACTCACCACAGCCATTCATAACATACTGTTGCACTCTTCCAATAATCTACTATACGCGCTGACGAATTCGACAGGCCACAGCCCTCAAATGTGGCCTTCGCCCTATCAAGGACACTGTGATGCCAACTAAACTGATGACGCAACCACTCTCTGCGTCACGTAGCCACTGCGGAGAACATTATCGGACTCCCTGTAGATGGCCAATGGCGATTACTACCTAATGAAATTGTATACCAGGAAACTGAGTCAATAATAGATACAATGAGGAAAAGGATAGTTGCTTTTTTCTGTCACATATCACGATTACCGGAGAGATTACCAGGCTACTCAAACAGCTATTTCCATACTTTTGGAAAAGTAAAATCAAACATCATTGGTTCAAAGAAGTCCTAGATGATCTAGATGAATTAGGCTTGACACTGCAACAAATTGAACACCGGGAAGAAAAGAGGATCCTTAGTCTAAAAACTTCTAACGCAAACGATACACCATAACGGACAGGTCAGACAGAATGAAACAGTCCTGGGAGAAGAATGAAAACCATAAGCCAAATTTGTAACTAATATTCCTAAGATTTGACTGTATATAGATTGATTATAGTGCTCCAATGTGCACATAATATACGTTAAAAAGATATCTACAAGGTTGCATGACTGACAAATGACGATCCCATCGACAAACAGTCTCACACCACCAAATAATCTAGGAAGGTGTAGCAACATAAGCTGTGATATGCTCTAAATTAGAATTGGAAACTAATTTGCAGAGATGACCTACGAGTACTCTGCTGAGATGATGGTAAAAAGCTAGAATTGCAACATGCAAAAACAATGTTTGTCTACTAATAATGTGTTGAAAGATCTGATATGGTGACTTATTTGAATTGTGGAATTTCTATAAGCCGCTCAGACAACCAATGTTCTGACGTTAATAGAAGTCTGTATGAGGAATCACTGGCAAATAACCAATGACAAAATTAATAGAAGTCTGTATGAGGAACCACTGGCAAATAACCAATGACAAAATTAACTTTGTAATTTGAGGAGCTTTTATAAAAGCAGATTGATATTGCAACTTTTCAGATTAATTGAGAATAACTCAAGGTTATTTTTAAACAATAGTTTACTGAGAAAGAAAATGTATACAATACATCTTAGTTAAGGTAAACCTAAAAGGAAAGACACTAGAGTTCTAAGAAATAATTTGAATTTAGAATTGCTTTAAGGGGCAGAACAGCTAGGTCATCTGCCCTTCACCCAAAAAGAAAGAAAAAAGAAACGTCTTAATTATACTGTCATGTGGTCATGCGAATCATTTCCAGCATTTGCCGAACTGTTCTTGACTTTCACAGTCTACCGCAGACCTATCTCCCATCCTGTCACGGCCAAGGTCAAAGGAAGAAACTAAGACAACCACCAGTCTTAAAAGCGGGACATTGACTCCACAACACCACCCAATCTGGGTCTTGGCTGGAAGTGAGAAAATACAAAATACACTGAAGAAAAAAGAAATTGTAACACCATGAAGGCATTTGTCGTTTGTGTTGATTTTCAAGATATGGAACGATGCCATGTAGATATGTAAATGATCAAAGTTTCAGGTCCATTGGATTGTTGCTACAGGTCTCCCCACATGATTGGTCGCGGAGGAATCAACTCCAGTATACGGACTCTGGTGTAGCATAGTTAACTTGCAGTCTGTGCAATGAGGTGTTCCCCGTCAAACATGCCTCGACGACAGAGAAGAGCACGCTATCAACAACTGTCGCCGTTTGTGAGGGCTCGGATAATTGGGCTGTGTGAGTCTGGATTATCGCTAAGGACTGTCGCTGCACATGTTGGCCGACAGGCATCCATGGTACAATATGTATGGCAGAAGTGGTCAAATGAAGGAACACATACTCGTAGACCGGGTACAGGCCCAGCGCGACAGACAACTGTGAGAGAGGATCGCCGCATCATTCGGATTGCCCGGATGGAACCCCATGCAACAGCAGCGCAAATTCGAGCAGCTGTGGCACCCCACGTTACACAACAAACAGTTAGTAATCGCCTGCGTGCAGCTGGCTTACGATCCCGTGTCCCTGAAGAAGGTGTTCCATTGACCCCACAACAGCGACGTGTAAGGCTGGCCTGGTGTCGAGAACGATCGACGTGGGTCGACGAATGGCATAGGGTTGTCTTTAGTGATGAATCGCGCTTCTGTCTTGCCCGCAGTGATCGCCGGAATCGTGTGCGCCGACGTACCGGGGAGAGGGGCCGCCCAGACCTTATTATCGAGAGGCACACTGGGCCAACACCAAGCATTATGGTCTGGGGAGCTATTGGCTTTAATGTGAAATCACAATTAGTGCTTGTTGAGGGCACTATGACTGCTCGACAGTACGTTGATAGGGTACTCAATCCAGTGGTTGTCCCTATGATGGCGAACATTGCTAATGGGATGTTTCAGCAGGACAATGCCCGGGTTCACACTGCACGCATCTCCAGAGAAGCTCTCCAAGACATCACAACCTTAGAATGGCCCGCCAGATCCCCGGACCTCAGTCCTATTGAGCATGTGTGGGACATCATGGGTCGACAACTGGCCAACTGTCCTCAGCCACCCACAACTCTGGAACAACTGACCCGTGCAGTGCAGCAAGCATGGGCCACAATTCCTCAGGAAGCTATCCAGGGCCTTATTGACTCTATGCCTCGACGAATTCATCAAGGTATTGCAGCTCGTGGTGGGCATATCCTGTATTGATTGTTGTCCTAACTTGCGGTCAGAGGGACCTGAAAGTGTAATCGTCAAATCGCAACCGAACACTCGTCCTGCATGTTCAATTGCAGCAATGTAGCACCATTCCTTCTGGGTGTTGCAATTTCCATTTTCTTCAGTGTATATACAGTACTTCGATTTTGGACAATTTTCTTTATATGCTATCCCCCCCCCCCCCCCTCTTTCGTTCTTCCCAACCATGCACACTAGTACAAAGTAGTATAACTTCTTGCCGTCATGTTTCTAATAACAAGAATAAAGATGATCCTTCAAAGTTCACGTGGTCATTTAAATTTGGAGGGTTATTATTCTTCGCAAAATTAAGCATGTTTCATACCTATTCATTCCAATTCTCACCTATGGACTTGAAACATCTACCCTACTCAACAAGGCTAATAGTAAAATCCAGGCAACAAAAATGAAATTCAACAGAACAATGAACCAGAGGACCAGGAAAGATAAGATTAGGATTGAAATTAACAGGCAGGTAGTTTGTATCAAAATACCTGTCACTGAACTCCTAGGGAGACGCAGATTTTAGTGGTTTGGACACGTCATGAGAATGGACAGAAATAGAACACCAAGAAATTATCTCGACAGAGAAGTGAGAGGACGGAGTCCGGTAGGAAGGCCAAGAAATCGATGGATAGACACAGTGAAGTCTGAGGTTAACAAACGGAATGTAAAAAGGGAAGATGTAGAAGAACAGAACAGAAACTCTACTCTGACCGAAAGAAATGGCAAGCGCTTGTATAACACACCCGGGAAACTGGAACTGAAAAATGATGATGATTATTCTTCGCAATATGTATTTCGATCGATTCCTTGATGGCTAAGTAACTGTGTTCGCATATTCCTGCCTGTCTACCGTGTTCGTTGTAACGTGTGTCAAGTCTCCTTCCACTCTATCCATTGACGGAAGTTGTATCTACTTCTAATTTAAATTTAAGCATGAAGAATATATCTGAGGCTGGAATGATTTTACAAAGTAGTGTATGTTATCGATTTTGGAGCTTTCTCATTACTACTGTAAGCCATTTAATTCACCCAACACAGTATAGACAAAGGTCCATATACTGTATGATTACAACCGGTCTTAGATGTGAGATAGGACCCTACATCACTGTCGGCCTGAGACCTTGGCTTTCTGGGATCAAGCACAATGTGCATTCTCCTCAAATAACATGTTTTCTTAATTATTACTTCCCATATGCATTTATTGCCACATCTAGTTGTTAGGATTGCGGACTTACTTTGTTTAGCAGTGCGAATAGTGGGGACCCTTCTAAAAACCTGTGTTCGTTCAAATTCGTCGGATTATCTTTCTTGGCTAGATATTTCTATGGAGCCGTTAATTTCGAGAGCTCGGCCCCTTGCCTCATGGTGGTAGTGTAGTATACATCGGCTGCTCAAAGAAAGTTGCAATATCTGTCAAAAACCACCCCCTGATACCTGTCAGTATTCTGTTCAGCCTGCAAGATTACAATGTCTGTTTCTATGTTCGTGATGCGATGGCTGTTGTGGTGCATGCGGTTGTAGATAGCTGGATGTTTGTTGTGTTTGCTTGCATTTTTGTATTTCTTATATCATGTTTCGAACTGTCTTCCACTCTGCCCAACAACTATAGCTGTACTAAGAAAGGAAAAACAAAATAACAGTTTTGCCATGCTAGATATGGGGGTAACAGTAACGAAGACATTCAACTGGAATACTTGTACCATATCTTCAATAAACCAAGGCCGTCATTATGGCAGAATTAAATAGTTTAGATGTACCCAATAGTATGTTTTCTATGAAATATGGCTGTTTACGCTTGGTGGATACCGAGATTGGACTATAATAATTGAAGAGATCTTGAATACAAAATACATGTTAGAAAGACTCTAGACCTGGGCAAAACAGAGGCATGCCACAAAACTGAGACAGATATAGATAGGTAGGAATGCGAGGTGAGACAAGACAATGGGAAGGGGAAAGATAACGAGCAGGGCAGGCTTTATCTTTAATATCAAACATTATTATAATAATAGTAATATACTTAATATTGATTTACAAGATCAGTCTTTTTTATTTAAACTACTAAAACAAAAATGTACATATTGTAACTTAAATACCTTAACTGACAAATATGTAGACATGGATTTAATAGCCTGGGTGTAAGGGGTCTGATAATGATTGCTTGACGATCGAAACTAATCATTCAAGTGAATTTATTACTCATGTAATTTTTATCAGAGTTAGGGCATAACACCTAATACAATTGGGTGCAATAGCATACATTTTGTGTAATACTCGTATATCCATGTAAACATATTTGAAATATTTGCCTTCATAATCTGTATTTCTTCCAAGTTCAGATTTTTTACACACATAACCTACCTTTGAAGACAGCGGTATATCCAACTGTGCATATTCAAAAATATTACCACAATTCTATCTTCCCCTCATCAGAAAGTTAATATTGCACCCTGACTATGCATGCGTATTGTGTATTTGCCTCAGCAAGTCTATTTTAATCTCTAGCTTAATAATGTCACATCTTCATATAAATGTAATTTAAGAGGTGCCTTGTGTTCCAGGTGGCTTTGGTTAATCCTAAAGATAAACATGTGGACCTGGGAGTAGTTTACATTGGCCGCTCAAAGAAAGTTGCAGTACCTGTCAAAAACCTCACCCGGATACCTGTCAGTATTCTGTTCAGCCTGCAAGATTATCTGCCTCCTCCCAAACGATCAGCCACTTCAGAAGCTTTGTCTAGGGTTCACACTGCTCCTCCTTCCAGTCATTGCCTCAGCCTTGATGGCGAGGCCACCAAAAATCAGCCTGAAATTCTTGATATAACACCGAAAACTCCAGTACAGCTCATGTGCAATGGAATAATTGATGCAATCATAGATTTCTCTCCTGTTGCCAGAAGGAAGCAATTCTCTGAAAAGGTAGGGTAAAGATGGTAATGATATTATGATGCTGAGGAAAGGTAAGACTATTACATTCACCACGATGTGGTGTACTAACTATGATAGTCATGAGTTTTATTGCCAAAAATGTCCGTAACTTTGATAATGAGGATGCTCTGATTTCATTTTCCTATTGTGCACAATATGCAGTGTTTTGAAAATTATGGACATGTTGACTTTTGAGAACAATAGTACTATAGTTGGAGTCTCTTTACTTTAAACCACTAAAAGCAGCTAATTTATTCTTTGAAGGAATTTTATCTGAGATCATCCTGCCAATATAGATATTTACTTTCATTATTGTCTTAAGAACACGCTAAAATATCGTAGCATAACGGAAGATAAATATTATAGATGCCATAATATTGAGCCAATCATTGCAGTAATAGGTCATCATCATCATCATCATCATCATCATCATCATCATCTTCTTCTTCATCTTCTTCTTCTTCTTGACTGGCTGCATGGCTCAGCGGTAACGTTCTCGCTTGCTGTGCCCTAGGTTGCAGGGTAGAATCCTGGTGCAGCCGGTTAGCATTTGAGGGTGCGCAAATGTGATCAGTAGATTTACTGGCATGTTAAAGATCCCCTGGGGGCTAAATTTCGGCACTCCGGCATCTCTAAAAGCCACAGTAGGGACGTAAAACCAATAACATTATTATTATTCATAATCAACATCTTCCTTCCAAGTATTGGGCCAAGTGTATTGTTACGATCTTGAATGTTCCTTCCATCGCTTCATCGGATGTCCTACAGGCCTTGTTCCTCTGGGTTGGTAGCGTGGCAGTGGCGGCTGGTAGCAAGGTTGCAGTGTTGCACAACAACCAGATGTTTTGAATTGAGAAAATAATACCGTAATAATAATTGTTTAGCAATTATAACCTATGAGTTTCCTTTTATTCATAGTTTTGTTCTTTAATAATTCACTGTGTACTGTTTGAGAAAGCGAAACGCACGCCATTTGGTCGTTGCCAGGCTCGAGCACCGACCAGATCTCAATAGTGGTGGGTGTTTGCAGAGATACTAGACTGAGTAAGTCCTATCCCAACAGTTAACTCGGCTGGTTTTCGCCCGCCGATTGCAACAAGGGAGGAGAAGGGCAGCCGATGCCATCCGAGTTGTTTCCTTTACTGCTGATACAGTTGTCTCGCAATGTAATTTGCGCGTGAGTGCGACATATGTGGTTCTTTCTCGACCATGTGTATAGGTTACGCTGTTTTGTTCTTGTGAAATTATTCAAATATAATCCATTTAATCCCGAAGTGAATGTGATGTCTGGACTGCAGCATTCATGGCAAATGAACTACATCAGTTATACCACACACGTGTGTACAGTCTTTAATCCCCCCTCCCCTTGCCCCTCATTCCCCCTCGCTCTTAGTGAAAATATTGCAACACCCTGAGAAATTATTCGCTAGTCGCCACTGTAGAGTTATAGTTAGTTATTGTTTTAAGGGGCGGACCCTCACTGTAGAGTAATATCTCCTTTGGTAGTCTTCCAGAATCCATCCTATGCATGTGACATTTCCAGTTTTCCTGGTAATCATAGATGTAAGTGATGATAGATTTCACCCTCAAATTCTTTAGCACTTGCTTATGATCCGATTTTGTAGAGCCTGCTGTTCGTCTCATGAATTTCAATTCACAAGTCGAGAGATGTCTTGAGATCTTAGTGTCCATGCCTCGCTGCTGTAGCAAATGGTTGGTCTGGCCAAGGTGTTATAAAGACTTACGCTAGTGTGTTTTTGCACATAGTAGATGGCACCCCACTACCAAAGGCTTCACATCTCCGATACCTTGGTTCCATTGTGAGACCTGATGGTGACACAGTCTCGGATGCCCGTGCAAGAGTGAATGCTGCATGGTGAAGTGGTGCCAGGTCACAGGCGTTCTCTGTGACCGTAAGATCTCTTTGCGCCTCAAAACTAGGATCTATCAAACAGTCGTCCGCCCTGTTGCTTTGTATGGAGCTGGATGCTGGCCTAATACAAAGAAACATGAACAAGCCTTGCACTCAATGGAGATGCGGATGCTACGCTGGTCCTTGGGAATTAGGCTACACGGCTGGATCATATTAAGAACGAAGACGTCCGCAATACTCGTGGAATTACGCCTATTCCAACCAAAATGAGGGAGACTCGGTTGCGTTGGTACGGGCATGTAGCCCGAGCAAATACAGAGTCCATTGTAAGGAAGTCGCTTGCTCTCGAGCCTGATGGACAAAGACCGCCAGGACGACTAAAAAGGCGTTGGATGAATACCCTAAACGACGATATACACATCGTAGGTCTTCGTCCTATAGATGCAGCAAACCGCAACAAATGGAGAGCGAGGTGCAGAGTGGTGGACCCCAAAATATAATTGGGAACAATGCCAGGAAGAAGAAGTTGGTTTCATGATGTGATTTATAATTCCTATTGTTCTGCAGATACCGTATATCCACTTCCCCTTGGAAAGATAATTTGTAGGGTATACCAGATAATTGAATTCATTTACTCTTTCTCAAGTTTTATTATCTAAAAAGATTTTACTTGGGATAGTATCCTTCCCTTTAAAAGCCATTATTTTATTTTATTTATAGACGAAATGATGAATTTAAATGAGGTCTTCTGGAGATTGAAAATTGACTGCTGTAGATAATCCTCTGACATTGCTACCTGGGCAACACATAGTATTGAAAATATCACTGACCTTCAATAAGCATTAAATTATAGGTTATGTTATTGCTTTCTTATCTCGCTAACAATGCGAACATTGGATACCGACTGATGTCACAAAAAGACAGGTGACTATCATGTAACTGCTAACTTTCAAGTTACATTACCCGTGATAGTTTCAGTGTCGGCGAATGTGGAGACTTTTGAATATGAGTGGCAAAAGTGAATACAATCAAATAAGTTATGTATAAGCTTAAAAATCCTAAGTGGTAATCATTTTAAGGGACCTTGGTCTAAACAATCTTAGATACCGGTATGGCATCAACTTTACTAATAGGCCTATGACCTTATTCATCAATTTATGTTACCTTCAGACTTTTCTTCCTTGGTGTGTAAACACATATTAGGCCTGCTGTATAATTCCTCTGAAAGAGCCTATGGCTCTTTGAAATTAATTGAATAAATCTTATCTAATCTTAAAAAAAACCTGCATTAACCTAAAACCAAGAAATTATACTATAACCACCACGTTTGTAGCGATGGGGGATAAATTCTAAGGTTACATTATTTTAGTAACTTCTTTAAGTTGATACACACTATACAAAAGAATGAGCTACCCCAGGGAATACTTTAGCTCTCTTCTTATTTATTATTCTCTCCAACAATCGCCCTCCTACAGAGCATGATGGAAGAATTCTGTAAACTGATAACTGGCTTTTGGTTTTTCATGGCAGATACTTTGAATAGTATTGAAATAATTTACTGATTTGTGTTGGGTAAATGGGGTATCCATTCGGTGGAGAGTCAGTTTGAGCCAAACCCTGCAAAGAGACAACTGTTTGTTCAGAAACTATTCGCCTTTTAAAGTACGAGTGCCGATGGCCAACGGGGAAACTAGGCTATTCTTTGTGTACTTGTTTCACGCTGTCGCCCTGTTACCCTTACGAAATAATTAGAAACGTGCCATTCTTAATTTGCCATTTTTATTTTTTCCTCTTACGATTCACTTTATAACTTCTGTCTAACACAAGTAGCGCACGCGATGCTGCTTGGCTTATGTGTAGACTGCACTCCATAATCGCTATGTTGCCTGCTCGTCATAAAAGGCTCCAGTTGCTATTATCAACAAACGCAGGTGCAGCAAAGTTCAGCGGCACTCGTATCTTGAAAGGTTTTAATAACTGGCTACTTTGGTACCGTACCGTACTCAATGTACGGATCCCCTGGATGTATTGCTTACATGGAAACATCAGTTGTTTTTTTTTCGTGTGGTCTCCTCAGAGACCTAGTGCAGGTCTTTCTATTCGACGCCCGTGGGCGACCTGCGCGTCGGGATGAGAGATGGAATTGATTAAGGTGAATGAAATTGGAGAAGGATGTGGAAGGAAGCGGCCGTGGCCTGTCAGAAGGTACCGTCCCAGCATTTGCCTGGTGTTGAAAATGGGGAAACCACGGAAAACCATTTCAAGGACGGCCGACGGTGGGGTTCGAACCCACGCGTCTACCGAGTCAGCAGAGAGCTTGGCCCCATGACCTAACACTGCGCTTTAGCCAGCGTAGCCACTACTGTCGGTAACATCAGTTTAAACAGTGTTTCTTAAAAGAATATTACATAATTAATGCACTATTACTAAAAATTTCAGAGTTTAGAATGTGCAAGAATTTAATTCTATATTTCTTTATCATGTAAGTATATGTAAAAAAATACCTTTCTGCTTTCTTATGGTAATCATAATTACTTCGATTGTACAAATGAGTATCCAGTCACCAATGCTTATAGCCTATAAGTCTGATACTTATCCATCTCTTCATATGAATTGTCCAGTTCAAAATATACTAAGTTCATAGAGCAGCAAACTACCTTTATGTTACGGTACATGCACTTCTTGGCAAACTTTTGAAATCCAGCCGATCTCTTCATCTTTGTTAAATAATGTACCATAGGTTTTTTTCTCTCTTTCTTTCTTTCTTTCTTTCTTTCTTTCTTTCTTTCTTTCTTTCATTCTTTTTTCTTTCTTTATCACTACTTCTGTGAATGAGATACTTGAAAATGCCTATTTGGATATGTACAATAGGAAGTTGCCATATTCTTAATTTCCTGCTCTAATGGACTTTGGTGTTTCAGAACTGGGCAATTGAGGCTGAATTTGATTTCCATGGAAATGTTTCCTCTGCTTCACAGGTTAACATGCATGTTAATGGAAGAAGTTTTCCTCTCTGCATTGTGAAAGGAACTTGTATTGGTCCTGAGTTCTACTTTGATCGATCTTATATTCCATTTGGCCCCGTTATAGAAAACTGCAGATCAACTATTAAAGTGCTTCTGTGTAACACTGGAGATATTGGTTCCAAGTTAGTATCCTCTTTTCTAATCAATATCATTAGTAGTACCGTAATTAATGAAAATATTTTAATTAAAGAGAGAGAGGGTTTTGAATTTAAACTTGACAATTTTTATAGCATACGATATTTCATACAGTAACAACTTAATATGATATGCGATGTTATTTTTTTGGTGGTGGTGATTATTATTTTAAGGAATAAAACAAACAAATAGGATATCTATCCCTAAACTTTGTTCCTTATCTCCTATCACAGGCAGAGTTGTGCATTAAGTTCAAGTAGATACATTTTCAATTTCTTATACATATTGTATTGCATTGACTTTTTATCTACTCAGGGCAATCTGGGGGCTTTGGGAAAATTTCATCATTTAAAATAAATAAATAAAAAAATAAATAACTTTCTATATGGTATTTTAGAACTAGAATAACGAAAATTGGTGGTAAGGTAGAAACCTATGTAATATCGCATGCCCAATCAAAATAACAGTGACTCTAATTTTCAAGAAGGCGCATTAATTAAACATAATAGTGAAACATTCAGGTTGTAAATTGCGCAATTAAAAAGAAACTTAGTAAGAAAGTAGTACCATATAAGGGATCTTGCTGAAATTTTGATCTAGAAACTTATTTCCATCCCCAATTAGTAATATCAAGACTTTGGATCTGCTCTTGTATTCTCGTTATTGTAGTTCTAAAATACCATATAGAAAGTTATTTATTTATTTATTTATTTATTTATTTATTTATTTATTTATTTTAAATGATGAAATTTCAGGATGGCCACGGTGCGCTATATCAATGTGATAAATTTATCATTAACGCTACTGACGCTCCTTATACCTACCTCTTCTACCAAGTTTCGCCTTAATTCTGAAAGAACATCCTGAGTTACTAATTTGTTTACTTTAGATAGTTATTAGTTAGTTTTTGTTGCTTTAATGGGTGGAACAGTGAGGTCATCGGCCTTTTTTGTATACTCTAACAGTACGCCCAGCCGCCATCTTGAATTTATAGTCACTGTTCTTTTGCTTTGGACATACGAAGCGACTTATAAGGTTCTATTTTATTACACAATTTTGTTATTATAGCTCTAGGATTTATTTGGAAAATTAAAGATGTCCACTGTGCATTTTATTCAGTGTGATAATCCAATGACTAATGCAATTAAGAGAGCTCGTATGTGATAGTCACCTCTTGGCAAGATTCGTCTTAATTACCCAATTTTATTCTGAGTTATCAATTTTAATGTTCTAATAGTTTGCACCACCGCCATCTTGAATGTACCGAGAGTCTGTTCTCTTATCTTGGTCATATAAAGTCACATTTACAGTTTTCATTACAAGTAGCTCTTAAGCATTGAAAGTTATTTATTTTTATATTTTATAATTTCAAGATGGTGGTTGCGCGCAATATTCTCGCTCATATAGTCATAACATTGGTAACAGAGGATCCTTTGGGGTTGGGTTCCTTACACCAAAACAAGAAAATATAGTTCATATACATATGTCCCAAAATCCTTCGTTTTGATTAAAGTTCAAAATGTTCTTAATGAAAGAACATTAAAAGTCACACATGAATCTGTTTTTGACTTTGACATTGTCAGCCTGTTGGGAAGTGTTTAACAAACTCATATCAAACTCTCGAGATGTCCTCCTCTTGAGTCAAGACACGCATGCACTCGTTGAATCATGGACTGTCACACCGTTTCAAATACTTCCTGACGGTGTTGAATGGTTTCCCAAGCTTCTATGACACATCGACCAAGGTTTCTTCATCCGGGATGTCTGGTGTATACACCAATTGTTTAAGGTGCCCACAGAGATGAAGATCCTAGGGATTGAGGTCGGGGGAACATGCAGGCCATGGAACTGGTCCTCCTCTACGTATCCATCTGTTATGGTAGATACAGGCCAAAGCATCTCGAACAATAACATTAAAATGTGCTGGACCCCGTGTGGGTGTGGGTTAGAATACACCTACGGTATGCTCTGCCTGTCGTAGGAGACGACTGATAGGGCCGACAAGACCGACTGACATGACTGACTTTGATTTGGAAGACCCCATGTGGATGGGGAGGGCAAAATTCAAAAGTGCCTAAATTTATTACAAGACTCACACTACTACAGACGCCACAAAATAATTCCAACCACACACACGTATACAGGGCTGAGACCACAATGCCCAAACTTCTAACTGATGCAACAGGAACTGTAGTCATTATGTGAACTGACCACTCATGGTATAGCACCTAGTGTCCTTGGTTGTCGCCCAGGAGGTGTAGGTTCAATTCCCGGCTCTGCGAAGAAATTTTAATTCTAGTGGAAGGGCTGGAACGGGGTACTCTCAGCCTCGTGAGGCAAAATTGAGAAGAGGAGGGTTCGATTCCCTCCTCAGCCATCCTGGAAGTGTTTTTCTGTGGTTTCCCCACTTCTACTTCAGGCAAATGCTGGGATGCTTCCTAACTTTAGGCCAAAGCCGCCTCCTTCCCAATCCTATTCCCTGTTTACTAATACACACACTAGTAAAGCCAACACAATAACATAGGTTATCAGACAAATTCCACACTCACCCAAATACACAGCGCTAATATAACCACGATGTCGCAGCCCCTAAAGTAAGCAAACTCTGAGCAACCCTGATTTTCTACTCCTCATTGATATTCCTTGTTCAATCCTGAAGTACTGGTACATCTTATATAATTTTCTGTCATAGATTTGAATGGATTGTTGGTGAGTGGGCTGAGAACTTCACGATTATTCCTATGAATGGTTACTCTTCCCCAGACTCTATTGTCACTTTCACAGTTGAATTTAGTCCGAAGAAACGGCAGCACATACGGAATATGGTATGTTGGCCTAAAAAGGTTAAATGACTCAAGATTATTTAACTGCTTTCACATAGACCCATTTACCTACTGTTTTTGTTGAAATATATTAACCACCTAAGAGCTGTATAGTTTTATGAGGAAATGTTTCAGTAAATATGTCTGTTGTTTTATTTCCCTTGATTGCAGGCAGAATGCAATATTGAGAGCTTTAATACACTCACCCTGGTACTTGCTGGAAGCTGTGTGGCAATACCTCCCCCTACTGACACACTAGTGTTTAAAACTCCTGTCAGGCAGCAGGACAAAAAGATTATTCAATTAACAAACAGGTATGCTTTTACTATTTATTTCGCAGACATGCTTCTGTGTTATTTGTATTTGATATGTGTAATTAATTACAGTATTGACATGCTATTGATTCATAGAAATGACTTTTAGAGTACTGTATAGCCCCTTACAAAGCAGATATTCAGTACTTTAAAGCTCAAGATTATAAAACAAGACTGTCATTGCTTCAAAGTATGTCCGCTTTGAGGAAATTAGTTAGTTATTGTTGCTTTAAGCGTGGAACAGCAAGGTCTTCTGCCCCTACCGCTTTGAGGGTGGTTGTACTCTAAAGCAGGACTGCCCAACCTACAGCCCGTGGGCCGGATATGGCCCGCGAGACTATTTTTTCTGGACCGCGCCGTGTCACCAAAACTTTGAAACAAGTTCCAGTCGTCGCACTAAACTAAATTATCATGAACTTTATTTCATAATTTGAATAATAATTGTGTCAAATGAACATAAATACCCACTCTTTGTCATTCATGCTGTACGAGTGTGTGGAATATCATTGTTCTTCTATTTTAAGGGATTTATAAAAATATTTAAGTTTATTTTTAGTGTATTATTTTTTTATCCACTAAAAATAAATATAGAAAATTGCAACAATACTAATAAAACTAACCTCAGAGAACCACAAAACTCACCATATGGCAACTATATTTTTTAAAAAATTCCGTACCCCTCAAACCCCTCGGAGTGTCATGGCCGCAAGGTCCCCCAACTATTTACAATGTCACCCTTAGTTAAAAAAGATTGGGTACCCCTGCTCTAAAGTAATCAGTGAATCTAAAATTCTCAATGTCTGGTACGTACTATGCCCATTAGACTGGAGGTGGTGCTATAATTTGAGGATTAAGTCATAAAGTCATGCAACGTCAACTCATGAAAGATACATGCATCATCGAGAATAGTGGAAAGAACCTTATCTCGGGTTGTTATGGCATGAGGTATAGGTTATGTTAGCTAAATACAATGCTGCACATTGCTTGGGAACAGATGTAAAGTAAATACATATATAGTAACACCATATATAGTAACAGAATTCGCACAAACCATGGAGTGTGTAAGGACTTACTCTACAAGTGGAACAAAATTCCCGATCCTGCATGTGTTTGTGGAGCGACACCCCAGACCAAGACTGCCCAGCCTACGGCCCGCGAGACTATTTCGTCCGTCCCGCCGCTCCTTTTCCGCACCCTGTCGCCAAAACTTGGAAACAACTGAAGCCAACTGAAGAAAGCAGTGTGCGTGCACCCCTACCCAAGGTCACTGATGAACATTGAAAATCCTTATTAATGATTGGTAGCCTACAAATAAGTTCGATCCTAAGTAGAGAGAAATTTTAAATCTGGTACAAAGTTTTCCAGTCGTCGCACTAAACTAAATTATCATGAACTTTATTTCATAATTTGATTAATAATTGTGTCAAATGAACATAAATTTGTCATTCATGCTGTATGAGTGTATTGAATATCATCGTACTTCTATTTTATAGGGATTTATGAAAATATTGTTTTTAGCGTTTTATTTGTTTATCAACTATGGTATAAATAAATATAGAAAACGGTAACAATACTAAGAAAAATTAGCTCGGACAGCCACAAAATTCACCATATTGCACCTATATTTTATAAAAGAATCCATACCCCCAAACCCCCCGGAGTGCTGTGTCCCGCAATTATTTACAATGTGGCCCTAATTTAAAAGAGGTTGGGTACCCCTGCCCCAGACCATACAACACATTGTGCAACAGTGTAGTATTACGTCATACTCAGGTGATTTAAAGGATTTTCTCTTGTTGACTCCAGATGCTGTCAAGTGGATAGACAATTTAAATTTTACATTATAAGTGCCAATTTTATTGTGACTGTAGGTTACACTAATATTCTCTGTATTGCTTTTATTGTTTTAATATCCTAGTATTTTTGCTGGTATGTATTCTGAATATTGTTGTGTTTTACAATGTGTTGCCACACGCTAAATAAATAATAACACCAAATTAAATTTAGTAACTTATAATTATTCCCAGAAAACTATAACTGATTTACCCCAAATGAGTTAAATAAGAATTAAATAAACCAACCTAAAAATAAACTATCTCTACCAAAATTTCCTTTGCGCATTCTAATATAAATAGCTTGTCTCGTTATGTTGGGGTAGCGTGCCTGGCTCGTACTCGGAGGCCCTGGGTCGATTCCCGGCTCCATCATGGATTTTAGAAACTGATGAGAGGGCTGGAATGGAATGCAGTCAGCCTTGTGAGGACAACTGAGTAGCTGACTGACAGTGAGGCAGCGCCCTAGTCATGGTGGTTAACATCCGAGTGGACCTGAAATTCTGACCACGCATCACCCCATAATCTCCTTCAGTATTTAGATTGCTCTCTTGGCGCTCCAGATCTAATGACTCTGCAGGATGGACGCTACGATCTGAACACTTGCCCGCTGGACACGAAAAAACCTGGTCAACGTGGAAGACCTTCAACAGGCTGCGCACAGGAGTGGGAAGGTCAAAGACAAATTTGAAAAAGTGGGGATTTGCCTGTGACTCGACTTTGTGTGAGTGTGGTGAGGAGCAGACTATGAGTCACCTCCTAGTTTGCGGGCTGTGTCCCATCACATGTTCTCCACGGAATCTGATGGACGGAACTCCTGAAGCTTGCGAGTTTGAAAAATTCTGGTCTCATTATTTGATTTGAGTATGAGTGCGTGTATAATATAATCAATTATGCAAAGTATACAGGGATTTCATGGTTTTCTTACAGTACCAAATGTAATTTTTCTATTGTTTTATGATGTATGTTCTCTGACACGATTAAATTAAATCTGCAGGCCAAATGGCTGGGCAGCGGTCGCTTCTTAGGCCTAGGCCCTTCATGGACTGTAGCACCACAGTTTTTTTTTCTTTTTTTAAATTTCGTCATATTATTAAATTATGTAGTCACTGCACAAATATTAGTTCAAGGGTGTTAAATATTTAGGTACATTCCATCCATATGCTTTTTATATTGGAGGGGCGTGGTGGCACAGCGGTCAAGCTGTTTGTCTCTCACCACGGTGGACTGGGTTCGATTCCCGGTCAATGCATGTGAGATTTTCAAAGTTAAATGCCATGTCCTGTGGTTCGGTTTCCACGTTAAAAGGAGGTCCCGTGGCTCATAATCGCGAGATTAACGGTCAAGTAAAACTACAATCATCATCATCATCATGGCACCCTGGAAGCCACCCAGCTATGATTGACATGAATACCTCACAAATGAGATGGAATTGAGGTGCAGAAATGCCATGCACCGTGGTCTACATTATTCTACGAGAAGGAAGTTAGAGTAGCAACGAAACTCTCCCAACATTGCTCAGTACTTAGACCAACCTTGATGTAGGAAAGTAGGAACTCGATAGACTCAGGATATCTCGTACATAACCCATATGTTACTGATATGAAAGTAGCTCGAATAATTGCTGGGAAAAATAGATGGGAGCAATGGCAGGAAGGAACTCGTAATGAAGAAATAAAGGCTAAGTTAAATTTGAACACTTTTGATGAAACTGTTCGTATGAGCTTACTGATTGATAATTGTTGTTTTAAGGGGAGGAACTACGAGGTCATCTGCCCCTCTTAACACAGATTAAAGAATACAAATTTGGAATTGAATTTAAAATATAGAGGTGGACACCTAATTTTGAGCCTACGGAAGGGGTCATGTGATAAGAATGGGGGAGGAGAGATTACCTAAGAGGTTCACGTGCTTTGTTACAGAGGGTAAGAGAAGCAGAAGTAGACCTAGAAGGCGATGGTTAGATTCATGCATGGGTACCTCAAGGCAAAAATTTATAAGACTGTAGTTCCTTCTAAGTGGAAGAACGTAAGCCCTATGATGTAGAAACATGGGCAGATGATACACAGTATGGATAAGCAAATACTTAGGTGAACTCTCTGATATATTAGTTATGACTATGTGAAAAATGAGAATGTTCAGTAAAGAATCGGTGTAGCCTCGATTGTCCCGAGTGAAGAAAGCTAAACTTTGATGGTAAGATCATGTCATAAAAAGTGAATACCATAATGTGGCAGAAATGGCCCTCCAATTTGACCAGGGAGGACACTAGACAAGTGGAAGGCCTGTGAAGCAATAGATAGACAATATCAAGGAAGACATGTAAGATCTAGACTTCAATCCTTAAGATACCAATCACAGATCAAAATGGAAAACATATAGCAGAACAGTAGAAAAGGAGAAGAAGAAGAAGAAGGAAGTTTGCACTTTTATGTGACCATTAATCTTGCGATCATGAGCCACGGGTCCTCCCTTTTACGTGGAATCCGAACCAGTTCGAAAATCTCACATGCATTGACCGGGAGATAAACCCGGTCCTACTTGTTGAGAAGCAAACCGTTTGACCGCTGCGCCACCAAACCCCCAGAAAATTAAGAACATGGGTGCGAACAGAGAGGGCTTATTATAATCTTTAAAAATATACTAAAATTAAGACATCCATTAATACGTTAGTAGAGAACCTACTGTATCTTCTTTTTTCCTTTAGCGTTTGTCCCGCATAGTGGCAGCGTCTACTGAGCGGAATCGTAGTCTCCATTTCCTTCGGTCTTGGGCCATGTTTGGATAAAGATTGACAGCCTTTAGGTCGTTGTGTACTTGTGTAGTGTATCGGCACACCGTTGCCTTGGTCACCCTAAACCTATAATAGTCATAATTGGCAATCTATCATAATTTAGTCTCTCAGTTATTGAGTGACTCAAGCTGAGCAATGCTGCATCATATGCAGCTGTGTAATAGAAATTTGGAATCACTCTGTATAATTATTTAAATACTTGTCTTTGCAGGAGTGGTATACTGTGGGAGCTGTTCCCAGCCTTCACTGGAGAGTACTTCACTGGAGATGAGACTGTTTCAGTTCCAGCTCAAGGTGTACAACCATATGAGGTGGTTTACTCACCACTCTCAATGACCACCCTAAATAAACACTCTGTAAGTTCATTTCCTCTTAGTATTTGACCTTGAACTTTTAGGTCCAATAAATCTTATTTTCAATGGTCAAATCAAAATCGAAATATCTAGTTCCGTTTTGAGAAATTCAAAAACCTTCTTTCCAAAAATTGAAGAAAATCAAAGAATAGATTTAAACAGCCAAACTTTTTTCATTTCAATCTGTAAAACAAGTTCCATTTCAAAAACAAGCATTCTTTAGCATGATTTTTCACATTTAAGCTGGAAGTAATTTCATTTTGAAATATAGAGCTTTTAAAAACACGCATTTTGACACTTTTTCGGGTCTTCTAGCTTTTCAAATTTTGGCACAATTGTCAAAACAGCTTAACTTTACGTTTTTGCTAAACTGGAAATAAATCATCATCATCATCTGATATCCACTCCAGTTGCCCGGGTGTGGTATAAGAGTGCTCTCCATTTCTGTCTGTTCATGTACCACTCTTCTCTCAGGACTGTATCCCAGTTGACTCCTCTTGCTCCTATATCCTCTTTCACTTGCTCCAGCCATCTCGTCGTACAGGTCTTCCTACCAGTCTTTTTCCAACCACCACTGTCTGAAGTCAGTGTTTTGCTGTCCTACCATCGTCCATTCGTTTGACATGGCCAAACCATTTCAAACGAGCCCGTGTCACTCTTTCAAGGATGGGTACAGACCTACTTCTTCCCTTATTCTTTCATCCCTTACTCTGTCCTTCCTTGTTTTCTGGCCCATAGTTCGCAGGAACTTCATTTCTGCGGCTTGCAATTTGCTAACCACTTGTTTAATTGTTGCGCAGGTTTCTAAACTATATGTTATTATGGGGGTAGCGGCTTTGATGGCGTATTTGGTAGCATGCTGAACTGCTGTGCCCAAGATAGCGGGTTCAAACCCGGCCAAAGTCGTCGGATTTTTCAAGAGCATTAAAAATCCTTCAGTATGCCTTCCTTCGGAGGGGAAGTAAAGCCGGCGGTCCCGTGTCATAGATTTATGGCATGTAAAAGATTCTTCCACAGACAAAACTTGTGTGAAGCTAAATTTGTTATGTTTGATTTCGTCAGAATGCTCTATCAAAGTTCCAACGGTCACCACTAGGTATCATTGATATCTGGTAGCGAATGTTGGAACTACTTGAAATTGAATGAAACTTGTAGCTCACCCTTTAGGGTGTCCGCTGGAACCTGCTACAGATTCAGGCGAGCCGAACATATCCTCGGACACTCCCGGCACTAAAAGCCATACGACAAATACTGTACATAAATAAATTATGGTGGGGGGGGGTGAAGTATGATTGAAAGAGGATCTGTTTTGATCATAAGGGAACTGGAAATAAATAAATAAATAAATTTGATAACCTGTGCTATATTCCAGAGTAAAATAGATTCTAAAAAAAATCCAACTTGGGTCAGACATGCCAATGTCAGCCCTCATTAGCTTGACCCATGCCCTGGCTTGCTCCAGTACAGTGGACTCTGGCAATGATTGATCCATGATCGTATCGGTTGTAATCTTACACTCACCACACTATGAGTCATCTCAATGCCACCGTAGTGATGGTATTTTCTTGCCTCTGACAGCTACAATCTATCACAATGTTAGACTGCATTTTGGGGTAAATACCTTGACTCTGCTGACATGACCATTTTAATATACTGTACATGGATGATTTTAATGTGAAATAGAACAGGTGAGAAAGCAGCCTTTGTAGTTAAGAAGATACAAAGATACATTACACATTTTGATGATGATAATAATAATGTTATTGGTTTTACAACCTCTATCCGAAAAGTTCGGTGAATGGGTCTATATTAGAACGGATTGTTAGCTTACCTGAAACAGCAGTTACTGTCCTTCGAAGTAATCTCCGTGGATGGTTATGAACGTGTGGTTTTTCCCTGTCTTTTTTCCACACTCCCTCCAGGAGAATGTAAAATAGTACTTTAATTCAAATCTTGAGGCACCTACTCCAATCCAGACCCAATTACTCACTTTACTACATTCATTTCAATAACCCAGGTTACCTGATAAACATAGGTTGGTTGGTTCCTTAGTTTAGGGGCTGCAACAACGCGTTCATGTAGGCCCGTGTACTTTGGGTGTGTGTGTAGAATTTGTCTGATAACCGGTGTTAATTGTGATGGCTGTATTAGTGTGTTTTATCTGTGATTCAGGTAAGGACTGCATACGATTAATTTTCAAGTAGTTCCTACTTTTGCCACCAAATGCTACTGTCCACGACACCTATCTGCGGACTTGGCTACTAGATGCTATTGCAGCCAGCACCTAGCGGCGAACGTTGGAAATAATATAGCATTATCAATCTAACCTACATATTTTGGTTTCACACAAGTGTCATCAGTGGAAGGTTCTTTTTCATGGAACATATAGTTTTGTGAAAGTAAAATTAAAATAAATTCATTTTGGTAGTTGTTAGATGATCTCAATCCATGCCAATTTAATTGTACAAAAGAAAAAACATTTGGACACCTTTCAAATTGTAAATTAACCATTCTGATGGCATATCTGGCTTTATTTACATTCTTGTTAACCACCAAATGTTTGGTTAAATTATATGGCAATTTTCTTAAAAAGTATATGAATACTTTAAAGTGCTGGGTAGGATGAATAGTGCTGTGACAGAAACTGTGTTGGAGAACTATTATTCATTGCTACATACTGTACAACAAGATGGAATTAGCATCAGATTCTACCCAAAAAGTCATGTCACATCTCATCATTAAAGCTGTTTCAAAGGCATCGGGGCAGAACTGGGACTGTTGTATCCTATCCTAATATCTCCTCTATCTGTTCTTCTGACAATTCTGTACTTTGCATCATGGCTTAACTATTAGTTATTGCTACATTTTCTATTGCTACAAGATGGAATTAGCATCAGAACCTACCCAACAAGACGGTCATGTCACAGCTCACATCATTAATGCTGTTTCAAAGGCATTGGGCTAGAACTGTGACTTTTGTATCCTATTCTAATATCTCCTGTATCAGTGTATGTTCTTCTGGTAGTACTGTACTGTGCATCTTCACCTGGATCATCAGGAGTACTGTTCTGGTACTCCTTGGAACACTGGAGCATAGCTCAGGATCTTCTCAGCCTAATAATTTTGATCATCCCTCATTGGATAAAACAAAGTTTATAATAAGAATTGATTAAAATTAATGGAAACATCTGTATTGAAAAGCTCTAGATTCTTGATTAATACTGTATATCTTGCATCCAATTTGTAAAGGACATTTAAGTAGGATGTATTATTTTATTTTCTTGCATATGTATGGTAATGTCTTAGATGAGAATAAGCTTACTTAATTTATGAGTATGATAGGCTAACAAAGTTTATTATAAATGTTATTTAATGCACGATAATGTGTTGTATGTTTTTATTTCTTCCCGATTTCTTGATTGTTTTTTATAAAGCTCAAATTTGAAAGCAATAAAATAACACCATTTTATGCCAAAAAGGTATAGGCTAATACTAGCCTATTAGGTTAATCACAGGGCAGGCCTAATTTAGATAAGGCTGGGCTATTCAGTTATTAGGAAAGTAAAAAATATAACTTTTTGTTTTAAATTTGGTATATTGTTGTTTAAATGATATAAAGGAATTTTATTTTATTTTGGTCACATAAAATTTGAAACAACTTTTTGAATATTTTTAGAAAAACAAAATGAAAAATAAGTCGTTCAAGGAAGTACAAATGGATTCAGATGAATTAAACATTACAAAGCAGCACATTGAACGACGAGAAGAAATAATTATTTTTAAAAACAAATATACAAGACTTCCCTTACAAATTGTACAACGTAAGCAGTATGTCATATCTGAAGACGAAAGATCGACTCGAATGAAGAAATTCTGTGAAGGAAGAAAGATGTTGACGAAATAAGTTATGTTGTGGAAGATTTGATACGTAGGCTATTTGGTTGGATTTAAGTGCTCCAATGTGGGCATAAACTATACAAATAAATAAAAATTAAGAGGAATTTCATTAGGACCATTTTTTTTTCAAAATGTCCTTCAGAATGCTTCAGAATTCTGGTATTTATAAATTTAAAAATTAAGCCCTTCATTGTAGTTTACAATATATAACCTTTCATTTCATTTTATATTGGATTATGCTAGTTTTATTGTTATTTTTCAGGGCACTGTGTTCTTCCAGCTCCCAGAAGGCCAAGGCTTGCTGTACGAAATGGTAGGCACTGCAGAAGCTCCACATATTTCTGACAAGTTGTCCTATGAATTTACGGCCAAGAGCAAGCATACAGTAACAATACCAGTTGTCAACTGGTTGTATGTCATGCAGAGGTTTTGTGTTGACATAGATTTGATCAAACCTGACAAGTTTGATCCTGTGGTCACAATTGAAGCAAATAAATATATTGATGTTTTGGGGAACTCTGAAAAGGACTTCTTACTTCAGTTTTGTACCTTAAGAGAATGCAATTTGACTTACAAGGTAGGTAAATTGGTGCCCAATTATATTGTATTGTTATATTTGCTAGGTAATGTTTTCAAGTACTGGAGAAACACATTTGCAGAAATCTTTCTATAGTAAGAGTTCACAAAACAGGATGCAGTAACTTAAATAAATGGATTGCATTGCTCAGGCAGTTATCTAGCACCTAGATCATAAAATCCTGTCCTTGTACAGTTTACGCCACAATGTTTGGCCGGTCAGTCCCGGTTTCGCAGTCGTACAGAGGACAGTCTGCGAGCCTCACGCATGTGCAATTGACACGTGAGTATTCAGTTGCGTGGAAAGCAACTCATGTATCTATTACACATGCCTGAGGTTCACCAACTGTCCTGTGTACGATTGCGCAATCGGAGCTCACCGTCCAAACACCGTGGCGTGAACTGTGGATGATAATCATCACCACCACCCCCTTTTATTGTACCGGCATTTGCATTCTTATTTTTTCTCAAAGATATGAATGAAGATAAGTTACTGAGAAGACTGCAGTTTCTTCAAAGTATATCTAACCCTTATTATTTTTGATTCTGATCCCTACTTCTTCAGAGGAGTTAATGAGAGATAAAGTGAATAAACATTAATGAAACTGGGTAAGAAGCTGGAACTTGCAGTTGCTTTTACTTTAGGTATCGTAGAAACTGCCTTACACTTCACAGTTCCGAAAATGAACTGTATGTGAGCGAGTAATACAGAACAAAAATGCAATAAACTGATAGATCTAGCATACTGATAAAAAGAAATGTAAATATTATGTATTTTTATGTGCAAATTAGTGAAAAATAAGAATTTATGTATTTATAGAAAATATGCTTAAAATATATATTTACATAAAAATATTTATTTACATACAAATCCGAGCCCTAATTATCACTCTCCAGGACAGTATGCATACATGTGTAGACTAATACGAAGGAAGTGGGCATATCACTTGATGAAACTGAGGTGTTCATAGCCAAAGCCTAATGATAAGCTCCATCTCCTGGCAGGCCTTGCGATTGGTGACAGAAAAAATCTGCGGATTCAGAAAGATTTCAACTTGAAATGTTACTCTTTGGACCACCTCACAGACACCAAGCTACTCTCCAAAGATGGAAATGGAGGAAGGGTTTTTCACATTCCATTAAGATCTTGGAAGTAACAGTCTCTAACCGAACTTTTAAGTAGGTTACAGAGCCTGCTTGTATTTATTTATTTTTATTTTATCTGGTTGCCATCCATGGCCACTTATTGGTAGGCCACCGCAGAGAATCTTGTGTCTCGTGCCTTGAGATTCTTTGGTGGTGGTCAGCCAGTGGGTGGACCAGGTGGCCTTGCCAAATGGCAAGGTGTGCCTTGATCTTGATTCTTAGGGCAAGGTTGCCATGGGATAGTTGATGCCATTCAGAATGGTAGCTGTTTTTTATGAAATGTGATGTGGGAATTGATCTCTCTCATCTGGAGATTGCTGTTGGGAAATTGGTTTAAATGAAGAGAGATTATGTGATGTCTTTAGAAAAGGGTCTGGCAGTTGGTTATTTTTGGATTGAAGATTAAGACGTTGTGCTGGACAATGTACAAGAGATGCAGGTAGTGGAATCCTGCTTATATGTTGACAATCTGTGGAAGAGATTCAGGTAAATGGAAGCTGGCTTACATGTACATAAAAAGGTAATAAAGGCATTGTTTTACTTATATTCCTTGCGTGTCCAACGCTATATACACCCCGACGATTATAAGTATGAAAAGAGATTAGTTACATTAGGCACCTAACTGTGCTGTTGTTGTTGATTTTACCCGGATCAATAAGAAAGAAGATAGTTTAACGATTTAAAAAATCAATATATGAATAGAGTAGTTTCATTGGCACCCAACGTTAAGGAACGAATAAGGAAATAAGTTAAACATGGAAACTGAGATGATGGCCATGTTGAGGAGGCTCATGTATCTTAGCGACAAGTCTGAAGGGATGGAAGAAAGATTGTCAAGGAAGCTTGGTGAGGTCTTTGGTAAGGTCAGTGAGCATTTGTCAAAGAAGCTTGATGAGGTCTCGGAGCATTTGTCAGAGAAGCTTGATGAGGTCTCGGAGCATTTGTCAGAGATTATCCCAGACAGCCATGTTACTAGCCAGGTTAGTGAAGTCAGTGTAGAAGCCACTAATATGGAAACTAACCTAGGTGGTCAGATTGCTGTTCAGGAACAGAGCCACCCTGAAGTAGACGAGTTGGATGGTCAACAAGTTAAGTTGGAAGAGCAGACAGTGGAGAGCATATGCATCGTAGAAGAGAAAGTTGAGATGCTAGAATTTGAGTGTGTAGCTCTGAAGGAGGAAGAAAAAGGGAAGTTGGAAGAACAGAGAGTGGAGAGCATATGTGTTGTAGAAGAGAAAGTTGAAATGGTGGAATCTGTGAGTGTGTCTGTGAAGGAGGAGAAAGAGGAGAAGAAATGTGAAGTACGTGATGCTAGGGGGCATAAAGAAGTGGAAAAGATAAGGTCAAGGAAGCTTGGTGAGGTCCTTGATGAGGTCAGTGAACATAGGTCTGAGAAGCTTGACAAGGTCAAAGAGCAGGTGGCTAGCATAAAATGCATTGTAGAAGAGAAAGTTTAGATAGTCGAATCTGAGAGCGTGTGTGTAGAGGAAGAGGAGGAGATCTGTGATGTACGTGATGCTAGGGGGTGTAAGAAAAATAATCAAGAAGTGGAAAAGATAAGGCGAGATTTTACAGGTATATGTTGGAGAGACCATAGCAGGCGAAAAAGAGAGAGCAATTGCGGAGGTAGACACAAAGGTCGCTGCCGACATAACAGAAGAGGACGTCAAATGTAGGAGGAGAATAAAACTAAAGACAAGGAGGAAGATGATAGAAGATAACGTGAAGAAGCGTTGGAGAAGGAGGATAGGCAGGAGAACAAGTTGGAGGAAGAAATGGACCAGATGGAAGGCAAAGAGGAAGTACGTGATGCTAGGGGCGTAAAGAAGTGGAAAAGATAAGGTCAAGGAAGAGATGTCAGGTAGATCGAGATAATAGAGTGAAGGATCAGAAGAAGAAAAAGAAGAAAAGGAAGAGCAAAGAGGAAAGCTTTGATGAAGGTGGTGATTCTGGATCAGAAGAGAACCTGCTGCAGGAATTTGTATCATATATTCAGAAAAGCCTGCTGCCCGTGTTCCCATTCAAGGCCGTGGGAATGATGGAGCTAGGCCCAGAATAGCAAGTGGAGCTCAACACGTTAGAGCACGTGCGAGACATACAGCCCAACACTATAATGAATCTGATGATGCAGATGCTGATGATGACGACAATGACATTGAGCCGAAACAAAAAGTTGGTGCCAAGAAAAGAGTTAAGTTGGAAGCTAAAGCTGAGAAGAAGGTCCATAGAGAGGCTGAATTACGAGAACGAGAAGAAAAGAAGAAGAAAAGGAAAGTAAAATATGATGATACTGAATCAGAGGACACAGACCAAAAGAAGAAGAAAAGGGAAAGGAGTTAATGATGATGATGATGATGATGATGAAGATGAAGATGATTATTAAAACGGCATAGAAAGGTCTGATGAGGATTCTGCCGTTTCTTCTGACAACAATATTGTTGTCGGATTTTTCCGATGGAGCAGGAATGTCTGATAGACTCTATGAGATAGTTTCGGCTACTCAATCAGAAGAAAATATTTATGCTGGTGATTCTGGTGATCTTAGAATAATTGTTTCTGGCGATGATAGTGCCAATAGTCTTTCTGAAGGTTATATAGTCATTGAAATTGAAGATGACGATGCCATTATTGGCGAATCTAATGAAGATGATGTATATTTGTTCACTTTGTGTCTTTTCGTTTTTGTTAGTGTTTGTTTCATGTATTTTGTTTGTCTATTTTGTGAGATAATCGAGAAAGAATTTGTAACTATGGGTTTACATATTACTTATAGAGGGGGCGTTTCTGTAACTGAACTTTTAAGTAGGTTACAGAGCCTGCTTGTATTTATTTATTTTAATTTTATCTGGTTGCCAGCCATGGTCACTTATTGGTAGGCCACCGCAGAGAATCTTGTGTCTCGTGCCTTGAGGTGGACAGCCAGTGGGTGGACCAGGTGGCCTTGGCTAATGGCAAGGTGTGCCTTGATCTTAGGGCAAGGTTGCCATGGGAATATTGTTGATAGTTGATGCCATTCAGATTGGTAGATGTTTTTTTTAATGAAATGTGATGTGGGAATTGGTCTCTCTGGTCTGGAGATTGGTGTTGTGAAATTGGTTTAGATGAAGAGAAATTATGTGATGTCTTTAGAAAAGGGTCTGGCAGTTGGTTATTTTTGGATTGAAGATTAAGAAGTTGTGCTGGACAATGCACAAGAGACGCAGGTAGTAGAATCCTGCTTTTATGTTGACAATCTGTGGAAGAGATTCAGGTAAATGGAAGCTGGCTTACATGAACATAAAAAAGGTAATAAAGGCATTGTTTTTCTTATATTCCTTGCGTGTCCAACGCTATATATACCCCGACGATTATAAGTATGAAAAGAGATTAGTTACATTAGGCACCTAACTGTGGTGTTGTTGTTGAAGTTTAACGATTTAAAAAAATCAATATATGAACAGAGTAGTTTCAAGTCGTTGTTGTTAATTCATTAAAGGGCTTGGGACATATTGGGACATATCAGCCCTGTGTACTTCGGTATGTGTTGTACAGGGCACCCGAGAATGTTCTCCGCAGTGGCTGCGTGCAGCTGCGAGTGGTTGCGTCATCAGATTAGCTGGCAGCACTGTGTCCTTGAAAGGGGGACTCCCGCGCGTGTGGGCTGTAAGCTGTCGAAATCGTCAGCGAGCATGTATGTCTTCAGTGTGTATTGCAGTAAGCGAGCGTTCAGATAGATTATTGGAAGAGTGCAAAAGTATACAGGCGGTTACGTTTACTACTGCTGAGAGAGATTTTTTTGGTGGAATACGTTTTTCGCGAAAGCTATCGGTTTACAGAAAATGTAAAATTAAGATTTCAGGCACGGTTTCCTTATTCAAAGTGTCCAAACCGTGATACCGTTCGGAATTTGATAAGTAAATTTCGTGTGACTGGCTCAGTTCACAATGTACCGGGAACAGGCAGGCCTACGCTTTTAACAGACGAAAAACTTGATGAAATTTGCGTAGTCCAAGTAAATCAACACGAAATCTTAGGTATACAAAACTAATCCAAAAACGATTGAGGAACTTAAAGTGAATAGCATTAATTATATGCAGTCCATTCTGCAAGAAACTTGAGTGAAAGTCTTCTACAATATGTGTAGACGTGTTGATGTCTGTCTTCGAACACAAGGACAACACTTCCAGCATCTGTTATGAATGACTGTGGTGAGTACAAAGTTTATTATTTGTGTGTTATGATGCAAGTGGCAGCCGTGCTGCCAAAGTAACTGCTGTAGCTAGCTCTCGCAAACGCATGTAGGCGCTACGGGGAACATTCCCCGACTCAATGTATTTGTCTGATATAACCTGAGTTTCTATGGTAACTGCAGTAGTGTGTGTAACTGCAATTAAGCTATGATAGCACAAATAAATATTCGAACTCACCTCCCACAGTGATGTAAGCCTTCTGAGAAATTTCTGCTGTGACACTGAGGAAACTGGACACTCTGCATAACCGTCTTTGAGCTAGTGTCAGAAGGTTAAGGAGCAAATTACACCACCATGGCAATATGTAATTCCAGAGAACCAGTAATCCCAACAATGTTAAATCGCTAACTCAGGAGTAAAGGGTCATTTAATGTCATCACATGTATTAGATCTAAAAAAAAAAGTAAGGGATAAAAAAAATATTACACCTCACTTATTTAAGTGAAGATGTTAATATCCTATCGTGTTCATCTTCCGTCACAGTTGCTGACGAGGACACAAGTGTGTTCAAACAGGACGAGAATACATAATCATCATCATCATCATCTTCCTTCCAAGTATTGGGCCAAATGTCCCGTTACGGTCTTGCACTTTCCCTCCATCTCTTCATCGGACGTCCTATCGATCTATTTCCCCGTGGCTGGTAGCGAAGGATCTCCTTTGGAAATCTTCCAGGTTCCATCCTTTGGACATGATGCTTCCAGTTCTCTTGGTAGTCACAAATGTATGCAGTTATTGGTTTCACTTTTAGTTCCTTCAGCACATCCTCGTTTCTCATGATCCCATTTAGTATAGCCTGCTGTTCGGCGCATAAAGGTCATTTCGCGTGCTGTGAGTCTGGAGATGTCCTGACATCTTATTGTCCATGCCTCGCTGCCATAGCATAGGGTTGGTCTGGCTAATGTGTTATACAAACGCAAGCGTGTATGCCTTTGGCTTCATGACATGATTAATGATTCCTGTTGTTCTGGTATAATTAGTTATTTTTGCAGTTATGTCTCGTTCTTCTTGAAAAGATAAATTATATCCTAAATACTTGAATTCGTTAACTCTTTCTAAAATTTTACCATCCAGACAAATTTTACTGGGGATAGGGTCCTTACCCTTAAAGGCCATTACTTTAGTCTTTTCAGTAGAAATGCACATGCTGAATTTTGATGCCACTTTCTGGAGGTTGAAAACTGACCACTGCAGATCATCTTCAGATGCTGCTACCAATGCAACATCATCAGCAAATAGTATAGCATCTAAATTTTTTAGATGCCTGCTGATAGGTATTGAACCATGTCTTTCACACCTCCATTCTGTAATGGTAATTAATTAGTGCCCCATGTTGGTAGCGACAAATGTAATGGTTTCTTTCGCCCTCACGTTGAGCGACAAGTGTAACGTTTTGCTAGCCCCTAACGTTGAGCGTACAATGTGGCAGTTTGGCTAGCCCACACTGTTGGGAGATAAATGTAACTGTTTACCTTTGCCTAAGCTATGTTGTTTTAATGGGCGCCAAGACCTCAATGCAATGTTGAAATCTAAATTTGTATTTAACAACGTCTAGCTCTGGCAGAACACCTTCAAGACACTATTCACTCAGATCGTGGTATGATTTGATCATTAACCCAACAAACAATTGTATCAGGAGAAGGAATTGGTCTATATCTAATGCTACCTACTGAAAGCAAAGATTGCATTGTAAAAGAAATGAATTCATTATATAAAACAAGTATAGCAAAATTAATAATAATAATAAGTACAAAATTTAAATTGGAGCGTTGTGATTGAGTATTACCGATAGAAAATAACGTGAAAACGGAGTCTGATAAATTGATTTTACTCTTATTTCCAAGCTATGAAGTTACTGAAATATGAAATGTAAAACAAAGAAAAATGAGAGATTGCGTATTTCTGCGTCATCTGCGCTTACCATTGGAAATTGCCAAGGCATTTCCCTCGTACTTGCTGATACTGTGAGCTTCCCACAGTCTCCTGGACGTCGTCATCTCCGTCGGAATTTGATGATATTCTGGTAGATTAGATAATTCTATGGTCCGTATCTCGGACCCAAACCCTCGTACAACCGCACTGGTTAAGTTTTGCAAAAGTTAGTCTTCAACTCCACTGAACATCGGAGCGACACGCACTTGCAACCGTACTCCGCAAGTTCTACACAGATAGTCCTCGTTCCATGGAACATCGGAGCGAACCCCGCGTATAACCATACTCGGCAAGAACTACACACATTGTTCCTAACTCCACTGAACATCGGAGCGACTCGCACGCGCATCCATACTCCTCAAGTATATCACAGATAGTCCCCGTTTCACGGCGCGTCGAACGATATATGCACCTGTTGGCTCCCCCACCACGGTACCGTCTTCCAGCTTACGTTGTCTTCTGATTGGCTGAGCACGCCGCCAGTTCCCCTCCTCTGCCTCATTACACTCGGCGCGCGAGAGGGAGAAGTCGTTTTTCCGTCCCAACAATTCGCCTTTTCTAGACCTTGCGACCCAGCCTTGCGTAATACTTCTCGACAGGAATCAGCTTGTACTTGAAATCCCAGTGAGTCATGTCTCTCAAATACCCTAACTGGCAAAACTCCGTAAAATTCCGTAATCACATAATTTTCTATAATATTGTCGTTCGTAATAATTTGCTTGATAGCGTTTTCTAAGACATAGAAAACCTATCTGAATGCTAATAATTTTTATAAAATGCTCCGAAAATACCTTAATAATAATTATAATAAATTATTAATAATAATAATAAATTACCATGAAAAATTCTCTTGGCTGAACAATTTGCCGCGTAAATAAATATAGAATGGCTTCCTACTGACTTATGCCAGTTGCATAAAACCCCTCGAAAAACACGTTACATATTCGCCTCGGATCATCGGATGATTTACCGTGACGACGGTCCATTATCCGATTATCCCAGACACGTTAATAAACCCCATCCAAAATACATATTACATAAACGAAATCACCCTAAATTACAGATATATACACTCATATTTTTTTCTTCACGCACTTTGCGTCAAAATTTGTTGTCACTATGGATTGCACTTTGCAACCAGTCCAATGTTTTACATATGGAATAGTGTTCCACGGATATTTCCGCCTCTCAAATTTCTCTATGTTGGAGAAATAGACATAATTAATGTGTGAGCACTATGTATTTATGATGTCATATCACACGCATTGAAGGTGTTCTGATATATTTATATCACCATAGAACTTCCTAATTTCACTGGAGGTCCCCTCCTTATGGTGACATTTAATTCCACTTATCACTGAGCACACGATCACACTATTGTGGCAGCGCCTCGTGACCATAATACGTGATCTCTCTTTATAGTAGATTAAATTAATATTGACTTCTGAAAAAAAAAAACAGTAAATG
Source organism: Meconema thalassinum (assembly GCA_946902985.2). Taxonomy (NCBI): domain Eukaryota; kingdom Metazoa; phylum Arthropoda; class Insecta; order Orthoptera; family Tettigoniidae; genus Meconema; species Meconema thalassinum. Next base: position 343,977,510 of record OX336393.1, read on the forward strand.
TGCATTACATATAACACCAAATATTTCTGTGCCGTAATCGCCCTGTCTTGTTAAGTTCCCGTTAACCATATTCTACTCAATACTAGTTCTCAACACAGACCATTTCTCCTCACACAAATAATACCATTGTACAAATTATCTTAAATTACACACTAACAAATCTTACATGGCGAGGCCGTAAACAGAAATCACGTGTGCTGATATGTATGAGTTTCATGAAGGACTGTCTCGCATTCTGATGGCCCATCTTTTATCTCGTGGACGCCTTAAGCTAACAAGCCCTATACAAGCGCTCCCCCATCTCTTGGAGATAAATGGGAACCCATCAGCGCTGCCAAAATGGCCTTGGTGCATCGAGACAATTTAGTGCTCAACAGCATCCGACAATCCCGTCATATTTCCCTGTACCTTAAAAACTCTCATTTACTTACATACTACCCCCCTGTGTGACTTCTGATACGCCTGCCTGAAGACCAGATCTTCCACGCACCAGACACCACACTTACTCATTTGATAGGCTGGCTCGCCAGCTAAACACACTCACTTTATGACACATATTTTCGTAGACTATGTATATTATACGTTCCGTATAATCTGTTTCCCTCACTATTCTCCAGCACATATGCTGTTTTCCCAATACGTTTGGAAACTATAAATGTTTCTGCGTCACCTGCTTCCAACCTTGCAAGTGGCTCCCTTAAATGAACGTCATAACGTTGCTCTACCTAGCATATTTCTCAGTGTCTGTAACGATGCCCTGTTGCTACTGTCCACACATGCTAACCCTACTTTCTTCTGGTGTTACACCTCTACTCGACACTATATGACCTAAAAATGTCACTTCTGACTGACAGAATGAAGACTTAGACAGCTTCAAAGTGAACCCTGCCTGATCTAACTTCTGAAAAACTATATCTAAATGACGTAGATGCTCCTCAAAACTGCGTGAACTAATTACCATATCATCAATGTAAATGGTTACAAACTCTCCTGTGTCATCCCCTAATGCGATGTTTAAAGCCCTAATTAAAGCTGCTGAACTACTCTTTAACCCATAAGGTGTTCTACAAAATTGATAAAGGTTATATTTATGACTAAAAGCTGTAAATGGTCTATCTTCGTACATAAGTGGCACTTGCCAAAAACTGGAACTCAAATCTACACAAGTGAAATACTTCTTCCCCTCAAATGTTTGCATTAATTCCTCTATTGACATAGATTTCAGCTGATCTGAACTTATTCTACTGTTAACCAAACGAGCGTCTAAACAAATACGAACCGTGCCGTCGGTCTTGGGTACCGTGATCAAAGAATTAACATACGGACTGTTAGAGTGCTCAATAATCCTATCTTCAAGCATCTGGTTAATTTGTGCCTCAACTGCACTCTGATAAGCGAAAGGTACAGGATATCTATGTCCTGTGAATACTGACCTATCAATAACGTTCAATGAATGTGTATAGCAATTGGCCATACCACTGCGATCCTCAAAACTCTCCTATTACACAATAACACATCATAGAGCCGAACACATTGTTCCACCTCTATATTACCCTGAAATGCAGCTTCACGTAACGAGTCATCTAGACTTCCGTTCGTAATCACACTGCCCACAAAACATGGAGAACCCCGCTCTACGGCTGGCGATATCTCATTTAAAGTACAAATCACACCTACAATACTACTCCTCTGAATATGGTCATTGAACGCTACTTCTACTTCAGAATCTCCCCATTTAAATTTCAAACTCCCTACATCATAACATAAGTTACCAGACACTCTACTTAGCCACTCTGAACCCAAGATAACACTGAATACTAAATTTGGAATTACAAGGCAAATCTGCTTCTCTACATGATTATTAATTTTAATGTCTACTAAAACTTGCTTAGAAATTACTTTAGACCTCTTCCCAACAGCTGTGATAACAAAAGTGCTTTTAATTGGTATCTCCTCAAAATTTACTCCAGTTCCTTTCATTTTATCATAAAATGCACTACTTATGCAACTCTTCATACAACCACTATCAATTAAAACATCTGTGTACGCCTCGGACACGTTAAATTTAACTATGGGGCTCTTACTAACCACTTCCTGAATAATACGTTCATCATTTAATTCATGCAACAATTCATTTCTTACATTTAGGTCATAGGGTTCCTGTATAATTGTATGGACAGGGCATGCTACAGACTGAGATTCTGACCTTACTTCGCAGCCTGGTTCGCGTTTAAAGAACCGCTACAGCTGGCCGTAGTACTACTAACTACTGAACTGGTCTGGTTGTTCTGGGCTGTGTTGTCATTGTTTGGCTGTATATTACTACCACTAGGCTGTCCTCTTCCTTGACCCCTATTCTGGTTGTAATTATTGTCATTATAATTTCTCCCTTGATTTCCCCTGAAATCATTGTTCCTCCCTTGATTTCCCCTGAAATCATTATTCCTCCCTTGATACTGATTACCATAGTCATTTCCTCTGTTCTGATTTAGCTGATTATTATTATTTCTATTTTGAGCGTTGGCCCCTTCGCCACCGTTCCCTTGAACTTCTTGATGCCTGGCTTCATTAGGTCTATTATTATTATTACCCTGGTTCCGATTGAAATTGTCCTCATAACCCCCTCTCCCTAGTGCATCAAATGTACTTAACAAATTTTCTACTTGTGATATAGTCTTTACATTCTGGATACAAGCAGCCTCCTTGATCCTATAGGGAAAGTGCCTAAGTAGCAACCTTACCACATCACTTTCCTCCTTCAAGCCATCCAGATATTTACACACTAATACCTGCCCTAAAAAGTATTCGGTCATGGTGGAGCTTCCTTTAGGGTTATATTTACCACACACTACTCCCTCACGATGCTGCGACTGAATAACCTCATTCCAGAACTTTTCACAGAATTTCATTTTAAAATCATCAATATCAGTAAACTTGTCTCTGTAGACAGCAAACCAATTCCTCGTTTCCCCCACAAACACTTGTTCTAAAATTTCAACTACCTGGCACCACTCAATACTACCATTTTCCAACCTCTCCCCGAATTTATTTTCTATAGTGTTCATGAACTCCATTGGGCACCCCTGTCGATTGCTGAACTTACCCAGTTCTACCTCCCTGTGTGTGCTATTCACAAAAACTGGCCTATTCTGACTATTTTCTTGCCTGATCCTAGCTTTTAATTTTAATTCTAATTCTGCGATTTTCTCCTCAGCCTTCCTCTCAATACTGTTTACTGTTAATTTAATGTTTCCTTCTGATTCTTCTACTTTATCATATAGCTTTGCTTGTTTCTCCTCAATCTTGCTAATGCTCTCTCTATTACTCTCTCTTAAATCATTTACTTCTGCAACTATTTGCGAGTGGACTTTCTCAATTCTACCCCCCAGCTGTTCCTTAACCTCTTTAGTTGCTACCTGAATTTTGTCAATTTCTCCCCCCAATTGCTTTTTGACCTGCTGTGTTTCCAGTTGCACTAGTTCTTTTAAATTTTCAGCCTGTGTACTGATTCTAATTTCTAACTCCTCCTGTACTTTTCCTAATTTCTTGTCTACATCTGCAATGATCTCTTTAACCTTCTCTTCCATTACTCCTCTGATTTCTCCTCTAATCTGCTCCATTTTCACACTAATTTCCTTGTTGTTCTTATCAAATTTTGCATTATTCTGTTCTAATTTTTTATTTAAAGCTTCTGTACTTTCTTTATTTTCCCTACTGTTTTGTTCTAATTTTGCATTTAAAGCTTCTGTACTTTCTTTATTTTCCCTACTGTTTTGTTCTAATTTTGCATTATTCTGTTCTAATTTTGCATTATTCTGTTCCAATTTTGCATTTAAGGCTTCTGTACTTTCTTTATTTTCCCTACTGTTTTGTTCTAATTTTGCATTATTCTGTTCTAATTTTGCATTTAAGGCATCACTACTAACTTTGTTCTGATACATGAACTCGAGAAGTAAAGTTTTTAATTCTGGTTGGCCGCCTACACTCCCTGTTTCAGTATCGGGATTTACCTCCGCTACCCCGGTACTACCATCACTTGACATACTGCTCGTATCATCAATCTCCAGTTGATGACCACTACGTAACCTCATCTGTCTTTCTTTCTCATCCCCCATAATGATATACACTGATAAAGACAAATAACCCCCAAAATACAGGCACAGAAATATATACCCTTCTCCTTCCACAAATGTTATTAGGTTTTCAGCCCCAAGTTGTCGGCGACAAATGTAATGGTAATTAATTAGTGCCCCATGTTGGTAGCGACAAATGTAATGGTTTCTTTCGCCCTCACGTTGAGCGACAAGTGTAACGTTTTGCTAGCCCCTAACGTTGAGCGTACAATGTGGCAGTTTGGCTAGCCCACACTGTTGGGAGATAAATGTAACTGTTTACCTTTGCCTAAGCTATGTTGTTTTAATGGGCGCCAAGACCTCAATGCAATGTTGAAATCTAAATTTGTATTTAACAACGTCTAGCTCTGGCAGAACACCTTCAAGACACTATTCACTCAGATCGTGGTATGATTTGATCATTAACCCAACAAACAATTGTATCAGGAGAAGGAATTGGTCTATATCTAATGCTACCTACTGAAAGCAAAGATTGCATTGTAAAAGAAATGAATTTATTATATAAAACAAGTATAGAAAAATTAATAATAATAATAAGTACAAAATTTAAATTGGAGCGTTGTGATTTGAATATTACCGATAGAAAATAACGTGAAAACGGAGTCTGATAAATTGATTTTACTCTTATTTCCAAGCTATGAAGTTACTGAAATATGAAATGTAAAACAAAGAAAAATGAGAGATTGCGTATTTCTGCGTCATCTGCGCTTACCATTGGAAATTGCCAAGGCATTTCCCTCGTACTTGCTGATGCTGTGAGCTTCCCACAGTCTCCTGGACGTCGTCATCTCCGTCGGAATTTGATGATATTCTGGTAGATTAGATAATTCTATGGTCCGTATCTCGGACCCAAACCCTCGTACAACCGCACTGGTTAAGTTTTGCAAAAGTTAGTCTTCAACTCCACTGAACATCGGAGCGACACGCACTTGCAACCGTACTCCGCAAGTTCTACACAGATAGTCCTCGTTCCACGGAACATCGGAGCGAACCCCGCGTATAACCATACTCGGCAAGAACTACACACATTGTTCCTAACTCAACTGAACATCGGAGCGACTCGCACGCGCATCCATACTCCTCAAGTATATCACAGATAGTCCCCGTTTCACGGCGCGTCGAACGATATATGCACCTGTTGGCTCCCCCACCACGGTACCGTCTTCCAGCTTACGTTGTCTTCCTGATTGGCTGAGCACGCCGCCAGTTCCCCTCCTCTGCCTCATTACACTCGGCGCGCGAGAGGGAGAAGTCGTTTTTCCGTCCCAACAATTCGCCTTTTCTAGACCTTGCGACCCAGCCTTGCGTAATACTTCTCGACAGGAATCAGCTTGTACTTGAAATCCCAGTGAGTCATGTCTCTCAAATACCCTAACTGACAAAACTCCGTAAAATTCCGTAATCACATAATTTTCTATAATATTGTCGTTCGTAATAATTTGCTTGATAGCGTTTTCTAAGACATAGAAAACCTATCTGAATGCTAATAATTTTTATAAAATGCTCCGAAAATACCTTAATAATAATTATAATAAATTAATAATAATAATAAATTACCATGAAAAATTCTCTTGGCTGAACAATTTGCCGCGTAAATAAATATAGAATGGCTTCCTACTGACTTATGCCAGTTGCATAAAACCCCTCGAAAAACACGTTACAATTCCTTTATTATAGCATTCATGTAGATTATGAATAGCAATGGAGAGAGTCCACAGCCTTGTCTTACCCCTCTGCTGATTGGCTTCCACTCGGATTTATGATTACTTAACCTTACTGAAATAAGAATACCACTATACATGTTGGAAATGTTATCAATTAACTGTTGGGGGACACCATCTCTGGCCAATATGTCAATAAGTCTGTTTCTGTCAACAAAATCAAAGGCTTTCTTAAAATCAACAAATGATATGTGTGTTTCCAAATTGAACTCCCTGCGTTTTTCGATCAAAATTTTTAAGGTGAAGTAGGCATCTGCACATGTGCGACCTTTTCTAAACCCATGTTGTTCATTCCCTATTAACTCAGAGTAATGTTTCAGTAATTTTTCTTTAACAATGTTTGCAAAAATTTTGTATCCAGAGTTAAGTATACTTATTCCTCTATAATTTTCCAAAACTTTCATATTTCCCTTCTTATGAAGAGGAACTACTATTGCCTTTTGCCAATCTTCTGGAGGCCTGTTACCCATCCAGATTAAATTCAATAATCTGAGAAATCTTTTCTTGAAGGCATCGCCTGAATATTTCAACATTTCTGCATTTATCGAATACATAATCAATGTTTCAATCTTGTAGAGAACACTTTCTAGGATTCAATATGCATAAAACATTTTCCTCGTAATCTATACACAATGACAGTAACAAATTAGTATAAAGTTTCTTGCACATTTTGATTTAAAAAAAAATAATTTGGTTAAATAGGTGCTGTATCTCTGCATGAAATAAGGAATGCATGATAATTTTGACAGTTGGCAGTTCTTTGAAGGGATTATACCGAGAAGATTCTTTGCACTAATACAGTATGTCTCTAACCTAAATTACAGTATTGTTGAAATGTTATTTCACTAAGAAACCAACATAGCATGTTTTCAATAGAACACAGAATATGTAAAGGTCACTAAGGTAGTCACCAAATACGAAGCCTGTAAATACTGTAAGTCGTTAGTCTCTTTTTCTTAATTGTTGTCACCAAATGACCTCCCAAAACCTTTAAATTTAGTGACTTGCCATCAAAATTGGCAACACTTCAGACAGGACAAAACCATTGAGTATTGTGTATTCGTGCTCCTTTTACCGAACAACTTGTGTGCTAGAAGAACTCGTATCAGTAACACGAAATGAAAGAGATGTTTCTTAGCACCTCACTGGCTATCTAATTCATTTATTTATTTATTTACATATGTTACGCCCTCATTGGAGCACTTAACCAAAACAAGTATATACATATCTCAAAAACAATATTAAAGATTCAGCTTCTTATTTTTCTTCTTTTCCCAAAACATTTTCATTCTAGTCGACCTTGCCTCTCTCTCTGCATCGCTTATGGTGTAAGTTTTGCGGGTAAAGGTTTTTAAGGGAAGTCGGATGTTCTTGTTTTTCAAGATATTCTTCTCATCTTTGTTAGCAATTTTGGACATTGCCAAGCCGAGTTCATCCAGATCATTTTGAACTTCCATAAACCAAGAGTTCATTATTTTACTTTTGAAAAAATAATTAAATAATACTTTTAATTGTCTGGTATCCGGCAGGCGTGAGATATGACAAAAAAAAAGCAATTCGCCTTTTTCGCATAGTATCGACTATAGACTCAGTTTCTTTATAAACCACTTCATTTGGTAATAGACGCCATTGACCATCCACCTGATGTTTTTTAATAATTATAGTTCTGAGAATTCTTCTATCAATCTTCTGTAATGTGTCAGTAACTGATCGAGTGTTTAACTTGAAAAGTGTTTCACAAGCATATATTGCTTCCGGTTTAATAACTGATTCGTAATGTCGTAATTTGGCATTTATGGAGAGTGATTTTTTTTTGTAACTAGACCAAGTAATATATTGCGCTTGTCTTAACTTTGTTGTTCTATTTTCGATTGCCGCTTTCTCATTCAAATTCCATGTTATAATCTCCCCTAAATATTTAAATTTATGTACAACTTTAATTTCTTTATTGCTGATCAATGTAATAGCTTGTGTTTCCACATCAAAGGATGCCATTATTTCAGTCTTTTCAAATGAAATTTGAAGTCTTACTTTTGCTGCAATAGACCCAAGTTCTTCAATTTGGTGTTTAGCCTCATCTATACTGGTTGCAAGCAGTGCAAGGTCATCCGCAAAGGCCAAGCAATTCAGTTTTATATTAGTACCAATCTTTACATTTGGAGGACAAGTTTTGTTCCACTCACGCATGATCTTTTCAAGAACACAATTAAATAATAACGGTGATAGACCATCTCCCTGTCGAAGTCCAGTCCGGATATCAAATGGTTCAGACAAGGCGCCTCGAAATTTAACCTTTGATTTAGTATCTTTCAAAGTAACGCCGATGAGGTTGATAAGCTTTTGATGTAACCCAAATTCCCTAAGGATGTTAAGTAATGACCCTCGATGGATACTGTCATAAACTTTCTTAAAATCCACAAAAGTAATGACCAAATCCTTTTGTCTCATTCTATGATATTTCATTATCCATTTCAGACTGATGATCTGATCCGGACAGCTGCGACCTGGTCGGAACCCTCCTTGATATTCTCCTAGTTCTTGATCGAGTTGTTGTTGAATTCTTGTCAAGATAATTCTAGATAGAATCTTGTATGTTATATCAAGCAAAGAAATCCCACGGTAGTTGTTTGGGTCTGATCTATCACCCTTTTTATGAATTGGATGGAATACAGCCATTCTCCATTCCTCTGGTATTTGTTCCGAATTCCATACATCGACGAGGCGTTTATGGAGGTTGGAGATGGTTTGTTCATTTGCATATTTCCATAGTTCTGCTACCAATGAATTCTCTCCTGCTGCTCTATAATTTTTGAGCCAATTAATCGCTGCACATACTTCAGTCAAGTCAGGAGGAATAATGTTCTGTAAATTTGTTTTATTTTTTGGATTAGGCCCAAAATCAAGATATTCCTTAGGTTCATCAGCATTTAGTAGTTCTCTAAAATAATCTGCTAGAATTTTAGCATTATCAGTATCATTGTGGGCTAGTTTACCTGATTTATCTTTCATTAATAGTGTAGGAGGGCTGTATTTAGAATGATATTGACAAAATGTCCTGTAATAGTCCCTTGTTTTGTGTTGCTTAAAGGAATCATCAATAATTTGTATGGACTTTTTTTGATTTTCTCTTTTAATTCTCCTAATTTCTTTGGCAGTTTCCCTTCGAACAATGGTTAATTCTTCTCGCGATTGTGTGGTCCTCTTTTGCTGATCATTGAGCCATGCTGTGTGTCTTTTCCGAATTGCAGCATCACATTCCGCATTCCACCATGCATGCTTTTTCCTTTTCCTAATAGGGGTAATTTCGACAGCAACGGTTTTCAGTGTGTCAACCATCGTTTCTAGCTTGTCACTTAAGAGAGTTTTAGACTTTTCCTTATAGGACACATTATTTATTAAATAACTAGGGTCATATTGCCTTTGCATGGTCGAGTTTGACGATTTTTGTTTACGTCGTGGAGTTAACTATATTTACTATATTTTTGTATATTGTTTATTTTGCATTGTACTATATGTGTTACTTCTGACAATAATAATAACAATACCATAATATTATATGATTACAGGTACAATTTACAAATGAGAAGACAGAGGAATACCAGTTTTATGAATTAAAATTTAGAGTTCTGAAGCCAGACGTATTGGATGTTATTAAGTTAACATCATATGTTCGCAGACCAATAACACATCAGCTAATGATTGAGAATCCAATGCCAAATCCTGTGAATTTTACTGTTAATTGTACATCATCTGAAGTGCAATGTATGAGTACCACAATACTTACACCTAAATCAAACGTGAGTACGAAAAGAAAACAATTTTACTTTACTATTTTTTAACTTCTTGGATGTATACAATAAACAGGAAGTATCATCTAGTCTAGACTAGAGTAGCATTCTGAGACCTCTACTTTTCCAGCAAATCTGAATGACATTGGTTCCAATTTTTTAGGAATCGTTCAATATACAGGTGCATTGCGTATAGGAACGAATAGAAGTAAGTAAGGGAGTGAGGAATCTTAAAAATCTATTGGGAACACCAAAGAGGTTGTTTACATTCTGTGTGTTGTAATCATCCTTGGGGATTACAATTGATCCTCGCCTTTATTTATTAGCATTGACTATTAAGTAAATATCATTTTTATATTAAACTAGCTGTACCCGGAATGCTTTGCAATGCCACTCAAAGAAAGTGTTGGCGTTGTAATTTTGTTTGTTGAAGTGCTCTTTGATACACACTATTTTTTCCCTTTTCCGTTAACTGCCTCTAAACTACTGTAAAATGGATTTACTAATACTGACACTAATATTGAATACTGGGAGCGCGCACAACAACTCACCAAAGTTTGAACGCAATCGGAAGAATGGTATATGAACACATACGGGATTTTGTTGCAACGATTCGCACGCCGTCACTCATTTGTTGAATCTACTTCTGGGCTACCTATTGTAATATGGCTTTACTAAGTCAGAAACATTCGCAGGAGTGTACACAACAACTCACCAAAGTTTCAGCGCAATCGGATGAATGGTATATGAACGCATACGGGATTTTGTTGAAATGATTCACGCACCTTCACTCATTGGTTAAAACCACTTCTGCGCTACCTATTGTAAAATATAACAACAAGTAACTTTTAATCACGTGTATTTTTTTTTCAGGATGTACCGGTATCACATTTCCCAATAATTGGGATTATACGAGGTGTGGCTATAAATAAACCGGACTGGTGAACAAACTACCTTTTATTCAACAGATTACACATTGACAATGTTATCCCCTTCAAATTACTCCCTTTCACGATCTCTACATCGCTCCTTGTGGATTTTCCACTGCTGGAAACAATGCTGCAGGTAATTTTCTGAAACAGTTTTCAGAAATCTCGTCGCTTTTGCCTTGAATGCTTCTACGTACTCGAACCGGGTCCCCTTGAATGCAGATTTGACCTACGGAAACAGGAAGAAGTCGCAGGGTGCCAGGTCTGGCGAGTAGTTGGATGTTCCATCACTGGGATGTTGTGTTTCGCTACAAACGTCTTGACAGACGAACCATTTGTGTGCCGGTGCATTGTCCTGTGAAGATGACTGAGTTTTTCCACATTTCCGGTCGCTGTCGCCTCACTCGTTCACGCCTTTGTAGTAGATCTGGTTCAATGACTGGCCTTCAGGTACCCAATTGATGTAGATGATCCCTCTAATATCGAAAAACACTATCATCATGGCCTTGAATTTCGTTTTGCTCATCCGTGCTTTTTTCTTCCTCAGGGATGTCAGACTCTTCTAGTGCATGGATTGGCGCTTAGTTTCAGGATCATACTCGAAAATAACATTATGGAGAAAGTCTGTACCACGTTCAATGTTCTCCAAGGTGTCAGCACTCCGATTTTCCTTTTGTTCTGCCGTGATGAGTTTCGGTACCATCTTTGAGCACACTTTTCTCATTCCAAGATCGTCGTATAAAATTCGCCGCACAGTGTCTTTATTCAAATTTAAAAGTTCACCAATTGCTTGAATGTTAAAACAACGATCTCCTCGAACAATTCTACCGACGTTTGAATGTTCTCAGCTGTTTTCGAAGTTCTAGGATGGCTGGGATGCGGATTATCACTAATGTCTTCTCTCCCCTCCCTAAAATTTCTGAACCACTCAAAAGTTTGTGTACGTGATAAACACTCTGGCGATTGACATTTTAAACATAAGTAGAGAGAGGAACAAGGTCAATGCTCCAAAAGCCACGTATGCCTGCCGACAACGGAAAACCCGTGAGCATTCCAGTCCGGTTTATTTATAGCCGCACCTCGTATTGTGTTGACCGACTGAAAAGTTGTGATAGCAATAGTCAATATGGCAACACTGGAAAATGGCTTCAAAGCTCTCTATATCTCCATTTGAGCCTAGTGTTCAGAACCTGATTGATGTATTGTTAATTTCAGACACCCATAATATTCGAGTTCTTACCTTTGCAAGTCGGAGAAACAACTGCTTGTTTGGAGATCAACACCTTAGACCTTGGGAATTTTTCCTATGATATGGTTTTGACAGGACTTTCACCTTACCCGGAGAAACCGTTGAAGTTCACTACAACTTTGGGAAGTACTTCTAGTGTTGACGCTTATGTTACAAACATGAGCAAGGCAAAAGTAGACTTCTCTTGCAAGGTAAGTTTTTAAATTATTTTGCAACATATAGTAGTAATAAGTAAACTTTATTTTTAGCCTACTTTTCACATTTTACAAAAATGATGAAAACGACGTAGTCTTATAAGACCACCCGGGCAAATGTCTGTCTGACCTTCTGTCTGTGTGTGTGTGTGTCCCTCCCCTATCAATTCCTAAACCGCTGTGCTATCGAAACCAAATTTGGTATGAGTAAAGATCTATACCTGAATATTTCACGGCCATATTTGAATATGACGTCAGTGCTACCAACTGTTGAAAAATCACAATTGAAATTTCAGCTCTATGTTGGATATCTCAGAAGTTATGCATGCGAACTGTTCCAAAATTGTCACACACATAGATAATAACATTCAAGATTAATTTTCGGGAGCCATTGCATGACAGTGTTGCCAACATGATTCTAAGCATGCTGATAGGTCCAATTTTTAAGTACATGTAACTTCTATACTATCAATTGGATTTCAATCAAATTTCGTATGTGCTATGTGTACCATAACATATATGACTATACGTATTCTTAAGAGTCACCGGGGCTGCCAAATGTTAATATGCTTCCTGTATTCTTTTATCCTAATACCAATATATCAGAAAGTATGCAAGCCAACAGCTCTAAACTTTGCACACATATAGTACCGGTACCTGAGATTCTAGATTAATTTGGAGTAACTAATATACGCCAGTGTTGCCAACATGGTTCTAAGCCTGCTGATAAGTCCAATTTTTAAGTACATGTAACTTCTATACTATCAATTGGATTTCAACCAAATTTCGTATGTGCTATGTGTACCATAACATATATGACTATACGTATTCTTAAGAGCCACCAGGGCTGCCAAATGTTAATAAATGCTCTCTCTGTGTATTGTTTATTCTGTTACCAATATATTAGAAAGTATGCAAGCCAACAGCTCTAAACTTATACACGTATAACTTAGTACCTGACATTCCCTACATTAAAAAAAACTCGAAGGAAAGAAGGTTATGTTTGGAGATAACTTGTCGAGTCATCTTTCCTTAAATGTGATACGACCGTGTTAGGACACGATATTAGGTTTATTTTGCTCCCACCAAATTCAACTCACTTGTGCCAGCCCCTTGATTTGGCTTTTTCCGCCCCTTGAAATCATCCTGGAGTCAAGTGCTCGAAGAGTGGAAAAAATGTAACCGTGGCCTCCTGCCTAAGACCGTATTTCCACGTCTCCTGAAACCAGCCTTTGAAAAGATTGGCCTATCAACTTCCGCAAATGTCGTCAGTGGGTTTAGAAAAGTTGGAATCGTGCCACTAAATCTGGATCAAGTTTTGGAATAGATTCCATAAAGTGATGCGAATGCCGATAGTTCCTTAACCGAGACAGCCTGGACCGCTTAAATTGTAGATCATCTTAAGAATGCACGATTCTGTGAACCAACAGCAACTGTTGTGTGGAGGAGAAGAAAGCGGCTGAACGTACCCCCAGGAAGGAGTGTTGTAGTGAGCGACATTTAGCCGGACGAAGATGGATATGAACGAGAGAGGCTGCATCCATGGTGTGGGTTTTGCAGTAAAGACCAAATTGGTGAATGATCATCGACTCGTTCCCATTGCAGTAAATGAAAGACTCGTGACTCTCCGCATACCTCTTGAAGGAGGCAGGTTCATTACTCTCATCTCTTCATATGCCCCCACTCTTATGGATGATGAGGATTCTAAGAACCGCTTCTACCAGCAACTAAACACAGTCCTCACTAAGGTGTCTGCTACAGAAAAGCTTGCACTACTAGGAGATTTCAACACCAGAGTGGGGAGGGACATCCTCTTATGGTGAAAAGTTATTGGTAAACATGGAATTGGGAACCTCAGTGATAATGGTCTGTTACTTCTTGGCCTGTGTGCTGAGCATGAGCTCTTTATCACCAATACTCAGTTCCAACTGCCAAATTGCTTCAAGACCACATGGATACCCCCACGCTCTAAATATTGGCATATGAAAAAAATCATGTAAAGCTAATTTTCTGAGAATTACACAATTTGACCCTGGGGAACAACATACTAAAATTCTCCAAGCTTCCGATGCCGGCTTCCTTGTTTTCCAGGCCTAGAAACCTGGAATTCCAGTATATTCCTGGAGCGCCCGTAAATACCGAATCGTTTATCCAAAATTGACAATGTATGGTATCAAATGAAAGAGGAGAACATGCAGGTTCTAAAAACGTAAGAAAAGCAACATTCGGTCACTTCCGGTCGATAAAAAAAAAACAAAAAAACGCGTGAAATACAACTTTTTAAATTTTGTTTTCAATCAACCTCGGTTTTAAGTGACCAAAACATGGGGTGTCTTTTGTTTGTTCGTACGTCTAATAATGCATGAGGTACAGCCAGAATAAGTTGAACGCCACGTTGAGTTGGTTACGCGACGCCCATGTAAAACGACGCAAGATTTGCTAAACGAATAACAAAGACCGCCAAAAAAAACCGCACTCACCTTTACAGTTGATAACATGCGTTTTAATGAACATTTGGTTTGTGGTTTTAACAGCGACAATTTATAAAAAAAAATGTGAAATTTTAAAAATATTTGGTGCAATATTGTACTTGTAAGGTCGACTAATGTCCTACGTCGGTGACTATGGCTGGCACGGCCTCCTCCTGGAAAGTAAAAAGAAAATCAATAGCTCTTTTTCGTGAAATCGTTCGAATGATGACAGATATATGTATAATATAAAAAATATAAATAAGTCGTAGGCTCATAGACACATAAAAGCATGTAGAAACATGAAATCTATAAACTAAATGTTACAGCAGCAGCTGATATATTTCGTTGCCGTGGTACTGCTTTCCGAGGTAAAGTAGGGACTGGTGTAGACATCATAACACCACCCATGTAGTGAAACGTCCCGTGTCCGGCCTGCGTGCGCTCATTAACGTCAGTGTTATCAAAGGAATATTGAACAAATTCTTTGTTCGGCTCTGCTTCGCCAAGCTGTTCTTCGCCTGCGTCATTTTCACTGGTCGTGAAAGCTATTAAGTTATTCTCGTAACAAAGAACCTCGTTGCAGGACACGGAGAAACCCATGTTATGAAGAAGATCTACAAGCTGCCGCGACCCGTAGTGTCGGTGGACATACACGCCAACTGCCAACAAGAGGAGATAGAAAGGACTTCGGACGACAAGCTGAAATAATTGCCTGCCCAATGGCTTTTTTTTTGTGGCGGATTTGCCGGTTGCGCCCTCTAACTTGGTCGTGATGATCCGATCAAGAAACAGAGCTAGAGTATTCGGTAGATCGTCGGCATCTAACGACTGCTCTTCTGCGGACGGATATTCCTCCAGATTATATGCACGCGTCCGAATATCTTCTTTTATAATTTGAGCGGCCTTTTATACGATTCGCCGACGTTCATTGGCCTCGGACTTCCCAAGTTCCTCGTACCATTTGTCGTGCACGATGTTTTCTGCCGTTTCTTTCATATATACAATGCAGTTTCGACCTGGCAGCCCGGTGATGAAGATTCGCTGTCCATAGTGGCTAAGTAGTTTTTCTTTGAAATACTTTTGCGCTTATGGGCCATATTCCATTTCTTTACATACTTTCTCAAGGTAGTCATGAAGATCGTCAAGCGCGAACTGGCAATCTTCATTGGTCTCCAAGAACGTACAGATCTTTTCAAAGGCGTCGTGTTTTTCGGGGTCCGCAGGACGGCCACTACCAGTCTTGACGCTGCTACTATCACCCTCCAAAACGCCTCCAGATACAAATCGGAGATGACATTCTCAATGATTTTTGGCCTCGGCACCAACAAGTCCATTATGCTGTCCACACGAGCACATACAGTACGTCCCCACTCATAGCCACGTTTGATTGCTCGGAGTCGGATGCCTGTAATAACCGGAATCGTTCGGATCTCGTGGATAATACGTCTGTACTTAACTTCCTTTTCCGTCTCCTTCCGAGATGAGGCCTCTTTGCCACAGAACAGACAATCTTCTTTTATGTTGAAAGGGTCAACAGAAGAACGAAGAGTAGGTTTTAAGAGCGTTTCCTCATTGGATAATTCTTCTTCGGGCCTTTTATCTAGAGATGCCTTCATCGAACCAGGCCGCGTGTAAGTGATCCTAAAAATAAAATAAGTAAATTAGTTAAATATTTACCTGGTTCTACTACGAGAAAGTGGGACCTCAGTTAGATCTAAATAACCAACTTCGAAGCAGAGTTTTTAAGATCAAAACAAACTCCTGGTCAGTTTTCCTAAATTAAACTTCATTAAGCCCTACTTCGACTAAAAACGTTACTAACATGCACAAAAAGTTGTAAAACTGTAAGAAGTAAGCTGTAAAAAAGCTTTGGACGGTATCCCAATTTCTAATGTAAAAAAAAGCTAACGGATTTACTTTTTTCAAAAACCCTTACCATTGCATAGGTCTCATTAAGGCGAACACGGTGGTCTATGATAAAATTCCAAACTCTCAAATTTAACGGATTTAGAGCCGATTAAAACATGAAATTCATGTTTGCTTTGTCGCATAAGCGAAGTTATCCCAGCAAGCATCGCTTACAGGTGTCGGCATGGCGGCCGCGGGTGCTAAGGCGCACCCCTTTTGCTTACAAAGCTTGAGTGCGTCTTGGGTTCATATCTCACTCCAACCCAGCATTTTTTTTTCTCACCTTAGCACTTTAAGCCGCTAGGCCAACGGCTGTGCACATAGCTTGCTGGCATACCTTCCCTTGCGTGACAAAGCAAATGTGAATTGTGCAATTTCAGTTGGCTCGAAATCTGTTAAATTTCAACATTTAAGACTTTATCAATGAATGTAAAGATCGTATTAAACCCCAAATCCGCACATATACAACTGCCTCAATACCTTAAGCGACTGGCAATAAGTCCTAGGCTTATAGACACATAAAAGCATGTTGAAACATGAAAACTATAAACTAAATTCAACGGTAGTAATTTTATTTGTGTTCTTAAGGTACGTCCGTGGTATTTTATAGTAGCCTATATAGAATACAAAACACATTCTTACCTGCAATGAAGGTGAACTTTCAGAAATTCCGGTGAGGCAAAAATAGCCACCAAGCCATCATTTCACTTCACGCTTGCGATTTTTAAACTTTCGAGGCCTTTCTTTTTCACTTAACTTACAACACCAACATTTAAAGGTTCTTTACATAAAACGCAAGTCCACATTTTCACACAACCTTCCTCACTGTACTTTTATAGTAGGTCTATATCGCAACGTACCACCAATAAACGTTTAACTCAACAGAAACCCAATAGCAACAACAAGCCGTCCCTTGCACAGCGTAAGCCGCAGCCCAGGAGCAGCAACAAGCATTCGACCCAACAATGTACACGACGCAACGCGACGGCGCTGCCAACTTAATTTGGTGTTCAATTTATTCTGGCTGTAGCTCGTACACTATTAGACGTACAAACAAACAAAAGACACTTCTGGAAATCTAAAAACATGCTCTTTCGTTCTATTTAGCTTATGTTCCTTTATTTATATATACACCGCGGACAGGCCAACAAGGACCACGCAAATATCACTTCTTTATAGGTCTAGTTTCCTTCTTTCTCTTCCAGAAGTCTTTCATCCTGGTCGACTGTGCAGCTCTTCTTTCAGCAGTCCATTCTCCTCTGTTGAGATTTTTCTTCTCCCCGACAAGAATTTTGAGACCAAAAATTTTTTTTCTGTACTCTATTCGATTTAGACAATCTTCTTCAGTAATTTTGAATTTTTGAAGTTCTTCTTTCATTTGTTTTACATAGCCTCCTTGTCCTTTATAGTTCCAGATTTTATCAAAAATTTGTTTGTTTAACCTTGAGCAATCCATGCGGACCATATGTCCGTAGAACTGAAGTCGCCGTTTTCTGATCATCACTTCAAGGTTGTCGATTTTACTATAAATTTCTGCATTCGATCTCAGTCTATAACCTTCCTGTGTTTTCCTAGGACCATAAATCCTTCTTAAAATTCTTCTTTCTATCTTGAGCAAATTCTCCATTCCGGTTATATTTGTAGTTTCCATGCCGTACAAGATGACTGGTCTAACAACAGTATTAAAATGTCGTAATTTTGCATTGATAGACAGGTTCTTTTTATTGTATATATTTTTTGTACAAAAATTTAATGTTCCTTTATTTATTAAAAAAAATATTTAAAAAATTGAATTTTGCGCGTTTTTTGTTTTTTATTCGACCGGAAGTGACCGAATGTTGTTTTTCTTGCGTTTTTTAGAACCTGCTGATACCATACTTTGTCAATTTTGGATAAACGATTCGGTTTTTGTGGGCGCTCCAGGAATATCCCGAAATTCCAGGTTTCCAGGCCTGGAAAACAAGGAAGCCGGCATCGGAAGCTTGGAGAATTTTTGTATGTTGTTCACCAGGGTCAAATTATCATATTCTGAGAAAATTAGCTTTACATGATTTTTTTCTAGGTTTTTACGATTTTTAGACTAAAATGCCTGGGCTATATGTCATTTACCCGACAGTGCGACAAGAGTGATGTTCTGATCACGAAAACAGCCCGGAATATTGATATTGATGACTCCTGAACAGATAATAAACTTCTAATTAGTCGATTCAGGATGTCTATCCATAAAAAGCCACGTACCCATTTCATGAATCAAACAAGGAAGAACTTCAACACCTCTACTGTAAGCTTCAACTTGATAGCGTTGCCACAGAATACCAAAACTCTGTTCTAGAACAACTAACTCACAATCCAATCAATACAAAGGATGTAGAATGTGAATGGACCACACTTCAAAATATCATTACATATCTGCACAGAAAGCCATTGGCTATGAGGAAAGGAAGAGACAAGACTGGATTGCAAATAACAATTAAGAAATCTTTAACCTCAATACAGCTAAACGGGATGCCTATCTGTTTCTCACGATCCATCCTTCATAGAGAAGAAATTGTGTTTTAAAGAACTAAAACGGAAGTGTCAGTCTGAGATTAGGGAAATAAAGAACATCTGGCGGCAAAAAGCTAAGGAACTTCAGAAATTCTCAGATATCAGGGACTTACGCAACTTCTACACTGGACTGAAAGAGCTGTATGGACCGGTCCGATCATCATCAGGAACCTTGAAACCTGTTGATAACTCCACCATTCTTACAGACACCCAGAACATCTTGAAAAGATGGAAAGAGCACTTCAGTTCACTCTAGAACCGCAGTTCTGCTGCTGCTGCTGCTGACGATTTTCTTCAGCACGTCCCTCAACATACTCCCCAACCCTGGATGGACACTCCTCCAAACTTCCAAGATTTTATCAAAGCTCTCAGCAGAATGAAAACAGGGAAGGCTCCAGGATCAGACGACATTCCTCTTGGACTCATTCAATGTGGAGGCTTACCTCTAAAATCCAGGCTTTTCTATCTGATCCTTCTAATTCAGGAAACCAAAAATGACAGTGGGTGGGTCATATCAAAAATTCTTTCAGACAAAAGTTTTAGGTATTTATTAGAGGAGTATTGATTATTTAAAACAATTTTGTTATTGTGCCTATTAAGATTTTTGTTTCTTTAAAAACCCGCTTTTTCCCACCCCTCTGGTCAATGGTTCGTGCTATCAAAAAACCTTGCGAAGATAAATTTTTGACCCTTATCTGAAGAATAGTATGAACTTTGAATGGATTCGAAATTTCTCATATTAAGAACGTTATAGCGATATTTCACTTTTTCGAAAAAGGTCCCCCATTTTCACTCCTTTTGTCTGATTTTACCCATTAACGAACTCGACCGAGATTTTAAAGGGTTATATATTATGTATGAATTTGAAAGTGATTGGTGCAATATGGTGCTAGTTATCATGTCCTCAAGAAAAAGATATAGATTAGGTAGATAGATACCTATAAACTATATAAACCTTTTAACTGACGGTGGTTTTGGGGTCTGGGGGATGCGAAACTGGAAGATATGTCAACATTTTCTGGAAGTCGCTACATGGTACTCATTGAAATAGGTAGTGTTTTAATAAAATCCACCTAAAACTTCATTCTTTTCTCGCAGGTGGACAATCCAGATTTTCGTGTTGAAAAAATAGTGTCAGTACTTCCTTCTATCACAAGTAATGTTGAGGTGATCTTTGAGCCAAGCACTCTGGGAACCTCTCAGGGAACATTGTCTGTCACATCTGCTGCTGGTGATTACAGGTGAGTCTTTAAGAAGTGAATTTTGAAATCATAATCTGATGGCAGGGGCGTATATAGAAAAAGAATTCGGCGGGGGGGGGGGGCTGACTATCCTGGAAAATTGTGAGTATTCTCAGGGGATTGTCACCGCAAAATAACCTGAAATATCAACCAATACCTTAGAGCATATAACTTTGTGTATTTATTTTAGATAAGATTCAAAGTTTATATAGCCTACAATTATTACTGGCTATACAAAAAAGTTGTAAAATACAACACAACACACAAATAAAATGTTATACTTAATTACTTTTCTATTATGATCTATGGCGTATGAGTGGCAAATATCTAAATATTGGTCAATTTACTAAGCAGAAAGATAAACAGTTTTTTAGCCTATTTTCAATTTTGAAAAAATAGGCTTATGAGATCACCTTTTGTCCGTGTGTGTGTGCGTGTGTGTGTGTGTGTGAGTGAGAGGTGTGTGTGTGTGTGTCCCTAATAAAATCTAAATGGCTGGAGCGATTTCAATGAAACTCGGTAAGTTCGTAGCACTATTCCCGGTGACCTCGACCGTGCCCTTCAAATTTTGTTACGTCTCACCAATCCAACATGGCGGCTGTGCGAAATATTTCACTAGCATTCAATATCTCCGAAACGATTACCGATATCGCCCTGAAATTGTGTACGGTGATAAAGGGCACTACTAGAAGTTCACCTATGAGACTTTCGAAAACCTGGTGACTACAAAACCAACATGGCGGTCAAGCGAAGTTGAGACTTTTAAATAGACTTTTCTCGCGATTTAACTATCCAAACGTAATGAAACTTGGTACAGCAAATGTTTATACACATTGTAATGCACTGGAATCTAATTTAGTTCAATTGTTTACATTACCTAAGAATGGCGGCTGTGCGAAATATTTCACTGACATTCTATATCTCCGAAACTATTACCGATATCACCCTGCAATTTTGAACGATGATAAAGGGTACTGATACAAGTTTACCTATGTATATTTCATAAACCTGTAAAGTACAAAACGAACATGGCGACCAAGCGAATTTGAAATATTTTAATAGACTTTTCTCGTGATTTAACTCTCTGAGCGCAGTGAAATGTGGTACAGTAAATGATTTTGCAGATTGTAATGCACTGCCATCTAATTTAATTCAATTGTTTACATAACCTCAAGATGGCGACTGTGCGAAATTTTAAAATTAAGTTTTTATTCCTTGTGTCGTAATCATGCGATCAAAGTGAAAGTTTGAATAATGAACCTAGGCAATAATTGTCCTTGAATGGTACATAACTCTTTGGCCTATACATATAAAGATCCTAAATGGCGAGCTTCCGAAATATTTAGACGGTTCTCAATATCTATGAATCTTTTACAGCAACCAAACTGATTTTTTTTAATGTTCATAGAGACTATGAACATATGTTCACCTATAGGACTTTCAGTAACCTGGTGAGCACAAATCCAACATGGCAGCGACGCGAAGTATAAATATTTAAATGGACGTTTCTCGCGAATTAACTATCCGAGTGTCGTGAAACGTTGCACGTTAAATGCTTATACAAATGTTGATCCACTGGCATCTAATTTATTTCAATTGTTTGCATAATCACAAGATGGCTGCTGTGCGTAATTTTAAAATCTCGTTTTTACTTCTTGTGTTCTAATCATGCGATTGAAGTTTGAATTCCACACGTACACAATAATATTAATGTAATAGTACAAAAATAAAAATCCAACCTTGCGACAATCTGAAATATTTAGACGGTTCTCAATATCTACGAATCTGTTACAGCAATTAAACTGAAATTTTGTATGTTGATAGTGGCAATTAACATGAGTAGGATATATGAAAATAGGCTGTATAGTTCTTCACGGAACTACTTGTTTTACATGTATTTCTCAAAAAACGTACTGTGGAATTCACAGCTTTACCTCACAAGGCTGAGTGAGTGCACCCCTTTCCAGCCCTCAGACTAGATTTAAAATTTCTTGGCAGAGCCGGGAACCAAATTCGGATCTCCGGGACGGAAGCGAAGAATGCTACCCACTACACCACGAGTTA
This sequence comes from Meconema thalassinum, assembly GCA_946902985.2. Taxonomy (NCBI): domain Eukaryota; kingdom Metazoa; phylum Arthropoda; class Insecta; order Orthoptera; family Tettigoniidae; genus Meconema; species Meconema thalassinum. The sequence continues at coordinate 343,999,755 of OX336393.1, forward strand.
GTATAATTTCAATTTTAATATTGTTTATAACTTAGCCGTTAAGTTAAGATTAGGGTACAACCAAATTTACAATTATTTTATGCTCTTACCAAAGCAACACTTTCTTAATTTTTATTGTTTTTTTTCGGGGATGGGGGGGGGGCTGGTGCCCCCTCAGCACCCCCCTTATATACGCCCCTGCCTGATGGTAGTAATTCAAAACGTACGGTGCTTTCAATGTTAATGATAAATGACAAATTCCACACTTCACTCTCTCCAAACGATGTAGCCATGGGGTGCTAAGGGATGTTCGTGCACCAACTTAAGTAATTTATGCACCCCCTGGAGCAGCCCCATATGAAATAGGAAAAACAGTTTGTCTATTTAAGAAAATGTCATTCTAATGGTTAAGACAGTGCATATTGCCCTGTTGTACTGTACGCTGTAAACTCGCTTTTGAGTACATTGTTTTAAGTAACCACCAGTGTTGGAATGCAGAAGGCAGCATTGGATAATATGCGCCATGGTCTGTTCTTCTTACTGTTCATTTTACAATAGTATAACTACTGAGAACCTCTTCTACTTTGTCAAACTAACTTAATCCTTTTGTTCTTTTTAGCCTAATGAAACTCGGTAAGGACATATTACTATTTTCTCTGACCCCGACTGTGCCCTTGAAATTTTAATACGTCTCACCAGTCCAACATGGCGGCTGTGCGAAATATTTTACTGGCATTCTATATCTCCGAAACTACTACTGATATCACCCTGACATTTTGTACGGTGATAGAGAATACTTAGCTATGTTCAGTTATGGTAAGTACAAAACCAACATAGCGGCCAGGCGAATTAAAAATATTTAAATGGCATTTTCTCGTTACTTAATCAACCGAGCGCAGTGAAACTTAGCAAAATAAATGGCTCTACAAGATTTAATCTACTGGCATATGATTCAATTCAATTCATAACAACAAGATGGCAGCTGTGCAATTTTTTAATTTTATTATCGAATTTGGGCAACTATGGACTGCAAGGAACTCAAGACTTATTGGCTTTCTTTCTCTTCTCTTCCCAGAACTTCTTCATCCTGTCACTTCTTTGTTTTCTCTCCTCCTCGGAAATGATCCATTTGGGCCTCCTGCTTGGTGGTTTCTCTTGAAATGATTTTACTCCTTCAACTCGACTGCGGAACTCTCTTCTATGGTAGGCCATCGGTGGGGTACTTCCAACTTCCGCTGCATCCCTCTTCACCTCATCTACCCATTTAGATGTAACCTTTAACCCCATGATGTAGCTGAAGATCCTTTTGGTCAGCCTGCCTTTATCCATTCGTAATAAATGTCCGTAGAACTTTAGCCTCCGCTTCTTCATTACGTCTGTGATCTTTTCAGTACACTTGTAAAGTTCTTCATTTTTACTCTTCTTCCATGTGCCATCAGTAGTCTTCTGTGGTCCAAGTATTTTTCTCAGAATCTTCCTTTCTCTCTTTTCTAGTACTTGAAGTTCTCCCTTTTTACTTAAAATAAGACTCTGAAGCATACAAAATTATAAACTTTGATTTTTTATTTTCTTATCATGCGATTGAAGTGAACGTTTGAATAATAAACCTATGTAATATTCTTCACGTAATGGTACCCAACTCTATGGCCTACATATTGAACAATCCAACATGGCGATCATCCGAAATAATTCAACGGTTCTCGATATTTTCGAATCTACTACAGCAATCAAACTGAAATGTTGTATGTTGATAGAGGCTGCTAACTTAGGTTCTCCCACCTATGGGCTTTTCAATAACCTGATGAACGTAAATCCAACAGGCGGCGATGCGGAATTTAAATAATCTATAGATGTTTCTCATGACCAATTTATCCAAGAGCAGTGACACTTAGCACGGTAAATCTTCATGCAATGCTTAATACATTAGCATCTATTTAAATTCAATTTATATGATAACTTCAACGTTGCGGCTGTGAAAATTTCTAAAATCGGGTTTATATTTCTCGTGTCCACATCAACCGATACAATTAATGTAGGTTGGTACAATAAGCCACGATTATAATATTCATCTGCTGGCATATAATTCTATAGCATATATATATAAAACAATCCAACATGGCGTCCATACGATACATTTCACCGGTTCTTAATAATTCTGAAACTATTTAAGCAATTAAACTGAAATTTTGTATGGTGTTAGAGGACTTTCAAGTAAGGACAAATATGTGACTTTACCTAATCCTGAAAAACACGAAACATCTTGGTGGCGAAGTGATTTTCAAATATTGCAAATAACATTTTTGCATCAGCTCGACATTTTAGAACCTTAGTTTTAATTTCTCGTATCCTATACATTTTGTAGCTTACTCTTCGTAAATCATAGAAGCCGTGCATTTGATTTTTCTAAAAACGTATTCCCATGGTTCATTACAAATAGATGCCATCTAGCGAGAGGAGTCTTATTTACCGTTATTCAAAGCTATATATTCTAGCCCATTACTTCTCATTGTAATGGTGTTGGCGAAGACACATGTCGCGAATCAAAAGCTATTTATTATATCGCACGGAAAATCCTTGGAATAGGCAGGAGAATTTTAATGGAAAAGACCAGTGGGATATATGAAAATAGGCTATTTAGTTCTTCACGGAACTATTTATTTAATATTGGGTACCATATTCTGACTTACACACGAATAAATTTTAAGTTGTGGTCTGATAGTTGGTTTCTGTGTCACAGTTTGCGAGTCTTCATCAGTAAAATCAACTGTTTGGGTATAAATAAATATGTAGGTCTAAATGTCAACATGATATGATATCAGGCAGCAAAATGACATAGTCATGGAAATCGTGACTGAGGAGAATTGCTGTAGAAGTGGTGCTCAGGCTTTTCTATTTTGATATATTCTGCAAATATGTCACTTCTAGTTGCTATTTTGTAGCAACAATATCAATTGCAACAGAGCAAGTTGGAGTGAATGATTGAATGTCAGATTTTAGGCCTCTAATTTATTTCAATCTAGAGTCAAATTCTTGAAGCAGTTCGTGCATAATGTGTGCATACTGTCGAAAGCTTGAAGTTTTACAATTAAACACTTCACCATTCCACCATAGTTAGTAGATCATTCCACACTTGCAAAACATTAGCATTGATGGCCTTTCATTAATGTATGTAGCTGCTTCTGCCATAGTTCTTGCAGAAACCTACTGTAGAAGGATATTGGGCTTAAAAGCAAGAGCCACCCTGGAACAAATTACAACTGATGCTGCCCTGTCTGCACTGCCCACATTGTCAAAGCTTGACCTGAGATCATTCCATTTCATAACGATGGACGCTGCTGTAAATAAACAGGTTTTCCAGGCTTTTTGGTTATGGTCCAGTGGGTTAAAAGTTCCCAATGTTTCACCGGATGCTTTGTTTGGCATCTTCGGGAGGTCCTCTGGTCTCTGACAGCCAGCAGTGTCTCTCTGTTACTCCTATGTATATGAGTGGCTAGTTGATCTCTACGCTGGCCAACACTTGACTCTGAGGGACTGTACCTGCCTCGACAGGGCCACATCTTGCTTCCAGCTTCTTGATTTATGTATTCTTGAGGGTGGGGATCCAGGTTTTATTGACAATCGGATGGGAAATGTCAGTCAGTCAGCACTAACACAGGACCTCCGAACATATTCTAACTCTTCTTTCTGGTTGCTACGCTTGGCGTCGTTGTGGATCCCAATGGTCCATTCCAATTCCAAATGTACTGCATGAGGTTAGTAGTTAGCAAGTACCACCGCTTGTTTGCTTGCTATGATAGCAGTGGCGAGAGGAGACAACAGGCTTCATATAGAAGCTTCATACATTAACTCATCAATGACGGATATTACTGATTGTGTAAACAAATAAAATTTAATCTCTCTTTCTCACTTCCAGGTTTCCTCTTCTTGGAGTCTGTACAGAGCCGAAGACTCAAGGTCCATTCATAATAAAACCTGGTGCTACCATAACAATTCCCTTCAAGAATGTATTTAATGAAAGCAAGACATTCTATATGTTTGTGGATCAGCCAGTATTTAGTTTAAAGAAAATCTCTGAAACTTTAAAACCAAAAAAGGTTAGTTCATTCTTGCTATCTTATCAGAGTAGGATCAGACATAGACAGCATGGATTGTGAATGGATATTTTCTAGAGGTATAGAATATATTAAGCTTCAATACAAGTTTTAAGTCTGGGTTCAATTCTCAATTATTGTCTAGAGAAGAGGACAGTAATGACGAAAGAATGCTCCCCTCAGATTTGTAATGCTGATGTGCTTAGTAGATGCTATCACTACAGATACTTTTTGGTGAAGTGTTCCATACTCCCACCTTCTATGTCTTCACCAAGTGGTTATTTGTGAACATTGTTATTAACTATTGATATTGTAACTTTTCAGTTGGTCGACGCAATAGAATCCCAATGGTTATGGATAAAATCACGGATTATTTTTTATTTATTTATTTATTTATTTATTTATTTATTTATTTATTTATTTAGAGTATGGCTTTTAGTGCCGGGAGTGTCCGAGGACATGTTTGGCTCGCTTCAGTGCGTGGGGTGAGCTACAAGTTCCGTTCAATGTCACTGACACCTAGTGGTGAACGTTGGAACTTTGATAGAGCGTTTCAACGAAATCTAACCTACAATTTAGCTGCACACAATTTAGTTAGTGGAAGGTTCTTTTGCATGCTATAAATCTATGACAGGGGACCGCCGGCTTTACATCCCGTCCGAAGGAAGGCATACTGAAGGATTTTAACGCTCTTAAAAAATCCGACGACTTTGGCCGGGTTTGAACCCGCGATCTTGGGCATAGAACTCAGCATGCTACCGACTACGCCACCGAGGCCGCTAAGTCACAGATTTTTTGTCTTAATATCCGCAAAATATTTCAGCAAACATTTATACTGTATATGTTATCACAACGATATATTTATCCCAAATATGCCATTTGCATCGATATTGAAGCCACGAAATATCGCAAGCCAAATACCAACGAAATGCTTGTAATAAGATATTTTTTTAAAAATATTTACTTTAAAATTAATTTAAGTAGTTCCAATATCTGTTGTTTGATAGAAAATAATAAATCTTAAATGTTTCATAAGATTGGGATAACAAAGTCCCTTCTTGATCCTGAAGTCCTGAAATCATGGAAACAATTCTCTGCGTAAACTTTGGGGGCAACATAAGTTTCACTAGTTAGTGAGAAAAGGACTAAGGTAGTCATAGAGAATATTTGTTGAAGCAAATGTCAGGTTAGGTATTAAACATAGAAAAAAAAAAACAATCTAGAATGAATTTATCATCTAGGCTTACAGGATTGAGCCGCGTCGTATATCGGTTATTATTTCCCGAGGTTTCGGCTGACATTGCAGCAGCCTTAATCATGGGTAGGTGCTTGTAGGTGTTCGTACTCAAATTAACGGTTATTGCCAACCAGAGTGCCCGCTTGCACTGCATTGTCGTTATGGTACTCCCTGATTGGTCCGCGCCCCTGGCAGTCGCGCGCTAGGAGAACTTTCCAAATGTTGCTAAATTTGAAACCATCCTCTTCATTGAAATTAATGGGATGCTTCACGACCTCTATGGCGTCTCTAATTAACCTGTTTTGATATCCGGGAATTTTAGCAACAGTTTCGGCCTTATCAAATTCGATGGCGTGTCTCGTGACACGGATTTTTTAAGAGCATTAAAATCCTTCAGTATGCCTTCCTTAGGAGGGGAAGTAAAGCCGGCAGTCCCATGTCATAGATCTATGGCATGTAAAAGATCCCTTCACAGACTAGACTTTTGTAAAACTAAATTGTTAGGTTAGATTTCGTCGGAACCCTTTATCAAAGTTCCAACGTTCACCAATTAATGTTATTGGTTTTACGTCCCTTTTAACTACACTGGCTTTTAGAGACGCTGGGGTGCCGGAATTTTGCCCCGAAGGGGATCTTTAACGTGCCAGTAAATCTACTGACACGGCTCCCTCGCATTTGCGCACCCTCAAATGCCAGCTGACTGCGCCAGGTTTCGAACCTGCAACCTTGGGCTCAGCAAGCGAGAACGTTACCCCTGAGCCACGCAGCCAGACAACGTTCACCACTAGGTATCATTGATATCTGGTAGCGAAAGTTGGAACTACTTGAAATTGAAGGGAACTTGTAGCTCACCCAATAAGGGTTTCCGCTGGAAGCAGCTACAGCCTCTGGCGAGCCGAACATGTCCTCGGACACTCCCAGCACTAAAAGCCGTACGATAAATAAATAAGCATGTTCAGCTATTGCAGATCTGTAGTTTATCTGTTTCGTGTCTCGAATGTGCTCTGAAATCCTAATGGAAACGCGTCGTTTTGTTTGCCCTATGTAAACCTGTCCACAGGAGCAAGGCACTTTGTAAACTCCTGCGTCCTTGTTTGGCTGCTTTATCTCGGTTGATTTACGAATGAATTGTTTGTTATTCCTAGAAATGTTTCTATAGTGTTCATTATTTAAGAAAATCCATACACAGTTATTAAGCACACTACTTGCTTTCTTATTTCACCGCGTTGAAGCCTTTTACTTTACCGGTACTATAAATTAGGGTCCCTAATTATGGATAATCCATAAAAGATATTTACTTTTTCTTAACACATGGGTTTCAGGTTGATTTTTCGCATGCCCCAGTAAGTGGGATTACATTGTGTTGACCGACTGAAAAGTTACAACATCAATTGGCAATAAGGTAACACTGCAAAATGGGTTCAAAAATCTCTGTACATTGTTGTTTATTAATGTCAATGGCTTTATTCTTGCTATTGCCATGTACTGAATATGGATTTCAGATATGCCTTTTAGAAATGAACTGAACATTTTTGGGCACTTATGTTGGCTTTTTTTATGATACACTGAAGAAAATGGAAATTGCATCACCATGAAGGCATTGGTCGTTTGTGTTGATTTTCAAGATATGGAACGATGCCATCCATGTAGGTATGTAAACGATCAAAGTTTCAGACCCGTTGGATTGTTGCTACAGGTCTCCCCACGTGATTGGTCGCGGAGGAATCAATTCCAGTATACGGACTCTGGTGTAGCGTAGTTGACTTGCAGTCTGTGCAGTGACGTGTTCCCCGTCAAACATGCCTCGACGACAGAGAAGAGCACGCTATCAACAACTGTCGCCGTTTGACAGGGCTCGGATAATTGGGGTGTGTGAGGCTGGATTATCGCTAAGGACTGTCGCTGCACGTTTTGGCCGACAGGCATCTACGGTACAACGTATATGGCAGCAGTGGTCAAATGAAGGTACCCACACTCGTAGACCTGGCAGAGGCCCAGCGCGACAGACAACTGTGAGAGAGCATTCGGTTCTCAGCTTGCGCAGCGTACAGTTGGGCAAGCTTTAGGTCCTGCTTACTCGTCTTCGAGTCGGTCGTGCGTGTGTGTGTGGTTTAGGTGATTTGATTTCGTGTCATTTTCACTGAGTGTATAGTGCATTGAACGGTAAGTGTGATGGGCTCTACGAGTGATGGGATGGATTCTGGCCGCCCGCCGGACTGTGTGCAACTGATTGAATATGACCCCCCAGTATCAATGGAGGGCATGGTACTGGTCCCTGCGGACGGCATTGTACTGCCCGAGACATCAACAGCGACCAATATTCAGACTTCACAGAACACTGAGGTTACTGCTCGCCTGCCTATGTCATACTACCCCCATCATACGGGGCCATACAGTGTATTTGTGCAAGGACAAGGCGATCAGAGACTCGGAAATTTACACCCCATGGCTTTGGGACGCATCTTTTTTGAACAGAAAATTCCTGGCATTCAATCCATTCAAAGAAAAGGACGTAACAGGGTGCAGGTGGTATTTGACACACGCCTGCATGCCAACTCCTTTTTACGACACCCCATTCTCCAGGCTAAACAGTTAGATGCATTTATTCCGTCTGCTAACATACAGCGTGTGGGGCTTATACGGGGGGTGGATACTGCCCTTACGGAAGCTGAAATTTTACAATACATACAATCCCCCGTCCCGATTGTTCGTATTCAACGGTTTTACCGAAAAAAGGATAATAATGGCGTCATGGATCGTATCCCTACTGGAACAGTTAAAATCCACTTTGAAGCCCAACGTTTACCCGAGTTTGTTTCCATCTTTAATGTCTTGCTTGAAGTGCAATTATTTATATTCTCTCCAACTCAATGTGTGAAGTGCCTTCGCTTTGGACACATCCAGCAACATTGCCGTGCGCGAACCCCTAGATGTGGTCGATGCGCAGGTCCCCATGATACGACTGGCTGTCAGTCTGTTGACTCAAAATGTGTCAATTGTGACAGTAATCATCTTGCGACATCATTGACTTGTCCGGAACGGCTTAAACAGGAAGCAATAAAGAAACAAATGTGTACGGAGAATAAATCCTATCACGAAGTGATTAACAGTATGAGACCCCTCCCCCCCTTTCCAGCCTCAAAATTTGCCACAACAGTTCCCCCCACTCACTCAATTTCCTCAGCCACCTCCCATACAACCACCCCGTAAACGTAAATTCACGGAGGTGATCGTTCGTTCGCCCAAAACATATCAACCATTGGGATATGATAGACAGGCGTATAATGCCCTCATTTCGTCTCCCACGGCCAGCCGGATAACGCCCAGTGCGCCGCCTAGCCTTGTTGCGCCATCAACTTCTTTCCCTTCAGGCAGTAGAATAATGTCTGCGAATGATGAATATACCTCAATCAATAAGATTTTGAATATTCCCAAAGGGAATATGATGTAGTTTCCATTTGAGCGGATGAATTATCAATAAATGATAAAAATGGTCCGGTTAGCTCAAACAATGCCAGCGTTTCGCCCCAGTGTGCCGCTGGGCTCGTCAGTTGGTACAGACACACCTACCAATACGCGTGGCTAGCACATACTGAGAAGACCATGCAAGACACAAAATACGAACAGTATTGACGTCACGAGCATGCCAATGTGCTACGGGAGTCAAACTCCCTTCCATAAAAACAAAAGCCTTACCTTGGCAATCCAAATAAGATTTTGAATATTCCCAAAGGGAATATGATGTAGTTTCCATTTGAGCGGATGAATTATCAATAAATGATAAAAATGGTCCGGTTAGCTCAAACAATGCCAGCGTTTCGCCCCAGTGTGCCGCTGGGCTCGTCAGTATGTGCTAGCCACGCGTATTGATAGGTGTGTCTGTTCCAACTGACGAGCCCAGCGGCACACTGGGGCGAAACGCTGGCATTGTTTGAGCTAACCGGACCATTTTTATCATTTATTGATAATTCATCCGCTCAAATGGAAACTACATCATATTCCCTTTGGGAATATTCAAAATCTTATTTGGATTGCCAAGGTAAGGCTTTTGTTTTTATGGAAGGGAGTTTGACTCCCGTAGCACATTGGCATGCTCGTGACGTCAATACTGTTCGTATTTTGTGTCTTGCATGGCCTTCTCAGTATGTGCTAGCCACGCGTATTGGTAGGTGTGTCTGTACCAACTGACGAGCCCAGCGGCACACTGGGGCGAAACGCTGGCATTGTTTGAGCTAACCGGACCATTTTTATCATTTATTGATAATACCTCAATCTGTGAAGATTTCCATGCCCTCATACAGCTATTGGGTAACAATGCCCAGTGGAGTTCCAAGTTACAGGCCTTACGTGCCAAAGTATTACCGTTATTACCGCCTCCAGTGACTCCCATAACGATGGGGTCCATATTAGCTCGTCCCACGCCGGAAGAACTGAACTGACCTGAGCTTCTCGGTGGAAAACATTCGTGAATCAGATTGTTCGATCTTTTCCCAATCTTCCTTCCTCAAATTATCATTATCACAACCCGGTTCATAGTCGTCCTCGTTGAATTAATTCCCTTTATTATCCTGAATGTTATTGCTCCAGTGGAATTGTAGAAGTATATTAAATAAAAAACATGAATTGCTGCAGTTAATTCACGAATATGATCCGGACATCATATTCCTACAAGAAACATGGCTTCGGTCCTCGTATAAATTTCAGATAGCTAATTATCAGGTGGAACGTCAGGATGAACCCGGATATCGAGGTATCATGAAGTTATTCAAAAATAATTTACGGTACACCCCCCTTTCTACTGATTATTACATGCCTCACACTCATCATCAAACGTTTCTTGTTCAAGATCTCCATATAAGCCATATTTACTGTCCTCCTGGTATACAAGGCTCACGTAGACAATGGTATTTATATTTTCAGTTTATAAAGACATTTTCTAAACATCTTACATTGGGGGATTTTAATGCCCACCACCCCTTGTGGGGCAGTGGTCGAGTTAACCCGAAAGGACGGCACATCATTGTGGCTATTCAGGAATTACACCTACATTTATTAAATGATGGGTCACCCACCCGCCTTACCCCACCGAATAGTCCACAAAGTGCGGTGGATTTAAGTATCACTACTGTAGATATAGCCCATAAGTTGTCATGGCAGACTGTGAAGGACACGTATCAAAGTGATCATTATCCAATTATAATGGAATATGATGTCTCGAGTAATCGACATATCTCGCAGAACGTCTTTCAAGTTAAGAGGAATTTTCGGCATTTTGATTATGATTTGTTTAAACACTTTTTAGAGGACAGGCTTTCGCGGCCATTACAAATGTCTGATAACGGTTATAATTTTTTACTAAATAATATCCGTGATTATTTTAATACATATCACCCATATATTACAAAATCATGTCCTCCGAATAATCGTTCTGCCTTACCCTCATGGTGGGATCAAGAATGTAAACACTTAGTACGACGTCGCAAGGCGAGTTTAAAAGCTTTTCGGCAATATGGTACTTCCGCCTCCTATTTGAGATACAAGAGTCTCACCGCTCAACTCCAACGTGTCTTTAATCATAAAAGACGCGAAGCGTGGAAATTATACATTACCCAATTAAGTAGTAATACGTCCCTAAATAGTATTTGGTCAGCGATTAAACATTTTACGAATACCATTCCTCGACCCTCTCCCTCTCACCTTTCGGCGCAAGGATACCATGACTTGTATCATACATGGACACCCGACATTGTTATTCGTATGCCTACATCATGTGCCTCTGGTTCGCTGGACCGTTTTTCCAGTTTAATGCAGCCTATTATGCGTAGCGAATTTTTACAAACATTCAGACACAAAAAATCAACAAGCCCTGGAATTGACGAAGTGACTTATACCATGATCGATCGATTTCCCGTAAATGCTCAGGACATCATCCTTAAACTATATAATTCAAGCTTATGCACAGGGACATTTCCGGAAGATTGGAATGTTTTTCAAACTGTCCCTATTTTGAAACCCACAAAAGATGCCCGCTTAGCGAGTAGTTTTCGAGGTATACAACTTGGCTCCTGTTTCCGCAAAATTTTTCAAAATGTACTTCTCCGAAGGCTGCAATGGTGTCTAGAATATTATACCCTGTTTCCTAAAACGCAATTTGCATTCAGGAAAAATCTCGGTACATCTGACCCATTAAACATTTTCTTCACCGATTTACTCCTCGCAAAAGGACAGAAAAAGCATACTATAGCGATTTTTCTTGACCTAAAAAATGCGTATGATTCTGTCGATCCATTTATTTTTATTAATATACTTCGAGATATGCAATTCCCACTTCCATTCCGGTGTTTAATATATATCATGCTATGTCATCGTAAAATCATTTTAAAATCACCAGTCGGTGTATTTGTTTCCCGATACACCTCTCACGGTGTCCCGCAGGGAGATGTTTTAAGTGGGATTTTATATTTAATTTATACTCGTACCCTAGAAACAGTCATATTACCGCACGCTCGCATCCTTCAATACGCGGACGATATTTTAATATATTGCACAAGGGACGATTTATTCGCATGTCGTCGGGATATATACATAGCCTTATCTAATGCTCATGACTGGTTTCATCAACACGGATTTGAAACTTCTGTCGGAAAAAACGCTGCGATGATATTTACTAACCAAAGACGTTACGACAGCTCTCCTATATTATATCATCAAGGCCAAATTCCGGTGGTGACGAATGTCAAATACTTAGGAATTTATATTGACAGGAAAATGCAAGGAGAGAGACATATACAATACCTTCAGAGTCATCTTACCAGCAAAATCAATGTTCTAAAATCACTTACTCGGCGTACTTGGGGAGCAGACCCGGAACTATTATTAATAGTATATCGTAATATAATTCGTTCTGTGCTGGATTACAAATCCTTTTATTTTGATATAATGTCAAGTACTAGGCTCCTCCGCTTAGATAGAATACAGTTTACTGCTTTGCGTCTCATAATAGGCGCGCTTACATCGACTCCCACAGGAGCACTTTTAGTTGAAACGGGAGAAATGTCGTTACATTATCGGCGTCAAAACCTTGCGTGTATGTACCTGTTGCGTAAAATGATGATAGCAGTATCACCTATCGTTCCTAAATTACAATTATTGGAAGACTATTATACTCGTCGATTATTGCCCACAGCTTCCGTTCCCGCCTTGCTGGCCGCATATTCCATTCTTAAACAGTACCGCCATAATATATTAAAAGTTAGTCGCTTGCCTTTATATAATATTCCGTATTCCGTAGCTTATTTTCAACCGAATATCCTCCAGCATTCCTTACCCCAAATACAATTATTGGAAGACTATTATACTCGTCGATTATTGCCCACAGCTTCCGTTCCCGCCTTGCTGGCCGCATATTCCATTCTTAAACAGTACCGCCATAATATATTAAAAGTTAGTCGCTTGCCTTTATATAATATTCCGTATTCCGTAGCTTATTTTCAACCGAATATCCTCCAGCATTCCTTACTCCAAATACATCAGACTTTTTCACATAACCCAGTAATCATTCCTCGTATGTTTCACGAAATAACGAGCCATTTGGCATCCTGCATTCTTTTTTATACAGATGGGTCTAAAATGGTTCACCCCTCACGTGTGGGAGCAGCCTTCTTCTCTCCCGATTTACATATTTCATGTCAGTATACTTTACCCTCTGACGTCACGATATTTACAGCCGAAATTTTTGCAATTCGCCAGACGTGTCTTTATATTAAACAACATGGTATTCGCCATTCGCTAATCTGTACAGACTCTATGAGTGTCGTTCAATCACTTCAAAATGTTCTCGAGGCTGATAATTGGTTTTTATGCCAGTTAATGCATCAATTGTACACTTTACATACTGAGGGTTTTGATGTCAGTATCATGTGGATCCCCGGCCATTCACATATTGAAGGTAATGAAATCGCTGATAAACTCGCCAAAGAAGCGACTAATGGTACGGGTAAGGCTTATAATATCGCTATACCCATGTCTGATTTGCGTTCTATAATTCGTTCGAAGATCCAGAATGACTGGCAGGTCACGTGGACTAACTACGCGAAAACGAAAGCCAAACATTATTTTGGGATACAACCGACTATTTTAAGACAGCCCTGGTTCCAGGGTGGTAAATACACACGACGACATATTATTACAATTATTCGTCTCCGCTTTAATCATGCATTAACGCCGGTGTATTTATTCCGTATAAAACAACGTAATGATGCCTTGTGTTCGTGTTTGCAAATGGAGGGCTCTTTAAATCATATTCTATTTCAATGTCCACAATATGACTTTCACCGTGCAATACTGTTGCGCCATTTATATTCCCTAGGGTATACACTGCCTTTAAATGTTGCCACATTAGTTCATAATCCTACCATTCCACTGGTCAGTAGCCTAGTATCCTTTTTTGACAACATTGATTTTAGACCTTGAATTGGTGTTCCTTTTATCTGGTCCATAATCGTGACCCGGTCATGTACGTTTCTATGTCAAGTCACCAAGGTGGGTCGATTCGGTGTGAAGAGTCAAATACCACTTGTGTCCCAGCCTAGTTTCATCTGTTTTCCTTCCCCTTTTTGTCTCCACGTTACGTCATACTTTTGTTTGGTATACCCCGTTCCTCACTGGTCTTCCGCTTTCTCTCGGTAGTCGATGTTTACCTCAAGATACGTACTTCTGAACAGTAGCAATTGGCTAAAGAGTTTACTATGCCCACTACCGTAACGCGAAGAAGAAGAAGAACTGTGAGAGAGGATCGCCGCAACATTCGGATGGCCCGAATGGAACCCCATGCAACAGCAGCGCAAATTCGAGCAGCTGTGACACCCCACGTTACACAACAAACAGTTGGTAATCGCCTGCGTGCAGCTGGCTTACGATCCCGTGTCCCTGCAGAAGGTGTTCCATTGACCCCACAACAGCGATGTGTAAGGCTGGCCTGGTGTCGAGAACGATCGACGTGGGTCGACGAATGGCATAGGGCCGTCTTAAGTGATGAATCGCGCTTCTGTCTTGCCCGCAGTGATCGCCGGAATCGTGTATGCCGACGTACCGGGGAGAGGGGCCGTCCAGACCTTATTGTCGAGAGGCACACAGGGCCAACACCAAGCATTATGGTCTGGGGAGCTATTGGCTTTAATGTGAAATCACAATTAGTGCTTGTTGAGGGCACTATGACTGCTCGACAGGGTACTCAATCCAGTGGTTGTCTCTATGATGGCGAACATTGCTAATGGGATGTTTCAGTAGGACAATGCCCGGGTTCACACTGCACGCATCTCCAGAGAAGTTCTCCACGACATCACAACCTTAGAATGGCCCGCCAGATCCCCGGACCTCAGTCCTATTGAGCATGTGTGGGACATGATGAGTCGACAACTGGCCAACCGTCCTCAGCCACCCACAACTCTTGAACAACTGACCCGTGCAGTGCAGCAAGCATGGGCCACAATTCCTCAGGAAGCGATCCAGGGCCTTATTGACTCCATGCCTTGACGAATTCATCAATGTATTGCAGCTCCTGGTGGGCACATCCTGTATTGATTGTTGTCCAAACTTGCGGTCAGAGGGACCCGAAAGTTTAATCAAAGAATCACAACCGAACACTCGTCCTGCATGTTCAATTGTAGCAATGTAGCACCACTCCTTCTGGGTGTTGCAATTTCCATTTTCTTCAGTGTATGTTCATTAAACATATTTTCTGTACCAACAGTTATCTAATACATATTGCATTATCCTGGTGCGTTAAGAACTGATATAAAGAGAAAAGTTAAACTCAAACGTTGGTATATTAGCTGATGACCTGATGGCTGCTGATCGCGTTATCCGCTTTATAAGTGAGAGTGGGTTAAGGCCAACAATCTACATTTTCCAGTGTACATTGATTCAAAGACTTGTTCTTTTTGAATGCTGAATTTTTGTTTTTCCATAATTTCTGTTTATTAATTTTATTTAATTTTTTGTTTTGTTAACTTGTGGTCTTTTCAAATTTAGGTGTCCACCTCTAAATTTTAAATTCCATTCCAAATTTGTATACTTTAATCTGAGTTAAGAGGGGCAGATGACCTCGTAGTTTCGCCCCTTAAGACAACAATAACTAACTACCGGTAATCCTGATTTCTTTACTCCATTCACCATTATGAATTTGAATGGTCCCATTGACAGAATGATGCGAGTCTCAAATGGGGTCAGTATAGATTTGTCCAATATTGATTAAAGACCCCTTGGGCAGTATTTGTTTTTCTTCGTATGAATAGATTGATTGTACACACAATTGACTTTGATATACTACATTGTAAATATTTGTATATACAGTATTCCTAATATCCTTTAACGTCTTTTATCCTGTATAAAAGAAAATGGTGTAAACCATCATTAAACATGTATGTATGTATGTATGTATGTATGTATGTATGTGCCTTAATTCGCACAAAATGTAGAAAGTCAACTACACTAACGGGTTTCATCCAGAGTTTCTGGAGATGTCTCATCACTTCGTCCAATTAAATCCATACGACTAACCTACATTCCAAGTTGAAAAATCTCAAGTCATTATTATCAAGAGGCCCAGGTAAGGAGGGAACTGCTGCAGAACACTTTCTGCTTATAACAAATCCAGAACACAATTAACTGTCTGATTCCTTGTGACCAAGCTTGGTTTAAACCCCATAGAAGTTGTTGCAAACAAGAATTGTTCTTGGTTACACACACTGAGTCAAGTTTATAAAGAAAATAGAAAACTGGTGGATATGACGGAGTATCGCCTGGTACCATATTCATTTTGATGAAAATTGAAAATATCTCAGAAAAAAGTAAATTCGTTTGTTGTATTATTATGCAAGAAATAATGTACACTAAGTGGTGTAATGGTTAGCATTGTTGGATATCATCCTTGAATACTCAGATTCGTTTGTGGCTTTGCCAAGAAATTAGATTCTGGTTTGAGGACTGGAGCGGGCTCAACTCATCCCGATTGGAGCATGTGCTCGATTCGCATCTTAGCCATCCTAGAAGTAGTTTGCTGTGGTTTTGCACTTCCACTCCCATCAAATGCTGAGATGGTTCCTAACATAGGGTCATGGCCACCTCCTTCCTAATCCTAGCTTCAATTAAAAACACACACTACTATATACACCACACCAACACAGGTTATCAGACAGATATAATGTTGCTATAACAAACACACATTACGTAAAAGAACAATGGTATTTAAGTCATGAACAAGGATCACAATCGAGGCGAGCCTGTTGCAAACAGCCAGCCTGTTGTGTAAGACAAGGCTGGCAAGCTCACAATGCCGATGATCCTCAGGGAGTAAACACACACACTCCGTCCAAGTGCCAGTGTGAAAACACGTAGTCTGCGCACAGGAGTGACTCAGCTGACTGGCCAATGAGGCGTGATGCCACTGAATAATAAGCGCAGGAGAGAGGTGCGACCTTGGCTTCAACCAACTCTCGCAACGGCTGGGCTGCCAAGCTCCACCCATAGCATTCTCTTTTCACTTCATCTGTGTGACGTCATGCGCAAACCTACTTCACAGATTCCGTGGATGAGGGTATTGAATGATTTATTCTCAAATACTTTTGTGGATCATGTATCATAATTTAATCCTCAAACACACGCGTTGGGGTGGAATCCACCCCAGGCCGTTTCATTTCCTTATGAAATGCACAAATAATTTTTCAGTTCTTTCTCCGTCCATTTACCTTTCCAGCCAGGTCTTCTTCGCGTTTTCACTCAAGGTCAATCATTTCCTGTGAGACGGTCAGACAGTACACGTCGTAATTACTGACTAGGGGGATTCCACCCCAACGCGTGTGCTTGTGTACGTAAAATAAATCATACCAAGGTGAGTTGCAAGCAGCACGGGCATTGCTTTTGTGTGTTTCTTTGTTGCTGCAAGTATATAATTATTTGGTTTTCACTTATGTAAGGGCTGGTAGTTTAACAGTAGGCTACTAACAATGTGTTGGCCGAACGTCATTGTTGGCGGAACGTTTATTTTATTTCCATTATTATTATTATTGATTTAAGCCCACTACGGAGCGCTTATGACTAGTTCTTCGATGCTCTTTTCCGTTCCCAATATCTCTTGAGCCCTGCTGATAATTTCTCGTTTCTCTCCTGCGAAAGGGGCTTCCGACATTTAGAGACTCTAGGTGGTGGGATCCAAGATTCTACCATAGCACAAAATTTGGAACGATCTTTTACATCAAGGTCAGCAATTCCAGCCGAATCCAAGTCCTTTAGTACTTCATTAAGCCACAGGCTTCCAGTCTTGTAGCTTTTAACCAAGGAGAAGATCTTCTTGGTAAGCCTGTTGCTGTTCATTCGTTGTAGGTGCCCATAGAACTTGAGCCTCCTACGTCGCATACTGGTATTGGCTGATTCTAACTGTCGATACAGGTCAGAATTGGATTTCAAACGGTAGGTTCCATCTGGGAGCAATCTCGGGCCATGGATTTTCCTGAGGATACGTCTTTCGGCTTTCTCCAGGTCATCCATGGTGCCTTTTCTGTTCATCAAGAGGGTCTCTGCGGCATACAGAAACTGTGGTCTGACAGCAGTTCTGTAGTGACAGATCTTAGCATTTCTTGTTGTACAAATTGTGGGATAGTTGGTATGCTGCGTTGAGTTTGGTACGCCTTGCTAAGATGGAGGTGCCATCTCTACCATTGGGGTGGACCCATTCACCAAGATAACGAAAGCGATTGACTCTTCCAATCATTCCATGTATTTTATTTCCATTTTATTTTCAGTGATAATAATATTTTCGAGCCTGTACAGAATGGATACTTTTGATAGCGTCCAGGAATTTCACAAATAGTTAGTTTTACAGCTCAAAGCTCATGAAAGCGCACGTAGTATATTGGACTACTATCAAAAACTTGCATTCATTTTAGGGCAGCAGTGAATCACATCAATGGTACTGAGGTTGAATCTTCTCCTCCCCACATCAAAAATAATAAATTTAAAATTATAACCCCTGAAAGCAAAATTAACCATGTTCAATACTTACTTTGTACCAATTCTGGTGAATGGACTGGAGACATGTACTTTACTGGATAAAGACCTTAACAAAATCCAAGCAACATAAATGAAATTCATTAGAACCATGAATCAATAGACCAGAAAAGACAAGATCAGAAACGAAACAGATAGAAAAAAAGCTGGGATACAGGAAACTGTTGCAAATGTTATATGGAAGCGTAGACTACAGTGGTATAGGCATATGATGTGAATGAATAACTCTAGAACAGCAAGGGACTACTTCAATAGAGAACTGAAAGGGAAAAGACCGAGGGGAAGACCCGGAAAACAATGGATTGAGACCGTGAAATCAGAAGAGGAGAAAAAAGGGCTGAAATGGGAAGAAGTTGAAGAACGAAAGTTGTACAATGACAGAAAGCAGTGGCGAGCGCTTGTCTACTGCATCCGGGAAACTGGAGACGGAAAAGGATGATGATGATGATGATGAACTTCCGGTCACTGTGATGTGTGCCCTCAAAGAATGAACAGGAAAATTCAAACATCGTGAAGCAGTTTCAACAAAATTGTCTGCATGGAACACATACTCGTTCACTGTGAAGAGTGCATTCCTGAGTTAAAACTCTGTCACCACAATTCTCCCCCACCCCCAACACATACAGGATATACAATACAGGACTTACCGGTATTATAAAACTATACAATTGATTGTTATTGTTGCCAGGTACTATTTTAGATCAAGTAGGCCTAATAATTTTTGGTGTGATTATTTAACGAGGAACATTTTATCATATTTTAAGATAAGTATTTTTTAGGGAAAGTTCAACCTCCCGTATATCACCGTTTTTTTTAAAACCGAAAATGCATAATTCTGTTTAATTACTATTCCATTCATCGTATATGAGTACCCAGGTGCGTTTATTAATAATTTAATAGGATTTCGAAGATATTAATAAAAACATGCAAACTAGACAATATAAAAACACCATAAGATTTATTTAGTTTATAAATAAAAGGAGAGGAAGGATTCAAGGAAAATGTGCCCCTAAGCAATAGAGAGAGAGTCAACATTGCATAATATAACTTAAAATCGTGAATTAATACGATAGTTTATACATTACAATAAAATAACTTGTGGGGTGAAAAACACCCCACGTGTGTGCCTGAGTCCTAAATTGTGACGCGTGTGCTTGAGAGTTAATAACAGTCAGAAATATTATGTTTTGTTTAAGAAATTGAATACAGTACATTTTTTTAGTCTTTGTTAAACATGTTGGGATAATTAATCAGATAATCAAATCTCCAAAGAGACCAGCAACAATCCCAGATGGGCTCACATACCACATAGCATTGTTATACAACACAGCATAATGATGGTGATTTTTGTTTTATGGGTCAGAACAAGTCATCTGCCCCCACGCAACATATTCCTGATTATTGTAACATTGAATCGTGATAGATATTCATCAGCCCTTCTTTATATTTTTTTAAATGTAAGTTACCGTAGGGGAAAAATTTAGACTTTCACGACCGGCGTTGAAATAGGAATCTCTGTTTCGCGGGCTTAAAGGTCGTGTTCCAAGGACATTTTGTCGTCCTGACGTTTCGCTGAATACTGCGTTCAGCATGTTCACAGGTTACATTAAGCGAGGTAAAACAAGTAAACAGAAGATATATAAATAGTCAACAACCCACACATAGAGGCTACCATAGCAACGGCGTACCACATAAAAGTAATGCATCAAGGACAGGGCTGCTCGTCTGTTGCATCTTCTCGTCTACGACGGTCAATAAGGGCAGGCTTGAGGGGATTAAGGACTGGAAGCCAAACTCTGTTCACACGTTCTGCTTCCTCCTTAAGATTGAAGCTGTTAGTATGCTTCAGGATTTCAATGGCCTCCCTTTGTAGCCTGGCATGATAAGACACCGTGGTTGACAGAACTTCGGTGTCTCCATATCTTATATCGTGACCTGCAAGTAGTGAGGGTGCTGCTACAGTGGATTTATCTGTTTGTCCCAGCCGGCTGTGTCGTTCGTGCTCCTTGAGGCGAGTGGCAATACTTCTTTTCGTTGTTCCGTAAGCCGACCCATACTGACCGATATCTACATAAGACGTCCAACCACCACCCACGACAGAAATACGGAGTGATAAAAACACTGGCTGACCGCGCGAAAAGAATTTGTGAAAAGTAGTGCCTAAAACAAGAAATTGTACACCTCAACGAGGCCTTACGCGCCAATGGGTACAGCCAGAAAGATATCCAGCGAGCACTGCATCCGAGACGTCCAACTACAAGGGTAATTGGAGACAAACAGCCCCTGGCTAGAGCTTTTCTTCCATATATAAAAAAGGTCACGGACAGAATAGGGAGGCTACTCGAGTCCCATGATATAAAGACCATATACAGGCCTACACGAAAAATTAAGGACATCTTTAGGTCCGCTAAAGATAAGCGACATCCTCATACCGCGGCAGGGGTTTATAAAATCCCGTGTGATTGTGGCCAAGTATATATTGGAACAACGAAAAGAAGTATTGCCACTCGCCTCAAGGAGCACGAACGACACAGCCGGCTGGGACAAACAGATAAATCCACTGTAGCAGCACACTCACTACTTGCAGGTCACGATATAAGATATGGAGACACCGAAGTTCTGTCAACCACGGTGTCTTATCATGCCAGGCTACAAAGGGAGGCCATTGAAATCCTGAAGCATACTAACAGCTTCAATCTTAAGGAGGAAGCAGAACGTGTGAACAGAGCTTGGCTTCCAGTCCTTAATCCCCTCAAGCCTGCCCTTATTGACCGTCGTAGACGAGAAGATGCAACAGACGAGCAGCCCTGTCCTTAATGCATTACTTTTATGTGGTACGCCGTTGCTATGGTAGCCTCTATGTGTGGGTTGTTGACTATTTATATATCTTCTGTTTACTTGTTTTACCTCGCTTAATGTAACCTGTGAACATGCTGAACGCAGTATTCAGCGAAACGTCAGGACGACAAAATGTCCTTGGAACACGACCTTTAAGCCCGCGAAACAGAGATTCCTATTACCGTAGAGGATTTTGTAACCTTTTAAGTCTAGCCCCATAATACCTAGGCAGTATCATCATTTCTGTGACTGTACAGTACAATCTGTGAAATTTCTAGAAAGTATCATATTGGGGGTTATACAGTAACATGATTTTCTCTTCCATCTTTCATATATATATATTTATTAATTCATTCCTTTTTCTTAGGAGGCCCAAGTCCAACTCGTAATGACCAGCTTGAGAAATATGGATATTGCATTGGATCCTAAATATCCTATTACAGGTAAAATGGTTATTAGTTGTGATACTCCAAATATTAAATGGGTTTACTACATCAAAGGTGTGTTGGACAAGTGAGAAGGTATTCATTTAATCTATTTTGACCAATGCCAATATGGAATGGTCTATGGAGTTTTTAATTTCTACCCAAAGCATTGTTTACTTTTTATCAGCTTACCTGCCAAACCCTGATATTTTGAAAATGAAGTCATGTGTGATGTGTATTTTATGTATTAGTTACAACTACTGAAATATGATATGTTTCATTAATGTCCATCCAGATAACCTTCTATATTTCTAGTCGCATTGTCTCCAGATAAATAAGATCTGAGTATTTAATACAGACATGTTGTTATAATATTGTTAGAAGACAAAGTTTGATAAATGTTAATGACTTATTTCACATTCTGATTGACAGATGATAGTAATACAAATTTGTAATGTTATTGTACGATCTTATTCATTTTATTTATAGCTTGAAAAATAAAATAACTGCTATACTCAATTTCCCTGTTTTTTAAAATAATTTTTTAGCAACATAATAATGGCTTGATTATAACTTGAATTAATCTCTGTTACTCCTCCTGGTAGATTCCTATCTTCATCTTAGTTTCAGTAATACATTAATTGGCCCTCTACTACTGATTGCCTTGGTGGAATTGCCACCTCATTGCCGAGGGACTGACGATGTACTTCATGGTTGATCTGTGGGCTCATCACATCCTCCTTGCCCTCATGCAGTAAGTTAGGTATATTTATATCACCAGTGCTCAGTCTCTAACTGAACTTAGTTGCTGTACAAATCCAGCATTACCCAACCCCAGGACAAGAACTTGCTGACAGCAGTGGCTTGCATAATTACAATCATGGAGTCCTTGTTGAAGAGAATTTCTGCTGTGATATTGTGGGATTAGGTGTGCAATTATGTATCAGTGATCCCTTATCCATACCCTGTCATCAAACTTAAAAGCTTAAATTGAGGGGAGAGGCATTCAACCAGCCCAGAAATCCATTAAACCTAGTCGGAGATAATAAATGAACAATTAAATTACACACTCAAATGGTATTTTTGTCAAGTGAAGAACATTTTTTGCCGGCCAGTGTAGCATGCAGCCACCATCTTGAAACATTAATATTGATAATCCACTATCTATTAGAGTTAGAATGAGGAAATACAGCATGTAAGTAGTCTCACATAAAACGCTTTCTCTGCAGAAGGCACAAGAGCAATAATTCCATACATTCATGATGTTAGATGGACGTACTTTTCTAACGTTGAAATCAATTCCTCTGGGTGCAGTAGTGGAATTACAACAAAAATTAGTAAATGCGGAGCTTGCCACGGTGGGTGAGTGGATATCGTGACGATCTACTAACCCCAAGATTGCAGGTTCGCTCCTGACCGTGTTAAGTGACTTTTGAAAGGCGGCAAAAATACGATACGCATGTCATACGATGTTGGCATGTCAAAGAACCCATTTGAATTCAGTAGGCAGAGTTCATAATGGCAAAATTAATCTCTGAAGTTTCCGCCAACAGAAAGTTCCTCATTTCTCTATTAGAAAACGCTATAGTGTTCAAGGAGCTTAGATATCTAACCTCCTTGACTTTCATAGTCAAGGAACAACGAAATTCGACATGCAAGCTACCCTCTGGGTGTCAAATAACAAAGCTTGCACCCGGCACCCGAGGCCATACGATATTATTATTATTATTATTATTATTATTAGTAAATGAGGAATCTTATATAGGATACAATTCTTTAATGTTCGTCACAAGAACATTCAACTAAGAATTTTTCGCAATCCTCATCTCAAAGTTGTGAAATGCTGGAATCACACACTAGTCACACACTATTGATAATTGCTCAAACCACCCAAATTCACACAAACTAGCAGGCATCAAATCTATGTCAAACAGGGCCATCAGCATACCTATGTCAACATGAAATATCAAGAAAGAAATCGACACAATAAAACAGGTGGCAAGAGAATAATTTTATGCCTCATACGCTTAACCAGATACTAGATGAATAATGAAAGAAAAAAGAGGAGAAATCACCAACCCAAAAGGAAAATAAGTATGAACGATTCAATTTCGTGAACAAAAACACATAAAATAACAAACATCTTCAAGAAACATGGACTAAACATAGCTTTCAGAACTAATAACTGGCTCGGTTAACACCTACACAATAGCAACCTAACGAACAAAAACCTACCCGCATAATCAGGCGTATATCTGTTCACATGCCAGGATGACGGATGTAATTCTAATTATGTGGGACAGAG
Organism: Meconema thalassinum; assembly: GCA_946902985.2. NCBI lineage: Eukaryota > Metazoa > Arthropoda > Insecta > Orthoptera > Tettigoniidae > Meconema > Meconema thalassinum. The sequence goes on from OX336393.1 coordinate 344,023,695, forward strand.
TGGAAGGCAAATCGGAACACGATAAAAAGAACACAAAAATGCCATTAAACACAACAACCATTCCACCATATATGAACACATGTACGACACGGTCAACGAATATTAATCGCTGTAGCCGGTGTTGAAATATGTGGTGATATAAGCATATATATAATATTTTCGATTGCAAATACACACTATATATGCTCAACATTATGACGTGTGAATAGTTATAAATCAATAAATACAAGAAAACGAAGTAACAAAATTGGAACCTGCTGGGGATTTGATCCACGAACCTCCAGACTATGAGTCCAGGTCGCTACCACTACGCCACACATGCCGTACATTAATACTTGGTTAACAACTGGTTTACTATAACTTCATGATATTTTGTCTTGCAGTCAACGATTTCATTAGCGTTTTCTGCCGTTTCTATAAACCATTTGTTACTAAATATATATTATTTTGTTCAGTACATTCCTGAAAGGATATAAACTTTCGAAGTTAAGGAAATATATGGATTTACGAGCAAACAATAGCGGTCATTTTGACCCAACTGGATGGCACGAACAAGCACGACATGGCACGGTCAGCCTGAACTGTTAGTCACTACCGCGGTTACATATTCTATTTTAAAATGCTAGTATCCTACCGGTCACCTCCTTGAGGACAGTTTAAACTTCCCTATGTACGATGAGCGTCTTTGGTAAGGCCAGGCCTTGTTGAATCGTAAGTTACGGTTAGGCTATAATACTTGCATGATTCATACATCCGCCATCTTGAAACTATTTGGCTGATGACCATGTAGTTTGGTCAAAATACGCTTCCCACATTAAGGTATATTGTGGAAAACTTTGGTAGAGATCAGATGATTAGTAGTCGTAATTTGATTTAAGCATTGAACATTTGGGTGGCCGCCATTACGTTTCCGTCAAGATGGTGGCGATATAAAGCACGACTCTGAGGTGCCCTTTGCTAGTGCTACCTCCGTATCAAGTTTCATTCAATTTGGTTTCACCATGTTTGAATTGACAGAGGGGGCAGACATACCAAATCACACACACATACACACACACTCACACACAGACACAATGTTTTGGCCCTGTGTAGATCTCATCAGTGTACTTTTATTTTTTGCAAAAATCGAAAGTAGGTTAACAAAAATATAGCACATATTGGGGTGCGGTGAGATTTGGCAGTTCTGCCAGAGGTACAATACCACCTATGTTCGGCCCTGAGATTCCATGGTACACATTTATAAAGATTCAAGATGCTAGGATCATTACATTTGTGCAAAATGATGTTGTGCAACGTTCGATTGCCTAGACTGTGGGTGCGTCACAAAGTGATGTGTGTATTGTCCGTCCAGAGTTAAGAGTGGACTACAGCTCTGGTATACGGGTTGCGACGCAGCTATGGCACAACACTCACACGAGTAACTACGACACTAATAACAGATACAACACAGCATACATCTTCAACTTGTTATTACAGTATTACAGTGAAACCTCTCTATAACGGACACCTATGGGACCGTAAATACTGTCCGCTAAAGAGGGGTGTCCACTTCAGAGAGGGTTAGAGAAAACGATCGCAATTTGGCAAATGTACTTGTGCAGTAGGCTATGTGTACTTACATGAAAACGTAGGGTTACGCGCTGTAAAACAGTTCAGTTTCGTCCACATTTAAAATGTTTCCCAGCTTGAAACATTATCCATATCAACAGTGGATGATTCTCCACAAACCTCCACAAATTGCTCTAAATTTTATATCGTGGCGCTTTCTGAAATTCTCGAGACAGCCGTTCGAGGCTTTGAAATCTCCGATACCTAATTCTGCTGCGAAATCCAATGCTTTGGCTTGCATTATTGGTCCGGACACAGGAACGTTCTGACTTCTTTTTTGCTGAACCACCCTATCACTGACTTATCAATAACAGCACCATTACCACTTTGAAACTGTCTAATTTGCAGCTCAATACCATTAAGACGCCACACCTTAATTATCTCTTCTTGCTTTTTCATATTTTCTGCTGCCTGTGTCTTTCCAATCTTAAACACTTCACATGGTTCTCGTACACCACATTTCTCACGTTTGTGATAATCTCAGTGTCTACTTTCACTTTTAAAGTTAAATTTTTACGAGGATCCATTTCAAATGCACTCACTTGCTACTGTAATGCACAGGTCCTACAATAGATTTCAGAAGTTTCATGGTAAAACTGACAGTGAAAGTATGAATTCCCTTATCCCGACCATTTCAAGGTCAAGAGAACAATGAAAGAGATACCGTTAGGTCTAGGTTTATATTTGGAGCAGTGCAGAAGATAGAGGATGGGAAGGTCAGCGCTAACTGGCTTCCAGGAAGCACAGGATGTGTCGAAAGTGCATTAACACAACAGTGTGTTCATACAAGACTAATAGACCTAGAGAGATGCGGTTTCTTTTCAAAACATTTGTCCGCTAAGAGAGGTTTTTTAATGCGTCCGGGGTGTCCGTGTCCGTAATAGCGAGTGTCCGCATAAGAGAGATTAATTACTATTATACTTAATAGGGGTTTGGTCACGGACCTAGAAAAGCGTCCGTTATGAAGGGGTGTCCGCCTTAAAGGAGTGTCCGTTAAGAGAGGTTTCACTGTACCTGCATAGAAAACGTAAACGAGACTTCAGACGTGTTCGATGATACCACGTACCTTAATGTAAGTCACTGTTATTAGACAATTATTACACCCAGAATCACCTGAAACTTAACCCAGGAAAGACACAAGTATTCGCATTTCATCTTCGCAACAAAGAGGCCTGGAGAAAGTTGAATGTTGTCTAGAAAGGAGTGACACTCGAAAGCTGTGAAACGCCTCGATATTTGGGAATCAAGCTTGATCGTAACCTGAGCTTCAGGAAATATTGTAGAGAATTGAAGTGCAAGATGGTGTCACCTCGAGATCATATTGTCCGTCCAGAGTTAAGAGCGTACTACGGGCTGTTACATTTAGCGGACTCCCCCAGAATTGATGAATTCGAAGTCTTTAAAAACTGAATTTCCCCTGTCTTATGTAATAGCTTATTGGTCACTCATTTTGTGATACGTAAGTAATACGTTCTCAATATACAACGTGATGTTTATTAATTCATCTTACCATAGTGTCCGCGCGCTGGATGTAGCAAAGGGCACCTCAGAGTCGTGCTTTATATCGCCACCATCTTGACGGAAACGTAATGGCGGCCACCCAAATGTTCAATGCTTAAACCAAATTACGACTACTAATCATCTGATCTCTACCAAAGTTTTCCACAATATACCTTAATGTGGGAAGCGTATTTTGACCAAACTACATGGTCATCAGCCAAATAGTTTCAAGATGGCGGATGTATGAATCATGCAAGTATTATAGCCTAACCGTAACTTACGATTCAACAAGGCCTGGCCTTACCAAATACGCTCATCGTACATAGGGAAGTTTAAACTGTCCTCAAGGAGGTGACCGGTAGGATACTAGCATTTTAAAATAGAATATGTAACCACGGTAGTGACTAACAGTTCAGGCTGACCGTGCCATGTCGTGCTTGTTCGTGCCATCCAGTTGGGTCAAAATGACCGCTATTGTTTGCTCGTAAATCCATATATTTCCTTAACTTCGAAAGTTTATATCCTTTCAGGAATGTACTGAACAAAATAATACATATTTAGTAACAAATGGTTTATAGAAACGGCAGAAAACGCTAATGAAATCGTTGACTGCAAGACAAAATATCATGAAGTTATAGTAAACCAGTTGTTAACCAAGTATTAATGTACGGCATGTGTGGCGTAGTGGTAGCGATCTGGACTCGTAGTCTGGAGGTTCGTGGATCAAATCCCCAGCAGGTTCCAATTTTGTTACTTCGTTTTCTTGTATTTATTGATTTATAACTATTCACACGTCATAATGTTGAGTATATATAGTGTGTATTTGCAATCGAAAATATTATATATATGCTTATATCACCACATATTTCAACACCGGCTACAGCGATTAATATTCGTTGAACCTGTCGTACATGTGTTCATATATGGTGGAATGGTTGTTGTGTTTAATGGCATTTTTGTGTTCTTTTTATCGTGTTCCGATTTGCCTTCCACTCTGTCCCACATAATTAGAATTACATCCGTCATCCTGGCATGTGAACAGATATACGCCTGATATGTGACACTTGGATACTGGTAATGGTAATGCTCGACAACAAGGAACGCAACACCTACTCAAGGCCGCTATGTGAGAATTAATGCATCGACAGCAAAGGAGGTGCGAGATTATTATTTTTTAAACCACCTTGGATGTACCAATCTCCGACCTGACATACACAATATTAGGAGACTCATGATACGTCAGTATCGCAACAAACTACATTGGCAGCACTGTTTGTAGTGGAATCAAGATCATCAAGAGTGGCCAGTTGAAAAATAGTTCCATGTTTTGTTTGCTGATGAGACGAGGATTTATTTTAGGCCGGATTCCAAAAGATAGAGGGTGTGGAGAAGACAAGGTGCACAGGCAAGACATCGTGCTGGGCAAGATGTCCATGCAGACGGTACCGTGGTGGATGAATCATTGTCTGGGTAAGAATCATGTTTGGAAGTCAAAAACCAATATTGTTTATATTGAGGGCACAATGACACCTTGGCAGTACACCATAGATGCCCTTCAGACTGTTGTGCACACTTACCGACAGGCGTTTACTTCCGACCTGTTTAAAAAACTTGGGGAGGGGGAGGAATTGGACATGGACTTCTATCATATCTTATGATGTACACCAAATTCCTTGTTAAAATCATCCGTAAGGGTATTACATCTCTGGTGAGATTTAAGTTAAAACTTGTTTGTATCTATAATTGTCCCATTGTTATAGAGAAGAAAGATGAGAAAGTGATGCATTGGCTCTTATTTGCCGGCATTTTATTTTCTTAAAATCGGAGAAAGTGATGCCTTGACTGTTATTCGCCGGTATATTTAATTTCTTAAAATCGGATGTAAAATGTGCACAGGTGGACAAATAATACCGAACAATCGCAGTTTCGCAGAATGTGCAGGTAGGACATCGGTAATTCGATAGTTTGATATTATATTTACTATTATTGGTATTATTCTGGTTACAATATATTCTATGAAGCAACTAATTTTTATTCAAAAATAACGATTCGTTTACTTCAACAAACCGTAACGTCGTTACTATTTTGGATAAGTAACGGTAAATTCGTGACAATTTTTTTTTTGGGCAATAAAACGGCAACTGAACGAAGTTAGATGCCAGTGACTTTATGGTTGCTTTTTCCATGAGGAAGGGTTTCATGGCAAAGTGGGATAAGCTGGAGGGTTTGAAGAACAACCGAGAATGAGCGTTGATACCAGCTGTGTTCAAAAATTAGCAAATGATTGTCAAAAGGCCATCACCTTTTAATGCGTGGAATATCTTATTAAATAATACGCTAAAGTGTATGTTTCACAAAACTCAAGATCCTAAACCAGGGGGAATTAGAAGGTGTGGTTTGTACCAAAATCTTCCAAATCGTCTCTATAGCACAGGAAAATCTTGAATTTCTTGAAAAGTTAGCGGAAATATATTTATCATACTAATAAATAAAAATGAGATGGTGTTTGTCTGTGTGTTTGTCTGTCGTCCTGTCAGTTACTCAATCACGCAAGAACCACTGGTCCAATTGAAAAGAAATTTTACATGGATGTAGCTGATTTACCAGGTTTACACATAGGCTACTTTTGATTTCGATATTTTTCACTATTTAAAAATGGCGACCATTTTAGTGACGTCACTACACCCTTTGGTTTCAAAATTTCATATTTCCATTTCAAATAAAAAGAGAACGCTAAGAAATAGCAATCTTTTGATGGCACATGCGAGCTTTAAAATTTAATTTCCTATCCGAAAGGTCCTTATCACTTTTCGTGTATCTCCAACGGTTAGCGAATACAACCCACATTTGTGACGTCACTACACCCTTTGGTTTCAAAATTTCAAATTTCCATTTCAAGGGCCCTAAAAGATCCCCGAAAACTACATTATAAGGCTCTAAAACCAACAGTTTCTGAAATATTCCCAGAAAACTAATTTAATTTAATTTAACAAACTAATGAGGGAATGCAAATCGGTAACCATGACAACATTATCTCAAGGGGTGGCATCCAACTTTCCATCTATTTCTGTAAGAAGCAATGTCACTCCATTTATTACATTTCTGTGACAGTTTGCAAATAGCTATAAGGTTATCACGGAACCAACGTTGACTGTATAATTCATCAATACAATTAAGGGGGTCAAGGAGTAACCTAGAATTTTTCTATGCAATTTTCACGCGCGACATATAGTACAGAAGGTCTATTATATCTCCAAACAGCAACATTATCTTCAAAAATTCCTGATTTGAATCAGCATTTTTTGCGGCTTTTAGGAATTTGGGACATTTAAGGCTCAAGAACCTGAATTTTCATGCACCACAAGCCTTTATAATTTATGAAAGAGGTCTTGCTGTGTATGGAGACCTAACACAACGTAGAGGGTCAGTTTTTATGTGACGTGTAATGCGCTTCGTCTACAAGGCTTTCAATTCTATTTCACGTCAGGAAGTACACGTTAGGTGAATTTGGTTTGAGAGCACATTTTAACTAATCTTTTTTTTTCTTTCCTTTTTTTCTTTTTTGTCGACATACGGGTTCATCGTAAGGATGTTTTATTTATACTGTGTGGTAGATATACCCATATTTGGATATCTGGGCGATATGTTGTAGACAATAGAATTGTCTGTCTGTCTTTCTGTGTATCTTTATGTACGCCTATAACTCGTGTTCGGATGCTTGGTGCTTCGTAAAATTAGGTATGGTAACCATGAGAGTCAATACACCAATCTTTTATAAAACTCTTCACCGTACTTTTCATACAATAGAAGGGTGTATATAGGGAAAAACTTCTCAAAATACATGCTAAAATAGGCGAAATATACAAATTATCCTAGAAGGACGACCAAAGCATATGTTGCGCTTCTCAATGTGAGATACAAAATTCGGGAGTCTATAAAGGTTCTCCGAAAACCTCATTTTAAGGCCCTTAAATTAACAGTGTGTGTGATATTCCCAGAAAACTAACTTCGTTGTGATAAACTTATGAAGGAATGACAAACCGCTCACCATTGCAACAGTAGCTCAATTGATAATGTCTGGTGTTAACACCGAACAGCGTTCGAAGAACGGGCACTTCTGCTAGTTTGTTTATAAAGTGCTATTAAACAAATGAACAAGACGATACCCCTGGCAGAACTGTGTCGCGTCCAGACCGCACAGCACTAGAGCTGGGCGGGTAGGCTGTACAAACTGGGCGCACACAACCCATTATGAGAGAGTTCTCGCACGGGTCTGCTCGTTATAGGTATTATTCTTTTAGTCAGTCGTGTCGACTCATTCGCAAGCTAGCATCCGAGCAGGTCAGCAGCTTCACCACAGAGCTCCGAGACGAACGCCAAGCGCCCACGTCAATTGATGAAATCGATGATCCACTTCCGCCTCAAGTACTTCGCTTCATCTTCTTGAGCCATCATCTACCCCCTCCCACCTTCCCTCCGAGTTCAAGCAACAATACCTTATAACCGTTATCCCTTACCATTGTTACATCCCAGCCAAGCAAACTTACCCTACCTACCAAACCGTCCCCGTCAAGAAAATCCATTCAGCCCGAGTTGCCACCAAGTTACTCATCCCTCTCACCCCTGCAGCCTAATTAATTAATTAATTAATTAATTAATTAATTGATTAATTAACATCGACGAAGCCAGATCGTGTATTGTCGCAGCCCCACTGCTTAATAACTGGTTGACCTTACACGACTGGCTGCTCTTCTTGGACGAGGCCAAATTTATTCCCCTAAATTAACCAAAGTTCTGCCCTCAGCATTTGACCAGTAAACTCTATCTACATCTCTATCTCTCCATCTAAAACAGCTACTCTCACCATGAACACTCGCCGTAGACTGCCCATCCCCTCATTCAATTACTCTGAATACCTCTACTACGCACATCCTACACGTAGAAGCCCGTACACTAGCGTGGTCATGGTCACACCATGCGAAGATCCCATGGCAAACAGGATGGCTATCCTAGAGGTACTCTCATCGATATGGCCAACCATCACCAACATCGAGGAGACAACTAACAACTTCATTGTCATCACCCCAACTCACGACAAGTACATAGACCTGATCAGGAACACTCTCTTGTCACACACCGGTATCCCCCATCACATTCCCATAAACGCAGGATGGAACGACACAGAACCTCCTAAATCAAAACCATTCACCATAACTACGACAGACATCTACTCTACAAACCCTGAGCCTAGCCCTACCACATCAACCGAAGCTGAAGTCCAAACAGAAACTCAACAGCTAACTATCACTACTCTGGACCAAATCTCACTCAACCCTGAACCAGAATCACCTACAGCTAACACTGAACCTCAGCCAACATCACTCACATCTGCAAAAACCACTCAGACCTCTCCCAAACCCAAACTCAAGCCCTCACGAAAAACTACAAAAACTCAGCCAGCTAGTCGCCCCATCCCTAGTCAACATTCATCACTCAACATCCAATGTTTCCACTGCCAACGCTTCAACCATACTTCATTCGAATGTAAATACGAGGCGAGGTGCAACCGATGCGGTGGTCCCCATAGGCATTCTGAATGCACTGTAGCTAAAGAAAGCCCCACCTGCGCGAACTGTAAGGGTAAACACGCCGCCTCGTATCACGGTTGCAAGTTCTACAAACAAGTCATCAAAAAACAGCAGTTGAGAAACAAACAACTCAACAAACCTATCTCCTCACTTCTTTCCCTTGCGCCATCACTTCCACCAGGTAATTCCAACACTATAAACCAAATATTACAGTTACTAATCACGCTAACAGCACAACCAACGCTGCAACATTCAACTCCATAGGCCAAAACCGATTCCAACTAAAAACAACAACTCTCTACCAACCAACTTAAAACTACTCAGCTCATATCGAACACAGGACCGGTCCCACAGATCATTCCCACTTACATTACTCAACTACAAAATTATCATCCTCACTGCCTGCGACCCCGCGGGGGGCCTGGCTGGGGGACTGGCCACGGCCAGCCCACTCGGCATGGCACCCCGTGGGCAGCGGGTTCGATCCCGACCCCTATTACATTACCCAAATCGAACTCAGGACTCCAACTTCGTGGCGCTCCTGCACGGGACAGGGCAACAGCCTTCTCACCCGTTACGGAGCGCTGCGGAACACCTACGTCTACAACTATCTTCCCCCCCCCCTAACAGATCCACTTACAAATAAACTAAATTACATCTCAACGTACATAAATACTAATTTTCTTCTCGCCTAACATCAAAATTAGCATATTCACTTACAAATCAGTCTTTAAACCAGAGAACTCTACCAGCCAATCACAGGCTCTCATTACAACGTCCGACTAACTTTTTCTCTCAAATAACAAATTATCCGTACAAAATCAACTACATATCATTCCTACACATACATAATACATAAATCAATCAAAAAATCACAAAACTTTTACTCCGAAATACCTCAAACAGCCCTAAACATATCAACCAATCACAGACCAGCAAACCAGCCCGCTCAACTAACTCATTCAAACTTAACCAATCACTGCCCTTCCCTTACGTACATTACTTAAACACTCAAATATCATGTCTGAGGCTGTTATTATTATTAATTTCAACCTTGAAAACCTACTTAAGGTCTTTATTTCCTCATCTACAACGAATTCAACCCACTAGAGGTCTTTCTCTTTCATTTAATTAATTAACTACCCTCCAAATTTTATTTCAATACCACTTCATTATTATTATTATTATCAACGAAGCTGCTGCTATCGACCGGCGAGAGTACGAGCCGAACAACTAATAGTGCACTAAGTCTAACAAACAAGTCATTTCAAGTCTCATTTTACTTAAAAATTAACAAATTACTTAAAATAATTAACAATAAATTCACCCCCACTTTAACCAAGTCAAAACTTAAAACAAAAGTTTTTCTCCCCTCTTTACATTAGCGAGGAGACAAAAATTAATTCAACCCTTTCGTAACAACTTAACACAGGCTAAAAGGAGCACCAATAGGAGCACCAGTGCCTGCCACCGACCCATGGGCAGTTGTTCGCGCTCCGCGCTCACAACTGCACGCTGGCGCGCAGGGGTCGTTACTGCCCGAGAACTTGACTTGACTTGTCGACTCCTCACATTGTCACAGTCCGCCTCGTTACGTAGTGACTAGCCTTCTTGGCTATCACCGCAGAGGCCCCGGTTCGTTTCCCGGATCTGCCAAGTAATGTAATTCTGATCGGAGGGCTGCTGGAGAACACTCGGACTCGTTGGACAAAACTGAGAATAGGTGGGTTCGATTCCTACCTCAGCCATCCTGGAAGTGGTTTTTCGTGGTTTCCCACTTCTCCTCCAGGCAAATGCCGGGATGGTTCCTAACTTAAGACCATGGATTCCTCCTTCGTAATCCTCATCTGATTTACAATTACACACACAAATACAGGCATCACAGTGACACAGGTTATCAGCCGAAATTCTACACACACCCAAGCACACGGGGCTACATGACCAAGATGTCGCTAAGCCCCCAAAACGAATCAACAACAACTCACTTTGTCAAGTTATAACCCATTACTATCGCAGACTTTCCAGTCTGACAAACGCATTTCTGCTGCATTGTGCATTGTAGATATCAAGAATTACTGTTCAAATATTTTAGGAACGTAGATATGTGTTACATCTTTCTGAAATCTGAAAAGTGATGACTACTAACGACTTTTATTAGACTGTGACTCTCCTGCTATCTCTCCTTTGTCTCTTCTAAAGGTAGAATATGCCGATAAGATTCTTCTCCAGGAGAGACTTACCAGTAGATTTATTTATTCGTATCAGAAGTATACATTTTACATTTAACAAGAAGTTCCGTGACGAACTAAAGAGCCTACTTTTATTAAAATTAAGATTAATGCCAATGATTAATCTACAGTAAGTTACAGTATATGAACCTATCTAGAATATTAGGGTAAAAAATATAGACAGCATTTATTAACAGTTGTCAGCCCTGATTTCTCTTAAGAATACTTATAGTCATATCTGTTATGTTACACATAGCTCATACGAAGTTTGGATGAAATCCAACTGATAGCATAGAAGTTACATGTATTTAAAAATTGGTACTATCAGCAGGCTTAGAATCATGTTGGTAGAACTGACGTATATACGTTACTCCTAATTAATCTAAAATGTCATGTACTATATGTGTGCATAGTTTAAAGCTGTTGGCTTGCATAGTTTCTGATATATTGGTATTTGGAGAAAAAAAGAGAGAGAGCAATTATCAACAGTTGGCAGTCCTGGTGGCTCTTAAGAATACTCTGTCATATCTGTTTATGTACACATATTACATACAAAATTTGGTTGAAATCCAATTGTTAGTGTCGAAGTTATATGCATAAAAAAATTGGACCTATCAGAAGGCTTAAAATTATTTTGGCAACACTGTCATGGTTGACCTCCTGGAAATTAAACTGAAATAGTATTATCTGCATGTGTGCCAATTTTGGAATAGCTCCCATGCATACCTTGCAAGATATCCAACATGGAGCTCAAATTTCTAGTGCGTTTTTTCAGCAGTTGGTAGCACTGACATCATTTTCAAATATGGACGTGAGATATTCCGGTGCACATCTTTACTCATACTAAATTTGGTTTTGATTGCTGCAGCCGTTTAGGAGTTGATAGGGGGGGGGGACACACACGCAGACAGACAGACACACATTTTCCCGGATCGATCTCATAAGTCTACTTTTTCCTCATTTTTGCAAAATGTGAAAAGTAGGCTAAAAATATGGTACTTAATAACGCACATATCAAATAATGTTGTCCAAATTTTGCCAAGTCACGGGCATTAGGTGTCGCAGCCATCAAGTCCTCCATTGTGCAACTTAAAGGACACTTACTGCAATTCATGAAATGGACTGTGGTTTGGACTTCACTACAATCACATAGCCTGGATGTGCCAGGAAAACCCCACTTTATCATATTGGTTCTTGATCTACCAACACCAGTGCGAAGCCTGTTCAATGACTTCGACGAGGACCGGAGTACCTCATGTCCTGGAGGGAGATGTTCAATTGTTAACATCCAGCCATCAAGTTGACTATGTCTAGATCTCCAAAATCTTAACCTTGTGGATTTAGTAGATTCGTGTAGATCTTCTGTTGTATTCAGGAAACTCCTCCTGGACCTCAGTCATCGATGGGCAGGTTCATATCCGTACAATGGGTGTGAGCATGAGGTAATTGCTTTGGTTCTCTCAGTCACGGCTGCAACTTCTATTCTAATATCTGGTTGGGCGATTCCAGCCAATTTTATCTCGTGGTGTTGGTCTCAAACATCCAGTGATAAGTCGGCATGTTTCATTTAGAGAAGTGTCAACTTGTTTAACATGACTGGAACTGTAACAAACAGGACAAGCATACTCTGCAGCGGAGTAACACAGAGTCAGGGCTGTAGTTCTCATCGTCTTTGGCTGTGTACCCCAATTGGTTCAAGACAGTTTGCGAAGGATGTTGTTTCTGGCTGACACTTTCTGCTTGACGTTTATGCAATGCTGTTTATAGGTGAGAGCACGATCCAATGTTACACCTAAATGTTTAGGTATTGGGCAGTGGTCTAGTTGAGTGTCTTCCCATGCTATCTATAATTTCCTTGAAGCCTGTCTGTTCTTTAGATGGAAGGCACATACCTGAGTTTTAGATGGATTAGGCCTCTATTGGTTTCCTTTGTAGTAGTAGGATAGTTCAAAAAGAACCTCTGACAGATTACCTTCTATAGTCTAAAAGCTGTTTGCTTGAGTAGCAATAGCTCAATCATTCACGTATATGAAGCTTTTGGTAACAACCGGAAGAGGTTGGTCATTCGTATGGATATTGAAGAGCATTGGGGCAAGAACACTGCCTTGTGGCAAGCCACTCTTTTGTTTCATCCATCGACTATTCTGATCTTGAAATTCGACAAAGAACCTACGATTTTGAAGAAGACTGCTAATGACTTGAGTCATCTTGTAGTCCTTTGTCATGTTATATAATTTGCGCAACAGTATACGATGATTAACTGTATCATATGCAGCAGATAAATCGATAAAAGCCACCCCTGTGATTTAATGATTTTCAAACTCATCTCCAATATATTGAGTCAGATGAAGGGCCTGTGAGGTACAACATTTCCCTTCACAAAATCCGGCTTGCTCTGGAATGAGGAGAGGTTCAATGATCGCTTAAGTCTTTCAAGGATCATCCGTTCTAGGATCTTGTATAGATGACACAAAAGTGAGATAGGTCTGTAATACTTCGGATCGTTTGGACCAGTGGATAAATGGTATGCTAGTTATCAGTCGTGATGTTCCTGTTGATATCTTCAATATCAGAAATCAGTCTGTGAACAATACCATTAGGCTTGTTAGAAACCAAATATGGACATCTTTCTTGCTTGCCTCAATAAATCTCAAAGTTGGTGATGAAATATATTTTAGAGTCATGCATTGCTATCATTTCTATCCCATACTTCGCTAGCTTATTTGGAATGTACGGTATTGTAAGAAACCGTATAGTCCATTGAATGATTTGAGTCTTGCGTCAATTGTGACGTTAGCAAATGATGTATTGTACCTGTTTCGACAATCGCATATAAAGACAGATCGTATGGCAGCTAATTTATCATATTTTCTTTAGTCCACTCTTTGTTTCTATCATATTCAACGAGCAAAGTTAAGCTACACTGCAGAAATAGCAGACTATCCACATTTTGTCACTGTAGCTTGATCAGATAGTGAATAATCGAGTTTCATATTTCATATTTTCAAAATGAATGTTACATGTAATATTCCATCTAGTGTTTCTAGAATTGAGCGGCATGGCTTGAAATTATATTTCCTGTAGATCCATTGAATAGTTCGGAAATTATTATGAATTAATAATAAAATAACCTACTCAAGTACGCCATATTCAATGTTTCATACTCTATCAAAACATGAAATGACATTCGTTTTACAGTTAGCAGCAATGATGCAATAGACATATCAAAAGTCAGATATCCTTATGTACTAAGTTACTTGTGTTGCGCCAACTTTGGTGAAAATCGAAGCAACTGTCCAAACGTCGTAAGGGGTCTTACATACATACATACATACATACATACATACATACTGTACCCATGTGTGTAATCTCGAAGGAAAATATGCTTCTGCCTCCAGCTAGCGTCAGGACTCAGGCGTGTACCGTTCCCCCATTGAGCAGTTGCATATTTTGGATTTGAGGCTAAAAGGTATCAACTCTACAATGATAAGGTACAACTCTACTCTAAAGACTTTAATTCAGTAAAACTCATGGCTTCAAACAAATAATAGAACACAAATCCCATAAACAATACACAAACAAACAAAGTTACTCCCACAATCCACTAATTATTCACATAGTTGAACAAATTAAATCCATATCACTATTCAATCTCTTACCATTATGTGGACTTTAAACTTTACTCAAGTGCACTGATGCACATGTAATGTTTCACAAAAACTGAACTATTACATTCATGTCACCCAATGTGACTTCTTTATATTCACAAAGTTACTTGTATCCTACAATACATCTTAATTTACATCATGTGTACTATCTGTGTTACATCTCTCTCTCCCACCAAATGCTTTCATGCATTAGCCAACTCATGGTTTGCACTACAATCTACTTGCAACACCACAATTACGTAAGTCTACCCCTCCACTCCCCTCTTTTTATAGTTACACTGCATGTCATTGTGATTTCACTAAATAACTTCTGTTATCGTTGTGTCGGATAGTATCATCTACGCTACCCTTGCGAGCGTAGCCTGTGGCATCGAGTAACCAATTTCATTAACTAGGTGTCAGTGACAGTAACAAATACAACTTCTAACCATTCGTTAGATTGCTAAATTTTTATATCATCAGGGTAATCTATGATTAGCAATGTGTTTTTAAACCACACACATCCATTACACACTACAACAATTCTTCCTTTCAATACAAGCAAGGTCTTAAATCTGTCCGCTCAAAACGCGAACCTTCACAGTTTGTTTAGCAACCCCAGCCCCTTGGAGCTGCCTGCATACAATGGAACAGAGTAGGGTCGTTCACGGCTGTAAATCGTCCCTTGTCTCCCCGATTCCTGGACTTTACCTCCCCAAGCAGTATTACGACTTCGAATACGACATTGTGGTCACAATGATCCACGTGATCCCATATGATCTGAACTGAATATTATGCAATGGTTCTGGGTGAGCTTGAATATTTAATCCTATCCTTAGGACATTAATAACGGCCTCAACAGGTCCGTATCATACTATGAAGGCACAAGATTCATAAAACACAGGTCTAGTGGTTAGCCGGTATCTTAAATAAATATTTACGGTCAGTCAACAGCTGCCGCCAATGAATTCGCTTCACAAGAGCCGAATCATTCCATAACAAGTTCTCGGGCAATCAAGTATAGCGTCGAGGTGTCCAATGTTCTCCCCGCACTTACCACAGGATTCGAACCCGGAACATTTCATATCCAACATCGGAGATAGGGTACACACTAAATACGCTCCGGCATAAATTAATATCTCTGTACGCCCATGCTGTACGAGATTTCACACGTCGATTAGATTACCTGGCCCCTTACCTGTCTACGATCTCGTCCTATAATAAAGAGAACTCTAACTGTTACTCTACAAGCCTACACAAGCCACAAATTCAATTCGCTGTCAAGCTCCTACATTCCCTTGCATAATTATATTCTCATTAATACAATATATTTAATATTAACTCTTTTCTCTTCCCTTAATGCAATCTACTGCTTGGCTAGATAAATCCAATTAGCGTAAATATTTCTTGCTTAAAACCTTTCATCCTGATGTATTCAATTATACCGTTTATCATTATTATAATAATAATTATTATTATTATTATTACTGACATAAATTATTTTTCCGACACAACGTAACTGCTTCAATGATCGAACATTCGCGTTCGTCACGTTAAGTTTCACATAACTGAATTGCCATTTTATTAGTAGCATTAATAGTGGTAACGATTAATCCACTCTCTGATGTATTCAACATCTTAACTTTACTGAAATCAAACAATAAACATATGAGGGTATGCCTCCTAATATTGATTCTTACTGGCATATTTTACACTTCTGAAATCACATTACATGCAGTGGCTATACTTCTATAGTAACATGATTTGTGGGGTACTTACGTCGGCTTATCCAGGTGGCTCCAACCACCATATTCCAGTGTCACCTGCCATCGGCCTACTTAGTGACACATTGCCATCTTGCTAATACACATATTATATGACATTTGATTCATAAACACACGACACTTTTCCATTTTTATAATGAAGCTAATGCTTCCAAAACACATGACACTATAACACTGGTTATATTATTAATTTAAGAGATATTTTACATAACATCGCTGCACAAACACACGTTACACTTTATATTCCTAATTGGTTGACATTCCCTGGCATGTATCGGAAGTGCAGGTGTGGACGGCCCTTTCTTCGGTCCTACCCCGTCCTGATTGAACCTCCCGATCATCTGCTCACGGATTCACCAACAGTCTCTCGATCATCCCTTGATAACCTTCCTACTATTGCAATGATATGCTTACATATCGTCATGAACGCTACTTACTGGTATACTCCAGATATGTATAACCAATCACTATACTGCGCTCAACATTGTACATTATATTTACATGAATTATCACTTTCAACAGTCCTGCCTAGTATATCACACGGCACTTAATAAACATTATATAACAGTCTTACTGCACGGCTTCCCACATTGAAGTCCGAGCCTCCTCTCTTAACTTCGGTAATATGCATTTCGCATAATCAAGTTTGTTGATTACCGACTTCATTCTTAGTTCATGACCATGCATGAATATATTCTCACAGGTGTGTTACGTTGCACAGCTAACATGCTGATTACCAGTGAAATGTTTAAGTCTTTGTGTGCGCGCCTGGGCGCTCCGTAACTTTCAAACACAACTGTACGCTTCGACTGTCCTTTTCAACTGTGTCAAACTGTTCGACTGCTTCAAAACAACTCTCCCTCTGACTGGGTCCACCCTCTTATATCTGTTTCACACAAAAAGTAGGGCAAGAATTCCCGCGATAAATCAGCTCCTCTCTTAGGATGATTCTGGACTTGGAATAATATTCATATTGTTCCTTTTTCTTCGCTGGTCACAAAAATGTATGTGTGTTCGAGGATCGATCGGCCACTTATTTAATATTAATTGTCTTATCCATGGCGTGGGGACGCTGTTTCTGTGGGAATCCCTGGCAACATCCTCAAATCCAGCCGCGAACATCCATAGTCCTGTATCATTACGCACTGCATTAAACATGCCTTGATTTCGCCGTTTAATTGCTCTAAAATTAGCCTCCTGGCTAAAGATTCACCTGTGTGCAACTCTCATGTCATTGCATTGCTCCGATCATGAGTAATCAATGATTTTCCTTGGGATCTTCCCATTTCACTCTCATATCTATTCTTAAACGGGGAAGAACCTGGTCATTATTCAACCTCCCGACCCCTTGCAGACGACTTAACTGGGTCAGCAAGATTGACATGGCGCCAAGGGTCTCCTCCCACAATTCTGGGGCTATTAGCAAAACGTCAAACTCTGAAACTCCTGTGTTTCAAGTCCAGCATAGCCTACTTCATGTAGTCCAAATAATGCTATCTTCCACTATTTTCCTGCATTATTTCACTAAATAATGTCAGTAACAACTGATATCACACCAGTGATTAAATATATAATTTCTTCTAGGGGTTCTTACAACGAAACACCCTCAACAGATCTCGGGTTCGTTCCCTGGTGGAACCTTCATTCAGAGCTCAACTTATCTCCGAGATCCACGTTCGATACCAGTCAGCATGACCCCCTCGGGTTCAGTACATATATATTACAATTATCACAGATTTCACACACGGTGTTTCAAAACCCGTAATTGATTGATAAAACAACAAATATAATCCATGGCACTCTGAGACGGCGGCAAATGGCTTCGATGTTCCACCCCTTAAAAACAATCTTTTATCATCATCATCATCATCATCATCATCATCATCATCATCACTCCTAGTCGTAGGATGTTAGCTCGAAAAATATCTCTCTTAGAGTTCTCCAGAAAAAACAAAACGTCTTATGAATAAGATCGATTACTCACCCATTGTCACATATGGAGCAAGCAGGGGAAATGAAGTTCCTCAGTGCAGTTAAGGGAAACAAAAAAAGATTAGATAGAGTAAGAAATGTTGAAATTAGAAAAGAACTAACACAGGAAAGTATGAGAAAGGGGGTCGAGAAAAAGAAATTACGATGGTATGGAGATGGTTGGTTCCTTAGTTTAGGGGCTGCGACAACGCGGTCATGTAGCCCCGTGTACTTTGGGCGTATGTAGAATCTGTCTGATAACCGGTGTTAATTGTGATGACTGTATTAGTGTGTGTTATCTGTTTTCAATTCAAGTGAGGACTGCAGACTTTTTAAATTTCAAGTAGTTCCTACTTTAGCCGCCAAACGCCACCGTCAACGACTAATAGGCCTAGTTCAGAACTTAGCTACTAGACGCCACCGCAGTCGGCTCTTGGCAACGAACGTAGCAACCGAAGAGCGTTGTTTACGTTCTTAACCTATACAATTTAGTTTCACACAGGTGTAATTAGTGGAAAGTTCTTTAACATGCCATAAATCTATGACATGGGACCGCCGTCTTTACTTCCCCTCAGAAGGAAGGCATACTGAGGGATTTTTAACGCTCTTAAAAATCCGACGGCTTCGGCCGGGTTTGAACCCGCTATCTTGGGCATAGAAGCTCAGCATGCTACCAACTACGCCACCGAAGCCGCCAGGTAATGGGGATGTTAAGAGGATGAGTGGGCAAAGTTTACAAGAAAAATAATGGAGGAACTAACGGTTGTTGGAAAAAGACCTCAAGGGCGACCAAGAATGTGGTGAAGTACAGGAGTGAGAGTCTCTATATAGAGAGAAGAGGGGATAACTGGCATTAAGTGGAGGAATAAAAGTGGCGAGAAGACATAATTAGATAGAGAGAACTCGTAAACACCCAGGCCCGGCAATAACTGGAACGGGATTTGGATGTGATGATCATGATGGCAATTCTCTACACTGTTCTCTGCTGGTGGGCCCTGGATACATATTGAGATAAGTTACCACACAGACCGTGAACATCAAATTCTGGGACAAGCTCGTTGATTCGAATGCCAGTCGCGCAGTGAGATTGGCCGTGTTACAATCGTGAATAAACCACGTGCTGTATGCTTTGCTGTTGACCAGCAACGCCTCTAGTGGGCTATTATGAAACTTCTACACTCGTTTAATGCTCGAGCTCTCAAGGATACCGGCAAAAATCGGTTGAGTAGGCCTAAATTGTATCTTTGGAGAGTAGACCGCTCCAACTCAACAAGATATACAGATAGTTAAGGCTATTTGGTGACTAAAAGACAAAATGAATTATATCTCAACAGCCCAGAACAGATGACCTCGTAGTTCCGCCCCTTATAACAACAATAACTAACTAACAGTTCCGGATGGTAGAGAAAAACCGAACGTCGAAATTGGATAGTAGATCGTGTAAGTGACTTCAACTCAAAAGATCTATACCAGGTATCTGAGGCCATACGATAATACGGGGTATTATTATTTTTATTCGGGTGGGTGGACATCGTGTTAATCAACCCCATGTACTTGGATGTGTGTAGAATTTGCATGATATACTGTGTTATTTTGGTGTCTGTATTTGTGATTGAGGCTAGAATTAGGACGGGAATGGCCATGTGCCTTAGGAACCATCTCGGCATTTGCCTGAAGTAGAAGTGGAAAACCATGGAAAACAACTTCCAGGATGGCTGAGTTGGCAATCTTCTCAGTTTTTCTCCACGAGGCTGAGTGTTCCCCGTTATAATTCTCACATCAGAATGGAAATTTTCCTGAAGGATTCAGAAGTGGTCGAGAGACCAATAATGATTTTCAGGCCTTAAATTAATTACTTCGCAATTCTGCAGATCAGTGAGCGCAACATGGCAATGTTTACATTTTGCTTGCGAGCCTCATCGCCAACTCATTACCACAAGAGAGAGCTGTCACACTCTATTATTATTTTTGTTGATCCATTGTCAGAGTACGAGGCAACTAGGCTATCTACTGGTTCTTGAGAATAAAGCCACTTTTGCTATGACGAAGTAACACTGTAATAACTACTGGATCTAGATCGATTTCATTTAGTATTGGACGATCTCTTTGGTGAAGCATTACGGGGTGTTGATACTGCCATTAAAATCATCGTAGACTATTCTCACGTGTAGGGGCCAATACACTCATATTTCCAAAAATACTTGATAAATATTCAGATTTCTGGCATGTAGTTCATTCCTCATCCCGAAAACATTTTCTCTGCGATAAGACCGGCGTATTACGTCTCTTTGGCCTTAGGTCTCGAGACCAATAAGCTTGTTGGTGACGATGACAACTCACAATTCATTTTCTCCAAACTTCGTGCAACATGGAGTGGTGTTTTTTTGTGGTGTATTTATATCTGGAACTGCTATAAAGCAAATTATATACAAACACATCTTGAGCTTTTCCCTCACAGTATTTGAACTCACTGCTAATTTGTTGTTTAACACCCTGTTATTTGCTGGACCCACAACACATCTCATCACATTATTGAAACAAATAAATATGATTCAGGTTTGGTATGATCTTTATGAACTATCCCGAGGCATGCAGTTATCATGTGATGTCTTCAGAGTGCTGTATTCCAAGATTACAATACATTTATCAAAGGTTTTATTTTATGTTACTTTAGCCCATGTTATAGCATCAGCAGCGGGCTGGCGCAGATATTCCGTCGATTTCTGCTCTGATATTTGCTGTAGCTTTATCGTAATTTGTATGATAATCGTCATTGTTTCACATTGTTTAACATTTTTGTTAATGGATATATTTGTTTATTTGAATAGAAAGTTGGATAATGTTGTACCAATCGAAAATGTTGAAGGAAAAGGAAAAATGATGAATTCCAATCAGGCCAACGTTTTTGATAGTATTGGTGGCAATCTGACTAAGATTCTCGCAACAACTGCTGGGAGAAATAAAGAGGATTTTTTATTAACCTCAATTTTAAGGAGACATCATGAAGAAACTGATGAAGATATTGGGAGACATACTAGTCATAAAAGGTGCTTCCAATTATTTCAAGATATTTCCAATCTTTTAAAAGTGAGGCGGTACGTGAAATTCAGGAAAGAACCAAGCATGACACGACGACGCTTTTCTGATAGTAGTACAGGGAAAACTGACATCAGGAATGTCAGTATTTCGGGTTCTAAATCATGTCGGGAGGACAACAAAGGTAAAGGGACCTTAGGAGGTATTAAGTCCCTGGCGTTGCTGCAAGGTAAACTCTGTAACTGTGCTGCTCCCATCAACTCCGTCTTCTCCACCAAAATTTTAGAGATCGTATTCTTGTGTTACGGGTATATCACGTACTGTATCTACTTCTGTCTGATGCGTGCAATCGAGCATAATACTGGTTTTGTCCGGAACCACCTCTGGGACGTTTTGACTGTGGGATGGCTCTGCTGCTAGGGAATGATCTTGGTTCTCATCGTAGCAGGTTGTAGCGCAGTCGTACAACAGGTAAGTAATCTGAATTTCTGTTGTTGGTTTTTATTTTAAGTGATGTTCGGGCTTGGTGCACTCGGGAAGTTCAGTTACGATACAATTCAACATGTGGGAAATTTAGGAGAAGTGAAAAGTGAGAACTGCATCGGTCCATTTCAATTGGCGTATGTTGTTAGGCCTAATGCTGGCCTCCCAATATCTAAATTATCAACTTACACGTGAACGTGTGCCGAGCGAGCAGCCCTATGCTTAGTTGCTATTAATCGCTTAATACAATGTCATAGCCAAAGCAAAAGCCAAAACTGTCGGGAGTCCATTACGTGCCGGTTGATATTTTTGTTGCTTATTTTAAGGGCTGCGACCTCGTGGTCATATCGACCCGTGTATTTGTGTGTGTGGACTTTGTGTGATAACCTGTGATATTGTGATGGCTGTAGGCCTACTAGCGTGTGTATTTGTAAATTGGGGATAGGATTGGGTAAGGAGGTGGCTGTGGTCTTAAGTTAGGAACCATCCTGGCATTTGCCTTGAGCAGAAGTGGGGAAACCACGGAAAACCACTTCCAGATGGCTGAGGTGGGAATCGAACCCATCTATTGTCAGTTTTGCCTCACGAGGCTGAGTGTACCCCGTTAAAGCCCTCACACCGAAATTAAAATTTCTTGACAGAACCAGTTGGGTAGATTATTGGCTGAGGAATAACCCACCCACCAAGGGAAGATGATTAAGAGAAGGAAGTAGATTTTGGATTGGAGAAAAAGGATAGAAAAATAGGAGGAGAGTTCCACAAAAGTTATGAATTTGACTTTCAATACACTTAGAGGCGGTTGCAACTGCAAATCCGCTCTCGGATACCTAAAGTGGGTAAGAGCTTGGTCTAAGCTGACGGGAAACACAGCTAGGACTTGGGCGTTTTGCCAGAGAAAGGCTTTAGTGTATTTCCTCCCAAGCGTGCATAAAAGTACTATGGGGAAGGGTGATAGTCTGGCAAGACAAATAGTAAAAGCTTTATTGAGTATGAACGAGGGCATGAACCTAGGAAGAGCTAGGAAAGCCAGGATCTTGCCTAACTGTAGTATCAGAGAAATGATGAATCCAAAAACAAATATTTAATTTATTAAACAATTCAAAGAAGGTTAATGAATTTAACAAGTATGTAATATATTTTTGACAAACATAGTTCATTTGAACTTTTTAACAAATGGGGTCGCAGACCTCCCAACATTAAACGTTTGCTCCAGGCAATTGACAATTTACAAGGTTTAAAACCTTACATGTTTCTAAAATCTTTATAAGATTTAAACAAATAACCAATGAAGTAATTAAAGTTTGAACGTTAATTGGAGTACAAAGAGTGTACCTTAAGAAATTTCTGAGAGAATATTCTAGAAAGAGTGAAAACTTCCAAAATAACAATAAGAAAAACATGAAAAATAAGATAGAAGTTCCTACAACTTCTTGTATTTATACAGAATTAATGTTGGCTCCTATGCAAATAAGGGCAGGTCACTTACTGTGAAACCTGAAGAGATAATCAAAAGGAAGGTTCTCGACCTCCTATGTTTTAAATGGGAATCACGAACCAAATGGGCAGTTTCCATTTCGTGAGACCTAGAAATAACTCACTCAAGAGTTGAAAGAATTGTTTTCCCTGATTAGAAAGGAGAAACAATGTAAGTTTGAAACGTGTGCTGGACACGTAATTTATACAGAAATTAATTAATTACACATGAGAAAAAATGGGAGGGCACATCTATAGATTGACACCTCGTTGAAACAGACCTAAATTTAAAAGTTTATTACAGGTTGTTAGTAAGAGGTTCAGGAAAGAGAAATAGGGATTGAGGAAAAATGTTCATGGCCTTATTTATATGTAAACGGCCGATCGCGACGCGGTATAAAGTTGAACAAGCACTGATTTTCACTATAGTTCGTTGAAATATATGAAAAGTTCACTATAGAAACACGAAAGTTTTTGGCAAAGAAAGTTATTTCAATTTGAACAAAATGACTGGTTGCACTAGATGAACGAAAGTCTATTGCTGGAGAAAATGGTGGATTACAGTTAAATGCGCCATAGAACATTCCAGAGGTTCCAGCGGTGGAAGAAAGTTAGCTATTAAGCTTTTAATTCAGAAATGAGATTCTTCAATTTTAAATAGTATTCTCACGAGTGAGGAAAAATACATGACGACAGGACTTGTAGATCAAGTACAAAATCTAGAAGGTTCCAGAACGACCTTAGTAGAAAAATGGGGTTGAGAAAATCCAACGGAGGAACTAGCTTGTTGAATTATAGACAGCGGGTATTAGATAATATCCCACGTAGTGAGAGGATTTCTCATTTGAATGGCCTAAGAAAAGCTCTATTTTAGTAAGGTTGGCTTGTACGAACAAAAGCTTAACATTGCAAATCCCACGAAGAATGATTTTTGCCCCAAAATAAATAATCTCACACTGTCTATAAAAGTATCGTTAAAAGCACGTGAAAGTTAAAACCATGAAGATGAGTTTAAAACTTTAAGATGGTACTTATCTTGATTTCATGTTGAAGTTGAAGTTCCATATGACGATAACTACTTTGCCAACATGGCGTAGAAGAGAGTTTGCCTCTTGGGCTGAGGAGACTAGCTCGAGAGGAGCCTTAACTGACCGAGTCAACTGCCGACTGAGAAGTGAGACCAGCTCAACGGAGCACGGAGGGTCCAAGGAAGGGGAAAAGGTGGGGGGTAGGAGACAAAATGAGAACATATAAGCATTGCCAATGTTACAACAAAAAATTGATCTTCTCTAGCTGAGCTGGTCTTCAAAGAGTTGATAACAGGCGATACTAGCGCAGCATGGTGAGTAAAAGAGTAGACGTAGTTCTCTTGCTCATGGAGATAATAGCTGGCGATGGTAACAGGATCTGGTGGCCAAATGGATAAGTAAGTCATCTTGCACCAGGAAGAGTTGAAGAGCTTCAGAGATTCGCTGCTAGACGACGCTAGGTGAGTCACAGAGAATATATATCTAGAACAGACTCATGAAGACATAAGAGATTTGCCCATCAAGGAAGAAACAGAAGATCACTGTTGGTGTTTGACAAAGAGGAAGGAAAGAACATGCAAAAGCATTGAAAATTATAATCTCTCGTACCGTGTATTCCAAGAATACACTATACTGGGAGGTTAAACACCAACAGAGAACAAATAAGCAGTTAGACATTTAAAGGAAGAGGAGCGATCAAAGACAGGGGTCTTGTGATCGGACCATTAATAGTTAAGATTTTGGCCAACCTGACTCTCCCATCTCTTCCAGGATAACACTCGGTCACTCTTCCAGAGATCCATACTAGAGGGGGAGAAACATCCCTAACCAAGACCAAGTCTCCCACTTTAATGTCGGGACTGGAAAGAAACCACTTCTGTCTCCGTTGCAAGGAAGTTAAATATTCCAAGTTCCACCTCTTCCAAAAAGAATTACGGAGGGCTTCAAATTTACGCCAAGCGATAGGTAGATTAGAATCCCTGTAAGAATTGGGAAGAGGAGGAGGGGCAGAAAGAGAAGTGCGTGTAAGGAAGTGACCAGGTGTGACTGGAAGCAGGTCATCAGGGTCATTGGAAAACGGAGTTAAAAGGCGAGAATTATCAACACTTTCAATCACAAAATAGCTAGAAGCTGAGGGAAATAAAGCACTAGTAAAGATGGCGATACGATGCAAAAGGAGAATTAACAAGTTTAAACAAAGCGTATAGAAACAAGTACATCTATTCAGGACAAGAATATACCAAATAAACAAAGGAACTATGCGAGTAGAAAGCAAGAACGCCATAGGTAACAACCTAGTAGCCATAAACAATGACCTTAAGTCATAATAAGTATCAAAGGGGTTACTCAGAAAAATACTTAAGTCAGCGAGAAACGTGGCATAACAAGTATAAATGCAAAAACACATCGAATGAGACGACGAGAAAAAGTAAGTTTGTTCATCAATGAACAATAAGATTTCAAAATATGTAAGCAGAGTGCAATACATAAGCGCGTAAGGGATATGCAATGATGTTACGAGACAAGAATCGAAGCAATTGTAGAATACGAGCGTGAGTAAGTGGAAGACAAAAGCAAGCGCGGCCTTGACCCACATAGCACAACGAGATAAGGCATATAAATAGCTGAAAGAGTCCTTGAGCGGAACAAGTTTATTTTGGTGATGAGTTTAACGGCTTCTGTACTTGCAGAAGCGACTCACTAGACAATGGTTGGCAATCAGCCAGAGTTGAGATAAGGGAAGCTTGCTCTGACCTTTGGCAGGCATACAGGAAATGAACAGTGACTTGACCTTACTCGGTCTTGTATACAAACAAGTTTGAAAAACAAGCAGTTCGGAATAAACAAACAACACTTGTTGAATCAGCTGTAACTTAAAGCAGATATTCAGGTTGGACGGCGTGCAGTCAATCGTAACTTGGACGTGAAAAACCAATTTAAAGCCATAAGAAATAAAGTAAGAAATCAATTTCGCATAATTGAGAGGATCACGGAATCCGACAATTTTCGAGAGAAAAAAGCTTGATTCTTCCGAAATAGGAAGGGAAGCCGGGACATTGAGAAGGAGTTTATGCATAAGAATAGTTATTCTAGATGCTAGAGAATTCAGATTTTCAAGCGGTTTCAAAAGCGACTTCCAATTGTGAGGAAGGAGGAGGGAGCCGGCCGTGGCCGTTCTTCTAAATAGCGAAAGAAGTGAAACATAGCGTACAGCGAAGTGATGGAGACTGATAGCCATGGTTTTACACAAGGGGAAGATAGTTTTCAATAGAAATGTTAAGCAATTACCTGCTATAAAAATGACATGAGAAGGTAGACGAAGTAACGCAAAGTGAGGCGAACTTGAATTGCCATTTTGTGCGGGAAGAAAGCAAAATCATTTAAACAACTTACAAAGGTAGCGTAGTTGTTCACGATAAGACATCGTTTCGGCAAGTGTTTCTTAAAAGTATCGAGATCGAAAACATGAGCGTTCTCTTTTTCGGAAATGGGATTTATGTCAGCAGTAACGAAATGACATTGCGCTTTAGTTTGAAGACTGGGTTGTTGGATTTCACCAGTAATAACCCAACCAAAATCGGTGTCTCTAGCGACCACGGTTGAAGATAACTTGCGTGTTTGTTTGCGAATGCAATTCCAGAAAACACTGGCACTGAAAAGTACATCAATGGGACCTTGAGCATTAAACTGAGGATCAGCTAACCTTAAGTGCGAAGGAATCTTTAAACTGGAAGTATTAATAGCGCTGCTAGGAGTGTCTTTGCCAATACTGGTAAGAATGAGACAGTTTAAATTAAGATTGGTGTTTCTTTGGCAAACGTCTCTGATTTTCAATTTTGAAGACTGCAAGACTTGAGTTTTCAAATTGTCAATGCCGGTCACATTGATAGAAGTTGGCGATGACGAAATACCTAGTTTTTTAATTAACGATTGCGAAACAAAGTTGTGCGTTGAAGCGGAATCGAGAAGACCACGGGTTCTAAACCAATTTCCAAATTTATCTTGGATTTCGAATTGTACAGTGGTCAAAAGGGTTTGCGCACTGTGAGAAGTTTCGGCGTTAGAAATGCAGGAAGAAGCATTAGTTTGTTCGGAGCTGCTCTGCATGGAGGTTGAAGAGGCGGGTGCTGGTGACCTCGATTTATCATGAACGTGCAATAAAGAATGGTGCGGTTTTTTACAATGAAAACAGAGATTGGAAGACGTACAGTTTGAAGAAGAATGCTTAGGTGACAAACAGTTTAAGCAATGTTTGCTATTCAAGACAAACTTCCTTCGATCTTCGACAGACAATTCTTTAAAAGATTGACACAAATACAATGTGTGAAGCTTTTTACAGAGCATGCATTTTAAAGATTTGTTGAGCGGCCTGATATGTTCTCTTGGATTATTGAAAGAGGAACGGGTTTGCTTGTTCTCGACAGATGGGGGCTGATAACCATTTGAAGAGACAAGTTTTTTTTCAAGAGTGCGACACGGATGACTCGTTTCAACATTTTCGCACTGAAATGAGAGTGCTGTAAGGACTTGGCACCGGCTGTTGAGAAACGAGATTAAGTGTTCGAACGAAAATTCCTCTTTGCGGGCAAGTTCGACCTCCCAAGCCTTTAAAGTCGAAAAATCGAATCTGGATGTAGCAAGATGAATAAGTATGGTGTCCCATGTTTGGACAGGCTGCTTAAGATGGTATAATGCTCTAACATTTAACTGCATAGAGTCTAAGAGGTCTCTTAAAGAGGTGACGTCATTAGGTTTGACGGCTGGCAAGTTGAACAAGCAGCGAATGTGGCGAGCTACACTCAAACGTAAATTTCCATATCTCTCTTTAAGGAGATTAAAGGCGATGTGGTAGTTGTCTGCGCTTAAAGGCAGTGACTCCACTAAGGCTAAGGCCTCGCTTTCCAAAGACGTGCGTAAGAAGTAGAATTTATGAATATCGGGAATGTCAGTATTTTCATGAATTAGGGAGCAGTAAAGTTCATAAAAAGAATACCATTCACCTTCCTTGCCTGAGAAGTGAGGTAGGCTTATCTTAGGAAGTAACGGTTTCGGTTTGTTCTTGTGAACTGAAGCGGGTGCGAACTGGGCCGGATTGATGACCCTAGTGTCCGGTTCTGAGATACTGCGGATCAATTGGTGGGCCTTGGCAATCCCTTCAAAGTACAAGGGTTCGACCTCGTCCCTATCCGATTGAAGTTCTGGGCAAGCGGATTCAATCTCGGTTTGAGTTTGATCATAATAATCATAGGACCGTTCGTACAACTTAAGGCGTTGTGTTAAGATATCTAAATCACACTCGGCGGGATTTAATTTGTTGATGAAATTTCTGAATCTGGTGAGTTGCCCTTTATAAGAAGAACGTCTAGCAATGAGAGTTTCATCTTTTTCAGTAGGAGCCATGACAAGATAAATAAATTGAAATGTAACTCACGAAACTGTTGAACCTTGGAGATGCTGTCAAGTTGGCAACAGCGTTTAAGTAGAAAGAACAGGACACACCAAAGGAGACAGGAGCAGCCTCTTTCCACTTCACAGGGTTTGCTCGATGTAGTTATGGCTGAAAGATTCAAAACAGATATTAATAATTTGCAGGGTATTGTCAAATGACACTTTTTAAAAAGAAAAAATGGAAAATGGACTCTCCCGGGTTTCGGCACCAATTTTTGGGTAGATTATTGGCTGAGGAATAACCCACCCACCAAGGGAAGATGATTAAGAGAAGGAAGTAGATTTTGGATTGGAGAAAAAGGATAGAAAAATAGGAGGAGAGTTCCACAAAAGTTATGAATTTGACTTTCAATACACTTAGAGGCGGTTGCAACTGCAAATCCGCTCTCGGATACCTAAAGTGGGTCAGGAGCGGATTCAAGGCGGGGGTCACGGGGGTCATGACCCCCCCCCCAAACGGAGACCAAATTTTTTTGCAAACTCAAAAAACGAAAACACAATTACAAGACAAATAAAACTTAACGAAGTTTAACTGAAAAACAGGTTTTTTTTCTTTTATTCAATACTGAATTATCTTTATTGGAATTATTATGTTCTGTTACAACTGTACATATTTAAAACTTCAAACCTCTTGTATAAAAAATATTAGTTATACAACAAAATCAACTCGTCTATTTTGTTTAGCAAACCTTGTGATTACCGAATCGATGATTATAGTGATGTCACGATGAATGTGCAGCAATGCACGGATAGGAAACTGGGGCTTTTTTCGCACCAACATTTTTTGCCGACGTCCAAACTGCAAGCTTGGTTGGCAATTTAAGCTGTGACTTTCTCCCTTTGTCGGTATCAACTCGACTTGCCGAAACTGTAACGTACCTTGATCCTTTTCTCGAAGCTCGATGTAAAAGTCGCAAAACACGCCGTTGCAATTTGTACGAATATTTTTGGTGCGCTAAACGCATCAAATTTCTATCCATGAAGCTTGCAAAAAAATTGGTCTGGTTTTGTACGTTTGGTTATTTTGTGATTGCGTTTTAGTGATACCATTTTTCTTAACAATTTCGATTCTCTGACCCCCCCCCAAGCCAAACTCTAGATCGAATCTCTGACCCCACCCAAAACCAAACTCTAGATCCGCGCCTGAAGTGGGTAAGAGCTTGGTCTAAGCTGACGGGAAACACAGCTAGGACTTGGGCGTTTTGCCAGAGAAAGGCTTTAGTGTATTTCCTCCCAAGCGTGCATAAAAGTACTATGGGGAAGGGTGATAGTCTGGCAAGACAAATAGTAAAAGCTTTATTGAGTATGAACGAGGGCATGAACCTAGGAAGAGCTAGGAAAGCCAGGATCTTGCCTAACTGTAGTATCAGAGAAATGATGAATCCAAAAACAAATATTTAATTTATTAAACAATTCAAAGAAGGTTAATGAATTTAACAAGTATGTAATATATTTTTGACAAACATAGTTCATTTGAACTTTTTAACAAATGGGGTCGCAGACCTCCCAACATTAAACGTTTGCTCCAGGCAATTGACAATTTACAAGGTTTAAAACCTTACATGTTTCTAAAATCTTTATAAGATTTAAACAAATAACCAATGAAGTAATTAAAGTTTGAACGTTAATTGGAGTACAAAGAGTGTACCTTAAGAAATTTCTGAGAGAATATTCTAGAAAGAGTGAAAACTTCCAAAATAACAATAAGAAAAACATGAAAAATAAGATAGAAGTTCCTACAACTTCTTGTATTTATACAGAATTAATGTTGGTTCCTATGTAAATAAGAGCAGGTCACTTACTGTGAAACCTGAAGAGATAATCAAAAGGAAGGTTCTCGACCTCCTATGTTTTAAATGGGAATCACGAACCAAATGGGCAGTTTCCATTTCGTGAGACCTAGAAATAACTCACTCAAGAGTTGAAAGAATTGTTTTCCCTGATTAGAAGGGAGAAACAATGTAAGTTTGAAACGTGTGCTGGACACGTAATTTATACAGAAATTAATTAATTACACATGAGAAAAAATGGGAGGGCACATCTATAGATTGACACCTCATTGAAACAGACCTAAATTTAAAAGTTTATTACAGGTTGTTAGTAAGAGGTTCAGGAAAGAGAAATAGGGATTGAGGAAAAATGTTCATGGCCTTATTTATATGTAAACGGACGATCGCGACGCGGTATAAAGTTGAACAAGCACTGATTTTCACTATAGTTCGTTGAAATATATGAAAAGTTCACTATAGAAACACGAAAGTTTTTGGCAAAGAAAGTTATTTCAATTTGAACAAAATGACTGGTTGAACTAGATGAACGAAAGTCTATTGCTGGAGAAAATGGTGGATTACAGTTAAATGCGCCATAGAACATTCCAGCGGTTCCAGCGGTGGAAGAAAGTTAGCTATTAAGCTTTTAATTCAGAAATGAGATTCTTCAATTTTAAATAGTATTCTCACGAGTGAGGAAAAATACATGACGACAGGACTTGTAGATCAAGTACAAAATATAGAAGGTTCCAGAACGACCTTAGTAGAAAAATGGGGTTGAGAAAATCCACCGGAGGAACTAGCTTGTTGAATTATAGACAGCGGGTATTAGATAATATCCCACGTAGTGAGAGGATTTCTCATTTGAATAGCCTAAGAAAAGCTCTTTTTTAGTAAGGTTGGCTTGTACGAACAAAAGCTTAACATTGCAAATCCCACGAAGAATGATTTTTGGCCCAAAATAAATAATCTGACACTGTCTATAAAAGTATCGTTAAAAGCACGTGAAAGTTAAAACCATGAAGATGAGGTTAAAACTTTAAGATGGTACTTATCTTGATTTCATGTTGAAGTTGAAGTTCCATATGACGATAACTACTTTGCCAACATGGCGTAGAAGAGAGTTTGCCTCTTGGGCTGAGGAGACTAGCTCGAGAGGAGCCTTAACTGACCGAGTCAACTGCCGACTGAGAAGTGAGACCAGCTCAACGGAGCACGGAGGGTCCATGGAAGGGGAAAAGGTGGGGGGTAGGAGACAAAAGGAGAACATATAAGCATTGCCAATGTTACAACAAAAAATTGATCTTCTCTAGCTGAGCTGGTCTTCAAAGAGTTGATAACAGGCGATACTAGCGCAGCATGGTGAGTAAAAGAGTAGACGTAGTTCTCTTGCTCATGGAGATAATAGCTGGCGATGGTAACAGGATCTGGTGGCCAAATGGATAAGTAAGTCATCTTGAACCAGGAAGAGTTGAAGAGCTTCAGAGATTCGCTGCTAGACGACGCTAGGTGAGTCACAGAGAATATATATCTAGAACAGACTCATGAAGACATAAGAGATTTGCCCATCAAGGAAGAAACAGAAGATCACTGTTGGTGTTTGACAAAGAGGAAGGAAAGAACATGCAAAAGCATTGAAAATTATAATCTCTCGTACCGTGTATTCCAAGAATACACCACCAGTAATCGAACCTGGACCTTCGGAGCAACAGCCAAGAACGGTAGCCGCTACACCACGAGGTAGGCTGTTGATATTTTATTTGATCACCTCGCATTCTTGGCTGTCACCCGGGGTTCGATTCCCGGCTCTGCCAAGAAATTTTAATTCTGATCTGAAGGCTGGAACGGAGTATACTCAGCCTTGTGAGGCAAAACTGACAATAGATGTGTTCGATTCCCGCCTCAGTCATATTGGAAGTGGTTTTTCCTTGGCTTTCCACTTCTACTCAAGACAAATTCCGGGATGGTTCCTAACATAAGGCCACGACCGCCTTCTTCCCAATCCTCATCTGAATTGAAAATACTCACACTAGTACAGTCATCATAATAACACAAATTCCTCACAGACACTCACACACAAGTGCACGGGGCTACATGACCACGAGGTCGCAAAGTCCCTTAATCAATCAACAACAACAATATATTTTATTAAAGTAGCGTTAGCGTCGCTCGCGCTACCCTCAGATATTGCGTCGTGTGGCTCATTTTCTCTCCGTAGGGGCCGATAACCTAGATGTCAGCCCCTTAAAACAACAATATTATCATCATCGTCAACTCTCTCCGTATCGTGTTGGCTACTTTCTCAGCAAACATCCACGCGTCAGTTTAGATAATTAAATATTGACATTGAATATTAATTTGGACCAATGTGGTATTTACTTTTGGAATGGATACTACAGTTACCCGCATGACAAAATTGAAAAGAATCGAAGTGGGAAGAGAATGGATTTTGAAACCTGCTTTACAGTGAAGGTAGGTGTATTATTATTATTATTACTATTACAATTAGCAGTGATAATGATGCAGGTAGCTCTTACACAGATAGAAGATGTGAAAATATATTTTTCTTATAGTTTCTTGTTTTTTTTTGGGGGGGGGGGGGGAGGGGCGGGGGAGGGGGGCGTGGTGGCGCAGCATTCAAGCTGTTGACCTCTCACCAAGGTGGACCGGGTTCGATTCCCGGTCAATGCATGTGAGATTTTCGAAATGATATGCCATGACCTGTGGTTCGGATTCCACGTAAAAAGGAGGTCCCGTGGCTCATGATCGCATGATTAACGGTCACGTAAAACTAAAGGCTTCCTTCATTTTATAGTATTTTATTTAAGCGTTATTTATAGGCTATATTAAGTATTGCAATGGGTACCATGCCTCGTGAGGACAATTGAGTAGCTGTCTGACAGTGAGGCAGCGCCATGATTACGAAAACCAAGATTAACGGCCGAGGGGACCCGATGCGCTGATGACGCGTCACCCCAATATCTGCAGGCTAAATGGCTGGGCAGCTGTCGCTTGGTAGGCCTAGGGGGGCGGGGGGGGGGGGGGCAGACAGACAGACACACATACGCGCTCGCGCGCGCGCACGGACAAAAGGTGATCCCATAAGCCTTTTTTTTTTCATAAATGAAAATAGGCTAAATATAGGTTTATGAGATCACCTTTTGTCCGTGTTTGTACGTAGGCCTATGTGTGTGTGATAGTGTGTCTCCCTGATAAAATCTAAACGGCTGGAGCGATTTCAATGAAACTCGGTAAGTACTAGGCTATTATCATTAAATGCATTTCACTAAGCCAACATGGTGGCCACACGAAATACTTACCGGCGTTCTATATCTCCGAAACTATTACAGATAATATCCTGAAATTTTGTATGGTGATAGAGAATTCTAAAAGACGTTCAGCTATGTACCGTTTAAAAGGATGTCATGGAGGCAGGATGTGTGTGTAACCCCACCATTTATGGTGCTCCCTGGATAGTGCTACACTCGAAGTACAAAATTATTCGAGTGCAGTGAAACTTAGCACGGTAAATTTTCACAGAACTCTTCATATATTTTTGCCTAATTTAAATCAATTTCTATGAGAACTTAAAAATGGCGACTGTGAGAAATATTTAAAATCACGTGTATATTTTTCATGTCCTAAACAAGCAATGGAAATATAGGTTGGTATAATGAGCCACAATTATAATATTCATCCGCTGGAATTAAATTCTATAGCGTATACAGTATATATATATGAAGGAAGCTTGTAGTTTAACGTGACCGTTAATCTTGAGATCATGAGCCACGGGACCTCCTTTTAACGTGGAATCCGAACCACAGGACATGGCATTTCACTTCGAAAATCTCACATGCATTGACCGGGAATCGAACCCGGACCGCCTTGGTGAGAGGCATACAGCTAGACCGCTGAGCCACCACGCCCTCTATATATATATATGAATCAATCCTACATGGCGTCCGTACGATACATTTCACCAGTTCTCAATATCTCCGGTATTATTCAAGCGATCAAACTGAAATTTTGTGTGGCGTTAGAGGAGTATTAAGTAAGTACATACAGTACATGTGACTTCCCAAATTATGAGAAATAGTACTATACCGTCCGACCCCAACCGTGTCTTCAAACTTAAATACATTTCACTGATCCAACCCGGTGGCTGCGTGACATCACAAGTACATCATGGTGGCCAAGTGATTTTCAAATATAACAATAACTTTTCTAGTGATCTAATCACCTGAGTGCAATGAAACATGGCACAGCGAATCATCGTCCCACTTGTGAGCCATGTAGCTCAATCAAAAAATAGAATAAATAAATAAATAAATAAATAAATAAATAATAATAATAATAATAATAATAATAATAATAGCCTCAGTGTCCTTAGAAGGGCAAAGGCCTCCTACATAGAGGGTAGCTCCTACTTCGCTAAAGCGGTGAGCTATTCGCATTATTACCAAATAATAATAATGAAATGTATCTGTTATGTCCTTAAGTCAAAATCTAAAAATAAAAATTATATAAATAATAGTATTTATTTATTTATTTATCGTATGGCTTTTATTGCCTGGAGTGTCCGAGGACATGTTCGGCTCGCCAGAGTCTGTAGCTGCTTCCAGCGGACACCCAGAGGGTGAGCTACATGTTCCGTTCAATTTCAAGTAGTTCCAACTTTTGCTACCAGATGTCAATAATACCTAGTGGAGAGAGTTGGAACTTAGATAGAGCGTTCCAACAAAATCTAACCTAGAAATTTAGCTCCACACAAGTTTAGTCTGTGGAAGGATCTTTTACATGCCATAAATCTATGACATGGGACCGCCGGCTTTACTTCCCCTCCGAAGGAAGGCATACTGAAGGATTTTTAACGCTCTTGAAAATCCGACGATTTCGGCCAGGCTTGAACCCGCTATCTTGGGCAAAGCAGTTCAGCATGCTACCAACTACGCCACCGAAGCCGCTAATAATAATATTAAAACACCAAACAAAAATTTTAAAAACGATAAAACTGACATTTTGAAAATGTATTCGTGTGACCTTTTGGCAAAACTCTTAAGATAAAAATTGATAAATAAAAATTATATAAATAATAAATTAAATATTAAAGATAAAAGAAATTAAAAACTAAAAAGCTGAAATTTTAATAATGTGTACCCGTGCCCTTTTGGAATAAATATAAAAAAATAAGAAATAAACATTATACGGATAATGAATTAAATATTAAAATTAAAGAAATTGAAAAATTATAGCCTACAACTAAAATTCTGAAAATATATACGTGTGTTTCTTTTACATAAATCTAAAAATAAAAATAAAATAATAAATAAAAGTTGTATAAATAATAAATTAAATATTAAAATAAAAATTAAAAAAACTATACAACTGAAATTTTGAAAATGTGTACTTGTACCCTTTTGACATAAATCTAAAAATAAATAAAATAATACATATACATTATATAAATAATAAATAAAATATTAAAATAAAAGAAATTAAATAAATATAGGCTATAAATAACAATAATAATAAATAATAATAATTAAATAATTAATAAATAAATGCTAAGTAAATAATAAGTAATTCATAGTCAATAACCAATAAATAATGATTTGAAAAGCCTGCCATCTTACAAGAGTCGCGAGTGCGCATGCGTACAAAGAAATCACCCCCCGTGTAAGGGTATATTTTATCTTGGGGTGGAAATAAGTAGTCCTTTA
This sequence comes from Meconema thalassinum, assembly GCA_946902985.2. Taxonomy (NCBI): domain Eukaryota; kingdom Metazoa; phylum Arthropoda; class Insecta; order Orthoptera; family Tettigoniidae; genus Meconema; species Meconema thalassinum. The sequence continues at coordinate 344,059,979 of OX336393.1, forward strand.
AAACGGGGGCGTTCAACTCGAGTAATTTGATACCTCACACGAGTCTTTGGGATTATAGGTTCGGGAGATATCACCAAGCGCTGTCTACCGACACTAGAACAACACATGTTAGTGGATAAGAATCCACCCTGTCGCACTACTCGCAATATCCATGATAATGGTTGTGCACAGCCACCTGAGTGATAAAAAAATTACCATATGGTGATTGAAAAAGTACTTTTAAACACTACTACTAGGGATGTTCAGAAAGTTGTGCGTTAGGATTCCCAGTAGCCCTACTGACGATGCCGTTGGGTGAACATAGGAACATGTAGGGGTCGTCTGCTGCGGAGCCCCATCTTCAACACTGTGCGCTGAACGGTGTGCTCCGGAACACTTGTTCCTGCACCAGCGTTGTACTCTGTCATCCAATCGTCCCCAGATCGCCGCATGTCCTACCTTACAGCGCAGGCAAACCTCCGACCTCCACGTTGGTTGACGAGGCGTGGACGTCCAACATCTTGTCGTCCACTCGTAGTTTCACCGGTGTCTTCCAGTTTGTGACGATTCCCATTTGCTACTGATCATGAAGTGAGCATTAGTGTCCCATTTGCGACGAATTATAAAATCTCATAGTCCTGAGTTTCCCGTTAGCGACGGATGTTGAATGTTATATGTGACAGCTCCCAGTATGGTACTAAAACCCCAGATCAATAATGTAGTCAGTATGGTGGGACACATTTTAGTTTGATAACTCGTCATTCTGTCTGTGTCTAACTTGTGTTCAGTCCGGTTCATATTCTGTCTGTGTCAACTCGTGATTCTGTCTATGCCTAATCTAGGTTCAGTCCGGTTAATTATGGGGTTTATTTTAAACTAAGAGAGGTAAACCTTGCCTTATAAACGAGGTTGATGACTGTAGGTGACTAAGGCAAAACTAAGACCGGGTAGTTGGATAGGTTTTTGCTAGGAATTAACCTTACACACAAGGGAAGATGAAGAGAAAGGGAAAGGGAAGTGGGTTTCGGAACGAAGAAAAGTGTGGATGAATAGGACGAGAGTCCAACGCTAAGTAAACCAAATACATTTTTAATGAGTTAGTGACAAGTGTCACTGCGAAGCCCGTGAAACACCTAAAGTAGGTATGGACCTGGCCGTAGTTAACGGGAAGCTTGCAGAGCTAGCTTCACTTGCCTTGCTGGCTCATTAGAATTAGCTAATAAAGCTAAGAGAGGCTTTAATAAGTTTGTGACTAAGAGTTCTTGCTCAAATGCAACAAATAGTGGAACTATTGTTAATTTGATTTGAGAGTTTTATAAAGAGGGCATAAGCCTATAGGAAGAGTTACCTAATTGTGAATCTAGGGAAAATAATAACGAAAAACTAATAAAGATTTATTAACAATGAATTAAACTTTGAAGAATTAACAACATTTAGATCACGAATGTGATTTATAAAAGTTTTCAACATGTGAAAATCTGAAACCTAACGATAACAGGTTTGTAATTAATAAACAACGTTAAATTGGGTACAAGTTTAAGACTTGTGGTAAGCACTAAAAATCTGAATAAGATTTTAAAAGTTGTGCTTAAATTGGACAGTTTTAACGTTCGTAACAACAATTATAAATTAATTCTAGCTTTGCAGAATTGGTGAGATACAATGTGAGTTAAGTTATTACACACGGAACAATTTGGGAGGGCATTTGCCATCAAATGACACCTCATAGCAACAAGCCTAAATTTAAGAATTAACCTAATCTGTTAGTAAAGAGTGGTTGTGGAAGAGGAAATAGGAACTTTTTGGGGAAAGTTCTTGGCCGAATTTATTTTTCTCGGACTAGCGCGACGCGGATGAAAAGTTGAACAAGCATTGTTTTCACTATAGTCTATTGACGTAGTTGAAAAGTTCACTATTGTAGCACAGCAAGTTTATAGAAAGGAAAGTTATTGCGGTGGTATAAAATAACTAGTAGCATTTTGGTTTGAAAGAGTCTATTGCATTGAAAAATTTGTAGGTTATAGTTGAATGCAGCGGACAATTTCCCACGAAGGAAGACAAATTAGGTGTTGATTAGCTGTTCATAAAGAAAATTCCTTGGTTAGAAAAAGTATTTCCATATGTGAGTGGAAAATACCAGAAGGTTTAGCTTGTAGATGAATTGTTTGGCGTGGAAAATTCCAGAACAATCATAACTGTTGAATTGGGCAAATCAAGTCCAGCGGTGGAACGAGCTATGTTTTCTATAGACAGTATTTAGTTTAATAAGAATCCCACGGTGTGAGAGCTCATTCTCAATTAATATGCACAAGAAATGCTGCTTCGTTTTACTAGATTAGCTGTCTTAGATGGACAAAGCCTGACATCGAAAATCCCGCGAAGATTGCAATTGCACAACATTTAGCAACTTCTCACTGTCTATGAAACGGAATTAAAAGCGTATAGCTAATTAAAGCATTTAAAATATGTTGAAGAACATGGTACTTAGCTCATTTCTGTAGTAGGCGATCCAGGCGACCGTTAGTTAAGATCTGGATAAGGTGTCTGATTCAAAAGTTTGTCTGTCGAGGAGAGGAGACGAGCCTTAGTTAGGCTCCAACTGGAGGTCTTGACGACTGAAGCACAAGTGACACCAGCTCAACGAAGCGCGGAGGGACCAAGGATGGAAAAGAGTGGGGGTTGGAGACAAAGGAATATACATAAGAATGACAAACATTACAAAAAATAAGTATCTTGATGAAATTGTCTTCAAAGAGTTGATAGCAGGCGTTACTAGCGAAGCCTGGAGGATGGGAATGTAGACGATGTCCTCTTCAGCATGGAGATGTTATTTTGCTTTAACGATGAACCTTGGTGGTTTGACTTGTAAAGAGGTCCTCTTGAGAGTGGAAATGTTGAGGGACTTCATTGGTTAGCAGCTAGATGCCACTAGGATGATCATGGAAGTTATATCTACAACAAACTTACAAAGAAAGTAAGCAAGATGCTCAAATAAAAGAAAAAGGTAAGAAATAACTGTTGGTTCTTGAGAAAAAGGGAAGAAATAAGTTAAGCAAAGAGCAGCGAAGGCTAACTCTGTCTTACCGTGTACTCCAAAGCTGGGAGGGGAAAACACCAACAGAGAACAAGAAACACAATATTAAAGATTTAAAGGTAGGGGGGCAATTAAAGACAATGGTCTTGTAATATGCCCATTTGTGGTCAAGATCTTGGCTACCCTAACTCTCCCATCCCTTCCCGGGTAACACTTGGTCACTCTACCGGATATCCATACCAAGGGAGGGGAAGCTTCTTTAACAAGGACCAAGTCACCCACTTTAATATCAGGATTAGAAAGAAGCCACTTCGGTCTCCGTTGCAAGGAAGTTAAGTATTCCAATTTCCACCCCTTCCAGAAATAATTGCGAAGAGCTTCAACTTTACGCCAAACAGTAGGCAAGTTAGTGTCTCTATAAGAGCTGGGAAGGTGTGGAGTGGAGGAAAGAGAAGTGCCTATAAGAAAGTGACCAGGTGTCAATGGATGAGGATCATCAGGGACAGTAGAAAGCGGTGTCAAAGGACGAGAATTAACAACACCTTCAATCAGAATAGACAGAGAGTTAAATTCCTCATAAGTCAGGGTACGATTACCTGACACCTTTTTTAGATGGCGTTTGGTCAGATTGACACAGGATTCCCACCTACCACTGTGATGAGGGGCGTAGGGAGGTATAAACCGCCATTTGAAACCCTTTGAGTAGGAAACATTAGAAATCTGTTCCATGGCTGGAGAAGATGTAAGAGCTTTCTTCCACAAGGAAGCTGCGCCTTGAAAAGTGGAGGCGTTATCGGAGAACATCTCAGAGGGAACGCCACGACTAGCAGTGAAGCGAGAGACGGCTGTCAAAAAGTAAGAAGTAGAGGCATTTGTTACTAGTTCCAGATGAATCGTGCCAGGAACCATGCAAACCAAAAGAGAAACATAGAGTTTTCCAAACAATTTGCGTTTAGCTTCAGGGGAATTGCATTGATATTGGAACGGACCCATATAGTCCACACCAGTTAAAGCAAAAGGACGTATAGGAGAAGAGCGGAAATAGGGCAGATCGCTCATTAATTGAGTATTAACTTTAGGTTTCGCTTTGAAGCAAGGAATGCATTTGTGAATTACAGAGGAAACTTCATGAACTCAATTTATGATCCAGTACTTTTCCCTTAAGAAGCAAAGCAGTGTGCGTGTACCAACGTGCAGGTTACGATAATGAAAGTCACGTATGATTAAGAAAGTTTCGTGATGCTTAGAGGGAAAAATAACAGGATGCTTTTTGTCTTCAGAAAGTGAAGAATGCGAAAGCCTACCACCTACCCTGAGTAACCCATTGTCATCAAGGAAGGGGGCTAAAGCGCGAAGACGACTAGATTTAGGAAGATTTTTGTTAGCTGAGAGCAAAGACAATTCAGAAGAAAAGGCCACTTGCTGAGTTAGCTGCAAAACTTTAATAGTAGCGAGATTTAATTCTTAATTGCTCGGGTGTGGTTTAGAGAGAAGAGGTTGGTCAACCACAAGATATTTCCATCTGAGAAGCTAGGCAAAAATTCGAATCAGTTTATGAAAAGAAGAATAGCGTGCCAACAAGGGAAACGAAGCGTTGGAAACCAGACACGAAGCAATAGATTTAGATACTTTAGCGTCAGGCAAGTTGGAGTTTGTGACTGGAGGTTTAGAAGGCCAACAAGAAGAGTCTTCAATTAACCACGGGGGCCCATACCAGTACAACGGAGATTCTGCCAATTGAGAGAGTATACAACCACGTGAGATGATGTCAGCGGGGTTATCAGCGCTGGGCACATGCTTCCATTGACATCCAGAGGAAAGGGTTTGAATTTTAGAAACTCTGTTAGCCACAAAGGTTTGCCAGTGGGTGGGGTTTTTCGCGATCCAAGAAAGAGTAATCATGGAATCGCTCCACAAATAGGTTTGCGAAAATTCGACTTTTAAAACTTTCTGCAGTTTTTTGGCAAGTTCAGTGGCCATGAGTGCAGCACACAGTTCAAGCCTAGGCAAAGTAATAGTTTTAAGAGGAGCAACTTTAGACTTAGAGCAAACAAGGTTTGAAAATGAAGATTCATTTAGTGAATTGCGATAAACCCATATGCACAGCAACCGTAAGCTTTCTCGGAGCTGTCGGCAAATACATGAAGGAAGAAAGATGTGTTAGGATGAGCGTTAAATAAATTTCTTGGAATTTCTATGAGCGAAAGATCAAGCAAACTTTTACGTAAAGAAAGCCATCTATTAAGAAAAGAATGGGGAACAGTTTCGTCCCATTCACATTTGAGCGACCATAGCTCTTGCATGAAAAGCTTGGCTATAACAATAACCGGAGCAAGGAATTGAAACGGATCAAAAATGTTTGAAATTTCAGAGATAATTTGCCTTTTTGTGTTGGGGAGCTCTTCGGAAAGAGGGACTTTGTAGATGAGAGTATCAGTGCGAGTGCACCAGTGAACTCCAAGAGTTTTTATGGATTCAGAATCTCCGCAGATTTTGACGGATGAGGGGTCTACATCTTCTATGGGAAACTGGGCATGAAACTCATGGGAGTTGGAATTCCACTTATGAAGTGGGAATCCTCCATTCTTTAGCAATGCCTGAAGTTCTAGTGACACGAAAGAAGCTTCCTCCAGATTGGGGAAGGACTGCAAGTAATCTTCAACATAGAATGATGTAGTTAGTGCTTCGGAAGCTTTAGAATTAAATAAATGACCATCTTGAGAGGCTAACAGATGTAGGGATCGGATAGCAAGGAAAGCGGAAGGTTTTAAGCCATAAGTGACCGTCTTTAAGCGAAATATTTTAATGGGCTTGCTGACTTCGTCGCGCCACAAGATTCTTTGGAGATCTTGTTGTTCGGGCTGAATTAAAACCTGACGGTACATCTGTTTGATGTCCGCTATAACAGCTATGGGAAATAATCGAACATTTAAGAGTATAGCAGGTAAGTCTGACTGAATAGCAGGACCAGAGTAAAGAGTGTCATTGAGACTGTTGCCATTGACGTCAGGTGATGAACCATTGAAAACGACTCGGATTTTATCCTTTACAAGAGGGTTTTTCCACACGGGATGATGATTTAAGAAAACCGCTTCAATTGGGGGTGGGGGGGGGGGGGGGTGCAATTCGTCATCAGATTTGCTGACAAATTCCATATGATCTAAGCTTTCATACTCATCCATAAAATCAGTGTACTGTTGTTTAACCAGAGGTTCTTTCTTGAATTTGCTCTTGATTGCAAAGAGAGCTTTTCGAGCTTTAGGTTGAGAATTAATAAGTTTAGGGGGATTAAGTAATCTTGGCATCTGAACAATGAACCGGCCTTCAGGAGAACGAGTGGTAATGTTCAAGAACAGTTGGTCACAGAATTCGTTTTCTCAAGAGGTTACTTTAGGAGAATCAACGCTTTCCAGCCTCCAGAACTGTTCCAAATCAGTATTAGCATAATAACATTGCGATACGGGTTGGGGAGAATAATGAGGAAGTTGACCAGTAACGATCCATCTAAAATTAGTGTCTCTGGCAACCACGTTTGAAGATAACTTACGAACCTGTTTACGAAGGCAATTCCAGAAAACATTGGCACTAAAGAGTATGTCAATGGGGCCTTGTACATTGAACAGAGGATCGGCTAACCTTAAATGAGAAGGAATATTTAGACCTGAGACATCGACGGAGTGACTAGGAGTATCCTCTCCGATACTGTTGAGGATATTTTTTTTTGTTTTTTTTTTGCGAGGGACTGTGGAAAATCTTCAGAAGACACATGTGAAGGGTCCGCACTCCACAGTAGTGTGGGATTCTTACCCACTAAAAACCACCTCCCTTTTCCCACGATGTGTTCATCACCCCGGAACCGCTCTCGCATTACTTCAGGGTGATGTCGTGCTTACTTAGTCATTCAGACTTCTTCTTTCTTCATTTTTTCTTAAGGATGTTCGAACGCATCCATTTCCGTCTTCTTCTGTCGCAGGACACATTCTATGTAAATAGCTATCTGATTCCATGTTTGATCATTTCGGAGCATCATCTGTAGGATGTTGTCCGGCGTGATTGCCCCTATAGAAGCTTGCAGATCTCTTCTATGTGTTGACCAGCGTTCACACACAAAGAATGTGTGAAGCGCATCATCCTCTTCATTACAATAATGACACAAAGGACTATTAGCCACGCCTATGCGATGCAGGAATCTCCGAAAATATCCATGACCTGTTAGGAACTGTGTCAAATAATAATTGACCTCTCCGTGGTTTCGATCAACCCAGTCAGCCAGACGCGGAATAAGTCTCTTTGTCCATCGACCTCGTGTCTCATCATCCCACTTCTGTTGCCATCGTTCCATACAATGGTGTGTGCAGACGTCTTTGCCTGGTGTATGTCCAGTTCTTCTTTGGTGCGCCAAACTTCCTGACGCTCTAAGGCAAGTAAATCAATTGGTGCTACTCCCGCTACCACTAGAACAGCAGGCTCTGAAACAGTGCGATATGCACATGAGATCCTCAGTGCTCCTCTTCGTTGTACTGCTGCTATCCTTTTACGATATTTCTCGAACCGTAAGGACTCAGCCCAGATCTCAGCTCCATAGAGTAATATGGACTGGACTGTTGTCATCAGGAGACGTCGTTTGCTAGGCTTCGGACCTTTAATATTACCCATTAATCGGCTCAAAGCGGTCAAGACATTTGCTGCTTTATCCGTCACTCTTTGAATATGGGCCCAGAATGTGAGCTTCGTATCTAGCGTCACACCCAAGTACTTCGTACTCCTTGATGAATTAATCATCGTCCCTCCCACTTGCATTGGTACAAGAGTGTTGATTCTCCTTCTCGTCAGCACAACAATCTCCGTTTTATGGTCTGCTTATGACAGCTTATGTTCCATCATCCAATCTGTGACACGTCGCATTACCTGATTGAGTTTCAGTTGCGCCAGCTCTATATCACGAGCCACAATCAGAGCAGCAACATCATCAGCATATCCTACCAATATTGCATCTTCGGGCATCTTCAGCCGAAGCAGGCCATCGTATGCAATATTCCAGAGATCTGGCCCAAGAATAGATCCTTGAGCTGCCCCAGCGGTTAATCTTTTAGTCCTATGTCCTTCCTCGGTATCGTACTGCAAAATACGGTCCTTTAGATAATCCCTCATTATCCGCATGAGGTATCTCGGTAGTCTAAATTTATCTTGAAGTGCCACCAAAATGTCACTCCACTGGGCAGAGTTAAAGGCATTCTTCACATCTAGAGTCACAAGTAGCGTGACTTTACGTGAGTAATGGTTACCCATCTGAGCTCTGTTTGCAGTCTCTACAACTACCCGCACAGCATCAATAGTCGAGTGCCCTTTCCGAAAGCCGTATTGTTGGGCAGATAGATCTCCAGCTGATTGAACTGCCATCAATATTCTAGGCTGTAATAGTTTTTCTAATCCTTTTCCAGCCGTATCTAGCATACAAAATGGCCTGTAAGATGAAGGCAAATTTCCTCCCAATTTTCCTTTACTAATAAGAACTAGTCTGGCCTTCTTCCAGCAGGCACTAAAAACGCCTGCCTTCAGACATGAGTTATACATGTTCAAAAGGAGTCGCGGGCAAGCTCTAGCTGCCTCCTTAAGTGCTTCTGCTGGAATCCCATCTGGTCCAGGAGCCTTCTTGTTCCTGATAGAATTAATCGCTTTCAATAATTCTTCCTCGGTGAACAATGGTATTTCTTCAATATCAATGCAATCATCAGCTTCATCAATCCTCTCCGGATGTTCCGGAAACAGCGTACTGACTATTTCGTCCATAGTGTGTGCATCCATTAACGGATTAGAAAAAGTTCCAAGTTTCTTCAGTACAATCTTATATCCTAGTCCCCAAGGATCGTTGTCAACTTCTTTGACCATTTCCCACCATTTGTCAGCTTTACTTCTGTTGAGGATGAGGCAATTAAGTTTTAGAAAGTTATTTTTGTGACAAGTGTCTCTTATGGTTACTTTAGAAAACTGTAAAGCTTGTGATTTTAGGCAGTTGATGCCTGATACATTAATAGAAGTAGGGTTTACAGGTAGGCCTAGTTTTTTAATTAATGAATTAGAAACGAAATCATGGGTTGCCGCCGAATCAAGAAGACCGCGTGCATGGACCCAGTTACCAAAATTATCCTGAACTTTGATTTGGACAGTGGACAATAGTACTTGGGCACTACGTATGGACTTGGCATTTTGAATGTAAGATGAAGCATTAGAACTGCTAGCATTGTCACTTTTCTGAGAAGTAGATGCGGTTGATGACCTTGTTTGATCATGACGATGTAGTAAAGTGTGATGAGCTTTTTCACAATGAAAACAAAGTCTGGCGGACTTGCAATTTGAAGCAGAATGCTTAGATGAATGGCAGTTGAAGCAATGTTTATTCTGGGAAACTAATTTTCTTCTGTCGTCGACTGACAGTTCTTTAAAAGATTTACATAGATATAAGGCGAGGGAATTTTTGCAAAGTATGCACTTTAATGGCTCATTTAAGCTCTTACGGGGTTCGCTTTGAGTGTTTAAAGCGAGAGAACTAGCAATACGGCGTTCACTGGAACTAGTTGGGTAACCAGTGGCGTTTGACTTGAGTTTAGAAGAGCTGGACCCAGGTTTTGGGTACTAGACGCTGAGCGTTCGCTTTTAGATTTAAGAGACAATGATTCAAATTTAGAGCTAGGAGATGAGGGTTCACTTTGATTAGCTAAAGCAGTTAAAAGTTGGCATCTAGCATTTATGAAAGTGACTAAATGCTCGTAAGAGTAATCGTCGTCTTTGGAAAGCTCAATTTCCCAAGCTTTGAGGGTAGCAACATCGACTTTAGAAACCACTAAGTGTATTAGGAAAGTGTCCCAGTGTCTGAGTGGGTTGATCTAATTGGGACAAAGCTTTTACGTGAAGTCGTGTCGTATCAATAAGGGTACGCAAACTAGAAACGTCATTGTGCTGTGACGCAGGTAAATTGAATAGAGCCTTCATGTGGCGTAGAATAAGTAGCCGTAAATTACCGTATCTTTCTTTCAATAGGTTAAAGGCAATGGGGTAGTTTTCAGCACTTAATGGGAGTGCTTCAACCAACTGCAGGGCTTGACCGCGGAGAATAGATCGCAAATAATGAAACTTGTAGATGACTTGAATGTCTTCATTGTCATGAACAAGAGAGCAAAATAGTTCATAGAAAGAATCCCAGGTAGATTCATCTCCAGAAAAATGGGGTAAATTAATCTTAGGTAGAATTGGTTTGGGCTTGTGAGTGCCCTCACGAAAAGAGGTTTGTTGTTCGTGAAGGGAACCAAGAACCGTAATTTTTCTGTTTTTCTTCGAGTTGGCGTATTATACTAAAAGCGGAACCTATGCCTTCGTAATATTGGTTTTCTACCTCTACTCGATCATCAGTTTGATTGAGCATACAAGTTTCAATTTTAGTTTGGATGTTGCAATAATTTTCATATGAACGTTGAAAATCCTTTACGCGATATTTTAACAAATCTAGTTGAGCTTGTGAAGAGCTTTGATGTTTTTTCTGAATCTGGTAATTTGCCCTTTATAACAAGCTCGTTTGGAAGTAAGTTTTTCATCCTTACCATCCTTATCTTTTTCTGTAGGAGCCATGGCGAAATAGGTAAATTACAATATAACTTATGAAACCGTGGAACCTTGGAAATGCTGTCAGACTAGCAGCAGAAAACAGTTGAAAGAAAGGGACACACCAAAGGAGACAGGAGAGGCCTCTTTCCCCCTCACAAGCTTTGCACGGTGAAGATATAGCTGAAAAATTCAAAATAGATATTAATGATTTGCAATATATTGACATGTGGACTCTCCCGGGTTTCTGGGACCAAAGCTTGGGTAGGTTTTTGCTAGGAATTAACCTTACCCACAAGGGAAGATGAAGAGAAAAGGAAAGGGAATTGGGTTTCGGAACGAAGAACAAGTGTGGATGAATAGGACGAGAGTCCAACACTAAGTAAACCAAATAAATTTTAATGAGTTAGTGACGAGTGTCACTGCAAAGCCCGTGAAACAACTAAAGTAGGTATGGACCTGGCCGTAATTATCGGGAAATGCGGCTGGAGCTTGAGCTATTTGCAAGCAACCAGCGTTTGTGCTTTCCCTTCCCAGCTTAAAATTGAGTAATCTAGGGAAGGGTGGTAGTCTGGCAAGACAAAGAATGACAGGTTTGTCGTATATCCTTTCAAAGGAATGAGGTTTAATCAACGGATTTGAAAGGCGCAAATAATTTAAATTCGCCGTGATATTTTTAATTCTCGGAATTGTAGGATTTCCAAGGAGCGACCAAATGTTTCCAGGAAGGGTAGTGATGAAGCAATTATACCCTTGGGAATAATTTGATTGTTTTTGAAGTTTCCTGGTTTTAATTTTTGGTGAGAACACCAATGGTTGCATTCAATAAAGGCTAAGCTTTTACCCAGCAAGCGCCGACTAAAAGTTTAGAAAATGAGAGAAACTTAAATTTTGAAAACGAACCACAAGTTTAGAGACAATCTCAACAAGCAGGAAGCTTGCAGAGCTAGCTTCATTTGCCTTGCTGGCTCATTAGAATTAGATAATTAAGCTAAGAGTGGCTTTAATAAGTTTGTGACTAAGAGTTCTTGCACAAACGCAACAAATAGTGGAACTATTGTTAATTTGATTTGAGAGTTTTATAAAGAGGGCATAAGCCTATAGGAAGTGTCAGGGAAGACAGGATCCTACCGAATCGTGAATCTAGGGAAAGGAATTACGAAAAAACTAATAAAGATTTATTAACAATGAAATAAACTTTGAAAAATTAACAACATTTAGATCACGACTGTGATTTATAAAAGTTTTCAACATGTGAAAATCTGAAACCTAACGATAACAGGTTTGTAATTAATAAACAACGTTAAATTGGGTACAAGTTCAAGACTTGTGGTAAGCACTAAAAATCTGAATAAGATTTTAAAAGTTGTGCTTAAATTGGACAGTTTTAACGTTCGTAACAACAATTATAAAGTAATTCTAGCTTTGCAGAATTGGTGAGATACAATGTGAGTGCTTTTAGAATTTCTATGTGGGAATCTTAAAAGCATGAACAAATAACAAAGATGAAATTAAACAAAAAATGAGAGAGAAATTAAGTAGAAGTTTCTATAACTTCTTATATTTATACAGTAATTACGATTATAATTCATACAAATAGGGCAGATCACTTATTGTGAAACCTGAAGAGAAAAATTAAGAAGAAGTTTCTAGAACTTCTATGTTTAAACAGGATCACGAAGAAAATTAGGGCAAGTTACCCTTTCGTGAAACTTAGAGAGAAAAGTTAAGCCATTCACGTGTGGGTAGAAATAATTGAATTCCCCATAAAAAGGGAGAAACAATATACTTTAGACTGTGTACTAGATACAAATTTTTACAGAGTTAAGTTATTACAAACGAAACAAAGTTGGGAGGGCATTTGCTATCAAATGACACCTCATAGCAACAAGCCTAAATTTAAGAATTAACCTAATTTGTTAGTAAAGGGTGGTTGTGGAAGAGGAAATAGGAACTTTTTGGGGAAAGTTCTTGGCTGAATTTATTTTTCTTGGACGAGCGCGACGCGGATGAAAAGTTGAACAAGCATTGTTTTCACTATAGTCTATTGACGTAGTTGAAAAGTTCACTATTGTAGCACAGAAAGTTTATAGAAAGGAAAGTTATTGCGGTGGTATAAAATAACTAGTAGCATTTTGGTTTGAAAGAGTCTATTGCATTGAAAAATTTGTAGGTTATAGTTGAATGCAGCGGACAATTTCCCACGAAGAAAGACAAATTAGGTGTTGATTACCTGTTCATAAAGAAAATTCCTTGGTTAGAAAAAGTATTTCCATATGTGAGTGGAAAATACTAGAAGGTTTAGCTTGTAGATGAATTGTCTGGCGTGGAAATTTCCAGAACAATCATAACTGTTGAATTGGGCAAATCAAGTCCAGCGGTGGAACGAGCTACGTTTTCTATAGACAGTACTTAGTTTAATAAGAATCCCACGGTGTGAGAGCTGATTCTCAATTAATATGCACAAGAAATGCTGCTTCGTTTTACAAGATTAGCTGTCTTAGATGGACAAAGCCTGACATCGAAAATCCCGCGAAGATTGCAATTGCACAACATTTAGCAACTGCTCACTCCCTATAAAACGGTATTAAAAGCGTATAGCTAATTAAAAGCAATTCAACTATGTTGAAGAACATGGTACTTAACTCATTTCTGTAGTAGGCGATCCAGGCGACCGTTAGTTAAGATCTGGACATGGCGTCCGATTCAAAAGTTTGTCTCTCGAGGAGAGGACACGTGCCTTAGTTAGGCTCCAACTGGAGGTCTTGACGACTGAAGCACAAGTGAGACCAGCTCAACGAAGTGCGGAGGGACCGAGGAAGGAAAAGAGTGGGGGTAGGAGACAAAGGAATATACATAAGAATGACAAACATTACAAAAATAAGTATCTTGATGAAATTGTCTTCAAAGAGTTGATAGCAGGCGTCACTAGCGAAGCCTGGAGGATGGGAATGTAGACGATGTCCTCTTCAGCATGGAGATGTTATTTTGCGATAACGACGAACCCTGGTGGTTTGACTTGTAAAGAGGTCCTTTTGAGAGTGGAAATGTTGAGGGACTTCATTGGTTAGCAGCTACATGCCACTAGGGTGATCATGGAAGTTATATCTACAACAAACTTACAAAGAAAGTAAGCAAGATGCTCAAATAAAAGAAAAAGGTAAGAAATCACTGTTGGTGTTTGAGATAAAGGGAAGAAATAAGTTAAGCAAAGAGCAGCGAAGGCTAACTCTGTCTTACCGTGTATTCCAAAGAATACACCAGTAGTGATGTGGTTGTGTGTCAACTAAGACATAGGAAGCAAATAGTGGTAAACTTGTTACCAAAACTGTTACACTTGCAGTCCTGCACAGATATTATATCAATGTAACTAGTTTCACTAAAGCTTCACATAATATGCTGCTTACATACGCAGTGGCATTCCTTTGTACGCTGACGGCACTGTGACTCAACTGTCCAATCTAGCTCTCTTCCTTCCCTAAGAGACCGTTCGTCACTAACGCCACTGCACCATTTCACCGTCCTTCAACCATGTTCCGTTGATGCTCAAGACAGTAGCACGTGAACAGCCGACCAGCCTTGCTGTTTCGGAGATGCTCGTTTCCAGCCACCAGGCCGTAACAATCTGCCCTTTGTCAAAATCCCGTATGCCAGTGGGTGCCGCCATTACCGGCAGGACTGATTCTTCATTCGACTCTGCTCCGTTTGTATACGTTCCTTACTGCGTTACGTGCCCGCAACGTCATTAGGAGGCATGCGATCTCGCGGTGGGCAGTGATCATAATGGTGTGAATAGGATAAAAAGGCCGGTTCTGGTGCAGGGGCTAATGCGCAAGATGGCGGCTGCATGAGTCCAACCGCCATGCTGGTTGTATAAATGGGGCTAATGCGCAAAATGGCCGCTCAGAGTGACGGTCAAAGACAATGCACAGCTGTTAACATAGCTAGAGGGTAGCTGAGTGCAAGTATCTTTAGTCGGTCAACCAAAAAGTACGTGAATAGCGCGACGGTAAGGGCAGAATTATTTGTTTATTATATTAGTTAATATTGAATTTATTTTTAGCACAGGGCTAATACACAAAATGTTCTCTGCACACAACCACTTACACATATGGCATGCTAACCTAACCTAATCCTAGCCTAACCTAACCTAACCAAAAATAACCTAATCCTAACCTAACCTAACCAAACTTAACAAACGTCATCTAACCTAACCTAATCCTAACCTAACCTAACTTAAAAGTGTCAGCAAATATGTGAGCAAAAAGTGGTAGCAAAAAGTGGCAGCAAAAAGTATAAGCAAAAGTGGGAGCAAATATGGGAGCAAAAAAGTGGGAGCAAATATGGGAGCAAAAAGTGGGAGCAAATGTGAGAGCAAAAGTGGGAGCAAAAAGTGGGAGCAAAAGTGGGAGCAAAAAGTGCAAGCAAAAAGTGCAAGCAAAAAGTAAGAGCAAATACGAGAGCACAAATAATAAACTTAGTTATAACCTAACCTAGCCTAACTTTACCTAACCTAACTTAACTTAACCTAACCTAACTTCACTTAACCTAACCTAACTTGAAAGTGAGAGCAAATATGTAAGGAAAAGTGACAGCATAATGTGAGAGCAAAAGTGGGAGCAAAGGTCACAGCAAAAAGGTGAGAGGAATTATGAGAGCACAAATAATAAACTTAGTTATAACCTAACCTAACTTCACCTAACCTAACTTAACCTAACACAACTTTACCTACCTTTACCTAACCTAACCTAACCTAACCCACAGAAACCTCATTTAAAGATTTTAGATTTTACAGTTTAACATTTTACATGTTAACATTTTAGTTTTAGGTATATTTCATTAGAAAGCTAACTATTGCAATGGGTACCATGTTTCGACTTCCGGAAAAATTCGACATATCTTCGCGTTTCACATCCCCCAGACCCCAAAACCACCGTCAGTTCAAAAGTTTATATATAATTTATGTATATATGTATCTATCTACTGTATATATATATATCAGTTTCTTGTGGACACGGTAACTGCCGTAATTTTGCACCAATCACTTTGAATTTTTTACATAATATGTATCCCTATAAAATCTCGGTCGAGTTCGTTAATGGGCAAAATCGGTCGAACGGGGTGAAAATGGAGGGCTTTTTTTCGAAAAAGTGAAATTTCGCTATAACTCTCTTAATACGTGAAATATCGAATCCATTCGAAGTTCATAATATGTGTCGGATAAGTGCCAAAAATTTATGTGAAATAAGTTTTTTGATAGCACCAACCATTGACCAAAGGGGTGGAAAAAAGTGGGTTTTTCGGGAAACATTAATCATATCTCTCTTAATAGGCACAATATCAAAACCGTACAAAATGGAAAATATTCCCCTAATAATTACCTAAAACTTTTGTCTGAAAGAATTTTTGATATGTCCCACCATTACGCCAAGGGATGAGAAAAATTATTTCGGAATTTAAAAAAATACCAAGGGCCATCAGAGGTTACCATAACAACGCTTTTAAATTGAAGAGGGATGAACTATCGGAGGTTGCCAAGACAACGCCATTGACGAGATCACATTCATTTTTAGCCTACTTTTCACACTTTTCAAAAATGAGGAAAAAGTAGACTTATGAGATATATCCGGGAAAATGTGTCTGTCCTTCTGTCTGTCTGTCTGTCTGTCCTTCTGTCTGTCTGGCTGGCTGGCTGTGTGTGTCCCCCCCCCCCCTATCAACTCCTAAACGGCTGCAGCAATCGAAACCAAATTTAGTATGAGTAAAGATGTATACCGGAATATCTCAGGCCCATATTTGAAAAAGATGTCAGTGCTACCAACTGCTAAAAAACGCACCAGAAATTTGAGCTCCATGTTGGATATCTTGGAAGGTATACATGGGAGCTATTCTAAAATTGGCTCACATGTAGATAATACTATTTCAGTTTAATTTCCAGGTGGCCATACATGACAGTGTTGCCAAAATAATTTTAAGCCTTCTGAAAAATCCAAATTTTAAATGCATATAACTTCTACACTATCAATTGTATTTCAACCAAATTTTGTATGTAAAATGTGTACATAAACAGATATGACTGAACGTATTCTTAAGAGCCACCAGGACTGTTAATAATTGCTCTCTCTATTTTATTATCCAAATACCAATCAGAAAGTATGCTAGCCGACAGCTTTAAATTATGCACACGTATATTACCTGACATTTTACATTAATTTGGAGTAACTTATATACGTCAGTTCTACTAACATGATTCTAAGCCTGCTGATAGGACCAATTTTTAAATATATGTAACTTCTATACAAACAAATGGATTTCATCCAAAATTGGCACAAAAAGATATAATATTTCAGATTATTTCTGACCAGCACTCGCATGACAATGTTGCAAACATGCTTTTACGTGTACTAATAGATCCAATGTCTAACTCCATGTAACGTCCTTTGGACTTCAACCACATTTTGTATTCTGTACTTTAGGAGATGGAAGTAAGAATATATTCAGTCACCAGAGCTGCCAACTGTATTGCTCTATTAGGCTACATTATGCCTAGTATACCTTATTTCGAACTAATTAAGACATTTCGATATTACCCACTTAATTTCGTCATTATTCTAGATAGGTTCATTTACTGGAGATTAATCTATGGCATGAATCTTAATTTTAAGAAAAGTAGGCTCTTTCGTTCGTCACGGAACTTCTTGTTCCATCTGACTATGAGGGAAGCGGCTAACTGGTAGCATGCTGAACTTCTATGCCCAAGGTCGCTGGTTCAAAGCCGGCCAAAGTCGCCGGATTTTCTAAGAGCGCTAAAAATCCGTCAGCATGCTTTCCTTCGGAGGGGAAGTTTCAACGTTCGTTGCAAGTTGCTGGTTGCGGTGACATCTAGCAGCCAAGTTCACAGCTAGGTGTCGTTGACGTTAGTATTTGGTACAAAATTAGGTACTACTACTTAAAATTGACCGTCTGCAGTCCTTACCTGAATTACAGACTAATACAGTCATCACAAATAACACCGTTTATCAGACAGATTCTACACTCACCCAATGTACACGGGGTTACATGACCACCTTGTCGCAGCCCCTAAACGGAGGAACCAACCAACATCTCTGCGGGAGATAAAATTTTGCGTGAAGAAGTAACAGACTGTTAGATAGTTACACATTAGTTCCAAACCTTGCATAAGGACAGTGTGATCACAAGTATAAAAATGAACCCCAAATGACAAGAAGGTTACCATCCCCATAAGACAGTAAAATGTTAAAAATATGCCTAGAAAGACGAAAAAATGTTAACTAACCTCCAATTGTAAAATACTTTCTCGCAATAAATGAGGTCTGATCCTCCTACGAAAACCTGCATATTTTGCCTGTTATAGCCTATCCCCTAGTTTGCCCGGTGAAATCTACCTCCGCCTTCCGGCGTGCCGAGAGGAATTTTTTAAAATTTATTTTACATTTTAACGTTTTAGATTTTAGATTTTTACATTTTATATTTTACATTTTTAATTTTTATATTTTCCAAAAACAGTAAACTACAAGGTCACATACCTAACCTCAGTTCACCTAACCTCACCCAACATAACTTTAGTTCACCTAACCAAACATGTCCTCACCTAACTATACCTAACCTAACATAAGCTAAGCCAAAGGCTAAATGCACATACATAGAGTTTTGTTGTTCACACATTTGTCAATTCCTCAATTTCCACTTACCATTATTTTATTTTTTAAAATTTCAGTTTAAAGTTTTTGAATTTTTGTCAATATGGAAATATGGATTTTGCATTTTGTTGTTTACACATTTGTCAATTTCACAGTCTCCGAATTGCAATTTTTAAAATGTCAGTTTAAAGTTTTTAAATTTAATGATATAGAAACATGGATTTTCCAGTTCTTTTACACATTTGTCAATTTCACAATTTCCCATTTACAGTTTTTAAATTTTCAGTTTAACATTTTCAATTTTTGTCAATATGGAAACTTGTATTTTCCAATTTTTTTGTTTACATGTTTTTGATTTAGTCCATGTAGCCTACAAAGTTCATTTTTCATTAGGAGTGGGGAGAGGTGGGTACTAATTAAAATGTACAAGCAGTATCCATGCAATATTTTTATTCATTTTTAAATACATATACAATATTTACACATAATACATTGTTTTTGTTATAAATTGTATAGTTGGTTTTATTTGTTTTCTATTTTTATTTATTTTTGAGTATGAATACCATTTTTTTGTTTTTCTATTTTTGTAGTGCTATTGTTTTATTTCCTGAATTGTTTTGTTTTATGTATTTGCTACATGCAGGCAGAGGATTTTGATATTCATAACTTAACTCTTTAATCATGGTCAATGATTGAGTAATGACCATAGGCATGTGTACCTATACCATCCAAATCAATTACTCTTTTATCATCTCCAGGACACAAAGCAATTTTGTTTAGTCTTATAGATGATATGTCATGTTGTTTAGAAGCAATAATGTTCATTGGTATTTTTTAATCTCGTTTTTCATAATACAATCCTTATAATCTTGAAAGCTTATACAATTTTTGACACGGGGTTTTTGATTTCTTTACCATTTATGTCTAAAGCATACATTTTAGCTCTAAGTCCAACTAATCCTTTAATAATTTGTCCACAAGCCTCGTCTTTAAATTTCCCCAACGTTTTTTTGTTTGATGTAGAGTAACATATGTGATTAGTAGGATAATCAGATGTGTCCAAGTGTTGTAAGAAAACCAACTTGTCTTGATATACATCTTGGGTGTCAACCAAATAAATGAGTTTAAAATTGGATACCTATCAGTAGAGAGGTGCTAAGTGCCATTTTTATGAACATTGAGTATTATAGTAAAAAGTGTTTAGTCAGTTTATTTGTGAGTATTTATTCTTCTAATTTGAATAACATACAGATATAGTATTCCTTGCTATCCAGTGGCAGATACAGGTTCATAATATGAAAACTGTGGAATTCTGTTTGAGTGAAATGTTAGAAGTTGTGAAAGGTGCAAAGTCCACTAGTGTTTACGAATGTGCTACGTGCTAATTAAACAAAGATGACGGCTTTCCGTCACGCAAACACGTGACATACAATTGTCCATGCATGAAACACGGAAACTCCAAGTTAATTCCACAAATTTCCAACGACTGACCTTGTGATTTGTTGATGGTCATTGCGAAGGCCAGAAGCATGGGAAATTGCAACCGTTTAAAATCGAATGGCACGTCCGGTGGAATCATTGGGATGTGCGGAATGAAAACAACTTCTCCATCGATGACGTTGTTCATTTGCTTTTCCACAGCCAGTCGTGTTCCATTGCATAGTCGAAGTTGATTGATGTTACGCAACATGATGACGAGCCTACTTTCAATTGCAAATTGTGAGATGGTAATCCAGGCAATTCCAGCGAATTCAAAAATTCTGTGAGATGGCTGACTACCTCATCCAGGTTGATAACTGAGTCAACCGATTTGATGGAAACCAACTGTCCCGGAATGAAATTTTGAATGGACTTGTTGGGATCTTTATTATGGTTTATGAAGTTCTGCGCTACGTTCGGAAAAACACGCCGAATGAGCTCCTTCTTTGATTCGGTCAACAGACGTTCCAGGTTCATAGGAGCATCGCGTCGGAGCAATCGGTCATGCCCATTGTGTCGTGCTCGCTGGCGTTGTGTTTGATATTCACGAACTCATTACATTCTGAATCTATTCGCTGTTCGTTCATTTTCAGTCGCTCTCGAACGTAAGTCAGACATGCCCATACGACTATTCTCATTATACGTCGCTCTTTGGTCATCAGTGTGGTTTGCACGTCAAGTAGCTCGCCGCGCATTTAACTGGCTTCGACGACCTCTGTCAGCTCTTCCTCTCCTTGGCATTGCAATGGACACTCTAAAACGACACGGAATTTGAGTAATGTAATGGCCACTGTAAAACGACACGGAATTGTTTTCATAGTTACTCAAATCTATCGAACTTACCTTGAGAACTTGACAATATTGACATCCTTTCCGTTAGTAGTACGTTCTCACATTAGATAATGTTGGTCGAAACACATTAACGTGAAATGCAATATTATTATAACATAATTTAATATGCTGTAATTGGATTATACAGTATGATTCTGTTACGTTAAGTATTATTTTATTGCACGTATTGATCAAAGGGTATGGTATGGGATGTTATCTTTGCTCACAGAAGATTTTGAAGTGGATGCACTGTGTCACCATCTGTCCGTCAAGTTATTAGATTCAATATTGGCGTGGCTTTTTAATGTAAATTAATTTAAAAATACTGCCATTTCGATTTCGTTCAAATCACTTTCTAAACACTGTCTACCATAATGTGAACAAATGGTAAAATTTTCACTGAAATTGGAGCAGTAGTTTTCAAGATTTTGCGAGACTAATGCACGGCAAAGTCGCTTGTCCAACAGGAAACAAACTGTGCTATCCGTACACAGGTTCACACCATTATGAACTGCTAATAATTGAGTATTCCAAGTTCTTTGAACAATTCTGTCAACGATTCACATATTGGAGGGAAATGAGAACAAATGATTGGCACATTGCACCTTTCTTCTGAAAGAGCTGCAGGACTTACCACTAGTGCCATCTTGTGATGCTCTTGGAAGGTCCTTCTAAACCACTGAGGAGTTAGCCCTTTTGATATGTAATGCTACACGGCACATAGCACCATTCTAGTAAAAAACGGCTTTTTCCAAAAAATGGCACTTAGCACCTTTCTACTGATAGGTATCCAATTGTCCATGCCATAATAGGGTAGCAGGACATCATAATGGTGGGAATACATGAGAGTTTTTGAAATATCCAGTATACACATTCCAATATATATAGGCTTATCGAATACAATGTTACGTTTAGCCATGTGAAAAGCAGCTAGTTTAGGACCATAAATTGTTCTGTCGATAAATGTTGGCTTTGCTATTAGCTTTTCAGCTTTTTTGCTGTCAGTCACAAGACGTATGTCTATTCTTATACGAATACCCGATAATCCGGAAAGGATCCTGTTGGAATAACCATTGCCCCCACTGGATTGCCTATTTCTAACATCACCGGCAAATACTACATTAGAAATCGCTTCCAACATGGCCTTTAGTGTTTTACAGACAGCAGTTACCAGAATATTGTGGATCAACAACCAACTTCACGGGGCACTTACCTTTACTTACCTCTCGGGGACTGGGAGTTCAGCTTCGCCTACGCTACATCCAAAATATTTTTCACCTTATATTTAAAATGAATCACACTCCAACAACAATGGAAAACAATCTGAATATAATTTATTAACAATAGGGTAAACTAATCTACTATAAACAAAATAACAATAAACGAATTTAACAATTGAAATTAAAATTAAAAACACGAAACATTCACACCTCCTTTCAACCTTACATCTTACTACAATGCTGTATTAAAAATGATGAGTATAAATCTTGGCTTGGTTTTAGGCCTACACTGCGTAAAAATAAAAACGTTTAATGAAGTCTCTAAATGGCATTCCAGACACATGGTTTCATTCACAAGCCTGCGTTGTAGAACGCACGTGCAATTACTTTGTTTCATCAACGAAATACCGGCACCACGCGGCACTCGAAACTGGTTTATACAATAAATACAAGGCGGTGAGAGTACACCTGTTTATATTATGTCATCGCTCTCCATTGCAAACGGTGAATCATTCTCGCTAGCCAACAGAGACTGCTTGTGTGTGCGTTTATAAAAACACGTAAAATTAACATTTAGATCTTACAAAAGTTCATATAACTACTCTGTTTCTTAAACAATCATTCTAAAAATTTGTATACACTCTTTCATTCGCACCCCGTAATTGTTCTAGACCAATTCGGTTCCACATTTTCTCTAAACAATGAACAATCATACATTCCCAAAACATCCGCTCATAAACACACACTGTTCCAAAACAATTGATTAACAAATCCTACTAAATTATTTAACTAATTAAATCATTTCCACAAAAATTATTTACATGTAATATGTTTATAATAATATCCATTATCTAGTGTTGCTAACGCGACACTTTCGAGATTCTAACTTCTCGGTTACAATATAATTCTTAACTAAATATATACACTGGTTTTTGACATAACCATCCTTCTCTAACGTTCTGTAGTTTTGATATACTGCTTACACATCGTCTTATATAGGTTTCATTACACTGTCGGTATAATACAGTCGACTAATTAAGGTAAACAGTACGTAATTACATAACTTCGGGTTTAATAAAATTTAATAATTGTATTATAGACATGAGTAGACAATCTTTCTCAAGTTGCATTTCCGCTGAAACCCTCCTGTTAACACAGCTAAATCGTTAATTCACAAAGACTGGACTACTTGTATGTAACGGCTCTTATCATGATACATGCCTTTTTATCAAAGAACAACAATACTTTGACTTCCTTAAAATGCGGAATTCCCTCGCATGAGCACTCTTCATAGCTCTACAAATCCTCATATAACAGTATATATGGCATAAACAATTATCATCCACTATGTTAAACAATAACCAAAAGGGATTAATTGTTATTAACATATCTTATGTTGGAACTTCTCTCAAATAATGGCATGACCCACAGTATCATTGCACATGACTGCTGGACTACAATTATACATGCGTAAGTTCTTCAAACGAAACTTCCAATTGTAATGAACGATATTAGACAGTCGTGATTAACCTCCTAAAGTTTACTCCACAACAAGATAATTAACTGTTAACTCGTCTGTCGCAAATACATGTAATAAAAATAATACTCCTGTCTCATCTCACTTGTCAAGCTCTAAATTGTTAATCGTTGTAATATCATGTCGACAAAATGACGTGATGTTACACAAATAGCATAAAATAGCACACATGTTATTTATAGTGTCAGATAGAATTCAATCCTGACCGGGATAAACTAGCTTTGAATTCCTAGCCAAAGATTTGAATAATCTTCTATCAAAAGGTATTTTCTCTGACATATTAAATGAACAAAGCTCTTAGCTTTACAAATAATAAGAAAGGTTTGTCAATGTCGTAATGTTTTTCCACTCTACACAAAGAATGTTCATAAGGATCAAGACTTCGGTCTTATCAAACGACTAGTATTTCTTAGATCGTCGATAGTATATGTACAATAATGATATAACTATATCGATGTTTCTTCTGTTCTTGAAGTTATATGTTGTTACATTAAAGTGCTCAAATTAAATTTAATAAGAATGTAATTTGAAGCTATGATACAATGTCAGTACTTGGTTTAAATGAAATTATTTAAAATTCGAGAGTCGAAACGACTAGTCTCCTATGAGGCAATATGGTTCCTCAAACAAAATTTTTAATGTCAGTTCCACAACTGATCCGTAGAATAAAATTGAAAAATAGATGAAATGCAAACATCTTCTAAATAATCTTGAAGTATAAAAATCTCAACACACATCTGAGGTGTAAAATACATAAAAGCACTGAAATACATGAAATGTGAAAATTTAGAAATGGAATAAGATCGCTGGAAATATGGAATAAGATCGCCGAAAATATGGAATAAGATCGCTGGAAATATGGAATAAGATCGCTGAAAATATGGAATAAGATCGCTGGAAATATGGAATAAGATCGCTGGCTCAGAATGTTATTAATCAAGCTCTATATTACAATTGAGATACACTAATACCTTATTTGGACGAAAACTTGAAGATCTATGAAAGTATTCCCACAGTACTTTAGATGTTTCCTCAGTATATGACACTGAGATGGATCTGCATTCGAACCTCGGATCTGTGACCTCAGAGATAAGAAACGTCCCTCTCTGGAATTCACCAACATTCGCCTGGGCTCGAACGACATCCTTCTGGCAAATTCTTCTGTGTTGCTGGGCTACCTTTCCCTAGCATCTTGACAAATCTATTCTGTAAAGTCTTCATTCTCCGTCGTAAATATGTATCAGCTTCATCATTGGAATATAATTATGGAAATATTCATATAAATGTGAATGAAATATTTCCATTGCTAATTGATGTTATATTATTGTTCGTAGACTGACGAAAATGCACAAGATGGACCGTACACTACGTCTGTATTCAAGAATGCGTTGTCTAACGAAGCTCCATCGTTGTATCTTAACTCCTGTTATCGAATATGTCTCTGGCGCATGACTATTTAGTTCATCATATCAACAATGTTAATTATGCTGAATGATAACGTTTGACGAATAATTATAGTCATTCTATTAATGTTTATGTGTTGCGCCAATATTAAAAGTTCTTCGCCACTGTTCACTTGAACTGCGTTCGTCAACTTCACGTTGCAATTTATAATGATATTCAGCTTTATTTCCAACACATCTGGAAATCTAACTTGACAGGCTTATATTGTCAAAACGGTGAATATTAAAACGCTCGACTTTTCACAATATATAGTATACGGCCTGTTCTTTATATATATTCGCTTATTTAACTTCAGATCTCCATTATATAAGAGATATATTCAATGCAATGTTCCTCGCAACTTCACGTAGAATTGAAGTGCGGTGATCCTTAACGTTCCACCTAGCTATCCTCGCGTCTCCACAAGTCGACAGTCGTCGCACTCGGACTAAGCTTTGGGATCTCCGTTAACCCAGTAATAACACTTCCTCACTCTTCAAAGTCTGCTGGAAGAAGAACCTCGATCCTTGGATCTCCCCCTCCAAGTCGAATTTTTGGCGGCCATATCAATCTCCCACCATAATTTTAGCACGTAGATTACTAAATCTTATTACTGCGTAGATTAACCGATCTGCGGTTTTTAAAGTATCAGACATAATTTCTCTTAATATTCTCTTCATTACCAAATAAGAAAATCTTCTTCTAAGGACATAAATGCCTAATTTCATCATATTGTGTAATTAAAGTTGATCCCGTCTTCAATAAGACCTGTTCTCATTGGCTCTGGGCTGGAATCCAATAGCATAATTTATAACAATATTTATAATATTAATTTCCAAACTCGCTGTTGCTATGCTAAATGTAGCCTTCTAGAAGCGTCCATTGTGCAATATATCACGTGATCGGGCTCTCCCAAAGCCTCGAGCTTGTAACACTACACTCCTGTGTCACGCTTCCAGAAATTATATTTGCTAGTTAAATTTTATCATGGAGACGGAAAATACTCTCATTTTGTCCCTAAATTATTCAATTTACAGGGGCATTCCTCCGTCATCTCAAGTTAAAAACAGTTGAAAATTGTTTTTAATCATACTAATTCAAGACTTTTGATGTGTCACTTGAACTCGTATATTGAATTTTTTTAGCCTATTTTCTAATGATACTTTTTCAAATTTTTAGCGTTGAATATTCCTAGAATAACGTTGTTTTCATCGTCAAACAACTCATAAAAGTTATTCCCATAAGCATTAGTTATGCGGAACGGGCCAATACAAATAACTCCGAACTTGGGGTATATCTTTCTGCTCACTTCCGCTTTCACTGGTCTGCGCAATAAGACCTTATTTCCAATTACTAACGGCGTACCGAAACGTTTTCCTGCAACTCGTTTCAAGCGCTTCTCTGTTGCTTTCCGAAGTCTTTTTTTCGCCATATCGATCCTCGCTCGTCTTCTTAGATCAGGATCTCTGGGAATGAAATCATATACATTGTCCCATGGCCTTTCTGGATTCCTTCCTAAGTGAAGAATCATAGGAACTTCTGCCGTGCTTTCTTGAACCGTGGAGTTCAAACAATCTTCAATCATTGGCACGTATTTTACCCAACTGGGGTGATCATCTGGGCAGAAATTTCTGCAGAATTTGCTAAATTCTGCCATATAGCGTTCGCTTGAATTTGACTCTGGATAACGCACGCTTGAAAAGATGTGCTTAATTCCCAACCTTTCCATGTCTGCTGCGAATTCGGCTGAAGTGAACTGCGCTCCATGGTCCGATAAGAGATATTCTGGTTTCCCAGCCTTCGGAAACACAGCATTCTCTAATCTGCTCACAACATTTGTGGTATTGGCTTTTTGCATGGGATTCATGGTAATGAATTTAGTGAAGACATCAACAGTCACTAACAGGATCTGATTACCATGATTTCCCTTCGGTCAAGGACCAAAAATGTCCGTGGCCATCAGCTCACGTGGATTAGAAGGTATCATAGCTCTGGGTCTTCCTTTCAACAATTCTGATGCGAATTTTCCTCTCTGGCATTTATCACAAGATCTTATAATCTTCGCTATATTGGATCTCATGTTGGTCCATACAAACCTCTCTTTGAGAGTACTGAGGGTTTTATCTAAACCTCCATGTCCGATAGAGTGGTGTGCCAACCACACTAACTTTGTGACAAGATTAGGGGGCACAACTATGCGAATCTTAGTCTGTTCGGAGTCCACGTACTTACACACGAGATCTCCGCTCAATACATAGTGTCGTGATTGCCTTTGAGTAGCAGTATAGTCTAGATCTGCTGTGTCCATGTAACCCTTAAGGAACCTGCACATTTTCCTAATTGGAGCGTGTCTCTTCTGTGACACACCGATTCGGGCTAATCTCCTAACGGTTTCTTGATCTTCTTCCTCCAATTGTACATGGTTAATCTGCAAATTTCTAACTGGGTTACGTGATAATGCGTCAGCCAACAAATTGTCCTTACCTGGCTGGTGGACTATTGCAGCATTAAACTGTTGAGTGAAAAGGGCCCATCGAGTTAATCTATCACTCGACATATCGGTTTGAAGCATAAATTGGAGTGCCTTATGATCGGTGATAATTATAATCTGATGTCCGATTAATATCTACTTCCACACTTAAAGAGCTGTCACGAAAGCTAACGCCTCTAGTTCTGTCGTGAAGTAGTTCTCTTCGTGTTTCTTAAGCTTTCTTCCGGTGAACGCAATGTAGTGATTATTTGCTTCTTCGTCCTTTTGGTATAAGTCTGCACTAATGCCTACACGTGAAGCATCGGATTCTATGTAGAATATTCGTTCGAAATCCGGATATTCTAATTTCACGATGTTTTTCAACATCTCCTTAGCTTTCTCAAACGCGTCGTCAGCGGTACTACTCCATTTCCAACGGTTATTTTTCTTTAGCAAGTCATAGAGAGGTGCCATAATCTCTGAATACTTTGGACAATGACTGCTAATGAATTGGCACGCACCTACAAATTCTCGCACTTGTTTGACCTTAGTAGGCTTTGGGAATCTCATAATAGCTTCCACTTTCTGCAAGTTCGGGTGATATCCATGCTGGTCAATGGTGTGTCCGAGAAAATTAATTTCTTCTTTCATGAAACGGCATTTATCGAAGTTTACCCTTATATTTGCGTCTCTCAGATTTTCAAAAAGCTTACGCAAGTGTATAAGATGTTCCTGGACATTTGGTGAAGATATGATTAAATCATCTATATAACAAAGCACGTTCCTTTTAACTTCATCGGTGAGTTTGTTATCAAGGGCTCTAATCAGGGCTACACCACTGTTGACCATGCCAAAGGGAATTCTCTGAAATACCCAGGACGTCTGGTCAAACAGAAACCCTGTGCACTGTTTGCTATCTTCTTAAAGCTCAATCTGGTAAAACGAAGAAGTTAAATCTAGGACGCTAAAACATGCTTTTCCTTTAACATTTCTGAGCAAATCTCGTATTTTAGGCGGTCTGTCTGCCTCGGGAAAAATCTTTAAGTTAATGGTCCTGGCGTCGAGACATAGGCGTAATTGACCATTATTTTTCTTGACTACAGTTATAGGGTTGATGTAAGACGACGCCTGCTTCTTTATAATTCCGTCAGCTTCCATTTTCTTGATTATCCTCGTACTTCTTCATAATACTTTTCTGGTATCGGGTAAATCCTCCTCTGATAGGGAGTTTCATCCGTAAGCCTAATCTTATACTTGTAGTCCTTTATCAATCCAGGCTTATCATCGAAAATGTCTTTAAACTCCATGATTAATTCCTCAAATTCATCCTGAATTTCGTCAAACCCTTCTGCTTGGAGAGTAGGCATTTCCCTTCCATTCTCTACCTCATCAATAATGTTGTTAATAACTTCTTCCCTAGGATCTTTATCTATACTGTCATTCGAATCATGTTCTTCTAACTCTTCTGTGTTTATTAACCCTTCACTAAATTTTATGACTCGGTTTTTCATATCAATTACTGCTCCAACTTAAGTAATGAAGTCAATACCTAGCACGATATCGAAATTGATTTTGCTCACCACAATGGAAATGTTTTCATATGTGCTTCCTTTTATCTCAAAGTTTAACAAAACTTGGATTTTGCATTTTACCGCTTTGTCTTGAAAAATACCACTCACCTTAACAGTAGATGCGGGTAAAACTGTCATCATTTTGCCCTTAGATAATCTCTGATAACAATCATCCGATATGATAGACATAATGGCACCAGTATCCATTAATGACTTATATCTTTGTCCATCAACATTAACACATATAATCGGTAACTCAAATGGTCTTTCTTCTCAAACGATCTCCTTCTCGAAGAGTTGGTCTTCGTCTGTCACCTCATAGATTTCGTTTATCATAATCTGGTTTTGTGTAGCATTATATCCTGTCTCCTCTAATTCCGTTTCAAAATTGGGATTTTTTGTCCTTGAGACTCATTCTCAAGGTTCCCCTTCTGATTAGTAGATGGACCGGGATCTATAATCAAACTGTTATTTTCCCTTCCATTACCATTCTCATTGTTTCTCAACTCCTTGAGATACTCTTGTCCTTCCTTATGACGTTCATCATACTTCTCCTTCGTCATAATTTCATCTTGGGAGTTTCTATTACGATTATAGTTCTGGTTATTCCTATTGTTATTCCTGTTATAATAACCATTATTATTGTATCGCTGGTTATTATTGTTGTGATAATAACCACTTCTACGGTTGCCATTGCTATTATCGTTATTACGTCCTTGCTGTTGCTGGTATGGACGACCTCCACGGAATCTCCTGTATATGGGTTCTGGTCTACGATCCCGGAAATAATTATTCCTTTCAGGATCAATATTTCCCTTTTCTGGTTCTTTCGGGTTGTCTGTCTGTTGTGTTTGGTAAATGAGTTAATGTCTTTGTACTATTGCCTTTGGTTCTTCGCAACAACATTTGGCATAGGGCTCATGTAATCGAGTTTTCTGAGCAATTCGTCCCTACTTGCTAGATCGTTGATCCCTGACGAGATAATTAGACGTCTGACTTCAACAGGGAGCATCCTGGCTATCGCGTCTATCAACTGAGCTGTAGATAACGGGGGTTGAAGGAATCTGAGTCTGGCTAACTGACTCGTGAAGAAGTCTGCGTAGCGTGTAGGAAGAGTTCCTGAATATTTTCGTGAGTATACTCCTGCGCGTAGGGACTTTTGTGCTTCAATAGACCAGAAACGCTTTATTAGTGCTTCTGCGAATTCATCGAAGTTCATGAAGGTATATCTGAAGGCTCTCAACCATTCAAGGGACCCATCTGACAAATAGCGTTCTACGATCTTCATTTCCCTCTCTCTTGGAATATGCGCTTCGATAAAGTAATCTTTGAGATTTCTGATGTACTCTATCGGTGTGAAACTATCCAGGTTGCTGAACTTGCGCGGTTTGTCTTCAATGTTTCTTATGACCGTCACGTTTCTCGGATATGAATCCTGAAGGTTTTGTCGAAAATCTCTATTGTAACTTTCGGGCTCTTTACTCCTCTCCTCTAAACCTTCCGTAAACCTGAATAATCTTTCTTCCGACCTAATTTCCCTTTCTTCCACTTCTATGCTATTTCTTCTAGTCTGATTCCCCGAATCTTCAAAATCTATCTTCTCCCTTTCCTTTTCTTCTATCTCAGCGATAATCTTCTTCAGCTGATGGCCTACTTAGGTCTTTAAATCTTCCTTATACGTCTCAAGCTTGGCAACATCTCCTAGATTAAGATTTTGTAACTTCTTGGATACATATTCTTCTAGTTCATTAGTTTTCTCCTCACTCATGGCATTAACGTTAGTGACAACCTTGTTTAATCGCTCCTCTATCGTTTTAGTCTTACTCTCTAACGATTCTTTCAAAGCTTGCACATCCTGACTAGATTGAGTTCTATCTTCTACTTGCTTTTCAGTGAGCGTATCAATCCTTTTACCTAAATCCGTTCTTACTTCAATAACCTCTCTATTAATTTCTACTTGGGTACTGGCTAATTTCTTTTCTATGTTATCTTGGATTTGCTTAACATATTCCCCACTGGATTTATTCCACTCGTCTTTCCATACAACTACATTAGCTTTTAACATTGCAGCTATGTCCTCCTCAATATCTGCCTTAAGAATTTTATTATGGTCAATAACCTGTGTTCGTAAAGTTTCTACGTTACCTTTTAATTCGACCAGAGAAGCTGTAGTTTTCAACGCATCGTTAACAAAACGTGTCGTTAAAGCAGTTATATTCTGTGTACACAATTCTTTAGACGCCTCTACCTCTTGTCTAATCTTATTAATGTCCACCTGGACTTTTGTTACATCTACAAATACCGTATTGACTTCTGTCTGTATTTTATCTATGTCAGACTGTACATCAGTGACATCTGACTGCATATTATTTATGTCAACCTGAACATTAGTGATATCGGCTTGGACTGTATCTACTTTTGATTGGACATTGGATACCTCTAACCTCACATTACCAATATCGGACTGTACTATGTCTACTTTGGATTGGACTGTGAATACATCTACTTGGACTGTATCGACTTTACTTTGGACAGTACCGACATCTGTCCGTACACCACTTACATCATCTTGTATGTGCTTTGAGCTGGCCTGTGATCGCGTGACAATTGCAACCATTTTAGAGGCACTAGTATGTAAACCCTCTAAAGAAGTCTGAACTTCCTGAATTTCAGTTTTGAAACTCTCTTTGACACTTTCAGCGACTTTATCTGTAAGAGAATCAACAACTTTAACAATCACTGTGTTAAGATCCTCCTTTCGTTCTCGCTTCAGTTGTTCTAAGTCCTGCTTCGCTTCCTGAAATTTACCTTCAACAACATTTAAATTCTGCTGCATACTTTCTTGCAGCTTTAGATGCATCTCCTCCAACATTCTCTTTACATCCTCGCTTGCCATTGCAATAACCCTTTATATAATGCTGTAGAGACATAAACAACAACAGAGCAAATAACAACATCTGCCCAACGTCCTATTCCATATATTTTTTGAGCACCTTAATGCCTAAAAGTAACTTAAAATTACATTAGCATTAATTTATTGTACACCCTATGTTGAATAAACTTACTCATAATGTTCGTTACAATCATCAAAACAAGTTAGCTTTAGTTTTACACATGACCTTAGCAATCGTCATGTACCTGTAAAATAAAATAGATATTCAGATCGTAGGTCGATTTTCAAAACTGTCTACCTACTACACCTCTCTCAGGTTTCTAGGATCTGATCCTTATCTGAGTGTAACCTTCCTAATATTAATTTAAATGAAGTCTATATAGTTACACTCACATCCATCCGAAATTGGATAAGACATCCCATAAGTCTGGTAATTATTTCTTTCACTAGAAATTTCCAAACCAACTTTCTTTAGAGACACTATGAACCTAATTTCGTAGCCCCAAAGTTTATAGGGCGCCATTCCTACTGTACCCGATAATCCGGAAAGGATCCTCTTGGAATATCCATTGCCCCCGCTGGATTGCCTATTTCTAACTTCACCGGCAAATAGTACATTAGAAATCGCTTCCAACATGGCTTTTAGGGATTTACAGACAGCAGTTAGCAGAATATTGTGGATCAACAACCAACTTCACGGGGAACTTACCTTTACTTACCTCTCGGGGACTGGGAATTCAGCTTCGCCTACACTACATCCACAATATTCATCACATTATATTTAAAATGAATCACACTCCAACAACATTGGAAAACAATCTGAACATAATTTATTAACAATAGGGTAAACTAATCTACTATATACAAAATAACAATAAACGAATTTAACAATAGAAATTAAAAAAGTCCTCTCGGCACGCCGGAAGGCGGAGGTAGATTTCACCGGACAAACTTGGGGATAGGCGAAAATAGGCAGAATATGCAGATTTTCGTAGAAGGATCAGACCTCATTTAATGCGAGAAGGTATTTTATAATTGGAGCTTAATTAACTTTATTTTTCATTATATGCTTATTTTAAACATTTTATTGTCTTATGGGAACAGTAACCTTCTTGTCATTTGGGGTCCATTTTTATACTTGTGGTCACACTATCCTTATGCAAGGTTTCGACACTGATGTGTAACTATGTAACGGTCTGTTACTTCTTCACGCAAAATTATATCTACCGCAGAGATTTTGGTTGGTTCCTCAGTTTAGGGGCTGCGACAACGCGGTCATGTTACCCCGTGTACTTTGGGATGGCTGTATTAGTCTGTAATTCAGGTAAGGACTGCAGACGGTCAATTTCAAGCAGTAGTTACTAATGTTGCTACCAGGTACTACCGTCAACGACACCTAGCTGTGAACTTGGCTACTAGATGCCACCGCAACCAGCAACTAGCAACGAACGTTGGAACTTCCCCTCCAAAGGAAAGCATACTGAGGGATTTTTAGCGCTCTTAGAAAATCCGACGACTTCGGCCGGCTTTGAACTCGCGACCTTGGGCATAGACATT
Source organism: Meconema thalassinum (assembly GCA_946902985.2). Taxonomy (NCBI): domain Eukaryota; kingdom Metazoa; phylum Arthropoda; class Insecta; order Orthoptera; family Tettigoniidae; genus Meconema; species Meconema thalassinum. The sequence goes on from OX336393.1 coordinate 344,093,250, forward strand.
CAGCATGCTACCAGTTACGTCATCGAAGCCGCTTCACACTTAGATGGAAATCTGAATCTGATCTCGTGCAAGTGCGTTATCTTGGCAACGTCTGATGGCTCATCCCTCATCAATTTAGTAGTGTTGCCATGGCAACCACTGATAGGTCTTGGCATTTTCTTATAATTCCGAAATTATTTTTCTCATCCCTTGGCATAATGGTGGGTTATATCAAAAATTCTTTCAGACAAAAGTTTTAGGTAATTATTATGGGAATATTGTCCATTTAGTACGGTTTTGATATTGTGCCTATTAAGAGAGATATGATTAATGTTTCCCGAAAAACCCACTTTTTCCCACCCCTTTGGTCAATGGTTGGTGCTATAAAAAAAACTCTTCAAACATACATATTTGGGCTTTATCCGACACATAGTATGAATGTTTAACGGATTTGATATTTCACATATTAAGAGAGTTATAGCAATATTTCACTTTTTCGAAAAAAAAGCCCCCCATTTTCACCCCCTTCGACCGATTTAGCCCAGTAACGAACTCGACCGAGATGTTATAGGTATACATATTCGGTAAAAAATTCAAAGTGATTGGTGCAAAATTAAGGCAGTTATCGTGTCCACAATAAACTGATATACATATATACATATACATACATAAATTATATATAACTTTTGAACTGACGGTGGTTTTGGGGTCTGGGGGATGTGAAACGCGAAGATATGTCGAAATTTTCCGGAAGTCGAAACATGGTACCCATTGCAATAGTTAGCTTTCTAATGAAATCTACCTCTGGTGTGTTCCTCAGTTTAGGGGCTGCGACAACGCGGTCATCTAACCCCGTGTACTTTGGGTGAGTGTAGAATCTGTCTGATACACGGTGTGAATTGTAATGGCTGTATTAGTCTTAATTCATGTAAGTACTGCAGACGGCCAATTTCAAGCAGTAGTTCCGAATGTTGCTACCAGGTACTACCGTCAACGACACCTAGCTGAGAACTTGGCTACTAGATGCCACCCCAACCAGCAACTCGCAACGAACGTTGGAACTTCCCCTCCAAAGGAAAGCATACTGAGGGATTCTAGTGCTCTTAGAAAATCCGACGACTTCGGCCGGCTTTGAAACCGCGACATTGGGCATAGACATTCAGCATGCTACCAGTTACGTCACCGAAGCCGCTTCCCACTTTGTCAGGCGGCTTCGGTGGTGTAGTCGGTAGCATGCTGAGCTTCTATGCCCAAGATACCGGGTTCAAACCCGGCCGAAGCCGTCGGATTTTTTAAGAGCGTTAAATATCCCTCAGTATGCCTTCCTTCGGAGGGGAAGTAAAGTAAAGGGGAAGTAGATTTATGGCATGTTAAAGATCCTTCCACTAATTGCACCTGTGTGAAGCTAAATTGGATAGGTTAAGAATGTATGCAACGCTCTTAGGTTTCTTTGTTCGTTGCCAAGAGCCGACTGCGGCGGCGTCTAGTAGCTCAGTTCTGAACTTGGCCTCGTAGTCGTTGACAGTGGCGCTTGGCGGCAAAAGTAGGAACTATCTGAAAAATTGTCAGTTGCAGTACTTAAATTAACAAACAGATAACACACACTAATACAGTCATCACAATTAACACCGGTTATCAGACAGATTCTACACACACCCAAAGTACACGGGGCTACATGACCGCGTTGTCGCAGCCCCTAACCTTTAGAACCAACCAACCAACCACTTAGTCAGATGGAAATACTGAATCTGATCTCGTGCAAGTGCGTTGTCATGGCAACGTCTGATGGCCCATGCCTCATCAATTTAGTAGTGTTGCCATGGCAACCACTGATAGCTCTTAGCATTTTCTTATAATTCCGAAATCATTTTTCTCGTCCCATGGCGTAATGGTGGGTCATATCAAAAATTCTTTCAGACAAAAGTTTTAGGTAATTATTAGGGGAATATTGTCCATTTTGTACGGTTTTGATATTGTGCCTATTAAGAGAGATATGATTAATGTTTCCCGAAAAAAACACTTTTTTCCACCCCTTTGGTCAATGGTTGGTGCTATCAAAAAACTTATTTGACATAAATTTTTGGCACTTATCCGACACATATTATGAACTTTGAATGGATTCGATATTTCACGTATTAAGAGAGTTATAGCGAAATTTCACTTTTTCGAAAAAAGCCCCCCATTTTCACCCCCTTCGACCGATTTAGCCCAGTAACGAACTCGACCGAGATTTTATAGGTATACATCTTCGGTAAAAATTCGAAGTAATTGGTGCAAAATTACGGCAGTTATCGTGTCCACAAGAAACTGATATACATATATATATACATATATATATATATATACATAAATTATATATAAACTTTTGAACTGACGGTGGTTTTGGGGTCTGGGGGATGTGAAACGCGAAGATATGTCGAAATTTTCCGGAAGTCGAAACATGGGACCCATTGTAATAGTTAGCTTTCTAATGAAATCTACCTAATTAAAAACACGCAATCATTCACACCTCCTTTCAACTCTACCTCTTACTACAATGCTGTATTAAAAATGATGAGTATAAATCTTGGCTTGGTTTTAGGCCTACACTGCGTAAAAATAAAAACGTTTAACGAAGTATCTAAATGGCATTCCAGACACATGGTTTCATTCACAAGCCTGCGTTGTAGAACCCACGTGCAGTAACTTTGTTTCATCAATGAAATACAGGCACCACGCCGTACTCAAAACTGGTTTATACAATAAATACAAGGCGGTGAGAGTACACCTGTTTATATTATGTCATCGCTCTCCATTGCTAACGGTGAATCATTCTCGCTAGCCCACAGAGACTGCTTGTGTGTGCGTTTATAAAAAACACGTAAAATTAACATTTAGATCCTTCGAAAGTTCATATAACTACTCTGTTTCTTAAACAATCATTCTAAAAATTTGTATACACTCTTTCATTCGCACCCCGTAATTGTTCTAGACCAATTCGGTTCCACATTTTCTCTAAACAATGAACAATCATACATTCCCAAAACATCCGCTTTTTTTGTCGTGTGGTCTCCTGGGAGGCCGAGTGCAGGTCTTTCTATTCGACGCCCGTGGGCGACCTGCCCGTCGGGATGAGAGATGGAATGGATGAGGATGAATGAAACAGGGCAAGGATGTGGAAGGAATCGGCCGTGGCCTATCAGAAGGTACCGTCCCAGCATTTGCCTGGTGTTGAAAATGGGAAACCACGGAAAACCATTTCAAGGACGGCCGACGGTGGGGCTCGAACCCACGCGTCTACCGAGTCAGCAGAGAGCTTGGCCCCATGACCTAATGCTGCGCTTTAGCCAGCTGAGCCAATGCTGTCGGTAAAACATCCGCTCATAAACACACACTGTTCCAAAACAATTGATTAATAAATCCTACTAAATTATTTAACTAATTAAATCAATTCCACAAAAATTATTTACATGTAATATGTTGTTAATAATATCCATTATCTAGTGTTGCTAACGCGACACTTTCGAGATTCTAACTTCTCGGTTACAATATAATTCTTAACTAAATATATACACTGGTTTTTGACATAACCATCCTTCTCTAACGTTCTGTAGTTTTGATATACTGCTTACACATCGTCTTATATAGGTTTCATTACACTGTCGGTATAATACAGTCGACTAATTAAGGTAAACTGTACGTAATTACATAACTTCGGGTTTAATAAAATTTAATAATTGTATTATAGACATGAGTAGACAATCTTTCTCAAGTTGCATTTCCGCTGAAACCCTCCTGTTAACACAGCTAAATCGTTAATTCACAAAGACTGGACTACTTGTATGTAACGGCTCTTATCATGATACATGCCTTTTTATCAAAGAACAACAATACTTTGACTTCCTTAAAATGCGGAATTCCCTCGCATGAGCACTCTTCATAGCTCTACAAATCCTCATATAACAGTATATATGGCATAAACAATTATCATCTACTATGTTAAACAATAAACAAAGGGGATTAATTGTTATTAACATATCTTATGTAGGAACGTCTCTCAAATAATGGCATGACCCTCAGTATCATTGCACATGACTACTGGACTACAATTATACATGCGTAAGTTCTTCAAACGAAACTTCCAATTGTAATGAACGATATTAGACAGTCGTGATTAACCTCCTAAAGTTTACTCCACAACAAGATAATTAACTGTTAACTCGTCTGTCGCAAATACATGTAATAAAAATAATACTCCCGTCCCATCTCACTTGTCAAGCTTTAAATTGTTAATCGTTGTAATATCATGTCGACAAAATGACGTGATGTTACACAAATAGCATAAAATAACACACATGTTATTTATAGTGTCAGATAGAATTCAATCCTGACCGGGATAAACTAGCTTTGAATTCCTAGCCAAAGATTTGAATAATCTTCTATCAAAAGGTATTTCCTCTAACATATTAAATGAACAAAGCTCTTAGCTTTACAAATAATAAGGAAGGTTTGCCAATGTCGTAATGTTTTTCCACTCTACACAAAGAATGTTAATAGGGATTAAGACTTCGGTCTTATCAAACGACTAGTATTTCTTAGATCGTCGATAGTTTATGTACAATAATGATATAACAATATCATTCGATGTTTCTTCTGTTCTTGAAGTTATATGTTATTACATTGAAGTGCTCAAATTAAAATTAATAAGAATTTAATTTGAAGCTATGACACAATGTCAGAATACTTGGTTTAAATGAAATTATTTAAAATTCGAGAGTCGAAACGACTAGTCTCCTATGAGGCAATATGATTCCTCAAACAAAATTTTTAATGTCAGTTCCACAACTGATCCGTAGAATAAAATTGAAAAATAGATAAAATGCAATCATCTTCTAAATAATCTTGAAGTATAAAAAACTCAACATACATCTGAAGTGTAAAATACATAAAAGCACTGAAATACATGAAATGTGAAAATAAAGAAATGGAATAAGATCGCTGGAAATATGGAATAAGATCGCCGAAAATATGGAATAAGATCACCGTAAATATGGAATAAGATCGCTGGCTCAGAATGTTATTAATCAAGCTCTATATAACAATTGAGATACAATAATACCTAATTTGGACGAAAACGTGAAGATCTATGTAAGTATCCCCACAATACTTTAGATGTTTCCTCAGTACAAGACACTGAGATGGATCTGCATTCGAACCTCGGATCTGCGACCTCAGAGATAAGAAACGTCCCTTTCTGGAATTCACCAACATTCGCCTGGGCTCGAACGACATCCTTCTGGCAAATTATTCTGTGTTGCTGGGCTACCTTTCCCTAGCATCTTGACAAATCTGTTGTGTAAAGTCTTCATTCTCCGTCGTAAATATGTATCAGCTTCTTCATTGGAATATAATTATGGAAATATTCATATAAATGTGAATGAAATATTTCCATTGCTAATTGTTGTTATATTAGTGTTCGTAGACTGACGAAAATGCACAAGATGGACCGTACACTACGTCTGTATTCAAGAATACGTTGTCTAACGAAGCTCCATCGTTGTATCTTAACTCCTGTTATCGAATATGTCTCTGGCGCATGACTATTTAGTTCATCATATCAACAATGTTAATTATGTTGAATGATAACGTTTGACGAATAATTATAGTCATTCTATTAATGTTTATGTGTTGCGCCAATATTAAAAGTTCTTCGCCACTGTTCACTTGAACTGCGTTCGTCAACTTCACGTTGAAATTTATAATGATATTCCGCTTTATTTCCAACACATCTGGAAATCTAACTTGACAGGCTTATATTGTCAAAACGGTGAATATTAAAACGCTCGACTTTTTACAATATATAGTATGCGAACTCTTCTTTATATATATTCGCTTATTTAACTTCAGATCTCCATTATATAAGAGATATAATCAATGCAATGTTCCTCGCAACTTCACGTAGAATTGAAGTGCGGTGATCTCTAACGTTCCACCTAGCTATCCTCGCGTCTCCACAAGTCGACAGTCGTCGCACTCGGACTAAGCTTTGGGTTCTCCGTTAACCCAGTAAAAACACTTCCTCAATCTTCAAAGTCTGCTGGAATAAGGACCTCGATCCTTGGATCTCCCCCTCCAAGTCGAATTTTTGGCGGCCATATCAATCTCCCACCATAATTTTAGCGCGTAGGTTACTAAATCTTATTACTTCGTAGATTAACCGATCTGCGGTTTTTAAAGTATCAGACATAATTTCTCTTAATATTCTCTTCATTACCAAATAAGAAAATCTTCTTCTAAGGACCTAAATGCCTAATTTCATCATATTGTGTAATTAAAGTTGATCACGTCTTCAATAAGACCTGTTCTCATTGGCTCTGGGCTGGGATCCAATAGCATAATTAATAACAATATTTATAATATTAATTCCCAAACTCGCTGTTGCTGTGCTAAATATAGCCTTCTAGAAGCGTCCACTGTGCAATATATCACGTGATCGGGCTCTCCCAAAGCCTCGAGCTTGTAACACTACACTCCTGTGTCACACTTCCAGAAATTATATTTGTTAGATAAATTTTATCATGGGGACGGAAAATACTCTCATTTTGTCCCTAAATAATTCAATTCACGGGGGCAGTATGTCTATTCTTATTCGAATATTTTCCATTGTTTTTCCAAAAATGGCAGTGTTAAGTAATTTGTACAGATTTTTTTTTTCAAAATCATTTTTGGCTTGTTTTTGAAGGTTGTTATTAAAATCAAGGTATGCCTTTAGCCAAGGTACTTGTTTAAACATTAACACACGATGAATTTTTACCAATTTTAGTCCATGGTCTAGAGCCTGTTTACGTGTAATATAATGAACAACGTATCGCCTTCGATTTCCAAGATGAGGAATTAGTTTTTTCAGAGGCGAATCCTTAGATTGCGTACACTTTGGTAGGAAAGGTAAATCATTGTGCAGATCATGAAGGTCACATGGGTAATCAACATCAACGCCTAGAATGTATTCCACAGGGTCGTCTTACTTTAGCGTTTCTAGATCAACAGTATCTGGAGAAACCCACTGAAATCCACCGTAAGGAAGGGAGTGGCACATAGCCCACCCGTATTGGTTGTTGGCATCATCATAGGTAAGAAACTGCGATGGTTTCTCGGAATCATAGGTTTCCATATATTTATTGTTAGCTTCAGCATACCGATGAGACACCTGGCATATGCCTCCACGTATTCCAGACTCTATTAAAAGAATCTGATCGTAATCCTGTAGCAATTCCAGTTCAATTCCAGTGTAAAGGAGCATTGCCTCCAAACTTAAACCAGGCGAAGTAAAGAAGTGTGCAGCATCCACTCGGTGTGTTTCTAATGTTTTGTTTCTAAACGTTTCAAAGCTGTCTGCATGAAGGAGTACATCTGAAGTTAGGTAGAGGTCACTATATTCCCCTAGAGTTTTAATTTTGAACTGATTCCACACATTTTTGGCATGTTCATAGTCTTCTTGACTAACTTCTTCTTGACTTAATTTGTTACAGAATGCCTCTTTTGGAGGTAAACACGTTTCACCTAACTTTTCCCATGAATCGATGTAATCATAGCAAAATACACCTTTACGAGTCATGAGCATTGCATTTTCTTTTCCAAAGTACTTGTCTGTTTCAGGGTATAGTGTTAAGTTGGAAACTAAGTTTTCCAAACTACTTGGCATTAACCGAAACGTGTCCGCAAATCGAAGCTTAACATTTCCTACATATTTGGTAAAGGAAATGTACTTTTCTTTGGAGTTAGCGATAACATCCACTCTCTCAGTAGTACATCCCAATTGCTTTACAATGAAATTTGCGTCGTAGCCAATCATATTATGTAGAAATACAGGAACGGGGTTACGTGTTTTACACCTCAAATTACAGTTATTGTGATCACTTCCACGGTATTCCCCTGTAATATGGCAATGTTCTCTAACTTTCCAATCTTCTTTGGTAAATGGTTTTTGACACAAATAACAGGTTTCAGAACATTGGAACTCTGCTTCTTGATCCTGAGTTAAGGCCTTTGGAACATTGAAGCTGTATAGGCGATCGATTTCATTAGCTATTGAGATCAAACGGTCCATAAACTTTTCTGCAGTGTCAGGTCCACGATAAATAACAGGTTGGCTAGGAAGGTTTGTCTTTATGTGTTCCACAGCATGTGAGGGTTTAACGTATATACCAAAGCTCATAGCAACATGACTTTGGTATGGCACAGTATAACTTGCTTCAGGATTGGGTAAACATGTTTGATATGGTAAGAGTATACTTTCGAAATCTGCATAGATAACGTAAGGTATTCTCAGCATTTTTTCCACATTTAAGAATTTCACAATTGAGTTTTTAATAGGCATTTCAACCCTCGCAATGTCATGCTGGACACACAAAGCTCTATGTTCTTTTAAATTTTCCATTCCTTGTTGTCCATATCGATTATCAAAAAGTGAATAAAACACCGTATACACGCATATATCTTATGTTCACTGTGGGTAATCTGATGTGCTACTAGTTTATCAAAATCTTTGATAAAGACGTAGTGGTTCTGACCAGATAAAGAACTTAGCAGAAGGAGGTCGCGATGGTCTTGTAGCTCATGATCCACAACCTTTGGAGGAAACAGTTTATTTTCTTTTTCCAGTCCAAATACATTTATGGATATGTCGTTGGCTTTCTCAAATTTGGGTATGTCAGCTAGTCATGTAGGAAACGTTATTACTGAAATATCATATTTTTTTCCAGGTCCTTGTGTTTACTAATGCGTTCAGCATTCGATTTAACCAGTTTCGCTAAAATGGCTTACATAAAACACCTCTCGTCCTTAAAGTTTTGAGGATTAATGCAGGCTTTTCTTGCTATTATAGCTGCTGGTAATGCACTGCTAACAAAGTCAAATTACTGCCTTTTAGCTCAGATTCTTCCATTTCTGGAGTTAACTCTGTAAATTGTGTTTCCACGAAACTACAAAGTCTGTTTCCAAAAATAGGGCCTGATCTCGTGTTTTAAAAGCACGATCTGTAATTTCGTTTGTGGACGTATGAATGAATCTACATTCAGCCACAAGATTAAGTTTTATCGACTTGCGCATTGTTATTTCTTTCTGCATAGCTTGTATTATTTGCTGTTTGGACTCTTTAAGGTATGAATTTAAATCTTACACGTATCACAACGTATGATATAGGATTTAAGTCGACCTTCAAAAGATGTCTCATATTCAGTAAGTCCATTTTTGTCAGGGATCAATGACAGTAGGTAATGTTTTGTAGGCTCTGCTTTTTTTCTTTTAGCTGCCGACACAACATTACAACATTCTTCATGACGACGTCCATTGTAGGCATTGTTGAATTTACTGCCACACGTTTTACACTCATGAAATTCCCCACACGAAACTTCATGACGATTTCTATCATAGTCCCGGAGAAAATTTTCCCACACTGTTTGCACATATAGCTAGGAATGAGTTCTTCCATTATGGATGTTGTTTTCTGCCAAACAGTTACTTACTGTATTGTACAAGGCTGTACAATGGTTGTTTCAACAGTCTTTCACGATGTGAACACCGTGAGAGGTAGTAGTCAACTGGTGATATTCTTGTTATGGGTCCTCTAATATACTCTAGTCTAGACCAAAAGCTCTCTACAGCGTATGACAAGGCTGCAGACTGGACAGTGAGACGGTCATTCACGCTGTGAACACTGTAACAAGTAGTAGTAAACTGATTGTATTTTTGCTAAGGGTTCTCTAATATATCATAGTGAGACCAACAGTTACTTACTGTGTAGTACAAGGTTGTACAATGTTTGTTTTGTCAGTCTTTCACGATGTGAACACCGTGAGAGGTAATAGTCAACTGGTAATATTCTTGCTAAGGGTCCTCTAATATACCCCTAGTTAAGGGTAACAGCTGCTTACTGCATATGACAAGGCTAATGACTGGTTGTATCAACGGTCTTTCACAATGTATACACTGTGACAGGTAGTAGTCAACTGATTTTCTTATACCAATTAGCTTATAAAGATAATAGCGGAAACTTGGCCGTAAAAAGCATGCTCTCGTTTGTAGACAGCGATCAAAGTGCCATCAGTAGTGTGTTTGTGAGAGTTCTAGCGCCACCTCCACCTCCCCACCTCACAAGAGGGCGACAGCACGATAACTCCCGAACCCGTGGTCGCATTTTGAAGAAAGAGGTGTCATTGAACTCAGGCTGACGCCTCCTTTCCAGTGGATAACATATTTCCACCCCAAAATAAAACCTACCCCTACTAGGGGGTGAAATTTTAATGTTATAGAGAATCTCTCTTTCCAATTGCAACATGTGAGAGTTTGAATGCCAATATGGAATGAAATGTTGTTCTAAACAAGAGACATGTATACGGTGGATAGCCACTATGAATTAACATGCTTGTTTTTTTGTTTGTTTTTTACGCATGCCCACTCATAGCTTTTGTAAGAGGGTGGGGGAGCGGATCCCTGTGGACGGGTCCTTGTTGACAGGTCCTTGTGGACGAGTCCTTGTTGACAGGTCCTTGTGGACGAGTCATTGTTGACAGGTCCTTGTGGACGAGTCCTTGTGGACAGGTCCTTGTGGACGAGTCCTTGTGGATGAGTTCTTGTGGATGAGTCCCTTTGGACTGATCCCTTTGGAACGGCCCCTTTGGACTGGCCCGTGAATTTATCCAAATTATGTCAAAGGGCTTAACTAACGGACTAATAAGGCTATGAACTTGTATGAGGTATTGTAGGACTTGGGATGAAGCCCCCTTTTAGAATGTATTTTTGAAATTTTGACAAAGGGCTTAACCACACTTTTGTTAATATCTCGCGAACCTATCATGCAAGTGACTTGTATGAGTGGTCCTAGCAATTGGAGCGATGTTCCCCTTTGGGGGTGAAACTATCCCCCACTCCCAAATTGAAAAATCGATATCTTGGAAACTAAGAACCCTAAAATTATGTGTGATAGCTTTAAAAATAGGTCATAAGATACGATATTACCCCGATAGGTCATTTCACCCCTAAAATAGTAAATAGTAATGTTACAGGGAAATAAGCGGTTAAACACTTAAAAATGATAAATGAACCTAAGATCATTTGTTTTTGATAAAAAAATAGTAAGAGGGTTAAAACTACCCCCAAAATTTAAAAATCGTTATCTTGGAAATTAAGAGCCTTAAAATTAAGTGTGATTGCTTTAAAAATAGGTCATTACATACGCTTGTACCACGATAGGTCATTTCACCCCTAAAACAGTGAATAGTGATTTTACAGGGAAAAGGTGTTAAACGCCTAAAAATGATAAATGAACCTAAGATCTTTTGTTTTTGATGAAAAATAATAAGGGGGTGAAAACTACCCCAAAATTGAAAATTCGATATCTTGGAAACTAAGAAACCTAAAATTAGGTGTGATAGCTCAAAAAAATGGACATTTAATACTCTTTTACCACGATTGGTCATTTTACCCCTAAAACAATGCATGTAGATTTACAGGAAAAAAGGCGAACCGATAATCAGATTTGGACACATGAGGTGTTATAAGACTCAGGGCGACAATCTCATCTTGAATTTATTATTTATTTTTTGAAATTTTGACAAAGGGCCTAACCACACATTTTGAAAATTTAGATTTTTTTAAATTTTTGAATTAATTTTAATATTTTTTTAGTAGAGAGAGACAGTACCGGGTGTGTTTATACGAGCATGTCGCTGATCACTGTGGCCATGTTCAATGGATGAATCGATATTTTGTGAAGCATTGATTGAAGAGGGTCATGCGACGACTTGTTTTACGAATATTTTTATGATTTTTCCTATGATGCATGCATTTATTTAAATATCCCAAAACGGCAAGGTTACTGATTTGAGTTTTATAAACTAATAATGGGAATTGGACTCATAAGGTGTCCTATAACTTGACATGACGCTTTCTTTATATGGCTTATGAATTTTCCCAAAAAGATTGAAAACAACAAGGTCATGGACTTTTGTTTCTCTTAATATATTGCAAACCCATAATGTAAGATGTTTATGGTGAGTGATGAAACATAGCTATGTAGAGAAAGAATTATTGTAGGCTTCACGTATGGTGACTGACAAGTCTTTGACCATTGAAACTTGTTTTTAAACCTGACCGCAGTACATAGGGAGTATAGGTTTCAGGCATGACATGACAAACGGTGTGTACAAAATCCAATTAATCGATTCATGAATTAAGAGTAGACTATCTTTAATTGATTAGTTAAAGAGGGTAGCTAAGAAAACAAGATGGTAACTACACTGAACCAAACCGAACCAATACAATCCTTTTTGAATGTATAATGTTACTTGCTAACCATTTTGTGCTGCAGTGGCAAGCACTTTTGGCTCTTGCACTAGAGGCCTTAACTCGATTTAACTTTAAGGCTTAGAACGAACCAAACTAAGAAAGATGGTTATAGTGGTCAAGTGGTTAAGCTGTTATCCTTTGACTAAGGTAGACCAGGGATTGATTTTAGATTAATACGCATGTCAAAAACATATAAAAAAGCAGGGATAAATTTTTAAGACTGATTACACTTGTATATTTTTTCAAATTATTACTTGTATTACAAATACAAAGGAGGACTGGGTTCAATATACAGTTAATGCAAGTAATATTTTGTATTTGTTTTTTATTTTAGACTTTAGATTTTAGAATTTACATTTTACATTTTAGATTGTACAAAAAGACCAACCCATATTGTCATGACTTTAAATTTTCGGTAACTAATTATTAAAGAAAAACCTATAAGGATTTGTATTACTTGGAATTATGTTTTCTATACTATATTTTATTTTGGTTTTAGATTTTAGAAATTTGATATTGGATTTTAGATTTTAGGTAAAGACCAAACTAATATTGATTATTCATTAGACACTGGTATGTAGATAGAAAGATGATTAAACTATATGTTAAGATGAATTTTTAGGTGTTGACTGGCCTTGCAATAAGAATTGACTAACCAGACATGAGTTAACTACCAACGAAACACTTTGGCGACTATGCTTGTTATTGACCAGTGAGTAGGGTTTTAGAAAAACAGTTTGCTATTTTGGGTTATATACAACAAATACATAGACCTAATGAGCGACTATGTTTGCTAAACAAGACATGTTACCAGAGATGATTAGGATTCTTATGTAGCTCAGGCAAGGAAAGCATTTCTACAGAATTTTTTGACATTGAATATAGATTTAGGTATTAGGATGTCATTTTTAAAGACCTTTGTCTGGAGTGAGACGCTCTATGAAAGGGAAACTTGGACTATTGGTGTAGCAGAAAAGTGGAGAGTTGAAGTGTTTGAAATGTGGTGTTACAGGAAAATGATGAAGATTAGATGGGTAAATAGGGTTACAAACAAAGAGGTATTAAGACAAGTGGGAGAGGAGAGATGTTTTTGGTGACAGCTAATGAAGTAAATCGATAGGTAGGTAGGACACATACACCCGGGAATAGCAAGCTTAGACATGGAAGAACGGGTTGAGGACAAGAACTGTAGGGGTAGACCAAGGATAGAATATGTTAAACAGATAGCCTTGGATGTAGAGTGTGGTAGCTATATAGAGATGAAACGATCAGCTCAGGACAGGGAGTCATGGAGGGCTGTATTAAACCAGTCAAATGGCTGAAGACTCAAACAACATGTAGAGCTTACCAAAAATAATGTTGTGTAATGGTAAATACTAGTCAACAAACATTAATGCATTACTAAAACCCATGACACGATAACTGAGAGCATTTCTAATTATTTTAAGATGCCTTTAACCCTATATTAAACACCTAGTTCTCAAGACTCATAACTACAATGTAATGAAAAAAAAACCACAACAACAACAAAAAACATTTAAGTTAAAAACGAGCAAGTGGTTGAGTCAATGTACACTGGAAAATTTTGCAAACACTCAAGTGCACAAAACAAATTACATTATTAACTGTCAGGTTGACCGAGTGGTTAAGGCGTTTAACTTATGTTCACATTTTCAATACAAGAAAGCAAGGATGTGAACCCCTTACCTGACATAACTATTGCTTTAACATAGCTTAGCGATACTGTATTATTATGATACTCGATACACAAACCATAGATAGAGTGTATTGTTTAAGTCCACTCTCTCTTTCTAAACATAGCTAGAGACTGTCAATGGTTAACAATTGCATTACTAGTGGGAGGATGTAGCGATATTAACTAAGAAAAAGCAGACAATAACCATAAAATATTTTTATTAAATTCATTTTATAATAGATACACACTGAACACAACTCTCTCTATTTACCATTGTTTGATATAGATTTTTTTAAACACAACGCTTGTTGTAGATCCTTTTATAACTTTCTCCAGGTACTCTTGTTCTTAAAAACTGGGGAAGTCGCAGTGGTTTTATAGACTTAAAACCCTCATCCTTTTCTTTTTCATCATCATCATCATCATCATCTTCATTATGAATATTATCATCAAAATTATGATAGTCATTGTCACCATCATTATCATCATCATCATCATCATCATCATCCTCAATATCACTAGAACAATCCAATTCCTCTTGTTCCTTTTCCACAGGGACCTCTTTTAAAGTCTGCGTTGCTTTTGATAATGTTAAGGGTTCTTAGACGTTGACAACTGTCCTAACATGACTTTTTGAGGACATGATAAGTGATTTTGAACACTGCACTATCTTGAGCAGCAATATTTTTTTCTGGGACTTGCTTTTTTTAACCTTGGTTAGAGTATTAAGTCCATTTAATGTGTATTAATTTGAGGTTCACAATGATGCTCGTTTGAAGTAAGTACGTTGGAGTCTTTTGTTTTAATCATTCCTCGACACTTTTTAGATCGTTGTTCTGAACATCGCCAAATAACAGTTCCATTTTTATTGGTTGTTTTTACAATATATGTATATCCTTTATAGTAGGCACATGGCTTACCATGGCTGGTTGTTGCGACTTCCATATTAACTAATGCACATTAATTTAATTTTATTAAAGTCACTTTAGTAATAATAACAGTAAAATAAATGAAGTGGATTGATATTTTTTAAATGTGGAATTTTCAAAGTACTGTCAAGAATATTCATCATATGAACAAATTTTAGACTACAAGTGATTTACACACACATTGCTCAATGTCAAGATTTATACTGAACACAATTTAGAGTGATTATGATTTTTATTGACTGTAATTGGTAGTAGCCATGGTTAGTAGAGGCAATGTATACTAGGTGCGTTTTATAGCACGCTCAATTTATAGTAGGTACGATTAGTAGACGCGTTTGATACTGGGCGCTTTTATACTGATTATGATTTAAACTGAGCGCGATTTTTACTAGAAGCGATTTTTACCAGCTGTAATTGATAGCAGTTCATACACAACGCAACTGATAGTAGGTGCAATTGCTAGTAGGTGCAATTGATAGTAGGCACAATTACTAGTAGGCGCGATTGGTAGTAGGCGCAATTGACAGTAGGCGCGATTGGTAGTGGGCGTAATTGCTAGTAGGCCCTATTGATAGTAGGTGAAATTGACAGTAGGCGCAATTAATAGTAGGCGTGATTGGTAGTAGGTGCAATTGATAGTAGGTGCAATTAATAGGCGCAATTGATAGTAGGCGCGATTGATAGTAGGCGCAATTGATAGCAGGCGCTATTAGTAGACGTGATTGATAGTAGGCGCGATTGGTAGTGGACGTAATTGATAGTAGGCGGTATTGATAGTAGGTTCAATTTACAGTAGGCGCGATTGATAGAAGGCGCGATTAGTAGTAGGCGCGATTGGTAGTAGGCGCAATTAGTAGTAGACGCAATTACTAGTAGGCGCGATTGGTAGTAGGCGCAATTGATAGTAGGCGGAATTCACAGAAGGCGCGATTGGTAGTGGGCGTAATTGCTAGTAGACGCTATTGATAGTAGGTGCAATTGACAGTAGGCCCAATAAGTAGTAGGCGTGATTGGTAGTAGGTGCAATTGATAGTAGGTGCAATTAATAGGCGCAATTGTTAGTAGGCGCGATTGATATTAGTCGCTAATAGTAGACGCGATTGATAGTAGGCGCGATTGGTAGTGGACGTAATTGATAGTAGGCGCTATTGATAGTAGGTGCGATTGATAGTAGGTGCGATTGATAGTAGGTGCGATTGGTAGTAGGCGCGATTGATAGCAGGCGCTATTAGTAGACGCGATTGATAGTAGGCGCGATTGATAGTGAACGTAATTGATAGTAGGCGCTATTGATAATAGGTTTGATTGACAGTAGGCGCGATTGATAGTAGGCGCGATTGATATTAGGCGCAATAAATAGTAGGCGCGATTAGTAAGCGCGATTGATAGTAGACGCGATTGATAGTAGGCGTAATTGATAGTAGACGCGATTGATAATAGGCGTGATTGGTAGACCTTGAGGTGATAACCCCTTTTGATTGATCCCTGTTGATTTGTCCCTTTGGACTGGTCCCTGTTGACTAGTCCCTGTTGACCAGCCCCTTTGGACGGGTCCTTTATGAAGGGAGTAATTTTTGACGGGTCCCTGTGGACGGCCCATGCATTTATCCAAATCATGTCAAAGTCACTTAACCTAACTTTGTCACATGACCTGTTCTACAAGTTTAGACTTGCTTTGAGACTGGCTATGACGTCAAAGATGAATGGCGGTGGGAGGCTGGACATTACTTTTTATTACACAAAAACATTCTCCTTAAAGTGAGAGGAAAAGTGTGTGCAAGAGTGGGTGCAAGAGTGGATGCAAGAATGGGTGCAGAGGTGGGTGCAAAAGTGGGTTCAAAAGTGGGCGCAAGAGTGGGTGCAAAAGTGGGTGCAAAAGTGGGTGCAAAAGTGGGTGCAAAAGTGGGTGCAAAAGTGCGTGCAAAGGTGGGTGCAAAATGGGTGCAAAAGTCAGTGTAAAAGTTAGTGTAAAATGGAGTGAAAAAGTAGGTGTAAAAGTGGGTGCAAAAGTGGGTGCAAAAGTGGGTGCAAAAGTGAGTGCAAAAGTGAATGTAAAAGCGGGTGCAAAAGTGGGTGCAGTTTATAGTAGGCACGATTTTTACTAGAATGTGATTTGAGTAAATGTAATTTTCTAAACCCAAGTAGTGAGTAGTCAGTTGGTTTTGATCTTTGCAAGCGTAAACATGTCTCATACACTGATGATGGATACTCAAGGCTTTAAGGTCAACGAAAACAAGTACAGTATATATTTAAAGAGGTGGCTATTATTGATTGCACAACACTGAATCTATTTTTGAAATTTTGACAAAGGGCCTAAGTGCACTTTTGTTAATATCTCGCGAACCAATATGACTAGGACATTGTATGAGGTATTGTTGGACTTTTCGCTGAAGACTGCTGGTAAACACCTATGTTGCCACGGCCTCTTTAAAGATGGCGGCTGACCCACGAGGGGTGATTAAAAAGTATTCCAAGCGGCGCTTGTCGATAGGCAAACCAATAATCAAAGAGGGGTATGACAGACCTTGAGGTGATAACCCCTTTTGATTGATCCCTGTTGATTTGCCCCTTTGGACTGGTCCCTGTTGACTAGCCCCTTTGGGCGGGTCCTTTTTGAAGGGAGTCATTTTTGACGGGCCCCAGCTGACGGGTCACTGTGGATCGATCCCTGTGGACGGGTCCCTGTTGACAGGTCCTTTTGACTAATCCCTTTGGACCGGTCCCTTTGACATAATTTGGATAAATGCATGGCCAACCCATAGGGATCAGTCAGGATCAGAACAGGTCATGTGACAAGGTTAGGTTAAGTGACTTTGACATAATTTGGATAAATGCAAGGGCCCGTCCACAGGGACCCGTCAAAAATTACTCCCTTCATAAAGGACCCGTCCAAAGGGGCCGGTCAACAGGGACTAGTCAACAGGGACCAGTCCAAAGGGACAAATCAACAGGGATCAATCAAAATGGGTTTTCACCTCAAGGTCTCCCAATCACGGCTACTATCAATCGCGTCTACTATCAATTACGCCTACTATCAATCGCGCCTACTATCAATCGCGCTTACTAATCGCGCCTACTATTTATTGCGCCTAATATCAATCGCGCCTACTATCAATCGCGCCTACTATCAATCGCACCTATTATCAATAGCGCCTACTATCAATTACGTCCACTATCAATCGCGCCTACTATCAATCGCGTCTACTAATAGCGCCTACTACCAATCGCACCTACTATCAATCGCGCCTACTATCAATCGCACCTACTATCAATAGCGCCTACTATCAATTACGTCCACTACCAATCGCGCCTACTATCAATCGCGTCTACTAATAGCGCCTAATATCAATCGCGCCTACTAACAATTGCGCCTATTAATTGCACCTACTATCAATTGCACCTACTACCAATCACGCCTACTACTAATTGCGCCTACTGTCAATTGCACCTACTATCAATAGCATCTACTACCAATTACGCCCACTACCAATCGCGCCTACTGTGAATTGCGCCTACTATCAATTGCGCCTACTACCAATCGCGCCTACTAGTAATTGCGTCTACTACCAATTGCGCTTACTACCAATCGCGCCTACTACTAATCGCGCCTTCTATCAATCGCGCCTACTGTCAATTGAACCTACTGTCAATAGCGCCTACTATCAATTACGTCCACTACCAATCGTGCCTACTATCAATCACGTCTACTAATAGCGCCTGCTATCAATTGCGCCTACTATCAATCGCGCCTACTATCAATTGCGCCTATTAATTGCACCTACTGTCAATTTGCACCTACTACCAATCACGCCTACTATTAATTGCGCCTACTGTCAATTGCACCTACTATCAATAGCGCCTACTAGCAATTACGCCCACTACCAATCGCGCCTACTGTCAATTGCGCCTACTACCAATCGCGCCTACTACCAATCGCGCCTACTAGTAATTGTGCCTACTATCAATTGCACCTACTACCAATTGCACCTACTATCAATTACACCTACTATCAACTGCGTTGAGTACGAACGGCTATCAATTACTGCTGGTAAAAATCGCTTCTAGTAAAAATCGCACTCAGTATAAATCATAATCAGTATAAAACGCGCCCAGTATCAAACGCGTCTACTAATCGTACCTACTATAAATTGAACGTGCTATAAAACGCACCAAGTATACATTGCCTCTACTAACCATGGCTACTATCAATTACAGTCAATAACAAGATGTTCAGTAAAGAACATATAGCCTACTTTCTCCTAAATGCATGGGTATTGTTATAACTCTTTGTCCTTTTCAAGGAGTATAATTGAATGTTGGTTGTAGTAGCTTGTTGAAATGCAACGTGCTATAGGGATATTAAACATGAATATGAGGTGCCCTTTGCTAGTGCTACCTCTGTAAAAAAAAAATCATTCAATTCGGTTTCACCGTGTTTGAATTTATCTGGGGAATGGATTTGCACACATACATGGCCGCTATTTGCAAACTATTGGGCTGATGACCTTGTAGTCAGTCATAAGATGCTTTCCACAAAAAGGCAAAATCCGGTAGAGATCAAATTATTAGGATGGTCGAAATTTGATTTAAGCTTTTAACATTTGGGTGGCCGTCATTCCGTTTCCGTCAAGATGGCGGCGAGGTGCCTTTTGCTAGTGCTACCTCTGTACTAAATTTCGTTCAATTCGGTTTCACCGTGTTTGAATTGATAGGGGGAATCGATTTGCACACATACTTGGCCACCATCTGCAAACTATTGGGCTGATGATCTAGCAGTTTGGTCAGAATATGCTTACCACATAAAGATTTGTTGTTGCAAAATTTGGTAGAGACTAGATTATTAGTTTGGTCGTAATTACATTTTAGCCTTTAACATTTGGGTGGCCGCGATTACGTTTCCATCAAGATGGCGGTGATATGAAACATGACACTGAGGTGGCCTTTTCTAGTGCTACCACTGTACCAAATTTCGTTCCATTCGGTTTCACCGTGTTCGAATTAATAGGGGGAATAAATTTTCACACAAAGATGGCCGCCATCCGCAAAATATTAGGCTAATGACCTATTAGTTTGGTCAAAGGATGCTCCCTCCATAATGGTATGTTGATGCAAAATTTGGTAGAGATCGGATGATTAGGTTAATCGTAATTTGATTTAAGCTTTGAATATTTTTGTGGCCGCCATAACGTTTCCGTCAAGATGGCGGCGATATAAAACATGACACTGAGGTGCCCTTTGCTAGTGCTACCTCTGTACCAAATTTCATTCCTTTTGGTTTCACCGTTTTCGAATTAATAGGGGTAATAGATTTTGACACAAAGATGGCCGCCATCCACATACTATTAGGCTAATGACCTATTAGATTTGTCAAAGGATGCTTCCTCCATAAAGGTATGTTATTGCAAAATTTGGTAGAGATCGGATGATTAGGTTAGTCGTAATTTGATTTAAGCTTTGAACATTTGTGTGGCCGCCATTACGTTTCCGTCAAGATGGCGGCGATATAAAACATGACACTGAGGTGCCATTTGCTAGTGCTACCTCTGTACCAAATTTCATTCCATTCGGTTTCACCGTGTTCGAATTAATAGGGGTAAAAGATTTTGACACAAAGATGGCCGCCATCCGCAAACTATTAGGCTAATGACCTATTAGATTTGTCAAAGGATGCTTCCTCCATAAAGGTATTTTATTGCAAAATTTGGTAGAGATCGGATGATTAGGTTAGTCGTAATTTGATTTAAGCTTTGAACATTTGTGTGGCCGCCATTCCGTTTCCGTCAAGATGGCGGTGATACAAAACATGACACTGAGGTGCCCTTTGCTAGTGCTACCTCTGTACCAAATTTCATTCCATTCGGTTTCACCGTGTTCGAATTAATAGGGGTAATCGATTTTGACACAAAGATGGCCGCCATCCGCAAACTATTAGGCTGATGACCTATTAGTTTGGTCAAAGGATGCTGCCCCCATAATGGTATGTTGTTGCAAAATTTGGTAGATATTGGATGATTAGGTTAGTCGTAATTTGATTTAAGCTTTGAACATTTGTGTGGCCGCCATTACGTTTGCGTCAAGATGGCGGCGATATAAAACAAGACACTGAGGTGTCCTTTGCTAGTGCTACCTTTGTATAGAATTTCGTTCAATTTTCGCTCACTGTGTTCGAATTGATGGGGGGGGGGCGACAGGCATTCAGAGTACACACACTCACACACACACACACACACATACATACACACACACACACTCACACAGACAGACACACTTTGTTTCGCCCTGTAGTGATCTCATAAGTCTACTTTAATTTTTTGGAAAAATCGAAAGTAGGCTAAAAATCATAATCACTATAAATTGTGTTCAGTATGAATCTTGACATTGAGCAATGTGTGTGTAAATCACTTGTAGTCTAAAATTTGTTCATGTGATGATTATTCTTGACAGTACTTTGAAAATTCCACCTTTAAACGAGATGTTCAGTAAAGAACATATAGCCTACTTTCTCCTAAATGCATGGGTATTGTTATAACTCTTTGTCCATTTCAAGGAGTATGATTGAATGTTGGTTGTAGTAGCTTGTTGAAATACAACGTGCTATAGGGATATTAAACATGAATATGAGGTGCACTTTGCTAGTGCTACCTCTGTACCAAATTTC
Organism: Meconema thalassinum; assembly: GCA_946902985.2. Classification (NCBI taxonomy): domain Eukaryota; kingdom Metazoa; phylum Arthropoda; class Insecta; order Orthoptera; family Tettigoniidae; genus Meconema; species Meconema thalassinum. Next base: position 344,114,836 of record OX336393.1, read on the forward strand.
GTTCATTCGGTTCCACCGTGTTCGAATTAATAGGGGGAATCAATTTTGACATAAATATGGCCGCCATCCGCAAACTATTAGGGTAATGACCTATTAGATTAGTCAAAGGATGCTCCCTCCATAAAGGTATGTTGTTGCAAAGTTTGGTAAAGATTGGTTGGTTATGTTAGTCGTAATTTGATTTAAGCTTTAAAATTTTGTGTGGCCGCCATTACGTTTCTGTCAATATGGCGGCGATGTAAAACATGACACTGAGATGCCCTTTGCTAGTGCTATCTCTGTACCAAATTTCGTTCCATTCGGTTTCACCGTGTTTGAATTAATAGGGGGAATTGATTTTCACACAAAGATGGCCGCCATCCGCAAACTATTAGGCTAATGACCTATTTATTTAATCAAAGAATGCTTCCTCTATAAGGGTATGTTGTTGCAAAATTTGGTAGAGATCGGATGATTTGGTTAGTCGTAATTTGATTTAAGCTTTGAACATTTGTGTGGCCGCCATTACGTTTCCGTCAAGATGGCGGCGATATAAAACATGACACTGAGGTGCCTTTTGTTAGTACTACCTCTGTACCAAATTTTGTTCCATTCGGTTGCACCGTGTTTGAATTAATAGGGGGAATCGATTTTCACACAAAGATGGCCGCCATCCGCAAACTATTACGCTGCTGACCTATTGGTTTGGTCAAAGGATGCTCCCCCCATAATGGCATGTTGTTGAAAAATTTAGTAGAGATCGGATGAATAGGTTAGTCGTAATTTGATTTAAGCTTTGAACATTTGTGTGGCCGTCATTACGTTTCCGTCAAAATGGCGGCGATATAAAACATGACACTGTGGTGTCCTTTGCTAGTGCTACCTTTGTACCAAATTTCGTTCAATTCGCATTCACCGTGTTCGAATTGATTGGGGGGACAGATATTCAGAGTACACACACTCACACACACAGACACACACACACACACACACAGACTCACACACACACATACACACACACACACAGACTCACACACACACATACTCACACACAGACAGACACACTTTTTTCGCCCTGTGTTGATCTCATAAGTCTACTTTCATTTTTTGCAAAAATCGAATGTAGGCTAAAAATATCAATCCACTTCATTTATTTTACTGTTATTATTACTAAAGTGACTTAAATAAAATTAAATTAATGTGTATTAGTTAATATGGAAGTCTCAACAACCAGCCATGGTAAGCCATGTGCCTACTATAAAGGATATACATATATTGTAAAAACAACCAATAAAAATGGAACTGTTATTTGGCGATGTTCAGAACAACGATCTAAAAAGTGTCGAGGAATGATTAAAACAAAAGACTCCAACGTACTTACTTCAAACGAGCATCATTGTGAACCTCAAATTAATACACATTAAATGGACTTAATACTCTAACCAAGGTTAAAAAAAGCAAGTCCCAGAAAAAAATATTGCTTTTGAAGATAGTGCAGTGTTTGTTCAAAATCACTTATCATGTCCTCAAAAAGTCATGTTAGGACAGTTGTCAACGTCTAAGAACCCTTAACATTATCAAAAGCAACGCAGACTTTAAAAGAGGTCCCTGTGGAAAAGGAACAAGAGGAATTGGATTGTTCTAGTGATATTGAGGATGATGATGATGATGATGATGATGATGATGATAATGATGGTGACAATGACTATCATAATTTTGATGATAATATTCATAATGAAGAGAATGATGATGATGATGATGAAAAAGAAAAGGATGAGGGTTTTAAGTCTATAAAACCACTGCGACTTCCCCAGTTTTTAAGAACAAGAGTACCTGGAGAAAGTTATAAAAGGATCTACAACAAGCGTTGTGTTTAAAAAAAATCTATATCAAACAATGGTAAATAGAGAGAGTTGTATTCAGTGTGTATCTATTATAAAATGAATTTAATAAAAATATTTTATGGTTATTGTCTGCTTTTTCTTAATTACTATCACTACATCCTCCCACTATTAATGCAATTGTTAACCATTGACAGTCTCTAGCTTTGTTTAGAAAGAGAGAGTGGACTTAAACAATACACTCTATCTATGGTTTGTGTATCGAGTATCATAATAATACAGTATCGCTAAGCTATGTTAAAGCAATAGTAATGTCAGGTAAGGGGTTCACATCCTTGCTTTCTTGTATTGAAAATGTGAACGTAAGTCAAACGCCTTAACCACTCGGTCAACCTGAGAGTTAATAATTTAATTTGTTTTGTGCACTTGAGTGTTTGCAAAATTTTCCAGCGTACATTGACTCAACCACTTGCTCGTTTTTAAATGTTTATTGTTGTTGTTGTTGTTTTTTTTTTCATTACATTGTAGTTATGAGTCTTGAGAACTAGGTGTTTAATATAGGGTTAAAGGCATCTTAAAATAATTTTAGAAATGCTCTCAGGTATCGTGTCATGGGTTTTAGTAATGCATTAATGTTTGTTGACTAGTATTTACCATTACACAACATTATTTTGGTAAGCTCTACATGTTGTTTGAGTCTTCAGCCTTTTGACTGGTTTAATACAGCCCTCCATGACTCCCTGTCCTGAGCTGATCGTTTCATCTCTATATAGCTACCACACTCTACATCCAAGGCTATCTGTTTAACATATTCTATCCTTGGTCTACCCCTACAGTTCTTGTCCTCAACCCGTTCTTCCATAACTAAGCTTGCTATTCCTGGGTGTATGTGTCCTACCAACCTATCGATTTACTTCATTAGCTGTCGCCAAAAACATCTCTCCTCTCCCACATGTCTTAATACCTCTTTGTGTGTAACCCTATTTACCCATCTAATCTTCATCATTCTCCTGTAACACCACATTTCAAACACTTCAACTCTCCACTTTTCTGCTACATCAATAGTCCAAGTTTCCCTTTCATAGAGCGTCTCACTCCAGACAAAGGTCTTTAAAAATGACATCCTAATACCTAAATCTATATTCAATGTCAAAAAATTCTGTAGAAATGCTTTCCTTGCCTGAGCTACATAAGAATCCTAATCATCTCTGGTATAATGTCTTGTTTAGCAAACATAGTCGCTCATTAGGTCTATGCATTTGTTGTATATAACCCAAAATAGCAAACAGTTTTTCTAAACCCTACTCACTGGTCAATAACAAGCATAGTCGCCAAAGTGTTTCGTTGGTAGTTAACTCATGTCTGGTTAGTCAATTCTTATTGCAAGGCCAGTCAACACCTAAAAATTCATCTTAACATATAGTCTAATCATCTTTCTATCTACATACCAGTGTCTAATGAATAATCAATATTAGTTTGGTCTTTACCTAAAATCTAACATCCAATATCAAATTTCTAAAATCTAAAACCAAAATAAAATATAGTATAGAAAACATAATTCCAAGTAATACAAATCCTTATATGTTTTTCTTTAATAATTAGTTACCGAAAATTTAAAGTCATGACAATATGGGTTGGTCTTTTTGTACAATCTAAAATGTAAAATGTAAATTCTAAAATCTAAAGTCTAAAATAAAAAACAAATACAAAATCTTACTTGCATTAACTGTATATTGAACCCAGTCCTCCTTTGTATTTGTAATACAAGTAATAATTTGAAAAAATATACAAGTGTAATCAGTCTTAAACATTTATCCCTGCTTTTTTATACGTTTTTGACATGCGTATTAATCTAAAATCAATCCCTGGTCTACCTTAGTCAAAGGATAACAGCTTAACCACTGCACCACTATAACCATCTTTCTTAGTTTGGTTCGTTCTAAGCCTTAAAGTTAAATCGAGTTAAGGCCTCTAGTGCAAGAGCCAAAAGTGCTTGCCACTGCAGCACAAAATGGTTAGCAAGTAACATTATACATTCAAAAAGGATTGTATTGGTTCGGTTTGGTTCAGTGTAATCACCATCTTGTTTTCTTAGCTACCCTCTTTAACTAATCAATTAAAGATAGTCTACTCTTAATTCTTGAATCGATTAATTGGATTTTGTACACACCGTTTGTCATGTAATGCCTGAAACCTATACTCCCTACGTACTGTGGTCAGGTTTAAAAACAAGTTTCAATGGTCAAAGACTTGTCAGTCACCATACGTGAAGCCTACAATAATTCTTTCTCTACATAGCTATGTTTCATCACTCACCATAAACATCTAACATTATGGGTTTGCAATATATTAAGAGAAACAAAAGTCCATGACCTTGTTGTTTTCAATCTTTTTGGGAAAATTCATAAGCCATATAAAGAAAGCGTCATGTCAAGTTATAGGACACCTTATGAGTCCAAATCCCATTATTAGTTTATAAAACTCAAATCGGTAACCTTGCCGTTTTGAGAAATTTAAATAAATGCATGCATCATAGGAAAAATCATAAAAATATTCGTAAAACAAATCGTCGCATGACCCTCTTCAATCAATGCTTCACAAAATATCGATTCATCCATTGAACATGGCCACAGTGATCGGCGACATGCTCGTTTAAACACAACCGGTACTGTCTCTCTCTACTAAAAAAAATAATATTAAAATTAATTCAAAAATTTAAAAAATCTAAATTTTCAATATGTGTGGTTAAACCCTTTGTCAAAATTTCAAAAAATAAATAATAAATTTAAGAAGAAATTGTTGCCCTGAGTCTTACAACACCTCATGTGTCCAAATCTGATTATTAGTTCCCCTTTTTTCCTGTAAATCTACATGCATTGCTTTAGGGGTAAAATGACCAATCGTGGTAAAAGAGTATTACATGTCCAATGTTTTGAGCTATCACACCTAATTTTAGGTTTCTTAGTTTCCAAGATATCGAATTTTCAATTTTGGGGTAGTTTTCACCCCCTTATTATTTTTCATCAAAAACAAAAGATCTTAGGTTCATTTATCATTTTTAGGCGTTTAACACCTTTTCCCTGTAAAATCACTATTCACTGTTTTAGGGGTGAAATGACCTATCGTGGTATAAGGGTATGTCATAACCTATTTTTAAAGCTATCACACTTCATTTTAAGGCTCTTAATTTCCAAGATAACGATTTGTTAATTTTGGGGGTAGTTTTAACCTTCTTACTATTTCTTCATCAAAAACAAATGATCTTAGATTCATTTAACATTTTTAAGTGTTTAACCGCTTTTTTCCATGTAACTTTACTATTTACTATTTTAGGGGTGAAATGACCTATCGGGGTAAAATCGTATCTTATGACCTATTTTTAAAGCTATCACACATAATTTTAGGGTTCTTAGTTTCCAAGATATCGATTTTTCAATTTGGGAGTGGGGGGATAGTTTCACCCCAAAGGGGAACATCGCCCCAATTGCTAGGACCACTCATACAAGTCACTTGCATGATAGGTTCACGAGATATTAACAAAAGTGTGGTTAGGCCCTTTGTCAACATTTCAAAAATACATTCTAAAAGGGGGCTTCATCCCAAGTCCTACAATACCTCATACAAGTTCCTAGCCTTATTAGTCCGTTAGTTAAGCCCTTTGACATAATTTGGATAAATTCATGGGCCAGTCCAAAGGGGCCGGTCCAAAGGGATCAGTCCAAAGGGACTCATCCACAAGAACTCATCCGCAAGGACTCGTCCACAAGGACCTGTCCACAAGGACTCGTCCACAAGGACCCGTCAACAATGACTCGTCAACATGGACTCGTCCACAAGGACCTGTCAACAAGGACCCGTCCACAGGGATCCGCTCCCCCACCCTCTTACAAAAGCTATGAGTGGGCATGCGTAAAAAGCAAAAAAAACAAGCATGTTAATTCATAGTGGCTATCCACCTTATACATGTCTCTTGTGTAGAACAACATTTCATTCCATATTGGCATTCAAACTCTCACATGTTGCAATTGGAAAGAGAGATTCTCTAAAAATTAAAATTTCACCCCCTAGTATGGGTAGGTTTTATTTTGGGGTAGAAATATGTTGTCAATTGGAAAGGAGGTGTCAGCCTGAGTTCAATGACACCTCATTCGTCAAAATCCGACCACGGGTTCGGGAGTTATCGGGCTGCCGCCATCTTGTGAGGTGGGGAGGTGGAGGTGGCGCTAGAACTCTCACAAACACACTACTGTCATCTCTTGGTGCGAGTTGACAGCATTACTCTTCTTGCCACCCACAGCTAGCATTTTTGAGTGCGCACCGACCGAAATTTCATTGTGAAGTTAACATATATCTCGGCTTGATATTTAGGCAGCAAAAATTTAAAGATTAGTGTTAAAAGAAACAAAAGATACTTGGTTCTGTCCAATATTTATATAGAATTCTAAAAGATACTGGACTGCTTCTGCATATGGTTTGCTTTGCCATAGGCAGTAGAACTGAAGGCATTACGCCAGGCAAAATACTGAAAATTACAAGGAAATATCAGCATATTGGTTTTAATCCACCCTTTTTGACATACTGGTATTTAAAAACGAGTTGAACAAGCTAAATTACATAAAAACAATTACCTTCTTATATATTTCCTAATAAAGTCAGTAAAATTAAAATTTGTGTTTCTGAACTTGTTAGAATACACCAACTCCTTAGCATTAATAGTGCAATACCTACACTTTAGAGGTAGATGACCTCGCTGTTCTGCCCCTTATAACAACAATAACTAACAACGTACACTTTCAATCGGAAATATTGAAGCATGTTAAATTTTAGGCCTACTGTACCCTAGTCACCACGTTTTATAAAGGCTGTTATTTCAATATTAACATTAGGCCTACTCTCAACATCCTACAAAGATATTAACCTTGACTTAACAAGTTTTGTTCCTGAAATCTTTCTCCACAAAGTGGTCTGAGCATACAACATGAGTTCTGTTTAAATGTTCTGGGCAATTCCTTTTCAATACGTTATCTAAGTCAGCTCTTGGGCATCGAATAACCCACAGCGTGCATCTATAAATAAATAAATAAAGAACAGCCTAAAATATGCTAAATTATATTGTAAAATCATTCTGTATTAAAAGAAAACCGAATTATCAGTGTAACGGTAGGCTACTTGATTACAATAATTTCTTGGGAACATGAAGAAAGATTTTGGGTCACTGTTGTTGATAATTATTACAGCCATATATGGCACAAATACTCCCCGTACCAACCATTACAATTGGATAAATAGATCATCCACAGGTCAATAATTTCTTATAATTGTTTGGTTGGATCTCACGGTTGTAATTCAGCTGGTCTTACGTTGCCAACTCGGACCGCTAGGCGGAGCTGGGGGAGAGCTGTCTCCTGTTTTGGCGAGGAGTTTCCGCTATTTTCTTTATAAGCTATTTGCTTATACCCTACTCAAGGTTATCAGGCACTTACTGCATATCAAAAGGCTGTACACTCATGTGTTAGGGCACTCTTTCTTGCTCAGGACCCCAATATTCCCTACACAAGGCTATACATGTTAGTTATGAACACTTAGTAGTTGATTGTATATTCAATTTATACACAAAGCTTATACAAGCACGTTTCTCACGGGGTAAAACTTTGTTAAATAGCCGCATGCGACACGCAAAGTATGTTTCCGCTATCTATCGGTGACTATGAGAACTACCTGAACGACCAGCATGCAACCTAGCGGTGGACATCAGCACTAACTGAACTACCAGCATGCTACCTAGCGGCCGAAATCAACACTCACTGAACTACAGGCATACTTTCCAATAATGAACATATTTGTTCATACCACTAACAATACACACAGTGGGTTTGCTTTATCGTTTAATACAAATATATCTTTGTTTAAATAATGTATCAAAAAGTTAAATGACGCAATTGTATTGGCTCTTGTTGGCTTTTTAATGATTTTTTTGTTGGCTTTGTGTGCTTTTTGCTGGCTTTTGTTGGCTTTTGTGGGCTTTTTGTTGGGTTTTGTTGGCTTTTTTTTATTAGCTCTCTCATATTTGCTCTTGCTTGTTTGTTAATTTGGTCTTGGAATGTATTTCAGACCTTTTTATGCAACATAATGCTTACAGCCATGTTTGTAAGCAACAACAACAACAACACATTAAAATTCCAAAAATTCATATTACTCTAAGGTTTATGATCGACTCTCAACTCTTACTCTTACCTCTAGCCCAACGCCTAGTCAGAAACATTATATTTTTAAAAAATTTCTAAAAGTTGAATTGGAAAAGTAGGCTATATGTTTGAACTAAAAATCCTAAAATGTCATATCTTAACTCATACACCTACCTCTACACCACTTTCAGTCAAAAATAGTGTATTTTTCAATTTTTTCCAATAAATATTGTGGTAGTAGGCTAAAGTTTAAACTAAAAATCCTAAAAAGTCTTATCTTAACTCATACACCTACCTCTATACCACTCTCAGTCCAAAAACAGTGTATTTTTCAAATTTTTCCTTAAAATATTGGGAAAGTAGGCTATATGTTTAAACTAAAAATCCGACAAAAGTCATATCTTAACTCATACACCTACCTCTATACCACTCTCAGTTCAAAAATAGTGTATTATTCAATTTTTCCAAAAAACTATTGAGAAAGTAGGCTATATGTTTGAACAAAAATCCTAAAAACGTCATATGTTAACTCATACACCTACCTCTATACCACTTTCAGACCAAAAACAGTGTATTTTTCAAATTTTTCCAAAATATATTGAGAGAGTAGGCTATATGTTTAAACTAAAAATCCTAAAAAAAGCCATATTTAACTCTTACGCCCACCTCTACCCTCACTCTCAATCCAAAAATAGTGCATTTTTCAAATTTTTCCTAAAAATATTTGGAAAGTAGGCTATATTTCCAAAAATAGCAATACAAACAAGTTTATTTGACATTAATTGTTGGTCCTTTCGCCCTCTACCAACAAACCAAGTTCCAAGTCCCTACATCAAAATCCAACAAAAGCTCAATTGGTAAAGTAGGCGATTTTTCAAAAAATAAAACATTCTAATAATTGTTCTATGGGCTTAAAAGAATGCTCTATATTGAACCCTTTATCCTCTGTTGGATAAATGATTCTATGTTTGTCAAAAGGCTAAGTACTTAGGATTGTGAAAAGAATGACCATAGCTATGATTCAGGACAGGTGGTGGCTGCCTCAAAATAGAAGCGACGCGCAGTGAGACACGGCTCTGGTATGTTCATTGTAATATTCGCGCCTAGAAGAAAGATGATGCAGTAACGTGAGTGGCTGATGTACATGCTAGACACTCCTACTAGCCAAGGTATGATAAAAACCGCCAAGTTACAGAAAAGGTGGGAACCAATGAGAGAAGAATGCTTATTTAGCGCGGCAGGTCTAGCGTGGGCACGCTCGGCTAGCATTCACGCGGGAGATCGCCTAGACAACATCTCTACGATCGATTCTAGGATTAATGGGCATATTCTTGACCTGCGCTATTTTTCGACTTCAGTGATATTTATTTCATTCATGTATCACTATTATTTTGTGAAATTTTTATCTAATTTCCCCCTCTATCTACACCTAGGGCTGGTTCATTTATAAGTGTTGTGAAGAGCCAAGACTTTGCTTATTACTTTGGTGTGTCGAGGACACGGCTTATTATTCTTGTGTGTGTCGAGGACACGGCTTTTTACGTTGGTTCGTCTGAGGACGGAGGCTGTTATTTTGTGTGTCAGTGGACACAGGCTTTTAGACTTTGCGCGTCTAAGGACGTAAACAGTTATACTTTGCGTGTCATGAAGGACACAGAAATTATTATTAAAAGTTTTAAATTCAGTGTTAGATAGTCACAGTACTATATTTGTAGGGGCAGTATCGTCGATAATTCGCCAACAGACTGTTTGGGGAAAGAAGTACCCGAACGGCGAATTTAGTAGTCAGACATCAAGTGTATAATAATTTAATTTTTGAATCAGCACGAGAGATGACATCATTGACCATGGAGGAAGCCTGGAAATATCAAGACTCCGTCAAGATGGTTGAGATGAGGTAAGAAGAATCCGGTTGGGAGATGGCTGCGGATGTTCTTTGACGGGTGGCTGGCTGAGGATGAGTACTGAATAATATTTATTATTATCTGATAAATTAACTTATGGTGTATGGGACATATTTTGTTTTGTAAATAATTTCCTTGTGTGATTAACGTAGTCTATTTAGTTTTGGTCTGACACACCTTTTGCACGGAAACAGCTCGCATATATGTAATTAGTAGAAGGTTCTTTTCTTGTTTGTTGTTTTAACTAACGTAGCTATGTGGACGATCGTGTTTGCATACGCTACGCAATGCGGTTAAAAACGTCTCTCGGAGATATGTTGTGTTTCAGAAGTAGGACTGAAGTAATATAATTATACAGTAGATTGGAGGGTAATTAATTTCTTTTGTTTTATTATTGATCAGATTCAGTGAGATTATTGCCTTTGGAGCAATGTGATTTGTGACGAAGAGCAGTCAGCTCTATCGTAGGTTTTAATATTTTTTTAAATTGTTGGCGAGCATCCATTCAGCCGATCTGTGTGAAAAGGTATTGTCATTCCCAGAAGTGTGTATGTGAGTGTGTGTATTTTATGTCATTACAAGCGGGAATTTCAGCGTAGACTGATTTCTGGCAGCTTGATGACGAATCCATATTGTGACCTCGCGAGGGCAATTCTGGATATTTTGATTAATGTCTGACCATAGTGGTTGAGTTTGTTGCTGTTGATCCCTTGAGATAACGGCACAGCTGGTCAGTTATATTTATACACACTGGAGTGGGACGATGACAGGTAATTGAGGAAGAGGGGAGATGTTTCACAAGACGGACTGAAGGTTACCAGCCAGGTCATTAGTGGAGAGTGCTTGTGTGGCTCAGTAATAACTTGAAATACTGAATTAAGAACTGATCAATGATAAAAATTGTTTTAATAAATGGGAGTTGCCTACGAATCACGATAATCTCCGAAGCGTTAGCTTAACATGCAGTTTTTGTTCATATAAAGTAATGTCAGCCAGTCAGGCTTTTGTTGTTGTTGGTTTATTCCATGTTTATATTCCATTCAGTGACCCGTGAGTCACGTGCTATGCTGTATTTCCTTGTTTGTGTTGAGCAATTTGGCCAATGTTGGCAGCTCAAAGTCAAGTGCGTCTTCGCGCTAATGAGGGTCCCGAGAGAGATTCCTGTAAATAGTAGATTTAGTGCGTGTGTCAGCATTACTTTTTAAGGGTTTTTATTAATGTCATGTTCCATATCCGTAAACGTTGATTTACGAGATGATCGTTCGTAAGCATCGTGGCTGTTAACCCGTTGTAAACGAACAGTCATCCAAAGTACTCATTCCTCGTAGTTAGTCATTACGCGCACATAAAACCCAAATTGCAAGGTAGTGGAACCAGGATCCACATTTTAAATAAAGGGGAGATCCGTCTGACTCCTCAAATTTATAGATATTCCTATCATGGGAAATTCAGGGAGGATTGTTTTATATTTTATTGTTGTTTATTTCTTTTTATGCACTATTAGTCATTAAATCTTGTTATTATTTTACATCTTGTCACCTTTCTTTCTAATTTATAGTTTGCATCCTATGACCCTTGCCTCAGTAGAGCATGTTGTTTGGCGAACGTAAACATCACATAGGAATTGAGCGCGACCCCTTGATTAAGATTTCTCGCATTAAACACTGCTTTTCTGAAGGGTTCATAGGAGTAAAACTGGCGCGGCCAAGCGTGGGGCGGTTCACTGTGGTGTAACGGCAAAGATTTTTCACATGTCAATGTAAGCGTAGTTGGGTTTCCTAACTGACGCAACAATGAAGGTGTAATTTTATTGCTGGTTCGCTGCTGGAACACATTTTAAGTGGCGTATTTGAGTAAAACTGACATGCCGCAAGTGCAGGCAGATATGGCAGTATTTTAATCACCGGGAAGTGATATTTTATTAAAAGTAAGTGAGGCGAAGAGGATACCGCCAAATGTGTGAAATATAAAGTATAATCAGGAGTTTGCATGTAAAATACGGTTCACGTTTTTGTCTATTGAATTAAAGTAAAAGGTAATATATGTGATACCGGGCGCCCAATGATTAAAATTAAAACTAGATTTGTGTAGAAAGTCAAACTCATGAAAATGTTAGGAGGCTGTAGCCTTAAATGACAATTAATACTTTGTTAATTAGTCAGTGTTAATATCAGATCAGGATAACAATTAAATGACTGAATATGTGTTTGGGTTTAAATTAAATTGAGTAAAGTTAGAACTACTCAGAGATGCAATCGACTAGTGGGATTAAATGTAAAAATAAATGAACTGAGTAGGGTAAAGAAATTAAATGTGCATTGGATTTTATGTGTGTGTCCAAGGGCATTGCTTTATGCCATTTCCCTAATGTCTCATATAAAGTGTGTAATATGGCAACGGTTGAGCAGATTCAAGAAATCATTGAGAGTGCAGCTAGGAGAACACAGGCATTGTTGGACACTAAATTGGCGGAACAGAGTCAATCATTAAACAATAGTATGTTAGAACAAAGTGAAGCATTAAACGCTAAATTATCAGAACAGAGTCAATCATTAAACACTAGTATGTTAGAACAAAGTGAAGCATTAAAGGCGAAATTATCTGAGCAAATAAACAATACTATGGTAGAACAAAGTGAAGCATTAAACGCGAAATTATCTGAACAAATAAACAATAGTTTGTTAGAACAAAGTGAGTCGATAAACAAATTATCAGAACAAAGTGAATCATTGCGGACACAATTAAATAACAGTAGAATTGAACAAAATGAATATCTGGCGGAACAAGCTAGATTATTAAAAAGTGAAATTAATGACACTATCAATTCACAATTAGAAGCGCAGAACATTAAAAACACGAACCAATTAGCTTCGTTAACCGCAGAGATGAAAGATCACACTAATGAACAGATGGTATTACTGGCCCTAGATGTTAGTAAAAATAATGAAAGCAATTAGACCAGATTAAGAAGATGGAAAGTATTTTTGATCAAAAACTTAGCATTCTGGATGAAACGGTGTTAGCTAAATTAGAGCAAATTGAAATAGCGTGCACGATGAATACAAGCGAGGTCAAGATAGCTCAGGAGAAGTTAGAAGGACGATTTATGGAGATGGAAAAGAGCGGCAAAGTCATTCAACAACAATTATCAGCGGTAGATGAAAATATATCCGGCATAATTAAAGATATGGATCGTCTCGAAATTAAATCAGCAGAACAATGGAAAAGCCTAGAAGCGGATCAGGAGCAATTAAAGAGTACCTTAGACGACACTAAAAGCCAGATTGAAGAGAAAGTAAGCACGATTAAAGAGCAGATAAGAAAAGATTGGAAAAAAATGAATATCGATTCTTAAGAGGAAAGATCCACCATTCTTAAAACAGTAGGCGAAAATCACACTCGTATTCAAGCCTTAGAGCAAGAAATGAAGAGCAAGCTTAAAGAACAGACGGACAGGATCATTAAAGCCGAACTCAGGTCATTAGAGCAATCATCGATATTTAGAACGGGAACATTGAAAGACAAGCAGGATGACTCAAATAGCCCCGAGGCCAGCACAGCAGGAAGTCAGACTCAGGCGGAGAGCCCATTAACAACAAACACGGAAGGGTTTCGCAAGAATATCGATAGGAGCTCAACACCACAAGACGGTCATCAGCCTACACAACTGATCCAAGTAATTCGCTCAAGTGATTATAAACCACAGAAATACACGGAAAATTCAGGGGTAACACCTAAAGCTTTTATTAAAGAAATTGAAGACCATTTCAATGACACTGGGGTACCTGAAGCACGTAGATTGAGGATGATGGAGAGATTTTTATCAGGAAATGTCCTTACATGGTTTTTAAGCTTCAAATATACATTTGGAACCATGTCAGATTTCAGATTGGCGTTTCTGCGCAAATATTGGTCGCCCGCGATACAACAGAGTGTAAGGATGGAGCTTTATTCTAGAAAGTACCAGACCACCCAGCAAACAAAATACTCAGATTTCTTTAACATGCAAATGTTAAAATTTCGCGACCTCGATTACCCTTTAAATGAAGCGGATCTGGTGATGACAATAGCGCGGCAATTGCCAGTCAACGGCCAACAAGTACTAGTCGCAGCGAACGTTAGTACGGCCATACATGCAGAGCAGATATTACGCCAGATAGATGAGACTACGTCTCATAATCATTATAGAGGAGGAAGACAGCTGGAGTTAGTCAATACGACAGAGGTCATAAAATCTAAGCAGGCAAACACTAAAACGCAGGGCACTAATACAAGCACTTCCACACCTAGGCGAAACCAGGAAGAAGGAGAAAACAGACCATACCAGCGTAACGAAAATAACTACAATAATAGATCATATCAAGGCAACAATAGGTACCAACAGAGAGGATATCAACATTGGCGTGAAAATCGAAGAAATGAGAGGCCTTATGGAAGATACGGTGATTACAATGCTAATCAAAGATGGAAAGGAAGGAGAGACCAAAATCAAGGAGAGCCACGTAATTATCGAAATGACTGGGATGATAGGCACGCTCAATCACAAAATTATCGAGAGGAATTACACGCTAGTCAAGGTGGAGAGCTAGGAAGATGGGAAAAAGCCATTGGGAACATGAAGAATCCTGATACACATACTGAGGAAGCTGGAAGTCTACTGAGACAAGAGGAATATCAAGGGCATCGGCGACAAACGGATGATGGGAGTCGCACTGGAGCTAAAAAAATGCTAAATTTGGATAAAGAAGACAGCCTACAAACGCAACAGTCGGAAGTTGAAGATGGATGGATAGTAGCGAACATACAAGAATGGATTGCTTTACCAGAAGACTGCCTGGAGGAGACGGTGAAACCACGGAACGATGAAATTAGGCAGTTACCCATTATTTACGCAAGGATTGGTGGAATTAATATAAGATGTTTATTGGATACGGGGTCACAGATCAGTCTGGTATCGGAGGCCTTGGTTCGAGAGTTGGGACGGAGTCAAAACATTCCTGTAATTCCCGTACCACAGCTCAAAGTGAGGGGTGTTATTCCTGAACGCACCGTCACTTGTAAACGTCAGGCATACTTAGAGCTGAACATATTGGAACACACTTTTGGGCAAACATTCATTATCATGGCAAAGATGAATTTCAATATAATTCTTGGTGCAAATTTTATTTGTGACTATCAAGCAGTGATAGATTTGCACAAGAATACTGTCAGTTTTAGAGAGTATGATCAGCTGAAGAACGTGGGATTGCACATGGATGAAATCACCACCGGAAGAGATGTAAATTCTTGGGCATTGGAAGCAATATCGGAAGAGACGGAAGAGGAGGTACGAAAGGCAGAAGATAACATCATAGAAGGAGCTGTTGTGGAACTAGACGAGGAGAGTGAATCCCAGGGGATATGGTCTTTATTAACGGAAGGAGACGCCAGTGAGGCACAATTTGAAGAGTTACTACAGGAGCGGCTCAATGACATTCAACTTGGGGGTGAACACAGAAGGCAATTGGAAGAGATATTAAGGAAGCACAAAACAGTATTTGATACAGTACCTGGGAAAATATTAAATTTCAAATACTCAATGCAAGTCGAGGATTGGTCACCTTTCAAAAGTAGGTTGTATCCAATTCCTGAAAAATATCGTTGTCAAGTTAAGGTCATTATAGATGAGATGTTACAAGCTGGAGTGATAAGGAAGACACCGACACCTTATCTAAATGCGATTTTGGCAGTCACAAAACCAAATGGATCTATTAGACTTTGTTTAGATGCCAGAAATCTCAACACGAGACTCATTTTTCCTAAGTATGACAGAGCGCCAATCATCAGAGACGTACTAAAAGGCTTTAAAAACAAAAGCATTTATTCATCAGTTGACTTGACGTTCAGTTTCCACCATATTGAATTGGATGAGAAGTCACAGCTTCTAACTGGCTTCTTATTCGATAACCAAACGTTTTGCTTCGTTCGAATGCCCTTTGGAGTCAAAACAGCGGGCTGTGCTTTAATCCGAGCCCTGGACCGGAATCTAACCGAGGAAGTTAAGGAGATGACGGTACGCTACATTGATGACATTTTGCTGGCATCCGACAACATTGAAACTCGCATGGAAAATTTAGATAAAGTATTAGGCAACCTGAATGCATCTAATTTCAAAGTAAACCTGAAGAAATCGCATTTCTTCAAGAGCAAGATCTTATATTTGGGTCACATCATTGACAAGGAGGGAGTGAAGCAAAATCCAGCTAAGATCGAAGCGATAAAGAATTTCCCTACACCAACGAGAGTCAAGCACATTCGGGCTTTCTTAGGCGTAACGGGATTCTTTAAGGAAAACTGTCCAGGTTATACGGAGACTGTCGCTCCTATGCAGGAAATGCTAAAGAAGAATAATAAATGGTTATGGAATGCGGAGTGTGAGAAGGCATTCCAAGCAACAAAACAGCTATTGGAAAACTGCATTAAATTAGGAAATCCAGATTTCAAGCACAAATTTATAATCCAAGCGGATGCTTCACTGGTGGGTATAGGTGCTATGCTCTACCAAGAGGATCCAGCTAACCTGCAGCATAAAACATATTTGGCATTTGTCAGCCGAAAATTGCGTAAGCACGAGCGCAATTATACTGTAACGCAACTAGAGCTGTTGGCCATACTTGATGCGCTACAACAATGGAAACGAATAATTTACGGCTACCCTATTGTTGTCAGGACTGATCACAAGGCACTAACATTCTTGTTTAAGACGTCGATGGCAAGCGAACGTGTGACACGTTGGTCTATATATATTCAGCAGTTTAGCATTGAGATTGAACATTGCCCAGGGAAGATGAACGTGATTCCGGATGCACTCAACAGGAACCCAGAGCCTGATAATGAAGAAACAGCGATGGTACAACACTTGGAGTTAACACCGAAGGACCGGGAATTCTTGGAGGAGTTACGTGAGATACAGCGAGAACAAGAAGCGGAACCATGGATGATGCTATTAATTCAATACTTGAGAAAGCAACTACCTACAGGAACACCTGCATTTCGAGAAGCGAAAGCCAAAGAAGGAAGATATGTTTATGTCAACAATTTGCTGCACAAATGGGTAGATAATGACCACACCAAGTTACGCATATTGGTACCTGCTTCTTTACAGCGAGGACTGACATGGCATACGCACGAAAGTTACGGTCACGTGGGCGTAGATAAGTGCGAAGCGACGATAGGAGAGACATTTACATGGCCACGTATGAGAACAACTATATGTGACGTCATTACGACTTGTGATCCTTGTCAGAGGACAAAGCCAAATAATTATTTAATGAGGCAGTATCCTAGACCATTGCTACCTCAGAAACCATGCGAGCTACTGGCACTCGACTGTTTCGGTCCAATCCCGAAGGGAAGGCGAGGTTGCCGACACTTACTAGTGTGCATTGATGTATTCTCTAAGTTTGTCGTATTATGCCCCATTCAGAAAACTACTTCAAAACAGGTACTCAGTCGTATTCGGAATAGAGTTATTCCAATCCTTGGAAAACCAGAATTTATATTATCAGATCATGGCAGTTATTTCACAAGCGCCGAATTCAAGAAAGGTATGGAGGACATGGGTATAAAACACATCTTAAGCAGTATCCGACATGCTCAAGCAAATCCAAGTGAGAGAGCAATTACATGTGTAACTTCATATTTGAGAATCTTCATTCCAAATGAGCATCACAGATGGGTGGACAAAATCAAGGATGTAGAGACATGCATGAATTCTACCAGACACGAGTCAACAGGACAGATCCCTATGGTCCTACACAAAAACGAGTATCCAGCGAGATCGTGGAAAAGCATCATTAACTGCCCACAAGATCCAATGATAGCACCTGACCTGCCAATTGAGAGGACGAGAGCCTACATGAGGAAACAAGCAGACCGCAGATTACGGCGAGTAAGAAATAAGAGGTTTCACAGTGATCTTGAAATCAACCAGCTTGTTTTGGTGAAACGACCCGCTACATCGGATCCAGAGAAGAAAATCTTCAGCAAATTCTGTGAAAAGTTCATAGGACCCTATTCTATTGTCAGGAACCTTGGAAATAATGCTTACAGGATGAAAGAGTTAAGCACTGGAACAATGTCGGTTTACAACGCAGCCAACCTAAAAAAGTATCGTAGAAGTGAACCATGGGAGCGCCGAAATAATGATGCAGTTTGAATATATGGACGTCCTACTATCAACAAAGTAAACGGGGAGCAGTTGAGTACGGCACGTGAACGAGGAAGTAGAATTGGTGTTGACAAACATTAACGAGGCGAGCAGAGTGTTGCCCGAGGCACCAGCGCGTCATGCAAGCAGTTGAGAGAGTCATTATGAGCAGGATGTGAAACGAGTAAATGCCATTCAAGACAGGAGCGACTAGACCAAGTAATAGAAAAGGGGTGATGCCGAAATAAAACAATTTGGCCTACTGAAGTTTTTTTTGTAAAATTATCGACTTTCTCCGAAGTTCGAAATTTTGTGAGTGGGAGAGTTGTGAACCCTTTATCCTCTGTTGGATAAATGATTCTATGTTTTATTTCTTCAATTAATAAATATTTCTACAAGCATCATGAAAATAGCCAGACGGAGATGAGGAAATTTCAAGCAGTTGCTGGAGACAGTGGGGACATACCTGAAGCTGTTTGTCAAAAGGCTAAGTACTTAGGATTGTGAAAAGAATGACCATAGCTATGATTCAGGACAGGTGGTGGCTGCCTCAAAATAGAAGCGACGCGCAGTGAGACACGGCTCTGGTATGTTCATTGTAATATTCGCGCCTAGAAGAAAGATGATGCAGTAACGTGAGTGGCTGATGTACATGCTAGACACTCCTACTAGCCAAGGTATGATAAAAACCGCCAAGTTACAGAAAAGGTGGGAACCAATGAGAGAAGAATGCTTATTTAGCGCGGCAGGTCTAGCGTGGGCACGCTCGGCTAGCATTCACGCGGGAGATCGCCTAGACAACATCTCTACGATCGATTCTAGGATTAATGGGCATATTCTTGACCTGCGCTATTTTTCGACTTCAGTGATATTTATTTCATTCATGTATCACTATTATTTTGTGAAATTTTTATCTAATTTCCCCCTCTATCTACACCTAGGGCTGGTTCATTTATAAGTGTTGTGAAGAGCCAAGACTTTACTTATTACTTTGGTGTGTCGAGGACACGGCTTATTATTCTTGTGTGTGTCGAGGACACGGCTTTTTACGTTGGTTCGTCTGAGGACGGAGGCTGTTATTTTGTGTGTCAGTGGACACAGGCTTTTAGACTTTGCGCGTCTAAGGACGTAAGCAGTTATACTTTGCATGTCATGAAGGACACAGAAATTATTATTAAAAGTGTTAAATTCAGTGTTAGATAGTCACAGTACTATATTTGTAGGGGCAGTATCGTCGATAATTCGCCAACAGACTGTTTGGGGAAAGAAGTACCCGAACGGCGAATTTAGTAGTCAGACATCAAGTGTATAATAATTTAATTTTTGAATCAGCACGAGAGATGACATCATTGACCATGGAGGAAGCCTGGAAATATCAAGACTCCGTCAAGATGGTTGAGATGAGATAAGAAGAATCCGGTTGGGAGATGGCTGCGGATGTTCTTTGACGGGTGACTGGCTGAGGATGAGTACTGAATAATATTTATTATTATCTGATAAATTAACTTATGGTGTATGGGACATATTTTGTTTTGTAAATAATTTCCTTGTGTGATTAACGTAGTCTATTTAGTTTTGGTCTGACACACCTTTTGCACGGAAACAGCTCGCATATATGTAATTAGTAGAAGGTTCTTTTCTTGTTTGTTGTTTTAACTAACGTAGCTATGTGGACGATCGTGTTTGCATACGCTACGCAATGCGGTTAAAAACGTCTCTCGGAGATATGTTGTGTTTCAGAAGTAGGACTGAAGTAATATAATTATACAGTAGATTGGAGGGTAATTAATTTCTTTTGTTTTATTATTGATCAGATTCAGTGAGATTATTGCCTTTGGAGCAATGTGATTTGTGACGAAGAGCAGTCAGCTCTATCGTAGGTTTTAATATTTTTTTAAATTGTTGGCGAGCATCCATTCAGCCGATCTGTGTGAAAAGGTATTGTCATTCCCAGAAGTGTGTATGTGAGTGTGTGTATTTTATGTCATTACAAGCGGGAATTTCAGCGTAGACTGATTTCTGGCAGCTTGATGACGAATCCATATTGTGACCTCGCGAGGGCAATTCTGGATATTTTGATTAATGTCTGACCATAGTGGTTGAGTTTGTTGCTGTTGATCCCTTGAGATAACGGCACAGCTGGTCAGTTATATTTATACACACTGGAGTGGGACGATGACAGGTAATTGAGGAAGAGGGGAGATGTTTCACAAGACGGACTGAAGGTTACCAGCCAGGTCATTTGTGGAGAGTGCTTGTGTGGCTCAGTAATAACTTGAAATACTGAATTAAGAACTGATCAATGATAAAAATTGTTTTAATAAATGGGAGTTGCCTACGAATCACGATAATCTCCGAAGCGTTAGCTTAACATGCAGTTTTTGTTCATATAAAGTAATGTCAGCCAGTCAGGCTTTTGTTGTTGTTGGTTTATTCCATGTTTATATTCCATTCAGTGACCCGTGAGTCACGTGCTATGCTGTATTTCCTTGTTTGTGTTGAGCAATTTGGCCAATGTTGGCAGCTCAAAGTCAAGTGCGTCTTCGCGCTAATGAGGGTCCCGAGAGAGATTCCTGTAAATAGTAGATTTAGTGCGTGTGTCAGCATTACTTTTTAAGTTTTTTTTATTAATGTCATGTTCCATATCCGTAAACGTTGATTTACGAGATGATCGTTCGTAAGCATCGTGGCTGTTAACCCGTTGTAAACGAACAGTCATCCAAAGTACTCATTTCTCGTAGTTAGTCATTACGCGCACATAAAACCCAAATTGCAAGGTAGTGGAACCAGGATCCACATTTTAAATAAAGGGGAGATCCGTCTGACTCCTCAAATTTATAGATATTCCTATCATGGGTAATTCAGGGAGGATTGTTTTATATTTTATTGTTGTTTATTTCTTTTTATGCACTATTAGTCATTAAATCTTGTTATTATTTTACATCTTGTCACCTTTCTTTCTAATTTATAGTTTGCATCCTATGACCCTTGCCTCAGTAGAGCATGTTGTTTGGCGAACGTAAACATCACATAGGAACTGAGCGCGACCCCTTGATTAAGATTTCTCACATTAAACACTGCTTTTCTGAAGGGTTCACTATGTCCTTTATTTTTTTTATAAAAACCTTTTTATTTTTGAGTTTCTTTGAAGAAAAATTTATTTTTGAAATTCTTTTATTTTGGAAACTAAAGAGTTTACAAAGAATTTTGTTTGACATAAATCAATGGCCTTGATCCCCTCTAGCTCAAAGATAAATTTCAAGTCTCTAAGACCAAAACTGTGCAGTAGGGAGTAGTGGGAATCTAAACCAGTGACACAAACCGCTCGGCTACGCTGATCTTTTATGTATATTTCGCGAAACCATGGGCATGCGACATATCCTGGACTCGGGCTGACGTGCTCTTTCCTATGGACCACTCATATTTTTCAACAATGTTTGAATTTCTTTGTTTCTGAAAGTTGGCGATAGTTTGAAAACCAAACATGATAGAACGTTCTGCAATAGTTCAAACGAAAGGTCTCTATGTCCTTTATATTTTATAATAAAACTTTTTTAATTCTATGTTTTTTGAAAAAAGTCCTATTTTGAAATTCCCATATTTTGGTAACTTTGAAGTTTACAAAAAAGTTTGACGTAAATAAATAAATTTCATGTGTCTAGAAAATAATGAAAAATGTCGTTTTTGAAAGTAGGATATATTTTAGAACCATACATTCTAAAAAAGAGTTATATAGGCTTAAAAGAATGGTTTTTGTGTTCTTTATTTTTCTAATAAAACTTTAAATTTTTCTTTCTTTTTCAAAACAAAGTTCATTTTGAAATTGGCTATATTTTGGAAACTAACAATTTTACAAAAATGTTTATTTGACGTAAATTGATAGTCCTTACCGCCTATACCCCCAAGTCATGTTTTACGTCTCTATGACAAAAACAAAATAATTCAATTTTCAAAGCAAGCTATATTTTTGAACCAAACATTATAAAATGTGTTATATAGACTTAAACTAAAGGTCTATATGTATTTAATTTATTTAATAAAACTTTTTTATTTTTCATGTATTTTTGAAAACAGTCCAATTTTGAAATTCTTATATTTTGGAAACCAGGAACTTTACAAAAAAGTTTGTTTGGTATAAAGCAGTGGTCTTTACTCTCTCTACCTGTTAACCAAGTCCCAGGTCTCTAGGAAAAAATGAAAAAGTTCAATTTTGAAAGTAGGCTATATTTTTTAGAATCAAACATTTTAAATTCTGTTATATGGGCTTAAAAAACGGTCTCTATGGCCTTCCTTTTTAGCCTACTTTCGATTTTTGGAAAAAATGAAAGTAGACTTATGAGATCAACACAGGGCGAAAAAAAGTGTATCTGTCTGTGTGTGTGCGTGTATGTGTGTGAGCCTGTGGTGTGAGTGTGTGTACTCTGAATGTCTGTCCCCCAACCCCCCAGTCAATTCGAACACAGTGAACGCGAATTGAACGAAATTTGGTACAAAGGTAGCACTAGCAAAGGACACCTCAGTGTCATGTTTTATATCGCCGCCATCTTGACGGAAACGTAATGGCGGCCACACAAATGTTCAAAGCTTAAATCAAATTACGACTAACCTAATCATCCGATCTCTACCAAATTTTGCAATAAAATACCTTTATGGAGGAAGCATCCTTTGACAAATCTAATAGGTCATTAGCCTAATAGTTTGCGGATGGCGGCCATCTTTTTGTCAAAATCTATTACCCCTATTAATTCGAACACGGTGAAACCGAATGGAATGAAATTTGGTACAGAGGTAGCACTAGCAAAGGGCACCTCAGTGTCATGTTTTATATCACCGCCATCTTGACGGAAACGTAATGGCGGCCACACAAATGTTCAAAGCTTAAATCAAATTACGACTAACCTAATCATCCGATCTCTACCAAATTTTGCAACAACATACCTTTATGGAGGGAACATCCTTTGACCAAATTAATAGGTCATTAGCTTAATAGTTTGCGGATGGCGGCCATCTTTGTGTCAAAATCGATTCCCCCTATTATTTCGAACACGGAGAAACCGAATGGAACGAAATTTGGTACAGAGGTAGCACTAGCAAAGGACATTTCAGTGTCATGTTTTATATCACCGCCATCTTGACGGAAACGTAATGGCGGCCACACAAATGTTCCAAGCGTAAATCAAATTACGACTAACCTAATCATCCGATCACTACCAAATCTTGCAACAACATACTTTTATGGGGGGAGCACACTTTGACCAAACTAATCGGTCATCAGCCTAATAATACCTGTGTACCTTTTTGTGGAAAGCATCTTATGACTGACTATAAGGTCATCAGCCCAATAGTTTGCAAATAGCGGCCATGTATGTATGCAAATCAATTCCCCTTATCAATTCAAACACGGTGAAACTGAATTGAATGACATTTTTTTTACAGAGGTAGCACTAGCAAAGGGCACCTCATATTCATGTTTAATATCCCTATAGCACGTTGTATTTCAACAAGCTACTACAACCAACATTCAATTATACCCCTTGAAAAGGACAAAGAGTTATAACAATACCCATGCATTTAGGAGAAAGTAGGCTATATGTTCTTTACTGAACATCTTGTTTTATAATAAAACTTTTTATTTTGTGAGTTTCTTTGAAAAAAGTCCAATTTTCAAATTCCTATATTTTGTAAACTAAAAATTTTACGAATACCTTTATCATACTAATATATAAAACTGAGATGGTGTGTGTCTTTCTGTCTGTCTTTCTGTCTGTCTGTCTCTGTGTGTGCTACTCAATGACCCAAGAACCACTGTTTCGATTTAATAGAAATTTTGCATGGACGTAGCTGATTTACCTGGCTTACATATAGGCTTCTTTTGATTTCGATGTTTTGCACTATTTAAAAATGGCGACTATTTTCATACTTCCATTTAAAATAAAAAGAGAACGCTAAGAATTAGCAAACTTTCGATAGCACTATGAGCTTTAGAATTTAATTTTCTATCCGAAAGGTCGTTGTCAATTTTCGTGTACCTCCCACGGTTAGCGAGTAAAACCCACGTTTGTAACGTCATTACACACTTTGGTTTAAAAATTTCATATTTCCATCATACTAATATATAAAAATGAGATGTTATGTGTCTTTCTGTCTGTCTGTCTGTGTGTTACTCAATAACACAAGAACCACTGGTTCGATTTAAATGAAATTTTGCATGGACGTAGGTGATTTACGAGGCTTATATATAGGCTACTTTTGATTTCGATGTTTTGCGCTATTTAAAAATGGCTATTATTTTCATATTTCCATTTTAAATAAAAAGAGAACGCTAAGAATTAGCAAGCTTTTTATGGCACTACGGGCTTTAGAATTTAATTTCTATCCGAAAGGTCGTTATCAATTATCGTGTATCTCCAGCGGTTAGCGAGTAAAACCCACATTTGTGACGTCACTACACCCTTTGGTTTCAAAATTTCATATTTCCATCATACTAATATATAACAAGTAGATCCGTGAAGAACTATACAGCCTATTTTATATATCCTACTTATGTTAATATCAACATACAAAATTTCAGTTTGATTACTGTAATAGATTGGTAGATTTTGAGAACCGACTAAATAATTCGGATGGTCGCCATGTTGGATTTTATATATGTAGGTCCTAGAGTTATGTACTGTTAAATGAAGATTATTGTGTACGTGTAGCATTCCAACTTCAATCGCATGATTAGGACACAAGAAGTAACAACGAGATTTTAAAATTTCGCTCAGCTGCCATCTTGTGGTTATGGAAACAATTGAAATAAATTAGTTGCCAGTGGATTAACATTCATATAAGGATTTACTGTACCAAGTTTCACTGCACTCGGATGGTTAAATTGCGAGAAACGTCCATGGGAATATTTATAATTCGCGTCACCGCCATGTTGGATTTGTGATCACCAGGTTATTTAAAGTCCTATAGGTGATATTAAGATCATAGCCCCTATGAACATAAACAAATTCAGTTTGATTTCTATAATAGATTCGTAGATTTTCAGAGCCGTCTAAATCTTTTGGATGGTCGCCATGTTGGATTGTAAAATATATAGGCCATAGAGTCATGTACCATTAAAGGAAAATTATTGCGTAGATTCATTATTCAAACTTTCACTTCGATCGCATGACTACGACACAAGAAATAAAAGTTTAATTTTAAAATTCGCACAGCCGCCATCTTGAGGTTATGTAAACAATTGAACTAAATTAGATACCAGTGCATTGCAATGTGTATAAACATTTCCTGTACCAGATTTCATTGCGTTTGGAACATTAAATCGCGAGAAAGGTCTATTTAAAATTTTCAAATTCGCTTGGCCGCCATTTCGTTTTGTAGTTAACCGGGTTTTGAATGTCTTATAGATGAACTTCCAGTAGTGCCCTTTATCTCCGTTCAAAATTTGAGGGTGATGCCGCTAATAGTTTCAGAGATATAGAATGCCGGTGAAATATTACGCCCATCCGCCATCTTGTGGTTATGTAAACAATTGAACCAAGTTAGATGTCGGTGCATTACAATGTGTATAAACATATACTATACCAAGTTTTATTGCGTTTGGTTGTTTCAATCGCGAGAAACATCTATATAAAAGTCGCAAATTCGCTTGGCCGCCATGTTGGTTTTGTAGTTACCAGGTTTTCAAAAGTCACATAGGTGCATTTCTAGTAGTTCCCTTTATCACCATGAAGAATTCCAGAGTGATATCGGGAACAGTTTCGGAGATATTGAATGCTGGTGAAATATTTCGCACAGCCGCCATGTTGGATTGGTGAGACGTAACAAAATTTCAAGGGCACGGTCGGGGTGGCCCGGAATAGTGCTATGACCTTACCGAGTTTCATTGAAATCGCTCCAGCCATTTATAATTTATTAGGGACACACACACACACACACCTCACACACACACACACAAACACACACACACGCACACACACACGGACAAAAGGTGATCTCATAAGCCTATTTTTTCAAAATTGAAAATAGGCTAAAATGAGATGGTGTGTGACTTTCTGTCTGTCTGTTTGTCTGTCTGTGTGTTACTCAATAACACAAGAACCACTGGTCCGATTTAAATTAAATTTTGCATGGACGTAAATGATTCACCAGGCTTACATATAGGCTACTTTTGATTTGGATGTTTTGCACTATTAAAAAAGGCGAATATTTTCATAATTCCATTTCAAATAAAAAGAGAACGCTAAGAAATAGCAAACTTTTGATGGAACTACGAGCTTTAGAATTTAACGTTCTATCCGAAAGGTCCTAATCACTTTTCGTGTAACTCCAGCGGTTAGTGAGTAAAACCCACATTTGTGACGTCATTACACGCTTTGGTTTAAAAATTTCATATTTCCATCATACTAATATACAAAAATGAGATGGTGTGTGTCTTTCTGTCTGTCTGTCTGTCTGTCTGTGTGTTACTCAATAACACAAGAACCATTGGTTGATTTAAATGAAATTTTGCCTGGACGTAGCTGATTTACCAGGCTTACATATAGGCTACTTTTGATTTGGATGTTTTGCACTATTTAAAAAAGGCGAATATTTTCATATTTCCATTTCAAATAAAAAGAGAACGCTAAGAAATAGCAAACTTTTGATGGAACTACGATCTTTATAATTTTACGTTCTATCCGAAAGGTCCTAATCACTTTTCGTGTATCTCCAGCGGTTAGCAAGTAAAACCCACATTTGTGACGTCATTACACGCTTTGGTTTAAAAATTTCATATTTCCATCATACTGAAATGAAAATCCACAGCCTGCTTCCAGTCTCCGACCGGGTCAGGAATGGAATTAATGAAGCCCCCATCTAGCGGCGAGGATATGAACTGTGCCGGCTGCCGAGGCCTGACGCACTCCTCTGGGGCAATGATTAAATGAATGACAGATGAAATGAAATGATAGTGGAGAGTGTTGCTGGAATGAAATTTTGACAGGGAAAACCGGAGTACCCGAAGAAAAACCTGTCTGCCTCCGTTCTGTCCAGCACAGATCTCACATGGAGTGACCGGGATTTGAACCACGGACCCAGCGGTGAGAGGCCGGCGTGCTGCCGCCTAAGCCACTGATGCTTCTACATTTCCATCACACTAATATATAATATAACAAGATGTTCAGTAAAGAACATATAGCCTACTTTCTCCTAAATGCATGAGTATAGTTATAACTCGTTGTTATTATCAAAGAGTATAATAGAACTATTCTTTGTTGAAGACCTTAGAAACGATTTACCTCTACCAAACGCCACAACCTAGATAGAAACTGCTACCATTATTGAAGAAAGAAAGATAAGAAGTATATCAAGAATGTTATGGATCTGGAGACATAATCGACCGGACTGGCTGCGTGGCTCAGCGGTAACGTTCTCGCTTGCTGGACCCTAGGTTGCAGGTCCGTATCCTGGCGCAGTCAGCTGGCATTTGAGGGTGCACAAATGCGAGGGAGCCGTGTCAGTACATTTATTGGCACGTTAAAGATCCCCTTCGGGCCAAAATTCCGGCACCCCGGTGTCTCTAAAAGCAGCAGTAGTTAAAAGGGATGTAAAACCAATAACATTATTATTATTATTATTATTATTATTATTATTATTATTATTACATATACGACCTGCCGTGGGCAACATCCAACTTTGAGTTGAGGCATGTCTTTACACGTCTGGTTGTGCATGGCTTTCACAACCCTAATTGAATTAACAAATCTTTCCATGACCCTACAGAGACGTGTGTATACAAACTATGTGGATATGTTCGATTGCTATTTGCCTGAAATGAAAGTAGTAATTAATAACCTGAACTAACACCATCGGCTTGAATTCAGTTACTATGTGAAATCGTTTTGTTCTTTACTTCAAATAACATTTTCAAGTAACGCAAAATAGGCTGTTACAAACCCTTTAAAATAAAAAGTAAAAATGTATCGCTGTATCATCTTGTCATTCTTCAAATTCGATGCGCATAGAATGCCAATGGTATAGTAATCAATGGAGCCCCACGTAGACTAGTCGTGACATCTAGTGGTGAAATATCGAACAATATAATCCTAACAGGGCGAGTGCATTCTGGTGGCCAGAAGAAGAAACTTTTCAATAAAATCTGGAAGTTAATAAGTAGGTCGTCGTGCAGTTACCTTTTTGGCAGCTAGATGTCTCGAGTAAATCTGCTGGCGAATTATGTTTTAATTAAATATATATTTTACACCATAATATGCACAATATAACGCTTAATTTTAAAACATCTGAGTCATTACAAAACAATAAACATATAACATTTCAAGCAAAAAACCTAGCTCTGATCGGGTTTGAACCATAGGCATTTGAGCGATAGGCTAACGCTCTACCACTGAGCTAATTGTGTCAACGAATATCGTTCTATATAAAATGAATTACATAGAACTTGTTAGCAAATAATGATTTATACTAAACGATTTCATCACTGGAGTATATTATTTATATATAAAGCATTTCATACAAAGTTTATTTATTTTGTATCAGTACGCTATATTGCATGCAATACTCAAATTAGTGAAATATAAGTCAGGCACAAGATATCCGCTGCCATCTTGTCTTATTACTGAATCAGCTCAGCTTTTTAAAATCACGTCTGCACTATAGTATTACAAAATAAACTTTTAATTTCGAACGTGCCTCTTCCTTTAGAACAGTTAAAACGATTCTCGGCTCGATAATCGGAACTGGTGGGTCCCATGATATGGATTATAAAGTTTGCATAATTCGCACGGCCACCATCCTGAAATGGTATGGCGGACGACCTTGTAATTTGGTCACAAGACGCATCCTATACGAAGGTATGTTGTTACCAAATTTGGTAGAGATCGGATAATTTGGTTAGTCGTTATTTGATTTTACGTTTTGAACGTTTGAGTGGCCGCCATTCAGGTCTGGTAAAGATGGCGGCGATATAAAACAGGACACTGAGGTGCCCTTTGTTTGTTCTACCTCTGTACCAAATTTCGTTCAATTCGGTTTCACCGTGTTCGAATTGATAGGGGGGGGCAGACATTCAGAGTACACACTCTCTCTCACACACACACACACAGACTCACACGCACACACACACACACACACACACACACACACACACACACACACACACACACACACACACAGACTCACACACACACACATACACACACAGACAGACACACAATTTTTGGCCCTGTGTAGATCTCATAAGTCTACTTTCATTTTTTGCAAAAATCGAAAGTAGGTTAAAAATGAGATGGTGTGTGTCTTTCTCTGTCTGTCTGTCTGTGTGTTACTCAATAACACAAGAACCACTGGTTCGATTTAAATGAAATTTTGCGTGGACGTAGCTGATTTACCAGGCTTACATATAGGCTACTTTTGATTTCGATGTATTGCACTATTTAAAATGGCGACTATTTTCATACTTCCATTTCAAATAAAAAGAGAACGCTAAGAAATAGCAAACTTTTGATGGCACTACGAGCTTTAGAATTTAATTATCTATCCGAAAGGTCTTTATCAATTTTCGTGTATCTCCAGCGGGTAGCGTGTAAAACCCACATTTGTGATGTCACTACATCCTTTGGTTTAAACATTTCATATTTCCATCATACTAATATAATAAAAATGAGATGGTGTGTGTCTGTCTGTCTGTCTGTCTGTGTGTTACTCAATAACACAAGAACCACTGGTTCGATTTAAATGAAATTTTTCATGGACGTAGGTGATTTACGTGGCTTATATATAGGCTACTTTTGATTTCGATGTTTTGCATTATTTAAAAATGGCGACTATTTTCATATTTCCATTTCAAATAAAAAGAGAACGCTAATAAATAGCAAGCTTTTTATGGCACTACGGGCTTAAGAATTTAATTTTCTATCCGAGAGGTCCTTATCAATTTTCGTGTATCTCCAGCGGTTAGCGAGTAAAACCCACATTTGTGACGTCACTACACCCCTTGGTTTCGAAATTTCATATTTCCATCATCATACTAATCATAATAATATATAAAAAAGTCCTCTCGGAACGCCGGAAGGCGGAGGTAGATTTCACCGGACAAACTTGGGGATAGGCGAAAATAGGCAGAATATGCAGGTTTTCGTAGAAGGATCAGACCTCATTTATTGCGAGAAGGTATTTTATAATTGGAGCTTAATTAACTTTGTTTTTCGTCATTTTATGATTATTTTAAACATTTTATTGTCTTATGGGAACGGTAACCTTCTTGTCATTTGGGGTCCATTTTTATACTTGTGGTCACACTGTCCTTATGCAAGGTTTCGACACTGATGTGTAACTATGTTACGGTCTGTTACTTCTTCACGCAAAATTATATCTCCCGCAGAGATTTTGGTTGGTTCCTCAGTTTAGGGGCTGCGACAACGCGGTCATGTAACCCCGTGTACTTAGGGATGGCTGTATTAGTCTGTAATTCAGGTAAGGACTGCAGACGGTCAATTTCAAGCAGTAGTTCCTAATGTTGCTACCAGGTACTACCGTCAACGAAACCTAGCTGTGAACTTGGCTACTAGATGTAACCGCAACCAGCAACTCGCAACGAATGTTGGAACTTCCCCTCCAAAGGAAAGCGTACTGAGGGATTTTTAGCGCTCTTAGAAAATCCGACGACTTCGGCCGGCTTTGAACTCGCGACCTTGGGCACAGACATTCAGCATTCCCAGTTACGTCACCGAAGCCGCTTCACACTTAGTCAGATGGAAATCTGAATCTGATCTCGTGCAAGTGCGTTGGAAGGAAGGAAGCTTGTAGTTTAACGTGACCGTTAATCTTGAGATCATGAGCCACGGGACCTCCTTTTTACGTGGAATCCGAACCACAGGACATGGCATTTCACTTCGAAAATCTCATATGCATTGACTGGGAATCGAACCCGGACCGCCTTGGTGAGAGGCATACAGCTAGACCGCTGAGCCACCACGGCCCCCCCCCAAAGTGCGGTGTCTTGGCAACGTCTGATGGCTCATCCCTCATCAATTTAGTAGTGTTGCCATGGCAACCACTGATAGCTCTTGGCATTTTCTTATAATTCCGAAATCATTTTTCTCATCCATTGGCATAATGGTGGGTCATATCAAAAAAATTTTCATAAAAAAGTCTTAGGTAATTATTAGAGGAATATTGTCCATTTTGTACGGTTTTGATATTGTGCCTATTAAGAGAGATATGATTAATGTTTCCCGAAAAACCCACTTTTTCCACCCCTTTGGTCAATGGTTGGTGCTATAAAAACCTCTTCAAACATACATTTTTGGGCTTTATCCGACACATAGTATGAATGTTGAACGGATTCGATATTTCACATATTAAGAGAGTTATAGCAATATTTCACTTTTTCGAAAAAAGCCCCCCATTTTCAACCCCTTCGACCGATTTAGCCCAGTAACGAACTCGACCGAGATTTTATAGGTATACATATTCGGTAAAAAATTCAAAGTGATTGGTGCAAAATTATGGCAGTTATCGTGTCCACAAGAAACTGATATACATATATATACTAGCTGACCCGGCAGACGTTGTCCTGCCAATCAAACAAAGTGTTGTAACTTTGTTTCTTGAAGTGCTTTCGGATACACAATATTTTTTTCAATTTCTGTTAACTGCCTCTAAACTGTCGTAAAATGGATTAACTAATTTAGATACATTCGTGGGAGCGTGCACAACAACTCACCAATGTTTCATCGCAATCATATGAATGGCATATGAACGGATACGGAATTTTGTTGAAACGATTCGTGCGCTGTCGTTCACTGGTTGAATCTACTCGTGCGCTACCTACTGAGAAATGGATTTACTAAGTTTGAAACCTTTCCTGGCGTGTACACAACAACTCATGAAAGATTCTTCGCAATGGGATGAAAGGCATATGAACGCATACGGGACTTTGTTTAAACGATTCGCGAGCCGTCACTCATTTGTTGAATCTACTCGTACGCTACCCATTACAAAATGGGATTACTAAGCCCGAAGCCTTGACTGGAGTGTACTCAACGATTCACCAAAGTTTCATCGCAATCGGATGAATGGTATATGAACGCATACGGGCTTCCCTGAAACGATTCGCGTGCCGTCGCTCATTTGTTGAATCTACTCGTGCGCTACCTATTGTAAAATGCATGTACTAAATCAGGAACCTTTCCTGGAGTGTACACAATAATTTTCCAACGTTCATCGCAATCAGATGAATGGTATATGAACGCATACGGGATTTTTTGGAAACGATTCACGTGCCATCACCCATTTGTTGAATCTACTTGTGCGCTACCGATTGCAAAAATTGATTTATTAAGTCAGAAAATTTTCTGGAGTTTACACAACAATTCACAAAGTTTCACCGCATTCGGGTGGATGGTATATGAACGCATACGGAAATTTTTGAAACGATTCACGCGCCATCACTCATTTGTTGAATCTACTCGTGTGCTACCGAATGTAAAATTGATTTTCTAAGCCAGAAACGTTTCTGGAGTGTACACAAAAATTCGCAAAGTTACATCGCATTCAGGTGTATGGTATATGAACGCCTACGGGACATTTTTAAAACGATTCGCATGCCGTCGCTCATTTGCTGAATCTTCTCGTGCGCTAACTATAGTAAAATGGATTTATTAAGCCTGAAACCTTCCCTGAACTGTACACAACATCTCACACAAGTTTGATCGCTATTGGACGAATAGTAAACGAACGCATCCGGGACTTTGATGAAACACTTTGCGCATCGTCGCACATTTGTTGAATATACTCGTGCTTTACCTATTGTAAAATGGATTTACTAAGCCAGAAGCCTTCCCTGGAGTGTATACAATATCTCACCCAATTTTCATCGCTATCGGACGAATGGTATTTGAACGCATACGGGACCTTGTTGAACCGCTTCGCGCGTCGTCGCTTATTTGTTGAATCTACTCGCGCGCTAGCTACTGTAAAATGGATTTACTAACTCATAAACCTTCCCTGTAGTGCAATCAACATCTCATCCATGTTTCATCGCAATCGGATGAATGGTAACCTATATGACGCTTACGGGATTTTGTTTAAATGATTCGTGCGCAGTCACTCATTTGTTGAATCTACTCGTGCTCTACCAACTGTGAAATGGATTTACTAAGCTAGAAAGCTTCATGTAAGTGTACACAACGACTCGTCAAAGTTTTATCGCAATTGATTAATAGTATATGAACGCATACGGGATTTTGTTGAAACGCTTCGCGCTTCGTCGCTCATTTGTTACATCTACTGTGCGCTACCAATACTGTAAAATGGATTTTCCAAGTTGAAGACCTTCCCCGGCGTGTACACAACAACACATCAACATTACATCGGAATCGGATGAATGGCATATGAACGCATACGGGATTTTCTTTAAACGATTCGCGTGCCGTCACTCATATGTTGAATCTACTCATGCACTAACTATTGTAAAATTAATTTACTGAGCCACAAACCTTTCCTGGAGTGTACACAACAATTCACCAAAGTTTCATCGCAATTGGATGAATGGTATATGGACGCATACTGTACTTTGTTGAAACGATTCAGGTGCCGTCACACATTTGTTGAATCTACTCGTGCGCTACGTATTGTAAAATGGATTTATTAAGCGAGAAACCTTCCTTAGGGTGTACGCAAGATCTCACCCAAGTTTCATCGTAATCGGACGAATGGTATTTGAACGCATGCGTGACCTTGTTGAAACGCTTCGCGTGTCGTCGCTCATTTGTTGAATCTACTCGTGCGCAACCTTCTGTGAAATGGATTTACTACGTTAGAAACCTTCACGTAAGTGTACACAACAAATCATCAAAGTTTCATCGCAATCAATGAATGATATATAAACTTATACGGGATTTTGTTGAAACGCTTCACGCGTCGTCACTCATTTGTTGACTCGTGCGCTATCTATTGTAAAATGGATTTACTAAGTCAGAAGCCTTCCCTGGATTGTACACAACATCTCACCCAAGTTTCAATGCTAACGGACGAATGGTATTTGAACGCATACGGGACCTTGTTGAAACGCTTCGCGCGTCGTCGCTCATTTTTTGAATCTACTCGTGCGCAACCTGCTGTGAAATGGATTTACGAAGTTAGAATCCTTCAAGTAAGTGTACACAACAACTCATCAATGTTTCATCGCAATCGATGAATGGTATATAAACTTATACGGGGTTTTGTTGAAACTCTTCGTGTGTCGTCGCTCATTTGTTGAATCTACTCGTGCGCTATCTATTGTAAAATGGATTAACTAAGCCATAAACCTTCCCTGGAGTGCACTCAACATCTCATTCAAGTTTCATCGCAATCGGATTTATGGTATATGATCGCATACGGGGCTTTGTTGAAACGCTCTAACGTGCAGAGACAAAGAGAAGAATTCGACATCACCTCCACCTATGGTACAAAACATAAATTTCCACCCCGGGCGGAGTGTAAGTTATGGCGGTAGTTGTACAGGTTGCGACCAGGTGGCTCTAACGTGCAGAGACAAACCGTCCAAAGACATCACCTTTCGCCAAGGCCAAGGCTTGTGGTTTCCATGACGACTGTTTTTGACTGTATAATGTGGTTCAAAAATTGTGGAAAATTGTGGTTCTAAAATTGTGTTCATTCCACCTACTGCGTCAGATTGTGAATCTAAACCATACAGGGACGCACCCTAATATACATTCCAAATTTCATCAAAATCGGTCCAGTCGTTTAGGAGGAGTTCAGTCACATACACACGTGTCGAAGAATTATACATATAAAGATATATATATATATATATACATAAATTATATATAAACTTTTGAACTGACGGTGGTTTTGGGGTCTGGGGGATGTGAAATGCGAAGATATGTCGAAATTTTCCGGAAGTCGAAACATGGTACCCATTGC
Organism: Meconema thalassinum; assembly: GCA_946902985.2. NCBI lineage: Eukaryota > Metazoa > Arthropoda > Insecta > Orthoptera > Tettigoniidae > Meconema > Meconema thalassinum. The sequence continues at coordinate 344,149,856 of OX336393.1, forward strand.
AATAGTTAGCTTTCTAATGAAATCTACCTTTGGTTGGTTCCTCAGTTTAGGGGCTGCGACAACGCGGTCATCAAACCCCGTGTACTTTGGGTGAGTGTAGAATCTGTCTGATAAACGGTGTCAGTTGTAATGGCTGTATTAGTCTTAATTCAGGTAAGGACTGCAGACGGTCAATTTCAAGCAGTAGTTCCTAATGTTGCTACCAGGTACTACCGTCAACGACACCTAGCTGTGAACTTGGCTACTAGATGCCACCCCAACCAGCAACTCGCAACGAACGTTGGAACTTCCCCTCCAAAGGAAAGCATACTGAGGGATTTTAGCGCTCTAAGAAAATCCGACGACTTCGGCCGGCTTTGAAACCGCGACGTTCGGCATAGACATTCAGCATGCTACCAGTTACGTCACCGAAGCCGCTTCCCACTTAGTCAGATGGAAGTACTGAATCTGATCTCGTGCAAGTGCGTTGTTATGGCAACATCTGATGGCTCATCCCTCATCAATTTAGTAGTGTTGCCATGGCAACCACTGATAGCTCTTGGCATTTTATTATAATACCGAAATCATTTTTCTCATCCCTTGGCGTAATGGTGGGTCATATCAAAAATTCGTTCAGACAAAAGTTTTAGGTAATTATTAGGGGAATATTGTCCATTTTGTACGGTTTTGATATTGTGCCTATTAAGAGAGATATGATTAATGTTTCCCAAAAAACCCACTTTTTCCCACCCCTTTGGTCAATGGTTGGTGTTATAAAAAACTCTTCAAACATACATTTTTGGGCTTTATCCGACACATAGTATGAACGTTGAACGGATTCGGTATTTCACAAATTAAGAGAGTTATAGCAATATTTCACTTTTTTGAAAAAAGCCCCCCATTTTCACCCCCTTCGACCGATTTAGCCCAGTAACGAACTCGACCGAGATTTTATAGGTATACATATTCGGTAAAAAAAATCAAAGCGATTGGTGCAAAATTACGGCAGTTATCGTGTCCACAAGAAACTGATATATATATATATATATATATGTATATATATATATATAAACATATATATATATATATATATAAACATATATATATATATATATATAAACATATATATACATACATAAATTATGTATAAACTTTTGAACTGACGGTGGTTTTTGGGTCTGGGGGATGTGAAACGCGAAGATATGTCGAAATTTTCCGGAAGTCGAAACATGGGACCCATTGCAATAGTTAGCTTTCTAATGAAATCTACCTAAATGAGATGGTGTGTGACTTTCTGTCTGTCTGTGTGTTACTCAATAACACAAGAACCACTGGTTCGATTTAAATGAAATTTTGCATGGACGTAGCTGATTTACCAGGCTTGCATATAGGCTGCTATTGATTTCGATGTTTTGCACTATTTAAAAATGGCGACTATTTTCATAATTCCATTTCAAATAAAAAGAGAACGCTAAGAAATAGCAGACTTTTGATGGCACTACGAGCTTTAGAATTTAATTTTCTATCCGAAAGGTCCTTATCAATTTTCGTGTATCTCCAACGGTTAGCGAGTAAAACCTAAATATGTCTTATAAAACACGGTCAACGCCGAGCGATGTTAGTCTATATTGGTCTCTACATGAACTGTTTTATTTATAGAGGTAGTTTTTTTGGTCCGAAGCTAGACGTGATTTTGAGTCTTATTTTATGCTCTTTGTGCCGGTTATTGTATGTGAGTATTTGGATCTTTACGCTGTTTCTACTTTGCTTTCTACTTTGCACGGTATGCTTTCATCCTTTTTATCGATTTGTTTTTCCTGAAATGAATATTTCAGTTGGCCAATATTTATCTGCTTTTTGTCGTTTTTTTACCATGATCAGAAACCCAAATTCACAGACGAATGTGTCGAAGACTCTCTACTGTCACATTAGTTTATTTAGTGTTCATATTAATCTTACTACCGGGTGAGTTAGCCGTGGTGGTTATGGCATGACTGATGGCTGTCACTCACATCCGGGAGGCGAGGAGGTTCGAATCCCCCCGCCGGCAACCTTGAAGATGGTCTTCTGTGGTTTCCCATCTTCCTTCCAGGCAAATGCCGGGGTTGGTCCCTAACTATAGGCCACAGCCGCTACCTTCCAACTCCTCGTCCTTACATTCCAACTTCCCTCCTTCCCTCCCCAACGGTACTTGTAGCTCACCCATTGGGTGTCCGTCTCGAAGCAGCTACAAAACTGGCGAGCCGAACATGTCCTCGGACACTCCCGGCACTAAAAGCCATACGGTACGCTAAAAATAAAAAATCTTACTGCAGAACTGGGCAAATTTATTTCAATAAAGTAGGTATTTTGACTTTCGCGGCCAATAAAAAAACCCGCACTAAGGACGGCGTAAACCTAGAAAAGTTGCTGAGTTTTAATTGCTTGGCCCTGAAATTGAATATACAATCATTTTGGATGCCTTTATAGGGAGGTGAAAGTCTGTTTTAAACTTTAACACTCGCAGTAAAGTGGCTGAGGTGTTCTAAATAAGAATTGAGGTATCGCCCAGTTTGCTACTCCTTTGGTAGTCCGCAAATAGACCACAAGGCCCGTGGATGAACCACCTCGGAGTTACTAGGCGTAATCTCGCACAAGATACGGCATAAACTTAGAACATTTTTCTGTGATTAATTAGTTTTTGTTATTATTACTTGGGATGATTGAAGTTTGTTCCGTTACTGTTACTCTTTATCATGACATGGTACGTACTTTCCGCGATATTACTTATTGCGGATATGATAATTGCTATCAAGTTTGATGTATTTTTAGCATAATGCTTATATGTTTAAATATAGTATGAAGACGTTAAACGACAGGTGTTCAATATTTAAGACAGGTTATTTAACTTTTACTACATAGAAGCTGATATTTATTTCCAATATTTATTCGCTCATTCTCACCTACAAAGCGGAGGCAACAGGCTTTTCTCCAGGTACTCCGGTTTACCCTGTCACAATTTCATTCCAGCAACAATCTCCACTATCTTCATTTCAAGCGTCATTCATTTAATCATGCCCCAGGGGAGTGCGACAGGTTTCGGCAGCCGGCACAGTTCATATCCTCGCTGTTAGATGGGGATTTCATTCATTCCATTCCCTGACCCGGTCGGTCGACTGAAAGCATGCTAAGGATTTTCACTTTCCTACCTCTGATTAATAATTTGGTGAGTGAAAATGCATGTAGTCTTCACATGTAGTTGGTAACATGGAAATAACATAACTACATTAGGAATGTGTGATTATATATATTAATGATATAGGCCAGCAAGTACTAAAAGCCGTTCGAAGAACGGGTACTTCAGCTAGTTTTTCTATCTAAATTGCATTTTGTAAATATTGTCAATTCAAATAACAGTACAGTAAGTATGTAGTTAGTTGTAAGTAGGTAGTTAGTTTGTCTATTAGATATATGTCATTGTTCTATTAGACTGTGGTGTGTGAGTGTGTCTGGTACCAGTTGCATTGTTTATTAGTTATAGTTCATTGTTTCAGTAGACTGTGATGTGTGATTGCATGTGAGTGTGTCTGGTGACAGACTGTTTTAGTGGTAGCAGGACGAATAGAAACAAATAGTGTAATCACTCCGCTCCTAAAGCATTGTAGTTCATGGTCCAGCCAGTGCGTGGCGCGGAAGTCGCGCCGAACCTTACGCACGTGTGACAAGTATTTTCGCGGTTAGTCAACTGTAACATCCTGTGCGCGAGAAGTCATGCTATGCGAGTGAATTTGTTTCTTTATAATAGTTTAAGAATGTCTGTGTAGTGCTTTGTGTGTGCAAACAACTAAATTTTCTGCTGTTTCGGGAAAATGTCGTACTGCTTCGTTCCTGGATGTAAATCTGGTTATGGAAGGAAAGCTGATGGTAGACATTTTTTCACACCGCCAAAAGAAACAAATTTGTTTGCGAAATGGGCGCGAGTTATTCCGCGGAAAGATCAGCAATTGTCGACCAAAAGTAGGATCTGTGACGTGCATTTTTCGGAAGATTTAATTATAAAGGCGGACTGTTTCGTAGTGAATGGTGAGAAAGTGGAACTTCGTCGTGTCAAGTGGAAATTAAAACCAGGATCGGTACCTCACATTTTTCCAAATTTACCGAAATATCTATCCACTGAGGTAAAATCACGAAAGGCGCCCAGTAGGAAACGGAATGAAGGCAGCATCAAGGGGGCAAGAAACAAGAATCGCAATGTGAGTGAAACAATTATTCCAACAGCAAGCGGTGAAGTTCAAAGTCAACCTAGTTGTAGTCAGATTCAGGGCCAACCTAGTTCTCTTACTGATGCCGAAAAGACAATATTGTCTCTCAAAAGGCGACTAAAGAATGCAAATCGTAATTTAATGCGAGCAAAATGTAGTCTGTCCTCAGCCAAGGTTAAGATTAATGTCCTACAGAGACAGATTAACAACACGGAAGTTCAATTTAAAGATTGTAAGTTTCTTAGTAAAAAGCAAAAAATTATTATAGACACAATGTTAAAGAAATGCCAAGTAAAATCTCCCCATGGTATGAGATACAGTAGTGATTTTCTTTTAGAGAGTTTATTACTTAGAATAAAATCACCTAAAGGATACAGACACTGTCTGCGGCATAACCTGTTACCTCTTCCCTCTGAAAGCCATTTGAGGAAACTCTGCAAAGGACTTAAATGTCCCTATGGAGTAAATCCCCATTGTATAAGTGCTATTTCCAATTATTTCAAGGATGAAAGGGACGAGAATAAACGGTATGGGGTAGTTATATTCGATGAGGTTAAGCTAAGAGAAGAGATTCAATTTAATGGTTCTTCACTGAAAGTAGATGGCTTAGTCGATTTAGGTGAACTTACACCAGATTGTCAAAGAAATCAGATGGCAAATCATGCATTAGTTTTTATGTTTGTACCTTTTTTACAGAACTGGATTCAACCTATAGCCATTTATGCAAGCAGAAATGCAACTCCAGGAGATATCCTTGCTAAAATTCTAATACAGGTTATAATGCAGCTAGAGGCGGCTGGGGCTAGAGTGGTAGGATTCACGTGTGACGGTAGTCAGTCAAATAAAAAAGCCTGGAAATCTTTAGGAATTAGTGGGAAGAAAAAACAAGCGCAATGCTATATTCTGAATCCAGCAGATGTGAAACGGAAGATCTGGGCTTTTTCAGATTTTGTGCATATATTAAAATGTATCAGAAACTTTTTCCACGATAAAGTAGAACTATCGTACAATGGAAATAAAATCAAATTCAGCTTTTATAGGGAACTGTTTAAGGAAGATCTTTCTGGGTACGCAGGACTTCGAGCTTGCCCCAAGTTGACAACAGATCATTTAGATCCCTCCTCCTTTCAAAGAATGAATGCCAGGCTCGCATTTCAATTGCTGAGCGATAGTGTCGCCAAAGGTCTGCGATTTTATCGAGAAATGGGACTGACAGGATTTGTAGGCAGTGAGGACACTGAGGCATTTACAAGTGACTTGAACAACGTTTCTGATGCACTCAATGCATTCATACCTTGTAAGGCTCTTTATAAAAACTCATCAACCCACAGAACTCTCCTAAATTTTCTTCAAATTCTAAAATCTACAGACAACACGTTTGCCTCGTCTAGGACTATGGAATCCTTAATGGTAACTATTCAAAGTACATTAGAGATGAGTGAATGGCTTTGGGAAAGAGGATATGCGTATGTACTGACAGGAAAACTCACTCAGGATCCTTTGGAGCGACACTTTGGAATCATGCGTTCGCTCAGTTCGGATGACCTTCCATCCACGATTGATTTTCTTCATTTACATTTACTACAATGTATCTACGTTCCTGTGAAGCAAGCACTATCCTCTGGAGGAAATTGTGAGCCGAAAAGGGAATTAGTACTAACGTCCTTTGTAAACCAAATGCGAATGTTGGCCCGAAATGTGAAAGTGCGCAACGAGACTGTAAAGAAATCAGTGGAAACTTCCATAAAAAGCAAAATCGTTATTCAAGACTGTTTAAATATTGAAGATTGGGAAAGTGCTGTGCCGGAGTTGAACCCAGTTCCCGATTCTTCGATTGAAATGTGTTTAGTTTATCATGTGGCCGGGTATGTTATTAGGCAATCCTCGAAATTTATTAAGTGTTTATCCTGTGTCCGTTCTCTCCGTGACGAAAGTGAAAGTCGTTTTTCAGCTCTTACGGAAATAAAAGATTACGGATCCGATAGTGGCACGAAGTTTTTAACACGTCCCTCCAAAAGTGTGTGTGACATTCTTTTCCAGACTGAAAGGAAAATCAATGAGAAACTGAGCTCATCTAGGTCGATGTGGGGTGACATTTTTTACGAGTGTCTTGATTCGATTGAGACAATTTCAGTTGTGCCATCAGGGGCTGGCTGTTGTATTGAACATACTTTGGACATTATTCCTAAACTAGTCTACCACTATTTAAAGTGCCGATTCTTCTTCAGAGCGAGAGAAATCCGCAGAGATCTTCAAGCTCGGAAATCTGCTAAGTCTACTCGTAAACTTTCGAAAGTGGCCTCAAGCTAGTTTTGGTGAGTAATTTACTTCATTTGAGTTGTTTTGTTGCCTGTTATTTTAGGGCTGTGATATCGTGGTTATATATTCCATGTACTGTATTTGGATGTTTGTGTATAGTGTGTGTGTATAATCGCTATATCAGCACACCTGCAAATCACTGATGACTCACTGACAGCATATTACATCATTGAGCGCCCTGGGTTTACCAATCGGCAATCCCACATGACTAGAGTTACACGTGTAGAGTTATTTTTAGGCTCGTCATTCCACAACTCAAAGAAAAATGCTTACGAAGGTATGGTGTAATATGTCCCTTGACAATATGATCATAACTTGAACTGTTAGCTTGATATTAAAACTGAAACGAAACATGAGGCTGTCAGACCCATTCGCGACTAACGGAGGGTTTTAAAAGATATTTCTACATGGGGACTGAAAATATTAATAATAAATCTTTGAAAGTAATATTCATAAGTCGAAACAAGGAATGTGCTGTAATGACCGTAACCAGGGCCTTCGTAAAGAGTTTTTTTTAGGCCGGGAGTTATTACAGTTTTGAACAGCTGACTATGGAGCGTTGGGGGTCTGCGCTGCTAGCGCTCGCCAAGAGCGGGGCGCGCATGAACTCGATGAGTGATAACACTATATTATTCTATTCGTCCTGGTGGTAGTATTTGTTGTTGGTGGAACTTTAGAATTTTTTCGTTAGTAGAATTTTGGTATTTAATTGTTAGTACAGTAGAAGGTTAGTATTTTTGTTAGTAGAATTGCTCTTTACTTATTCTGAAAGGGAGTAGCAGCCTTTCAGAATAAATCAATTCTTTACTAGTCTTATAGAAGGTTAAGATATTGATAATATAAACCAAATAATGGCTACACTGCGTCCTGCTGCACGGCTGAAAGCAAGGGGAAACTACAGCCGTTTGCTATTCCCGAGGATATGCACCTCTCTATGCATAAATGCGTGTGATGATGGCCTCCTCCCTTGTAAAATTTCAATCCGGAGGTAAACTAGTCCCCCGTTCGGATCTCCGGGTGGGGACTACTCGAGAGGGGGTTAACATCACAGAAGTGACAAAGAGGAACTCTGACATTCTATGGATCGGAGCGTAGAATGTTAGAAGTCTGCTAGGAAATGGAAGGTTAGAAAACTTAGAAAGGGAAATGGATAGGTTGAGGTTGGATTTGGTTGGGATTAGTGAAATGCGCTGGCAGGAAGAACAGGACTTTTGGTCAGGAGACTATAGGGTCATTAGCACTAAATCAAACAATGGCCAAGCAGGGGTTGGCCTCATATTGAGTAGGAAACTTGGACAGCGGGTGGAATATTATGAGCAATATAGTGAACGGATTATTGTAGCAAAAATCAATACTAAACCTACCTGCACCACAGTGGTACAAGTCTATATGCCTACCAGTCAAGCTGATGATGAGGATGTTGAAAAGGTCTACGAAGAAATAGACGAAATTCTGAGGTATATCAAGGGTGATGAAAATGTTATAGTAATGGGAGATTGGAATGCTGTGGTAGGAAAAGGGAGAGAAGGGAAGATAGTAGGAGATTTCGGATTAGGTGAAAGGAATGATCGAGGAAGCAGGCTGGTAGAATTCTGCACTGAGCATGAGTTGGTCATAGCTAACACCTTATTCAATAACCACAATAGAAGAATATACACATGGATGAGACCAGGAGATTCAGGGCGTTACCAAATCGACTTCATTATGGTCAAGCAGAGGTTTCGAAACCAGATTTTGGATTGTAAAACATATCCTGGTGCTGACATAAACTCTGACCACAATCTGGTTGTAATGAAATGCAGATTAAAGTTGAAGAAACTGAAGAAAAGTCAAAAGCCAAAAAGGTGGGCAATAGACAGACTGAAAGAGAAGGATGTAAACGAAAGATTCAAGAAGAGTATAAAGGAAGGACTAATGAAAAACCCTAAACAAACTTCAATTGCAGACGAATGGGCACTTTTGAGGAATGAAATAACAAAATCCGCAGAAGAAAACATTGGTAGGAAAGAGAGAATAGGTAGAAAACCGTGGATCTCTCAGGATATACTCGAATTGATGGATGAAAGGCGGAAGCACAAGAATGTAAGAGATGAAAAGGGGAAAGCAGAATACAGACGTCTGAGAAATGAGGTTAACAAGAAGTGCAAGGAAGCGAAAGAAGAATGGTTTGAAGAGAAATGTGCAGGTATAGAAAAGTGTCTGAAATTAGGAAAAGTAGACACAGCTTATCGAAGGATTAAGAATACTTTTGGGGAAAAGAAGACTAAGTGCTGTAATATTAGGGACACAAATGGAAAGCCTCTAACAGATAGGGAAGAAAAGGTTGAGAGATGGAAAGCTTACATAGAGAGTTTGTATACGGGAAAGGAGATTGAGAATCATGTAATGGAAAGGGAGGAGGAAATTGATGAGGATGCGAAAGGAGATTTAATATTGAGATCAGAATTTGATAGAGCTTTGGAAGACTTAAGCAGGAACAAAGCACCAGGCATAGATGATATACCGATTGAGTTGCTACGCTGCATAGGAGAGGAATGTCTGATCAGGTTATTTCACTTGGTGTGTAGGATTTATGAGACAGGTGAGGTACCCCCTGATTTCAAGAAGAATGTAATCATCCCTATACCAAAGAAAGTGGGAGCTGACAGATGTGAAGATTACCGTACAATCAGCTTGATTACTCATGCTTCAAAGATCCTGTCTAGAATAATTTACAAGAGGATTGAGAGCCAGATAGAAACGGAGTTGGGTGAAGACCAGTTTGGTTTCAGGAGAAATGTAGGAACAAGGGAAGCTGTACTAAGTCTTAGGCTGATTTTGGAAGGTAGAATAAGGAAAGATAAGAGAACGTTCATGGCTTTTGTAGACTTAGAAAAGGCTTTTGATAACGTTGATTGGACTAAATTGTTTGACATTTTGAAATCGATTGGAATAAAGTACAGGGATAGGAGGGTGATATACAATCTATACAGAAACCAGACAGCAGTCATTCGAGTTGAAGGACATGAGAGAGAAGCTGGTATTCAGAAAGGTGTAAGGCAAGGCTGCAACTTATCACCCATACTTTTCAATCTTTACATTGAACAAGCAATGAAGGAAATTAGAGAAAAATTTAAAGTGGGAGTGAAGATTCAAGGAGAAATAATTTCAACTCTGAGATTTGCTGATGACATCGTCATCTTGGCCAACAAGCCTGAGGATTTGAATGAGTTTTTGAATGGTATGGACTCCGTCTTACGGAAAGAATTCATGATGAAAATTAATAAATGTTAAACAAAAATACTGGAATGCAGCCGAAATAAATCAGAAACCTCTATGGAGATCAAATTTTACAGGTGAAAAGCTGAAGGAAGTAGGAGATTTCTGTTACTTAGGAAGCAGAATAAACAGTGATGGACGAAGCAAAGAGGATATAAAAAGTAGGTTGGCTCAGGCAAGAAAAGCATTTCTACAAAAAAGGAATCTGCTGACATCGAATATAGATTTAGGTATTAGGAAGTCATTTTTGAAAGCCTTTGTCTGGAGCGTGGCGCTCTATGGAAGTGAAACTTGGACTATTGGTGCAGCAGAAAAGAGGAGAATTGAAGCATTTGAAATGTGGTGTTACAGGAGAATGATGAAGATCAGATGGGTAGATAGGGTTACAAACAAAGAGGTATTAAGACGAGTGGAAGAGGAGAGATGTTTCTGGCGACTGCTAATGAAGAGAAGAGATAGGTTGGTAGGACACATACTAAGACACCCAGGAATAGCAAGCTTAGTTATGGAAGGAAGGGTCGAGGACAAGAACTGTAGGGGTAGACCAAGGTTAGAATATGTTAAACAGATTGCCTCGGATGTAGGGTGTGGTAGCTATGTAGAGATGAAACGATTAGCTCAGGACAGGGAGGCATGGAGTGCTGCATCAAACCAGTCAAAAGACTGAAGACTCAAACAACAACAATTGTCCTTAACCCCTCTACCCCCAAACCAAGTTTCAGGTCTCTAGGTCTAAAACCAACAGTAGTGGGATGATGAGAGTTCTGCTTATTAACTTATTGAGCCTCCTCGTATTTGCCCCGAACCTGATATCTCGCTAACCAGTCATGGGATTTGAACATACAGGGTGTCCTATCACTCGTAGTGATGCCCCCTAATTTCCTATAGCCTCCTTATTTAATTAAAAGACCAAAACTAAAAGGTCATCCGCTTGTAGTTTTGGTCTTTTAATAAAATAAAGAGGCTATAGGAAAGTAGGGGGCATCACTACGAGTGCTAGGACACCCTGTATGTTCAAATCCCATGATTGGTTAGCGAGATATCAGGTTCGGGGCCGCTACGAGGGTGGCTAGTTTGACATAAATGAATGGTCCTTAACCCCTATACCCCCAAACCAAGTTTCAGGTCTCTAGGTTTAAAACCAACAGTAGTGGGATGATGAGAGTTCTGCTTATTAACTGCTTATTCTCCTTATTAACACTCATCCCACTACTGTTAGTTTTAGTCCTAGAGACCTGAAACTAGGTTTGGGGGTAGAGGGGTTAAGGACCATTTATTTATGTAAAATAAACGTTTTTGTAAAATTTTTAGTTTACAATATATAGGAATTTGAAAATTGGACATTTTTCAAAGAAACTCATAAAATAAAAGGTTTTATTATAAAAAATAATGGCCATATAGACCATTTTTAAACCCATATAACAGAATTTAAAAGTTTTGATTCTAAAAAATATAGCCTACTTTCAAAATTGAACTTTTTCATTTTTGTCCTAGAGATCTGGGACTTGGTTAACAGGTAGAGACAGTAAAAACCATTGATTTATACCAAACAAACTCTTTTGTAAAGTTCCTAGTTTCCAAAATATAAGAATTTCAAAATTGGACTGTTTTTAAAAATACATGAAAAATAAAAAAGTTCTATTATAAAAAATTAAAGACATACAGACCTTTCGTTTAAGCCTATATAACACATTTTATAATGTTTGGTTCCAAAAATATAGCCTACTTTGAAAATTGAACATTTTTGGTTTTTGTCTTAGAGACTTAAAACTTGACTTGGGGTTATAGGCGGTAAGGACTATCAATTTACGTCAAATAAACATTTTTGAAAAATTGTTAGTTTCCAAAATATAGCCAATTTCAAAATGAACTATGTTTTGAAAAAAAAATATGAAAAAATATAAAGTTTTATTATAAAAATAAAGAACACAAAAACCATTATTTTAAGCCTATATAACACTTTTTTTAGAATGTTTGGTTCTAAAAATATACCCTACTTTCAAAATCGAAATTTTTCATTTTTTTCTAGAGACATGACATTTATTTTGAGGGTAGAGAGGGTAGGGACCTTTCATTTACGTCAAACAAACTTTTTTTTAACTTCCTAGTTTCCAAAATATAGGAATTTCAAAATAGGATTGTTTTCAAAAAAACATAAAAATAAAAAAGTTTTATTATAATATATAAAGGACATAGATACCTTTCGTTTCAACTATTGCACAACGTTCTACCATGTTTGGTTTTCAAACTATTGCCTACTTTCAAAAACAAACAAAATTCAAAACATTTTTGAAAAATATAACGATTGGTCAATAGGAAAGTGCACGTCAGCCCGAGTCCAACGATATGTCGCATGCCCATGGTTTCGCGAAATATACATAAAAGGTCAGCGTAGCCGAGCGGTTTGTGTCACTTGTTTGGATTCCCACTACTCCCTTATGCACAGTTTTGGTCTTAGAGACTTGAAATTAATTTTTGGGCTAGAGGGGATAACGGCCATTGATTTATGTCAAACAAAATTTTTGTAAACTCTTTAGTTTCCAAAATATAAGAATTTCAAAAGGGATTCTTTTCTTATAAAAAAACTCAAAAATAAAAGTTTTTATAAAAATAAGGGACATAGAGAGCATTCTTATAAGCCCATAGAACAATTATTAGAATGTTTTATTTTTTGAAAAATCGCCTACTTTACCAATTGAGCTTTTGTTGGATTTTGTTGTAGGGACTTGGAACTTGGTTTGTGGGTAGAGGGCGAAAGGACCAACAATTAATGTCAAATAAACTCATTTGTATTGCTATTTTTGGAAATATAGCCTACTTTCCAAATATTTTTAGGAAAATTTGAAAACTGCACTATTTTTGGATTGAGAGTGGGGGTAGAAGTGGGCGTAAGAGTTAACATATGGCTTTTTTAGGATTTTTAGTTCAAACATATAGCCTACTCTCCCAATATTTTTTGAAAAAATTTAAAAAATACACTGTTTTTGGACTGAAAGTGGTATAGAGGTAGGTGTATGAGTTAACATATGACGTTTTTAGGATTTTTGTTCAAACATATAGCCTACTTTCTCAATAGTTTTTTGGAATAATTGAATAATACACTATTTTTGAACTGAGAGTGGTATAGAGGTAGGTGTATGAGTTAAGATATGACTTTTTTAGGATTGTCAGTTTAAACATATATCCTACTTTCCCAATACGTTTGGGAAACATTTGAAAAATACACAGTTTTTGGACTGAGAGTGGTAAGGAGGTAGGTGTATGAGTAAAGATATGACTTCTTAGGATTTTTAGTTTAAACTTTAGCCTACCTTCACATTATTTTTGGAAAAAATTTGAAAAACACACTATTTTTGACTGAAAGTGGTGTAGAGGTAGGTGTATGAGTTAAGATATGACATTTTAGGATTTTTAGTTCAAACATATAGCCTACGTTTCCAATTCAACTTTAAGAAAATTTTTAAAAATATAATGTTTCTGACTAGGCGTTGGGATAGAAGTAAGAGTAAGAGTTGAGAGTCAATCATAAACCTTAAAGCAATTTGGATTTTTGGAATTTTAATGTGTTGGTTGCTTACAAACATGGCTGTAAGCATTATGCTGCCATAAAAAGAGTTGAAATACTTTCCAAGACCAAATTAACAAACAAGCAAGAGCAAATATGAGAGAGCTAATACAAAAGCCAACAAAAGGCAACAAAAGTCAACAAAAAGCAGACAAAAGCCAACAAAAGCCATCAAAAAGCCGACAAAGCCAACAAGAAGCCATTAAAATGCCAACAAGAGCCAATACAATTGCGTCATTTAACTTTTTTGATACATTATTTAACAAAGATATATTTGTATTAAACGATAAAGCTAACCCACTGTGTGTATTGTTAGTGGTATGAACAAATATGTTCATTATTGAAAAGTATGCCTGTAGTTCAGTGAGTGTTGATTTCGGCCGCTAGGTAGCATGCTGGTAGTTCAGTTAGTGCTGATGCCCACCGCTAGGTTGCATGCTGGTCGTTCAGGTAGTTCTCATAGTCACCGCTAGATAGCGGAAACATACTTTGCGTGTCGCATGCGGCTATTTAACAAAGTTTTACCCCGTGAGAAACGTGCTTGTACAAGCTTTGTATATAAATTGAATAGTTAATTAACTACTAAGTATTCATAACTAACATGTATAGCCTTGTGTAGGGAATATTGGGTGCTTTAGCTAGAAAGAGTGCTCTAACACATGAGTGTACAGCCTTTTGATATGCAGTAAGTGCCTGATAACCTTGAGTAGGGTATAATAATATTTTCAGTTGACTACTACCTGTCACAGTGTTTACATTGTGAAAGACCGTTGAAACAACCAGTCTTTAGCCTTGTCATATGCAGTAAGCAGCTGTTACCCTTAACTAGAGGTATATTAGAGGACCCTTAGAAAGAATATCACCAGTTGACTATTACCTCTCACGGTGTTCACATCATGAAAGACTGTCAAAACATACATTGTACAGCCTTCTACTACACAGTAAGTAGCTGTTGGTCTTGACTATGATATATTAGAGAACCCTTAGCAAGAATACAATCAGTTTACTACTACTTGTTACAGTGTTCACAGCGTGAATGACCGTCTCACTGTCCAGTCTACAGCCTTGTCAAACGCTGTTAAGAGCTTTTGGTCTAGACTGGGGTATATTAGAGGACCCTTAACAAGAATATCACCAGTTGACTACTACCTCTCACGGTGTTCACATCGTGAAAGACTGTTGAAACAAACATTGTACAGCCTTGTACTACACAGTAAGTAGCTGTTTGGCAGAAAACAACATCCATAAAGGAAGAACTCATTCCTAGCTATATGTGCAAACAGTGTGAAAAAACTTTTCTCCGGGACTATGATAGAAAGCGTCATGATGTTTCGTGTGGGGAATTTCATGAGTGTAAAACGTGTGGCAGTAAATTCAACAATGCCTACAATGGACGTCGTCATGAAGAATGTTGTAATGTTGTGTCGGCAGCTAAAAGACAAAAAGCAGAGCCTACAAAACATTACCTACTGTCATTGATCCCTGACAAAAATGGACTTACTGAATATGAGACATCTTTTAAAGGTCGACTTAAATCCTATACCATACGTTGTGATACGTGTAAGGATTTAAATTCATACCTTAAAGAGTCCAAACAACAAATAATACAAGCTATGCAGAAAGAAATAGCAATGCACAAGTTGATAAAAGTTAATCATGGGGCTGAATGTAGATTCATTCATACGTCCACCAACGAAATTACAGATCGTGCTTTTAAAACACGAAATCAGGCCCTATTTTTGGAAACAGACTTAAGTAGCTTCTTGGAAACACAATTTACAAAGTTAACTACAGAAATGGAAGTATCTGAGCTAAAAGGCAGTAATTGGGCGTTGTTAGCTGTGGAAGGAGTACGATTGAAAATAAATAAGTACAATCCATTGCGTGCTATAAAAGCAAGAAAATCCTGCATTAATCCTCAAAACTTTAAAGGACCAGAGGTGTTTTATGTATGCCATTTTAGCAAAACTGGTTAAATCGAATGCTGAACGCATTAGTAAACACAAGAACCTGGAAAACAAGTATGATTTTTCAATAATATCGTTTCCTACATCACTAGCTGACATTCCCAAATTTGAGAAAGCCAACGACATATCCATAAATGTATTTGGACTGTAAAAAGACAATAAACTGTTTCCTCTAAAGGTTGTAGATCATGAGCTACAACACCATCGTGACCTCCTTCTGCTAAGTTATTTATCTGGTCAGAACCACTACGTCTTTATCAAAGATTTTGATAAACTAATAGAACACCAGATTACCCACCGTGAACATAAGATATATGCGTGTAAACGGTGTTTTACTCACTTTGATAATCGATATGGACAACAAGGAATGGAAAAATTAAAAGAACATAGAGCTTTGTGTGTCCAGCATGACATTGCTAGGGTTGAAATGCCTATTAAAAACTCAATTGTGAAATTCTTAAATGTGGAAAAAAGCTGAGAATACCTTACGTTATCTATGCAGATTTCGAAAGTATACTCTTACCATATCAAACATGTTTACCCAATCCTGAAGCAAGTTATACAGTGCCATACCAGAGTCATGTTCCTATGAGCTTTGTTATATACGTTAAACCCTCACCTGCTGTGGAACACATAAAGCCAAACCTTCCTAGCCAACCTGTTATTTATCGTGGACCTGACGCTGCAGAAAGTTTATGGACTGTTTGATCTCAATAACTAATGAAATCGATCGCCCTTACAGCTTAAATGTTCCAAAGGCCTTAACTCAGGATCAAGAAGCAGAGTTCCAATGTTCTGAAACCTGTTATTTGTGTCAAAACCATTAACCAAAGAGGACTGGAAAGTTAGAGAACATTGCCATATTACAGGGGAATACCGTGGAAGTGCTCACAATAACTGTAATTTGAGGTGTAAAACACGTAACCCCGTTCCTGTATTTCTACATAATATGAGTGGCTACGACGCAAATTTCATTGTAAAGCAATTGGGATGGCTACTGAGAGAGTGGATGTTATCGCTAACTCCAAAGAAAAGTACATTTCCTTTACCATATATGTAGGAAATGTTAAGCTTCGATTTGTGGACACGTTTCGGTTAATGCCAAGTAGTTTGGAAAACTTAGTTTCCAACTTAACATTATACCCAGAAACGGACAAGTACTTTGGAAAAGAACATGAAATGCTCATGACTCGTAAAGGTGTATTTTGTTATGATTACATCGATTCATGGGAAAGGTTAAGTGAATCCTGTTTACCTCCAAAAGAGGCATTCTTTAAGAAATTAAGTCAAGAAGATGTTAGTCAAGAAGACTATGAACATGCCAAAAATGTGTGGAATCAGTTCAAAATTAAAACTCTAGGGGAATATAGTGACCTCTACCTAACTTCAGATGTACTCCTTCTTGCAGACAGCTTTGAAACGTTTAGAAACAAAACATTAGAAACACACCGAGTGGATGCTGCACACTTCTTTACTTCGCCTGGTTTAAGTTTCGAGGCAATGCTCCTTTACACTGGAATTGAACTGGAATCGCTACAGGATTACGATCAGATTCTTTTAATAGATTCTGGAGTACGTGGAGGCATATGCCAGGTGTCTCATCGATATGCTGACGCTAACAATAAATATATGGAAACCTATGATTCCGAGTAACCATCGCAGTTTCTTACCTATGATGATGCCAATAACCAATACGGTTGGGCTAGGTGCCACTCCCTTCCTTACAGTGGATTTCAGTGGATTTCTCCAGATACTGTTGATCTAGAAACGCTAAAGGAAGACGACCCTGTGGAATACATTCTAGACGTTGATGTTGATTACCCATGTGACCTTCATGATCTACACAATGATTTACCTTTCCTACCAGAGTGTACACAACCTAAGAATTCGCCTCTGAAAAAACTAATTCCTCATCTCGGAAATTGAAGGCAATACGTTGTTCATTATATGACACTTAAACAGGCTCTAGATCACGGACTAAAATTGGTAAAAATTCATCGCGTGTTAAAGTTTAAACAAAGACTTTGGCTATAGGCATACGTTGATTTTAATAACAACCTTCGAAAACAAGCCAAAAATTATTTTGAAAAAAAAAATCTGTACAAATTATTCAATAATGCCATTTTTGGAATAACAATGGAAAATATTCGTAAAGAATTGACATACGTCTTTTGACTGACAGCAAAAAAGCTGAAAAGCTAATAGCAAAGTCAACATTTATCGACAAAACAATTTATGGTCCTAACCTAGCTGCTTTCCACATGGCTAAACGTAACATTGTATTCAATAAGCCTATATATATTGGAATGTGTGTATTCCCACCATTATGATGTCCTGCTACCCTATTATGTCATGGACAATTTTATACTCATTTATTTGGTTAACACCCAAGATGTATATCAAGACAAGTTGGATTTCCTAGAACACATGGACACATCTGATTATCCTACTAATCACATATGTTACTCTACATCAAACAAGAAAACGTTAGGGAAATTTAAAGACGAGGCTTGTGGACAAATCATTAAAGCATTTGTTGGACTTAGAGCTAAAATGTATGCTTTAGACATAAATGGTAAAGAAATCAAAAAGATTAAAGGCATTAGCAGAGGTGTTGTCAAAAATTGTATAAGCTTTCAAGATTATAAGGATTGTGTTATGAAAAAACGAGGTAAAAAGAATACCAATGAACATTATTGCTTCTAAACAACATGACATATCATCTATAAGACTAAACAAAATTGCTTTGTGTCCTGGAGATGATAAAAGAGTAATTGATTCGGATGGTATAGGTACACATGCCTATGGTCATTACTCAACCATTGACCATGATTAAAGAGTTAAGTTATGAATATCAAAATCCTCTGCCTGCATGTAGCAAATACATAAAACAAAACAATTTAGGAAATAATACAATAGCACTACAAAAATAGAAACAAGATGTTCAGTAAAGAACATATAGCCTACTTTCTCCTAAATGCATGGGTATTGTTATAACTCTTTGTCCTTTTCAAGGAGTATGATTGAATGTTGGTTGTAGTAGCTTGTTGAAATACAACGTGCTATAGGGATATTAAACATGAATATGAGGTGCCCTTTGCTAGAGCTACCTCTGTACCAAATTTCGTTCAATTCGGTTTCACCGTGTTTGAATTGATAGGAGGAATCGATTTGCACACATACTTGGCCACCATCTGCAAACTATTGGGCTGATGTTCTTGCAGTTTGGTCAGAATATGTTTCCCACATAAAGATATGGTGTTGCAAAATTTGGTAGAGACTAGATTATTAGGTTGGTCGTAATTACATTTTAGCTTTTAACATTTGGGTGGCCGCGATTACGTTTCCGTCAAGATAGCGGTGATATAAAACATGACACTGAGATGCCCTTTGCTAGTGCTATCTCTGTACCAAATTTCGTTCCATTCGGTTCCCCGTGTTTGAATTATTAGGGGGAATCGATTCTGACACAAAGATGGCCGCCATCCGCAAACTATTAGGCGAATGACCTATTAGATTGGTCAAAAGATGCTCCCTCCATAAAGGTATGTAGTTGCAAAATTTGGTAGAGATCGGATGATTAGGTTAATCGTAATTTGATTTAAGCTTTGAACAATCGTGTGGCCGCCATTACGTTTCAGTCAAGATGGCGGCGATATAAAACATGACAATGAGGTGCCCTTTGCTAGTGCTACCTCTGTACCAAATTTCGTTCCATTCGGTTCCACCGTGTTCGAATTAATAGGGGGAATCAATTTTGACATAAAGATGGCCGCCATCCGCAAACTATTAGGCGAATGACCTATTAGATTGGTCAAAGAATGCTCCCTCCATAAATGTATGTAGTTGCAAAATTTGGTAGAGATCGGATGATTAGGTTAATCGTAATTTGATTTAAGCTTTGAACATTCGTGTGGCCGCCATTACGTTTCAGTCAAGATGGCGGCGATATAAAACATGACACTGAGGTGCCCTTTGCTAGTGCTATCTCTGTACCAAATTTCGTTCCATTCGGTTCCACCATGTTCGAATTATTAGGGGGAATCAATTTTGACATAAAGATGGCCGCCATCCGCAAACTATTAGGCTAATAACCTATTAGATTGGACAAAGGATGCTTCCTCTATAAGGGTATGTTGTTGCAAAATTTGGTAGAGATCGGATGATTAGGTTAATCGTAATTTGATTTAGGCTTTGAACATTTGTGTGGCCGCCATTACGTTTCCGTCAAGATGGCGGCGATATAAAACATGACACTGAGGTGCACTTTGATAGTACTATCTCTGTACCAAATTTCGTTCCATTCGGTTGCACCGTGTTCGAATTAATAGGGGGAATCGATTTTCACACAAAGATGGCCGCCACCCGCAAACTATTACGCTGATGACCTATTAGTTTGGTCAAAGGATGCTCCCCCCCCATAAAAGTATGTTGTTGCGAAATTTGGTAGAGATCGGATGATTAGGTTAGTCGTAATTTGATTTAAGCTTTGAACATTTGTGTGGCCGCCATTACGTTTCTGTCAAGATGGCGGCGATATAAAACATGACACTGAGGTGCCTCTTGTTAGTACTACCTCTGTACCAAATTTCGTTCCATTCGGTTGCACCGTGTTCGAATTAATAGGGGGAATCGATTTTCACACAAAGATGGCCGCCATCCGCAAACTATTACGCTGATGACCTATTGGTTTGGTCAAAGGATGCTCCCCCCATGAAGGTATGTTGTTGCAGAATTTGGTAGAGATCGGATGATTAGGTTAGTCGTAATTTGATTTAAGCTTTGAACATTTGTGTGGCCGCCATTACGTTTCCGTCAAGATGGCGGCGATATAAATCATGACACTGAGGTGTCCTTTGCTAGTGCTACCTTTTTACCAAATTTCGTTCAATTCGCATTCACCGTGTTCAAATTGATAGGGGGGGACAGACATTCAGAGTACACTCACACACACACAGACACACACACACACACACAGACTCACACACACACATACACACACACAGACTCACACACACACATACACACACACAGACAGACACACTTTTTTCGCCCTGTGTTGATCTCATAAGTCTACTTTCATTTTTTGCAAAAATCGAAAGTAGCCTAAAAAACGGCATTCACACTCAAAAATAAATAAAAATAGAAAACAAATAAAACCAACTATACAATTTATAACAAAAACAATGTATTATGTGTAAATATTGTATATGTGTTTAAAAATGAATAAAAATATTGTATGGACACTGCTTGTACATTTTAATTAGTACCCACCTCTCCCCACTCCTAATGAAAAATGAACTTTGTTGGCTACATGGACTAAATCAAAAACATGTAAACAACAAAATTGGAAAATACATGTTTCCATATTGACAAAAATTGAAAATGTTAAACTGAAATTTTAAAAACTGTACTTTGGGAAATTGTGAAATTGACATATGTGTAAAAGAATTGGAAAATCCATGTTTCTATATCATTAAATTGAAAAACTTTAAACTGACATTTTAAAAACTGCAAATGGGAAACTGTGAAATTGACAAATGTGTAAACAACAAAATGCAGAATCTATATTTCCATATTGACAAAAATTCAAAATCTTTAAACTGAAATTTAAAAAAAATAATGGTAAGTGGAAATTGAGGAATTGACAAATGTGTGAACAACAAAACTCTATGTATGTGCATTTAGCCTTTGGCTTAGCTTAAGTTAGGTTAGGTGAAGTTAGGTGAGGACATGATTGATTAGGTGAACTAAGGTTATGTTAGGTGAGGTTAGGTGAACTGAGGTTAGGTATGTGACCTTGTAGTTTACTGTTTTTGGAAAATATTAAAAGTTAAAAATGTAAAATATAAATGTAAAAATCTAAAATCTAAAATGTTAAAATGAAAAATTAATTTAAAAAACTAAAATGTTAAAATGTAAAATGTTAAACTGTAAAATCTAAAATCTTTAAATGAGGTTTCTGTGGGTTAGGTTAGGTTAGGATAGGTAAAGTTAGGTAAAGTTACGTAAAGTTATGTTAGGTTAAGTTAGGTTAGGTTAGGTTAGGTGAAGTAAGGTTAGGTTATAACTATGTTTATTATTTGTGCTCTAATATTTCCTATCACCTTTTTGTTGTGACCTTTGCTCCCACTTTTGCTTCCATTTTTGCTTCCTTTATTTGCTCCCACTTTTGCTCTCACTTTATGCTGTCACTTTTCCTTACATATTTGCTCTCACTTTCAAGTTAGGTTTGGTTAGGTGAAGTTAGGTTAAGTTAGGTTATAACTATGTTTATTATTTGTGCTCTCATATTTGCTCTTACTTTTTGCTTGCACTTTTTGCTCCCACTTTTGCTCCCACTTTTTGCTCCCACTTTTGCTTTCACATTTGCTCCCACTATTTGCTCCCATTTTTGCTCCCATATTTATTCCCACTTTTTTGCCCCCATATTTGCTCCCACTTTTTGCTGCCACTTTTTGCTACCACTTTTTGCTCACATATTTGCTTACACTTTTAAGTTAGGTTAGGTTAGGTTAGGATTAGGTTAGGTTAGGATTAGATTAGGTTAGGGTTAGGTTAGGTTAGATGATGTTTGTTAAGTTTGGTTAAGTTAGGTTAGGTTAGGTTAGTTTAGCTTAGGTTAGGTTAGCATGCCATATGTGTAAGTGGTTGTGTGCAGTGACCATTTTGTGTATTAGTCCTGTGCTAAAAATAAATTAAATATTAACTAATATAATAAATAAATAATTCTACCATTACCGTCGCGCTAGTCACGAATTTTTTGGTTGACCGACTAAAGATACTCGCACTCAGCTACCCTCTAGCTATGTTAAATGCTGTGCATTGTGTTTGACCGCCACCCTTAGCGGCCATTTTGCGCATTAGCCCCATTTATACAACCTGCATGGGGGTTGGACTCATGCAGCCGCCATCTTGCGCATTTGCCCCTGCACCAGAACCGTCCTTTTTATCCTACTGGTGTGGCTAATGGGTGTATATCGTCCATGCTGTTCTAATTACTCCGTGTAAAATCTCATTTTAGGATAATTTGACTACTTCATTCTCGAAAGATAAGTTACAGGCAGGTCTCAGGGGGAGCAAGGGAAAATGGACGAGCGCCATTTACTCTGTATCCGTCTATGAAGGGTCCAGTGAAAGAAGGGCAATTGGCAAATAATGTGTAGTATTCAGGAAACGAGTTTTTAAGTCTCATTACTTATATGTACTTACTGTATATGTACGCGTCAACTTGAAACGTCATTTTCTCACGTCCCTCATTGTTCTTTGTGCCTTCATTACGTCGCTATGAGCCTACCAGATCACGCTGATATCTTGATTTTACATTTTGGGTGACATTCCTCCGTCTTCCCGTGGGCCCTTCAGATGTGGGGAATGTTTATATGCCTCTCGTTCAGTAATTTATCAGGCTCACCACTGAGGGTGGAAACCACTTACAGGTTATTAGTGCTCAGTATAAACGTTATGAAGGTGGGCTACATGTGTTCTGCTCAATTAGTTGCCTCTTACGTCACCCAAGCGAGGGCGTATTTGAGCCCCATTTCGGATTGGTGAAAATTAAGGAAATAAAGAAGACATGGTGGAGCCGGACGGACAATACAAACTTTCTACAAAGTTTCATGTAGCCAATTAAACCTTATGGTGGGGAGGGACATACACACGGACAAAATGGTGATTTATTGCCTAAGTTTACATGGGGGAAAATAGACTATTAATACTAGGAAGAAACCGTATTCACCGTGGCGCATATTTTAACCGAGTGTGTGGATCTTGCTGATTTACCAAGAAACCGTGATTTACAAAATACACTCGATCTAATATTAGCCGATGACGCAGTGCCTGCTGATCTCGTCATCCGCTTTATAAGTGAGAATGGGTTTGGGCCACCAATCTAAATTTCTTCTGCTTCTAGTTTCTTCGTCTTCCAATAGACCTTTATCCATGAATTTTCCCTTCAATAATTAATAATTCAATATCATCATCAACTTCTAAAGGCAATCCCTTGTCTCAGTAACCATTGCTCTCTGTCTTCGGCACCTCGTTTCATCTCACAGTAGGAACCATATTGAAGAGTTAGTGTGATGTCTTGCAGGAAACATTTTCTCGGTCGATCTTGGCCTTTCTTCCCTGTGATATTTCCTTCTAGAAGATGAGTTAGGAATGCGTTATGTTGCAAGATGTGGCCTGTGAATTTAGCTTTTCTTTTATGGATAGTTGGTCTCAGTTCTCCTTTCCCTTGAATTTCTTGTAGGATGCTGATGTTAGTCCTCTTTTCAATCCATTTAACGCGTAATATTCTCCGCCAGACCCACATCTCAAACGCTTCAAGTCGCGTCCAATCCTGACCTCTGATCGTCCAAGATTCACATCCAAAAGAAGCACACTCCACACAAAGGACATGACAAATTTCTTTTTAATTGCAATATCCAAATTTGCATTAATCAAATCTTATTATTGAAAACCTGCTTTGCGAGCGCTATCCGCCTTCTAATCTCTTTACTACACCTGTTGTCATGAGTGGTTAGACTTCCCAAATAAGAGAAACTGGTGACTTGTTCCACTAACTTGTCCGTAAGCTTAATTTTTGTGTGAATGCTCTCAGGATGTTTACTCACAACTAACAACTTGGTCTTCTTAGCATTAATGTTCAAACGTAACTTTCACAACGCTGATGACAATACATTTAACATGCTGGACAACATCTTCTCGGAGTCCGCTACAATTGCTATTCCATCTGCAAATCTAATACATTGAATATGATGCCCATTTATGTTTATTCCTTTAGTATTTGCCTTAAACTTCTTTATGGCATCCTCAATGAATACGTTAAAGAGGTACGGTGAGAGAGAGCAGCCCTGTCTCACACCCTATCAGATTTTTGCTGTCTGAATGCATCCTCCAATATCGACCATCGTGATCTGTCTTCCATAGAGTTTCAGTATCATCCTCCGGCCTTTCCAGTCAAACCCTGTAGTTTTAAGAATTTTGAATAATATGTCCCAACTAACGTTACCGAAAGCCTTTTCGATGTCTACAAACGCCACGTATGTGTTTCTATTCATCTCCAACCTCCTTTCCAAAATTGTTCTAAGAGCCAAGATTGCTTCTCTTGTTCCTGTTCCTATTCGAAATCCAAACCGATCTTGACCAACCTGTGAGTTCAACTTATTATTTATCCTGTTCTTTAATATTGATAGTATTATTTTAGATGTATGAGAAAGCAGGGTTATGGTTCTGTAATCAGAGCATTCTATACTATTCCCTTTCTTTGGTATCATAACCGTTCTACGCTTGATGAAGTCTTCTGAAATTTCACCATAATCGTAACATTTGCATATTATGCCATATACAAGTTGTTTCATATCCTCTCCCAGATTCTCTAGTAATTCTCCAGGTATATTATCTGGACCAATAGCTTTATTGCCATTTAATCTCTGAAGTGCTGATTCAAACTCCCTCCGCGTGATTGCAGGACCTTTATCATCTTCCTCTACTTCTTGTTCTGGTTAAATATTGAACCCGCCTACGCTCATGCTGGTGATAGTTTGTGAGAGAAGCATGGAATATTACAGCTGAGAGTTACCGAACGCATCCCAGAAGCTTGCCTCAGCTTCAGGAGATCTTTTGACTTCGCTTGGATGACTGTATTATTTTCCACAAGATTAAAGATATTTATCTTTAATGTGCATATTTGGATAAATCATATTATGTAACTCTGCATTATAAGCCACTTTAGATTGGCATAATATTTATTAAATTTAGGTAATGTGCAAGGTATATCCTCACAGAAACGCGAAGCACATGTAAATAATCGCTAAATGACTACGGCAGTTGTCGAAGCCGGAACCTGCCGTTCTAGGTAAGATCACAACCCTGTAGTGCGTTTGACGCAGCAAGACGTATATTTTGACCGGTCGTGAAGACCGAGGGTGCATCAGTCTTTGTTAATGATCAACGTGTCCGTGATCCACGAAGAATTACGACATCCAGTATATTTTTGGCACTTAAGTGCTTGTGCCATCGTCTTATAACAGTATTAATTACGGGAGTGAAATATTTCTCCGAAAACAGTGAATTTATAATTTTTGTGCCCGAAGCACATGGTGAACGACACGCCACATGCTGAAAAGCGTGTACGACGAAATTATTCGAAGTGCTCGAAATATCAATAATATTTAGTGCTATTCATTAACAAATTACTCATTCCACAAGAAATAATTGCCCCGTGCAAAGGCAGATATTTTTACACGACAGATTGCACCGATATCATAGTGATTGCAATATCGAGTGAGTGTAATATCTGTGTTGAAAGAATAGATTCTGTGAAAAGCAAGCACATGGTAAATTTTGCTTATAGCTTGCACAAGTGCAAAGTCAGTTTTGAGAAGTGAAACCGCTCATAGAATCAGTGAATTCCCACCCAATTTCACCATTCTCTACAAGAAGTTCAAAATGCTTAAACTTGTCCACGTGCTGTCTATTGTCTGTTCAACTATGATGACCATGAGGGCTTAAGCCACTGTATGAAGGAGCCATTGACCACCTAACAACACCTCAGGATGGAAGTCGATACGAGAATTATTATTACAATGGCCAGGGAGTTGCAATCCTTGCCAAACTCCCGGATCAAAGGAAGGACCCGTCAAACAATGCCTCACAAGGCAGAGGTGAACAACTGTCGCCGTGAATCACGATAAATTTCTTCTTATATGGTTATGGATCAGGGCGGGATTAGTTTTAGCAACCGTATTCTTAACAGTCATTTTAGGTAGGACTTCCTTTCTATCTTGTAGCCACCACTGATGGTGGATTTCACTTACATGAGCTTCCACACGCGTTGTGCTGGTTCGGTTCCAGAGTTAGCCACCCTCACGGGCTCAGCCTGGGTGCGGAATTGTAATTTTGTGTATTCCACATGATGGAAATTGATTTTTGACTTGGAGCTATTATCTTCAATAATCAGCTGTCGCTGAAAATATAGTCATCTTTTGAAAGCTCCCATAATGTAAAATCTTTGTACGCCACTGTTGCGGGTGTATCGATTTGGATGCAGAGGAGATAAATCATCCACATTATTATTGTAAATAATGTTTCTATGGTCTTAGAACCAGAACTGTAAAATTCAAGCAGAATCAGAATAGTGTAATTGAGTGCTGTAGTCTTCAACTCACTCTAAACCCCGGATTACACTATTAAACGTATCAGTTGCAATTAACCCTAGAACTGCTGCAGGTTTATCCGTCAAATGCTGCAGTACATTCCCATAAAATACACACTATGGGAATTTAGTATCTGTAAGCAAACTGAGTTCGTGAATATAACTTATCATACATCAATAGAAAGCTGAAAGACTGTTCTATATTATTCTTATAGAGGTGAATCGTTCAGGCTCATCAGTTTGAATTAATCATAAAAAAGTCCTCTCGGCACGCCGGAAGGCGGAGGTAGATTTCACCGGACAAACTTGGGGATAGGCGAAAATAGGCAGAATATGCAGATTTTCGTAGAAGGATCAGACCTCATTTAATGCGAGAAGGTATTTTATAATTGGAGCTAAATTAACTTTGTTTTTCGTCATTTTATGCTTATTTTAAACATGTTATTGTCTTATGGGAACGGTAACCTTCTTGTCATTTGGGGTCCATTTTTATACTTGTGGTCACACTGTCCTTATGCTAGATTTCGACACTGATGTGCAACTATGTAACGGTCTGTTACTTCTTCACGCAAAATTATATCTACTGCAGAGATTTTGGTTGGTTCCTCAGTTTAGGGGCTGCGACAACGCGGTCATGTAACCCCGTGTACTTTGGGATGGCTGTATTAGTCTGTAATTCAGGTAAGGACTGCAGACGGTCAATTTCAAGCAGTAGTTACTAATGTTGCTACCAGGTACTACCGTCAACGACACCTAGCTGTGAACTTGGCTACTAGATGCCACCGCAACCAGCAACTCGCAACGAACGTTGGAACTTCCCCTCCAAAGGAAAGCATACTGAGGGATTTTTGGCGCTCTTAGAAAATCCGACGACTTCGGCCGGCTTTGAACTCGCGACCTTGGGCATAAACATTCAGCATGCTACCAGTTACGTCACCGAAGCCGCTTCACACTTAGATGGAAATCTGAATCTGATCTCGTGCAAGTGCGTTATCTTGGGAACGTCTGATGGCTCATCCCTCATCAATTTAGTAGTGTTGCCATGGCAACCACTGATAGGTCTTGGCATTTTCTTATAATTCCGAAATTATTTTTCTCATCCCTTGGCATAATGGTGGGTTATATCAAAAATTCTTTCAGACAAAAGTTTTAGGTAATTATTATGGGAATATTGTCCATTTTGTACGGTTTTGATATTGTGCCTATTAAGAGAGATATGATTAATGTTTCCCGAAAAACCCACTTTTCCCACCCCTTTGGTCAATGGTTGGTGCTATAAAAAAAACTCTTCAAACATACATTTTTGGGCTTTATCCGACACATAGTATGAATGTTGAACGGATTCGATATTTCACATATTAAGAGAGTTATAGCAATATTTCACTTTTTCGAAAAAAAAAGCCCCCCATTTTCACCCCCCAACGACCGATTTAGCCCAGTAACGAACTCGACCGAGATTTTATAGGTATACGTATTCGGTAAAAAATTCAAAGTGATTGGTACAAAATTACGGCAGTTATCGTGTCCACAATAAACTGATATACATATACATACATAAATTATATATAACTTTTGAACTGACGGTGGTTTTGGGGCCTGGGGATGTGAAACGCGAAGATATGTCGAAATTTTCCGGAAGTCGAAACATGGTACCCATTGCAATAGTTAGCTTTCTAACGAAATCTACCTCTGGTTGGTTCCTCAGTTTAGGGGCTGCGACAACGCGGTCATCTAACCCCGTGTACTTTGGGTGAGTGTAGAATCTGTCTGATACACGGTGTGAATTGTAATGGCTGTATTAGTCTTAATTCATGTAAGTACTGCAGACGGTCAATTTCAAGCAGTAGTTCCTAATGTTGCTACCAGGTACAACCGTCAACGACACCTAGCTGTGAACTTGGCTACTAGATGCCACCCCAACCATCAACTCGCAACGAACGTTGGAACTTCCCCTCCAAAGGAAAGCATACTGAGGGATTCTAGTGCTCTTAGAAAATCCGACGACTTCGGCCGGCTTTGAAACCGCGACATTGGGCATAGACATTCAGCATGCTACCAGTTACGTCACCGAAGCCGCTTCCCACTTTATCAGGCGGCTTTGGTGGCGTAGTCGGTAACATGCTGAGCTTCTATGCCCAAGATACCGGGTTCAAACCCGGCCGAAGCCGTCGGATTTTTTAAGAGCGTTAAATATCCCTCAGTATGCCTTCCTTCGGAGGGGAAGTAAAGCCGGCGGTCCCATGTCATAGATTTATGGCATGTTAAAGATCCTTCCACTAATTGCACCTGTGTGAAGCTAAATTGGATAGGTTAAGAATGTATACAACGCTCTTAGGTTTCTATGTTCGTTGCCAAGAGCCGACTGCGGCGGCGTCTAGTAGCTCAGTTCTGAACTTGGCCTCGTAGTCGTTGACAGTGGCGCTTGGCGGCAAAAGTAGGAACTATCTGAAAAATTGTTAGTTGCAGTACTTAAATTAACAAACAGATAACACACACTAATACAGTCATCACAATTAACACCGGTTATCAGACAGATTCTACACACACCCAAAGTACACGGGGCTACATGACCGCGTTGTCGCAGCCCCTAAACTTAAGAACCAACCAACCACTTAATCAGATGGAAATACTGAATCTGATCTCGTGCAAGTGCGTTGTCATGGCAACGTCTGATGGTCCATGCCTCATCAATTTAGTAGTGTTGCCATGGCAACCACTGATAGCTCTTGGCATTTTCTTATAATTCCGAAATCATTTTTCTCGTCCCTTGGCGTAATGGTGGGTCATATCAAAAATTCTTTCAGACAAAAGTTTTAGGTAATTATTAGGGGAATATTGTCCATTTTGTACGGTTTTGATATTGTGCCTATTAAGAGAGATATGATTAATGTTTTCCGAAAAACCCACTTTTTTCCACCCCTTTGGTCAATGGTTGGTGCTATCAAAAATCTTATTTGACATAAATTTTTGGCACTTATCCGACACATATTATGAACTTTGAATGGATTCGATATTGCACGAATTAAGAGAGTTATAGCGAAATTTCACTTTTTCGAAAAAAGCCCCCCATTTTCACCCCCTTCGACCGATTTAGCCCAGTAACGAACTCGACCGAGATTTTATAGGTATACATCTTCGGTAAAAAATTCGAAGTAATTGGTGCAAAATTACGGCAGTTATCGTGTCCACAAAAAACTGATATACATATATATATACATATATATATATATACATAAATTATATATAAACTTTTGAACTGACGGTGGTTTTGGGGTCTGGGGGATGTGAAACGCGAAGATATGTCGAAATTTTCCGGAAGTCGAAACATGGGACCCATTGCAATAGTTAGCTTTCTAATGAAATCTACCTAAAAGTGTTTTATAAAATATATATATATATAAATTTATTTATTTATTTATTTATTTAATAATTATTAGATACAACCATGAAAAGGTCATTTTACACTAATATTTTAACAATTTCAAATAATATTAACAAAAACAACAACAACAATAACAGGTAACAATTGGCAGTGATGGCAGAAAGGATAAATCTCGGGAAGGACGCAGGGAGTGATTGGGGTAGTGAGTGATTAGGAGGGTGAGGGGTTAGGAAAAGAGGGTGAAAGGGAACTTCTAATGTTATGTTTGAATGCTCGATAGGGAGAGAATATGTCAATGTTTGGAAGGGAGTTGCTAAGGGTAGGTAGACGGTGGAAAATAGAGCGCTTGTGTACTTCAAGACGTGGGCGAGGTACGTGGTGTAAATGGTTCTGGCGTGTTGAACGGGAAGGAACATGAAGTGGGAAGTAGCTTAAGTGCATGTTACATTTTGGGTAACCATTCATAATTTTATGTAAGAAACACAGGTCAGTAAATTGTAGACGGCTTCTCAGGTCGAGTACATTGAGCTGGTTTAGAATATCGGATTTGGCGAAGTGCCTTAGTGAAGGATTGCGAGCTTTGACTACTGATATGAAGAAATTAAAGACACTGTTCAATTTAGAAATATTGGTTATAGCCGAAGTAGACCAGATTGGAAAAGAGAAATCTAGGATAGGGAGAACATATGTGGTGAAGTATAATTTAAGTGCAGTGAGGTCTTTAATTTCAGTGAATCAGTATAGAATGCCGAGACTGCGCATTGTGCGAGATTTGATATGGTCAATGTGGGGAGAGAATGTCAGTTTATCATCGTGAATAATACCTAAATCTCTCACCTGAGAAACCGTATCCAATTTATTTCCACATATTTTATAGTTCGCCTGATTTCCAGATTTCAGTAGTGAGAAAGACACATTGAAGCACTTTTTCGGATTTGGGGATAACTTCCATTTGTTGAACCAATCAGTACATGTATTCACTTCTTCCTGGAGATCAGCGTGGTCGTCAGAACTGGAAATTTTTCTGAATATCTTGAGGTCATCAGCGTATAGAAGAAGGGAACACGGAGAATTTAGCACACAATTGACATTTCTGCTCTAGAAAACTATATTGCCAAGCTAAATGTTTGTCAGACACATCATAAATGAAAAGTTCACAGTTTTTTGTTACTATTTCAAGAACCAGTTATAAATAATTCCTGTTATTTACTAAAAAAAGAAAATTATTTGTCCAATATGACATTTCTCCATTATGCACGTATATGAGAAATTCACCTTCTGCCTCTTCTGTAAGCTAACTGCGTTCATGAATAGGCCTATAACTTATCATACATCAGTAGAAATCTGAAAGACTGTTCTATATTATTTTTATAGAGATGAATCATTCAGACTCATTAGTTTGAATTAATCATAAAATGTATTTTATAAAAAAAAAAAGACTTTTCTGCTCTAAAAGAACATATTGCCAAGTTAAATGTTTGTCAGACACATCATAAATGAAAAGTTCACAGTTTTTTGTTACTGTTTCAAGAACCAGTTTTAAATAATTCCTGTTATTTACTAAAGAAGATTTTTTTTTTACTATATGACATTTCTCCATTATGCACATAGCCTATATGAGAAATTCACCTTCTGCCTTTTCTGTAAGCAAACTGTGTTCATGAATAGGCCTATAACTTATCATACATCAACAGAAAGCAGAAAGACTGTTCTATATTATTTTTATAGAGCTGAATCATTCAGACTCATCAGTTTGAATAAATCATAAAAAGTATTTCATTAAAAAAAAAACTTTTCTGCTCTAGTAAACCATATTGCCAAGTTAAATGTTTGTCCGACACATCATAAATGTAAAGTTCACAGTTTTTTGTTACTATTTCAGGAACCAGTTTTAAATAATTCTTGTTATTTACTAAAAAAAGAAAGTTATTTTTACAATATGACATTTCTCCATTATGCACATACCGGTAGGCCTATATGAGAAATTCACATTCTGCCTTTTCTGAAAGCAAACCGTGTTCATGAATAGGCCTACAACTTATCATACATCATTAGAAAGCTGAAAGACTGTTCTATATTATTATTATAGTGGTGAATCATTCAGGCTCATCAGTTTGAATTAATCATAAAAAGTATTTCATAAAAATAAAAAAATAAAAAATTGATTTTCTGCTCTAGAAAACCATATTGCCAAGTAAAATTTTTGTCAGACACATCATAAATGAAAAGTTCACAGTTTTTTGGTACTAATTCAAGAACCAGTTTTAAATAATTCCTGTTATTTTCTAGAAAAGAAAGTTATTTTTACAGTATGACATTTCTTCATTATGCATATATATGAGAAATTCACCTTCTGCCTTTTCTGTAAAAAAACTGTGTTCATGAATAGGCCTATAACTTACCATACATCAATAGAAAGCAGAAAGACTGTTCTATGTTATTTTTATAGAGGTGAATCATTCAGAATCATCAGTTTGAATTAATCATAAAAAATATTTCATAAAAATAAAAATAAAAATTGAATTTTCTGCTCTAGAAAACCATATTGCCAAGTTAAATGTTTGTCAGACACATCATAAATGACAAGTTCACAGTTTTTTGTTACTATTTCAGGAACCAGTTTTAAATAATTTCTGTTATTTACTAAAAAAAAGCGCTCAATTTCTGAATCATCTACATAGGCTTGTTGGCTGCCATTTTGCTCAATGCAACTTCAATGTCAACATGAAAGTACTTCCACTTCTGCAGCCAAATAATAGCCTGCTTATTGACATTTGTTTGCCAAAGAGTAACACAACGCAAGATAAAAGCATCGGAAACCAGCATGACTTGAAATTAGTGCCATCTGATGGCTAACAGTAGTACTATATTTGAATACCGAGACCGTCTTTCAGAGAGACGGTCGCACTTGATTAAACACCACACCGTCTTCCTGGAAGACGGTCCGCAGTTCTAGGGTTAACACCCTAGGTGTAGGTGTTTGTTAAACATTTATAAACTTTTACGTGCCAAGTGCACGATATTCTTTTATAAGTAACATTCCGCAGTGATGTGGAATATGTTCGCAAAGACATTATGGAGTAGGCATCTCTTCACTTCGCTACTCTTTGGCTTCTTTGAAGGAGAGCACATGTTTGTAAATATTTTTTAAAGGCTAACCAGAACGCATCAAATGTACGAAGAATAATGTTATACTATTATCAAGTGTAATGGGTTAGAACTGTGGACATTATCTATTGAAATGTACGGATTTTACTGAATGTTATGATGGACGTTGCTAATGCATTGAATTCACGTGCAGTGACAGACACTCACTCGAGCTAGACAGGTGTCCGCGCTCAAGGTTAAATCACTGTTATATTTCCCACCAGCCTCGTGGAGTTTCCCAGTGATTCAGCGACCAATTGACACAGCTTTATTTGCATTTTATAAAAGGAAATTTTATCGAGACATTCTTGGCGCTCGATTGGAATGTAGGTTACGTAACAGCAGTTCTCAATACAGGTTGACCAGAGAGTCATGACACCTGTTATATTCTTATCTTCCCAAGTTATTGTAAGCGAATGATCTATGTTTCTTCTATTGCAATGAATATAACCAGAGTAATTCTTATGAATGGACCAGACTTTAGGATAATTCAGGCTATTGTTCTCACTTTATGTGATAGATTTTTGCCGTGTGTTGACACGATGATAATGGGTTGGTTACCTAGTTTTTGGTGCATGCAAGAAGATTCAAATTGGGCTTGACTGCTGAGGTTAACTCTCACGTGATCAGACTGAGTGACACGTTGAGATACTTCTCGAATGGTTCGACGGAGCTTTGAATGTCCGTCTGGTAGTTGTGCTATTTGTGGACCTGATTTATATTTTATTATATTGGAGCCGCTTAGAGCTCAAGACGGTAGTGGCTTGCCCATCTACACGTCTTGTAATTTACGACTATGCCTTATAAGATTGTGATATTGTAGCAGACAGAGGTCGCGTGTACTTTGTGGTTTTCACCAGTGCATGGTGTAACATCAGGTAGTGCCTTGTTTTAAGGTGACGTGCATTTTGTTGTGTTTTATTTTTGGTCTGAAAGCCTTGCATAGTTGGTCATTCCCCATAATTAAGTTAATCATAAACTACGATGGTAATAATAGACATTTACAAATCATGAAAACTCATTCTACTAAACCGACGCTGGTTAAAAATTTGGTTAAATAATAACAGCTGCTTAACGTTGATTCTACTTACCTACCGGCAGACCAATGCAATGCGCTTGTGAGGAGACATTTCTGGTGGAATGATTTAGAGAAATACAACACTTAAGACTTGACAGGAGCGCAGAGGCTGACCAGAGGTTATTAACTGGAGGGTCGAGTAACCTCGCTGGTGAAACGCTGTTATCACAGTGTTTTTAATCATTTCCATTCACACGCTAGATGACGAATGGGAACAAACAGTTCTTCATTTTGCCGTAGGCAGGCAAATAAGAATATCTGTCTATGTGTTCACTTATTTATTGTGTGTATAATCCCAATGTAAACCCTGCTGTTTTCTTCTATAGTAATTGTTGTACAGTTATGATTGTAATCTTTATAATGTATTCGAATGACTGTTATAATTAGTGTATTTGTTTTCAACACGTACGCTTAGCGCCGATGTTCATGTAATTCAGGATTTAGCTTATTCAGGTAATAATAACTGAAAATATGGGGGTGGTACTGTACCCGATCTCAGGATAGTAGGCTGTCAGATATCCGCCCCCTCAATCGGATTGCCAATAATCAATCGCACCAGCACAGCTACATCAATGAAAATGGCACTGACAGATACTATCGAGATTAGAGCACAATAGTTAACAAGAAATTATTGTGGAACACACCAAAATATACGGGGGTTCATACTTACCTTTACTTACCTCTTAAATTTATCTCGGGGACTGGGTTGTCAACTGGATCACTTAAAGTATGCCCTCACAATAACCTCCACCATGATATTTAAAATGAACCATAACGAAGACGAGAAACCTTAAACTGCACAATAATTTATTTCACATAAAGAAAGATTTTAACAAAAATAAAACAACAAAATCCACGTGGCAATCAGAAGCCATCGTCCATATAATCATGTCCTCCTGTAGGACTTGTATACTCTACATACAATGTTTCAGCTTTCTCAAGCTCATAGCAACGTAAAAATAATAATGCAGTTGGAATGGAAACGGGATTTGGGACGAGACACATATATCAATTGTTTTGCGTGTTTATATACTTCACATTTTATTTATAGCCACAAGGCTATTATGGATACGTCCTTGGCCTCTGTCATACAGTTGTCCGGGCCAGCTGCAATGCACCTGCATCGTCAAAGCGGACTCACCCCGTTCGTTCAACCCTAGCATAAGCGAGTTACCTCAGAGCTTGGCTCTCCTTTTCAAAACACGTAAATGTTCACATCTCAACTGAAATATTATCACGCAAATGTTTTAAATGCTCCATTCAAACACCAGTGGATTACTCCAACAATCCCAAATCATGTTTAATTGTTCAAACCACTTGTTTAATTACCGTTGTTTAGAGTATAAAAACAAAACTCTTAATGTTAATAACAAAAGTTCATTAATTATTTATAACAATAATAAATTGTTTATAACAATGTCAAACGACAATTGGAAAACTTATACACGCCTCTATTAATCCTTTTCATTTCAAATTATTTAACAAAGATATTTACAAAATTATTTTACAATATTATATTGTTTATATTATTTATACAAGAAATACATTAAACCACACATTTATCCGGTTGATAATTACTCAAATCGTGGTGATATAATCGACCAATGAAGGTTAGTTATATTTAACTGTCAAATTCAGGTTTAATAAGGTTTAATAATAATTATTAATATTTGTGACGGTAACCTCCATTCAAAATCTTTATCTCAAATTATTTAACACTCTTGTTAATTTTAACAGTATCTTCATATGAATAACTTTCAAAGAACCAGAACAATACATTCAGCGGGAAAATACTTCGCTCAAGACGCACAAAATTGCACAAAAATTGGCCCAAAATTCATCATATATCTTCATATATATGGCATAAAAATCTTCCAAACTACATACAAAAATCCTCCACTTATAAATTCATCAACTTCATTAATTACTGTGGGAACCTCCTTCATTATTCACGGGCATTATTCATCAGCGACTTTTACATGTCCACTGAACTAACGATTATACATCCATTGTTCCTCTTTAAAAATTCTTATATTCATCAATTGTATTAATGACTGTTATTATTTAACCTTCGTGGGTTTCATTCATGAATCGATATGAAGTAAAAATTTGCCAATCACAAATAAATTTAATAGCAAATACGATTAGACACTCCTCCCTGGTCTATCAAAATTGAGATTAATATCTTCAAAGTAACGCAGTATAAAAAAATACTATCTTCAATCAAAGTTCATCTAAACTGTATGAATAGTCGAATAGAATACAATTAGACTGTGGAATGCAAACATTATTGTTCCAATCTATAATTGAGAAAAACTCCTATCAAATGTTCATTACTATAGTGTATTCAATAAACCGTAATCAAAGTTCATATTTCATAAAATTGTCTATAATGCAATGATAAATGTCTATGTTGCAATCATGTTCATAAGACGACTAGTATTTCAAAGATCGTCGATATCGTAATAGATTTTAACGCTCTAAAATCATTTAATTATTCTTCTTTCTTGAGGATGTCAGAAAATTGGTCAAAGTAATTTACTGAATAGAATTACTTTAATAAAATGACACGCTGTCTGAATTCAAATCTGCCATAGAAAATCGTTAACTTTACAGTCAAATCGTGACTACAAAAATATGCAAATTACTGAAAGAATCTAAATCATCAGTCTCAACTGATCCAAAATTAATTTAACTATGCCAATGACATAACAATGTCTCAACAAATCGAAGAAAAAGGCATAAATCATCGAAGTGTACTGAGTACAGAAATGTTAATCAAGAAAATGGGGCACAAAAAAAATATGGGACAGAAAATATGGAAAGAATGGTTGCTCAGATATCGCTACAAGACTCAAATAATACAAGAAACATTCACGACTACCTTATCTGTTGATTGAAGTTCTAGAGGAAAGTTTTCAAAGAAAACTGCTGTTGGTTCCATTTCACCAGCGTGAAGATGTGCTCCGACCTCGAACCTGGAATCAGCGCCCTCGGAGAATCGAACTGCTTCCTTCTCCGAAAATTGCACTGCTCCGTGGATACGAAAACATCCTTCTGGCAAAACTCTTCTTTGTGAGCCGGGTCCACCCTAGCCTCTCTTGAAAGTTCCCTGAAGTTCCGGTCGTAAATCGCCATGAAGTTTATTGTAGTTATTTCCGCAGAAATATTCATAATCGTGGAGTATGAAAATATTTCCACTGTCATCTGGTATAATTCAGCGATGGATTCACGATGCATGAGTGTAGTTGGATGTTCACTACATGCTCGCTTTTGTAGAAAGACGATTAACGAAGTTCCATGCTGTTATTTCACTCCAACGATATATGTCCCAATTGCATTAAAGCCTTAGCCTTCCATCTCAACTTCTGTTATAATCATTGAAAGCACTGCAAGATTATAATGTTCCATAGTAGACTGTATCGTTGTATTACCAAACGTATTCTCCAATATCACTGTTGCAATCCACGTGTCAGCCGTAGTGTATAATGTGGAATTTTAAAAGTGTTTCTCATGTGGCGAGAAAATCACTTTTGTTGGCAGCCTTAAAGTGCCAATATCTTTCGAAGTATAACTGTGAAATTGTTCAAATCTTCTACACACCTCAATGTTGTACTGCCCAATTGAATTATAATAAAGGCTGAAGTTAACTCTTGATATCTTATCTGGTAGAAACGTTAATGTGAGCGTTTCAACTTCACCTAGTTTCGAGCAGCGTAAAATGGAACTGCTCCGTGTTCGTTCGATGCGCCGGGCTTTAACCACACGCTAAAGACAACTTGCTTCACTTATTCACTCGAAAATGACTCTATGACATCTGAAATATATATGCGGTATCAGCGGTATGATCCGTATGAGTTCTGAGTATGAGTTCTGAGATTATGAGTTCTGAGAGCTCCTCTCTTCTGTGCACGACCTTTTATCAACTTCTTAAGGGGCGTATCCATCCCTTCCATAGCCTGTTGCTGCGTCATTGCTAGAAGTTTTAACTTTGGCTATACTTGACGGATTTTCAAATTTCAAAAACTCAAAATTAATTTCTTCAAAATTCCAAATCAATGCCATAACTGAAAATAGATTTCCACAATTCTGCATGCCAAAAGTAATTAAATATCGTAGTTTCAGCAATCTCCGTCTTCCTTCCAAACTATCGTTCATTGGTTCGAGTCTCTCCTCCAATAGCGTAACTTCTTCCTTAGCACAATACCTTGTTTCCTGCGACTGCGTCGTAAATCTCAGATTTTTCTCGAACAAAATCATGACGTCACCAAGAATCTCAGCTCAATCAGCCTACTTGCATGAAATCTGCGTCATCCGTGCCTACGTCATGAATATACACGTCACAACTATGACATCCATAACTTTACTCATTTATGCCAATACAGCCATCGTGGTCTCAATATAATTCAATTTACGGGGGCAGTACCAGTATGATTTAGGTTTGTTACCAAGTTGAACTATTTTTCTGGCATGATGTTTCTTCACAGAACATCATTACCCATTCTAGTTTGTAAATTAGGGCAGTTTTAGTACCACTTTCCCAAGCTTTGCTTTGCTCTTTATAATGTAATTATTACCGATCGAAAGGGGTAATCTTCATTAGTTTAGGGATTGTTTGTTCTTGTTTTTTATTTAGATAGCGGATTAGCCGATTTTAAACCCTCCGATTGTAGGATAGGGGTTGGTTTTATACAATAAATATCTCAACGAAATTTACTTCAGTCGGGACTCTCTCTTTTAGTAGTTTGTATCTTTTTGGGGGTGAATTTCCAGGGGAGCCTTATGACTCACAATCATGATGGGAACCTGATCCGGCGGGACAGGAGTCTCATGCCGGCGAGCCCTATTGGAGTGCATTCCAATCCTCTTTTGGTATGTGGTCGGAGGAAGAAATCATCTGGGAGGCCATACGTGGTTGGTGGTGACCAGATAACCACCTCCAACGGGCACAATATACTGTAGTTCATTCAGCACATTACCTCCATCATACAGTTCTTCAATGTTTTCCTTCCACCGTGCACTGATTTCATCATTATTTATTAACATTTTCCCATTTTTATCTCTCACTAGAGAGCTTTTTGTTTTAGATTTTTGGTTTAAAAGTTTAATGTTCCGATATGCTCTATCTGTTCTTCCTTTCATAATATCATTCACGATATTCTCCGAAACCTCATTCATCTACGCTTCCTTCGCTCTCCTACACAGAGTTGTAATTTGATTTTTGACCTGTCTATATTGTTCCTGGCTTTCTGGTGTGTTCCTTTTCCTGAAATAGTTCCTTTTTACTATCAAATCCAAAATTTCCTCTGTAATCCATGCTTTCCTTGGCTCCAGTCTTTTTGTTCCCAGTGTTTCATGAGCTACTCTTAGCAAGCCTTCCTTTATAGTATTCCACGTAGAATTCTAATATCGGTTGGCTAACTCATTTATTTTGTGTACATAAACATCCTTGTTTTTATGATCTCGTAATTTGGTTAAGTCAATAGGTTTTGGTTTCCAATGATCAATTCTTTTCAAGTGGATAATGCATTTGGCTATGACTAGACAATGGTCACTGCCAATCTCTGCCCCGGGATAGCTATGACTTGGCTTAACTTGATTGCGATATCTTCTCTTGACGAGGATATAGTCATTTTAATAACGGGCAGTGTCACCAGGGGCTTTCCAGGTGTATCTTCAGCGCAATGGAACATCAAATAGGGTGTTTGTGACAATCAAATGATACTGATCACAGAAGTCAAATAACCTCTCCCCTCGCTTGTTCCTGACACCTAATCCAAACTTCCCGATTCCTTCATGGTTTGGATGCATCCCAACAATAGCATTGAAATCTCCCATGATTATTACATTATCTGTTTTCTTTGTCAGATTCCATATTTCGTCAATGGTGTCATACATTTCTTCTATTTCTTCATCCGAGCTGTTTGATGTTGGGAAATACACTTGAACAATTACCAGATTCCTGGGTTTTGTCTTGATTGTTATTACTAGAATCCTCTCATCACATTTCTTGCCTAGTTATTTCTAATGAGCAGTCCTACTCAATTACTTCCTCCACTTGCACCATCACTATAGATCATTATGAAGTCATCACTGTAGAAATCACCATTCCCTGGCCACCTTATCTCGCACAGCCCCAAGATGTCCAGTCCTCTTTCCTTCATAATCATTTTAGCTTCTTCTAGTTTTCCTGCTTCTAACAGCGTTCTCACGTTCCACGCTCCAAGTTTCATTGATTCTTATCCTCGATGATTTCGCTTAATGACGACCTGGGAAGCCTCGACTCTTCCCCTGCCGGATCTTGGGTTTCTTGCCTCATAATCAGTAAACGATACATCTTGCTGTGAACACATCATGGTTGTTTAACTTGGGAATACGTTGTGCAGTGGTTTCCCGTTGCCTTCTGCACTTTATTTGGACCGCCCCTAACATGGGGAACAGATGCCCTCTGTAGCCGCCCCTAACATGGAGAACAGACGCTACATTGATTCATTTTCTTGGTTAACTCCTCTAGGTTCTTCCGCTCTCTCTGCCGTTGGGAAAAAAATCCTCTTCCGCCTTTAAGATCGTTGACCAAATTGACTGATATATGGCAACCATATACCTTTTGCTCTTACTCTCCCGTGCACTGGGATGCCTCTTCCGCCATCTATACTGTACTATAGACCATCTATTCCACTGTATATGCCGTTGAGGTCTTCACCGTGACCCTGTCAAGGGACCCTTACATGGTACTACCAGCCATGTCAGTTGGACTAAGGTTTTTTACAGAGGTGTTACTCCTCTATCACTCTCCCTTTGTCCTGACTTGTGACAGGCAGAGCCTGACTTCCAAACCTTTGGGCCCAGGCATTATCTCAAAGATCTTGTTGTTTTAAATTGTGATTGTTTGTTTTTCGTAAATTTTGTTTATTATTAAAAGTGTCAGTCGCCTCCGTAGCGTAGCGGTCAGCATGGTTAGCTGCCGCCCCGGAGGTCCTGGGTTCGATTCCCGGCTCTGCCACGAAATTTGAAAAGTGGCATGAGGACTGGGACGGGGTCTACTCAGCCTCGGGTGGCACAAATGAGTAGAAGGGGTTCGATTCGCACCTCAGCCATCCTCGAAGTGGGTTTCCGTGGTTTACCACTTCGTCTTCGGGCAAATGCCGGGATGGTTCCTACTGTAAGGCCACGGCCGCCTCCTTCCCACTTCCTTGCCTACCCGTCCCATTCTTCCCATCCCTTCATCAGGCCCCCTGTTCGCTTTGCAGGCGAGGCCGCCTGGGCGTAGTGCTGGTCACACACCCCAGTTGTATCCCTGACTCAGAGTCTCAAGCTCCAGGACACTGACCTCAGTGGCGGTGGAGGTGGGATCCCTCGCTTAGTCCGTGGGCAAAGCCTATCCTGGAGGGTAAAACGATAGCGAAAAATTAAAAGTGTCAGTTTTATTTTGTTTTATTTTCTGGTTTTAATAATTTTAGGCATTTAAAAAAGAACATATTTAGGCATTCACCACTCAAGTTAGCTTGCCACGGTGGGTGAGTGGTTATAGTGTCGGACTACCAACCCCAAGATTGCAGGTTCGCCCCTGGCCATGGTAAGTGATTTTTGAAGGCGACAAAAATCACGATACTCATGTCATACGTTGTTGGCATGTTAAAGAACCCATTTGAATTCAGTAGGCCGTGTTCAATGGAAAAATTAATCTCGGGATTTTCCGCCAACACAAAGTTCCTCCATTCTCTACTTGAAAGCGCTGTAGTCTCAAGGAGTTTAGATATCTAACCTCCTTGACTTCCATGGCGTTCAAAGGAACGACGAAATTCGACATGCAAGCTACCCTCTGGGTGTCAATTAAAAAAGCTTGCACCAGGCACCCGAGGCCATACGATATTATTATTATTATTATTATTATTATTATTACCACTAAAGTTTAAATTCATCTAAAATATTTGTTCTTTGTTAAGAGGGGCAAACGACCTCGCTGATCCGCCCCTTAAACCACCAATAACTAACTGTAATGGGAACTGCCTTCCTCTGCTTGTTGTAGCTCCGTTGAACATTGAGAGCGGCTGCTCCTGTTTTACAAGCCTCAAATAATGATTAATACCCGTGACTTTGTTGACCTTTCTGTGAATAACAGTCTTCGTAATTCACTTCTGCCACGTTGTTATTTGAGTAAGCGAAGCGCATAGCATGTTGACCTGCCAGCGTCAGCACATCCAAGCAGCACCTGTGTCTGGAAGAGTCAAGAGAAGAACTTAGTACAGCCGGACTTCACATACCAGAACATGCTCACAGCATTATCAGACACAGTCATTATGGACACACTGCTTCAACCTAAAGATGTATTTTCTGCACTCAAGCCTATATATTATATATCCAAAGCTGTTGGTCTTGCTACTTATAGCTTCAAGTTTAAACATGAACGTGCCGTTCGCAAGTTCTCAGCTCTTTCCTTTTATTATAGCATCTTCATATTTGTGTTATCTGCAGGGAGTGTTGCAGCGAATCTTGCCATTCAGGGATCACGCCCTTGTCTGTGGTCCTCCTTCTTTGGACTAACAGTACATTCCAGTATTGCATTAGTTCATTCCTTGCTGCTTGTCGTACACTTATTGTCTCTAATAAACCAAAAACTAACTGCTGAAATACTCTGTGAAATTTATGATATAACCCCATTTCTCAGCAACGCTCCTTATATCTATAAAAGCCTGTTTCTCAGGCTTATCTTCCATGTAATCGTACCTTTGTTTTCGATCTGCATATCAAACATCACTTCTTCTATGGTACTGTGCTGGTACTTCCCTGTGTTCTGTATATATGGCTTTCCTGGCTCCCTTATTTCAATGTTAGTACTGTATGTCACTTCGGTACAATTCACAACTTTTATTTTCCTCCTTAAGATGTTGTTCGCTGATATGAACCATCAGATAGACATTCTGAAAGTTGCTACCCCTGGATGTGGATCTAAAGTGAAAGTGCGCCAATTGCTTCGTCTTCATGACCGACTTTGTGATATTTGCAAGTTGATCAATGAGTCCTACTCTGTAAGAATAATACTTGTTTTCCTGATATCTTATGTATATATCA
This sequence comes from Meconema thalassinum, assembly GCA_946902985.2. Classification (NCBI taxonomy): domain Eukaryota; kingdom Metazoa; phylum Arthropoda; class Insecta; order Orthoptera; family Tettigoniidae; genus Meconema; species Meconema thalassinum. The sequence goes on from OX336393.1 coordinate 344,193,022, forward strand.
TCTACAAACTATACACACTCATCGTAAGGCATATATCAGTTAAAACGCTTCTGAGCGAGAATGTTACTTGGAACTTGGCTTCAATATGGCTGATGGTCAGCTATGCAGCTAACCTTATCTCGATCGTCAGCGGTTGTTCTTCTGTCGTCGACCAGGTGAGCACCTTCCTATCACAACATTCATATGTCATTTAAAACTGTTCATTGTTTAAAAGTTTTTACTCATGAGTGTTTCCAATTTTTCCATAGACTAGTGTTCGACGGCTTCGGTGGCGTAGTTGGTAGCATGCTGAGCTTCTATGCCCAATATCGCGAGTTCAATCCTGGCCGAAGTCGTCGGATGTTCAGCCTATTTTCATTTTATGAAAACAAAAATTGGCTTTTGAGATCACCTTTTTCCGTGTGTGTGTGTGTGTGTGTGTGTGTGTGCGCGCGCGCGCGCGCGTGTGTGTCTGTGTCTGCAGCCCCCCCCCCCAATGACTTCTAAACGGCTGGAGCGATTTCAATGAAACTCGGTAAGGTCATAGTACTCGTTTGTCCGACCCCGACCGTACCCTTCAAATTTTATTACGTCTCACCAATTCAACATGGCGGCTGTGCGAAATATTTCACCGGCATTCTATATCTCCGAAACTATTCCTGATATCACCCTGTAATTATGTACGGTGATAAAGGGCACTACGAGAAGTTCACATGTGAGACTTTCAAAAACCTCTTGACTACAAAACTAACATGGCGGTCTATGAAGTTGAAACATTTAAATAGACTTATTTCGCAATTTAACCATCCAAACGTAATAAAACTTGGTACAGCAAATGTTTATGCACATTGTAATGCATTAGTATCTAATTTAGTTCAATTGTTTACATAATCTCAAGATGGCGGCTGTGCGAAACATTTCACCGCCATTCTATATCTCCGAAAATATTACTGACAACACCCTGTAATTTCTGTACGGTGATAAAGAGTACTACTAGAAGTTCATCTGTGAGACTTCTGAAAACCTGAAAAATACAAAACGAACATGGCGGCCAAGCGAAAGTGAAACATTTTAATAGACTCTTCTCGCGATTTTGCCATCGGAGCGCAGTGAAATTTGGTACTGTAAATGTTTATACACATTGTCATGCACTGGCATCTAGTTTACTTCAATTACGGCTATGCGCAATTAAAAATTTAGTTCTTATTTCTTGTGTATTAATCATGCGATCGTAGTGAACGTTTTAATAATGAACCTACGCAAAAATCGTCATCTAATAGTACATAACTCTATGGCCTACATATAGACTATAACAAGTAGTTCCGTGAAGAACGATACAGCCTATTTTCATATAGGGCCTATCCTACTTATGTTAATTGCCACTATTGTAGCCAATTGTCTTCATGTGGAACATGTGTTCGTATCCCAGCTAACTCACGGTCTTTCGAGATATGGGACGTTCCTGCCCACCATACGACCACATGCTCAGGATTTGAGTCTACCAGGTAACTACTCTACATGAAAGAAACAACATATTCCTAAAATAAAACATTTACTGATATAAAATCATGGCTATACAACAAATACAAACAAAGGATAATTTACATTTAATTCCCACAATTAAAATCAGGGTTATTTTGTGAGTCCCTTCTTAATTATTGCTACACTGCACTCAAATATATTTCTAGCATCCTATCATTGATACTTTCAGACCTCTGCGAGTCTCCATAGTGTTCTTTATGTGACACAATTTTACATAACAGGAGTATCACAACACAAAAATCACATATCACTTAAAATGACATTAATTCTGTAATAATAAAACATTACTCCGTTCCTTACGGGCATTTACTTTCATTAGCATAAATTCATTATTTTATGCCTTAATTAACAAATATTGTTGTTGTGTCGTGTGAATCATCTTCCTTCCTTTCCATCAATATGAAACGCTTAAAAAGTGGTACGTTTCCCTTCCAAAATAGACATGGATAGAAATGTTTATAGTTTCACCATACAACAATTTTCTGGGTCTTGTCGAGATTATTATCGTTACAAACGTGTCATGTTCTTAGAAATCACATACCCGTCTGCATAAATTAGCGTGAACTGGCAAAAATGCACTCTAAAAAGATGCCTAACAATTTATTTGGTTCAGTGTTCCTCCTCAGAGAATAACTGGGCCAAATATTATCCGATTTCATTGATCCGACAATGTATGTGTGTTGAAACACATCATTTAATTCAATTGGCATCATCATAACAATCATATCTTAATTACATATTGAAATATCGAGATTCTTCAGTGTCCCACTATGACTCTAATTTAAAAGACTGGCCGACCGACCTTCCCTTTCCCTAGCAGGCAATAAAATTAGTTCCAGCTGGCGCGCAAGATGGCCGCTCGTCTCAGTGGGCTACCCCCACTCCCTCTCATCTGCTGGCAAGGTCAACTTTGTTTACAATTGCAGTACAATAGAGTTACGTTAAGTGTTGTTCTCAAGTAATTGAGTCATTCTAATTATTTAACACCTATATTTATAGTGTATTGGGCTCAACTCGGCTCCTTACCATTCATGGCTGGGGATGGATTCTGTAATAGCCTTGCCGTTCTATGGTGAATACTAGTGGCTTTGGACGCGCATCATAATGAAAATACAAGATTTTCACCAGCAGCTGTCTCAATAATAACATAATAAGGAAATCTGCGTTTCCTAAACGACGAACATGATTCTTACCTCTCAGGGCAGATCATTTTATATATGTGCTCACGGGGTCTCGAAGGACATCCCTCGTGGCAATTATTCATGCGAGCGATGGATACAGACAGGTTCTGTCCAATTCTCTGCGAATAATAAAAGTATGTACAACGGCGATACTAACTCGTAGATTAGCCAACTTTTCACCTAATGCGCAAGCTATGCTAGTTTGGTCCCCGCGACTTCATTTACGTAAATCACTGGATTCTACGTTACTTCTGCACGCTATATGCGGCTCAAACAATACTTCTCATAGATGACTCAATTATTAAGGCACCCGCGTTCTCTCTGCAATTACACTTAAGCCAAAGCTTTAAATAGCTCCTCAAAACAAGGTATAAATTTACTGGCTTACATTACTTTAATGGTTCTCAGATACAATCCTAAGAATTGACCATATCAAATATTCATTCAACACTTCACTTGACACTGAAAAACTCTCGTATCTCGCTATATTCCACGTTACTTTCTTACTGTTTACCAAAATACAGTATCTTTATATTAGACATGACACACTTTGAACGTTATTTAGGCCAAAATGCCTATTACTTTACTTTATGGTTACCGACCCCAGATTAGTATTATTATTTATCATTTAACGTTACCGTTACATTCATCACTATTTTCGGCCTGAATGGCACTAAACAAATCACCTTCCAAGCCATATTCTACCAAATACGAGTGGTGAAAACTCGTACAATAAGTGACTGTTACACCTTAGTCTCAAAGTGATGCATCGTTGTATGGTGAACTATTTAGTTAGAATAACATTGTAAATTGGTACTCACTTTTCCTTTTCGCTGGAGGATACCAGCATCCCAGCTCCAGGCCTACCATGACGCTTGATTTAAGCCATCATGCTATATCTCACACGACACTTGATTTCACATATTTCCCACATGATAATCATACTCTTATCAGTGGCTTCTCTCACTTTTACACAATACATATTAATCACAATACACATAAACACTTTTTAACTCACTATAACAAAATTTATGTACAATTTATCACTATTTCACAGGTTGATCCTTAATCGGACTCCTCCTAACGCCTGACCTCAGAGATGCGATGCAATTACGCCAACCGCTGGTCTCCGTGAAAGTCTAACTGCGTTTACGTGCGTTCGATCCTCGTCACCTTCAATACCGTTCAGTTCACTGTCAAGATTAAATTGGCGATGCCTCCCAGGCCCCCATAATTGTAGTGATCCTGATGATAATGGCATATACAACTCTGACAATACCTCCTGGTATATGTAATGTCCAAAAATATTATAAATTACTCTTTCGCTGTAGCGAATTTATATTTGCGTCAGATAATGGATAAATATCTGTATTAGATTAACTTTGACGCACTTCATGATTATACTTATGAAGCTGTATGATGTGCTTTCATTGTTCTTCAACTGCTGAGCGTCGATACTGTAACATTTCGCGCGCTTACTGGCAGCGTATTAGTTACGGGCAGACTGGAGAAAAACTGGAGAGAAGACTGAAGACAACTGGCTTGGTCTGCACTGCTCCTCCTTTTAAAGTTTTCTCGTAAAAAGTAGTCCACAGGACACACGGGTGCGACTCTTTTCTTGAAATAATACATTTTCAGCCGAAATGACATATACACCTCGTTTATCTAGATGTGGAGGTTTCATAAACGTTCGCGTGCCGGCGATCGCTTCGGCCAATTAATTACAATTAATTGCCTTATTCCATAGCGTTAGGACGCCACCATGGTGATTCCCCTCTGGCTGGTCGCCAAATCACTCCTCTCGAGCGTAGGCTCGGTGTTAACACGCTCATATAGAGATATAGGCTTTAATTTAGGTGTAAAATCACTCCTAAATTATCTCTCCTAGAATATGTTCATCTGGGTGTACATTTCACTACATTTCAATGCTCCACTTGGCTGTAATCAATTAATTTCCGTGGGCAATCCTCCCCACTACAGCCTCCATCGTTGTCAAGCGGTGAATACCCGAGTCATTAATTTTGAGCTGTCTCCTCGGTCCAGACGATAGAAGTTTCCTCGGCGCCTTATATCTCCTCCCACTCGCCGGGTGCAATTAGTAAAATGTCAAACTGGCCTGCTTTCGTTCTTGTATGCTTCGAAAACGTATATTTGCTTGCATTTGCTTACAATTCTTCACCTTAAACTGCTATGATATTCACATACTGGCCGTGAAATCATGCTATATTATTATATGTCATATACATCTCATTGCTCTTCAGGTTCCCTGTAACTGTTCCCCCTCAGAGATAAATGGTTCGATTCTAGGCAGAATCATGTGCCTGGTCTTCTCTGATAAGACCCGAGTTCGATGCCAGTCTGCCGTGACCGATTGGGCACACTATCAACATACAAAATTTCAGTTTGATTGCTGTAATAGATTCGTAGATATTGAGAACCGACTAAATGTTTCGGATGGTCACCATGTTGGATTTTATTTATATAGGTCCTAGATTTATGTACTATTACATGCAGATTATTGTGTAAGTGTAACATTCAAACTTCAATCGCATGATTAGGACACAAGACGTAACAAGGGGTTTAAAAATTACGCTCAGGTGCCATCTTGTGGTTATGGAAACAATTGAAATAAATTAGATGCCAGTGGATTAAGGATTTACTGTACCAAGTTTCACTGCACTTGGATGGTTATATTGCGAGAAACGTCCATGTGAATATTTATATTTCGCGTCGCCGCCATGTTGGATTTGTGATCACCAGGTTATTTAAAGTCCTATAGGTGAACTTAAGTTCATAGCCCCTATGAACATAAAAAAATTCAGTTTGATTGCTATAATAGATTCGTATATATTCAGAGCCGTCTAAATATTTCGGATGGTCGCCATGTTGGATTGTTAAACGTATAGGCCATAGAGTCATGTACCATTAAAGGAAAATTATTGCGTGGGTTAATTATTCAAACTTTCACATCGATCGCATAACTACGACACAAGAAATAAAAACTTAATTTTTAAATTCGCACAGCCGCCATCTTGTAAAGAATTGAACTAAATTAGATACCAGTGCATTTCAATGTGTATAAACACTTCCTGCACCAGATTTCATTGCGTCTGGAACATTAAATCACGAGAAAGGTCTATTTAAAATTTTCAAATTCGCTTGGCCGCCATGTTCATTTTGTAGTTATCCGGTTTTGGAAAGTCTTATAGATAACCTTCCAGTAGTGCCCTTTATCTCCGTTCAAAATTTCAGGGAGATACCGCTAATAGTTTCAGAGATATAGAATACCGGTGAAATATTTCGCACATCCGCCATCTTGTGGTTATGTAAATAATTGAACGAAATTAGATGTGGATGCATTACAATGTGTATGAACATATACTGTACCAAGTTTTATTGCGTTTGGTTGGTTAAATCGCGAGAAAAGACTATTTTAATGTCGCAAATTCGCCTGGCCGCCATGTTGGTTTTGTAGTTACCAGTTTTTCAAAAGTCACATAGGTAAATTTCTAGTAGTTCCCTTTATCACCGCAACAAATTCCAGGGTGATATCGGGAATAGTTTCGGAGATATTAAATGCTGGTGAAATATTTCGCACATCCGCCATGTTGGATTGGTGAGACGTACCAAAATTTCAATGGCACGGTCGGGGTCGTCCTGAATAGTGCTATGAACTTACCGAGTTTCATTGAAATCGCTCCAGCCGTTTAGATGTTATTAGGGGGAAACGCGCGCACACACACACACACACACACGCAAACACACACGGACAAAAGGTGATCTCATAAGCCTATTTTTTCAAAATTGAAAATAGGCTGAAAATCCAACCGAAATATTTAGATGGATCTCAATAGCTACTAATTTGTGATAGCAATCAAACTGAAATTTGGTGTGTTGATAGAGACTAAAGACATAAGTTCACCTATGGGAGTTTTAATAACCTGGTGAGCACAAATCCAACATGGCGGTGACGCGAAATATAAATATTGAAATGGACGTTCCTCGCGATTTGACCATCCGAGCGCAGTAAAACGTGGTATGGTAAATGCTTATACATGGGTTGGTTTTTTAGTTTTGGCACCTTAGTTATAAGTGGATTAATAACTCACTTAGATGATTCCAAGTTTCACAGGCCCTCGATGTAGTCCCCACCGTTGCGTACAACGTGTTCCCAGCGATACGGAAGTCGTTGGATCCCGTTGGCACTGCCCAATCTATTGATGGTACGAAGAGAGCGCTCGGCAGCCTGATTAACGTCTTCAATGGTACGGAAGCGCTTCCATACTGTTCCCCGAGGGCAAACCGTTAATGCGGCGTACTATTGTTCGTTTCTGCAAGACCATCTCCGAGGAGCTCTGAGAAGGAAAGGGCGCCACCACATGGTTACACCGCCCATCGTCCTGCATGACAATGCTAGGGCACACACAGCAGGCGTTGTGTCGGCATTGTTGGATCGCTGGCGCTGGGAGGTCCTCTATCACCCCCCATATTCTCCCGACATCAGTCCCTGCGACTATGATCTCATCCCGAAGATGAAGATGACAATGACGTTAAGCAGGCTGCCGAGCGCTCTCTTCGTACCGTCAATAGATTGGGCAGTGCCAATGGGATCCAACGACTTCCGCATCGCTGGGAACACGTTGTACGCAATGGTGGGGACTACATCGAGGGCCTGTGAAACTTGGAACCTTCTAAGAGAGTTATTAATCCAGTTATAACTAAGGTGCCAAAACTAAAAAACCAACCCATGTACACATATTAATCCACTGCCAACTACTTTATTTCAATTGCTTTCAACACCACAAGATGGCAACTGTGCATAATTTCAAATTCTGATTTTCATCTTGTGTCCTAATCATGCGATTGAAGTTTGAATACTACATCTACACAATAATCTTCATGTAATAGTACATAACTCTAAGCCCTACATATATATAAATCGAACATGGTGACTATCCGAATATTTAGACGGTTCTCAATATCAACGAATCTATTACAGAAATCAAACTGAAATTGTATATGTTGATAGAGGCAATTAACATAAATAGGATATATGAAAATTGGCTGTATAGTTCTTCACGGAATTACTTGTTAAAAACCCTTAGTATGCCTTCCTTCCGAGGGGAAATAAAGCCAGCGGGCCAATGTCATAGATTTTTGGCATGTAAATGAACCTTCCACTAACTACAATTCTGTGAAGCTAATTTTATAGGTTAGATTTGATTGTTGCTCATTTATTTCCAATGTTCGCCGCCAGGGGCTGATTGTGGTTGCATCTAGTAGCCACGTTCACGGCTAAGTATCGTTGACGGTAACATTTGGTAGCAAAAGTAGGAGCTAATTAAAATTGATCGTCTGCTGTCCTTACCTGAATTACAGATAACACACACTAACACAGCCATCACAATTAACACCGGTTATCAGACAGATTCTAAACTCACGGAAAGTACACGGGGCTACATGCCTGCGTTGTCACAGCCCCTAAACTGATGAACCAATCAACCAAACTGTTCATATTTCCATGTAAATGGATGAAATATCTCTTAGGCCTATACCGATACACCCCATTTAGATTTCTTAAATTAACAAAGATAATGATAATATTTATTGGTAAATTAAAATATTTGTCATACTGCCGAATTCACTCTAAAATAAGGAAGTTAGGAAGGAAGGAGGGAAGGAAGGAAGGAAGGAAGGAAGGTGGAAGGAAGGAAGGAAGGAATGAAGGGAGGAAGGAAGGAAGGAAGGGAGGAAGGAAGGAAGGAAGGTGGAAGGAAGGAAGGAAGGAAGTGAGGAAGGAAGGAAGGGAGGAAGGAAGAGAGGAAGGAAGGAAGGGAGGAAGGAAGGAAGGAATGAATGAAGGGAGGAAGGAAGGAAGGAATGAAGGGAGGAAGGAAGTGAGGAAGGAAGGGAGGGAGGAAGGAAGGGAGGAAGTGAGGAAGGAAGGGAGGAAAGAAGAGAGAAAGGAAGGAAGGGAGGGAGGAAGGAAGGAAGGAATGAAGGGAGGAAGGAAGGAAGGAAGGGAGGAAGGAAGGAAGGAAGGAAGGAAGGAAGGAAGGAATGAAGGAAGGAAGGGAGGAAGGAAGGAAGGAAGGATGGATGATGGAAGGAAGGAAGGAATGAAGGGAGGAAGGAAGGAAGGGAGGAAGGAAGGAAGGAAGGAACGAAGGAAGGAGGCTTATAGTTATACGTAACCGTTAATCTCGCGATCATGAGCTACGTAACTTTCATTAGCCTATTGTCATATATCCTACTTATGTTAATTGTCTGTATAAATATACAACATTTCAGTTTGATTGCTGTAATAGATTCGTAGATATTAAGAACAGTCTAAATATTTCGGATGGTCGCCATGTTAGATTTTGAGATATGTGGGCCAAAGAGTTATGTAGTCTACTACTTGATGACTATTATTGCGTAGGTTCATTATTCAAACGTTCACTTCGATCGCATGGTTAATTCACCAGAAATAAAACCTTAATTTTCAAATTGCGCACAGCCGCCATCTTTAGGTTATGTAAACAAGTGAACTAAATTAGACGCCAGTGCATTACAATGTGTATAAACATTTACTGTACCATATTTCACTGTGCTCAGATGGATAAATCGCAAGAAAAAACGGAAGTTGGCGAATTGAGCCAGCTAATCTTCTGAGTGGATCTTTCTTATCTTGTCATTCCATCGCACAGTCCTTTCTGGCCAATTGCCCCAGGCCAAGTTCTGGTTCTTCCGCTGAGATCCTTCTCTCTTCGGTCCCCCACCACTACCATTGTCAAAACCCAAAAGCTAAGTTGACTTACTTGATCTTGCAGAATGACCCACTGGCTCTGGTATTTCCCGTAAACACACTTCCATGTAGGATTGTACAAAATGGTATTTGCACACTTTCAGTGAAACCAACATTATGCCTTTATTCTTTTAAAAGGCTACAACAGTTAAAAGGTACCTTAAACCCCTTACATTATTATTATTATTATTATTATTATTATTATTATTATGATTGTCCCCCGTGGTGTATGGATAGTACGCTTTTCTCTTACCGAGGAGGTTCTGGGTTAGATTCCAGCCAGAAACGTATGATCTATAGACGCCGGGGTGTCGGAATGTTGTCCCGAAGGAGATCATTAACGTGCCAGTAAAACTACTGACACGGCTCTGGCTCCATCGCATTTACGCACCCACAAATGCCAACTAAGTGCGCCAGGATTCGATCCTGTAACCTTGGGAACAGCATGCGAGAACGTTACCACTGAGCAACGCAGCCAGTCATACTTAAGATCTGACTCGAGGGCTGAAAGGGGGTACTTTTTGTCGTTTATTCATTTTAAAGGCTTTGCGATTATGTAATACTTTGGTGTATGTGGAATCTGTCTGATAATTTGTGTTATAGTGACTGCTGTAGCGTACTATTGTGTACTTGTAATTGGTCTAGGATATGGTTAGGAGGTGTCCATGGTCTTAATTTAGGTACAATCTCGGCATCTGCGTAGAGTAGAAATGAGAAACCTTGGAAACCACTTCCAGGATGGCTGAGGTGGGAATCGAACCTGCCTCTTCTCAATTCTGCATCAAGAGAAGGAAAAGTGTACACTCAGCCTCGTTAGGACAATTGAGTAGTTGTCTGACAGTGGGGCAGCGCCCCGGTCACGGAGACAAAAATTAACGGTCGAGGTGACGCGACCTGACCTCGCTTCACCCTTCAATCTGTAGGCCGAATGGCTGGGCAGCGGTCGCTTGGTAGGCCAGGATCAAACATGGGCTGTAGTGCCACGGGGTGGTTCGAGTTATTTTGCGTGGATTAAAATTTGCATTCAAATGCTCTCGCTATGTGTTGTAACTTGATAGAAAATAAGTTCTTAACCAGCTGTTTCACTATTTGCATAACATTAGCCTATGTTTGGGCAGATGGCCTTGCTGTTCCGACCGTTAAGACACCAATCATCATCATCATCATCATTATCATCATCAAACTTGTTACATAATCATTCTTATCCTGCAAATTACATGCACAGTTATTTTTCTCTAATTTTGAAATTCATCAACGGTAGGCGTAGCCCAGTAGTTCTCAACCTTTTGTGGCCCATCTCCCCTTTCTAGAGGTTGACTAACACCAAATGCAAACACCTTACAAGTAAAATAAGAAGAACAATCTATATATTTCACAATTTAAAACATATTGTCAATTACAAATTAATAAGAGACATCTCCCATGCTCTAGTCCAGTCAGTTCTTGCCTGGGGAGGCGCCTATAAAAATGTACTAAAAAGAGTTCAGATAGTGTAGAATCTCATACTGCGAATAATGATGATCACTCTATTTTATATCAACCTAAGTTATGTATAGTCAAACGTAATTTTCTGTATTTCTCACCAAAATTATATAATATTCTCCCAATTAAATTAAAAGAATTTAAAGGAAATCATGCAAACCTGAAGATGCATATAAAACATTTTCTCAGAGAAAACAAAATTAAAATTGAAAATATAATTAGTTGAGCCTACAAGTTTATACAAACACAAATTCAATTTTCCTTCATATTCATTATTTTTAGCCTACTTTCGATTTTTGCAAAAAATGAAAATAGACTTATGAGATCACTACAGGGCCAAAAATTTTGTGTCTGTCTGTGTGTGTGAGTGAGTGTGTGTACTCTGAATGTCTGCCCCCCCCCCCTATCAATTCAAACACAGTGAATCCGAATTGAACGACATTTGGTACAGAGTTAGCACTGGCAAAGGGCACCTCAGTGTCATGTTTTATATCGCCGCCATCTTGACGTAAACGTAATGGCGGCCACTCAAATGTTCAAAGCTTAAATCAAATTACGACCAACCTATTCATCTGATCTCTACCAAATTTTGTAACATTATACCTTTAAGTATGAAGAATCCTGTGACCAAACTAAGAGGTCATCTGCATAATAATTTGCGGATGGTGGGCATATTTGTGTGCAAATCGATTCCCCCTATCTTTTCAAACACGGTGAATCCGAATTGAACGAAATATGGTACAGAGGTAACACTAGCAAAGGATATCTCAGTGTCATGTTTTATATCGCCGCAATCTTGACGAAAACGTAACGGCAGTCACCCAAATGTTCAAAGCTTAAATCAAATTACTACCAACCTTTTTATCTGATCTCTACCAAATTTTGTAACATTATACCTTTATGTATGAAGAATCTTTTGACCAAACTACTAGGTCATCTGCCCAATAACTTGCGGCTGGTGGCCATGTATGTGTGCCAATCGATTCCCCCTATCTATTCAAACACGGTGAAACCGAATTGAACGAAATTTGGTACAGAGGTAGCACTATCAAAGGGCACCTCATATTCATGTTTAATATCCGTATGACACTTATTTCAACAGACTACTACAACCAACATTCAAATATACTCCTTGGAAAGGACAAAGAGTTATAACAACACCCATGCATTTAGGAGAAAGTAGGCTATATGCTCTTTACTGAACATCTTGTTTAGTGTATACATCATTTACATTGAACGTGTTATTCGGCTAAGCCATTATACAATATTTTGAAATAGTAATCAATGATATGCATGCCACACACAAGGTTGCACCTTTTAGTGGCATATGTGATATCTCTTCCTGCTCTGTATGAATTTGTATCCTATTTCGACCTGTCTTTATCATATTGTAACAATATAATTTAATAATTGTAAATTGACAGGTTAAACAATGAGTAGGAAGTGTAAGGAAATTCATAAAATGTGTCCAATTAATCTGAATTTTGTAAAATGTAAGTATTTGTAACGATTTAATAAATAATAATAATAATAATAATAATAATAATAATAATAACCTATCGCCCCCTTTCCATTTTCATTGTATGCCTAACTTGAATTTGAAGTAAAGTGAAAATAATAAGGCAGATTTTTTATTTTAAACAATTTTACTACCGTATATTAAAACAACCGAAGCAGTTTTATCCGGTCACTCTTAAATAACACTGAAAAAAATGTACATTTTTTACGGATTTTTTAAAGAACAAAGAATTGAAATAATTAACTAAGATCATTGACGTACATTTAAAAAATAGGAATTCGTGTTTTCTTTTTTAAATTGGAATCTGGTAAAAAGATTGACAGTTAGAAAACGTTGTTATTGTTTTATTTTACCTTTTCAATGGCTGCCTTGTGCTTGCTAGATTTCAGTTAAAGCTTGAATATCCGGTTTTATGTTCGTTAAGTTCCCGGGCAAGTCTCTTTTGAGGCATGTCCAACTTATTTCTTTGTTTTGTGAGGAGCTGGATAACAGAACTAAATCCTTTTTCAACTAAATATGTTGACGGGAACGAGATGAGAAGTGGTTCAGTTTTTCCCTACAGTTGTGGATAAGTGTCCATAAGCTTCACCCTGGTATCCCAGGTAACAGTATCTGCAAATCGCACACTTCGTACAGTTTTTTAAAAGTCATTCTTTAAAGAAATTATAGATATTTATGAAATTAGAGTGCAATGCGTCACTGGTAATGTATATTCTCTTTCATTTGAATGCTCATTTTTCACGCTCGGTCGATTGTGAGCACCGCAGGAGGGATCTACACTACTGAAATAAAATATATGATGATGATTGAGCATATATGAACGTAAATATAGTACATGATGTGAATGGTCTTCACCTGAGGGCTGATGTTGATGCTTTGAAAATTCGCCTACTGCCTAATGCTCAATGTAGTTTTGATTGAGGGGCTTTGCGACATCGTGGTCATGTAACCCCACGTAATTGGGTGTGTGTGGGGGGGGGGGAGGATTTGTCTGATAACCTGTGGTACTGTGATGGCTGTATTATTGTGTGTAGGCCTAGTGTAATTCAGATGAGGATTGGGAAGGAGGCGGCCGTGGCCTTCAGTTAGGACCCAATCCGGCATTTGCTTGGAGTAGAAGTGGGAAACCACGAAAACCACTTCCAGGATGGCGGGATTAGGAATCGAATACACCTCTTCTCAGTTTTACCTTACGAGGCTGTGTGTACCCCGTTCCAGGCCTCATACCAGAATTGAATTTCTTGGCAGAGGCAGGAATCGAACCCGAGTCTCCGTGGTGACAGCCAATACGCAATGAGGTGGACACGTAATGCTCAATGAAATGTAATCTGAAAAGACTGACTAAAAAAAAAAGATAAAACTGAAATATGGCAACCGTTTTACCGAGGATTCATCAAAGCAATCCTGTTTTATTCACTACTCAATTACCATATCCTGAACGCTGGGTCATACATATGCGACTTTATAGTAATTGTCACCCCTGGGACCGTGAAACTGAGAGTCACCTTCCCTCCAACAGTTTAATGAGGAAAGGTTGGAACTTGTGTACAGTATGGTATGTGTTGGCTGCTGAGTGGGGGAAGAGAGGGGAGATTGCTAATGAGCTATAGCTGGCCGAATTGGACTATGTCTTATCAAAGGGGCAGATCGTGCTGGCCAGAAATGTCTGTCCGATTTTATCAGTGTAATTAACTGGCCGAATTGGACTGCGCCCGAAAAACCTATTAAAATGTTTCACCTTTGCCTGGCCGCCAGGTTAGTTTTGTAGTTAACAGGTTTTCGAATGTCTTATAGCTGAACTTCTAGTAGTACCCTTTACCACCGTAAGAAATTTTAGGGTGATGTCAGTAATATTTTCGGAGATATAGAATGCCGGTGAAATATTTCGCACAACCACCATCTTGAGGTCATCTCAACAATTGAACTAAATTAGACGCCAGTGCAATACAATGTGCATAAACATTTGCTGTACCAAGTTTCATTGCGTTTGAATGGTTACATCGCGAGGAAAGTCTAAAAGTTTCTACTTCGCTTGGCTGCCTTGTTTGTTTTGTAGTTAGGTTTTTGAAAGTCTCATAGGTAACATTCTAGTGGTACCCTTTATCACCGAACAAAATTTTAGGGTGATATCAGTAGGCCTAATAGTTTCTGAGATATAGAATGCCGGAGAAAGGTTTCACACAGCCGCCATGTTGATTGATGAGACGTAATAAAATTTGAAGGGCACGGTCGGGGACAGCAAAAATTGTACTATGATCTTACCGAGTTTCATTGAAATCGCTCCATTCGTTTAGAAGTTATTAGGTTGGGGGTTCAGACTCACACGCACACATACGCACACACACAGACAAAAGGTGATCTCATGAGCCTATATTTTAATGAATGAAAATAGGCTAAAATAGGCTCATGAGATCACATTTTGTCCGTATGTGTACTGAACTCGAATTCAGCCCAGCTTAGGACCTTTGACCGAGCCGAGGTTCGAACGACTTGTGCACCATTGAAAGGAAAAATTGGAAATTTGAAATTAAAATAATTTAATAAATATATATGTATTATAACTCCGCCTGCAGGATCTACTGGGTGGATTGAGTAGCTCAGTAGTTTCTGTTGCCGGTCCCAAGCCCGGAGAAAGGAGGAGGGTTGGCTTAAGCCGTAAAATAAGAGCCAGAACACATCTTGAGGCAACCTCTAGGACTCACAATCTTAGTTGTATAACGTTGGACTTTGTCCAACCCACATTTACTTTAATATCATGGATTTAGCTTCTATTGGTCATGATTACCCTGAAGACAATGCTAGGCGTAAATCGGATTCCAGGGTGCCTAGCAGTTTAGGGTTACATTATGGTGAATCGGAGCACCACAAGAACAGTTCAAGATTCAAGAAAATGAGAAAATATTTTTTTGGAACATACAATGTGAATTCCTTAATTCAGGTTGGAAAATTAAAACAACTAACAACAGAACTTCATAGACATCACATTACAATATTAGCCCTTCAAGAGACCAGGTTCTTGGATGAGGACACCTTTGAATCTGACAACTTCCGAATTTTCAAAGGAAAAGTTGGGAAGAGAGTGATGAAGAACATGCCACATCTTGGAACAGCTTTTATGGTCAACAAGAAATTTTTGGACGCAGTTATCGCTTTTAGAAGTGTGAATGCCAGACTATCTTTTCTAACTATAAAATCTCTCAATAAGAGATACACGCTAATCAACGCCCATGCTCCTATAAATAAGGATAATAAAATGAATCCAGAGAAAGTTGATGAATTTTGGGACGAGTTAGAAGCCGAAATTCTCAAAATTCCTTCTAATCATGTAAAAATTTTACTTGGAGATTTCAATGCTCAGCTTGGATCTGAGAGAAAATTTTCTGATATAATAGGTAAATATCCCGCTCACAATAGAACCAACAGGAATGGTGAGAGATTGGTTAAACTCTGTGAACATCTAAACTTAAAGATTATGTCCACACATTTTAAAGCAAAACCAAGTAAAAAGAAAACATGGGTCTCCCCAAATGCGTTGCTGGGTGAGTTTCAACTAGATCATGTAGCTATCTCTCGAAATTGTTTCAAAGAAATTCAAAATGTCAAGGTCAGAAAATCCATTAATGTAACTTCAGATCATTACCTTTCTCAAATCAAGATGAATTTCATACCTTTTACACGCAAACAAAATACAACTAGAATTAAAATTCCGAAAATTAATAGAGAGGTTCTTACAAATGAAAAAAGGATAGAATTTCAAGGAAAACTTAAAATACCAACCAATTGGAATGATGTTACTAATAACCTTCTTGAACCAGCTCAGGAAATTGCACCGTTGAACTTTTATAGGAAACATGCTTGGTGGAATGAACAATGTGAAAGAGTGATCAAAGAAAGACATTGTGCTTGGCACAAGTGGAACGGGAACAAGACTCCAGAAAATTTAGAGGAAGTACAAAGATTAAGGAAAATGGCCCACCAGACTTTAAGAACGATTCGAAGAAAATATATGAAGGACCAAATAATGGAAATGGACGACAATTTTAAGAAAAATGACACCCGATTGTTTTATAGAGCATTTAAGAATGAAATCACTGGATATTCAGCGCCGAGTTTAAATTTCAAAAGGGAAGATGGTACGCTAGCATTAAACAACAAGGAAAATTGTGATATCTTGGCTGCGTATTTTGAGAAGTTGTTAAATTGTCCAAAACCGACAGACAAGTTGAGTTTCAAATTTACAACACAAAATTTTGACTCTACGCCCCCAGATGTAAATGAAGTTAAATGTATTATCAACTCACTTAAAAACAATAAAGCCTCAGGCAAGGATGGAATAATTGCAGAAATGTGGAAGCTTGTAGATGATGAATTTTTAATAGCGACGACAAATCTATTCCAGAAAATTTGGATTGAGGAAGCAATTCCAGAAGACTGGTTAATCGCCTTAATTCATCCACTACATAAAAAAGGCTCAAAAATTGATGTCAATAGTTATAGGGGGATCTCATTGTTGTCTGTCACATATAAAATATTTGCCAAATTACTTTTAAACAGACTTGAACCACAGATCGAACCACAGCTTGGCGAGTTCCAAGGAGGTTTCAGAAGGAATAGATCGTGTGCAGAACAAATTCTTAGTTTAAAATTGATATTAAAATATTACAACAACAGGCCAAAGAATATCTTTATCTCATTCGTTGATTTTCAGAAAGCGTATGATTCAGTGGATAGGGATACTGTTTTTGACACATTGAAGGAATACCAAGTTGATCAAAAAACCATAAATTTAATAAAACTTACATTAACTAATACGATTTCCAGAGTCAAATTTTTAAATGAAGTTAGTGAGCCCTTCGAGGTAAAAACTGGGCTAAGACAAGGGGACAGTCTATCACCACTGCTTTTCAATTTGGTCTTGGATAAAGTCATGAGGACGTTTTGGGAGAAGAACGATTCAAGTGCTAAAATTGGTACAAAGAATAAGAACCTCAGAGTCAAAGGTTTAGCATTTGCTGACGACGTAGCGTTGTTTGCTGAATCAGAACAAGAAGCTATTAACCAAATTGATCAGTTAAAAGAAACGGCGGAAAAAGCGGGCTTACAGATTTCGTTGGTAAAAACAGAGATGATGACAAGTGATCAGAAATACACTAAGAAAATGATAAAAACAAATTATGGGAGCACCAGGGTCACTGACCGATTTAAATATCTTGGAGAAATAATTAGTAGCAATGGGACGGATAAATTGGCAATCGAGAACAAAAAAGGGAAATTGGAAAGATTAAATTTTTGTACAAAAAATATATACAATAAAAAGAACCTGTCTATCAATGCAAAATTACGACATTTTAATACTGTTGTTAGACCAGTCATCTTGTACGGCATGGAAACTACAAATATAACCGGAATGGAGAATTTGCTCAAGATAGAAAGAAGAATTTTAAGAAGGATTTATGGTCCTAGGAAAACACAGGAAGGTTATAGACTGAGATCGAATGCAGAAATTTATAGTAAAATCGACAACCTTGAAGTGATGATCAGAAAACGGCGACTTCAGTTCTACGGACATATGGTCCGCATGGATTGCTCAAGGTTAAACAAACAAATTTTTGATAAAATCTGGAACTATAAAGGACAAGGAGGCTATGTAAAACAAATGAAAGAAGAACTTCAAAAATTCAAAATTACTGAAGAAGATTGTCTAAATCGAATAGAGTACAGAAAAAAAATTTTTGGTCTCAAAATTCTTGTCGGGGAGAAGAAAAATCTCAACAGAGGAGAATGGACTGCTGAAAGAAGAGCTGCACAGTCGACCAGGATGAAAGACTTCTGGAAGAGAAAGAAGGAAACTAGACCTATAAAGAAGTGATATTTGCGTGGTCCTTGTTGGCCTGTCCGCGGTGTATATATATATATATATATATGTATTATGGGATGCAAATGATACATAATGAAAGTATTTCGGAGAAATTTGAAGTATTTTGAGTAATTTATTATTTGGAAATAGTCTGGTGAATGAGATTTTAACCAAGAAGCAGCTCGATCATTCGAAGCTGGATATAGTACAAAGCTTCATGTTTGGCACGAGAAAACCAGTTTGGTTAGCAAGGCTATCATAACAAAGCAATGCACATGACCCGCGGAGGAGAGGCTAGACCCAGGAGCCTTTTTCAGAATATTTCAACAGCCAATCAATTAATAGCACATAAGTTTTGAGGGAATCGCTTTAATATAAATTTGGCAGATATTAAGAGAAATAAGCACATCTACAAGTGTAGAATGCAAAATGAAATTTATTTGGTTGAAAAGAAATATTAATTATTGGATAACAGAGCGAATATGTGTATATTTATATTAATATACAAGTGTTGGAGGCTAGCGAAGCGAAGCCAGGATTGACACGCGCCGCGAAGGAGATGCGTGGCGTCACACACTCTCTCATAACGACTGGCCACGAGCAGGCGCGTTTCACGCACGCGCACAACAAAGGAACAGTTTTAGCACACAGCAGTAGCCCGGACGATAAGCACCGTTGTACCATCAAACAACCAAGGCATCGCCGAGGAAGATAAGAAAAGCCGGCGAAACGAATTAACATTATTGGAGAGAACAGCGAGTATAAAAGCTTTTAGAACGAGACTTCGCCTATAAGCAGCACTTCACGCAGAGGCTATAATCAAAAGCGTTATACACAGAAAGCTACGATATTGCTGCAACTACTTCATATATAAATATACAGCAGTATTTCACCACAAGCTACATTACAGTTTACATGATGGCAGAAATCATAAGTCGGGGAGGAGAAGCTTATTAAACGTCTATTGAAGAAGAGATTATGGAGAACTAAGTAAAAAGATAAGAGGTTAATCTATACCATGGATTGGGAGGTCAAAGTGACTCGAAAATTCAAGGATCGAACCAGCTACAACTGCACATCAACTAGCAGTATTCAAATATGAATTTCTACACCACAAGCAAGATGTCCAACTTCACCAGGACGAGATGTCAACCCAGGACTTGCGGAGATACAATGGCGAGACCACTCTGCAGGACAGAGATAGGAAGACGAAGACCATTTGCAGCCGATCGAACTGGGAATCGCAGTTTCCAGGCCGCTGGTCGAGAAGGTGACGCAGCCACCGTTAGCAGCTCAAGCCGTGATGCAGAACAGGTGGCGAGCCAAGTGAGTAGGGGTCCACCGCAGCTGACGAATGAGCTTGGCAGTAACTGGTATCGCTGGGAGATGAACGATGACAGCTTCGACGCAACATCTAGGACAGCTGGCATAGGTATTCCCTGGCTGTAGAAGACGTCTCAAGGTAGAACAACCGTTTGTTTCATGTCTGTAGTTTTGCTGTAGTAGTAGAGGTCCATTTTTGGAGTGACCAACATCATTTGTAGTTATTGTTAGTTTAATTCTTTGTCTTTTAATAGCTTAAATTTTAGAGTTCCATTGTAATTTTTTGATACGTCTTCATGTGTCGTATGAGAGGTTATTTAATTCACATTTTAACTTAGATTTGCGTTTCTTGTACATTTTTAATCTGAAGGAAACGTTATTGACCCTCACTTTTGAACGATACTCGTTTTATAAAGGAATGCTTCGATAAAACTAAAATGCTTCGATAAGGCTAAGATAATTCGATAATGACAAGATAACTTGAGAATGTTTAGATTATTCGATTATTCGATTATATTGAATTTTGGAGAAGAGCGTAAATATTGACATATTGTAAGAACATTTAAACATTATAATTGTTATTAACAATTTTTATGCGTAACAGCGAAAGTATTCATTGATATGTCTATAATGCATTGTTATCAAGTAAAGCATAATTGTGAGATGCTATAATCTTATGTAACAAACATTACGATGTTCATATACATCTGATATATTATTTATAACAATTGGAGTGTTATAAAATTCCTATAGCGGAATACAACTTATTAGACAACTAAATAGTCTTGAACTATTATATTACGAATATACACTATAAATTAGGATCATAGTATTGACAATTGAGGTCAGATGATGCCTATATTTATCAACAATTAAAGTATAAACCTTATTTAACTGAGATGAATAGTTAACAGGAGATGTGTTAGTCTACCTGCGGTCTTGTATGGTAAAAACAACTTAAATATGGATTGTTCATATATTTAAACTTACACCAGAAGCGGGAGGATATGAATTTATTTTTATTAATAACTAAAAGACGAGCGAACTACTAAGTAACATTGTTAACGTTAGGTAACATGAAAGAACAAATTTATTATGGATCATAGATAACGAAAAGCGCTATTGAAAGGAATAAGAAGTACTTTGTGAATTGTATTAATGTGAACGAACATGTAATTGCTGTAATTTGATGCACAAGGTTTAATAATTTAGACAGGAGGTGAGTGTTAGGAGTGCATTCTGAACGGTAACATACTCTAGTGCAGTTATCTAGTCAAATCACTAATTCTTCTATAAGTGTATAGCAAGATGGGTTTTCCAAGGAAGTAATGCCGTGCGGAGTTGCGAAGATTTTTTATAAAGAGAAAAGGAAGGATGTATGACATGTTTGGAACGTAATAAGACGCCTTTGATATGTATTGTTCACTGTATTGAGGAAGGAAAGAAAATATTGCTATGTGGTGCAACGAATTGTTACAAGATGAGTGAAAAAGCTAACACAGAGGTTATTGTTTGAATTGTTTATGTTTGAGAGTATTTGTAAATGATCCACGTTATGTATAAAGTTTTGTAGTAGCTCCGTATCGATCTTGCTCCTATTGTTTTATTTATTGACACGACATTATTTATTCAAACTTTCACTTCGGTCGCATGATTACGACACAAGAAATAAAACTTAATTTTAAAATTCGCACAGCCATCATCTTGAGGTTATATAAAGAATTGAACTAAATTAGATACCCGTGATTACAATGTGTATAAACATTTGCTGTACCAAGTTTCATTGCGTTTGGATCAATAAATTGCGAGAAAAGTCTATTTAAAACTTTCAACTTCGATTGGCCGCCATGTTCGTTTTGTAGTAAACTGGTTTTTGAAAATCTCATAGATGAATTTCCAGTAGTGCCCTCTAACTCCATACAAAATTTAAGGGTGATACCGGTAATAGTTCCAGAGATATAGAATGCCGGTGAAATATTTCGCACAGCCGCCGTCTTGAGGTTATGTAAACAATAGAACGAAGTTAGATGTCGGTGCATTACAATGTGTATAAACATATACTGTACCAAGTTTCATTGCGTTTGGTTGGTTAAATCGCGAGAAACGACCATTTAAAAGTCGCAAATTCGCTTGGACGCCATGTTGGTTATGTAGTTACCAGGTTTTCAAAAGCCACATAGGTGAACTTCTAGTAGGTCCCTTTCTCACCGTACAAAATTCCAGGGTGATATTGGTAATAGTTTCGGAGATATTGAATGCTGGTGAAATATTTCACACAGCCGCCATGTTGGATTGGTGAGACGTAAAAACATTTGAAGGGCACGATCGGGGTCGTCCAGAATAGCGCTATTAACTCACCGAGTTTCATTGAAATAATTCCAGCCGTTTAGATTTTATTAGGGGGACACCCACACACACACGAATCTCACACATACGCACACGCACACACACACAGACACACGGACAAAAGGTGATCTCATAAGCCTATTTTTTTTCATAATTGAAAATAGGCTAAAAGAAGGTTTGCGCCACCTGTAATTTTGGGAATGTTGAAGGATTTTCGTTTGCCGAATTGTTGCATGAAAAACAGCTCTCCGAATGACGTGTGACGCCACCTGTTAGTGGACGTGGATGGAAATTACGCAGTCTCAAAGCGGTCCAAAAGAGTGCGCTTTTACTATCGCTTGTAAACACAAGGATTCAAGTAGGTGGAAACCAAGTAAGCAGTCTGGCCAATGCTGATGACCTGGTTATAATGGCAGACTCCGTCGATAGCTTACAAGCTAACATATTAGAACTTGAACAGAAATGTAGGGAGCATGGTATGAAGATCAGCATTTCAAAGACGAAGGTTCTGTTGGTAGGGATGAAACGCAAGAAAATGGAATGCCGGGTCGGAGGAACTGAATTGGAGCAGGCGGAACATTTTAAATACTTAGGCAGTGTATTCTCTCAGGATGGTAGTACGGGGAAGTAAATAGAGTCGAGGAGTGGAAAATCCAACGCAGTGAGTTCTCAGTTGCGATCTACAGTATTCTGCAAGAATGAACTTAGTTTAGCGACGAAATCTCCCTACATCGTTCAGTATTTAGACCGACCTTCCTGTATGGAAGTGAGATATGAGTAGATTCAGGATATTTCTCACATAAGCTAGAGGGTAGCACGAATGATTGCTGGGACACATAGATGGGAGCAATGGCAGGAAGGTACTCGCACTGAAGAGATAAAGCCTAATAAGTTAGAAATGAACACGCTAGATGAAGGTGTTCGTATGAGCTGACTCAGATGGTGGAGTCTTGTGAAGAGAATGGGAGAGGAGAGATTATCTTATAAAGGTTAATGAGCTTGGCTGTAGAGGGTAAGAATAGCAGAGGTAGACCTAGGAGGCGATGGCCAGATTCAGTGATGAACGATTTCAAAGAGAGAAGTGTAGAAGCTCCAGAGCACGCAATGCTAACTGCTAATAGGGCATCATGGATGCGACTTGTTCACAAACGGAGGTTTGCAGACTGGACTGGACACTGAAAGGCAAAACAGTCTCAAATGAAATTTGATGTACAGTATGTGTGTGTGTATGTATGTATGTATGTATGTATGTATGTATGTATGAATGTATGTATGTATTGTGCCCATTTACGATGATGTGGCTTGGCGTGAATTCGAAGGGAGCGCGCTATGACGTCAGCGAGCAGGTTCCGAGCTGTCCTCCCACTAGAGTTTGAACGAGCCGCGTGTTTCACGAGGAGCCAACGGATGTTGAAAGCTGTTATTCTTATAAAGCTTTTGTTATGGAAGAAGGTTATATCAGGACTTCAGAATAACGTTAGGAGTAATTCACCAACTTATTCCTGTTGTTTTATTGGAATTCACCAACCTTCTGGATCCTTCTATGGATATAGCCAATGGGACGTAATATCTAGCATTACGTAATGCGAGTTCACCGATCGATATGTGTCCTTGGGACAGTATAAAAGCCAGCCCTGGTAGAGGTCCGGTACTCACTTAATCACAGTCAACACAGTCATCGGACAGTCAACTAGTCGTCATACTAGTCCACGTGTGTGTGTGTCCACGACAGTAGAATACGCCATTATTCTGAACGAGCGCTCCTTGGAGCTAGGCAACTTATACAACGCTACTATGCCCGAGTGGACATAGACTTTGTGCTACGTTTGTGGTAACATAACAGTGCTTCAAAACTTATAATATTCGCTGGTTGAACACTTCAACAAATTCCAAGGTATGTGAGTAACTTGTTACACAAGTATTAGACTTTGTCTTGTGCTATTCCCACCGCTTAAACCAAATATAAGAGCTGGGACCACCACATTGAACATTTGCAAGTGAGAGTATGCTACCCTACCAGCTTACATTTTTACGGGGAATTATCAGGCCAGATTCCGCCCTTGATTTATAAAAGACATTTTCACCAGGAACTGTTACCTATTTACTTGTCCAATCAGACAACTGGATTACATAAGAGGACTTCATTATTGGCAATGGGCCACGCTAGTAACATGCCTTGTATGCATGAAGAACAGCCCCATGATAGAACAATTTCACTGCCCCGGTTAGTGAATATGGTTAGCAGCTAAGGCGGCGGGATGTGAGAAGATCATGCCAGGATGACCCATTAGGAACGAGGAGCAGGGCCACCTGCGGCATATTTCTGTGGATGACGGGAGAGCGGAGCGCTATAAGCATGTCCCATGTCCAGCATTTTAGACTTCTCAGATCCGAGGTGCTAGGATTCGATCTGCACCAAGGGAGGTCAACTCGCCACAGAAATCATGATATCGTCGACTTCCGAAAAGCCTAAAAATTTCTAGAGCCATGAATTTTCCACCGTTCCGTTAAAACCAATTCACTTTCTCTATTATTAAGAAGCGCATTTATAGTTCAATGATTGTACATTTTTAGGAGTAATTTTTCCTTGCAGTCAAGTTAGACTTGTAGCTGAGGTGCATCCTCAATATTTCATTTTGATATTGCAGTAATAAAATGGGAAGTTTTACCCCATTCAGAACGCAGCAGATTTACGACACAGTTTATGAATTAATAATTTTTCTTCTGCATGACAGAATATATATTTCCAATAATAATAATAATAATAATAATAATAATAATAATAATAATAATAATAATAATAATAATAATAAATGTCTATGAATTAATATTGATAAATACTGAAGTATATGAACAGCTATGGAAGTAATATTCCTTCAGAATGATACATATGAAAGACTATGATAAAAGTGTTGAATATGATTAAACAATTAATTTTATTGTAAAAATTGAGAGCTTACGATTTGTTATTGTCTAGGGTATTGTTAAATGAAGCTGAATTGAAGTTATGTTGTGCCAATGCACTTTGTGAAAGAGGTAATAGAGGCTTTGATCCTCTTGTTTAGTGGACGTAGCGGGAGTCATTTCCTGAGATCCACAGAGAGCTGTATGCTTTTTAATAGGAAATAAAATGGGAGATTTCGGGAGTCAGATCCTGTCCCATAAGCTTCGATATGTTTCAACTCCTAAAGATTTCCCCTATGATATTATCAGCTCCGATGATTAATTATTACAAGCAATGTTGTCATGCCAATTTTTATTATGGCCATCTGAATTCATGTCCAGTGAATTAAATCCTGAAAATTATAAAATGATATTCCAAGCTAACTTCAAAGCAACCAAACGTGATTATTATTATTGTTATAAAATGTCTAATGTAAAGATTCATCTGCTGTGTCCAATAATAGTCACTATGATGTGTATTTAACTGCGTTAAGAATTGTGTCGTTTCCTAAGAAAATCTAGAATCAAAATGTGAAACTTCGAGTGCGAAACTAATCCATGCTAGTGTCAGGATTTGTAAATACGTGAATTGTAAATAAGTGAATAGGATGATTGAAGAACACAACTTTATAGGGTAAAGTGAAATATAATTTTATATCGTCTCTAAAATGTATAGATTAACAAATGAAAGTGTAATTCATGAACATAGTCTAGCCCATCGGACAATTTTAAATGAGACTATAGTTTATTTGTATTTGAGATAAATAAAATCCAATAGGGAATGCGTGTGTGTGTGTTTTTTTTTTTTTGCTTCTACCAGTCGTCAGATATTTACTAACTAAAATTTTCTTTGGAGAATTGGTTTATTTGAAATATGTTTTTAATTCTCTTGTTATATGTCATGAATCTTTCCTTTTCCTTTACGAGGAGCACGAATACAGTGTCTAGTAATTACAGCCCAAGCCCAGAATGCCCCGAGAGAGATCTCATGCTAACACTGTATTTACTGCTACCTCGCTGGTGGTTGTCTGTCACTCCAGGTGTACAGGCGGGCACATAAGGTATGTGTAAATACAACATGATAAGAGCATATTCCTGCCCAATAAAAATATGCCTCGACGGGTCATTACTACTTTTGACCGTACGCGCTTAGTGACGTTTCGTCTGCAAGGCCTGTCCGTGTGGGCGATTGCCGGCCTGATTGGAGTACACCATAACGGTGTTGTAAGGACGTACTGTACAGCCGCTGTCTTGTGCCACGAAGTATTGAAGAGGTTACGTGCCGGGTGCGACAGTGCCGCATGCGACCCACCAAAAATCGTGCCAGTAGCGACCATGCTGGTAGCTTACAGTGCCCCATGCGACCCATTGTTTGAGAGAATAATTTTTACGGTGCGCCGTTTTAACTTAATTTACTCCTACTGTCGACCAAAATATTATGTACACTCGAGTTTGAAAGTTGTTTGTGAAGTAACCAATTGGCCTACATAAAATCCAATAACATCATCATTTTTGTCGTTATAATTTATGTTAAGTCATGCAAGTTTGGAGTTATTCATTTATACTCTATTACTTTTATCGCAGCTGGAACATAAGGCGTGCCCGTTTTTAAGCGTGTTTCAACCATGCGTCGCCTTTAAGAATTAGTTTCACAAACACCCGTCATCAGGTCGAATCGAAGTTTTAACACAATGTACATTGGAATCTTTTATAACTGGTTTAATAATTTCAAAATGTTGTGTGTCCAAGGAACAAAGTTATCAATTTTGCAAGGTAACTTTTTATCGGTTCGGGGTGGTTGAAAGATTGCGTTCTTGGTCGCGTTGTAATCCTTATATACCAAAAGGCTATGCTGTGGGACTGTGAAATACGTAAATGATTGTACTTATTTTATATCTGTTTGTATTTGTATGGGATAAAACGACATCGTTCACCAGCTTGCCGATACGGGGAAAGTATGAATACAATCCAAACACAAAAGATGGCTTTCCTGTTTTAGTTGTAATAACATAGGATTCTTCCATTCCACAAATCACATGTAAAGCAAACTTAACACAGATGTTGACTGGTTGCAAGTCACAAGATAAATAGGGTTCAAAGTGTCTTTCAATTAGTCTACATGACGGGGTAAACCCGCCTACCCCAAGAAAGATGTGTTAGAAATTACCAGATTCCACCGATACATCAGTGCTTGGGTCGCTAGTGACACGATGGCAAATTGGTGGGTCGCATGCGGCACGGGTCGCAACCGGCACGACACCGTTGAAGAGTGTCCTCGCAGTGGTCGTCCGCAGTCAACGACCGTTACGTGCGCATCTGGACTAGCTGGAGCCCGGAAGACACCGCAACAGAACTGCAGGCAAGGGGTAGGTTGTGTCTATGGAATCAGGAATTGTCTCCATAGGAAGCACCTACACACAAGAGTTCCTTCCATGTACACCTCAACACAGTGGCGCCAGGCGCAGATGGGCAAGGGACCACTTGGACTGGACTCTGGCAGAATGGTGGCGGGTGCTCTTCACGGACGAGTGCCGAATGTGTGTGACACCGAATAATCGTGAATTTGGAGAAAGTAAGGTAACGCCAATCGAGTCCTGTACGCCACCCCACATGCTCAGCACGGAGGCGGATTCGTCATATTTTTGTGCGGCAATATGCATGGACGTTGGACGCCACTCATCGTCGTAGAGGGCAGTATGACTGATCCACAAAACAGGGACAGAATCCTCAGGCCTATTGTTCTACTCTACCGACAACATTTCGGCGATTGGTTTGTTCTACAGGATGATAACGTGCACCCGCTCC
The DNA here is from genome assembly GCA_946902985.2 of Meconema thalassinum. Classification (NCBI taxonomy): domain Eukaryota; kingdom Metazoa; phylum Arthropoda; class Insecta; order Orthoptera; family Tettigoniidae; genus Meconema; species Meconema thalassinum. The sequence goes on from OX336393.1 coordinate 344,220,786, forward strand.
GCTCCAATCTTGTGAACCTCTTCCTCAGGGAGGCCCACATCCCTGGTCTGCGGTGTCTCAAGACATGCATCCCATCGAACATGCCTGGGATATGCTGGAACAGGCAGTGAAACGACGACCGAATCCACCTCGCACCCTCGCTGTCGAAGAGTGGAGTAGGATTTACCAGGTCAGCCTCAACCGCCTAGTGGAAAGCATGCTACGACGGGCGGGTCAGATGATGATGATGATGATGATGATAATTGTTGTTTTAAGGGGCCTAACATCTAGGTTATCGGCCCCTACAGAAATGAAATGGCATGAAATGATAGGATGAAGATAAAAAGAGCTCACTGCCATTGATGAAACGAAAATGGTTTATATATCTAACAGACAGCGAGCCCCAACAATTATGCCTTATTTGAATAAAAATAGTAAAAGTGGGGTGGTAAAAACAATAAAACAAATAAGGCATAGTAGACAATAAAATAGATGAACGCAATGAAAAACATAAAACAGACTTAACCTGAATTAAAAGTCTTAACTTCCATTAAAACTTTAAAAAGAAATTACACTCCCTCATGTACCGGATGACGAGGTCTGCTGACGGCCCGTCATCACGGATAATAAGGGACAGGGTGTTAAGCAGTTTGAGAGTCCTTCGTAGATCGGCAAGGTCCACACACTCCGGACGGGTCTGATCATGCTTCACTGCACGAGGTGGCGTAACACCATATCGAGAGGCAGATAATGATTCTCATGCTCGATAGGCGAGTGCACCATTCGCCTGTCGTTGTTTGTTCCTTACATCAATGGTGTTATGCTTGGCGTAAAGTGTGTATTTGCATCTCATACATTCACTGGGGGTCGTGAGCAACCTAGAAACTCGCAACACCAGGCGGTGCAAAACTTGTATAGGCCTACGAGTAGATTGACAATTTTATTGGCTGAAACTGATCGCAGATTGTAAAAGAGAACCCAAATGGAAACTGATTACATTGTATGTACTTTTCACAGGCAAATAAGACCTCCATTATGGTCCATGAACTTCTCTGCAGAACAGATGATCGCAGCGTTAAGGAAGAGGTAAGTAATACTATTAGACACTTAAGGTTTAACTATCAACACAGCATAAACACAAAGACGAGAATTAGTGAAATATACAATGTTTGAAAAAAGTGCATTGGCCAAGTGAATACCCCGATGCGTATTTATTTCAAAAATAATGTATCGCATTGCTTACAAGTTACATTCATTGTGTTAGTAATACTTTTCTGAACATACAAAAACAAACCTAATTCGTGGTTAACGCTCCAGACTCCCTTGCTATAAGCAGTAATTTTCGCCCAAACCGTCGTCTAACCTCGCAGTGATCAATGGTTTTGTCTCACCGTGGCCTTATGATGTGCAGTACAACCTTTCAATTAGATTGAACAACAAAAACTAATTTGGCTAACAGACATTAATAACTCGCCACAGACACCTCGTGGTATAGCAGTTCGCGATCTTGGCTGTCACCCCGGAGGTACGAGTTCGATTTCTCTGCCAAGAAATTCTAATTCTGATGTGAGGGCTTGAAAGGGGTAATTACACTTGGCCTCATGAGACAAAACTGGAAGTGATTTTACTTGGTTTTGCCACTTCTACTCAAGGCAAATGCTGAAATTGTTCCTAACATAAGGCCACACACACACACAAATACACGAGGCTATATGATCACGATGCCGCAGCCTTCAAATTCAATAACAACGTAACTCACCACCCAGGCCACGGTGGCTGAGAGCGTTGCACAGTGGGTCAAAATCGAAATCTAGGAGGACAAAAGTATTTATTTTCAAAATTAGAAAATCAAAATCTATTATTTCTACAGCATTCTCATACAATTGCCGATCACTATTCTGGGATATAAACGCATCTTAGTGTAAATCTGTCACCACTGTTGGAGCAGTCTGAATTGGAGGGTGAATGTAAGTGACTGTGGTTTGGTTGTCTTTGTGGTTAGTGTGATGCTTTAGGATGGAACATGCAGCTGAAGGTATGATCTTTGTAACGTGTTTCAGTTATTAATGGGCGTAATTGTTACGTAATTTTAGCTATATTTGCAATATATAATATTTAACTATTATTTTTAAAATTATATTTTCACTTAGAATTTTAGTATGTCGCGTCACTCTGCGTCACTTTCTACTTAATGTTAAAATGTAGATAAAGTCTTGTAGTTTACGCCTGTTATAAGATTTTGTGCATCTTTTCGCAACTTACTTAGTTATGTTTTGCCGGCCCCGTGGTGTTGGGGTAGCGCGCCTGCCTCTCACCCGGAGGTCCCGGGTTCGATCCCCGGCTCCGTCAGGGATTTTAAAACTGACGTGAGGGTTGGAACGGGGTGCACTCAGCCTCGTGAGGACAATTGAGTAGCTGTCTGACAGTGAGACAGCACCCCGATCACGAATACCAAGATTAACGGCCGAGGGGACCCGACGCGCTGATCACGCGTCACCCCAATATCTGCAGGCCAAATGGCTGGGCAGCGGTCGCTTGGTCGGCCTTAGCCCGTCATGGGCTGGATGGTGCCAGGGGTTGACTTGACTTGACTTAGTTATGTTACGTTTTAGAAGATGCCGCACAACCAGTTCTCACACGTTTACAACAGTTTGAAGCACTGGGTTCGACGATTATGTCAAAAGTGGAACGTTGTGACTTTGTCAAAAGTAAATTAGGGGTAGAAAATTGTTCTGAAGAGGTAACTGAATGCTCTATCCAACTCCTAGTCATAGACAATTTCTTGCATGTGTAGACGTAGCTTAAAAACAAGATGTTCAGTAAAGAACATATAGCCTACTTTCTCCTAAATGCATGGGTATTGTTATAACTCTTTGTCCTTTTCAAGGAGTATGATTGAATGTTGGTCGTAGTAGCTTGTTGAAATACAACGTGCTATAGGGATATTAAACATGAATATGAGGTGCCCTTTGCTAGTGCTACCTCTGTACCAAATTTCGTTCAATTCGGTTTCACCGTGTTTGAATTGATAGGGGGAATCGATTTGCACACATACTTGGCCACCATCTGCAAACTATTGGGCTGATGTTCTTGCAATTTGGTCTGAATATGTTGCCCACATAAAGATATGGTGTTGCAAAATTTGGTAGAGACTAGATTATTAGGTTGGTCGTATTTACATTGTAAATTTTAACATTTGGGTGGCCGCGATTATGTTTCCGTCAAGATAGCGGTGATATAAAACATGACACTGAGGTGCCCTTTGCTAGTGCTACCTCTGTACCAAATTTCGTTCCATTCGGTTTCACCGTGTTCGAATTGATAAGGGGAATCGATTTTCACACAAAGATGGCCGCCATCCGCAAAATATTAGGCTGATGAGCTATTAGTTTGGTCAAAGGATGCTCCCTCCATAAAGGTATGTTGTTGCTAAATTTGCTAGAGATCGGATGATTAGGCTAATCGTAATTTGATTTAAGCTTTGAACATTTGTGTGGCCGCCATTACGTTTCTGTCAATATGGCGGCGATATAAATCATGACACTGAGATGCCCTTTGCTAGTGCTATCTCTGTACCAAATTTCGTTCCATTCGGTTTCACCGTGTTTGAATTAATAGGGAGAATCGATTTTGACACAAAGATGGCCGCCATCCGCAAACTATTAGGCGAATGACCTATTAGATTGGTCAAAGGATGCTCCCTCCATAAAGGTATGTAGTTGCAAAATTTGGTAGAGATCGGATGATTAGGTTAATCGTAATTTGATTTAAGCTTTGAACATTCGTGTGGCCGCCATTACGTTTCAGTCAAGATGGTGGCGATATAAAACCTGACACTGGGGTGCCCTTTGCTAGTGCTACCTCTGTACCAAATTTCGTTCCATTCGGTTCCACCGTGTTCGAATTAATAGGGGGAATCAATTTTGACATAAAGATGGCCGCCACCCGCAAACTATTAGGCTAATAACCTATTAGATTGGTCAAAGCATGCTCCCTCCATAAAGGTATGTAGTTGCAAAATTTGGTAGAGATCGGATGATTAGGTTAATCGTAATTTGATTTAAGCTTTGAACATTCGTGTGGCCGCCATTACGTTTCTGTCAATATGGCGGCGATATAAAACATGACACTGAGGTGCCCTTTGCTAGTGCTACCTCTGTGCCAAATTTCGTTCCATTTGGTTTCACCGTGTTTGAATTAATAGGGGGAATTGATTTTCACACAAAGATGGCCGCCATCCGCAAACTATTGGGCTAATGACCTAGTTATTTGGTCAAAGGATGCTTCCTTTATAAAGGTATGTTGTTGCAAAATTTGGTAGAGATCGGATGTTTAGGTTAATCGTAATTTGATTTAAGCTTTGAACATTTGTGTGGCCGCCATTACGTTTCCGTCAAGATGGCGGCGATATAAAACATGACACTGAGGTGCCTTTTGTTAGTACTACCTCTGTACCAAATTTCGTTCCATTCGGTTGCACCGTGTTCGAATTAATAGGGGGAATCGGTTTTCACACAAAGATGGCCGCCATCCGCAAACTATTACGCTGATGACCTATTAGTTTGGTCAAAGGATGCTCCCCCCATAAAGGTATGTTGTTGCAAAATTTGGTAGAGATCGGATGATTAGGTTAGTCGTAATTTGATTTAAGCTTTGAACATTTGTGTGGCCGCCATTACGTTTCCGTCAAGATGTCGGCGATATAAAACATGACACTGAGGTTTTCCTTTGCTAGTGCTACCTTTGTACCAAATTTCGTTCAATTCGCATTCACCGTGTTCGAATTGATAGGGGGGGACAGACATTCAGAGTACACACACTCACACACAGACACACAGACACACTCACACAGAGACTCACACACACACATACACACAGACAGACACACTTTTTTCGCCCTGTGTTGATCTCATAAGTCTACTTTCATTTTTTGCAAAAATCGAAAGTAGGCTAAAAAGGTCTCAACAAATTATATACGTTGCTTTCAATCTAAATCATGATTAAAACGTAAAAATAATTTTGTCCCCCTAGATTTCGATTTTGACCCACTGTGCGTTGACGCGCTACATCGTGCCTTGCTGGCTGAGTAACACAAGTGTGCGACTGGCGACGCCTGCCTCACTCCTCCGGGGCGATAACAAATGAATTATGATGGAGAATTACTTGAATGAAATTGACTGGAGGAACCAAAGAATTGGGAGAAAATCGTTCACGTCTCCGCTTTGCCTGTACAAGTTTCACATCATGCATTGAACTAGATTTTAATACGGGATTCAGTGGAGAAAGATCGACGCCCAACTTTTCAATTATGTGAACGCGAATACATAATTATAAAATCACTAATCTGTTCAGAAAACAAGGCATAACAAGATGTTCAGTAAAGAACATATAGCCTACTTTCTCCTAAATGCATGGGTATTGTTATAACTCTTTGTCCTTTTCAAGGAGTATGATTGAATGTTGGTTGTAGTAGCTTGTTGAAATACAACGTGCTATAGGGATATTAAACATGAATATGAGGTGCCCTTTGCTAGTGTTACCTCTGTACCAAATTTCGTTCAATTCGGTTTCGCCGTGTTTGAATTGATAGGGGGAATCGATTTGCACACATACTTGGCCACCATCTGCAAACTATTGGGCTGATGTTCTTGCAGTTTGGTCAGAATATGTTTCCCACATAAAGATATGGTGTTGCAAAATTTGGTAGAGACTAGATTATTAGGTTGGTCGTAATTACATTTTAGCTTTTAACATTTGGGTGGCCGCGAGTACGTTTCCGTCAAGATAGCGGTGATATAAAACATAACACTGAGGTGCCTCTTGCTAGTGCTACCTCTGTACCAAATTTCGTTCATTCGGTTCCACCGTGTTCGAATTAATAGGGGGAATCAATTTTGACATAAAGATGGCCGCCATCCGCAAACTATTAGGCTAATGACCTATTAGATTGGTCAAAGGATGCTCCCTCCATAAAGGTATGTTTTTGCAAAGTTTGGTAGAGATCGAATGGTTATGTTAGTCGTAATTTGATTTAAGCTTTAAACATTTGTGTGGCCGCTATTACGTTTCTGTCAATACGGCGGCGATATAAAACATGACACTGGGGTGTCCTTTGCTAGTGCTACCTTTGTACCAAATTTCGTTCCATTAGGTTCCTCCGTGTTCGAATTAATAGGGGGAATCAATTTTGACATAAAGATGGCCGCCATCCGCAAACTATTAGGCTAATAACCTATTAGATTGGTCAAAGGATGCTCCCTCCAAAAAGGTATGTTGTTGCAAAGTTTGGTAGAGATCGGATGGTTATGTTAGTCGTAATTTAACTTAAGCTTTGAACATTTGTGTGGCCGCCATTACGTTTCTGTCAATATGGCGGCGATATAAAACATGACACTGAGATGCCCTTTGCTAGTGCTACCTCTGTACCAAATTTCGTTCCATTCGGTTTCACCGTGTTTGAATTAATAGGGGGAATTGATTTTCACACAAAGATGGCCGCCATTCGCAAACTATTAGGCTAATGACCTATTCATTTGGTCAAAGGATGCTTCCTCTATAAGGGTATGTTGTTGCAAAATTTGGTAGAGATCGGATGATTAGGTTAGTCGTAATTTGATTTAAGCTTTAAACATTTGTGTGGCCGCTATTACGTTTCTGTCAATACGGCGGCGATATAAAACATGACACTGGGGTGTCCTTTGCTAGTGCTACCTTTGTACCAAATTTCGTTCCATTAGGTTCCTCCGTGTTCGAATTAATAGGGGGAATCAATTTTGACATAAAGATGGCCGCCATCCGCAAACTATTAGGCTAATAACCTATTAGATTGGTCAAAGGATGCTCCCTCCAAAAAGGTATGTTGTTGCAAAATTTGGTAGAGATCGGATGATTAGGTTAGTCGTAATTTGATTTAAGCTTTGAACATTTGTGTGGCCGCCATTACGTTTCCGTCAAGATGGCGGCGATATAAAACATGTCACTGAGGTGCCTTTCGTTAGTACTACTTCCGTACCAAATTTCGTTCCATTCGGTTGCACCGTGTTCGAATTAATAGGGGGAATCGATTTTCACTCAAAGATGGCTGCCATCCGTAAACTATTACGCTGATGACCTATTGGTTTGGTCAAAGGATGCTCCCCCCATAAAGGTATGTTGTTGCAAAATTTGGTAGATATCGGATGATTAGGTTAGTCGTAATTTGATTTAAGCTTTGAACATTTGTGAGGCCGCCATTACGTTTCCGTCAAGATGGCGGCGATATAAAACATGACACTGAGGTGTCCTTTGCTAGTGCTACCTTTGTACCAAATTTCGTTCAATTCGCATTCACCGTGTTCGAATTGATAGGGGGGGACAGACATTCAGAGTACACACACTCACACACACACAGACACACACACACACAGACACACACACAGACTCACACACACACATACACACACACAGACAGACACACTTTTTTCGCCCTGTGTTGATCTCATAAGTCTATTTTCATTTTTTGCAAAAATCGAAAGTAGGCTAAAAATGGCATTTACAACCAATAACACATTCGGAAAGCATCTGCACAATAGTAATCTAAATAAACAAGACCCGTATTCAAGGTCAGGGGTATATTCCATTACGTGCCAAGATACAGGGTGTCAAGCAAATTACATCGCGCAGAGTGGGAGAAGATTGGATACACGATACAATGAACATAGAAATGCGATAAAATACGGGACACACTCGGCCGTATGCGAACACATGTGCGACATGGGACACAGTTCCACTAACATTGAAACCGACTTAAAAATAATTCATCATGAACCGAAAGGCATAGACATAAAGGAAGCAATCGAGATACACTTAGCTAAAAGAAGCAACCCCAACAATTCAAAAGGACACACTTTCATGGAGAGTTCACCCCTCTTCACTCTTCTAGGAAACACACCACGTCGGAAACGATACACAACATATTGATGTAGCCAAGCTAGATAAGGGAAACATGTTATTGGATAAGGATGTACGATGCATCTTTTCTTCAATAAACCTAGTGGTGCCGGGACATTCTCAGTGGTCCGTTTGCGCTTAAAGAGGGAGTTTTAGCTTATGCGTGGATAGTCTTTAATAGTTGAAGACTATCCTGAATACAGTAATATACTCCACATTAGAGAGACTAGACTCGGCAACTTACAGGTACATTTGTACGAGGAACACATAAGACTTAAGGAATGCGAGAGGGGGAATTGCCCAACGAGATAAGGGACCCACACACACAGGAATTTCCCGTTTAGTCGAGTGCATACAGTGACCAAGTTAACTGCTCTCAACAGCACTGCGCAAGACTAAACCAGATATGTAGCCTGTACAATACAATTTGAATTGACCATTTACAACAACCACATATTCATTCCAAACAAGCAAATTCCGGAGGTCAATCACCACTTCCAGTATCTCAACAAAACATCACATCGACCACATCTAACAAATATTGACGAGTTGCATTATCTCAACTAATACTGTAACGAAATAAGTGTAAATATTGTAAATATTTTCACCCATATTTTCAGACATAGGTTTTATAGTCTAAGTGTAATGGATCTGATGATGATCGCTTGACGATTGAAACTGGTCATCAAAGTTCATTTATTAATCTCATGTAATTTTTTTTGAGGAATACGGAATAACCCATCTCGTTGGGGTACAATCGTTTGACTGACTGAAAAGCATAAAATTTTTGTTTAAGTTTAATAATATGCTTCATTACTCTTACTACGCAATCACCGTTTTTATAAATACTTCACAAACAAGTATTTTACGATTTTACCTCCAGGTGGTAGCATTTATCGTTTCGAAATTCATAGCCAACACAACTGGTGAGATGAACTCATCTCTTTTGCTGGGATATCTCTGCAGAAGTACTGCGGAGTTAGCAAAGTCTCCCCTACAACTAGTTTTATGGATTTATTTAGATCGTAGGCTTTCGCGGCCGGTGTCTAGTTTATCATCTAGGCTTACAGGATTGAGCCGCGTTGTATATCGGTTGTTATTTCCCGACGTTTCGGCTGACATTGCAGCAGCCTTATCCATGGATAGGTACGAGTTGGTGTCCGTACTCAAACTAACGGTTGTTGCCGGCCAGAGGAGCTTGCTTGCCCTGCATTGTCGCCACGCTGCTCCCTGATTGGTCCGCGCCCCTGGCAGTTGCGCGCTAAGAGATAAACTACACATCTGCAATAGTTGAACATGCTGACGTCATGAGACACCCCATCGAATTTGATAAGGTCGAAACTGTTGCTAAAATTCCCGTATATCATAACAGGGTAATTAGAGAGGCAATAGAGGTCGTGAAGCATCCCAATAATTTCAATCGCGAAGATGGTTTCAAACTTAGCAACATTTGGAAAGTTCTCCTAGCGTGCGACACCCAGGGGCGCGGACCAATCACGGAGCAGCGTGACGACAATGCAGAACAAGCAAGCACCTCTGACTGGCAAGAACCGTTAGTTTGAGTACGGACACAAACTCGTACCTACCCATGATTAAGGCTGCTGCAATGTCAGCCGAAACGTCGGGAAATAATCACCGATATACGACGCGGCTCAATCCTGTAAGCCTAGATGACAAATTACGGATTTATTGATTTGCTGTTTGTATGTTGCAGTTAGAGCTGTTCTCCCTTCAGCTCCTCCACCGCAGGGTGCAGTTCACGGCTTGTGGCTTCTTTCCTCTGGACTTCACCTTGCTATACTCGGTAAATAATACAATACAGTTTCTTTTAAGGCGGGTGTAATGGAAGATAAGAAATGAAAATCATAATGCCTTCGTGACTTTCGAGTGTTTCTTTCATGGGGTAATCCGACGAATATTATACTTTACAGCAGCAATACCTTGGATGAACTCCATCAGCGGAAGTATTGCCAACCTTGTGATATTATCACTAGACCCTATGCATTTAAAATATGTTATAGCAATGAATTGTTTAAGAAAGTGCTAATTTATCAATATTAATTTTACGGCATTTGCAGTGAACTTTGAGAATTTCCACAAACTTTAGTTGGCAGCACTGATCAGAATATTATAGTGCTAGAGTTGCGGTCAAACAAGATGTTTCGTAAAGAGTACGTAGCCTTCTTTCTTTGAATTTCATGATTTCATAGGTAAGTTGTAGATCATATGAACAGGATGTTCCGCCCCTTAAAATAACTATCATCACTATTTTTATGTAGTATGATTCAGTACAGTTAGGATGATCAAACTCTTCCTTCTTGTTAAGATGTTGTTAAGATTTTATAATTTTGCACATTCAAGATGGTTATTTATTTATTTATTTATCGTATGGCTTTTAGTGCCGGGAGTGTCCGAGGACATGTTCAGCTCGCCTGAGTCTGTAGCTGCTTCCAGCGGACACCCTAAAGGGCGAGCTACAAGTTCCGTTCAATTTCAAGTAGTTCCAACTTTCGCCACCAGATATCAATGATACCTAGACATGAACGTTGGAACTTTGATAGAGCGTTCTGACGAAATCTAACCTAACAAATTTTGCTTTACACAAGTTTAGTCTGTGAAAGGATCTTTTACATGCCATAAATCTATGACATGGGACCGCCGGCTTTACTTCCCCTCCGAAGGAAGGCATACTGAAGGATTTTTAACGCTCTTAAAAATCCAACGACTTCGACCGGGTTTGAACCCGCTATCTAATTTTGCATAACATTCAATCTGATAATTTTCTGAACATAGCCCAGTAGCTAGCGTATAGCCTACAGTGTATTCTAATTCCAATGTTCCGTCATTATCGTTCTTTAATATTCTGTGGATTTGATTTAATGCATTATGCATGCAAACTGGCGTTTCAGCGAGTTATTCACTATGATAACTTTGTGATTCGTTCAACTGAGATTTCTTATACAAGACTCTCTTTACATCGTACCAAGTTTTGTGTTAATTGCTCGTTTACATCTGATTTATCGTTGTTATTGTAATGACTGTACACATGGCCATCTTCTTCAATGTATGAAATCCATGCATATGTGCTTTTATCTGTGTAAATTTCGTATCAAATATACTTTGAAATGTTTCAAAATGCAATGTTTATTACAGGGAAAGATCCTATAATTTTATGCATTCAAGGTGGTAGTTGCGCGTAATATTTAATGAGGTAATCTTGCGACTTTGCCATCTAAGGTCTCTTACACAAAACTCAACTTACACCATATTTCGTAGTAATTGCTCTGCTTCATGCTAATTTATCGATCGTGTTGTTTTAATAGTGCACATGATCGCGAATATTTGAAATCTTTGCACATATATCTTCAGCAGAGTATATTTTCCACACAACACTATCCTCGAGCCGAGTTTTGAAATTCCAAGTTTATTAGTGTATATACAGAGTGGTTCACCAGTCCCTTATTCTTTTTGGAGGAAGGCAACCAAACTAACGCGTATATCATAGTCATCCTAAAAACGTTACTACCTGCTCCTTGACGGCCTTAGTACATTTTTAGCCTACTTTTCACATTTTGCAAAAATGAGGAAAAAGTAGACTTATGAGATCGGGAAAATGTGTGTCTGTCTGTCTGTCTGTCTGTCCTTCTGTCTGTCTGTCTGTCTGACTGTGTGTGTGTCCCCCCCCCCTATCAACTCCTAAACGGCTGCAGCAATCGAAACAAAATTTGGTAGGAGTAAAGATCTATACCTGAATATCTCACGGCCATATTTGAAAATGATGTCAGTGCTACCAACTGCTAAAAAATCGCAATTGAAATTTGAGCTCCATGTTGGATATCTTGGAAAGTATGAATGGGAGCTATTTCAAAATTGGCTCACGTACAGATCATAATATTTCAGTTTAATTTCCAGGAGGCCAAACATGGCAGTGTTGCCAAAATGATTATAAGCCTCCTGATAGGTCCAATTTTTAAATGCATATAACTTCTACACTATCAAGCGGAATTCAACCAAATTTCGTATGTTGTATGTGTACATAACCAGATATGACTGAGCGTATTCTTAAGACCTACCAGGGCTGCCAACTGTTAATAAATGCTCCTAATTTATTTTATCCAAATACCAATATATCAGAAAGTATGCAAGCCGATAGCTTTAAACTATGCACACGTATAGTACCTGACATTCTATATTAATTTGGTGTAACTTATATACGTCAGTGCTACCAACATGATTCTAAGCCTGCTGACAGGTCCAACTTTAAATACATGTAACTTCCATACTATCATTTGGATTTCAACCAAATTTCGTATGTGCTATGTGTACCATGACAGATATGACTATGCGTATTCTAAGGAGCAACCAGGGCTGCCAACTGTTAATATGTGCTGTCCCTATTTTTGTTACCCTAATATCAATATATCAGAAAGTATGCAAGCCAATAGCTCTAAACTTTGCACACGTATAGTACCTGGCATTCTAGACGAATTTGGAGTAACTAATATACGTCAGTGCTGCCAACATGATTCTAAGCCTGCTGATAGGTCCAATTTTAAAATGCATGTAACTTCTATACTAACTAATGGATTTCATTCAAAATTGGCACAACAATAGATCATATTATTTCAGATTATTTCTGACCAATACATGCATGACATTGTTGCCAACATGATTTTACGCACGCTGTTAGATCCAATGTTTAACTGCATGTAACGTCCATGCTATCCAGTGGACTTCAACCAAATTTTGTATTTAGTACCGTAAGAGACGGAACTAAGAATATATTCAGTCATCAGGGCTGCCAACTGTAGTGCTCTATTAGGATACATTATGCCAGGTATACAGTATTTCGAACTAATTGGAAATTTCGATATTAGCAACTTAATTTCGTCATTATTCTAGATAGGTTCATATTCTGTAGAATAATCATTGGCATGAAAAGTAGGCTGTATAGTTCTTCACGGAACTTCTTGTTACCGTTGAGTTCATGCTCGCGATTATAGTAGAAATCATTGGCGGCAATGTTATTTCAATGACCTCAACTATAAAGCATGTTTAAAACGATCAAAGCTCCGAATAACACCACCTCACGTTTGGACAGGTGTCCATGGGGGCTACGAATAGATTCAATACGTGCCAGCAATTCACCATGGTTCTCAGTAGCTAAGGTGGCTAAATCATGTATTCCTACTGTTGCGTCAGACAAGCTGCCTGGTAGCAGGTTCGATCCCCGTTCTGGTACATATTGTTTCGCTTAATGCAGTTTACATTGGATGTAGAATGACCGCTTATGTATCTGTTCCAACGAGTGATTTCTTATTTGGTCCTGAAAAGGACCGTTTTTATCCAAAGTTCGTAGCCTGGTAGGACGACGACATAACGATCTGTAGAACGAAAGAAATGTACCCTGTATATTTAGGATAGCAAATGTTCAAAATGTGACCATCTTGGCTTAAAGGGAAAATCAGTATCACTCAGGCACCACACGTGTCGCGTCAAAGCCCTCTGTAACCTCGGGATGTAAACCATTCCTCATTCCTACATTCGTCAAATATAAAACAGTATTAATTGATCAACTAATGAGGAAAACCGTATCCTATTGAGTGCATTCGATTGTTAACATGACTTTTCCTTCTAAAGATATGGTACGACAGAAACTGAAATTATCAGAAACGAAAGCTACTAACTGAATGAGCGCCTGCTGAATGAATTTTCAGGTAGGATTATTTTTATACCGAAAAAATAAAATGTGTTGGCAAGCTTGTGGAATGGATTTTCAAATCTGTATCATCTACTCGAGACCAACCTAAATCATGCTGGAAGTGGTTTTCCGTGGTATCCCACTTCTACTCCAGATAAAATGCTGGCATGGGTTCGAAATGTAAGACCACTGCCACCTCCTTAACACTTCTAATTTCAGTTACAAATACAAATACTACTACCAACACCGTAATAACATAGGTTATTAGACAAATTTAAACACACAAAAGAACACAAGAATGTGATGATTGTGATGTCCAAGTCCCTAAAGTTTGAAAGGAAACCGCAAATATTGACGCTGCTGAGAACAGCAAAATAAAGTCTCATGTGCATGGGCTCATGGCTCATGAACTATTTGTCCTACTGACGCGGAATTTGAATTAAGGAAAACTTTGAACCTTCTTCTCCACCTTGCAACTGGTTGTTCTTTGATGGAACTATTTTCCTAAAATTGGCTGCGATGCTGAAAATTCACGTGCGAAACATTTCACTGGGTTATTTCCAGCAATAATAACTATTTTAAACTCCGATTTTTAGCTTGAAAGCAATACCAATTTGTGGATGAGGGTATATTAATCCTACTAATGTAAACACGTCACTGATTAGTCTACACATGCCAATGATATGGCAATTTGAGTGTTGAGAGTACTCGGCAGTTGCATTGGCTGCGAGAACATTACAATATTCCGAATTCTCATAACTCCGTAACGTAATGTTTCCGCTACCCACAATGCAGTGTAGACGCACGTGGGTAGGTGATGCTATCGAGGTTGCCGAGGGTTAAGCGAACACCTGCACATTTCAAAGCCATTACAACAGAAGAAAAAAACGAACCTTTCCTTGAACATGAACATAAATATTTCTAATACCCGACGACTAACGATGACGAAACGGTAAGAATGTTTTGTAACATATGGTTACATATTTTAGAAAATGTTAGGTTAAGAAAATGGCGCTTGCTGGGAGTGCTGTCCATTACCCAAAGGTAGAGATATCTAGTTTATGGCAGTGGGGTGATGGGGAGCCTTGCCAGTGAAGCGTATTTTCTAAGTTTTTTTATGATGCATGTTTGTTTTATATTAGTTTATTCCGTGATTTTGTTAGATTGTTAGTTCCTTCCTTGAGCATGATTATTGGGTGTGAAAAGAAAAATGAGTCCATGCTGAATGATTTTGTATGAGAGAATCTGTTGTAATGTTCTATTAAGATGGTAAAGGAAAATATGAGCAGAAAAGAGATATAGTTGTTCAGATTCAGCAAGAATGATGTAAGTTATGTATGTTGAAAATTTGTTGGTACATGAGAAGATATAAAGAGGAAGTACTTTTTAGAAAGATGAGGCAGATATTAAATGTGGAGAATTGGATTGACATTAGAGAAAGAGAGCTTGATGTGGAGTGTAGAACAAGGTGAGAGTATGTGTATGGAAGTGCCATATGTCAACGAAATTTCCTTAGTGTGTCATACATCCACGCCCTAAATAAAACCCCAGAAGAACGTAAGGTTACAGTTTAAGATAAAGAAAGTCTAGTGTCTAACGCAAAAGTTCTCACTATCTATCTTTGGGAGGTATTCTGCACTACATGCATTGAGTAAGTCTCCGTGGCTGAAATGGTAACCCGTTGAACTAACGATTGAAAGAATCAGGGTTCGATACGTGTTAGGTTATATTCTAGAATTTTTAACTTAAGTTTTATCGTCTGTGTCGACCACTTTACCTATGTATTACTACGAGAGACCACAGTTGGTTATTGGAGAGGCGACACCAGTACTATAATATAGCAAGCACATGCATTTACAGGCTGGATTCCATGAACGTTACATTAGGTTCGAATGTGGTATTACACGAAAATATCTTAATATGTTCACGTCAAATACAGTGTCTTCTTTTTATTAAAATTTAATAACAAATTGTATATATATTTTAAGTGTCGAAGCCTACGTGGCTTAGGCGGCAGCACGCCGGCCTCTCACCGCTGGGCCCGTGGTTCAAATCCCGGTCACTCCATGTGAGATCTGTGCTGGACAAAACGGAGGCAGACAGGTTTTTCTCCGGGTACTCCGGTTTTCCCTGTCAAAATTTCATTCCAGCAACACTCTCCACTGTCATTTCATTTCATCTGTCATTCATTTAATCATTGCCCCAGAGGAGTGCGTCAGGCCTCGGCAGCCGGCACAGTCCATATCCTCGCCGCTAGATGGGGGCTTCATTCATTCCATTCCTGACCCGGTCGGAGACTGGAAGCAGGCTGTGGATTTTCATTTCATATATATTTTAAGTCGTTTACCCTCCAGGTTGGTGGAACCCACGGACTCAGCGAGGGAACTCACCACTACCGCCTCTACGGGCAGTGTCCTAGAGCGGGGAACATCGAATCGGAAGGGTTACAATTGGTGAGGTGGGATTGGCACCTCGCCCAGGCGGCCTCACCTGCAAAGCGAACAGGGACCTCATGAGGGAAGGTAAGGGATGGTTAGGATGGATAGGCAAGGAAGAGGGGAGGAGGCGGCCGTGGCCTTGAAAAAGAGACCATCTCGGCATTTGCCCGAAGACGAAGTGGGAAACCGCGGAAAACCACTTCGAGGATGGCTGAAGGGGAATCGAACCCCCTCTACTCATTTGGGCCACCCGAGGCTGAGTAGACGCCGTTCCAGTCCTCGTACAACTTTTCGAATTTCGTGGCAGAGCCGGGAATCGAACCCAGGACCTCCGGGGCGGCAGCTAACCATGCTGACCGCTACGCTACGGAGGCAACCGAACAAAATAATGCGAGGGGAATTCTAAGGAATACGTAGGCCTATACTTCGATGCGAGCACTGGTGATTAATCTCCTTCGATATGCTATGTTAAAATCCATGTCAGAGTTTGAAATCATGGTTTACAGTATTCATTTAACTTTCTGTCTGTACAGATCACGTAGCATAACCTACTAATTAGATTGTATTCTCTTCATAAATTAGAATAATACAACGTATTCTTCACAGGTCCGCCAACGGCCTAGCCGTGTTGAAACACCGGATCCCATGAGAACTCCGCAGTTAAGCAACATTGGGCGCAGTCAGAACTTGGATGGTATGCCGGTTCTAGGCACTGCGCGCTTTTGGCCAACATAAGGAGAAGCGGAAAGGCCCTGGCCACCCTACCGCACGTAAACTCCGACTAGGGGTAGCCTCTTCGGAGGCTTGGACCTGCCTTCTGGCAGAATACCAATTAAATTTTTAAAATTATTATAGGAATACATCGTAAGTGAATAAATGTGGTAATGTGACTTTTTAAGTGTGGGGTTTGATATTATATCCCCACTAAAATGGAGCACGGGTAGTCGTTCAAAAAAGCTTGCCTCTTCTGCTCGGTCTCACATACCACGACACATCGGAATTTAAGCGCTTCAGTCATGGAGACAATGTACACATTGCGCGCTACATGGGTATTAGTTAACTATGGGCGTTCCACCTCAAACGTTAGTATGCGTGTCAAAGTCTTCAACCATGGTTTATAGTGTTCAATTAACTTTCTACTATTTTCAGATCACGTGGCGTAACCTATTAATTCGATTGTATTACATGTACGTGTGTTCTTCAAGGAGCAATAAATCACATGTGATGTTTGTAGAATGGTCCTTAGTATTTGGCACGGAAGTGATTACGGTCGTTTTTCCTTTGCTAGGCCATTGGCTCAGTTTGCCCTGTAGCCTTGACAGAGTGGTTCACCAGCCCCTTATTGTTTAGTTTTATGAAACCCAACTAACATTACAATTCTCCGGATGGTCGTTATTGCTCTGCGCCCTTTCTGTGTGACAGCAATGTAAACATTTGAGGGTGCGCAAATGAGTGGGAGTCGTGTTAGTAGATTTACTGGCACTTTAAAGATCCTCTTTGGGGTGAAATTCAGGCACCCCGGAGTCACTAAAAGCCACATTATTTAAAAGGGACGTGAAACCAAAAAGGTTATCCCTCCCTATATTATTCTGCTAAGGTCCCATTCCAGTTTTGTACCAAAAATAAGGTCCCATTAACACCAACCTACACATATGGGGTACCTACAGGTTCAGCATAACCCAATGCGTAAGCGAAACGCACTCACTTACTCTTTAAATGCCTCACAATTAAATAAATACCTTAAAACATGTATATTTACAATGAAATAATGAAAGGATGCAACACGGTAACCATGCTAACAGAATCTCACAGGTCCATCTATTTCTGTAAGACGCAATGCTATTCCAATTATTACATTACTGTGAAAGTTTCCAGACGGTTATAAGGTCATCACTGAACCAAATTAAGTTGTACAATTCATTAATACATACAGTGTAATGCGCTTAAGGGGGTCAAGGGGCACTCTAGAATTTTTTCACGCATTTTTCACGTGTGAGTGTTGTAACCTATATTTTATGAGTTCCCCATGACAGTTTTAATGTAGGCTCGTAGGTTTATTATTTCTTTATATCATGTTATCGTGTTGGCCACGTGTTCAATTGCATTGGACACGTCTGCAGGAGACGCAGTGTCATTATTATTATTATTATTACTATTAACATATACGTATACTTTTTATTATAGGCCTAATTATTCAATGTATTTTAGGTCACTTTTGACGAGATTCTGGAGCTTGGTTTGATTCTATGTTGTAAAGTATATGGTATGTTTCATTTGTACAGTTTTGGGATATTTAAGTGCGGAGAATAGTAGGGGAGGTAATTGCCTGTCACTTGTTGGTGAAATGTGAGTCTGCTGCTGGTCATGAGGAAACTGCCGAGCAAGGGGTGTGCTATAAGTGGCTTGCGCAGACAATAAGCATTCTGAGAAAGGACTCCCTGGTCTGAGGTGTGGCTTGAGGGACGAGCTGTAGCATTCAGACTGAGGGCACTGCTGGATGTAATTGTCTCTCTAGACATTGAGATGACTGGTTGGGGTGTGTGTCTCTCTTGAGCTGAGTGCTTCGTGTTTCAACGGAAAGCTGAAAGCTTGAATACTGTACGGTACCTCCGATTTGTTTTAGTATGGAGGATACCACATGATTGGGTTCTTGCTCTTATGCCACAATCACAGTAGGGCTAATACATATCAAGATAATTGTGCAACGTTGAAGAAAACCGTGAAATGTAAAGGCATGGCTGACCAGTTTCAAAGTGGCGTAGAATCAAACTAGACGCATACGGCAGACGACGGCATTACCGGTAATGTGAAAACCAGCTTAAGTATTATTAAATTATTATCTTATATCTTTTAATTGCATTTCTTGTATGTTATTATTGGTTAATATATTATATCTTTTTAATGCATTTCTTGTAGGCAGCTTCAGAAAATAGAGTAAATTTAAATTGGATAAAACTCAGCAATTCTTCTAGGTTTCTTTTTAGTTAGATGCATGTAAACCTTCCTACGTCTTTATTAATTTATAGGAGGTTTGGTAAGGCCTATGTACGAGCCAGTCCTTTCAGAATATCTGCACACGCCCGGAGATAAGAAGAGTTTCAAAAAGGTGGATTTGTTCAATTTCAGTACTAATTATGTCATTTGCTTAAATGTTAAGAAAGGCCATTTATGAGGCAGAATATTAATTTTTATTTATTTTTTGTATCTTCAAAGTTACAAATGGCTTTTCTGGGTGAAGCCATCTTGTGGCAAGAATTGAAAGATTACAGTGTGGTACGAAAGGTCTTTTTCACACGACTATAAAGGGTCTCCGAAAAACATATTTAAAGGCCCTTAAATTAACAGTGTCTGTGATATTCCCAGAAAACTAACTTCGCTCTGATACACTGTACCTATGAAGGAATGACAAACCCCTAACCACTGCACCAGTAGCTGAATTGATAAAGTCTGATTATTCATACTAAGGATAAATCAGTCATAGCATTCATGATTGAGATTTTGCTAAGTGTACTCTTTACCAACTAGAATATTCGCTGGCGAAGCCTCGACGGGTAATGCTAGTTATTATTATTATTATTATTATTATTATTATTATTATTATTATTATTATTATTATTAGACTATTATTATTATTAACATGTTCAGTGGGTTTGAGATCAGGATTCCTAGGAAGCCATTTTAGGATCCTGACTCGCACATCCTCCAGAGGGCAATGTGTTGGCATGCATTATCAAGCTTTAAGAGAAAATCATCCCCAATGAAGGGAGCATAATATGTAACCAATAACATGTTCAAGAATTTCCAGGATGTACCGATAGCTGTAAGCGTCCCGTTCTCCACAAAGACTAGCCCAACCCAAGCTGTCTCCACCCTATATTAACCAATGCCACAGAGTAACACACATAAACTTGAAATATCTCACTGATTGATGAGTAAATACATAATCAGTGTGTTCACTTGTATTCCGGAATTAGTTCAATCACAAAGTAAAAAAAATATGAGCCTTACAGTAGTCGCATATAATGTGTAACATCTGACATGTTATTCGAATAATTCCATATTACTTACTCGCTTTTTTAAAAGAATGAACCCATAGTGCTACCATGTGCCAGCAAACATGAAGGATTCATTCGTGTTGTTACCATCGATAAGTTCTCACTACTATTATTTCTGCAATAACTACTTGTAAAACTCTAGTGACAAATCCTTTCAGCAAATATGATATAATAGTGCTGTAGTTTGGCCGACAGTACCTTGAGTGCTTACATTAAATAAGAATACAGAAAAAGTAGTAAGATTTAATAAATCATAACTGTTTTCAGCAAATATGATATAATGAATATTTTCACACCAGAGAACGACAGTTTGAAGATGATTTATTGTAGGAATATCTGTAATGGCGCCTCCAAATCTTGACGTAAACCGCATGTGATTTACATTCCACATAGCCACATGGCCAACAGTACGTCGTTGTACCAATACTTGCCACCGCGCACTACTTGTAAAACTCCTGTGCCAAATCCTTTCATCAACTATGATATAACGAATATATTCATACCAAAGAACAACAACTTGAAGATGATTTATTGTAGGAATTTTATTAATGGGGCCTCCAAACCTTGAATTCAACCGTATGCTATATACATTACACATAGTGCTGTTGGCCGACAGTACCTCGAGTGCTTACATTAAATAAAAACACAGCAAAAGTAGTAAGATTTAATAAATCATAATTGTTTTCACAAATATGAATTAATGAATATTTCCACACCAAAGAACGACTGTTTGAGGATGAGTTATTGTAAAAATATATGTAATGGGGCCTCCAAACCTTGAAGTAAACCGTATGCGATTTACATTCCACAAAGCCACATGGCCGACAGTATGTCGCTATACCAATCTCCGCCACCGCGCGCGCTCAATGTTTCCGTTGCATTTCCGTCCCACCTCCGCCCATTTTTTTTACAAAATCACCCCACACAAAAATATACAGCAACCGAGTGGAATGATGTTACACATTAAAAATATCCAGCAACAGAGCGGAAAGATGTTAATCATCAAAAAATAAAGAAAGCTTGAAGTGTTGCCTTTTTCTTGCACCTAATTCACTGAAATCTACAAAATATTAAATCGAAATAAAAAAAAGTAGCTCCGTGAAGAACTAAAGCCTATTTTCATATATCCTACTTATGTTTATTGCCTCTATCAACATACAAAATTTCAGTTTGATTGCTGTTATAGATTCGTAGATATTGAGAACCGTCTAATATTTCGGTCGGTTGCCATGTTGATTTTTTTTTATATGTAGGTCTTATAGTTATTTAATATTACCTAAAAATTATTGTGTACGTTAGTATTCAAATTTCAATCAAATTATTAGGACACAAGAAGTAAAAACGAGATTTAAAAATTTCGTACAGCTGCCAGCTTGTGGTTACGAAAACAATTGAAATACATTAGATGCCAGTGGATTAACATTCGTACATGGATTTACTGTACCAAGTTTCACTGCACTCGGAAGGTTAAATTGCGAGAAACGTCCATGTGTATATTTATATTTCGCGTCACCGCCATGTTTGATTCGTGATCACCAGACTATTGAAAGCCCTATAGTTAAACTTATGTTCATAGCCCCTATGAACATAAAGAAATTCAGTTTGATAGCTGTAATTGATTCGTAGACATTGAGAACCATCTAAATATTTCCGATGGTCGCCATGTTGGATTGTTATATGTATAGGCCATAGAGTTATCCCTACCTATATTATTCTGCTAAGATCCCATTCCAGTTTTGTACCGAAAATAAGGTCCCATTAACACCAACCTCACATATGGGGTACCTACAGGTTCAGCATAACCCAATGCGAAAGCGAAACGCACTCACTTACTCTTTAAATGCCTCACAATTAATTAAATACCTTAAAACATGTATATCATACTAATATATAACAAGATGTTCAGTAAAGAACATATAGCCTACTTTCTCCTAAATGCATGGGTATTGTTATAACTCTTTGTCCTTTTCAAGGAGTATGATTGAATGTTGGTTGTAGTAGCTTGTTGAAATACAACGTGCTATAGGGATATTAAACATGAATATGAGGTGCCCTTTGCTAGTGCTACCTCTGTACCAAATTTCGTTCAATTCGGTTTCACCGTGTTTGAATTGATAGGGGAAATCCTTTTGCCCACATACTTGGCCACCATCTGCAAACTATTGAGCTGATGTTCTTGCAGTTTGGTCAGAATATGTTTCCCACATAAAGATATGGTGTTGCAAAATTTGGTGGAGACTAGATTATTATGTTGGTCGTAATTACATTTTAGCTTTTAACATTTGGGTGGCCGTGATTACGTTTCCGCCAAGATAGCGGTGATATAAAACATGACACTGAGGTGGCCTTTGCTAGTGCTACCTCTGTACCAAATTTCGTTCATTCGGTTCCACCGTGTTCGAATTAATAGGGGGAATCAATTTTGACATAAAGATGGCCGCCATCCACAAACTATTAGGCTAATGACCTATTAGATTGGTCAAAAGATGCTCCCTCCATAAAGGTATGTTGTTACAAAGTTTGGTAGAGATCGGATGGTTATGTTAGTCGTAATTTGATTTAAGCTTTAAACATTTGTTTGGCCGCCATTACGTTTCTGTCAATATGGCGACGATATTAATCATGACACTGAGATGCCGTTTGCTAGTGCTATCTCTGTACCAAATTTCGTTCCATTTGGTTTCTCCGTGTTTGAATTAATAGGGGGAATCGATTCTGACACAAAGATGGCCGCCATCCGCAAACTATTAGGCGAATGACCTATTAGATTGGTCAAAGGATGCTCCCTCCATAAAGGTATGTAGTTGCAAAATTTGGTAGAGATCGGATGATTAGGTTAATCGTAAATTGATTTAAGCTTTGAACATTCGTGTGGCCGCCATTACGTTTCAGTCAAGATGGCGGCGATATAAAACATGACACTGAGGTGCCCTTTGCCAGTGCTACCTCTGTACCAAATTTTGTTCCATTCGGTTCCACCGTGTTCGAATTAATAGGGGGAATCAATTTTGACATAAAGATGGCCGCCATCCGCAAACTATTAGGCGAATGACCTATTAGATTGGTCAAAGGATGCTACCTCCTTAAAGGTATGTAGTTGCAAAATTTGGTAGAGATCGGATGATTAGGTTAATCGTAATTTGATTTAAGCTTTGAACATTCGTGTGGCCGCCATTACGTTTCAGTCAAGATGGCGGTGATATAAAACATCACCCTGAGGTGCCCTTTGCTAGTGCTACCTCTGTACCAAATTTTGTTCCATTCGGTTCCACCGTGTTCGAATTAATAGGGGGAATCAATTTTGTCATAAAGATGGCCGCCATCCGCAAACTATTAGGCTAATAACCCATTAGATTGGTCAAAGGAAGCTCCCTCCATAAAGGTATGTTGTTGCAAAGTTTGGTAGAGATCGGATGGTTATGTTAGTCGTAATTTAACGTAAGCTTTGAACATTCGTGTGGCCGCCATTACGTTTCAGTCAAGATGGCGGCGATATAAAACATGACACTGAGGTGCCCTTTGCCAGTGCTACCTCTGTACCAAATTTCGTTCCATTCGGTTCCACCGTGTTCGAATTAATAGGGGGAATCTATTTTGACATAAAGATGGTCGCCATCCGCAAACTATTAGGCGAATGACGTACTAGATTGGTCAAAGGATGCTACCTCCATAAAGGTATGTAGTTGCAAAATTTGGTAGAGATCGGATGATTAGGTTAATCATAATTTGATTTAAACTTTGAACATTCGTGTGGCCGCCATTACGTTTCTGTCAATATGGCGGCGATATAAAACATGACACCGAGGTGTTTTTGTTAGTACTACCTCTGTACCAAATTTCGTTCCATTCGGTTCCACCGTGTTCGAATTAAGAGGGGGAATCAATTTTGACATAAAGATGGCCGCCATCCGCAAACTATTAGGCGAATGACCTATTAGATTGGCCAAAGGATGCTACCTCCATAAAGGTATGTAGTTGCAAAATTTGGTAGAGATCGGATGATTAGGTTAATCGTAATTTGATTTAAGCTTTGAACATTCGTGTGGCCGCCATTACGTTTCAGTCAAGATGGCGGCGATATATAACATGACACTGAGGTGCCCTTTGCTAGTGCTACCTCTGTACCAAATTTCGTTCCATTCGGTTCCACCGTGTTTGAATTAATTGGGGGAATCGATTTTCACACAAAGAGGGCCGCCATCCGCAAACTATTACGCTGATGACCTATTAGTTTGGTCAAAGGATGCTCCCCCCCCCCCCCCATAAAGGTATGTTGTTGCAAAATTTGGTAGAGATTGGATGATTAGGTTAGTCGTAATTTGATTTAAGCTTTGAACATTTGTGCGGCCGCCATTACGTTTCCGCCAAGATGGCGGCGATATAAAACATGACACTGAGGTGCCTTTTGTTAGTACTACCTCTGTACCAAATTTCGTTCCATTCGGTTTCACCGTGTTTGAATTAATAGGGGGAATTGATTTTCACCCAAAGATGGCCGCCATCCGCAAACTATTACGCTAATGACCTATTCATTTGGTCAAAGAATGCTTCCTCTATAAGGGTATGTTGTTGCAAAATTTGGTAGAGATCGGATGATTAGGTTAATCGTAATTTGATTTAAGCTTTGAACATTTGTGTGGCCGCCATTACGTTTCCGTCAATATGGCGGCGATATAAAACATGACACTGAGGTGTCTTTTGTTAGTACTACCTCTGTACCAAATTTCGTTCCATTTGGTTTCACCGTGTTCGAATTAATAGGGGGAATCGATTTTCACACAAAGATGGCCGCCATCCGCAAACTATTACGCTGATGACCTATTACTTTGGTCAAAGGATGCTCCCCCCATAAAGGTATGTTGCTGCAAAATTTGGTAGAGATCGGATGATTAGGTTAGTCGTAATTTGATTTAAGCTTTGAACATTTGTGTGGCCGCCATTACGTTTCAGTCAAGATGGCGGCAATATAAAACATGACACTGAGGTGTCCTTTGCTAGTGCTACCTTTGTACCAAATTTCGTTCAATTCGCATTCACCGTGTTCGAATTGCTAGGGGGGGACAGACATTCAGAGTTCACACACACACAGACACACACACACACACACACATACTCACACACATACACACACACACACACACACAGACTCACACACATACACACACACAGACAGACACACTTTTTTCGCCCTGTGTTGATCTCATAAGTCTACTTTCATTTTTTGCAAAAATCGAAAGTAGGCTAAAAATGAGATGGTGTGTGTCTGTCTGTCTGTGTATTACTCAATAACACAAGAACCACTGGTTCGATTTAAATGAAATTTTACATGGACGTAGCTGATTTACCATGCTTACATATAGGCTTCTTTTGATTTCGATATTTTGCACTATTTAAAAATGGCGACTATTTCCATATTTCCATTTCAAATAAAAAGAGAACGCTAAGAAATAGCAAACTTTTGATGGCACTACGAGCTTTAAAATTTAATTTTCTTTCGAATGGTCCTTATCATTTTTCGTGTATCTCCAACGGTTAGCGGGTAAAACCTAAATATGTCTTAAAAATACGGTCAATGCCGAGCGATGTTAGTCTATGTTAGTCTCTACATGAACTGTTTTATTTATAGAGGTAGTTTGTGGGTTCCGATACTAGACGTGATTTGAGTCTAATTTTATACTCTTTGTGCCGGTTATTGTATGTGAGTATTTGGATCTTTACGCTGTTTCACAATGTTATAGGGCTTTGTACTTTGCACGGTATGCTTTCATCCTTTTTATCGATTTGTTTTTCGTTAAATGAATATTTCAGTTGGCCAATATTTGTCTGCTTTTTGTAGTTTTTTACATGATCAGGGACCCAAATTCACAGGCGAATGTGTCGAAGGCTATCGACTGTCACATTAGTTTATTTAGTGTTCATATTTATCTTACTGCAGAACTGGGCAAATTTATTTCAATACAGTAGGTATTTTGACTTTCGCGGCCAATAAAAAAAAACCCACGAAAGACGGCGTAAACCTAGAAAAGTTGCTGAGTTTTAATTGCTTGGCCCCGAAATTGAATATACAATCATTTTGGAAGCCTTTATAGGAAGTTGAAAGACTGTTTTAACCTTTAGCACTCGCAGTATAGTGGCTGAGGTGTTCTAAATAAGAATTGAGGTATCGCACAGTTTGCCACTCCTTTGGTAGTCCGCAAATAGACCACAAGAGCCTGCTGATGAACCATCTCGGAGTTACTAGGCGTAATCTCACACAAGACACGGCATAAACTTAGAAAATTTTTCTGTGATTAACTTGTTTTTGTTATTATTACTTGGGATGATTGAAGTTTGTTCCGTTACGGTTACTCTTTATCATGACATGGTACGTACTTTCCGCAATATTACTTATTGCGGATATGATAATTGCTATCAAGTTTGATGTATTTTTAGCATAATGTTTATATGTTTAACTATAGTATGAAGACGTTAAACGATAGGTGTTCAATATTTAAGACAGGTTAATTAACTTTTACTACATAGAAGCTGATATTTATTTCCAATATTTAAACGCACTTTCTCACCTATAAAGCGGGGGCAACAGGTTTTTCTCCGGGTACTCCGGTTTTCCCTGTCACAATTTCATTCCAGTAACAATCTCCACTATCATTTCATTTCATGCGTCATTCATTTAATCATTGCCCAAGGGGAGTGCGACAGGCTTCGGCAGCCGGCACATTTCATATCCTCGCTGTTAGATGGGGATTTCATTCATTCCATTCCCTGACCCGGTCGGTCGACTGAAAGCAGGCTAAGGATTTTCACTTTCCACCTCTGATTAATAATTTGGTGAGTGAAAATGCATGTAGTCTACACATGTAGTTGTTAACATGGAAATAACATAACTACATTAGGAATGTGTGACTATATATATTAATGACTTAGGCCAGCAAGTACTAAAAGCCGTTCGAAGAACGGGTACTTCAGCTAGTTTACAATGAAATAATGAAAGAATGCAACACGGTACAGTAACCATGGTAACAGAATCTCACAGATCCATCTTTTTCTGTAAGACGCAATTCAATTCCAATTATTACATAACTGTGAAAGTTTCCAGACGGTTATAAGGTTATCACGGAACCAAATTAATCAGTAAAATTCATCAATACATACAGTATAATGCGCTTAAGGGGATCAAGGGGCACTCTAGAATTTTTTCACGCAATTTTCACGTGTGAGTGTGGTACGAAAGGTCTTTTTCACCCGACTATAAAGGGCCTCCGAAAACCACATTTAAAGGCCCTTAAATTAACAGTGTCTGTGATATTCCCAGAAAACTAACTTCGCTCTGATATACTGTAGCCTACCTATGAAGGAATGACAAACCCCTAACCACTGCACCAGTAGCTGAATTGATAAAGTCTGATTATTCTTACCAAGGATAAATCAGTCATAGCATTCATGATTGAGATTTTGCTAAGTGTGCTCTTTACAACTAGAATATTCGCGGGCGAAGCCGCGACGGGTAATGCTAGTGTATCATTAAAGGAAAATTATCGCGTAGGTTCATTATTCAAACTTTCACTTCCATCGCATGATTACAACACAAGAAATAAAAACTTAATTTTAAAATTTCGCATAGTCGCCATCTTGAGGTTATGCAAACAATTGAACTAAATTAGATGTCAATGCATTGCAATTTGTATAAAGATTTGGTCTACTGTACCATATTTCACTGCGCTTAGATGGTTAAATCGCCAGAAAAGTCTAATTAAGAGTCTCAACTTCGCTTGGCCGCCATGTTGGTTTTTAAGTTACCAGGTTTTTGAAAGTCTCATACGTGAACTTCTAGTAGTGCCCTTTATCGCCGTACAAAATTTCAGGGTGACATTAGTAATAATTTCGAAGATATAGAATGCCGGTGAAATATTTCGCACAGCCGCCATGTTGCAATGATGAGACGTAATGAAGTTTGAAGAGCACGGTTGGGGTCGGCCAAAATAGTACTATGACTACCAAGTTTTATTGAAATCTCTCTAGCCGTTTAGAAGTTATTAGGGGAACACACACACACACAGACACACATACGCACACACATACACCCATACGGACAAAAGGTGATCTCATTAGCCTATTTTTTTCATAAAATTAAAATAGGCTAAACATCTGGTTCAAATGTTTTGAAATGCAGAAGCAAAATTTAAAGTCAGCAATAAAGTGAGGATGGGAGCTGCACTGC
Source organism: Meconema thalassinum (assembly GCA_946902985.2). Taxonomy (NCBI): domain Eukaryota; kingdom Metazoa; phylum Arthropoda; class Insecta; order Orthoptera; family Tettigoniidae; genus Meconema; species Meconema thalassinum. The sequence continues at coordinate 344,249,106 of OX336393.1, forward strand.
TTGATTCTGCTCTTCGCTTCCGTTACGAGCTAGCCCCACTATCTGGCCTTGCTCTGGCAAGGCCAATTTATACTCAATTCCCCACCTCTGTCCAGTTACCATATTCACCATTTCCACTCCGTCCAACTACGCACTGATACAGATACTGCTGTGGCTTTCGCCAACTCTCTTTCTCTACTACAGTTTCAAGCAGGTAAGCTAGCTGTTGTTGATTCATTTAGGGGCTTTGTGATATCGTGGTCATTTATCCCCTTGTACATGGGTATGTATTATACTGTACTATATCTTGAAATTTTATTGGTATTCTGCCCGAAGGCTGGTTCGAGCAACCGAAGAGGCTACCCTCAGCCAGAGTTTATGTGGGGTAGGGTGGCCAGAGCCTTTCCGCTCCTCCGTATGTTGGCCAACAGCGGACAGTGCCTAAAACCGGCGTACCAGCCAAGCTTCGACCACGTCCAATGCTGCATAACTGCGGAGTTCTCATGGGATCCAGTGTTTCAACATGGCTAGGCCGTTGGCCATACTGTATATACTGTGCCCTTTTAGCAAGAAATATGCCAATCACAGTATACCAGCGTAGCTCAATTCGGAATTTTCGGGGCAGCGGTAAGTTCCCCCACTCTGTGACTCACATATTTTGGATTAATTAGAGGATACACTTGCAAAAATAACAACAAAATCAACTCCTATTTAAACACATTTAATTAATAAAATTAATGGCGCTACAAACACTTTAACAATTTAATTACTGACCCATAATCATCTACTTGTTCCAAATGAACAAGGAATCACAAATATAATAAAACAAATATTGTATTCAAACATATGGTTTCCACATAAACCAACAATTCCTACTTAGCCTTACTTCCATAAAGCATCACTATAAGTTTTATATAACTCCGAGCTCTTTTGGCTCCATGCTTTACATAATAATGGTGTCATTCTTGTACACCTCAAATACTATCCTTTATATCTTCTTAATTCTCAAAAACAAATGTATAATTACATTTAAAATTTATGTTAATTATCTAACTCAATATTTTGGGCATGTCCACACATTCAGTTGTTATCATCTCTCTTTATTTTCACAAATATATTAAGGTAATCAGGAAATCAATTTTGTACTCCAGAGCGTGAAGATACTTGACACAGTCAAAAAACTATGGTTACTCCCGAAACTTAGTTGCCTTCAATTAACTCGTGGAATCCTACGTCCATACATCATTACAATAGGGATTGTTATTTATCTCTTATATTTTATAAGACCATTATCATATAAGAAACGACGATCTGAACCGGCAAACGAAAATATCAATCTACAAGGACCTCGGTTCAACGCCCGGGTCGTTAACAACTTTAAACACTCCTGGTGTATTCATTTCTCTTTACAACATCTTACGAGACGGTTTCTGGCCACTCTCACTCTAAGAAAGCTAGACACTTATACTCGGGCGCGATTTATGACACGTAGGGTGACGGCGACTCCCTGTCTAACCCACGTTAATAGCTTATTTCCAAGGCTTTCAAAACAGACCTTCACATTATATTCAGTTCTGGGGAGAGACCGGGCTTTACTGTACCGTACTCATTCAAACTACTATTCCTTTGGTTCAAAGACCACCTTCGTAACTGCTACCCCCTAGCATTGGACGGCACTGGCCAGCAGCACGTCGGCTTCTCGATAGCCGACGCTTTGCTTACCAGAATGGGATGAGTACGGGAAACGTGGATGGGCCAACTTACCTGTATTCAGGGGTCCGGGTCACTTCCGCAGCAACATCACCTCCAGATGACATGTCCCAACAGAAGAGCTCCAAAGGAGTGGAAGGAAGATGGATAAGGGGACAACACACACAGGCTATCGTACAAACATCCCCCAAAAACCAACGGAACTGCCGTCGGTGAAATAATGCCACAACCAAAGATTTAAAAAAATAATTAAGAATAAAAGGTTTAATATTGAAAATTTAAATAAGAACTTCACCAGAGAAAGAACATGCATCAACCACCAATATTTTACAAGAAGGCCAGATAGCGCCTAACATGCTTGCTTGCAAAGCCAAGAAGAAAAAAAGACTTAATTAAAATTAAAAAAGGTAAAACAGCCCAAAGGTTAAAATAAATATTACATGCATAACATATTGAGAACGGGCTTGATGATTTGCACCGAAATGTAATCACGATCCGACATGCAGGAGTTCAGGCCATGCCAAAAAAAGAAAGGATTGACAACAAATTAAATAAAACTTTAAAAAAAATTAAATGGGATAGAAAATAAAAAAAATAAATGATATGCTCGCCGGCGAAACACACAAGGACATTTACCCGAAATCACAAAACTAACAACAACAAGATTACAATTTTAAAAAAATATATAGAGCTAACAGAAAATACGTATGCTTTGGAGACCCGCGCCAAATGGACTGACAACGAGACCACAATGCATCACGGTAAACAAAGATATGGCCACACCAAAACCATGCCAGGTCGAAATTACGGCAAACAATTAATAAGATTAAGTTTAAACATTAGTAGAAGGAAATGAACGGTGAAAAAAAAAACAATTACCTCTAAAAACTATTAATGCAAGTCGTTTTAAAACTGGACGGATCTTACATGGATAAAAAAAAGACAAACCCAAGCTTGCCAAAGGAAAATAAATAATGATTTAAACGTGAAATAAATTGGAAATGTGTCTCCACAAGGTACGAAGAAAAGAGCACAGAATTAAAATAAACCAGGAAACGTAATAAAAACAACAATAAAATTAGACCTATAAAACAAAAGAGGAACAGAAATAAAATATTACTATAAGAAGATATCGGAGCTCCATAACATAAAATAATTAGATAAATTAAATTTAAAAAAACGTACCTTACATCCTTCACAGTGGAGACACAATAACAATAAAATAATTAACACATAATTTTACGTTATTACATGTACTTCACAAAAATGGCTAACACGCCGATGCGTCGTGTAGATACAAGCACTTGATCGCAACCAGTTGCGATTATCCTTGCACATTTCCTCTTCACGGCGGAACGATGAAAATTTACAGCCTGAAGAAAACAGGCAATTCCTTTTTCTTGAATGAGTATTTACATTTTGAAAAAGCTAGGGGCAATGCCCCCAGCGCAACGGATAGACACTCTTCGACCAGTCGTCGGCTTGATGTTTTTCACTCGACAGCAAATGGACTCCACAAAAATGGCGGAGAATCGCTCGTCATTTATCGAACTGTCTTCATGTAAAATAATATTGTCCAATCACGAAGTGACACATCAAAACAACAATGTCATTAATAAGTTCATAATTTGGCGGTATCATGAATGCACTAGCATTTGTTTGAAGACGAAGAATGTGATTGTCTTTTAATTATGTCATGCGTATATAGAGTTTATAAGGCGAAGCCCACACCACATATTGGGGAGAAACAGGAACTATTTGTATCTTTTCAAAGTCCGACTGCAGCTACCATCTTGTGGTGACAGGCGGTACTGATCGACCAAGCGGACGATTCAAACTTCAAGAACAGCGTCCCTGATTAAATACATGTTTGAAATGGTAGAGACGTGCCCTTGCACGTATCAGTCTCCCTCCCTTAAGCGTGAACACCGTTCACGAATATGCCAAGGCATAGACAGTACTCCTTAACTTGTCGATTCACCAGAGATGCTTCCCGAAGATAATGTTCACCAGTTAACTCCAATTGATGGATGAAACCGCATCGTTTTGGTTAGGAAGAATGCAGGGTCAGATTATCAGTGAAGGGATAATTGATCACCTCGCAAACCACTTAGTTAACAGCTTCACTGTGTCCAAAAACCTTCAGAAACGCAGTACACCAGCACCAGCAGTGCTTTCAGAGTCCGAGACACGTTAGGAAAATTTTCAACAAGACCAATGTAGGTCGTTTTAGACGAAGTAGGATGAAGCAATGTGCAAGATATGATTCGACGCGTGGGCAGCCATTTACAAAAATAGAAGTTAATCTAGTTTCAAAAAAGGTTTACAGAATTTACAATTTCTTACTACATTTTACAAAGAGAAACAAGTTTGAATTTAAATGAAGAAAATTTTTGACCAAGCCCTAGATCCGTGCTTACAAAGTTTCATTAACAAGTTTACATTTTTACAGATTCGAAGTACATTACAAGATTACATGAGTTAGACGACTATACATTTCGAAGGGACTACGGTAGAGGAATGACCACTACAATTCCCAAAGGGAACAGGAACACAAGGTTACCATGAGTTAGGTCTCCCACCGAGCCCAACTTACATGTTAGCATCTCCTATGAAACATCAAAATTAGGTACACTTTTACAATTTACCATTACAATGGGAACTTCCCAACATTTACAATTTTGTATCCCACCAGAGTTTGCATACCCAACTAAATTCAAAATTCCACAAGGAACAGAAGCTTGAAGGCTTCAATGAAGGTTAGGGATACTCTACATTGTACAAAATTAGTTTTACAAAATTTACGGTAGCATTTCCTCATTAGACACCTCTCCACCTCGCTTAATGTGTGATAGATGCACTCTAGAAATTTGTTGGCTGGCCTTAAGGTTTTGAAAAAGAAAATTAATTAATCTGACATGTATGCCTCTACATAGTTGGTTCGTGACCGCACGCATTACTTGGCATGGGGACACTGAGGAATTCAAACGCAGTTACAGAAACGACAAGAACGAAGAAGAAAATGGCAGCGCAGAAAATCAAACACCAATACACACACACAAGGAACGAAATAGAGGTTCGACACCCGATGAGAATACAGCCGACATCCGCCTGGGTGAGAAAAATCCAACATAAAAAGAACTAAGTTCAACAGTACACGAAGTACAAATGAGGTTTCCTCGTTCAGGGTAAAGACACGAACACATACAACCAAAGGATGCCTAACATGGCCCGAAAATACGGTTAGATGAGAAACAAGCCGCTCTTGTCGAAAGACGAGGCTAACAGAGAACACTTACGCACCATTCCAAACGATAAAGCCGAAAAATTTAGGATTATTAATCAAAAGCAGAAAATTTTACTCAAACTACAGTGGCTGATGACCGTGATTGCCATAGCATGAACCAAAACAGAAGGCCTATATCATTTACAGTTAGCATGAGGCAACTGATGACCCTAATTTCCAGAAACAACAGATTACTGGCCTTAAAAGTAAAACAAGCTGACTTACAGAACCTGATGACCATAATGTCCAACAGAAATTTAACCCCAATAAATTTTGAAGACCCTATATTAATTAATTAAGCCGGAAGGAACATTACATTGTGGCTGTTCACGAACTGAGACCTCATATTCACAACAACATATTCATCGCACAACATACTCCAATAATAGCGATACATAATTTTTACCACCCACAAAAATAATTCCCATTAATACTCAAATATGCAAGTTATGTAGTCGTAGAGATATCATAACACAAACAAATACAATTAAAAACACAATACCCTTACAATTACATTACACTATATGACACATACCTGCATGTCCTCGAACAGACGAGTCCCATACCAAGCCAGTTCGAATCGTGCAAGTCCTATATACAACCTGCCCAGGGATCAAACCAAGAAAGAATCCCATACTTCTAATCCTAGCTAACCCCAGACAGTAGATATCTCCACGTAAAACACACCTACATATTATGTTCAGTTCAAAATTACAATGAAAGCAACTAATAAAAATACGATCCTAACCTTACTTTTGCAAACAAAACAAACCCTAAATTACCCCACCCTACAAATCTAAATCAAATCTACGTTAACACATACATACAGACATGATTTGCACAACATATACGCTTATCCCAGAACGATTGCAGTATAATGTAAGTTTATGAACAAAAAATTACAAATCGCACACTGCGATAAAAACACCTCAAAACAAACACTTACCTTGAAAGAGTTAGGGAAGAATTCCTAGCCAAAAAATAGTGACATGCATGTTAAATGTGCCTTCTGGCACCACACTAGGGACATAAGGAGGGCAGATTTCCATAGGTTAGCCCTTTTAATCGGACTACACTTTGCCATAACACCAGAAGGCGTGACAGTTCCATAATAAATAATTTACGAGGACAGCATATCACCACAGAATATCATGCAAAGAAACATACAGGAACACAACAGTCTTCTTAAACACCAACACTGCCTCGACACCTGAAATTTCGACAAAAACATCATGCACAACGTAGCCCAGAACTGCATACGTCACCACCAGCTTGGCTCGAGAACAGGGATCTAATTTACAAAATAGGCACAAAACAATCAGGCTACCAGCTTCCGACGGGGCTCCAGGATTCCTTCACACGCAGCATATAGGCTATCAGAACATTAAGAAATCCCATTTCCCATGCCAAGAACACATGTCAGACACTCACCGGGCTTCATCTTCATTGGGGATGTTGCACACCAACAGGGTAAAATACAGGGGTAAACGCCTCGTTTAAAAACAGGACACCTTACATCCAGCATACCACATGGATATCCAGAGGCAACATGAAACACAATAAACGATAAGGATTAGCAAAACATAACATTAAGTGCACTTTCCTGACAAAATCCCATCAACCACTGACCCATCAGCATTAGAGGGGTCCATAAAACAGCCTGTGGGTACTGGGGAGGGGGTATTTACGGAAGTGAACATGAGCGGGATCTGCTACCAAAATGCTACCCCCTAGCATTGGACGGCACTGGCCAGCAGCACGTCGGCTTCTCGATAGCCGACGCTTTGCTTACCAGAATGGGATGAGTACGGGAAACGTGGATGGGCCAACTTACCTGTATTCAGGGGTCCGGGTCACTTCCGCAGCAACATCACCTCCAGATGACATGTCCCAACAGAAGAGCTCCAAAGGAGTGGAAGGAAGATGGATAAGGGGACAACACACACAGGCTATCGTACAAATATCCCCCAAAAACCAACGGAACTGCCGTCGGTGAAATAATGCCACAACCAAAGATTTAAAAAAATAATTAAGAATAAAAGGTTTAATATTGAAAATTTAAATAAGAACTTCACCAGAGAAAGAACATGCATCAACCACCAATATTTTACAAGAAGGCCAGATAGCGCCTAACATGCTTGCTTGCAAAGCCAAGAAGAAAAAAAGACTTAATTAAAATTAAAAAAAGGTAAAACAGCCCAAAGGTTAAAATTAATATTACATGCATAACATATTGAGAACGGGCTTGATGATTTGCACCGAAATGTAATCACGATCCGACATGCAGGAGTTCAGGCCATGCCAAAAAAAGAAAGGATTGACAACAAATTAAATAAAACTTTAAAAAAAATTAAATGGGATAGAAAATAAAAAAATAAATGATATGCTCGCCGGCGAAACACACAAGGACATTTACCCGAAATCACAAAACTAACAACAACAAGATTACAATTTTTAAAAAAAATATAGAGCTAACAGAAAATACGTATGCTTTGGAGACCCGCGCCAAATGGACTGACAACGAGACCACAATGCATCACGGTAAACAAAGATATGGCCACACCAAAACCATGCCAGGTCGAAATTACGGCAAACAATTAATAAGATTAAGTTTAAACATTAGTAGAAGGAAATGAACGGTGAAAAAAAAACAATTACCTCTAAAAATTATTAATGCAAGTCGTTTTAAAACTGGACGGATCTTACATGGATAAAAAAAAAGACAAACCCAAGCTTGCCAAAGGAAAATAAATAATGATTTAAACGTGAAATAAATTGGAAATGTGTCTCCACAAGGTACGAAGAAAAGAGCACAGAATTAAAATAAACCAGGAAACGTAATAAAAACAACAATAAAATTAGACCTATAAAACAAAAGAGGAACAGAAATAAAATATTACTATAAGAAGATATCGGAGCTCCATAACATAAAATAATTAGATAAATTAAATTAAAAAAAAACGTACCTTACATCCTTCACAGTGGAGACACAATAACAATAAAATAATTAACACATAATTTTACGTTATTACATGTACTTCACAAAAATGGCTAACACGCCGATGCGTCGTGTAGATACAAGCACTTGATCGCAACCAGTTGCGATTATCCTTGCACATTTCCTCTTCACGGCGGAACGATGAAAATTTACAGCCTGAAGAAAACAGGCAATTCCTTTTTCTTGAATGAGTATTTACATTTTGAAAAAGCTAGGGGCAATGCCCCCAGCGCAACGGATAGACACTCTTCGACCAGTCGTCGGCTTGATGTTTTTCACTCGACAGCAAATGGACTCCACAAAAATGGCGGAGAATCGCTCGTCATTTATCGAACTGTCTTCATGTAAAATAATATTGTCCAATCACGAAGTGACACATCAAAACAACAATGTCATTAATAAGTTCATAATTTGGCGGTATCATGAATGCACTAGCATTTGTTTGAAGACGAAGAATGTGATTGTCTTTTAATTATGTCATGCGTATATAGAGTTTATAAGGCGAAGCCCACACCACATATTGGGGAGAAACAGGAACTATTTGTATCTTTTCAAAGTCCGACTGCAGCTACCATCTTGTGGTGACAGGCGGTACTGATCGACCAAGCGGACGATTCAAACTTCAAGAACAGCGTCCCTGATTAAATACATGTTTGAAATGGTAGAGACGTGCCCTTGCACGTATCAGTAACCTTGGCATTTATTAATTATGAGAGGGTCCTCATTGATTGGGAAGATTAATACACATTCAACGACGAAGAATTAAGGGGCTTTTATCATAAGAAGATTCTGCATTCGAATCTCTTCACGTGCCTCGGGAACCATTCCCTTACAGAGGACTTATACAAAATGCGATTTAAAGTCGGCCGTGGCCCATATGACATACGCTCAATAATACCATATATTAGCTCCCTTTCAAATACATACACAATGCCTCGTGATACTACGTCACAAATAGAGGACTTATACAATTATCAATTCACTGCAATCAACTACCCTCCATAAGTAATTTACCAAGTATTTAACCACTACGCGTTCCTAGCGTGACATTTTAATATTATTGGCGCTCTTTTGCGCTATACATTATTTTAAGCCGAAATGTCTTCCCAAGAACTGATAAATCTCATTAGTAACAATTCATATTATTTTAATTCTCATATTAATCTTTTCCGTTGCCGATAAATCGCTCCCTTTTTAAAATATTCCCTTGAAACATCATATCTTACACATACATTAAGGCTTTAACGCTCTTATGTTCACATCAATTTATTTGATCTTTATTTAATATTTCCATATTTAATTATTATTATTACCTTTATTCTTTACACAAGCTCAAAAGCTATTTCTTTCATATTTCAACTTTACTTTATTTGAATATCTTTCATGATAATTACTGATATTTCGCTTGCTCTTATGACATTTGTTAAATACATTAACATTTTATTCACTTATTTCCTCTACGGGATTTATTCTTTACATAATCATTTATAATTTCTCAAATTTCTATTATTGTTCAGACCGCGTTCTTGCTTATTCAGTATTTATTTATTAAAACACATCCCTTTTACCCAAAAACTCCGGTGGATTTGTACACAACCAATTTCTGACCCCAAAATAAAAATGAAATTCAGTACTCACATGTTATTAAGATCGTCCCATGATCTTTATTCTTGTGCGGTGCTTCATTTTGGGCCCACTTTGAACTTTTTACTCCATATTAAAGGAATTCATCTTATGTATAAACACTACTTGACATATATTTAAAACACTTAACATTGACGACATTTTTATACACTGATGTGTCCCTTTTGAACACATAATAAACACTAAAAATATTATTAACACACAATCTTGATAAATTTACACTACACAATTCTTGATCACTAGGCCGTATTTCTGAGCCTATCACACGTGATCTTCTTAATTTCCCGTTTCCAAGGGTGAAAGTTATTCGATGTCGGCTTCCTATCCTGCAGAATATGAAAGTCTCGAAACATCTATTGTTCCCTGGAACCCAAATTCTTCTACTCCTATCCTGGATGACCGGCTATTTATCTAGCTTGAACGGCTTCTTTGTAGATCTGTTTATCGATCCTGGCGAAAGTCTATTCGGATCGATGTCTCCTCAGTGACCTATAGATTTAGTTTATAGCAGCTAGTACTTCTCGATTCTAGTACTTTTAGAATAGTTCGCCTGCTTTCTGGAGATAATGTTTATAGTCTCCTATCTTCTTTATTTGATCGGTTCTAGCACTCCTACGTTTCTGATGTACGTTCCGAACCTTATTCTGTTCTTCCCTTTGTGGGTTCTTTAATTTAGATGACAGTTTATCTTTCTGGTACGGTACTTCCGTACGTTATGATCTATTCGTTCGTCTATTTAACGACCTATCGCCTTTAAGTCCGACGTTCGCGGCCTGCTCTGACTATGTCTTACGAACGTTCACTATAACTTGTATACAGTCGGGCCTAAATCCTGTAACTAGGATTTTCCTAATATTTCAATACGGCGATACTTTAAATTTTCTTCTTGACCACTCCTTATGGAGGCAAGCAAGTAGTTAATACTGCGACGCCTATGGCTATCGGATATTACTTCTGCGGTATAATACAGTATTTCTCCCCTCAAGGAGTACTAGTAACTTTCCTCGATGTGACGCAGAGTTACGCCCCAAACGGCTGTCTGAATACTGATGTGCTGTGATGTAGTCTTACGCCCCTCACGGGCTGTCGGAACTGCGTGCGTAGTAACACCCTCACGGGTTGTCAGAATAACTGCATTCGGTGTTTGATGTAGCCTAGTGACGTGCCCTCAGGCCGTTTGAAACTGCATGATTGGCTTGGTGAAGCCCGAAGCTTTATACTATTTCACTACAAAAAAATAAGACTCTAGCCTTTTCTGTGGTCAACTTCTAAAATAATGGTGCCACAAATATAAAAATTATACCTTCCGAAAGCTCGTCTTCTCAATGTCAAATAATCTCATTGCACCTAAGAATCGATCGTGCAATTCGGAGATATTAATTAATTTCTCGTCCTCAAATGTGTGGGTGTTGCATTTCTTTTGCTCTCTCCCCTCCACACAGGCCTTGGTACTTCCCCAATGACGTCGTCTTGCGTTGGCAGTTTTTTTCTGCGCAATTATTAAATGGTTTCTCTTTACTGAAAAATCTCTCATTCAAAATGATTCACTGTACTGTACTTGTTTACTCATTATTATACTTGTAAATGGGTTAAATTTAATTATTCCTCTCCTGGCGCATAAGCGGTGTTGTCAATTTCCAGCAACGTCAGCTTGAATTCCGATTCAGGTCTCCTTGTCTAATCCTGGGAAATTTCCACTCGGTTATTAATACTCGTGACTCGCTCCCTTCAGAATGTCAAGAGGGATGATATCATCCTCTCGAACACCTGGTCCTCGTTAGTTGCACAACCTTATACTGGCCTCCTAGCTTGATCTTTCTTAAAGTTACATTAGAAACTATACGTTTCTTTGATTTCTTCCTCAAATGCATGGATTCGCACTCCTTGGACCCTATAGCATATGGGTTCAATACGGTACTGTATATTACTCGGTTGCATAGTCGGTATCATGCTGAACTGTTATGCCCTAGATCGGGGGTTCAAACCCGGGCGAAGTCGTCGGATTCTTAAGAGCGTTAAAATCCTTCAGGGGAAGTAAAGCCGGTGGACCCATGTCATAGATTTATAGCATGTAAAAGTGTAGCTAAATTTGTAGGTTATATTTGGTTAAAAACGCTCCATCAAGTTCCAACCTTCACCGCTAGGTGTCAGTGACAGTGACATCTGGTAGCCAAAGTTGGAACTATTTGAATTGAACTTTCTGGGAGCCTGCGGGTGTTCAATTATAATACCCTGCTATGGCCATTGGCTGAAAATCATATACAATATATGATTTATCTGGTTACCCGTGATATTGTGGTGTCTGTAGTAGTGAGTGTATTTGTAATTGAGGCTAGGATTGGGGAGGAGGTGGCCGTAGCCTTAATTCATGTACCATCCTGGCATTTTCTGGAATGGACGTGTGAAACCACGGAAAACCACCAATCAAACCCACCTTTTCTCAGTTGTGCTTCACGAGGCTGAATGTCCTCGTTTTAGCCCTCAGCCCAGAATTAATGTCTTTTTGGAGCCAGGAATCGATCCTGAACCTCGGAGGTGACATCCAATCACTACACCACGAGGTGGACAAAGAGCAGGTGAGCAAGCGACTTTCCTTGTTAATGGATACGGTACTGTTTCAGATTGTGGGAGCGGTGACTACGTACCTGGTGATTCTCGTCCAGTTTCAACTCTCATTTGGATCTGGAGGTGACGCCAGCACTCTGCGTGAAACATTCAACTATACAGAGGAACGTCAGTAACAGAGCTCAAGTCCAAGCCATTCAAAAAGGAAGGAGCTGGAGGCTATAAAATGAAAACCGTAATGCCCTGACCTGGGGACGACGGTGCGGTTCCTATGAGAGTGCTGAGGTACCAAACTCGCCGGTAGAGGGACACGGGCGCACACCCAACGAGAACAGAGAATAGAGACGACGCGACATGGAGTAGCGAGTGCCTGTGCGGCACGCGAAGCAGCGAGTAGGGGCTGCTTTCCCCACCACTATACGACCAAACAGCGAAGTGCTAGCCACATTCTGCAGAGTCCGCGATCACGTTTATGCTGTATTACTGCTAAGTTTGATTAAGATTGATTTCTCCGGCCCACACATGAGTTGATTACCGTACTTGGTTCATCAGCATTGGCTTTCCGTTCGGTTTAGTTATTATACCTGAGTGCTTCCCTAGCTTGAATAGCTTGAATAGTTCGTCTACGCTGAACTGGCACGTTAACATAAACCACTCAGCACAGGCCACATAGGAATTTGTCAATCACTACTGCCAATTGCAGAATACACAATGAGGTAACACTGCGGGAGACGGCCAGACTTGGCTCACGTAGGAGTGGAGGTAGCCTGCATCAGCCGCGTGTCACCTTTGCCCTCTCTATTCTTCTCTGTTCTCGTTGCGCACAACAACATGACGACAAAGCGAGCATGCACACGCGTCGACCATCCACTGCACTCAGTCGTGCAGAAACCAGTGACATGGAGGCTTCTAAAGACGTGCAAAGCGTTTCCTGACAGTGGAAGGAGTGAGGGCGGTAATTCATCGAAAATGGCACAAGTGCACGGAGAGCACTGCCTGTCCGTGACAAGGGTCAAGGTGTGGCACAAGCGATGATGCACGGTCTGGGGAGCCACACCGCATTACCGATGATATTGTCCAGCAGGTGGAGCTCTCATTATGCAAGATCGGCGAGTTACGGTAGCAGTAATTGCCGCAGAGGTCGGAGTGGGTGTCGGGAGTATTCACGCCATCATTAAGGACCGATTGTAATTTTGCAAGAAGTGCCTCACAGTCTTCAACGAGCACTGGAAGCATGTCGAATTGGACTCTCTCTGGAACATCTGCTGTGCAATGCCATGGAAGAGAATGTGTTCCTGGCACGGGTAATCGCAGGAGTCGAGACATGATGTGATCACTTTGAATCCGAGTCAAACCGACAAAGCCGCCAGTGCAAGCATGCAGGCTCACCGCCACCCAAAAAGTTCAAGGCTGTCCGCACGAGTACGGGGAAGGTTATGCTTAGCTTCTTCTTAGACCAAATGGGCCACCTTATTATGGACTTCCGGCAGCATGGAACAACGGTGAATGCGCTGCGATACTCGCCAACCTTGATCTCCCTTGGCACAGCTATCCCGCGGGATCACTCTGCTCCATGATAATTCAAGACCCCATACAACCAAAGCAAAGGACCTTTTGCTGTCATCCAAATGGAAGGTTCGCAGTTACCTTCCATACAGTCCGACCTGTCTCCCAGCGGCGGTTCGTCCAAATGGGGCCGATGGTTGAGCGAGACAGTTGTTATGGTGCTATCGCACGGGTAAAGTATATTGTTCTTGTACTGACAGGCATAGCACAAGGAAACTCCGCCCACTATATTCAACACCAACACTACTCGCTGTGTCATTCAGGTGGTGAACCCCCAGCCGCATTTGGACGAACCGCCACTGCTGTCTCCTTGCGATTATGCCATATTTGGTGAGCTGAAGAAGGCTCTGAGAGGCAAGCGATCCACCTCGGACGACGAAGTCAAACAGTACGTTCGGGACTGGTTCACAACGCAGCCCCAGGGATTTTACGAGACAGCCATTCACCGCCTTGCGTCGCAGAGGGACAAGTACCTTAACAGAGCAGGGTAATACTTTTGAGAGAACGGTACAGGTTTTCACTTTATAGTCTCAGGCTCGTTCCTTTTTTAATGGACTTAATACAATGGCTCTTTAACAAACACAACTGAGAAAAGGTGGGTTTGATTGGTGGTTTTCCGTGGTTTCACACGTCCATTCCAGCAAATGCCAGGATGGTACATGAATTAAGGCTCCGGCCACCTCCTCCCCAATCCTAGCCTCAATTACAAATACACTCACTACTACAGCCACCACAATATCACGGGTAACCAGATAAATCATATATTGTATATGATTTTCAGCCAATGGCCATAGCAGGGTATTATAATTGAACACCCGCAGGCTCCCAGAAAGTTCAATTCAAATAGTTCCAACTTTGGCTACCAGATGTCACTGTCACCTAGCGGTGAATGTTGGAACTTGATGGAGCGTTTTTAACCAAATATAACCTACAAATTTAGCTACACTTTTACATGCTATAAATCTATGACATGGGTCCACCGGCTTTACTTCCCCTGAAGGATTTTAACGCTCTTAAGAATCCTTAAGAACACTCTCTTCAGCCACAGGCACCAACATTTTAACCAATGGGTTCTCAACAAATTAGTTGTTGCTGCTTCAATTAGGGACTTGGAGATCTTGGTCATCAGTCCCATGTACTTGTGTGTGTATTGTATGTGCCTATTAGCCTATGGTGCGGCTTCGGTGGCGTAGTTGGTAGCATTCTGAGCTTCTATGCCCAAGATCGCGGGTTCAAACCCGGCCGAAGTCGCCGGATTTTTTAAGAGCGTTAAAAATTCTTCAGTATGCCTTCCTTCGGAGGGGAAGTAAAGCCGGCGGTCCCATGTCATAGATTTATGGCATGTAAAAGATCCTTTCCCAGACTAAACATGTGTGAAGCTAAATTGTTAGATTAGATTTCGTTGGAACGCTCTAACAAAGTTTCAACGTTCACCGCTAGGTATCATTGATATCTGGTAGCGAAAGTTGGAATTACTTGAAATTGAACGGAATTTGTAGGTCACCCTGAGGGTGTCCGCTGGAAGCAGCTACAGACTCAGGCGAGCCGAACATATCCTCGGACACTCCCGACACTAAAAGCCATACAATAAATAAATAAGCCTATGGTGTTGTGATGCCTGTAAAGTTGTGTCTAACTGTAATTATTATTTGGTTCAAAAATTTGGGTAGGTGCCCCGTGATATGAATGTATGTACCATTCCGGCATTTGCATTATTTTGCCCGGAGGGAGTGTGGGAAAACCTCGGGGAAAGCACACTTAAGATGGTAGTTATCATCTCGGGGATTTGAACTTCCCATCTCCGGACTTCGAGACCCTGTTTGCAGTCGCTGTGCGCAACTTTACCCAATCAGCTACCAATCATAGTAATTTATCAGTTGGAAGTGAAATGTCTGGAACCTTCTAGGAGAATGTTTCTGGTTCCAATTACGGTACCTAAACGTTATGCATGTGTACAGTGCTTTATATTTGCTCTCCTACTTTAATAATCTATTTATCATTGGCAGTATGTTTTAACATTCAGATTACAGTTATTTTGGAACTTTTATGTCTTTCTAAATCCATGCACATTATATTTCTGTTACAAATAAAGGTAAATATACTTATTACTGTGTGTTTGTTTCATCATTTCTTGAACTGAACTGAACTGAACAGATGCGGCAGTCCATGCATCCCTCCCAATCCTGCGCAATTAAACTTCCATATGAGGGAACTTGTCAAACTTGATGATCGTTGCATCGTTTAATAATAATGAAAAAAATCCACAGCCTGCTTCCAGTCTCCGACCGGGTCAGGAATGGAATGAATGAAGCCCCCATCTAGCGGCGAGGATATGAACTGTGCCGGCTGCCGAGGCCTGACGCACTCCTCTGGGGCAATGATTAAATGAATGACATATGAAATGAAATGATAGTGGAGAGTGATGCTGGAATGAAATTTTGACAGGGAAAACCGGAGTACCCGGAGAAAAACCTGTCTGCCTCCGTTTTGTCCAGCACAGATCTCACATGGAGTGACCGGGATTTGAACCACGGACCCAGCGGTGAGAGGCCGGCGTGCTGCCGCCTAAGCCACCAGAAACAGGCCTTGACGTACAAACTTCTTCAAGATTCGTTCCATACACACTTATACAGCAATTACAATAACACGCCCAAGAACATGGGGCTACATGACCACAAAGCCCCTATATGAATCAATAAGAACTCGTTCCATACTGGGATAAAGGGGTCGCGATATATGTTGTGGACAGTAACTACCAGCCAAATATCATTGACGTAATTTATGATGGACATTCCGGTCAATGGATGTCAGATTTTCGAAGTGAAATAATATGTCCTGGGGTTTGGATTGCACGTACAAATGGAGGTTCCGTGGCTCATGATGGCGAGATTAACAGTTACGTATAACTACAAGCTTCCGTACTTCTGATAAACATTGCATGTCCCAACACAGAAATTCCAAACAGCAGCTACTACTAAGATAAGAGTTAGTAATATAGGTGAAGCAGATCTGAAAACTTGAGTCGATGGCTACAATTCCAGTAGTTGTACAGGGTTAGCACAAATGATTTAAGCAATTTCATTCACATGCAATGTTGAATAGCTTACAGCATTGACACATATACAAATTAAAAGAGATACTCATCAAGTTATTTGAGTCTGCTATTTTCTCGATGTGTCCTCTTCGCGCCACACGGCAAATATCGATACGGTAGTCCAACTCCAACCACACACACTGGATCATATCCTGGTCAATTTTAGCTACAGCCCCATGGATCCGATTCCTCAGTTGAACAAGTGCAAAACTGATAGTGACGATTATTGTCATCTTGTGACAGATGCAGATACAGTAGGTGTCTTATGCGCTGGCCTCCCTGGTTGCCTGATCTGATCCCGTGTGATTCATGGGGGTTTATCAAATATGAAGTTTATGTACCACCCACACCAGTTAATCTTGTTGAACTGAGGAAACTAATCCACGTGGCTGTAGCTAAAATTGACCAGGATATTCTCCAGCGTGTGTGGTCGGAGTTGAACAACCATATCGATATTTTTCGTGTGACACGAGGAGGACACATCGTGCATTTGTAGCAAGCAGACTCCAAAAATTTGATGAGCTTCTCTTTTAATAGGTATATGTGGAAATACTGTAAGCTATATACTTTCAGCGCAGTCAGCTGGCATTTGAGGGTGCGCAAATGGGAGGGAGCCGTGTCAGTAGATTTACTGGCTCGTCAAAGATCCCCTTCGGTGCATTTCCGGCACCCGGCGTCCCTAAAAGCCAGAGTAGGGACGTAAAACCAATATTATTTTTGTTATTGTTATTATTATTATTATTATTATTATTATTATAAACTTTCAATAATACAGTTGCATGCAATCACTGGCCTGTTTGCCATCTCTTGATGAATGCAGTACATTTGCATTTGTCTGTTGGCACAGGCAAGAGTAAAATGTGGCTTTTCACCGATGTCTCAGTCTCACTCATGGCTGTGATTATATGGAAGCTACTGAGGTATGTGTGGTGCTTGGTAATGACAGTCAGGGCACAGTCAGTGCCTGTGGATGATGTGAAAGGTTCTACTCATAGGGTTAGTACTGCTCTACTGACTCAGTGAGGAAAGCAATGGCAAACTACCTCACTCCTCATCTTACCTAGTACGCCTCAATATAGCGCTGCCTGGTTGTTTTGTGGGTATCTACCCACATAACCTAACGGCGGTGCTTTGTGAGGATCCAACCAGCCTTCGGGCTGACTAACTAACAGACAGACATTACATCACTTAAATCATTTGTGCAAACCCTGTATAATGTACAGGTTGTATCCTCCACAATATATCAGTACTGAATTTGTATCCGCTGATATACAGCACCTTGAACGGTTGACGACAGTTGTGTTAAGTACAGTACATGCCATATAGTGAGGCAATTCCTTTGAGAAAACCCTAGAGTCCGTTATGCAGCAAGACATAACGTTGATATTGATGCAAACTTGCCGCGCTCAACAAATGAAGGAGACCAGGGAGGAGCTCGAGCGTGCAATGTGAGTGTATTTAGTGCATAGTAGACTATATGGTGAGGGCGTCCGCCTTGTTGCGCAGTGGATAGTATTCTTGGTTGTCACCGCGGAGGGCCGGATTTGATTCCCGGCTCTGCCAAGAAATTTAATTCTGGTGTGAGGGCTGGTATGGGGTACACTCAGCCTCGTGAGGCATAAAAGAGTAAAGGTGGGTTCGATTCCCACCTCAACCATCCTGGAAGTGGTTTTCCTTGGTTTCCCACTCCTACTCAAGGCGAATACAGGGATGGTTCCTAAATAAAGGCCACGACCGCCTCCTTCCCAATCCTCACCTGAATTTCTACTACACACACTAATAGAGCCATCACAATAAGACAGGTTATCAGACAAATTCCACACATATCCAAGGACACGTGACCATGATGTCGCAAAGCCCCTCATTGAACCAACGACAATAATCTAAAATTCGTACAATTCATTGTTATTAAAACGTATGTAAATATATGGCCTCCGGGAAATTAAACTGAAATATTATTATCTATATTTGTGACAATTTTGGAATAGCTTCCATGCATATCTTCCAAGATATCCAACATGGAGTTCAAATCTCAATTGCGGTTTTACAGCAGTTGGTAGCACTGACAACATTTTCAAACATGGCCTTGAGATATTCGTGATATATCTTTACTCATACCAAATTTGGTATTGATTGCTGCAGCCTTTTAGGAGTTGATAGGGACACACACACACACACACACACACACACACAGAGATAGACAGAAGAACAGACAGACAGACCGGATCGATCTCATAAGTCTACTTTTTCCTCATTTTTGTAAAATGTGAAAAGTAGGCTAATATGTTATTTATTAAAAGTATATTTAATTTTAAGAAAATTTACCTTTTCTTTGTTTTAGCTAAACAAATATTTTACAACTTTTAACACGCCAATATTCAACTTTTAAAGGCGATATCTTTTTTTTTTTTTTTAATTTATTAGCCTACTTTCGATTTTTGCAAAAAATGAAAGTAGACTTATGAGATCAACACAGGGCGAAAAATTGTGTGTCTGTCTGTGTGTGTGTATGTGTGTGTGTGAGTCTGTGTGTGTGTGTGTGTGTGTGTGAGTGTGTGTACTCTGAATGTCTGTCCCCCCTATCAATTCGAACACGGTGAAACCGAATTGAACGAAATTTGGTACAGAGGTAGCGCTAGCAAAGGGCACCTCAGTGTCATACTTTATATCGCCGCCATCTTTACCAAAACAGAATGGCGGCCACTCAAACGTTCAAAACGTAAAATTAAATTACGGCTAAACTAATCATCCGATCTCTACCAAATTTGGTGACAACATACCCCTATATAGGACGCGTCTTTCACCCAAAATTCAAGGTCATCGGCCGTGCCATTTCAGGATGGCGGCCGTGTGAATTATTCAACCATTTTAATCAATAGCTTAAGACCCACCAATTCCGATTATCGAGCCTAGGGTGGTTTAAGCTATCCTGAAGGTCGTGATCCGTTATTTATTATAATTTAATATTATAATATTATACTGTATGAGTGGCTTAAAAGAGCTGAGCCGTCTGTGTCACACGACAAGATGGCAGCTGTCCTCATGTGCCTGTCTTATATTTCAATAGTTTTAGTATGTTGTATGTGATATACCCTACTGATACAATAATATAAACTTTGTATGAAATTATCTTTAATGAAGATGTACTGCTGTCAAGAAATCGTTTATTCAAAGTCATTATTTGCCAACAGGTTGTATCTAATATGTCAGTTAAGAACACCATGATGTTAAGGATAGGATTAGCTCTGGGCTAGCGTGTTGGTCTGTCACGCAGTTGACTGGGGATCGAGTACTGCTACAGTTAACTTTTTTTCTTTCTTGAATTCTTTTACAAATGATGTGCACGAGCTCTTTCCACAGATACTGAATAAGATGTCATTTAGCTCAAAGGAGAGGCTAATGTATACACTCGTTTATTAATGAAATCACAGCCCCAGCATCGCACATAAACAGAAGACATTAGGAAAAGGAGAATAGAAGAACTAGATACACGTTGTCATTAACCACAGCCTTCTTAATGCCTCTGTTCGGTGCTGTCCTCTTGTGGGTTATGTGGGTAATATTGTTCCAAACATACCGCTGTGTAAATACTTGGCCTCCTGAAGTATGGCAATTTTGTAATACTGGTAGTTCAACTATTAGCCACGATCGCGCTCCGATTACGTTTAAACACTGCCAGCTGGATCGCCTCCCTCTTGGCTACTTTAAACTGTCTACTCATTCAACACCCATAGGCCACTGCCATCGTAGTACATTACGATGGCAGTGCATAGGCGTAAAACATAAAGATTAATTCACTGATAGGTCACAGCACCAACCTACTGTGATCGGCGCGGATTTGTAAAGGGGAAGGTACCCAAAACGAAAGATCCTTAACGTTGCAGGCTAGCTTAATATAGAGATTAACGGACGTGAATGCATTACAATAAGTTAGTAGTTTTGTTATTCAATCATCCTAAAGTATATAATATTGATTTTGACACTTACTGGCTAATTATCAATATAAAAGAAAACAAACAATACATTGTGGTAGAGGTGATTGTGTTAGGGATGAGGACAAAGAGTCATAAATATACCCATACATTTAGGAGAAAGTAGGCTATATGTTCTTTGCTGAACATCTTGTTTTTTACTGACATTTAGTGTATCGGCGCGAGCAACTTCCGAGTGGGCGTCGGGCAGATTATGTACCCTATACGGTTTGAGAGCCCCGCACCAAAGATTTGTGTAGGGCCCCGCACTGCCAGGGCTGACCCTGGTACCGTTGGAACAACTGCTTGAGCAACTATCAGTTCCCCAAGTTATGTAGTAACTTTATCTGTAAAATTATTGAAATCGTGCATTGGACTTGGACTTAAATAAATCATTCTGGCATTTGGCTGGGGAGAGCCTTGATAAGCCGGAAAAATACATACACTCTCTGAATGTTAGGCTGGTCCCAATTCCGAGCAATTTAGCAAAATGGCAGACAGACAAAGCGAGAGCGAGAGAGAGAGTCGGTTGATATTTATTGCCATGAAGTTATTGGAGAAATTTCATTGTGATTGTCCTTTTACCTTAACACAAATTAGAAATGTGATATGATCAAGTGTCTCCTTATCTCCCTGATTGATAGTAGGATACATTATTAAAGACAGTGAGTGACACTAATAGAATCCTACTCTTTGCGAGATGTATTGGTCTATCCATTAACTCCAAACTAGTATTCGACATCTACATTCCAAGTTAGTTTGTTATCAAACTGAGCTGGCTGAAGGAGATAGACCACTCGGATACTGAATAACTATTCTGGAAAGGTATGTTAATATTCCTATGTGTTGTTGCTGATTCATTTAGGGACTTGAACATTGTGCCTATCAATTCCATGAAGAAGAACACAGTCATAATAGGGTTGGACATTCTCAACCAATTGAAGTTATGGTACTAAAGGATTAATTATTGTTCCATATGTTGGCCGGACATGCCCACTTCTAACCTTTCCTGGCAAACCGGAAAAGTTTCTGTTGACATTGCTGATGCCCTGTTAATGGTAATGTCTCATGTAACGTAGTGGTGATTTTTTTTTTTAATATTTGTAAAGTTAAAGATCTGATGAGGGCTATACAATAAATAATAACTGTAGTAAATGATATGTAGGTAATATAATTTTGACTGCACTACTGTGCCCGTCTTATTTGCGGAAAATACATGGTCATCTTCCAGTAGCTTAGTTTCGAGGTTGTTACGTTTATTCCCACCGTATGCCCCATATATTTAGAATGTGAACAGAGAGGTTGTACAAGCTATTAAAAATCACAAGGTTTACTGTAAAAAATGCTTTAATTAGTTAAAAGCACCCAAACAAAATATAAAAACCATAAACAATGGTGAAAAATTATATCAAATACAGTAAACAATAACACTTTAATTGTTACACACTTCTTGCTTTATGATTTCGGATCTTTCCACGATCCATCTAACACCATCTTATCTTACTTTATTCAACATTTAAAGTATTAACCCTTCCAATAATGGGTATTATTAATTCATTCACTCCGAGTTTCCACCTTGTCAGGCTTCGATCTCAGGATATTTACATTACATAAACAATGCCTCAATTTGGCTCTAACTTTAGGTTTCTAAACCTTTTCATTTATTTTTATTATTGAATCTCTTCGTTTCTCCACATATTTCAAACACAAATTATCCCTCAATCATCAATATCTACACTTCACATATTAGTACCATTTTTAATTATTACCATTATGGATCGTTCATTTATAGGATGATGTGGAATCCCGCATTCCATGAAGTCCTATATTCATTAATTACTTAACCCGTTTCAGTTTTTAAGGTAAGGAACTGATTTTACGCACTTGAACAATAGTGCAAGATTGTGTTATTATTATTATTATTATTATTATTGGCGGGAGGACCACTCCACGCACAACAATAAAAAATAGCAGGAACAATTCATCTGCCTCTCAACATTTCATTTCTACAAGATTCAAAGATATAACTTTTATTTTTACTCAAATTTTTAATTCAGTAGTATAATTACTACTCCAGCCGGCGCTTCTGCGACCGTCATAAATCAGACTCCCTCATTCACACAAGTGGTGGGTGACCCCGACCTGCAGTAAAGCTAGTAGCCTTGCCGTCTGGGTGTTCGACCTTGTACAACTAACACGCGGACCATATTGTTACGTGCCACCCCCCTAGTGGCACTTTTGTTAACTGGATTACGGTGGGTTGAAGTACAACACAGATTGTTCCTTTAAATGAAATAATTAACTTTATTGCGGCCAGGACATACACCACTCATCAGCAGATACAAGCAATTATTACCTTACTCCAGTTTCCTCAAGTCTCTTCCTTATGGAGAGCTCTTGACCCCTTTCACTCGTCAAAAAACCACAGACGTTAATCCGTGTTAATGAGGCCGGTCCCGTACGCTGGCTGTAAATAGCTGCACTAAGTCTGTCACTCACTGTTTTGCAACTCACCACAATGAACTCTGTCGCACTAGGTAAGCACACTCGCTCAAAACACAGGCAGTCCCCTGTACGCCTCTCACTCCTTCGCTGTCAAGAGAATCGGCTTCACTAGGGGTTTCGCAAGTCACCACACTTCTGTCGCTCAGGATAAACGCTTGCACTAGCTCGTAAAACACACCTCACTCACTGCTTGACAGGTCGCTCATATATAGCAGGCCGGTGACTCAATAAATGCTTCTAGACCCATCCAGGGCTCACGGCTTCTCGAGGCTTCCATCGCTGGCTGGGTCACGAATATTCTGGACCATCCCTTTGTCCTAGTAGACCTGTTGCATAAGGCGCATGCAATACACTGAGGCAGAGCAGCCCAGCCCTGGGGCAGTTGTGACACATGCGGCGAGCGATGAAACAAACTCACAGCCGTAACAATATGTTTCTAACTTCTCTTTAACGGCAGTATTCTTAGCATTTAGTCTCCAAGTTGATTTTCATTTACTATTTATATTTAAAACATTTAGTTGACTTATTGCAGTACAATAAATATAAGTACCTTCGTTTACACGTGCCTTGGTTCGAAGAAACGTTCTCTGCTGCAAGAATGATATAACATTAGCGTATCAGCCCGCTTTGGCTCCAACAATTTGCTGCAGTGGGAATTCATCCAATAACAACTCGACCCAGGAAAGCCATGTCCCGTCCGGTTGTGATGCACGAATAACTCGGGTTAAGAATCATTTCACCGTAGCCCGGCCATCTGCATACCCAATAACATCCACTCAGTCCTACAACACAACTTCATGCACGTGCCCTTGCTACGTGAGAATAATAACACAACTTCAGTGTGAGAATTACAGTCACTCTGATACAATTATGACGTATACAACCCGTCCCGGTTCATATTTCGACGATTTCTTGACAGTCTAACGATTTCTTCCGACCTGCACGGGAACGACATTACTTCATATAACCCTATGCTCGAGTTTAAATTTTAGTCAGCCTATTTCCGGCAACAATCTATTTTCAACTTGGACTTCCAATTATTTATCTGCTTCAATACGGTACCCTTGCCAGGATAGCGTATCTACTCACATTTACTTATTCTTTGCCTTTCATTACATTTATTTACGGTGGTCCTTCCACATTACTTTTACTTTTATAAGGTAAATCTTGACTACGTTACTTTCATTTCGGGTTTATTTCTTTCTTTCTGAACACCTAATTTCATTAAAACAAACTTTCAAAATCTGGCCATTCTTTACATAAATGCATTTCTAGCACTGACATTTTAACACAATCACTTCACAAAAATGATCATAAACAATGGTGTTTCCAGTCCATACATAATGGTACAATTATAATAAAATCACTAGTACTCACCGACTTCAGGCGGTTCAGAACCTCTCTCATGAAGAATTTCGCCCGTCACAATTGTAACTCACTCCATTTTACGAACAATGTGATGTGACATATCTTTTCTTTTCTCTCCACACAGAGTTATACACTTGCTTAACATTTTAACAAGGATATTTTCTATATTTCCCATCACACTGGATCACATACAATAATATATTACCCTTTAAAATTTACTTATTATCACTTCACACGTAATTAACACTTCAGGATCTAGTCCTATTTAACTCCTAAGTTATTTACAGTTGATTACACTATGTGTAATTGTCTTTCGCCGTATCTCAGGACGCGAACGGTGACCTCCCGACTCGTTCCTAGATGACGATCTCTCTTCTCTACTCGTGCTACCTACTCGCCTTAGTCCCCGGGACTATTATTTAATTTGGACCACTTCGGTCTCGACTCAATGTTCTGTCTATTTGCCTGCAGTTTAACCACACCGGTTTATTAACGTAACTGCATATACGTTCTGGCAACGTTCTGTCTATTTCTCTACAGTTTAAACACACTGGTTTATTAACGGAACTGCTTATAAGTCCCGGCAACGTCTGGATGCGAACTCCGTATTTCCGAACAAGTTTCTGCCTTCACGTTTTTTCAATGTTCTCTATTTTAACGCTTCTATGTGTCTAGAACTGCGTGTTCTTGGCCTAGCTACTACATTATACTTTGCGTATAATTATACTTGAACGCGTACTTTCACTTTCTTTCGGTGCCTGATTCTAAATCTTCATTGCTCTCTACCAGTTACCATGAGATTCTAACTGGCTTCTACTTTAGCTATACTTTGGTTACGAACCAACGTGTTGCGGCCTCACCGGACCTACTGTTTAACTTGCGTAGCGTTCTGTCCCTCTGGACTGGTGGTTGACTTTCGTTAAGTCCCCTCAGGGATTACGACTTAACGTGATCTCGAACTGACGTACTGTAGCGTGATGGTGAATCAGAGTGGTGTCCCCTCTGGGATCCACAGAAATGACTGTTTCGTACTGTGGTGAACCAGGTGGTGTCCCCTCTGGGATCCTCAAAATGACTGACTTCTGCCTCGCTCCTGCAATCTTGTATGCAAAACTACTCTGAGAATAGTCCGTTAACCATTTTTTGAAAACCAACTATTAATTCCTTCCTTTCCTCGAATTATACAAAAATACCATCTTGTAGCGCGGGTTCTCAATGTCTAAAAACACTTCTTCAATCCCGAATTCGATCATAAATATTCCCTAAATTAATTATTTTAGCTCCGTAGACTGTGCGTGGGAAGAACTCTTAACTCGATATTCTCCGCAGATCACTACGCGAATGACTTCATTACGTAATGCCCCGTCAACACTTCTATACTCTTATATTATTAATACCTTTTATACTTTCAAAAATTCGCATCCTAATTTCCATTCCCTGGGCTGTTTTTGTCCTCAAACTCCAATGATTATTTAAAAAGTTATTTTCAATAATCCTATTGTAAGACGGTGCTATTAAACTACCTACGCTAATATTTCGCTGACCACGTTGTACCTCGGGGATTCCCCTTCTCATATCGCTCGCCTTCACGTGGCGCAATGTCTTGACTCAGCGGAGCTGCGTTTTCTTGCTATCGATGACGCGCGGTACTTAATGTCTTCATAAATCTATTTAATTAAATGTAAACGTGCTCTCTGGCTATCGGTTGTTGATAAGATTATCGTGCATCTGCAGATTCAAACTCTTGGCTAACACATCGTAAGATTCCACTCTGCTCCCCAAGCTTCCCATTTGAAAGTTTTTACAATATGTGAAATCTTCAACTTAAGGGTTCTTGGTTCAAACCTTGTGTGGTCTCATAGACGGGCATACTACGTTAAGTGCAATAAGAGCTTATGTTTTGTGAGTTGTGTAGTCTACTGTATCACCTTGGGTTACCACGTTTTTAAATAATCAAAAAAGAAGATTTTATGGACATATTCTCCCTGAGGAAAGGGCTTGTTCTATAGTAAGTGACCTCCTTTCGTTTGAGCTATCAAACGACTTTTTGCGATTAATCGTTCTGGAGATATCGACTCATTTCAAAACATTTGCAAAAATCAAAAAATCAATAACAATAATAATCAATCAATCAACAATCAATAATCGATAAATCAACAATCAATAATCAATCGATCAATAATGTGACGCCGGACCGCTACTACCTACCTACTACCGTTCATTATTCTCATTTTTAGGGAAAAAAAACTAAACGAAAGTGCGATTTCTTTAGTTTTGCAAATATGAATAGTTTTTAGAGGGTTTAATATAAAAATATAAAAAATAACCCCTGGCACTACAGCCCATGACGGGCCATTTGGCCTGTAGATATTGGGTTGACGCGTGATCAGCGCATTGGGTCCCCTCGGCCGTTAATCTTGGTTTTCGTTATCGGGGCGCTGCCTCACTGTCAGACATCTACTCAATTGTCCTCACGAGGCTGAGTGCACCCCGTTCCAGCCCTCACGTCAGTTTCTAAAATCCCTGATGGAGCCGGGAATTGAACCCGGGGCTTCCATTCTTCTTGTTTAGCTCATTTATATTCATTTTAATGATCAGTGTGTACGCTTTTCAGCAGCTGTCACTTTGCCAGCTTGATGTTCTTTTATCTGTATTTCTGTATCTCCGAGGTCCTGGTTGCGAGTCCAGTTCCTGTGGAGATGGTGGTGGCAACACCGGAGCTCTCCAAGACCACCTTTGTGTTTGTATTTTAAAATCCTCTCCTCTCAGGAATGGGGGTCACCATACTACTAATAGTGGCCGGTCTCGCGATCACAAAGGTCTTGTTCGCGAGTCCAGTCCCGATAGTTCCTGTGGACATGGCGGTGGGTACAATCGGAGCTCTCCAGGACCGTTTCCATCTGGGCTGTGTGTTCCTACTCGTTCCCGATCGCGGAGCCAGTAACGATGTATATGGTAAGTATTTATTGTTAGCTCCGTATATTTAGGTGTGCTGGATTTTATGATAACCTTAATTTCTGTAGTGTCTGAAACACTGTGTGCAACTAGGATTGGAGTAAGTACCTCGGGACTTCAAATCGCGTGGTGCAAGTTCGGGACTATATACCGGGTGCTTTCAGACCTCCCATCAAAAACGTTAAAGGTATTCATCGGTCCTTCAATAGTTATCTTCAAGACGATACAAATTCGCATGATGACCCCCTGGCTGTCACCCTTGAGGTCCGGGTTCATTTCCCGGCTCTTCTAAAATAAAAGGAAATAAAATTCTGGTCTGAGGGCCGGAACGGGGTGCACTCAGCTTCGTGAGGCAAAACGGTGAAGAGGTGAGTTTGATTGTAACATCAGCCACCCTGAATTGCTTTTCCGTGGTTTCCCACTTCTACTCCAGGCAAATGCCGGGATGGTTCCTAAATAAAGGCCACGTCCACCTCCTTCCCATTCCTCACTTTTTTGTCGTGTTGCCTCCTGGGAGGCTGAATGCATGCCTTTCTAGTGAACGCTCGTGTGTGACCTGCAAGTAATAATGAGGATGAAGTGATGATGAAGACTCCCCGCGCCAGGGGAGTGAACTCCAGGAGATGAAAATCCCCGATGGCCCGGCTGGCAATAGAACCCGAGACCCTTTGGGCCAAAGCCTAGCGCGCTAACCAATTCGCCGCGGAGCCGCACATTCCTCATCTAAATGTCAAATAAATACACTTCTACAGACACCACAATAACACTGAGATTAGGACAATATTCTACACGCTCACACACAAGTACACGATGTCCAAGACCCTCAAGTGAAATAAAATGAAAATCCACAACCTGCTTCCAGTCTCCGACCGGGTCAGGAATGGAATGAATGAAGCCCCCATCTAGCGGCGAGGATATGAACTGTGCCGGCTGCCGAGGCCTGACGCACTCCTCTGGGGCAATGATAAAATGAATGACAGATGAAATGAAATGAAATGATAGTGGAGAGTGTTGCTGGAATGAAATGTTGACAGGGAAAACTGGAGTACCCGGAGAAAAACCCGTCTGCCTCCGTTTTGTCCAGCAGAGATCTCACATGGAGTGACCGGGATTTGAACCACGAACCCAGCGGTGAGAGGCCGGCGTGCTGCCGCCTAAGCCACGGAGGCTTCCTCAAGTGAAATAACAACAATAATTTAAAAAAAAACTATGCGAACGTTTAGTGTGCCATTGGCACCGGCCTGGAACAGACTGAGCTTGCTGCAAGTGTGAACATCAACCAGGCTACATTCCTTGAATTAGTAATTGTGGAATTTTGTCGTACAGTGACTGTCGGTGTTAAGTGTCAAACACACGTCCATATAGGCTACCGAAATACGTTAAAATGATCCTTCAAAAGCAACATGACCTTCAGCTGCCGAAATACACACATGGGTCGCAGAAACGCTGCGAATCACCATGGACCAACTGCAAGCCCTACAACCTCAACAAACTCTGCTTCATCATATGGCATACGAGTACACTTAGTATGGGAATTCTTAAAAAACAAAGGCCTAAAAGAACTGGAGGAAGTGAAGGCTACCTTGGGGTGTATTTGGACACTGTATGTAGGCTATACATCATGACGAGGGAGTCATTTTTGTTGGAAGATCTGCATTATGTGTTGCCACTTCCTGAGACAGTGGCACTTAGTGGCCGGAAAATATGAAGAAGAGAGGATACATTGAAGAACATTTATATGCAACAGCTGCTATGTTATACAAGAGCTGGACAGGACCGAATAAAAGCATGAAGAATGTTGTAACGCGACTGGCAGTATATGTTTTCATCATAAAGTTCCCCCAGGGGCTCACATCTAGTGGGATGTGGGTTGGCGACCACGGGACCCCAGCTGAGTCTGGCATTGCTTCCACTTACTTGTGCCGGGCTCCTCCCCGTCTTCTTTCCAGTCGACCTCCCTTGGTCAACTCTTGTTCTTTTCCGACCCCGACGGTATTAGGCTATCCGAGGCCTAGGGAGTCTCTTCCTTTCCCACCTTAATTGGCCCTTGTCTCATCTTTTCGTATACCCTCTTTCTGCAAGGGGTCAGCCTTCTTTTTCTTTTCATGTTATCTCCTGCCTTCTGCTCAAGGCCCTCAAGGAGGAAGGGTGCATGTAGCCCTACCACCCCACCACCCTAGATATTCCTACACCCTCAGGGGCTCACGGCTGGTGAGTTCGGGAGTTGGCGACCCCGAGGGATTCCTGAGCTGGGTCCGGTTTTCCCCTTTTATCCATTACCTCTGGGGCGGACCCCTCTCCTCTTTCACTTTCATATCTGCCTTTCATGGCTCTCCTTCCTTCCAAGTCTCTCAATCCGCATTCTTCGAGGGATGAAGGCATTTCTTTTCTTCCTGTCCTTTATTTGCCTTATTCTCCTTTTGCTGTCCATTTCTTCTTCTAGTATATAAGTTAGTAGATAGTTTTAGTTATGGTTTACATTTCATTATCATCTTCACGATCACCCAAACCATTAGGGGCCGTTCCTAGATGTTAGACCCCTTAAAACAACAATTATCATCATCATGATCATCATCATAAAGTGAGCGCCATATGCAGTTTCCATATACTAAAGTGACGAATAAGTGTGTATGTAAATTTTGTAAACTACAATGTGATAATTATCACGTGTTAGATTGTAAGAAATGCCCAAAAAAAATTACTGAATTCAGTGTTGAAATAGTACATTATGTACTTTAAATTACCCTCCTGTTATGTATGGCTACTTGGGTGCAATTATTACATTGATTAATAACTCAAACTGTTCTTGATATTTTGTTGTTGTTATTTTAGCTCTGAAATATTGAGAGTTATGTATTCTACTGGGTGTTTCAGGAGGAATAGTAAATATTTTAGGAGGAGGTAGTATAGATGAATTGCAATAAAAACAAGTAGTTCCGTGAAGAACTATACAGCCTATTTTCATATATCCTGCTCATGTTAATTGCCTCTATCAACCTCCAAAATTTCAGTTTAATTGCTGTAACAGATTCGTAGATATTGAGAACCGTCTAAATATTTCAGATGGTCGCCAGGCTGGATTTTTATTTTTGTACTATTACATTAAGATTATTGTGTACGTGTGGTATTCAAACTTCAATCGCATGATTAGAACACAAGAAGTAAAAACGAGATTTTAAAATTACGCATAGCAGCCATCTTGTGATTATGCAAACAATTGAAATAAATTAGATGCCAGTGGATCAACATTTGTATAAGCACATTGTGGTGTTTGAAGCCATATTTTCAGTGTTGCCTTAGTAAACAAGAGTTTAGTGCTTTTCAGTCGGTCAACACATTCGTGTTGACCGACTGAAAAGCACTAAACTCTTATTTGTATAAGCATTTAACGTGCAACGTTTCACGGCACTCGGATAGTTAATTCGCGAGAAACGTCCATTTAAATATTTATACTTCGCGTCGCCGCCATGTTGGATTTGTGCTCACCAGGTTACTCAAGGTCCTATAGGTGAACATATGTTCATAGTCTCTATGAACACACAAAAATCTGTTTGGTTGCTGTAAAAGATTCATAGATATTGAGAGCCATCTAAATATTTCGGAAGCTCGCCTTTTAGGATTGTTATATGTATAGGCCATAGAGTTATGTACTATTCAAGGACAATTATTGCCTAGGTTCATTATTCAAACTTTCACTTCGATCGCATGATTACGACACAAGAAATAAAAACTTAATTTTAAAATTTCGCACAGCCGCCATCTTGAGGTTATGTAAACAATTGAATTAAATTAGATGGCAGTGCATTACAATCTGCAAAATCATTTACTGTACCACATTTCACTGCGCTCAGAGAGTTAAATCACGAGAAAAGTCTATTAAAATATTTCAAATTCGCTTGGTCGCCATGTTCGTTTTGTACTTTACAGGTTTATGAAATATACATAGGTAAACTTGTATCAGTACTCTTTATCACCGTACAAAATTGCAGGGTGATATCTGTAATAGTTTCGGAAATATAGAATGTCAGTGAAATATTTCGCACAGCCGCCATTTTGAGGTTATGTAAACAATTGAACTAAATTAGACTCCAGTGCTTTACAATGTGTATAAACAATTGCTGTACCCAGTTTCATTACGTTTGGGTAGTTAAATCGCGAGAAAAGTCTATTTAAAGTCTCAACTTCGCTTGGCCGCCATGTTGGTTTTGTAGTCACCAGGTTTTTGAAAGTCTCATAGGTGAATTTCTAGTAGTGCTCTTTATCACCGTACACAATTTTAGGGCGATATCGGTAATAGTTTCGGAGATATTGAATGCTAGTGAAATATTTCGCACAGCCGCCATGTTGGATTGGTGAGACGTAACAAAATTTGAAGGGCACGGTCAAGGTCGCCGGGAATAACGCCATGAACTTACCGAGTTTCATTGAAATCGCTCCAGCCGTTTAGATTTTATTAGGGGGGGACACACTCACACCTCACACACACACACACACGCACACGCACACACACACGGACAAAAGGTGATCTCATAAGCCTATTTTTTCAAAATTGAAATAGGCTAAAAATCATATTACATGTGTACTATTTGTATTGCGTACCGAGATACAGCTGGTAGTATTTAACCCAAACTAATGTAAAGCCAAGGCAAATGAGGACGTTCAAAGTTGATTTTCAAAAATTCCACCATCAACTTCAATGCATTTTTCACTTCTCTTGATAACATCGTGTGTAGTTCCTCGGAGGGCGTCTTGGCGTTCTTTTATGAGGGCTGCACTATGCATAATCCGAACGATCAACTCGGCTCTTGTGTTTCTTTTTCCTTGAAGACCTTGCCTTTCAACCATCCCCACAGGCAAAAATCACAAGGTGTAAGGTCCGGGGACCTTGTTGGTCAAGAAACGTGCTCATATCTCCCGATCCATCTCCCGGGGAATGTTAGGTTTAGATGTTGTATCACCAGACGATTAGAACACGAAACGACAACTGCCCTGGTTCCATACGAACATCGTATCTCGGTACTGTTTTCTTTTATTCGGCCTGATTTACGGTACATATACCTATACGAACCGCTACACCACACGGCAGGTTTTGACCTAGTTTTGACAGCGCGCATAGCCATGTGATCGTTTGCTCAGCTGTTGTCTCATCAGCAACCTTCGGAAGAGAGTGTTTCCCTCGTAGGCCGCGAGGATGCGCAGGTGTCCTTGTGCTGGCAGTAGTGGGAGATTGACATTTATATTTGAATATTATTTGGAAATGAGATACAGATATGATGTCAAGTATATACCGGAGTTCGATTTTACAGCCGAGAGGGACAATGCAGTCGTGCTTTTTAGTAATGGCATCTGTAACATCAAGAATATAGATTTATATATCGACCTGTCTCGGAGAGATCGTCTTGTCATGCGCAGTAGAGACAGTGCGCGAGTTGCCTCCTGCAGTCCGACACAGGTGCGCGACTGACAGAACACGTTTCAACTCAGACGAAATCACGCCTAAGCAGAACTTGTATCGCAATGTTATTTCGGCTGGAAGAAGTGTCAAGCTATTTTGAGTTCACGGCGGTGCTAGTTGACATTTATACATCGTGTGGTGACGGATTAAGGTCATTATAATAAAAGTTCAGTGTCGAGTGAGAACTTCAGTCGTCAGAGCGCCTGGCATTGTATGCGGGCAGTATTCTGTTAGTGGAATCACTCTTTTCACGAGTTACGGAGCGAAATGCAGTGATACATAAAGGAGGCCTGTTTCTGAAGCCTATGCATACTGGGAAGGCGTGCTATCTTTTCTCACGCCAAGACTATTGCAACTAAATATCATGTACATTCCGAGTGAAGCTTTTTAACAATGTACAGTGCTTGGAAGTCCGAGGTGTTGGGGGAGATATTTAGAATGCATATAAGCATATTAGCCATGAGCGGCTAGGCATTTTAGTGTGGACATCGCTCTCCAAGCAAATGCAGCGGACGTCACGAGTAACCACAATGCATGTTTGCGAAGTGGATCATAGCATATTCGCGACGCGGGCTATTGGCTTGTGCAACATGAACTTTTGGTAACATGCAGCCGAAAATAACTCAGGCTACCGTCATGTGTTCACTTGCTTATCGAAATGTTGCATTCGCGCGCGTGTTGTATTTCCGAACCAGCCTGGAACTATTCGAAATACAGGCTAGGACAATTTCCGAGATGAGGAAGCAGTTCGTTTACTACCAGTGGATTTGGGACATTGGAGTAAGGGATCCCCAGCGCGTTCATTGGAAATTGGAATGGAACCGTGTAGTCCTGCCACACCATGGTGGATTCAGATGGTGGGCATCTTCACGCTCCATATTGCCTTCGAGAATCTCCAGCCAGGTAGAGAATCTACTTTTCATGTAGCGTTGCAAGGTAGATAGTCCAGTTTAAACACTTTGCCATCTATTTTCTTTCTTTATTTTGAGTAGTATGATTGTGGGGTGGAGTTTATGCATGGCTATTCCATGTCATGTGTGACTTCATTTTCAGTCGAGTTTAGGCCTGATTAACCAGGTGCACTCATTTCATAATATTTTATTATGAATTAATTGTTCATTTTTCAGCTTAATAACTTAATCTATTAAATTAAAATCATTAAATGTATTCCGAACTTCTTGATTGTGAAGAACAGATCTTCGTAGGGGAAGAAATCTACGTTATTCTCATAGGGAATTGTTACTATTTTTTTTTTCTCATCAAGCTTTGGCTTGAGGGGTCATCGTTCCTTTATTTTTGTGTTCGACAATTGCGAGCTTCGAATTTTTCTTATGCGCTCATGTATTATTATTATTAAATTACAGTTTAGAATGTGGAGTTTGATCATTCTTTTAGAATGGGAATTTTCTTTTCTCTTGAGGGTAAGCGAGGTCATACTGCAATTCTAATGTGTCAACAGAATTTAACTGGAGTCGTTATCTGGATACATGCTGTAGATTCAGTTTGATTTTCGTGAATTCTCTTGAGGGGACATTTCTATTTTTGTCTGATCAACGTTAACGTTTGATTTTGTAGTCACGTGTACTTGGATACACCTCGTTATTTTTTATATTTATTAATAGTGCTATAACTGAACTTTGATTCAGTATTTCGAGTTTTTCTTGTTTAGAACATTGCTTTAAAGAACTATTTGAAGAACAAGAATCTTTTAGGAGACAGATCCCTGGGATTAACTTTAAGGGGAAATGAATTCTTATGTGACTGTGAATACAACTCTGAAAGGCAAGCTTTTTGTGATCCAGTGCACATGATTAAGTAGCCCCTCATGTTAAATTTATGTTGCATTGGATTGAGAAATCATAATAATTAAGAAATACAGCTGATCATGTCTGATCACTAGTTATCGAATAAAATAATCACCATGTGGGTGATAGTGTGTGAAGAAACGTCAATGGGCGTGTTATATATATTTACGATGGTACTCGTTGAAGTACGTTCATATTAAAATGCTAGTAAAAGCATCATGTGTAATACGATTATAAAATATAAACTTGGTAATGTTGGTGGTAATGCCCACCGTTTTCAGAAATCGAGGTCATGAGTGACCATTATTATGACAGTAATTCTTTTGTCAAGCCTCAGAGTTTGTTTTTGTGTGGCATCCCCATTTAATTAATTCTTCGGTTGTGCTCAGTTTATAAGATTTAGGCAATGCTAGATATGATTCACGATCGTTATATTTTAAATCCTGGATGAATTTAAATAAGTACATTCATACTGAAATATTATTGAATCTTTGGAGATTCTGAATTACGAATTTCACGTCTTTTTAGCTTGAGTGCTTGATTGATAAAAATAAATTATGAATACATTGCTAAGGCAATATGAGTTATGCAATTTCAATTTTGACAAAGCAGATAAGGAGTGCAGAATTACATGTTTGGAAAGACATTTACATCTGAGGGTGTAATAACATAAATAATGATTTCGCTGTAAATAAGTAAATATGTATATATATCTGAAATAATTCACGTGTTCTCTAATGTTGGAATGGGTGGAAGAACCATTAAGGTGAATTGTCTAATCTTTTTTTTGGGGGGTTTTTCTATTGTTCTCATGATTAACATTTTCTATTGAGGGTTAAATGCACTCTTGGTCCATGGGGACTGTTAATGCATTTATTGGCATGATTCTAGTGCCCAGTTTCTTTGTTTCTGTCCAGTCAAGGACAATTTGGTCTGACCTTCTGTCAGATTTCTTTTGAAATAAATATTCTTTCAGTTCTTTTAATCGCGTGATGTGATGATTTACAGAAGTATAAAGAGGTCGCATTAAGGGGGGGGGGGGGCACAGTTAGATATTTCTAGAGTTTCCCACACTCCTGAGAGGGTGTTTGCCCACGATTCTCGTGTTCTTAGAGATGTTCGCTGTTATGCTTTGGTCGTGCTTAATGCCACCTCTGTTAGGTTTTACTGCACCCTATTACTCCTTTTCCCTGTTGGTAGGATTTGGGGACTTTTCTAGGCCGGGGGGTTTTCAGGTCCTACGATCCAGCTACCATCGAGGGATTTCAACAGGTAAAGGGTAGGTATTTCGGGCACAGTACGCAATACAAATCGGGCATATGTTATGTGGAATTTCTTATTGAAATTCATCTATAACACCACCTCCTAAAATATTTACTATTCCTCCTGAAACATCCTGTATTATTCTTTATTTTCAAGATGGACGTTGCAGGCTAATATTCAGTAAGCTTTATGACTAATGCCAGTGAGGTTCTTTCTTGATACATGTGGAGGACCATAGTATCGTTTTAATAGCGCAGTTACATCACATAATAATACCGGCTGAAATCAAGACACCCACCAATCAAATCATGCTCAGTCTCTCATGGAGAACCATTTCTAGCAGAATACCCAGTTCCCAAGTCTCATCCGTTCTTAACAACAATAACCCTGTACCTGGTTTTGGTTTACCCAGGAAAATACGGACTCTCAACAGGATTCAGAACAACTGTGGAATCTGTACTGAATCCTTGTTCAAGTGGGCGAAACTACTGCCCACACTGTTTGACGTTGATGCTCCCTCTCAAACTATAGGTCACATTGTGTTTGGATGTTAGAAGAGAAATTATCAAGGAGACATGTCAGATTATTTGTTAACAACCCCTACAGCTGTATTATGGATCAATTCCCTAGACCTGAGGCTGTAATCCCACCTTCTAAGCCTATTTTCATTTATGAGAAAAAAAAGGCTTATGAGATCACCTTTTGTCCGCGCGTGTGTGCATCTGTGTGTGTGACCCCATCGCCCCTAATAAAATCTAAACGGCTGGAGCGATTTCAATGAAACTCGGTAAGGTCATAGTACTATTTTGGACGACCCCGACCGTGCCCTTCAATTTTATTATGTCTCACCTATCCAACATGGCGGCTGTGCGAAATATTTCACCGGCATTCTATATCTCCGAGCCTATTACTGATATCACCATGAAATATTGTACGGTGACAAAGGGCAGCACTGAAAGTTCACCTATGTAACTTTCTAAAATCTGTTAACTACAAAACGAACATGGCGGCCATGTGAAGTTGAAATATTTAAATAGATTTTTCTCGCGATTTAACCATCTTAACGCAGTGAAATATGGTAGACTACAGCAAATGATTATACACATTGTAATGCACTGACATTTAATTTAGTTCAATTGTTTACATAACTTCAAGATGGCGACTGTGCGAAGTTTTCAAATTAAGTTTTCATTTTTTGTGTCCTAATCATGCGATCGAACTCAACGTTTGAATCACGAACCTATGCAATAATCGTCATCTAATAGTACATAACTCTATGGCCTATATAAATAAAAATCCAACATGGCGACCATCCGAAATATTTAGACGGTTCTCAATATCTATTAATCCATGACAGCAATCAAACTGAAATTTTGAATATTAATAGAGGCTTTAAACATAAGTTCACCTATGGAACATTCAGTAACCCGGTGAGCACAAATCCAACATGGCGGCGACGCGAAATTTAAATATTCAAGTGGGCGTTTCTCACGATTTAACCATACGAGCGCAGTGAAATTTGGTACGATATATGCTTATACACATTTTAATCCACTGGCATCTAATTTATTTCAATTGTTTTCATGACCACAAGATGGCGGCTGTGCGAAATTTCAAAATATCGTTTTTATTTCTCGTGTCCTAATCATGCGATTGATGTTTTAATAATACACCTACACAATAATCTTCATGTAATAGCACATAACTCTCAATATAACATATATAAAATCCAATATGGTGACCATCGGGAATATTTAGATGGTTCTCAATATCTAGGAATCTGTTACAGCAATCAAACTGTAATTTTCTATGTTGATAAATGCAATTAACATAAGTAGGATATATGAAAATAGGCTATATAGTTCTTCACGGAACTATTTGTAATGTGACTGTAAATAGCATGATTATATTTATCCCGCCATAGATAAGTAAATAACATAGAAATGGCTTCAAATTATCAAGAAACGTATTATACAAGTAGGTTAACGTACTGTACGTCAAGGTTACCGTAAGGAACCCATTGTTAATTTACAGTATATTAGAGGCGTGGGTGTGTCTTGGTCATCATTCCCGAATGTGCCAAATGTAATTGAGAAAGGGAGTTTACTATATTTTCAGCTAAATGGAAGGTTTACGTTACGTGTGTTACAGGTCTACCTCTGTACCGATTTCTGACAAAGCGATATGTTTCCTTCGCTGTCGTCACGTACGACATGTACCTTGAACGTCGCTGGGACATGTATTGCACCTCTAAGGCACTCTTTGTGCTAAGTGATCCGCAGAAGAATGAAACCGCCAGCATTCTTCGGAAGGTACGCTACTCCGTTGTTATAATGTTTACGCTTAAGAAAATTTGGTTTCATGTAAATTAGGCCCGTCTTATTTAATTTTTAAAAGTGTCTGTTTTTCATTTTTACAGAGGAGGATAAATGCATTTACGCACATAGTGTCAGACTCCTGAGTGGCAGACTACCGACTAAAACTCCCCCCGTGACTTCTGGAATCTAACCTGGAACCTTTTAACACATTACTTCAGACTAGGGCAATATTATACGAGGACACTCTTGTCCTCAACTAACTTTTTCTTTATACTGTTCATGTTCACTGATTAACAAGAGATCACTTTGCTTCTCTGTAACTAGCTGATGCAGCAGATCTTTTACTTCTACAGTATGTACTGTAGATTGGCTTGAAGTACACGAATAATTTGAACTTCAGAGCCTTTTCTTTGTCTAAAGCTTCTCTGAAGACCTTACACTGGCCATATCTCACAGCATGTGCTAAATAATTGTTCTCAAAATCTCGTTCTTCACAAAGAACACATTTCTTTGTGGCCGTACATCCTCAAGCTTTGTGATCAGTCCCTTCGCTATTTACTTCTATCAGTGCATTTGCAATTGCTAGCGACATGTTCATAGTCCAGACATCTATAACACCAAGATAACATGATCCTCCGTTTAATTCTGCAATTGATCCATCCTATGGTCATATGATCTTGCTTCAAGAGTACATCTGCATCACTAGTTGTTAATGTGACAACAGAAATCCAAATGAATACTAAAACAGAGTTATGACAATTCCCAAGAAAATATTTGC
This sequence comes from Meconema thalassinum, assembly GCA_946902985.2. Taxonomy (NCBI): domain Eukaryota; kingdom Metazoa; phylum Arthropoda; class Insecta; order Orthoptera; family Tettigoniidae; genus Meconema; species Meconema thalassinum. The sequence continues at coordinate 344,288,366 of OX336393.1, forward strand.
ATAATCTCCTGTTTGGTAATCTTTCGACTATTATATACCCTTATTCCCAACAGTCAGAGCATTCAGAATTGACTTAAACCCTTTTGCACAAACAAAGATATGTCAATTCCCGACCAAACAGTTGTATAATCTCAGTTTTGATATTCTTTTGACTTGGGGCAGATGACCTTGTAGTTCCTCCCCTTGTAAACTCAATAACTAACTAACTATTCTTTTGACTTATACCCTTTTGCCCTAACATGAGCGATATATTCCTCCAAGAAACACTGACTGATACCATAAATTGTTTAGAACCTGAAGTGACCGGATGCTGTCGATAATGGTCTGTTTCTTCTTCTTCGTCCAGTTATCCGAGGATGCACACTGGGGATTCACGGGCGTGCTGCTGGATGGAAACATGCGGGTATCACCCTATGGTAATCCCATGTGGTTGCTACTCAGTAAGACCGATTTGATGGTCTCTTACTTTCAAGACATCAACATCCCCTTCGACTGTCAGTTCCTGGCCTTGTTCAATACTGGACAAATCATGGAATTGTACAAGGTATGTGATGCTCAGTAGCTAATATTACTACTGTGTCTATGATTGTTAAGTTCAAGAACAAGTAGCAATGTGCTGTCGTTACATAGATATGTTGGCATTTATAATGTAACTTGAAAGTTGGCAGCCATGTGCTCATCGTCGTCTGTCGCTGTGACGTTATTCTATTTTTGCCAATCATCACACTGTTAACCGGATGGCAACAAATAACATAACCTATAAAACAATGCTCATTGGAGACTGTAGATTCATTTTCATTTCATGTACACTGCATGTTCAATCTTCAAATAATAATCTACATACATTATGATGTCTCCAACTGAAGCTGTGGTTATTTGTCTGTGTTTGGACGTCTGAACTAGTCACACTTGTTGTCAAGTTTGCGTGTAATCACTTATAACTCACTGGCCTACTGTTGGCCAACCTTGTAAAATGAAATGAGAACAATAATAAGAACAACAACAGACCAAACTGAAGAACTGTGACTTATTTTTCTGTTGTAGATACAAGAGCCATTAGGTTGGGGATTTTGGGAAAGTCGAAAAAGCAACATTTCTTTCCCTTTGCAGACAAGTAATGTAGGGCAGTGGAGTGATGCTACTGGTCTCAACTGGTACGTGTGGGGCTTCTATAAGCGCCGAGGAAATCTCATGGGTGCGATTATCAGAACTATATCAAAACATGTAAGAAAATATTGTGTTTACTCATATCTGTGATACTTAATGTAGGTTAGAACTCAAATTTTATGTATAAAAGAAGACTTACTCTTGTTTCACAATTAGTGGGACGTGGGTTGGCGACCACGGGACTCCTGATGAGCTTATCTTCTTTAGCCTTCCAGCACCACATTAATTCCTGAGGGTAAAGGCGACCGCCGGCACAGACGATATTGTTATACCCTGGGGTTCCCACAGGGTATGGCCACCCCCTATCGCCCCCTTTCGTCTCCCTTCACCCCATTTCACGCCACAACCCTGAAAAGAGGAACCAACAACAACAAACATCTAGCCATCGCAAGTACACTCGGCCTGGCAGGTCAACCACACACACATGTGGTAACTCTTACAACATATGTCTAAACAATTAGCTTCCTGCTATGTAGGGCAGTAATCTGCTGACTAAATTACACAAACATGGGCAATTCACTTAAATTCACCAGGAACCGATCATCTTTTGGCCACCGAGTTGCTATCTGACGCCCGTTCGACCGCTCTGCAGTCTGGTAAGTGTAGTCAAAGGTTGTCCTTAGTCATCATCATCATCATCATCATCATCATCATCATTTCCCCTTATCCAGCTCCTGCCGGGTCGGGGTATTTATGGCACTTCTCCACTTTCCTCTTTCCTTCCACCATCTTCTTCCACGATCTTGTCCCAGTCCAGATTTCTTTTTCTTACGCTGTTCTTCACTGAATCAATACACCTTGTTCTAGGTCTTCCTCTTGCTCTCTTACCCTTGCACTTCGCCTCCAGCATCTGTCTTGGTATTCTATTTTCCTCCATCCTCTTTACATGTCCAAACCACCTTAGTTTATTCTTCTCAATTCTCTCATTTAGTTTTCCCATCCCAACTTCCTTCCTAACATCTTCATTCCTCACTCTGTCTTTCCTTGTCTTTCCTATCATACTTCTTAGGAATTTCATTTCACTGGCTTGGATTCTACTCTCTTGCCTGCTTGTCAGGGTCCAAGTCACAGCTGCATAAGTTAATATGGGAACATAGTACACTTTATACATTACCTCCTTGCTTTTCCTTGGTACTTCCTTATCCCAAACAAGTTTTCTTACACTTTGATAGAATGCATTGCTCTGCTGTACCCTCCTGCCAATCTCCACGTCCAACCTACCAGTTTGCATCAATTCACTTCCTAGGTATTTGAACGTGTCCACAATTTCCAAACTCTGACTTCCAATTTTCACAGTGCCCTTTCCTTGTCTTTCCCCTCTTGTCATCACCATGGTCTTGCTTTTCTCTATACTGATTTTCAGGCCGTACTTCTGAATATTTTCGTTCAGAGCATCTAGTTGTTTTTGCACTTCTTCGGTGTTCCTTCCCCAGACCACAATATCATCTGCAAATAACAGTAACTTCATTTCTTTATGTCCATATGCTTCCTTTGTTTCCTTTACAATTTCATCCATCACCATTATGAACAAGAGAGGTGACAGCACACTCCCCTGTCTTAGTCCAGTCTTGTTCCTAAACCAATCTGTCTTTCCAACTGGGGTCAGTACCCTGCTAACACAGTTGTTGTACATTGCTTGCACCATTTCCAACATTTCTCTTCCCAGTCTCTTCTTAACCATGGTTTCCCATACCTTCTCTCTGGGGACACTATCATATGCCTTTTCTAGATCTATGAAAGTCATGATCAAATCCTCTCCATATTCCCAGTTCTTTTCCATCACCTGCCTCAAGCTAAAGATTGGGTCCACTGTGGATCTTCCACTCCTGAAGCCATACTGTTCCTCTTGCAACTCTCCTTCCACCTTTCTTCTCATTCTTCTTTCTAATATCCTTTCCAGTATTTTTACTATCTGTGATAAGAGATCTGTGATAGTTATCACACACCTTCTTGACCCCCTTGTTAAACACTGGTATTATTAGCCCTTTCTCCCAGTCTTCTGGTACACATTTCCGTTTCCACACACACTTTAGCAGTCGATACAACCATTGCATACCAACAGGTCCAGCAGCCTTTATCATTTCTACACTGATTTCATCCACCCTTGTTGCTTTTCCCATCTTCATTTTCTGTACTGCTAATTCCACCTCCAGCATTGTTATATCATCTTCTGTTATAGAGTCGTCAGGTTGTGTCACTTCCATCTCACCAGTACAATTGCTCACATTCAATAACTTATCGAAATACTCCTTCCATCGTCCCTTTATCTCTTCTGGGTGTGTTAACAACTCTCCATCTTCCATTTTCACCAGCTTTGTGGTAACTCTTTCTTTCCTCTTACTTCTTAGGAGCCCATACAGCATCCTTTTACTGCCACTTACATCTGTTTCCATTCTTCGTGTAAATTCTTCCCAACTTTTCTTCTTTTCTTCTCCTACCACTTTCTTACACCTCTGTTTGCTGTCATGATACTTCCTTTTGCTTTCTTCTGTTTGATCTCGGTTCCATTCTTTCCATGCAGACTTCTTTTCTTTCACTGCTTTCTTCACTTCCTCATTCCACCACGGTGTCTCCTTCTCTTTCACTCTTGTTGACGTTCTACCACAAGCACTCTTTGCTGCGCCAGCAAATGCCTTTTTAAAGTGGGACCATTCCTCTTCTATGTTTTCCACCTCAGTAACTGGGATTTGTTGCTTCAATCTCTCCTGGAAATCTTCCTGTACAGTTTTGTCTTTCAATTTCCATACTTTTATTTTACTTTCTCTGATCTCCTTTAGGTTTTCCAATTTTTCCCATCTAAATTTTGCCACCACAGCTCTATGGTCCCCATCAAATGCTTCTCCTGGTAAAGCTGTCACATCTATCAGCTTTCTGCAATTAGTCCTTTCCACCAGAAAGTAGTCAATTACTGATTTTGTTCTTCTATCGCCCCAACCAAATCTCGTAATTTTCCTGCTGTTTTTCTTCCGAAACCATGAATTACCCACTATCAGTCCATTCCTTTCACAAAAGTTTACACGTTCCTCTCCTTCCCGGTTCTGTTTCCCATATCCATATGGTCCAATGACTTCTTCCCTTCCTTGTCTCTCGTTTCCGACTTGTGCATTAATATCTCCCATGATCACCACTTCTACATCTGAAATTACTCTTTCTACATCCTCCAGGAATACTTCAATATCTTCTTCTCTGTTTCCAGTCTGTGGTGCATACACTTTTATGAAGTCCATCATGTCATTTTTCATCTTCAATCTAATTTTCATTATTCTGTCACTCACACATTCGACCACTTCAACATACTCCTCCAGTTGTTTCGAGGTTATCAGTCCCACGCCATTTTTTGCCTCTTGGCCACCACTACAGTATAATGTATATCCTTTCCTCAATTTCTTCCTTCCTTTTCCCTTCCACTTCACTTCACTCAGCCCCATCGATCCAACATTCTCCCTCTCCATGAAGTCCACCACCTCCTCCACCTTGCCTGTCAGGGTCATGACATTCATGATTCCCACTTTCATCTCGGTTACTGGTCGCCCATTTCTCACAGTTCCCCAGTACCAAAAGAACTGCGCGTCGCCTGCAGGGTACGCCCTAACCTTCTCCGAATCATTTGAAGTGCCATTTCCATTTTAGGCTATTATTACGATGGGATCGCCACTCCCAAAGGCATTTTATGAAGCTACTGCCAGCTATTATACAGGCCGCCCCTAACATGGGAAACAGACGCCCTTGCTGCCGCCCCTAACCTGGGATACAGACGCTGCCGATTGATGCTGTACTCATACTATTCCCTGAGCACTGGGTTGCCTCTTCCGCAATCTCCACCGTTCCGAAGTCCATCTTCTCCGCTGCAGATTCCGTTGAGGTCTTCGCACGTAACCCTGTGCACGGGGCCTATGTTATACCCCATAGGACTGGGTCCTCACCAGAACTTAGCCGGTACTGTAGTTCCATGGTATATTACAGTACCGTTGCCTACCCCCGCGACGTGGACGCGCCTGGCAAGAATTATCCATATAGCCAATTATAATTGGCTCATGGACCGGGTTAAGGAGCTGTCTAAATCCAGCCTCCAAGGCTTAGTAAATCCTCTTTATTCCAAACCCAATACTTGTATTAATGTCATTCATTCTTTGCACACTTCACACTTACAATAATTAAAACCATTCTCACTCTTTTAAACTGCCTTCTTGTATTTCTTGGACCCTCTGTTCGAACTCTGGCCCTCAGCCAGCAAGCCCTACTTCGCTGTGCCAAGCCAGCTGTATCACTTTTCTGGTATTTAACCTTGTAAACACGAGTCAGCATTCACTCAGTAAGCACAGCCCGCCTTCTGCTTGACTGTTCCATTCATTCTCTACCTCACTACACTCACGTCATTGCCTTGCACCCGAGTTACATTGTTTTTAGACAACAACACCCTAACCAGAGCTATCAACCCCCCAGGGCAATACAATATTAGAGCATCCGAGGGCTAGGGTGTTTTAAATGTTGCTGCTTTAATCGATCCATGAATCCACACACACCTTCCAGGTACCTTATTTCAAGTCCCAGGGAAGCCTGGCAGTAATAATTACAGTTACTCTATAACAGTCACCCCAGACACACAGGATATTAGACAAATTTAACATTACGCAAAACAAACGGGGCTGATGATCAAGATGTATAAAACTCCTAAAATGAAATAACAACTTACGCAATTTGAGTCAACCACTTACAAGAGAGGAGTTTTTGAGCAGTGCGTTCGGCGAAGGATTAGCTCAAGACGTGACCTCTGCCGAGTTAACATTGGAATGGCTTTTTAATGAATGAACACTGCTCAGAAAACTATCTAAATGTAGCCTAGGAAAAATACATAATAGACAAATGTTTGTTCACGTTGTCCTAAATTTTCTACGACAGGTTCCTACTCATTCATGGTACATTTACGGTACCCGAAAATCAAAAATCTTACCTACTTTCGATAATAGCTCCATTGAAGTTAAACCTTAAGATTCAAAGTCAGGTTCCGGCTAGGGGTAGATAACCTCATTGTTCCGCTCCTTAAACAATAATAACTAACAGGTTCCGACTATAGCAACTGTGTGTCACCTAACGAGATTATGGATCTCTCGTCGATGTCTAGTAAGGTAAATCTTTCTGCAGACATATGGTAGGATGTGGACCGTTGCTGGTCTAGATGGTTAACGCAACTGGAAAACAAGAGATTTGATTTAGAATCCCGACCATGGCTCTAGAGTCAAACTCTATATAGAGGAAAAAATGATAAGGCGCAAGGCCCTAGGGACAGGTTATCTCCTGACTCGATATACTTGTGCGTTCAGACCCCACCGTTGGTCATCCTTGAAAAGGTTTTCTGTAGTTTCCCCATTTTAACCCCGGGCAAATGCTGCTGCGACGGTGCCTTCTGATAGGCCGCGATCGCTTCCTTCGAACTCTTTGCCCAGTTTCATTCATCTTCATCCATTTCATCTCTCAATAACTGCTGAGATAGGCATCAGGAAGTGTATCCGGCAATATAACCAACTATTATCCCTACATAGAAATTCATTTCAAGTAATGCCCTTGTCCTCAAGAAATGGTTCTGCCTGTACATAATATTCTACGTGTACTCTGTTTCAAGAACTACCCCTTCACGCTGGTGACGGAGAAAAACAGCTCAGTCGTGGCAGTGGATGGCTTCATAGGAAAGGTGTGGAGACTTCTTCAGCAGAGGATGAACTTCACGTGAGTGGCTACGGTCAGGTCTCAGCAGTAAGATTTGTACAATTTACCTGTCCAAAACTAGGGACGTGGGGTGGCTCTGTCTTGAAATGTATATTTCGTATATTGATTGTAACATTGTTCCACTACTACAGTCTCATAATCAAGTACGATATTTGACTATAACCAACCCTACAGTCACTGTCTCATTCATAGGGAGAAGATTGTGAAATCATTCAACTTCTTGACAGTAATGAGGCACCTGGAGAGGATTTCATTGTGGTCGAACTCTGGAAGTGTGCTGGCAGCAAGTCCATGGGTAATCTGACCGAGATTATTCAGATCATCTGTGAAACAGAGATAGTGCCATCTGACTGGACATCAGCTCTGATCCACCCTCTTCACAAAAAGGAAGACTTTACCGACACCAACAACTTCGTGGATTTCTCTTGTCCCAGTAACATGCAAGATACTCTCCAAAGCGTTACTAACGAGGATAGAGAATAAACCGGAGAGTTAACTGGGATAATACTGTGCCCGTTAGTCCGGAGACTACCGCCCACATATGGAAGAGCCTCGAAAACAGTTGAGCACGAGACTCAGAAAATCTCAGGGAAAACTCGGTATGGGCTAAATGGTGCCAAATTGTATTCGAGACTCGCGCCTGAATATAGGAAGGACGAAGGCATGCACACAACATTTTATAAAACACACCACTTTTATTAAAAGTAGAGAAAATAAACACACTCGAGCAGAAATACCCTCCTGCCTGGATCTTCAGGGTGTAATCATTTATAGTCCTCACCCTAAGATTCCTGACTTCAAAAATTAAATAAACTGATTTCACTTCCTACAAGTAAATGTCTTATATTCTAACGATGTCCAACGTGTCCATAATCACGAATTTCAACCATCACTATTTACAATATTATCACTGTTTCAAATATCACCAATTATAATTGATACAAGACTGTGTCGTGACTTATCTGGTACAGAATTTGATTACCCTGCTCTATCTGTGAATGAATATTTGAACTACGTCGCGCTCGTGCATAGCCTGGTGATATTCTATGAATACTCTGTATGTAGTACCTCTTGTCGCTAACAGAGGGCGTGCAGTGTTCTATTCCGCTAGAATTGCAGCGTTGAGCGACTCCTTGCGTGAAAACTAAGAACTTGGTTACCTCTTGTCGCTACCAGAGGGCAGGCAGTGTTCAGTTCCGCTAGCCGTTCTGCCTTGCGCTGCGCTCTGCCTGTAAGTCGTGAACTTGGTCTCTTCTTTAGTGTAGCTATCATGGCCGACCTGACTGTTTATTTTGAATATAATTTTATTTGTCACTTGGTATTTCGATTTTGTTGGAAATATCGTTTGATTGGAGAAAACGATAGTCAACTGTTCGTGAGTGAGTGTTGTAATTTAATTATTTCACGATGGAAGTGGAGTGAAGGACTCGATGTGAGCTAAAAGAAGTATTTAGGGGCAGGCTAGCCGGATGCTAGTCTTGTCGAATTATTGTCTTCGTGGGAGATAAATATTAACCTGGATATGTAACTGCCGTCGAGGGAATCTTTTATTTTGTAATTCCTTTTTAGGTTCTAAACCTACATTACTGACATGGCCAACTTGTAAACGTAATTGTTAATAAGTGACTGAATGTATTATGGGATTAGCTGGTATTTATGTGGTCTTGTTCTGTGGGTTTTCTTGATGTTGTTTTGTGTGTGTTTTTGCTATTTTGTTAGTGTCTGTTTCCCTCTGCTTTATCGTGCATCTTGCATGTTTGTTTATTGGTTAGTTTTTGTTCCTTTCGTCTAGAACAGACCTACATAGTACCTGACTATGAAGATAATAGTTCAGTTTTTTTAAATTTATGCATGTAACCTGTTGGAATTCTTAAAGCCATACCAAGACATGCTGTCTTGTTTGTCCCTGGCTAGCATTTTTGTGGAGTGGCCTATCCAATTTTATAACCTCTAAATTTAATTAAACTATTTTTTCCTTTATTTTTCATGTCTTTTTAAAATCCTTGGATAGGTCACGTAGAATGTTCCTTGGAATACTGTTTTATTACCATCTTAGTGATGGTCTTTCATCTTATGTCCTGGTTACCACGTGAACCCTTGGACATTGTTCTTTGTTATCATTATTAAAGGGTTTTTTTGGTTTTTTTTCTGCTGATTGGGACAAGAACATTGGATTTGGTTTGGACCAGTCACACTGATAAATAGCTCCCATATTATCAGCCTTCTTTAATTATCTTCTTCTTGATTTGAGTCCTACCTTGGACCTAATTAATTTGGTTTTGTGGTCTTCACCACCTTAAGGTGATTTATGATTATACCAATTTTCTTTAATTTTATTATCAATTAACTTCATGGATTTTTCTTCTCTTCTCTGGCTCGGTACTGTCCCCGTTTACCCGGATAGTAGGCTGTCAGATATCCGCCCCCTCAATCGGATTGCCAATAATCCACCGCACCGGCTCAACTACATCAATGAAAATGGCACTGACAGATACTACCGAGATTTGAGCACAGAAGTTAACAAGGAATTATTGTGGAACACACCAAAATAGACGGGGGTTCATACTTACCTCTACTTACCTCTTAAAAATATCTCGGGGATTGGGTTGACAACAGGATCTCTAAAGTATGCTCCCACAATAATCTCCACCATGACATTTAAAAATGAACCAGAACGAAGGCAAGAACTTTGAACTGTACAAAAGCTTTATTTCAAATAAAGGGTATGACTTTAACAAACTCAACAAAATAAATGTGGCTATCAGTAGCCCATGTCAATCTGACTATGTCCTCCTATAGGACTTGCAAAGTTAGCATACAACATGTTAGCTCCCACGAGCTCAAAATAACGTAACATTCATAGCACACTTGGACTGGAAAATGGAAGTCAGGACGAGACACATGTATAGAGCATTTGGTTTCTTTTAATAAACATGACACTTGTATTTATAGGCGCAAGGCCACAATGCAGACGACCTCGTCCGCTGATAACCAGTTGTCTGGCCAGCTGCCATCTACCCTTCAACCTGACGTACACCTGTCAAATGGGCTCACTTGTCAAGCCACGTTGCGTAAGAATCCAGCACTCTCTCAAAAGTTTTAAATGTCCGCAAGACATCACAAATATTGTTACGCAAATCTTTCAAATGCTTTACTCACATACCACTGGAATATTCTGACAATCCCTAAACTTGTTAAATTATCATTCAAATGTTTAATAAGCATTGTTTAGAGTATAAAACAAACTCTTAAATGTTTATAACAAAAACTCACAAATGTTTATAACAATTAGAAATTGTTTATAATATAGTTAAAGACAAAAATAATTTTAAACACGCCTCTAACATTACTTTCGTTCCACATTATTGTTAAAGATATTTACATCATTTATTTACAATATTAACATTTAAATTATTCAAATTATTAATTTGTGAAATACATTAACCACATGTTCATCCGGTTGGTAATTTCATAATCGTGTCAATATAATCGACCAATGAAGGTTAGTTATACATATTAATGTCACATTCTGGTTTAATAAATGTTTAATAATTATTATAATTATTTGTGACGGTAATCTTCATTCAAAATCTTATCTCAAATTCTTTCAATACTCTTGTTAATTATAACAGTAAATTCACTTGATTAATTTTCAAAGGACAAATACAATGCACTCCTGCGGTAAATACGTCGCTTACAAAAAAAATGCATAAAACTGCATTAAAGATAGGCCCAAAATTCATCATATATTAATATATACGGCATCAAAATCTTCCACAGGATTTACAAAAACCTCCACTAACAAATTCTTTAACATCATTAATTACTGTGGGAACCTCCTTCATTTACTTCAAGGGCATTATACATCAGCGACTTTCAACACGTTCGCTGCACTAGCGATTATACATTCATAGGTCCACTTCAAAAAATCTTATAATCATTAATAGTTTCAAAACTGTTGTCATTTAACCTTCGTGGATTTCATTCATGAATCGAAATGAAGTAAAAATTTGCCAATCACAAACAAATTTAATAGTGAATACGCTTATATACGCCTCTCTGGTCTATCAAAATTTATGATTATCATCTTAAAAGTATTGTAGTATAAAAATACTATCATCAAACAAAGTGCGACTAAACTGAAAAATAATCGAATAGAATCCAATTAGACTGTGGAATGCAAACATTATTATTCAAATCTCTAATTGAGAAAAAACTCCTATCAAAAGTTCAAGACTTTAATGCATTCAATAATTCATAATTAAAGTTCATCTTTCACAAAATTGTCTATGATGCAATGGTCGTTCATAACTGACGATAAATGTCTGTGTTGCAATCAATTTCAAATAACGACTAGTATTTCCAAGATCGTCGACAACGCAAGAGATTTTAACGCTCTAAAATCATTTAAATGTTCTTCCTTCTTGATGATGACAGAAAATTGGTCAAAGTAATTAAACTGGGGTAGAAATTACTTTAATAAAGAGACACGCTGTCTGAATTTAAATCTGCCATGAAAATCATTAACTTATAGTCAAATCGTGACTACCAAAAATAAGCAAATTATTGAAATATCTAAATATCAGTCTCAACTGATCCAAAATCATTTAACTATGCCCATGACATAACCATGTCTTAATAAATCGTCGAAAAAGGCATAACTCATCAAGGTGTACTGAGAATAGGAATCTCAAACAAGAATATAGGGCAAAATACATGAGGACAGAAAATATGGGAAAATGGTTGCTCAGATATTGCTAGAAAACTCAAATACAATAAACGTTCACGACTACCTTATCTGCCGATTGAAGTTCCAGAGGAAAATTCCCCAAAGAAGACTGCTGATGGATCCATTTCACCAAGTTAAAGCTGAGCTCCATCCTCGAAACAGGAAACAGCACCCTCAAAGAATCGAACTGCTTCCTCCGGAAATTGCACTGCTCCATGGAGACAAAAGACATCCTTCCGGCAAAATTCTTCTTTGTGAGTCGGGACAACCCTGACCTCTCTTGAAAAATCCCTGAAGATCTTGTAGAAAATCGCCATGAAGTTTTTGTAGTAATTTCCATTGAAATATTCATATTCAGTGAGTATGAAATCGTTTCCATTGCTGTTTGATAGTATTCAGCGTTGAGCCACGAAACATGGGTGTAGATGGTTGTTCACCACATGTTCGCTTGTATGGAATAGCAATTAGCGAAGTTCCATGTTGCTATCTTACTCCAACAATGTATGTCCCAATTGCATTAAAGTCCTTTAGCCTTCCATCCTCTCTTCGGTTATGGTGATAGTAGAACAAACTGCCTTATTAAACTGCTCCATAATACTGTAGCGTTGTGTCACAAAAGCAATCAGAAGTCTCCCTGTTATACTAGCAGTGTCAGCCGTAGCGTAGGATCTGGCGATACAAAGTGCTTCTCAGGTAGCGAGAAAATCACTTTTGTCAGTCGTCTAAAAGTGCTAATATCTTCTAAAATAACTCATTGAAATTGTTCAAATTTACTACACTGCTTAATGTAGCACTGCCCAATATAATTAGCTTATAGGCAACCGCTAACTGTTCATAGCCACTCTTGTAGACGCGTTATAATGTGCGTTTTAACTTCACCTAGTTTTACTCACAGTAAACTTGCACTGCTTGTCTGCTTGAATCTCGTTTAATGCGGTGGCTTCACCACGCGTTATAAAGACGACTCTTTCTACTAATATCACTCGACGTTTCACCAAAACGACTATATAATCACTGAAGATCTGACGATTTGAGATATGCGATATGAGATCTGACGATTGAGACTGCTCTCTTCTGCGCAAGGCCTTTTATAAACTTCATAAGGGGCGTATCCATCCCTTCCATAGCGTGTTACTGCGTCATCGCTTGACGTTCCAACTTCGTCAATACGTGACGGATTTTCAAAATTCAAAAACTGGAAATAAATTTCACCAACATTCCAGATCAATGCCACTACTGCAAATGGATTTCCACAATCCTTCATTCCAAAAAGTATTAAAAATACCATAGTTTCAGCAATCTCCGTCTTCCTTCAAACAATCGTTCATTGGTTCAAGCCTCCCCTCCAATAGCATAATTTCTTCCTCAGCACAATTCCACGTTTCCTGCGACTGCGTCGTAAATCTCGGAACTTTCTCGAATAAATACTGACGTCATTGAGAATCTCAGCTCAAGTAGCCTGCTGGTATAACGTCTGCGTCATCCGTGCTTACGTCATGACCATCCACGTCATAACAATGACAGCCATAACTTTCTTTATAATTTTCAATATAGCCACCGTGGTCTCTACATAATTCAATTACGGGGGCAGTACCAAGCATGTTTTAGTTTCACATATGGATTTTTAATTTAGATTCTTCACTTATCTAAGACAATTACTTGTTCATCATATTGCCTTTGTGGCAAAACCTTACTGTAATTTGTTACTATGCTAAAATATATTTTGGTTACCCTAAGCGTTGTTTTTTGGTGTTCTCTGTTCACAGTAGATATGTATTTTAAGTCTCTTATTACTTTGGGTTATACTCTGTCCATCACGCTCCTTCCACATATTAATTATTCTGTTTTGTTGGTATGTTAGTGTACCTTACTTCTGGATTACTTTTCTCTTGTTTTTTTAATGATCGTAACAGGTCAATAATTATCACGATTTCAATCATCACGCGATCCACTGTTGGTTAATTTTGTTAGGTTTCATTGGTTTTCACTTTAATTCATGTTTCAAATAGCAATCAATTACTTGTTAGCTGTTCAAAAATTATCATTATGAATCATAGAACACTTTTAATATTGGCCAGCTGTTCAAAAATTGTTGTGATGAATTTTGAACTGAAATTACCAGCATATCAGATTATTAAGGTTGGCCCTTGCTCCAATAAATAAACCTCCCATTGAAATTTCAGATCAGTGACCAGATTAAATATTTAGTCTACTCATTATTCTGAATTTAGCTATAACACAAATCATCAGGTTATATGCAGAGAACTTGTCTCTCGTTAAATCCTGATTTCAAAAACCATCGCGACTTTATTAAAGGCAGAAAAAATACTGTACTATGCCTCTACCACAAACTATGCATTCCTTTTTAATCCACTGTCATAAACCATTTATGATCAATATCACCAATTCTCTAACAATAATTATCATTTCCTAATGACGGCACACTCAAGCTACACCGCCTGATGCCCAATATTATAACACATGACGGTGCGCTATGTCCTCGACATGCCCGCTTAAACACAGAATACCAAACTTCAACATCAAATTACTGTCACGATCCACTTTAAATTATCATTCAGAGAAAATAATAGAGAGACGTTAATTAACTGATTCTCATGTATAATAACCCAAAAGCGTCTCCAGCCAATCAGTTCTCAGTCACCAGGTGTTATTAATATTATCCATCATAAATGACCCACTACTAAAGTAATGGCCTTTGGGAGGGAAGGCACTGGACCATAGTAAATTCATACTCAGAGGGTAATTGTCTGAAACCATCTTCGAACCCCGGAACCTCAGAAATAATACTAAGGTGATCGGATAAAAACATAATATATTCACAATAAACATGCATACAATATAAACAAAACACTTACAAATCAAGATGTGGATTCTGACATCAAATATTTGTTCCTTCCAGTTGACTGTAATACATATTTTAGTAATCCAGCCAAAGTTGTTACAATGAAGTAAATAAGCGGTGCTTTCAACCAATCATTTGTTGTCATCAGTGAGAATCCAAGCCAAATATCAAGAGGATGACGAATTAAATATTCAATAGCTTCATTATGCTCCTGCATAATGCATCATACCGTATTTCATACATTTCCACACAAATAAATAATTAATTAATTCCCGAGACAATACATGTCACAAAGCCAGGCCTACGCATGTTACAATATCCAATATAATACGTTGCCTAAAACTGAAGAATTAATGTCTTCCAACACAAAATATACGGAGCTAATTCAATTTACGTCTTTTCACCTCAATGGCTACCAAAAATCTCTTTTTATTAACAACAGATGATCACACATAGTTAAAAACAATACGACAGTAGCCATCATGAAAAACAGAAGAAAAACGATCACCGTACTAGCGCAATAGAACATCAAAACAAGTCCTACATTAATACATTTTCCACAGACCATAAGGCATACTACTTGTAATTAAAATGCATTTACAAATTCACAGAAAACAGAAAACAAAACATTAATTACGCAAAACAAATATGAGTGTCAGTTAGCCTACCAGTGTGAATACACGAGGATGACATTAAGTTTGAATGTATAACCTTGAAGGCCCTTATCATGCAACGTAGGATAATACAATATAAATACATTTACCTTGCCAGTCGATACAGTCACAAGTACTTACGATGACAAAATAGCCTACCTTAATTCCATAATATACGAATCATATCCTGACGTTTATCTCCAGTAAGATTACAATTAGTAACCAGCCAATAACTTGACGAATAGGGATAATATCATTCAATATTTTCACATACCGTAGAACTTCAGTTTACTTCTTATGTATTTATAAAACCACGTAGATCCATGATTACTGGCCTAACAACATCAGTACGAAAATCATATATGTCTCGAAAAATACCAGACTTCCAAAACCATAAAAGTCAACGTCGAGATGTTCAAATACTTGCCGCTAGAACATAGCTCTTCCTATCGGCCAGAGAGAGGAACTACAAACCCTGTCCTAGGCAGCACCGGCAAGATATGCTACCTATCGAGGCCAGTCACAACTAACTCCGCCGCTCGATTCAAATGTTCATGCCAAAGTATAAATTGTACGTTCGATCAGAGATTAGTGCCAAGAAACGGCACAGACTCCCGGGCTCCAAACTTGTCGATGGTTCGCAGAACAGAGACGACGTAAATGGTACAAGTGTATCAACATGCATAATCAAGCAAATCTTTAAGCATAAAAAAGTTTTTGCCAATTATCACAAACACAGTAGCTTCCGAATGTGAAACACTTAATTAAAAGTTCATTTCAGTTTTCAACAGCACCATAACCACCAAAATATGTCATGCCAAGAACATAAACATATACTTAAGTGTAGAATACATCGAGTAGGTTTTCTTTGTACAATTTCCACAACATTAATACAAATGGCATCTTGAATAAACGATGGCAGGAACAGTTTCATCCGAAGGTTACATAGATTGGTCCAATATCCTGGCCAATGACATCTTCTCGCACTGCATAACACTCCAAACGCAGAATAAGACCTCGAAGAAATTAGCTGAAATCAAATTTCGACTGCGACAGTAATGTGTAAAGGGAAGCTTAATATCTAACGTTGACACTCATTTACAAAGAACAAATTACAATAAAATATTACATGATGGCATCAGATTTTACAACAATAACCCAGTACTATCAAGAATCCACATCTTTACAGGTGAAATGTTTAACAATGAACCTCAATTAACACAGAAAATTGTATGCATGTTTTAGAAAATTACAATATCCCGAAAATATTACAATAATAACAGTATTTTCCAAAAATAAGTTCCAATAATAATGCTGAATGGCACATGAGCTCTCGTATTCACAATTTAAAAACAATTTTTTTTCCCAAAAGACGAAGGCAAAAGTCCCACATTGCATATCTGTTCAACCGACTTGTCCAAAATACAGAAAATAAAATGCAAAATGAAACACCCAAAGCATAAAAACACAAGAAAATTCCAAGAAGAACAATAGAAAGACCCTATTATCATTCAAATAACAGGACACACGTGCATACCAAAGCAGAATCACACCACAACCTTACACCATGACACATAACCTTAAAATCCCCAGAAAAATATTACAATTACAACCCTCAAATAATTAATAAACAACAACCAGAATATGAATTAGCACTTGTCAACACATCCACACAAAACACAAATACATAAATACCTTATCATATACAGACTCAGACCAAACAGAAACTAGGAAAACGAGACGAAGCACGCATTTCATGAGGCCTATAGTGATTCTCAGTATATTGACCAAATACCACAAATCAATTCATCATATCACATCACATTACTTAACCCAAATTATTTATTTCTCAGTCTGACAGCAAAAAAAAATTGAGCCCACTCAATCAACTGAAGACTTAGGAGAATGGTTTATAAATACTTACCAACATATTCAACTCAAATCTAAGCAAATGAACCCCCATAACATTCATCTGGTAGACTTAAGTTGACAGATGCGTCAACAAAATGCTAATTTATATCCACGATCCAAAGTAACATACAATGACCTTTTACCCCTTAAATTAATATACATCCACACTTATCTGGACACCCACAAAACAACAACAAGAAAACCAACCCAATTACAAAAACAAAACAAATCACACCACATTTATACCTTCTGAATGTCCGACTTTGGAAATGCACAATTTAGACAATAACATAAACAATACAATTATTCACTCTTGACATAGCCTAGTATATCAAACTAAGTAAACAATATAGCGAACAAGACCAAAACAAGAACAGACTCGACAGAAAACCCTCAATAAATGACCAACTGAAGACCCTAAATGAAAGAAGATCAACTGACCACTCGTGCAGACCAGCAAGCTACAAACGTACCCAAGCATTCTTTGAAATCATACGACCTTACAAACTCCCAAAATTAATAAAACCATTTACTACCCACAAAATCCCCATAATTTTCCAGAATATAAATTGACACACCGTTAGGACATCGACATACACAAAATAAATAATAACCCTTAAATAAAACACACTGAAATCAACATGTCATACTAGCCGCATTTTACCCTGGCATAGCATGATTTTCCATCACCAAAACACATTTCGGCAAGTAGTTACCTTCATAAATCAACAAGCAGATAAATGACTAAGTCATCACTCGGAGAACAGAAGTGGTTTGTAATTACTTACCTATGATATCCCAACATAGTATCATTTTATACGTACGGCGTATTTAATTAAATTCAATTATAAATTAAGCAAAAACAAACCCTAACCTTAATTCACCTTAAGAAACAACCAAGATACCCACCCGATTACAAAACAAAACTAATAACAATCACCCACACTCATGCACTCAAATACATTTACACAAGTTTGTCACTTCAGACCTAACACAATTTAGGCAATAACAAACAAGAAGAACCTTTATAGATTTGCACAATCTAGCAGAATGTGCACCACACGTGTAGACAAATACAACCATCATTAACACACACAACACATACATGTCCTGATGACCCGAATTCATCTACACAATTTTGACAATTACAAACAAGAAGAACATTTATAGATTTGCACAATCTAGCAGAATGTGCACCACACGTGTAGACAAATACAACCATCACACACACATACAACACATACATGTCCTGATGACCAGAATTCGTCTACACAATTTTGACAATTCATACACCACAACGAAGATCAACTTAAATAATCATAACTCTACATCGCACCATCACCTAATGTGGTCATATGAACCACAAAAATTGCATCTCTTGCCTTTGCTGGCTCTACTCTCATTAAACCTCAGGTCAGCACGCCCCTGAAATACATGGCTTTGAACATTTGTAGGCATGAACTCACGCCTTCCCTGTAAATTCTTATAAGGAACAAGACTACTACAATTATCCACAAGCTGCATCTCTCCACGTGGCTGAAAATAATTTATACCAGAACTATCCCCTAATTCCACTAATTTCTTCAAAAAATTCACAAATAAATTAATATCAGTGCCATAGCACACATGAAAATCTTTCAAATTTGAAGGAAGGCAAGCAAAATTAACCTGACCCTCAGTCATAAGTTTATTTAGAGAAACAACGTTAGTCGAGGCACGATTATCAGAAAGATTAAGCCTATTTACTCTATCTATCACGTCACATTCACCAAGTAAGCTATCAACAGTTTGTACTTCCTTATCAGTCCAAGTACGGTGAGATCCTAACCTGTTCCCAGCACTACCAACGTCATGGCAAGAAATAGAACTAGAAAAATCGTTACATCTTTTATCAGAACGTGAATTACCAACAGCATTCAAATTACTAGGGCCCGACATGACCTCAGGTGTATTTCTTGAAGAGCCTATTTGTTTATTTACCTCAGTAGTATTATTAGTTTGCAAAGCGCCTAACATATTTTCATTATTCTCCATCGACACTGATTCAAAATTACCAATATAATTACTATTATTCACAATGCCATCACAAGAATCACTAACATATGAACAAACGCTTTCAGAACATACAACAGGTTCACTAATATTCTCAGGAATATCACTCGAGGACAACCGATTAAAACTATTTATCAGCTTGTCGCGAAGCCCAACTAACTTGGTGGAAAAAACAGTATCACTCTTGGACCAAAATTCAATTAAGCTCACTAAACGATTAATCCAGTGTATAGAACGAAATTTTAATTTGTTCACACGATATGCCGAAGGTTTGGCAACTTGCTTTAACTCATCACAGGACACTAATAGGTTTGAAACAGATATCACAACATCAGACCTACCTTTTGTCCCATAAGAATGTTGATCAGTCAGACTAACAACAGGAGCTGACTTTAAGGATTTTCATTTCATATATCCGGTTCACGATGAAAATTGGGATTGCCATTCCTTATTTGTATTTCATAAGCCAGTTCCTCTTTGGATAAATATGGTGCAGCTTTTAAAATGCTCTCGTCCATTCAGTATATTATCACATGAAACATAAATAACAAGAAAATTATACAAAGATAAAACAATAACACCAAACATAAAAATATCACACTTTAGGCCTAAGCATACTTCCAAACCCCAAGATCCAAAGACTAGCCCCAAACAATTACTGAATGTGGTACAAATCTAACCACGCTACTGCTATAACACAATTTGACCCACTACTAAAGTAATGGCCTTTGGGAGGGAAGGCACTGGACCATAGTAAATTCATACTCAGAGGGTAATTGTCTGAAACCATCTTCGAACCCCGGAACCTCAGAAATAATACTAAGGTGATCGGGTAAAAACATAATATATTCACAATAAACATGCATACAATATAAACAAAACACTTACAAATCAAGATGTGGATTCTGACATCAAATATTTGTTCCTTCCAGTTGACTGTAATACATATTTTAGTAATCCAGCCAAAGTTGTTACAATGAAGTAAATAAGCGGTGCTTTCAACCAATCATTTGTTGTCATCAGTGAGAATCCAAGCCAAATATCAAGAGGATGACGAATTAAATATTCAATAGCTTCATTATGCTCCTGCATAATGCATCATACCGTATTTCATACATTTCCACACAAATAAATAATTAATTAATTCCCGAGACAATACATGTCACAAAGCCAGGCCTACGCATGTTACAATATCCAATATAATACGTTGCCTAAAACTGAAGAATTAATGTCTTCCAACACAAAATATACGGAGCTAATTCAATTTACGTCTTTTCACCTCAATGGCTACCAAAAATCTCTTTTTATTAACAACAGATGATCACACATAGTTAAAAACAATACGACAGTAGCCATCATGAAAAACAGAAGAAAAACGATCACCGTACTAGCGCAATAGAACATCAAAACAAGTCCTACATTAATACATTTTCCACAGACCATAAGGCATACTACTTGTAATTAAAATGCATTTACAAATTAACAGAAAACAGAAAACAAAACATTAATTACGCAAAACAAATATGAGTGTCAGTTAGCCTACCAGTGTGAATACACGAGGATGACATTAAGTTTGAATGTATAACCTTGAAGGCCCTTATCATGCAACGTAGGATAATACAATATAAATACATTTACCTTGCCAGTCGATACAGTCACAAGTACTTACGATGACAAAATAGCCTACCTTAATTCCATAATATACGAATCATATCCTGACGTTTATCTCCAGTAAGATTACAATTAGTAACCAGCCAATAACTTGACGAAGAGGGATAATATCATTCAATATTTTCACATACCGTAGAACTTCAGTTTACTTCTTATGTATTTATAAAACCACGTAGATCCATGATTACTGGCCTAACAACATCAGTACGAAAATCATATATGTCTCGAAAAATACCAGCCTTCCAAAACCATAAAAGTCAACGTCGAGATGTTCAAATACTTGTCGCTAGAACATAGCTCTTCCTATCGGCCAGAGAGAGGACCTACAATCCCTGTCCTAGGCAGCACCGGCAAGATATGCTACCTATCGAGGCCAGTCACAACTAACTCCGCCGCTCGATTCAAATGTTCATGCCAAAGTATAAATTGTACGTTCGATCAGAGATTAGTGCCAAGAAACGGCACAATAAACCTGGGATTATTATCATCATCTGTTGCCACAGTGCATAATAAAATTTACAACTAAATTTTTGTTGACTGCCATGGCTTCATTTATCAAGAAGCTCCATTTATCAACCTCATTTTATCGACATTATTATTTATCGTTATTATCATCATTATTATTGTTGCGTGTTGCCGCGGTCTGGCAGGAGGCTCCCGGGGGGAAGGGCAGTGTGACAGTCTAGTGGCCTTGGACCAACCCCGCAGGGGGAGGGAGAGAGTGCCCACACCCTCTCGGTTCCTCCCACGGCCATACATTAACAAAGCACCTGTGAGTCAGTGCGAGCCGGCCAGAGAATACGCGAAAATTCTGGATGTGGAACCAACCAGAACAGACTCAATGCGGCAATGGGATGTGACATTTCGAACTTTCCAGGCCAGGTACTGATCCCATATAAACCAGCAAGCCGCGGCGAGGAGGCAGTGTATTGGAGTGTATTGGACAGTGTATTGGTCAGCGTTAGTGTGTATTGAAGTGTTGTCGAGTGAGTGAGTGTGGGGCAATGCAGTGATTATTACTGGACGTCTACGGTAACAGAGTGGAAGCCTGGCTGCCAGGGTGCAATTTTGAGTCAGGACTGTGAGTGCTTGGAGGTGTCGTGGTGCTTCGTGGAAGTCGTGGTCGTGGGATCGACACGGGACGAGCAACAGCGCACAAGGAGCAGCAAGATGACTCTGGAAGTAAGTGAAGTGGCAGGGACAAGGCTGTAGAGAACCTGTGTAGACTGTACGTGTGAGTGTAAGCTGGAACACTGTAACGCCTCACGAACAGAGAGAACATAAATAGCGAGGACAGTGGTGTGAGGGTAAATGTGGAAACTAATAGTGACTAGTAGTGTTTTCTGAAGTCAGACTCAGTGTGTGTATGTGTGTGCACTGGATATATTTGTGGGCTGCAATAAAATTATATTTCTTTAAAGGAACAATTGTGTTTGTGCTTTCGCCCACCGTAATCCAGTTAACGTAAGTGCCACTAGGGGGTGGCACGTAACATTATTTATTATCATAATCATCACCATTATTTATAATTATAATCTTCACTCTCATTTATTGTCATAATCATCACCATTATTTATTATTATAATCATCACTCTCATTTATTATTATAACCATCACTGGTCCTAATTTGAATTATGCATATATTAATCATTATTAACTGCCCACAAATTTCTGTTCAAATAATTATTCATCAAAATATCCACTCTGGAATAAATCAAAAATGCTTTCCTGAATGTGTTATGAATCAGGAAGCGTATCCACTAATTGCGATCATATCCACATAATAAATTCGAACTTGACAATAGTCAAACTGAAATTCACCACTGGTAATAAATCATACGATTAGTTGAATGCTACCGAAGACTAAATCTAAAAATAACTGACCTTAAGTTTGGGAATACGACACCACTATACTACGGATACTATCAAAGCATGTTGTGAGCTTACTTTATATCAATCCAGGATGTTGATTATGCCATCTGCAAGGCGATGAATATTGCAGTATTTGTTCCTCCATGTGGTGTGACTGTCTCCATAGAATCCATGACACGCCTTGGCCATTTGTCGTCCCATCTTGATGTTCCAGAAGTGTCGGCTTAGTCTGGACTCGGTATCCTCCTTCGGTCTCCGACATGGTCTGGAATTGACATCATCCTTCTTCCGTCTTCCTCAGCTAACCCATCCTCGACGTTTAATGCATAGCCATCATCATGGCGTAAAAAAGTCCCAAAATATAGTTCATTTGATCATCGTGATGTTCCGCACACATTTTACTGCTCCCATTAGAGTCTCCTTCACTGTCCTTAGCAGACATGGTTAATAGTTCCATTTAATACTAGGCCTTTATACTGTACTTAATGCACTCGGCTAGTAGTGGCAAGAATAATTTCTCAATGTCCTTAACGCACTCTGCTAATGGTTAGAAGTGCCTCGCCAATGTTCTTAATGCATATGGCCTATAGTCACAAATTCGTAAACCTCTCTAACGACTTCAATGCGCTTGGCTAAGGGTTGCATGAATTTCGTGTCACGTGAGCTATTTCCAAAATGTCACAGTTTAGTATTTGATATTCGGCAATACGTTCATGGATTTGAACATTTGCTCCACTCGTAACAAAAGTTTAATGGCTGCTAACACCTTCCTTTGCCATCTCAATTCTCACAGTCTCCACACGCAAACATAGTTCACTGCTCAGTAATAGTGTTTCTAGCTCACATACTTTAAACATGGAATACTCTCCTGAAATAACAGCTCCAATAGTAACAAAGTTTCGTATAACTCACATATGTTCGAAGAATTCAAAGCCCCAGCACTTCCTATTTGAGACGGACATGGCCTACTCGCATACTGTACTTTCCGGAACTCTCTCGTGCTGTCTACACGCGCACTGCGATAACTCGTAATGCAACTTATTTGAAGCCATCTTTCACTGTTGCGGCGACGTGCGCTCTCACTGAGCAAATTAAGCTCCCACTGATAATATTCCAGACCCCTTATATACTACTCTGGCGTGTGACGCGAGTCCTCAGTGACGTAAGGCTCAAATCTTCCTTCATCAATAACTTGAGAACGCGTAACGGTATTTACATGATTTTACCATATAATCCACGTAATTTCAGGGGCTACCTCGAGCTGTAGTACTCTAATTTCCAGGATAAAGAAATAAATAACCAAATATGTTCCAGCAATTTCGATGTCTCGCCATTTGCTACAGCTGCGCACGCTGGCTATTTTGAACTCCGTTCGACGCTTCGTTCAAATTCTCACAAACGACATGACGTGCATGGACCACGGGTTCAATACCTGGGAGACTTCAAAAAGAGCCGAATCTGTGCTGACCAGATCCTCAACGTTAAAACTATGCTAGAATACTCCAAGATAGGAAGCCGTAACGTGTTCAACAATTTTGTTGCTTTTAGGAATGTCGACTACTCCGTTGACAGAGACGTTATTTAAGTTCTCCACGAACTAGGACTAGACAACAAAACCCACAGACTCATTCGAGATTCATTGACTAATACCTTTTCCAAGATTATATTTAGAAGCGAAATATGGGTAGCTTCGAGACAAAATTAAAACAGAGGTAACACAACTTTCCCAACTTTTCTTGAATTTTGTTCTCGAGAAAATGTGTGAGGATGGCGCAAGGAGCTGACGAACTTGGGCGCCAAGAGTGGGGTCTTCCTGGGTCGTAAGAAGGAAGAGCTGATTAATACAGAGAACTAGGAAAATCAAGAGAACTGAGAAATTTGAATATCTCTGATTGAAGCCAACTTATCAGAGAAAGCAGCGCTATCCATGAGAGTAAGCAAGATGGAAATGGTCTATCGACTGAATCAGAACACCTACAAGAAGAAATGCCTGTCACGCAAACAAACAAGAAGTTCCGTGACGAACTAAAGAGCCTACTTTTCTTAAAATTAAAGATCCATGGCAATGATTAATCTATATGGATCTATCTAGAATAATGACGAAATTAAGTTTGTAATATGGAAATTTCGAATTATTTCGAAATACTGTATACCTGGCATAATGTAGCCAAACAGAGAACTACAGTTGGCAGCCCTGGTGACTGAATTTATTCTTAGTTCCATATCTTAAGGTACAGAATACAAAATTTGGTTGAAGTCCAATGGATAGCATGGACGTTACATGCAGTTAAATATTGGATCTAACAGCGCGCGTAAAATCATGTTGGCACCAATGACATACATGTATTGGTCAGAAATAATCTGAAATAATATGATCTATTGTTGTGTCAATTTTTAATGAAATCCATTAGTTAGTATAGAAGTTACATGCATTTTAAAATTAGACCTATCAACAGGCTTAGAATCATGTTGGCAGCACTGAAGTTTATAAGTTACTCCAAATTAATCTAGAATGTCAGGTACTATACGTGTGCAAAGTTTAGAGCTGTTGGCTTGGATACTTTCTGATATATTGATATTAAGAAAAACGAATAGAGACAGCATTTATTAACAGTTGGCAGCCCTGGTTGCTCCTAAGAATGCGCATAGTAATGTATGTTACGGTACACATTGCACATAAGAAATTTGATTGAAATCCAATTGATAGTATAGAAGTTACATGTATTTAAAGTCGGACCTCTCAGCAGGCTTAGAATCATGTTGGTAGCACTGATGTATATACGTTACTACAGATTAATATAGAATGTCAGGTACTATACGTGTGCATAGTTTAAAGCTGTCAACTTGCATACTTTCTGATATATGGGTATTTGGATTTTAAAAAATTGAGAGCATTTATTAACAGTTGGCAGCCCTGATGGCCCTTAAGAATACACTCAGTCATATCTGTTTATGTACGCATA
This sequence comes from Meconema thalassinum, assembly GCA_946902985.2. Classification (NCBI taxonomy): domain Eukaryota; kingdom Metazoa; phylum Arthropoda; class Insecta; order Orthoptera; family Tettigoniidae; genus Meconema; species Meconema thalassinum. The sequence goes on from OX336393.1 coordinate 344,313,971, forward strand.
GTACATACGAAATTTGGTTGAAATCCAATTGATAGTGTAGAAGGAAAGGAAGCTTGTAGTTTAACGTGACCGTTAATCTCGAGATCATGAGCCACGGAACCTCCTTTTTACGTGGAATCCGAACCACAGGACATGGCATTTCACTTCGAAAATCTCACATGCATAGACCGGGAATCGAACCCGGACCGCCTTGGTGAGAGGCATACAGCTAGACCGCTGAGCCACCACGCCCCCATAGTGTAGAAGTTATTTGCATTTAAAATTTTGACTTATCAGCAGGCTTATAATCATTTTGGCAACACTGCCATGTATGGCCTCGTGGAAATTAAACTGCAATATTACTATCTATACGTGTGCCAATTTTGAAATAGCTCCCATTCATACCTTCCAAGAGATCCAACATGGAGCTCAAATTTCAATTGCGATTTTTCAGCAGTTGGTAGCACTGACATCATTTTCAAATATGGCTGTGAGATATGCAGGTATAGATCCTTACTCCTACCAAATTTTGTTTCGATTGCTGCAGCCGTTTAGGAGTTGATAGGGGGGACACACACACAGCCAGACAGACAGAAGGACAGACAGACAGACAGACAGACAGACAGAAGGACAGACAGACAGACAGACAGACACACATTTGCCCGATCTCATAAGTCTACTTTTTCCTCATTTTTGCAAAATGTGAAAAGTAGGCTAAAAATTGAAACATACACAACAGTCACACGACCACAAGGCCTATATGCCATGCGATGTCTGCCACTGATCACGAGAAATCTTGTTGAGAAATTGGTCAGAGAGAGAAGAATTCTCAGGAAGATCGTAGGCCCGGTAAGATAAAGGGGGGAATTCTGGAGGCAACACAACTTTGAGTTATACCAACATTTAGAGAGGCTCTCTGGCTGTGCCAAGAAAACGAGGGAAGCTTTCTATAGTCATGCGATGAGATTGTCTCCAAACAGACTAACCAGTAGACTGTTCACCTTCTGATGATACAACAAGAAGTTCCGTGACGAACTAAAGAGCCTACTTTTCTTAAAATTTAAGATTCATGCCAATCTAAATAGACCTATGTAGAATAATGACGAAATTAAGTTGATAATATCGAAATTTCTAATTAGTTCGAAATATACCTGGTATAATGTAGCCTAATAGAGCACTACAGCTGGCAACCCTGGAGACTGAATACAGTATATTGTTAGTTCCATCTCTTAAGGTACAGAATACAACATTTGGTCGAAGTCCAATGGATAGCATGGACGTTACATGCATTTAGACATTGGATCTATCAGAGCGCGTAAAACCATGTTGGCAACAATGTCATGCATGTGGGGTCTGAAATAATCTGGAATATTATGATCTCTTGTTGTGCCAATTTTGGATGAAATCCATTTGTTAGTATAGAAGTTACATGTATTTTAAAATTGGACCTATCAGCAGGCTTAGAGTCATGTTGGCAGCACTGACGTATATTAGTTGCTCCAAATTAATCTAGAATATCAGGTACTATACGTGTGCAAATTTTAAAGCTGTTGGCTTACATACTTTCTGATATATTAATATTAGGGTAAAAATATAGACAGCATTTATTAACAGTTGGCAGCCCTGGTTGCTCTTAAGAATAAGCATAGTCATATCTGTTATGATACACATAGCACATATGAAATTTGGTTGAAATCCAATTGATAGTATAAAAGTTACATGTATTTAAACATTGTTCCTATCAGCAGGCTTAGAATCATGTTGGTAGCACTGACGTACATACGTTACTCCAGATTAATCTAAAATATCAGATACTATACGTGTGCATAGTTTAAAGCTGTCGGCTTGCATTCTTTCTGATATATTGGTATTTGGATAAGAAAATAGAGAGAGAGCATTTATTAACAGTTGGCAGCCCTGGTGGCCTTCAAGAATACGCTAAGTCATATATGTTTATGTACACATAGTTCATACGAAATTTGGTTGAAATCCAATTGATAGTGTAGAAGTTATATGCATTTAAAATCGGACTTATTAGCAGGTTTAGAATCATTTTGACAACACTGCCATGCATGGCCTCCTGGAAATTAAACTAAATATTATTATCTATATGTGTGCCAATTTTGGAATAGCTCCCATACATACCTTCCAAGATATCCAACATGGAGCTCAAATTTCAATTGCGGTTTTTCAGCAGTTGGTAGCACTGATATAATTTTCAAATATAGATCTTTACTCATACCAAATTTGGATTTGATTGCTGCAGCCGTTTAGGTGTTGATAGGGGGACACACAGACAGCCAGACATACAGACAGACAGACGGACAGACAGAAAGACATACAGACAGACAGACAGACAGACAGACAGACAGACATTTGCCCGGAGAGATCTCATAAGTCTACTTTTTCTCATTTTTGCAAAATGTAAAAAGTAGGCTAAAATGTTTGTACCGCTTGGCAGACAGAAACCGAGAAGGATATCGGTAAATTAAGTATAACAGATGTCATGACAGACAGTTAGTCAGTGAGACATACCCTTAAGGAAGTTGGTGGATTTCAGGAAGAAAACCTGAGGTAAGGTAACTATTGGACAGAAGAAAAGAAGTGTTACACCGGGAGAAGATGCGACAATACAGGGAAAAGATCAACGTCCAACAGTTGAACAAGCGTGGTTTAAAATAGGCCCGTCCGAACCAAGAAAATATAAAAACCCGGGGTGAAGCCACACTCAGGATGGCCACGTTTAGTGCCAGGATTCGAACCTTCGAACGTCCAGATGTCTCTTGTAGTCGTTCTCGTTGTGCGCGACTGTTGAAGAATTAGGACAACTCCTCAACGTGTTTTTCTCCGTAAAGGCACTCCTAGCTGTACCCTGTGTAATTGTTTGTCTCTGTTCTTTAGGACGGTTTGGCAGCCATTGAGACATGGAGAATCCAAGGAGGATTTAGGCAAGTATCTCTTCTGGCGGCGGGTTGAGGTTGCTGTGTTCGACAGTTCACATACATTTCGAATTAAGCGTCAGCTTGACTTCATCGATCCTTTATTCACGACCAGGTAAGTTATACATTTATTATAATTTTAGTACTAATTTACTTGCAATTAAGGATCAGTAGCCTAGAGGTACAGTACTTCCAACAGTACAGTTAAGCATTCATTATGCTTCAGCTAAACAACGTCATTTCAAACAAACCACAGGCCCATTTCTAGCCAAATTGAAATACAACAACAAAAGGATTTTTAAAGGAAAATACACTTTTTAAATGCACCAAATTCAGTTTGTTAATTTATGCTCAGGCCTATATTTTGTAGTTATTGAGAGTTAATAATAATAATGCTATTCGTTTCACGTCCCTTTTAAATGTTGCGACTTTTAGAAACGCCGAGGTGCCACAATTTCGCCTGAAGAGGATCTTCAACGTGCTTGTAAAGCTACTGACACGTCTCCCTCACATTTGTGCACCCTTAAATGCCAACTGATTGCACCAGAATTCGATCCTGCAACCTTGGGTACAGCAGGCGAGAACGTAACCACTGTGCCACACAGCCACTCTATAGAGAATTATGACGAGAGTCCTTTAGAAATTACTCCTTCACTTTCATGCGGAGAAGGGTAAGCGAAAGCAGGTAGGGAATCTCTCTAGCCAGAACGACTTCTTTGCGGCTAGCGTTCTTGGCTGTCGTCCCGGAGACCCGGGTTTAATTCCCAGCTCAGCCAAGAAATTTGATTCTGGTATAACGGCTGGAACGGGATACACTCGGCCTCGTTATTCAAAACTGAGAAGTGGCGGGCTCCATTTCCACTTCAGCTATACTGGAAGTGTATCTAGGCTTAGAGGATGGAGCCACGTCGTGTATCGGTGATTGTTTCCCGACGTTTCGGCTGTCATTGCAGCAGATGATAAGCCTAGATGATAATCTAGACACCGGCTGCGAAAGCCTACGATCAAAATATCCTGGAAGTGGTTTTCCATGGATTCCCCACTTCTATTCCAGGCAAATGCCGGGATGGTTCCTAACTTAAGGCCACGGTCGCATCCTTTCCAATCCTTACCTGAATTACAAATACAGCTCTTGCTAAAACCGCCTAGATGTATCCAAAGAATGCTTAGACATATCATAAGCACAGTTTAAAACATTATTAACTGATTTAGTGGAGAATACTCTCTTTAAATTCGTCTCTTTTTACAATTTAGGGGCTTGCGACATCGTGGTCAGTCGTCCCCGTATACTTGGATGTGTGTGGAATTTGTATGATAACCTGTATTATTGTGATGGCAGTAATTAGAATGTGTATTTGTAATTGGCATGGAGGCACTCGTGTCTTTCAATCAATACTTATTTATAAGCAGAACAATGCACAGGAAGCACATTACGAAATCACGGGTGCTGGCCTCACAAAATCCTGCAGCCTAGCCGTAGCTCAGCTAAACCATGTCACCATTCTCCAGAGCGCTTTTTAGCTTATTTTCATTTATGAAGAAATAGGATATTGAGATCACCTTTTGTCCGTGTGTGTATGTGTGTGTGTGTGTCCCTAATAAAATCTAAAAGGCTGGAGCGATGCCAATGAAACGCAGTAAAGTCATAGTACTAGTTTGTCCAACCCCTACCGTACCCTTCAAATTTTATTACGTCTCACCAACCCAACATGGCGGCTGTGCGAAATATTACACCGGCATTCTATATCTCCGAAACTAACTATTACTGATGTCACCCTGAAATTTTGTATGATGATAAAGGGCACTGATAGACGTTTCCCTATGTAACTTTCAAAAACCTGTTTACGAAACAAACGTGGTGGTCAAGCGAAGTTGAAACTTTTAAATAGACTTTTCTCACAATTTAACAATCCAAGCGCAGTGAAACATGGTAGAGAAAATGCTTATACACATTGTAATGCACTGACATCTAATTTAGTTCAATTGTTTACGTAACCTCCAGATGGCGACTGTGCGAAATTTTAAAATTCAGTTTCTATTTCTTGTGTCCTAATCATGCGATAGAAGTCAACATTTGAATAATGAACCTACACAATAATCGTCATCTAATAGTACATAACTCTATGGCCTACAAACTCCAACATGGCGACCATCCGAAATATTTAGACGGTTCTCAATATCTAGTAAACTAAGACAGCAATTAAACTGAAATTTGATCAAGGCTATGCGCATAAGTTCACCTATGGGACTTTCAATAACCTGGTGAGCACAAATGCAACATGGCGGCGACGCGAAATTTAAATATTTAAATGGACGTTCCTCGCGACTTAACCATCCGAGCGCAGTGAAACTTGGTACGGTAAATGCTTATACAAATTTTAATACACCGACATCTAATTTATTTCAATTGTATTCATAAGCACATGATAGCGGCTGTGTGATTTTTTTTTAAACTCGTTTTTATTTCTTGTGTCCTAATCTTGCGATTGAAGTTTAAATAATACACCAATGCAATAATCTTCATGTAATAGTACATAACTCTATGGCCTACGTATATAAGAATCCAACATGGAGTCCATCTGAAATATTTAGACGGGTCTCAATATCTACGAATCTATTACAGCAATCAAACTGAAATGTTGTATGTTGAGAGAGGCAGTTAGTTAGGTATTGAGGTTTTAAGGAGTGGAACTACGAGGTTATCTGCCGGAACTACTTGTTTTAGACTTTTGACTCCTCTAAGATTTGTAAAAGTATTCATGAAATACCGTGTATATCACTTCAAAGAGAGCTCGGAAAGGTGATTGGGACCATGCTTACGGCTGCCGCCATTCGTTTATCTGTTTCTAAGATCAGGCAGTTTCGGAATTATGTCGGAAGCGGTTCGTTCTAGAGCATTAAAATGTGGTTTTCAACGTCCCTCTGGGGCTTGCCGAGTATTGTTTATCACACTGAGGGGTGTAAAATGAACTGTGTCATGTCCTAGGGCATCTTCGTTATTTTGCCTCTTTTAGCCTCTTTCGTTTGTATTGTATTGTGTCTTAAGGGGTGAGTTTCTTGGCTTAACGTGAGGTGGTTAGGGACCGTGTTAAACCGTGCTTCCTTCGGTCTAATCCTGGTGTCCCCTCCACTTGTATGGCCTTCGGGGGAGTAACTCTGGTAAGGGCGGTGCTTGGCGTAGGGTGTAAAGCGGATGGTTTGGAGGGCAATACCTGAGTGTGATTGTACTGTAAGGGTGGCTGGCGTATGTGTGAAGTGAAGTTGAAGGTCGGCCGCTGGCCTTATCTCAATGAGTGAGTAGAGAACTACTGACTTGGCGATCGACAGACAGTCAAGTCGGCAGGACTGCGTGTGTGTGTAAGGAAATGACTACTCGTAGAGCGCCGTGGGTTAGGAGTTCGATGAGAGGGCGTTTAATAATGCAAAGAGTCAATTTGGGTGTGTAATGGTGGCTTTATTCCACAAGAGTGGAGAGTGTGGGTCACTAGAGAACTTCTAGTGACGCAGGATATTATAAAATGAAGTGAAATGAGATGAGAGGTGATAACAAAGTAATTTAGGTGTGAAGTTGGAAGGACAAGTCCAAAGGAAGTAACCTTAGAGCAACACTCACCAGACGGAAGAAACGACGTCGAGCAGCGTAGCGGCGAGAGGTTCCCCCAAGAGAGATCCCTTCCTCTTCGGGGCTGCTCTATTTTATCGTAATTCTGGTCGTGTCGAAATCTTAGTTAGCGTTTGTGGATGTTAATATGTTCTAGATAATGTTGATGGCTCGATGTTTGTCTTATGTTGAAATGTTTCTTCATGTGTGTAATGTTTACCAGGCTAGTGCAGTTGTTGCTGTTGCTTTCCTTATGGTTATGGCGTGAAAAGTTGGTGATTATGCTTTGTGGGGGGTACGGGGCATAACGGTTTTGCATTGCAAAACTGCAATAGTCCTATGCTATTTATGTATATGTAAACTACCTTCATACAACATTTCAGCTTAATAGGTTGAGTCGTGTTTGCATGAAAGAATAACAGACACCACTATAGTTTTATAATTTTTATTAGTATAGATATGCAGTTAAACCTCGATATCTCGAATCGTTATGGGATGTCAAAATAAATTCGACTTATCAAAACTTCGAGTTATGGAGACACGTAGTTAAAGTGTTAACATTTGTGATTTACTGGTCGCAAAATAATGTATGTAGACAAGGAAAGCATTTCTTCAGAAAAGAAATCTCTTAACATCAAATATAGATTTAGGTATTCGAAAGTCATTATTGAAAGCCTTTGTCTGGAGCGTGGCGCTCTATGGAAGTGAAACTTGGACTGTTGGCGCAGCAGAAAAGAAATATTTGAAATGTGGTGTTACAGGAGAATGATGAAGATCAGATGGGTAGTTATAGTAACAAATGACGAGGTATTAAGGCGAATGGGAGAGGAGGGATGTTTCTGGCGACTGCTAATGAAGAGAAGGACATATACTAAGACTCCCAGGAATATCAAAATTAGATATGGAAGGAAAGGTCAAGGACAAGAACTGTAGGGGTAGACCAACGCTAGAATATGTTAAACAGATTGCTCCGGATATAAGGTGTGGTAGCTTTGTAGAGAAGAAACGATTAGCTCAGGACAGGGAGGTATGGAGAGTTGCATCAAACCAGTCAAAAGACTGAAGACTCAAACAAGAACAACATGCTTGTAATTTATCGTTGTGTGAATTTATGTAATAAAAGGGATGTTCCTAATGATCGCAGCTTTATTACATTGTCTAAGTAAGTATAGGAGTTGCATACGGTTGACTCAACTACAGTTAACAGGGGAAAATTCCAATTTGAATCACCAAATGAGAAAAGTTTCACTGAAAAAATACGTCAATGTTCGGGTTAAAGAACAAGTTTAATAAATGTGCCAGGGATATAATTTTAGCTTCCAGATACCGAAAAAGTTGAGTTATAAAAGTCCGACTCAATTGAAACAGAAAAAAATGTATATTATGGGAAGCTTCTTCGAGAAATACTGTAATAATTACTACGATATATCGAAAATTCGATTAACGTGGTTCGAGATATCGAGTTCCGAATGTAGATGTGGCCATGTCTGTACAGCAATATAAACAGCATATGGATAACGAGGATAGCCGAAGGTAAGTTAATAACTGTAATTTGGTTCGTTAGTTACAGGGTATATATCCGGCACCCGGGCCATACCGAGAGGAACTGGGAAAGTTTCGCTGCCCCATTCACTCCAGCATTATGGTTGGCTTATCTCATCCTCATACTAGGCATTGCCATGATACTAGTGACCCAGCATTATATCCGGCAGTCCCACCCAGTCCTGCCCAGGGAACGGGTTGCTTTCCGTCTTCCTTTGGCAATCTTCCATGTTATCTCGGCTATATTTCAGCAGGGTGAGTACATAAACTAATGCTTGAGAAGTAATTGGAATTTGGGAGGATCTAATGCCAGTGTTTCGGATACTTCTGTGGTATAGTCCAAATGTAACCTTACTATTTGTTCTTCATTACTACAAACACGGTGATTTAAAGTACTGAAATACTAGAAGCCAAGTCTACACAACGACATTATCAACTCAGTGATATTTTAGTGTTTGTTCAAGTGATTAACCTAGGAATCACTTTGGATCGGTCTTTGCCATTCAAACAACATTGCATCAAAATATGATGTCAGAAACTTGGCTCAAGGGTGAATCTCTTTCGCAAGATTGCCAGAAGTGGTTGGGGAGCGGACGCGATTACTCTTCGCTCTGCGACACTCGCTTTTGTAAATACTACTGGCGAAGCGAATTCGGTGGCGTAGTTGGTGAGTTCAATCCCTGCCGAAGCCGTCGGATTTTTAAGAGCGTTAAAAATCCCTCAGTATGCTTTTCTTCGGAGGGAAAGTAAAGCCGGTGGGCCTATGTCATAGATTTATGACATGTTAAAGAACCTTCCACTAACTACAATTGAGTGAAGCTAAATGTGTAGGTTAGATTTGTTTAACGCTCTATTAAGTTCCAACGTTCGCCGCCAGGTGCCGGTTGCGTTGGCATCTAGTAGCCAAGTTCACAACTAGGTATCGTTCATGGTAGCATTTGATAGCAAAAGTAGGAACTACTTGAAATTGGAAATCGTCTGCAGTCCTTACCTGAACTACAAATAACACACACTAATACAACCATCACACCATATCACCGGTTATTAGACAGATTCTACACACACCCAAAGTACACGGGGCTATATGACCGCGTTGACGCAGTAGTAGCGTAATTATTTTAGTGTAAATTTTAACCTTAACACAGTGATCAGGATCTGATAATGGCCACTTGAGGGTCGAAACGTGTAATCCTAAATTGCCCATTTAATTGTGATAATTAACTAATACATGTAATTTATATTAATGTTCAAAATAATATTCCTAGAACGCTCCTAAAATATTATTTAATATTAAACAATATTGTTCGCTTATAGTCGCGCTTAGACCAGGCTAGGCAAGATTATTATCTACAGTTTCTACACAAAAAGAAATAATTATGTCTAATATGATGTTACTAATATCTTACATTGCATAACATCACTTAGTATAGCAGTAACGTTCTATCAGTAAGTAGTAAAGTTTTAATTTCAATCGTAGGTTGCACCACAGACACAAATCATAATCCACATGCACCCGCACGCGATTGAACGCCAAGAAAACAGGTGTCGGTCATAACCCTAGATGTATAGGTATTGGTTTCAAATCGTTAATATTTATACAACGTTAAGTGCGAATTTCATGTTATATGTCTATACCTTAGAAATGCACGCACCCCAGCTCACTTAAACTATGAATAGAATTAATTTTAACGGGTAGGGTTAAGTACGTAGTACTGTATGCTAATAAGGTGATTGGATGTAATTTTTGGGGCTGTCAAACTATCGTTGCATTTCCTGCGCCTCCCATATGACAGCGCACGGTGCAGTCTCATCGTTCGCACCACCCTGAGAAAGGATGGTATGCTCAGATTAATACAAATAAAATACAGGTACGTAAACATTAGTAGGTATACTCGCAGCTGTTTTTTTAAGGAAATCTGTACAATGACTTGGGATCACGTTGTATTGTGTAATTAAAACACCCATACATAGCCCAAATTTTACACTTCTAACATGCGCAGCATATAAACCTGCCAGCTGATTGAAACCGAGTTCGTAGTTGTCTGCGCGAACCGCTAGATAGCATGCAGAATCGGTGTCGCCAGTTTCTCGCGGGAGTTTCCAATATTATCATATTAGGCCTAAGCTATTTGGCTCGCCATGAGCACCATTAAATCTAAAATAATAAAAAAAAAAATATTTACGAGGGAAGTGGAAAATCTTACATACGACTTTGAGAAGGGTCCGCACTCCTCAAGTGTGTGGGATTCTTACCCACTATAAACCACACTCTATCCTCTTGACAAAAACCCAACCCGGGACCACTTTCGTATTACTTCCGGATGGAGCCATTTTCTTTGCTTCACAAGCACCTTCTTACTTCTCAATTCATAGTCCGCGGATCGCAGACTTAATCAACTAAATCGTGCAAGACCCCATCCGACTTCTTTTGACGAAGGACCACCTCAACGAAGAAAGCGACCGTATCCCAGCTGAGCTCGTTCCTCAGCATAATTCCAACTATATAGTCCGGCGTTATTGGACCTACCTCAGCTTCAAGTTGTTATTTTTCCGCTGCCCAACCCTAACGAGCGCAGACGAAGAACGTATGATATACGTCATCTCGTTCGTTCTCGCAGTAAATACATACTGGACTCCTTACTTTGGCCATACGATGAAGGTAACACCGAAAGTGGCCATGACCTGTCCACATCTGAGTCAGAAAGTAATTAGTTTCCTCATGTTTTCTACTTGTCCACTCAACCAGACTCGGTATCAACCGAGCTGTCCATCGTCCTCCGAGTTCGTCATTTCACCTCTGCTGCCAAAGTTCCATCTTGCGTGCCACGGCTTCCTTCCGGGCTTGAGCCTTGACCAGTTCTACTTGTCGGAAGTATACTTCTTTACGTTCTTGCGCGAGTAAGTCTATTGGCGCAACACCTGAGACAACCAGAACTGCAGGTTCCGAAACTGTACGATAAGCACACGCCACCCTCAGAGCTCCTCTCCCCCGAATTGCAGCCAGGCGTTTCCTATACTTCTCTATCCTCAGCGAATCAGACCAAATCTCCGCTCCATACAGGAGAATAGACTGCGCTGTGGACAACAGTAGTCGACGCTTTCTTTGTCTAGGGCCATGCACATTAGCCATGAGTCTACTAATAGCAGCTGTCACTACTTTCGCCTTGTCTGCTGCCTTTCGTATAGGAGACCAGTATGTCAGTTTCGTGTCAAGAGTAATTCTTAAGTACTTTGCAGTGGCTCTGATTCGAACAACAACCTCTTCAACTTTCATGGGAATTATAGTGTCCAATCTCCTCCTAGTTAACATTACTATTTCGGTCTTTGCCATAGCTAAATTCAGACCATGAGCGTTCATCCAAACACTCACCCGTCGCATTACCTGATTGAGTTTCCACTGAGACAGAACCGCATCTCGGGCTACAATCACCGCTGCAATATCATCAGCGTACACAACAAGGAATGTATCAGCAGTAAGCCGTCGTACATGATGTTCCATAAATCCGGGCCCAGAATAGATCCTTGCGCTGCTCCTGCCGTGACTTATCTCCTCCTCTGACCGTCTGCAGTGTCATATAACAGGATACGGTCCTTCAAATAATCTTCCAATATACACAGGAGATATACAGGCAACTGGAAGGTGAATTGAAGAGCTTCAGTCATATCTAACCACCTAGCTGAGTTGAAGGCGTAGTCCACTCGGTATCAGCCGAGCCGACCATCTTCCTCTGAGATCAGCATTCCACCTCTGTTGCCAAAGCTCCATCTTGCGGGCCAGGGCTTCCTTCCGGACTTGTACCTTGACCAGTTCTTCTTGTCTGAAGAATACGTCCTGACGTTCTTGTGCTAGTAAGTCCACTGGCGCACACTTGAGACAACCAGTACTGCAGGCTCTGAAACAGTACCATAAGCGCACACCACCCTCAGAGCTCCTCTCCTCTGAATTGCGGCCATGCGTTTTCGATATTTCTCCTTCCTCAGCGAATCGGACCAAATCTCCGCACCATAGAGTAGAATTGGCCGCGCGGTGGACATCAGGAGTCCCCGCTTGCTTTGCCGCTGACCATGTACATTAGCCATGAGTCTACTCAGGGTGGCTGTCACCACCTCTGCCTTGCCTGCTGCTTTCTTTATATGAGACCAGTATGTCAGTTTCGTGTCAAGAGTAATTTCTATGTACTTTGCAGTGGCTCCAATTCGAACGACCAACTCTCCAACGTTCATGGGAATTATAGTGTCCAATCTCTTCCTAGTTAGCATTACTATTTCAGTTTTCGCCGTAGATAAATTCAGTCCATGAGCGTTCACCCGTCGTATTACCTGCATGAGTTTTCACTGAGCCAGAACTGCACCTCGAGCTACAATTACCGCTGCAATAACATCAGCGTACCCAAAAAGGAATGTATCATCGGGTATCTCCATGCGTAGTAAGCCGTCGTTCAAGATGTTCCACAAATCCGGGCCCAGGATAGATCCTTGCGCTGCTCCTGCCGTGACTTCTCTCCTCCTCTGACCGTCTGGAGTGTCATATAACAGGGTACGGACCTTCAAATAATCTTTCATTATACGCGACTGGAAGGTGAATTGAAGACCTTCAACCATATTTATCCACCTATTTTTCTTTTCGGGGGAAACCGTGGGGTAATTTTCAAAAGACAGATTGCAAGCTTCCGGACTTAAAACTGTGCAGAATTCTTACCTACTAAGACCCCACAAACCCTATACTTGGCTTAAGGCCACCTCAGAACTGCCTGTTCAGCCTTATTTCAGCAACCAATCTTCTAGGTTCCTCCTCTTTTTTGTTTTTAGAAGCTCAGAGATGTAGACAGCAATATGTGCCTAACTCTATCTGCTGCTTAGCATTTTACTAACCACATTGACTGTTGTAATGACTCCAACTTTTGTCTTCAGAAGTCTTCGAAGATTTCTCCACCTCAAGCATGGAAAGAATGTGTGCTGAACGTCATCCCATTGATTACCACAAAAACGACATCGTGAACTCGGTGATATTCCTATTCGATATCTATGCACCTAATAATAACGATCATAAAGCACAAACCTCCTCCTCTCCTTTGCCTATTTCTCTCTCTCTTCCTCATAAGTGCTAGGGATTCTCCACTCACCAGACATGCTGCAACTGCTCATGCAGATAAGATACATTTACGTGTGGACGGTTGACTCGAATCAGTATTTTCGTGTTACTCATAAAACAGGGATGTCCAATCATAGAAGTGGGATATCACAGGAAACCACTTCCAGGATGGCTGATGTAGGAATCGAACACACTTCTTCTCAGTTTTGACTGTATACTATTTCACAAAATGATAAAAGTTCTGACTGTCAAAACTTGAATGAAACACTATTAATCTGGTTCGTGCAACCCGTTTTAAATTGCACAATGGATCTCAGGGGAGCTGTTATCTATTCTCTTCAGAATTTCTTCGTCAAGAAGCACGTCATCGCGCTACTTTGTTTCTGCTTTGCAGGTAGGCCTATGGATGTCTCTTTGTCTTAGGCTGAGCTGGCATCTCTGTTACGAATTAGTACCCTTTGCTGTTAAGTTCACCTAATTCGTGTTTGTAGATTTTCGAGACAACCGTATCTTTTTCCCAGGCTCGCTTCTTCACCTTCTGAAGAGTTTTCCTCACCTCCAACCGTGCATCGTCTGGAGCTGGGTGAGCGCCATATTTACATTTCATGACATCTCGAGACCTTATGTTACCACTCCTTTAAACATCGCCAGAATATCGTACCCTCCACATTTTGTCGCTATTTGTACGAGTAGCCTTCATAGAGCACGCACTGTTCACCATTGTTGGTTGTAAGTTCCATAGTGGGATAGTAGCAAAAAAGAAAGAAGTCTGATAGCACAAACACCGATTCGGCCTGATTAACTAAACCACACACTACAAAGGTTAGAACAGTTAATGTTGTTAGAATGACTTAGTGACAGGGTTAGGGGGAGGATGCGCGTAGCCAGACTGAATGACCTTGCGCATGTAGGGGAAGTAGTTTGGCCATTTATTTTGCGCATTCCACGAGGCTCGTTTATTTCACTACTCATTTTTTTCACGCATTCGGGTAGTCCACTTCATAGCGCAGTGGCTAGTATTCTTGGCTGTCACTCCAGAGGTCTGAGTTCAATTCCCGGCTATGCCAAAAAATGGGGTACACTCAGCCTAGTGAGACCGAACTGAACCATTCTAGATGTTTTTAACTGTAGATTCCCACTTCTACTCCAGGAAAATGCCACGATAGTTCCTAAATACACAATCCTAGCCCTAATTACAAATATACACCCAAATGCAGCCATCACAACAACACAAGTTATCAGACAAAATCAACACACACCTAAAATAGATGGGGTTACATGAAAACAATGCTGCGAAGCCCCTAAATGAAACAAGAACAGCAGCAACAACAACACCAACAACAACAACAACAACAAAATGGATTTGGGTAAAAGGCTGTCATATTATATGAATGACTCTGTATAGGCCTATAGTTCCTGTTAAATACGAATATCCCCGTATTTCCTGTATAGTGTAAATTGCACTTTGCAGCACAACCACGTACTCCTCAACGGCTGTCCACACGTATCGCCTTCCTGGGTTGTTACATCACAGGCTATTTGTTCCTGGCTGCATATTCTGCCCGTCTCATAGCATCGCTTGCAGACACTGTGAGTCTTCCCTTCAACAATCTAGAGGAGCTTCTAGCAGATGGCAGATACAAGTTTGGAACTGTGAAGGGCAGCGACGGCTTCATGATTCTCACTGTGAGTTATTAGCTACAACTCAGCATTTTTTCTAGGTTTATGTCGTGTCTTGTGCGGGGTTGCGCCTAGGAACACCAAGAAAGGCTCATCAGCGAGCTCTTGGTGTCCGTGTCCGGATCAGGATGAGCCTATCTTGGTGTTCTTAGGCGAAACCCCACACGAGAGAAATTGCTGAGTTTTAATTCCTTGGCCGTGAAACCAAATATACCACCTTATTAACTACAGTTTGTGGTTTTTAGCCTACCTCCGATTTTTGAAAAAGAGAAGATAGACTTATGATATCTACACAGGTCAAAAGTTTTTTGTCTGTGCGTATGTGTGTATGTCTGTATGCCTATCAATTCAAACACGCCGAAACCGAATTGCACGAAACTTTGAACATAAGTAGCACTAGCAAAGGGCACCTCAGTGGCATGTTTTATATCGCCTCCATTTTTGCCAAAACTGAATGGCGGCCACCCAAATGTTCAAAACTTAAAATAAAATTACGACTTAACGTAATTTGGTGAAAACATAACTTTATATGGGAGCGTCCTGCGCCCAAATTACAAGGACATCAGCCGTACCATTTCAAGATGGTGGCCGATTGAATCACGCAAGCATGTACCTTTGCAAGTAGGCTTATCGATGTCTCTTTGCCGCAGGCTGAGCTGGCATCTCTGTTACGAATTCGTGCACTTTGTTGTTAGGTTCACCTAATTCATGATTGTAGATTTTCGAGAAACCGTATCTTTTTCCCAGGCCCACTTCTTCATCTTTCGAGTAGTTTTCCTCACCTCCAACCGTTCATCGTCTGGAGCCGGATATGAGGTCGGTGGTTTAAGCTATCCTAAAAGACGTGATCCGTTGGTATTATAATTTTATATTATAACATTATACTTAAGCAGTGACTTAAAAGAGCTGAGCTGTCTCGGCCATATGACAAGATGGCAGCTGACCTCTCGTGCCTGACCTATATTTCAGTAGTTTGAGTATGTTGCATGCAGAGCTTTGTATGAAATGGTTTATAATGAAGGCATACCGCACTGAAGAAATCATTTATTCCAAGTCATATCTGTTTATGTATACATAGTACATACGAAATTTGGTTGAAGTCCAATCAATAGTGTAGAAGTTATATGCATTTAAAAATAGGACCTATCAGCAGGCTTAGAATCATTTTAGCAACTCTTCCATGTATGGCCTCCTGGAAAATGAACTAAAATATTATTATCTACATGTGTGCCAAGATTGGAATAGCTCTCATGCATATCTTCCTAGATATCCAACATGGAGCTCAAATTCCAATTGCGTCTTTTTAGCAGTTGGTAGCCTTGACATCATTTTCAAATATGGGCTTGGGGTATTCAGTTATAGATCTTTTACTCATACCAAATTTGGTTTCGATTGCTGCAGCCATTTAGGAGTTCATAGGGGGGACACACACAGACAGAAAGACAGAAGGACTGACAGACGCACATTTGCCCGGATCGATCTCATAAGTTTACTTTTTCCACATTTTCACAAAATGTGAAATGTAGGCTAAAAGCCTCATTTATACGATGAACATGTGGTATCCTAAAAGAAGATGTGATGTTGTTTTCAGACGACGCATGACCCTACACTGAAAGCTCTGTTTGACCAACGCACGATGAACATCTCCATTGTGAGAGAGCTTTATCCGTCAGAAATACAAGAAGGCCTTCAAAAGGTCTGCAAGGATCGTTATGCTTTCATGATGCAGAGGGATTACGCTCTCGCATATGCAAACAAATTAGCATGCGACATTGTTGCTATACCTGAGTTCTCAATGCCAGTTGGTGTGGGGCTCATGACAATCAAGAGCTATCCTTACAATGGACTCTTCAATTATAAGTAAGTAAGACTACAAAGGGAATTTAAAACAAGTAGTTCCGTGAAGAACTATACAGCCTATTTTCATATATCCTACATATGTTAATTGCCACTATCAACATACACAATTTCTGTTTGATTGCTGTAATAGATTCGTAGATATTAAGAGCCGACTAAATATTTCGGATGGTCGCCATGTTGGATTTTATATATGTAGGTCCTAGAGTTATGTACTGTTACATGCAGATTATTATGAACGTGTAGTATTCAAACTTCAATCGCATAATTAGGACACAAGAAAAAACAAGGAGATTTTAAAATTTTTCACAGCTGCCATCTTGAGGTTATGGAAACAATTGAAGTAAATTAGATGCCAGTGGATTAACATTCGAATAAGGATTAACTGTACCAAGTTTCACTGCACGCGGATGGTTAAATTGCGAGAAACGTCCATGAGAATATTTATAATTCGCGTCACCGCCATGTTGGATTTGTGATCACCAGGTTATTTAAAGTCCTATAGGTGAACTTAAGTTCATAGTCCCTATGAACATTAAAAAATGCAGTTTGATTGCTAAAATAGATTCGTAGATATTCAGTATCGTCTAAATATTTCGGATGGTCGCCATGTTGGATTGTTAAATGTATAGGCCATAGAGTCATGTACCATTAAAGGAAAATTATTGCGTAGGTTCATTATTCAAACTTTCACTTAAATCGCATGACTACATCACAAGAAATAAAAACTTAATTTTAAAATTCGCACTGCCGCCATCTTGAGGTTATGTAAACAATTGAACTAAATTAGATAACAGTGGATTACAATGCGTAAAAATATTTCCTGTACCAGGTTTCAGTGCGCTTGGAACATTAAATCGCAAGAAAGGTCTATTTAAAATTTTCAAATTCGCTTGGCCGCCATGTTCGTTTTGTAGTTAACCGGTTTTTGAAAGTCTTATAGGTGGACTTCCAGTAGTGCCCTTTATCTCCGTACAAAACTTTAGGGAGATACCGCTAATAGTTTCAGAGATATAGAATGCCGGTGAAATATTTCGCACATCCGCCATCTTGTGATTATGTAAACAATTGAACGAAGTTAGATGTCGGTGCATTACAATGTATATGAATATATACTGTACCAAGTTTCATTGCGTTTGGTTGGTCAAATCGCGAGAAACGTCTATTTAAAAGTCGCAAATTCGCTTGGCCGCCATGTTGGTTTTGTAGTTACCAGGTTTTCAAAAGTCACATAAGTGAACTTATAGTAGTTCCCTCTATCACCATAGAAAATGTCAGGGTAATATCGGTAATAGTTCCGGAGATATTGAATGCTGGTGAAATATTTCGCACAGCCGCCATGTTGGATTGGTGAGTCCTAACAAAATTTGAAGGGCACGGTCGAGGTCGCCGGGAATAGTGCTATGAACTTTCCGAGTTTCATTGAAATCGCTCCTGCCGTTTAGATTTTATTAGGGGGGGACACAAACACGAATCACACACACACACGCACACGCACACACACACGGACAAAAGGTGATCTCATAAGCCTATTTTTTCAAAATTGAAAATAGGCTAAAAAATGATTAAAATTAATTAAAAATAAAAATAAAAAATAAAATTAAAATTAAAAATTAAACACTAAAAATAAAAATTAAAATAGAAAATATATGAACAATTAAAATTACAATTACAATTAAAATTAAAATTACAATAAAAAATGAAAATGAAAATGAAAATGAAAATAAAATGAAAATGAAAATGAAAATAAAAATTCAATTTAAAAATTAAAATTAAAATTAAAATTAAAATTAAAATTCAAATTAAAATTAAAATTAAAATTGAAATTGAAATTGAAATTGAAATTGAAATTAAATTAAAATTAAAATTAAAATTTAAATTTAAATTTAAATGAAAATGAAAATGAAAATGAAAATGAAAATGAAAATGAAAATTAAATTTAAAAATTAAAATTAAAGTAGAAATTAAAATGAAAATGAAAATGAAAATTAAATTTAAAAATTAAAATTAAAATTAAAATTAAAATTAAAATCAAAATTAAAATTAAAATTAAGTTTAAAATTAAATAGAAAATGAAATTTAATTAAAAAATTGAAATTAAAATTAAAATTAAATTGAAAATTAAATTTAAAAATTAAAATTAAAGTAGAAATTAAAATGAAAATGAAAATGAAAATTAAATTTAAAAATTAAAATTAAAATTAAAATTACAATTTAAATAAAATTAAAAATAAAATTATAATTAACATTAAAATAAAAACGAAATCAAATTCAAAATTAAAATTAAAATTTAAATTTAAATTTAAATGAAAATGAAAATTAAATTTAAAAATTAAAATTAAAGTAGAAATTAAAATTAAAATGAAAATTAAATTTAAAAATTAAAATTAAAATTAACATTAAAATTAAAATTAAAATTAAAATTAAAATTAAGTAGAAAATGAAATTTAATTAAATATTGAAATTAAAATTAAAATTAAAATTAAAATGAAATTGAATATTAAATTTAAAAATTAAAATTAAAGTAGAAATTAAAATTAAAATTAAAATTAAAATGAAATTGAATATTAAATTTAAAAATTAAAATTAAAGTAGAAATTAAAATTAAAATGAAAATGAAAATGAAAATTAAATTTTAAAATTAAAATTAAAATTTAAATTAAAATTAAAATTAAAATTAAAATTAAAATTAAAATTAAAATTAAAATTAAAATTAAAATTAAAATTTAAATTTAAATTTAAATTTAAATTTAAATTAAAATTAAAATTAAAATTAAAATTAAAATTAAAATTAAAATTAAAATTAAAATTAAAATTGAAATTGAAATTGAAATTACAATTACAATTACAATTAAAATTTAAATAAAATTAAAAATAAAATTAAAATTATAATTAAAATTAAAATTAAAATTAAAATTAAAATTAAAATTAAAATTAAAATTAAAATTAAAATTAAAATTAAAATTAAAATTGAAATTAAAATTCAAATTAAAGTTAAAGTTAAAGTTAAAGTTAAAGTTAAAGTTAAAGTTAAAAAAGTTAAAGTTAAAGTTAAAGTTATACAATTACAATTACAATTTCAATTTCAATTTCAATTAAAATTCAAGTTAAAATTAACATTAACATTAAAATTAAAATTACAATTTCAATTTCAATTTCAATTAAAATTAAAATTAAAATTAAAATGAACATTAAAATCAAAATCAAAATTAAAATTAAAATTAAAATTAAAAATTAAAAATTAAAAATTAAAAATTAAAAATTAAAAATTAAAATTAAAATTTAAATTAAAATCAAAATTTAAATTTAAATTTAAATTTAAATTTAAATTTAAATTTAAATTTAAATTTAAATTTAAATTTAAATTAGAATTAATATTAAAATTGAAATTGAAATTGAAATTGAATTTGAAATTAAAATTAAAATTAAAATTAAAATTAAAATTAAAATTAAAATTAAAATTAAAATTAAAATTAAAATTAAAATTAAAATTAAAATTAAAATTAAATTGAAAATGAAAATTAAATTTAAAAATTAAAATTAAAATTAAAATTAAAATTAAAATTAAAATTAAAATTAAAATTAAAATTAAAATTTAAGTAGAAATTAAAATTAAAATGAAAATGAGAATGAAAATTAAATTTAAAAATTAAAATTAAAAATAAAATTAAAATTAAATTTAAAATCAAAATTAAAATTAAAATTAAAATTAAAATTAAAATTAAAATATAAATTAAAATTAAAATTAAAATTAAAATTAAGATTAAGATTAAGATTAAGATTAAGATTAAAATTAAAATTAAAATTAAAATTAAAATTAAAATTAAAATTAAAATTAAAATTAAAATTAAAATTAAAATTAAATTTAAAAATTAAAATTAAAGTAGAAATTATAATTAAAATGAAAATGAAAATGAAAATTAAATTTAAAAATTATAATTAAAATTAAAATTAAAATTAAAATCAAAATCAAAATCTAAATTTAAATTTAAATTTAAATTTAAATTAAAATTGATATTGAAATTGAAATTGAAATTCAAATTACAATTACAATTACAATTACAATTAAAATTTAAATAAAATTCAAATTCAAATTCAAATTCAAATTTAAAGTTTAAGTTAAAGTTAAAGTTAAAGTTAAAGTTAAAGTTAAAGTTAAAGTTAAAAAAGTTAAAAAAGTTAAAGTTAAAGTTATACAATTACAATTACAATTACAATTTCAATTTCAATTTCAATTTCAATTAAAATTCAAGTTAAAATTAACATTAACATTAAAATTAAAATTACAATTTCAATTTCAATTTCAATTAAAATTAAAATTAAAATTAAAATGAACATTAAAATCAAAATCAAAATTAAAATTAAAATTAAAATTAAAATTAAAATTAAAATTAAAATTAAAATTAAAAATTAAAAATTAAAATTAAAATTAAAATGAAAATTTAAATTTAAATTAGAATTAATATTAAAATTAAAATTGAAATTGAAATTGAAATTGAAGTTGAAATTACAATTACAATTACAATTAAAATTAAAAATAAAATTAAAATTAAAATTAAAGTTAAAATTAAAATTAAAATTAAAATTAAAATGAATATGAAAATTAAATTTAAAAATTAAAATTAATGTAGAAATTAAAATTAAAATGAAAATTAAATTTAAATTTAAAAATTAAAATTAAAATTAAAATTAAAATTAAAATTAAAATTAAAATTAAAATTAAAATTAAAATTAAAATTAAAATTAAAAATCAAAATTAAAATTAAAATTAAAATAAAATTAAAATTAAATTGAAAATGAAAATTAAATTTAAAAATTAAAATTAAAATTAAAATTAAAGTAGAAATTAAAATTAAAATGAAAATGAGAATGAAAATTAAATTTAAAAATAAAAGTAAAATAAAACTTAAAATCAAAATTAAAATTAAAATTAAAATTAAAATTAAAATTGAAATAAAAATTAAAATTAAAATTAAAATTAAAATTAAAATTAAGATTAAGATTAAGATTAAGATTAAAATTAAAATTAAAATTAAAATTAAAATTAAAATTAAAATTAAAATTAAAATTAAAATTAAAATTAAAATTAAATGTAAAAATTAAAATTAAAGTAGAAATTATAATTAAAATGAAAATGAAAATGAAAATTAAATTTAAAAATTAAAATTAAAATTAAAATTAAAATTAAAATTAAAATTAAAATTAAAATTAAAATTAAAATTAAAATTAATATTAAAATTAAAATTAAAATTAAAATTAAAATTAAAATTAAAATTAAAATTAAAATTAAAATTAAAATCAAAATTAAAATTAAAATTAAATTGAAAATGAAAATTTAATTTAAA
Source organism: Meconema thalassinum (assembly GCA_946902985.2). Taxonomy (NCBI): domain Eukaryota; kingdom Metazoa; phylum Arthropoda; class Insecta; order Orthoptera; family Tettigoniidae; genus Meconema; species Meconema thalassinum. The sequence goes on from OX336393.1 coordinate 344,336,006, forward strand.
AATTAAAATTCAAATTAAAATAAAAATAAAAATAAAAATTAAAATTAAAATTAAAATTAAAATTAAAATTAAAATTAAAATTAAAATTAAAATTAAAATTAAAATTAAAATTAAAGTTAAAATTAAAATTAAAATTAAAATTAAAATTAAAATTAAATTTTGCAATTGAATTTGAAATCGAAATTGAAATGAAAATGAAAATAAAATAAAATGAAATATTAAAGTAGAAAATATAACTACTTAACGGAATTTTATTCACAAATTAATAAAAGACAGGAGCTGCTTGGGTTCCCCAAGATGCTTTAAGGCTCAGCATACCCCTCAATCCTTGTTAGAACAATTCATTAAACATTCGTTTTACAATTTAAAATCCAGTGGTAGTTTCTTTTCTGAAATGTCAGATGTTGGCACTCTTGTAAATATGGTGCTGCACTACGGCCACAGAGTCAGCAATGAAAGATTTAAGAAGCGGCAAACTGTCAACAGATTTTCCAAAGGCAAGTTTTAACTCTTGACCAAAAATATTCTGTGTGCTCTAGTGTAATTATCACCTCTAATCAAATAAGTCATATGCCACCAGGATCGATCGAAGATTCCCACGGCATAAAACCTGAAGTGCGAATTCTTAAATTATACTCCCTGTATTATTAAATTTTGTTACCCTTCATGGGTACCCTTGCCTGACATTTTTAGAGATAGAGCCGATTGATTTGTAAACCTACTTCCGATTTCCTCCAGTATGTGTACCTGCGTTCTTTCGCAAGAAAAAAAATGGAATTATCCCAGCAATAACAAGAAATGCTTCTTCAGAGACCGTGTGATAAGCAGATGCCACGCGCAAAGCACCCCGCCTCTGAACTCGTGCTAGTGACTTCCTATAAATTTCCTTATCCAGGGCATCCGCCCATATTTCCGCTCCATACAGCAGAACTGAATGGATGGCTGTCATCAGTAATATCCTCTTACTAGATTTTGGCCCTCCAACATTGGTCATTAGCCGACTGAGAGACGTTACTCCTCTTGCCGCCTTATCTGCAGTCCGTCTAATTTGTTCTCCAAAAGTCAGTTTATTGTAGATCATGATGCCTAGATATTTTGCTGGTGCCTGCGTCTCTACTTGTATGTCTCCTACCTGTATTGGGAGTATTGTCTGAATTCTCTTCTTTGTTAGGACTACAATTTCTGTCTTACTAAGTGCTAGAGACAGACCATGTTCCTCCATCCAACTATTCTTTGTACGCATTACCATATTGAGTCGCAACTGAGCCTGCTTGACACATCTTCCTGCTACAAGAGCAGCAACATCATCTGCATAAACTACCAGGATAGTTTCATCAGGGACTTCAGATCTCAGCAAGCTATCGTATGTGATATTCCATAGATCTGGTCCTAAAATCGAACCCTGTGCTGCTCCGGCTGAGACCCGTACCCTGCGTTGCCCTTCTGTCGTGTTATAAAGCAACAGACGATCTTTCAAGTAGGAATTTATCATCCGTAAGAGATAATTTGCAACATGAAATGTATTCGCCACTTGACAGAGTTGACTGCATTTCTTACGTCAAGAGTAACAAAGAGAACCACACCAATGAGAGTGTGTAAACAATAGTTTTTTTTTAGGGGAAGAAATGCATTTACGCACAGAGTGTCGGGCTCCTGCTACTGAGTAGCATACTACCGACTAAAACTCCCCCTTTACTTCTGAACACTAGCCTGGAACCGTTTAGCACATTACTTCAGGCTAGAGTCATTTTATATTTGCCCGTAGGGCACTCTTTCGTAATGAATTATCTTCAGTGGCGATCCAGATCCGTCTTTTTTGTTCGGAGGATATCTTCAACAAAACTTGCTACAAGTTTCCAATGTTCTTCATTTTGTAGCATTACCGCAACAATATTGTCAGGAGATATCTCTACATCAATTTCATCTTGAAGAGACTGCCTACTTTGGACCCACCGCCCACAAGAGAAGAAGGTGTGATTAGCACTATCTACCTCATTAACACAGTAGATACATTCTGGTGAATCCACTTTCCCCATCTTCTTAAGATAAGAACTGAAGTACCCATGGCAAGTCAAAAACCGAGTGAGATAATAACCAACCTCACCATGTTTCCTCTCTGTCCAAACCTGCACCTGGGGTAGCATTCTCCTAGTCCACTGGCTTCGGTGTCCTTGCTCCCATTTGATCTGCCAATTGTGAAATGTTTGTGCTCTTGCTGTTCGTCTTGCATTTTGTAAACCTACTTCCGATTTCCTCCAGTAAATGTACTTGCATTCTTTCGCTAGAAAAAAAAATGGAATTATCCCAGCAATAACAAGAACTGCTTCTGCAGAGACCGTGCGATAAGCAGATGCCACGCGTAAAGCACCCCGCCTCTGCACTTGTGCTAGTGACTTTCTATAAATTTCCTTATCCAGGGCATCCGCCCATATTTCCGCTCCATACAGCAGAACTGAATGGATGGCTGTCATCAGTAATCTCCTCTTACTAGATTTTGGCCCACCAACATTGGCCATTAGCCGACTGAGAGACGTTACTCCTCTTGCCGCCTTATCCGCAGTCCGTCTAATTTGTTCTCCAAAATTCAATTTATTGTCGATCATGAGGCCCAGATATTTTGCTGCTGGCCGCGTCTCTACTTGTATGTCTCCTACCTGTATTGGGAGTATTGTCTGAATTCTCTTCTTTGTTAGGACTACAATTTCTGTCTTACTAAGTGCTAGAGACAGACCATGTTCCTCCATCCAACTATTGATTGCACGCATTACCATATTGAGTCGCAACTGTGCCTGCTCGACACTTCTTCCTGCTACAAGAGCAGCAACATCATCTGCATAACCTACTAGGATAGTTTCATCAGGGACTTCAGATCTCAGCAAGCTATCATATGTGATATTCCATAGATCTGGTCCTAAAATAGAACCCTGTGCTGCTCCGGCTGAGACCCGTACCCTGCGTTGTCCTTCTGTCGTGTTATAAATCAACGAACTGTCTTTCAAGTAGGAATTTAACATCCGTAAGAGATAATTTGGAACATGAAATGTATTCTCCAACGCATTCAGCATGTCACTCCACTTGACAGAGTTAAATGCACTTCTTACGTCAAGAGTAACAAAGAGAACCACACGACGAGAGTGGTGATTGTAATTCTCTGCCCGCTGGACAGCTGCAACAATTTCTTGTATCGCATCCGGGGTCGATCTTCCTGTTCGAAATCCATATTGTCTTGGTGATAAGTCGTCCGCAACCTGACCCTCAGAAGCTTCTCAAAGAGCTTCCCTGTTGTATCGAGCATACACAGAGGGCGGTATGATGATGGTAAATCCGGGTCTCCCTTACCCTTATTAATGAGCGCCAGACGACAGACCTTCCAGCAGATGCTGAACACTCCTGATTTTAGACACTCGGTGTAAACAATAGTATTTTTTTTTTTTTTTTTTTTTTTTTTTACGAGGGACTGTGGAAAATCTTCAAAAGACACATGTGAAGGGTCCGCACTCCACAGTAGTGTGGGATTCTTACCCACTAAAAACCACCTCCCTTTTCCCACGATGTGTTCATCACCCCGGAACCGCTCTCGCATTACTTCAGGGTGACGTCATGCTTACTTAGTCATTCAGACATCTTCTTTCTTCATTTTTTCTTAAGGATGTTCGAACGCATCCATTTCCCTCTTCTTCTGGCGCAGGACACATTCTATGTAAATAGCTATCTGATTCCATGTTTGATCATTTCGGAGCATCATCTGTAGGATGTTGTCCGGCGTGATTGCCCCTATAGAAGCTTGCAGATCTCTTCTATGTGTTGACCAGCGTTCACACACAAAGAATGTGTGGAGTGCATCATCCTCTTCATTACAATAATGACACAAAGGACTATTAGCCACGCCTATGTGATGCAGGAATCTCCGAAAATATCCATGACCTGTTAGGAACTGTGTCAAATAATAATTGACCTCTCCGTGGTTTCGATCAACCCAGTCAGCCAGACGCGGAATAAGTTTCTTTGTCCATCGACCTCGTGTCTCATCATCCCACTTCTGTTGCCATCGTTCCATACAATGGTTGTGTGCAGACGTCTTTGCCTGGTGTATGTCCAGTTCTTCTTTGGTGCGCCAAACTTCCTGACGCTCTAAGGCAAGTAAATCAATTGGTGCTACTCCCGCTACCACTAGAACAGCAGGCTCTGAAACAGTGCGATATGCACATGTGATCCTCAGTGCTCCTCTTCGTTGTACTGCTGCTATCCTTTTACGATATTTCTCGAACCGTAAGGACTCAGCCCAGATCTCAGCTCCATAGAGTAATATGGACTGGACTGTTGTCATCAGGAGACGTCGTTTGCTAGGCTTCGGACCTTTAATATTACCCATTAATCGGCTCAAAGCGGTCAAGATATTTGCTGCTTTATCCGTCACTCTTTGAATATGGGCCCAGAATGTGAGCTTCGTATCTAGCGTCACACCCAAGTACTTCGTACTCCTTGATGAATTAATCATCGTCCCTCCCACTTGCATTGGTACAAGAGTGTTGATTCTCCTTCTCGTCAGCACAACAATCTCCGTTTTATGGTCTGCTAATGACAGCTTATGTTCCGTCATCCAATCTGTGACACGTCGCATTACCTGATTGAGTTTCAGTTGCGCCAGCTCTATATCACGAGCCACAATCAGAGCAGCAACATCATCAGCATATCCTACCAATATTGCATCTTCGGGCATCTTCAGTCGAAGCAGGCCATCGTATGCAATATTCCAGAGATCTGGCCCAAGAATAGATCCTTGAGCTGCCCCAGCGGTTAATCTTTTAGTCCTATGTCCTTCCTCGGTATCGTACTGCAAAATACGGTCCTTTAGATAATCCCTCATTATCCGCGTGAGGTATCTCGGTAGTCTAAATTTATCTTGAAGTGCCACCAAAATGTCACTCCACTGGGCAGAGTTAAAGGCATTTTTCACATCTAGAGTCACAAGCAGCGTAACTTTACGTGAGTAATGGTTACCCATCTGAGCTCTGTTTGCAGTCTCTACAACTACCCGCACAGCATCTATAGTCGAGTGCCCTTTCCGAAAGCCGTATTGTTGGGCAGATAGATCTCCAGCTGATTGAACTGCCATCAATATTCTAGGATGTAATAGTTTTTCTAATCCTTTTCCAGCCGTATCCAGCATACATAATGGCCTGTATGATGAAGGCATATTTCCTCCCAATTTTCCTTTACTAATAAGAACTAGTCTGGCCTTCTTCCAGCAGGCAGTAAATACGCCTGCCTTCAGACATGCGTTATACATGTTCAAAAGGAGTCGCGGGCAAGCTCTTGCAACCTCCTTAAGTGCTTCAGCTGGAATCCCATCTGGTCCAGGAGCCTTCTTGTTCCTGATAGAATTAATCGCTTTCAATAATTCTTCCTCGGTGAACAATGGTATTTCTTCAATATCAATGCAATCATCAGCTTCATGAATCCTCTCCGGATGTTCCGGAAACAGCGTACTGACTATTTCGTCCATAGTGTGTGCATCCATTATCGGATTAGAAAAAGTTCCAAGTTTCTTCAATACAATCTTATATCCTAGTCCCCAAGGATCGTTGTCAACTTCTTTGACCATTTCCCACCATTTGTCAGCTTTACTTCTTTTAATTGCATCCCGAAGCGCCTTTCTTGCTGATTTGTGGTCTTCGGAGAATAAGGCTGCCTCTTCTCTTCCTCTCGCTCTATGTGCCCTTTGTCTCATCCTCAGGCAGTGTCGCCTCATATCAGCAATTTCCTCCGTCCACCAGTATGCTGGCTGTTTGTGTTTTCCCGTTTTCTTCCTGCACATGGATTTATTGCAGGCTTGATGAATAAGCAACATAGTGTTCTCTACCCATTTATCCGCCGCCTCTCTCCCCTCAAATGAAAAGCAACTCGTTTCAACTTTCACCATTCCTCTCTGTATTACCTCACAGAACTTTTCTTTATCCATATTTGTGGGATTCCAGTATGATGGTTTGCGTATGACAGCGCTTTGTTGTCGAGTTTGCTGAAGTACACAGAAAGTAACATACTGATGATCGCTTCCTGTGTAGTCCTCAATCACCCGCCATTCAGATATTCTTGACAAAAAATCGTCTGCCGCTAAAGTCACATCTGGTATGGTTCCACTGCAGCCAGGTCGTCGAAAGGTAGGCGTATTTCCAACATTTACGGTCGACAATCCTAACCTTGCAGCCATTTCCAGTATACGACGTCCTCTGGAATCTACATCCGGCATACCCCATTCCAAGGCCTTGGCATTGAAATCTCCAGCTACAATAAGGTTATTTCCCATACCACGCAATGTGTCCTCAAGGCTATCCAACTTGTTCTGGAAATCAGCAATGGGCTCGTTCGGAGTGAAGTAACAGCTCACGTACGTAAGCGTGCCATTCTTAACCCAGACGAAACCATCCTTAGAACCTTGATCTGTCACTGGATATTTTCCCAGATCCGGAATGAAAATTGCAGCTGTTCCAAGGTTGTCCGCAAACCACCCATGATGGTCCCTGTTCTGATATTGCTCACTCAGGAGAAAAATATCCACTTCCATTTCAAATGCCAATTGCGTCAAGAGATCATTGGCAGTCAAACTTCTGTGAACATTTCCTTGAAGAACTCTCACCATTTTTTGCCGATTTTAACCTTCTCGAGAGCATCCCTAAACACTATACAGGCGCCTGAACCAGGAACATGGTTCCGTTTGGTGTCATGAACCTCCTTCTCCGTGCATAGCACACATCGTGCTTCACCTTTACAGTCTGATGCTTTATGTCTGGCATCTCCACACTTGTAACAGAGTTTGCTCCTATCAGGGCCATTACAATTTCTTGCAAGATGTCCATATGACAAACAACGGAAACAGCGAGTTACCATTGCTCTCTCCCTTACCCTACCATATATCCATCCCACTTTCATTCTCCCCTCTTCCAGAAGTTTACCGGCATCTTGCTCTGCTAAATGTATAATAGCCATTTTCTGACTTCTGCTATTGGGTTCCGTGACAAAGATTTTGACTTCTCCGCTAAGTGTTTTAATGTCCCGTCTGACCGCCTCCTCCACATCTGCAATAGTCGTGATGCAGTCTAAGTCCCGCACCTCCAGAGTTATTCGGGGGGTCAAAGTTCTGACATCTTCATCCTGACCAAGAGCCTCTCTCAACGATTTGTTGAGGTTTTCTCGACCCTCACACGTCGTAGATTTGTTCAATTCAAGAAGAACATCTCCAGACCTGGTCTTCCTAATTGACTTAATGTCCACGCCACTGTCTTCTGGTTTGACCTTGCTACGGATATCTTTAAGTACGTCCGCAAAGGATCTGTCTTTTGCTGGCTGAATAAGAACAGCTTCAAGGCGCCTTTTTGGTTTAGGCCTCTTCCCTTCTTCCTTTCTTGCAGGGTTCATGACCACAGTTTGAACCTCTTCTACTCGCTGCTGGGTATTTTCAATTTCATTACTCTGTTGTTTCCTCTTCTTCTTGGGTTGAACTCTTGTCCATTCCTCCTTTTCAGTGTTCTCTGGAATTGTTCCCGAAGATATCGGAGACAATTCCTCCGCTCTTGAAGAAAGGTCCTTTTTTTGAAGCAACAGCAACTCTCTGGCTTTCTTCCAGGATCTCCGACTAGTACTCCCTGCATCTAAAGCCTCCTGCAATTTTTTCAACCCAACTTGAATCTCCAGCTTCATATTCCTTTGGGGGATAGCCAAAATGCTCTCCAAAAGCGCCTTAGCAATGTCAAGATACTCCTGTTCTTTGTTTTCATTGTCCGATATCTGCTGTCTTAAGACGGCGAACTTATCGGCATCCAATGCTCCTTGACTCAGTATTTCCTCCATGGCAATGCTACGGGTTAAAAATGTCCGCCGAAACAGAGAGATCTAAACACCCTTGCCGCCTCCTGGCGACAGAACCTTAACTACTACTAATACCAGACGGCTTTGGAAGTTACGGCAAGACCTTGTACTAACAATACCCTAACCTCTACTTGGACCAAAGATGATATTTCGAGCTCGTTTGTTTGAGACGATACTACCACTTCTTAACCTCAAATTGGTTATGACATTACAATATACAAGCGATAAAATAACCAAAAATGTATATTGCACCAACAACAGAGATATTTATATTAACTGAGATGTACACTGACCTGTTCCCAATTATAACACAAACCAATGATACCTTCTTCTCATGCAAATGCTCATTTCATACACACCAAATCATCAACACCACTTTCGTAATCATGGCCACACCAACAATCCCCCATAGGAACGTAGTGGAATGGCTGGAAATATCGAAGACGCGGTGATAGTGAGAGTAATAATAATAATAATAATGATGATGATAATAATTTTCTTTTACAGTGTCCGGAAGATGAGAGAAAATGGTCTGCTCGCAAAACTATTCAACGAGGCCCGTCCTTCTCAACTGCCACCTGTTGTCTTGAAGTTTCCGAGCATCGACCTTCAGAGCACACAGGCCATCTTCACTATCCTAGGAACATGCTATGTATTTGCGGTGTTAATTCTAGTTGGAGAAATCATTTATAAGTCCAAGTTAGAGAAACACTAACTGAAATAACTTAGGCACTGAGAAATTGTTCCGTCGAGGAATTTGGGTTCACCAACTGTAACTATTGAATTGTTGTAGTCTATTTTAGAGACTTGGGATAGTTTATTTTTGTGTATGTGTGGAATCCATGTACAGACCTACGTTACTGTAGTGCCTGTGTGTGCTAAACATGGACGCACGTAGGATACTTTCTAGAAGGATGTAAACTTTCTTCCCGGGTACGGAGCAGCATCCCTAAAATAAACCTTGGTTTGTATCTAGGAGCATTCACACACTATATCCTCGGTCACATTTTTTCTCCCTTGTTTAAGAAGATATTTTTCTTCAATTGATATCAGACATTGAGAAGGTAGTCGCACTTTCAACTCTGGCATTTCAGAGCTTAACCCGTTAAGGACAGAAATATGTGGAACTCCTCTCTCACAAAGTTTCCTGCTAATTGCGCATTTGGATCTTGAATTATTGATTTTGATGTTTTAATAGCATGTTAAGTCACCATCTTGAATATATGGCGAGGCTGTTCTTTTGCCTTGGTCATATATGAAAACCATATACGGTTCTACTATAATACTAATTTAAATATTGTATCTCCAAAATGAATCGGTCGGTGGAGAAAGGAACTAAGTCCATTTTATAGCTTTGTATTACCATGGGTGAAATGAACCTTGAATGTTATGTAGGATGTTAATTCGTCTTTCAATATCTCAGTTTGATTAGAGTAGGGTTATTAATGTGCTAAAAGAAGGTGTTATTTTGTTTTGTCTTGCCCAAAATAGTTACTAAGACATTTTCAGTGATACGTCTTACAATAGTAACCTGTGAAAAGGAACTCGCAGTGTTCTTATGATGTTTATTTTGTGTTGTGCCATATATATCAGAATTAGTTAATAGGACACACCATGTTGAAACTAATATTCACTTAATCACATATTTTTGCAGTATTGAAACATAAATAAACTGAATTCTTGCTTGAAAACTGCCAGCTAATGGAGAAAAGAATTTAGTCCATTTCAAAAAAAAAAAAAAAGCACTATTTTAATTCAAAACTGTTTATAATATTACAAAATGACTGTAGTTGTCATAAACAAAACTAGGATAACAAGGCTGTTGTAATATGGTAAGAATTGTCTTTCCTTCTGAAAAATGCGAAAATGCGACTTAATTCCTTTCTCCACCAACTGATTCCCTACATAGAGTTATTTATTTTTAATATTCCATAATTTTAAGATGGCCATTGCGCCCTATATCCAGTGTGATATTCTCAATTGTTCTCATTTATAACAGGACGCCTCTTATTTATCACAAGAAAAAACAACCCCTGGCACTATACAGCCCATGACGGGCTAAGGCCGACCAAGCGACCGCTGCCCAGCCATTCGGCCTGCAGATATTGGGGTGACGCGTGATCAGCGCGTCACGTCCCCTCGGCCGTTAATCTTGGTTTTCGTGATCGGGGCGCTGTCTCACTGTCAGACAGCTACTCAATTGTCCTCACGAGTGCACCCCGTTCCAACCCTCACGTCAGTTTTAAAATCCCTGACGGAGCCGGGGATCGAACCCGGGGCCTCCGGGTGAGAGGCAGGCGCGCTACCCCAACACCACGGGCCGGCATTTATCACAGGAAGCCTCTTACAAACTTCTACATTACTACTTATATTCGTTACTGTGGCTTCAAAATATTTTCAATTATTCATTTTCATGTTGTATATTTTCAGGATGGCAACCGCGCGTTGTATTCAATATGTAATTTTTAGGACTTATTTCAAAAAGTATTTCTTACTAGGTTTTATTTAATTTGCTTACTGAAATTCTTCACCATTCATTATTACGTTTTAATAGTATGCACAGCCACCATCTTGAAAATTTGGAGTCGCTGTTATTTTCATTTGGATATACGATGTCACATGTAAGTACCTTATCAGTAATTTTCGTTATTGTAGCTCTGATTTATAGAATGTTATTTGTTTATAAATTATGAAATACGCGCTACATTCAGTGTGATAAATTTATCACTAACGCTACTGAGGCCTCTTGTATAATACTCCTCTCCTAGCAAACTTCGGGTTGATTGTGTACTTATTTCCTGAGTTACTAATTCGTATATTTCAGTAATACGCCTAGCCAGCATTTTGAAAATATGGAGTCACTGTTCTTTTGCGTTGGTCATTCGAAATGGCTTAAAAAGTTCAACCTTTTTTAATTAAATTTTATTATTGTAGCTTTAAGATTCTGAGAGTTATCAATTTATTCTCCAGACTGGCTGCGTGGCTCAACGGTAACGTCCTCGCTTGCTGGGCTCCAGGTTACAGGTTCGTATCCTGGCACAGTCAGCTGGCATTTGAAGGTGCGCAAATGTGAGGGGACCGGACCGTGTCAGTAGATTTACTGGCACGTTAAAGATCCCCTTCGGGGCAAATTTCCGGCACCCCGGTGTCATTAAAAGCCAGAGTAGTTAAAAGGGACGTAAGACCAGTAACATTATTATTAGTTTATTTTCCAATTTAAAATGAGCGCTGTGTGCTATCTTGGGTGTGGTAATATTTTGACAGACGCAAGAGAAAGCTCTTATATTATACTTGAACCGGTGGGTCATTTCTTTTCAGGAAGTCATCTGCGAGCGAAACACAAAACTAGGTAAACCCTTTGAATCTCAACTTAGAAAATGTGTCACGAGAGGGTGGGCGATGTATATTTCCGATTATGATCCTTAAGGTAATATATTATGAAAATTAATAACATCAGTTAATAAAATGGACTTTTAATTGTTTGATTAAACATTTTTAGAAATAGTTTTGAAAACAACATTTGTTATGAAACATATTTATAAAACTAGAGGAATAATGAGACAGGAACGTTTCTGAGAGGAAGCAATTGAGAACTGGTCTCAGAAAATAATCCGGGACGGGCTTTATAGCATTAATTTGTGTACTTTAATAGTAGGCTTTGCCGTCATCTTGAATTATGAAGTTTCCGTTCTTTTGCTTTGGGCAATAAGGTATTAATGCTAGACATTTGACTGTAAATGTACCTTGGTATCATTCATGTGATACTAATAAGTTTAAATAATACGAAGTATTAGAAGTACAGTATGTTTAAATAAACATCGAAAGCATTTATCCAGGGGACTTTTCTTTAGTTTATTCTATCGAACATTCTTATTTCTTCTTCTTATCCGGTTTCAAACAGGGTGGATATTTCTGGCTGTCTTTTCGACTTTTTCCTGTCCCACACATCATCGTCCTCTAAACTTTTCTCCCTCAGGTCTTCTCGCATATTATCAGTCCATCTTCTGGGTCTGCCCCTATATCACGTTCCATCGACAACCAGATCCATTACACTCCTCCCTAAATAGCTTTCATCGCCTTGCATAATATGCCCATACCGCAACAGTCTTTTCTACTGGATTTTCTTTGATGCTGCTGTCACTTTAACAGTTCCTCTGATTTTCTCATTTTTGATGCGGTCCTTTCTATTGACACCACTCATCGATCTAAGCATCTTAATCTCCGTCACATCCAGTTTATAACATTATGACTTTGTTGTAGCCCATGCCTCTCCTCCGTATAACATGGCTGGCCTTACTGCTGTCTTCTAGGCTTTTCCTTTCACTTTTATGTTGAGTCTCTTGTCACACAGAATTCCAGAAATCCTTTTCCAGTTCATCCAGGTCAACTGTACTCGGTGGTTGGTTTCCGCACTTATGTTGCCATCGCCAGACGCCAATAACCCTAAATAATTGAAGCTACGCAGCTTGTTCCATCTATCTTCACCAATTCATTCCCCTAGCCACTCGGTTTTCTTCCTGCTGAATTTAAAGCTTCTGTTTTCCAGGGATTTTCTCCAGTTTTCCAGCTTTCGTTCAAGCTCTCTCTTACTGCTACTGCACAAAACAATCAACAGTAATCATCATTTTATGTAGCCTAGATTGGGTTATTTTATATTTTTATTTTAGATATTAGGTGACGTTCTTTTCAAGCGAGTACTCATGTATTTGCCTACGAGCTAACCTTAGTCCTGATATAGAACAAGTTTACGTCACATCAGATGTGTCCTGATTCTGTCAACCTGGCATTTCTCTTATGACATTAGATTTCCTTTCAGTAGCTTATCTTGGGTTTGTAGTTTCTAAAATAACTACTGAGCTTGGCCAACCGAATATAGTATCCCATTGGGTAGTTAAAGGAAAGGATTAATTGATTATTTTATTCTAGATTAAAGGGGACACCCTTTTGATGTGTAACATCTTTCCACTCGGTTGCTGGATATTTTTGTGGGAGTGATTTTGAAAAATGGGACGGAAGTGTGTAAGCCGGATCGCATCCCTCCTGGCTGCTAAAGCGATACAGCTGGCAGTGGTACCATGTGGAATGTATATCACATACGGATTACTTCGAGGTTTGGAGGCGCCATTACAGATATTTCTACAATAAATCATCTGCAAGTTGTCGTTCCTTGGTGTAAAAATATGCATTACATCATATTAGCTGAAAACAATTAAGATTTGTTAAGAGTCTGTTTTCCAATCTCTGGAGAAAAGTGATGGGCATCCACTCCCCGAGTATCTTTGCTCAACACTTAATACTGAACGACTGAACGGTAAACGCTCATGCGAACTCTGGTGTCAACTGATTGAAACACAAACCACTTGCTAAAAGTCTTCGTATCAGTATTTAAATGATGATATGCTTTAATATAAAACATTGTAACTAGTCGGCAAAGCCGGTATTATATTTCTGCACAAAGGCTATTCAGATATTAACCCACATTGCGGTAATGCAGTGATCAATGTAATATATATCGATGTTTTATACGGGAACTGGGCTAGCCTCTCATGGATCACTATAGTAATTCCCTTTACTGTCAAGTAGGCGTATTCATAACTAATTTAAAACTCAATTCCACGCAGGAACATTTATGAGTAAAGGAGCATAAAAAAATACTTCCATATTATTACCGACACGTGAAAATGAGTAACTGTCTTGTACTCTAAATTTCTGTGGTTGTAATGGCTGCGTGGATAGCATCTTGGTCTGCGAATCATGAGGTCTAAGGTTCGAACCCCAGTCCCGGCAATTATTTTTGCTACCGGATTATCGATATAAACGATGTCTATCACAATATTATGCGTCATTTTAACAGAATCTACATGAAATTACGATTTATCTAATTTTAATTACAATAGTTTGCACCAAGCAGGAGTTGGGAAATTTGATTGTATTGAACATTATTTCTAGTGGTCTACAGATAGGCTACAGACTATGGTTTCATTCCTCCTCTTAATTTACAATATAATATGTGATGTTTGTTCAAACAAGTGTGACAGTAGCATATCTCCAATACAATCAATACATTCATCATAGTACCAGTATGAAAACATTTTAAGAATGTCCACGCTGTATAGTATACGAGTAGGATAACATGTCAGATGACTTCACATACATTTCATCTCAATTTCATAGTAAGATAACATGTCAAATGTTACACATGATTTGCGACTACTGTGAGGCTCGTATCTTTTTATTACTTCAGCCTTATATGCAATATTGATTGAAATTCAATGTTGTTTAGTCGGTCAACACGAGCGTACCCAACTGTAATGGGTGGTTCCCTAATTCTGGAAACAATTTACATGAGATTAATAAAGAGACTACACTTGGATGACCAGTTCAGTGCATCAGCGGCAGGTGATGGATGCACGGACCACATATCGCTCAAACAGCCAAGTGCGCAACCCACAATAACCTGACCATTTAATAGCAATCACATAATGAAGCAAACTTGAAAGTCAATCACCACTATCAGTAACTCAACAAAAAATCACATATCTTGACTAGTTGTGCAAGTTTAATTACTACTGCAACTAAATAAGTGTATATATTGTAAATATCATAACTCATACTTGCACTACATAGATTTAACAGTCCATTTATCTACATTTTTTAAAGTTTTCCGAGGGAAACCGTGGGGAAATCCTCTAAATACAGATTGCAAGCTTCCGGACTTACAACTGTGCAGGATTCTTACCTACTATCTATCTATCTATCCTGGCGCAGTCAGCTGGCATTTGAAAGTGCGCAAATGTGAGGGAGCCGTGTCCGTAGATTTACTGGCACGTTAAAGATCCCCTTCGGGGGCAAAATTCCGGCACCCCGGCGTCTCTAAAAGCCAGTGTAGTTAAAAGGGACGTAAAACCAATAACATTATTATATTATCTATCTATCGTATGGCGTTTAGTGCCGGGAGTGTCCGAGGACATGTTCGGCTCGCCAAAGGCTGTAGCTGCTTCTAGCGGACACCCATAGGCTGAGCTACAAGTTCCGTTCAATCTCAAGTAGTTCCAACTTTCGATACCAGATGTCAATGATACCTAGTGGTGAATGTTGGAACTTTGATAGAGCGTCCCAACGAAATCTAACCTAGAAATTCTGTACCTCGGAACCAGACTAACGTGTCACATTATGCCAACTTTTCAGGAGAGCATAAAAAGTGTAGAAAATGAACTCTATGTCTGACTGCAGAGCTCACACTTGAATTAGCCAGCAAAAAACTATTGACATTATTAAAGTTGTATATGCTTAACCCCTTTATTGGTATTTCCTTTACAATTAACGCAATATTCAGTCAGGACTGGACTTACGTTTTATTGGCTGTACTTATAAAACCAGGTTTAGGACTTAACACTATGACAAGGTGTGTTAATAAACACCATACAACTATCATTGTAACAATATTTTTAATATTGAAAGAAATCTGTACAAAAAGTGTATACATCTTATGGTGTTATTGCTTTAACACCGACAGTAGTGGCTACGCTGGCTAAAGCGCTGCGTTAGGCCATGGGGCCAAGCTCTCTGCTGACTCGGTAGACGCGTGGGTTCGAGCCCCACCGTCGGCTGTCCTTGAAATGGTTTTCCGTGGTTTCCCATTTTCAACACCAGGCAGATGCTGGGACAGTACCTTCTGACAGGCCACGGCCGCTTCCTTCCACATCCTTGCCCTGTTTCATTCATCTTCATCCATTCCATCTCTCATCCCGACACGCAGGTCACCCACGGGCGTCGAATAGAAAGACCTGCACTCGGCCTCTTAGGAGACCACACGACAAAAAAATTGCTTTAAAGGCTGAAAATCTACAGATTATAACCATAATTACTAATCTAGAGCGGTTGAGTCATTTTCAGGAAAGTTCCCTTCCTTTTCCCCATGTGGAATGTTTTCAAAGAAGGGTCTGTACTCTTCAGGAACCCATTGCAATAAATTCATGAGGTCTCTGTATTTCTCATTACTTATCTTTCTTTTGGTTAATCTCATTGGTGGGATTGCCGCCGGCAAAACAATCCCTTCTTCTCTCCGCTTTCTTTTGAGATCGACAGTTTTAAAAGTATCATCAGTGAAACTGGTCTTGTAGTACAACTTGGTACCTCCTTTACGAATCTGTAACCATACTGCATGGGATATAAAAAATAGTTCATTATCTGTGTTTTTCTTCCTGGTAACAAACAGGGCTTCTTTTTCCTCAAGTAAAGAAAATCTAGAAATTCTTCAAGACGCATCCATCTCACAACAAAGGGGTTCTTTTTGGAGAGTGAAGCAATCAAATTGGCCCAGTCATTTGTGGTAAAAAAGGTGTGTTTTTATTTACTTTATTGCTCTTTCAATCACACTATGCTTGCAGTCAACTTCCATGTGAGCCTGTCCAGCAAACAGGAACTTATGGTTGACTTCTTTGAGTGTGGGAACCTTTTCCAGCATCCAAAAGTACATAAAATCATGTTAATACTCCTGTTCTGCCCACTGCAGTTATCAGTCCAGACTATTAAGTTTTCAGTAGGTTTCTCAGGATTTCCAAGCTCTTCGTGTGCCCAAGTAAATAAACATGATGCAATTTCATTTCCCCCTCGACCGGCTGTACTTTCATCCCAGATCTCACACCAAGTTTTGTCTATGGTGGCATAATAAATTGTACTGTTTAATGTACAGAGTTTTCTTGAGTAAAAGCTTTGGGAATTCTTCAAATCTGGGGTTGGAAGACACTTTTGGAGATCAGACATAACAACTCTGAAACCTTGAGTAGCATGACCTTTTACCTTGTCTTCCCTCTTTAGTTCATACCTAAGTGAAGCTCCTTTCGGGTGATTTTTCTTTCGTAGTTTGAGTTCCTTAAGTTTGGCAAGTGTAAAGACAAGTTCAAGTCTTCATTAACCCGGGAGGGGTCGCGTCAAAATAGTTTCGTGATGGGTGTATAAAATACAATTTTTTGTTGCAAAACACATATTATTATTATGGAAAAATATATCCATGAAACTAAATACCATGTTTTGTACCGAAACACATTGTCTGTATTATTGAAAGAAAAAAAATCAATGAAACCCACTTAATCTATTGATTTATTTATCCTCGGGATTATCCTGGGCAGCATAAGGTTTAATGCATTCCACCCAGGTAACACATGTAAGTTCCTTACGAATCATCTTCCAGATCCACCAATCGGTTGAACTAGCCTTGAAAATACAGCGAGTCCAGAATTATCAACGGAAAACGGTCCCTGAGGCTGCTTACCAGCGTACACTTCCATGTACATCGTGTGAAACAAAGCTCTCCAATAACTGACTGGGAATGAAAGTGGGAACAGCAAACGCAGACACGTGCAGTTGATGAGTCCATTCAAAGGTATAGAAGGGGAGGAAGCTTTACGCCGTGAAATTATTTCGGAGGAGTAAACAAGTAGTTCCGTGAAGAACTATACAGCCTATTTTCATATATCCTGCTCATGTTAATTGTCTCTATCAACATACAAAATTTCAGTTTAATTGCTGTAACAGATTCGTAGATATTGAGAACCGTCTAAATATTTCATATGGATGGATTTTTATTTTGTACTATTACATTAAGATTATTGTGTACGTGTGGTATTCAAACTTCAATCGCATGATTAGAACACAAGAAGTAAAAACGAGATTTTAAAAGTACGCTCACCATCATCTTGTGATTATGCAAACAATTGAAATAAATTACATGCCAGTGGATTAACATTTGTATAAGCATTTAACGTGCAACGTTTCACGGCACTCGGATAGTTATATCGCGAGAAACGTCCATTTAAATATTTATACTTCGCGTCGCCGCCATGTTGGATTTGTGCTCACCAGGTTACTGAAAGTCCTATAGGTGAACATATGTTCATAGTCTCTATGAACATTTTAAAAAAAAATCAGTTATTTTGCTGTAAAAGATTCATAGATATTGAGAACCGTCTAAATATTTCGGAAGCTCGCCATTTAGGATTGTTATATGTACAGGCCATAGAGTTATGTACCATTCAAGGACAATTATTGCCTAGCTTCATTATTCAAACTTTCACTTCGATCGCATGATTACGACACAAAAATAAAAACTTAATTTTAAAATTTCGCACAGCCGCCATCTTGAGGTTATGTAAACAATTGAATTAAATTAGATGGCAGTACATTACAATCTGTAAAATCATTTACTGTACCACATTTCACTGCGCTCAGAGAGTTAAATCACGAGAAAAGTATATTAAAATATTTCAAATTCGCTTGGTCGCCATGTTCGTTTAATACTTTACAGGTTTATGAAATATACATAGGTAAACTTGTATCGATACCCTTTATCACCGTACAAAATTGCATGATGATATCTGTAATAGTTTCAGAGATATAGAATGTCAGTGAAATATTTCGCACAGCCGCTATTTTGAGGTTATGTAAACAATTGAACTAAATTAGACTCCACTGCATTACAATGTGTATAAACATTTGCTGTACCAAGTTTCATTACATTTGGATAGTTAAATCGCGAGAAATGTCTATTTAAAAGTCTCAATTTCGCTTGACCGCCATGTTGGTTTTGTAGTCACCAGGTTTTTGAAAGTCTCATAGGTGAACTTCTAGTAGTGCCCTTTATCACCGTACACAATTTCAGGGCGATATCGGTAATAGTTTCGGAGATATTGAATGCTAGTGAAATATTTCGCACAGCCGCCATGTTGGATTGGTGAGACGTAACAAAATTTAAAGGACACGGTCGAGGTCGCCGGGAATAGTGCTATGAACTTCCCGAGTTTCATTGAAATCGCTCCAGCCGTATAGATTTTATTAGGTGGGACACACACACACACCTCACACACACACACACACACACACACACACACGCACACACACACGGACAAAAGGTGATCTCATAAGCCTATTTTTTCAAAATTGAAAATAGGCTAAAAATTGTATGCGCCCGGTCTAATAGACCGAGACGCGACCCCTCACGGGTTGAAAACTTTGGAATAGATCCATTTCTTCTCTGGTTTAATGCTTTCTTTCCCGCACTCATCTACATACATTGAGTGCATTATAGAAACATTCAAATGATTGCCTGAATATTTTCGTTTTGATCTTTCTGTTCTGTAGTGGCTTTGGTACATGGGGAACTTAGAAATGTGATTTTAATCCTCACCAAGCTATCACTTGGTAATTTATTTGCTGGAATATGCTTCCCCCTAAGATCTTGAGTCACCAAACCAGACTCACTGACTTTTTTTAAAGGCAAATCGCATAAACGTTTCAGAAATTGAAAGGGTATTACGGAAAAAAGATTTTGCAGACTACTTCCTCTTTATGATGTAATTTAAAAATAAAAGAAATGTATGGCTCTCGGTTTTGCTTTTTCTTGTGCCATCTCGAATCCGTTGCCTGACAACAGGTTTTGTTTTTATGGAAGATACTACGAATTGTCTTTTTGAGTCCCAGCTTCTCTCAGCATTCTAATACTCAAAGTGTATTATTTCAAACGCAGCTCCTCTGTAAACTTCTGATTGCATTTTAGACGACAATTAGCATAGCAGGGAGGCTTTACAGATTTCACATGAGTGACGACATTTTTTGTATTAAGTTACTCTTTTCCGCTTAGTCTCTTCTTCTTCCTTATATACTTTTTCCAGTTTATTTTCACTTTTTACCCTTTTCTTGCCTTTCGTGTTATTTTTCACCTCAATATTTTCATTATCTTCTGAATCCGAGTCACTGTAAGGGACTAAAGGAACTGGATTCAACACCAGCTCTTTCAGAAGCAAGTCAGAAGCCCCTGCAACAACCAGCATCATGAAATTTATCAATATGTCTGCATACTCGAGTATTAAATGACAAAATATTTATTCCTTGTATTATTAGATCCTAAACCCATTCATATTACTAGAGATTATTGCATGCTGAATCAGATAACATAATGATAGTAGTTTTATTAAGTGTCAAATGCTCCTTATTGAGATATATTTGGCAGGAGTCTCGTAGACTTCACTTCTGAATTCCGCACGTCACCAGTTAAAGGTTAGCACTGGTTAATAAATGGTATAAATCTAGTGAAACATAACTTACTAAACTTAATTCCTGCCGCTCCTTCCGGAGCATAGGGCCTTGGCGAAATATCTCCACGCAGTACGGTTCCTGGCCATTCTCTTCACTTGACTCCAGTTCTTGTCCACCTCTGCTATTTCATTTTCGATCGTCCTCTTTCAGGTCTTCTTAGGTCGACCTCGCTTCCTGGCGCCTTGAGGATTCCAGTCTAGCGCCGCCCTCTCAATAGCTCCGTCCGGCTTCCTTAGTGTGTGACCAATCCAGCGCCATTTCCTCTCCTTGATCTGGATGCTAATCGGTTGTTGATTGGTGATGGTCCAAAGATCTTCATTTGAGATTATGTCCGACCACCTCACATTCATGATGCGACGCAGACATCTGTTAATGAACACCTGTAGCTGGTTGTTGATCGGTTTTGTGACTTTCCATGTTTCACAGCCGTAGAGAAGAATCGACTTTACGTTGCTATTGAAAAGGCGGAGCTTGGTCTTCCTGGAAATGTTTCTCTTCATCTCCCGTGTCACTTGTTTCAGTCTGGTTTTCTCCATCAAGGTCCTCACATTCCAGAAACCGATTTTCGTAGTCCTCTTCATGCCAAAAGTCGTCATCAGGTTATCCGTCCGGTTTTGTAATTTCGCTTCAGTTTCCGTAATCAGTTTATTTAAGAGGAGCGAGTGATTAACCCACTGCCTCCGAGTGCCTTGGAGGGGCTACCACCTTAAGCCTGAGACACCAGGCTGATTTTCTGTCAGGGTTTCTTCCCTTAGCCTTTGAAGAACTAACTCCAAACTACAAGGCAGCAGTTGTTTCACCAGAGCCCCGTTAGCCGTAATTTCTTCAGGGTTCCTGTAGGGCCTTCACAGCTACCGTAGCGGTCTTGAGGCACACAAAGTCCCCACTGTACTTCACCCCTACAGGCAATTCCCTACTTAATTACGTTGCCCATCTCTCACGACGAGGACGAGGGGTTGGATTTGTGGGAGACCTAGTGAAACATGATAATTGGATATTCACCTTTAGTTCCTTAAGTGATGAATCTGGACTTGATTCTTTGGAAACACTTAAAACTGGATCTTCTTCTTTGTCATTATTACCGGTATTTAAGTTAATGTTTTGTAAACAAAATGTTGGTGCTTTTCAGTTGGTCAACACGAATGTACCCAAATGAGTTGGGTTATACCCTAATCCTGAAAAATACATGAGATTAATAAATAGATGTATTTTTTCAGGATTGGGGTTTACCCCAACTCATTTGGGTACATTCGTGTTGACCGACTGAAAAGCACCAAGCTTTTGTTTACTAAGGAAACACTGAAAAATGGCTGCAAACACCATAATGTTATGATTTTGTAGTAACGATACAATGAACCTGCCTCTGCTATAATTAAGCTACTCATTTTGAATTTCTCTTCAACTTAACTACACTTACAAAATGTTTATCTCATGACATAACTTCAAAATAAGGTTGCAGTAAACAGCACTGCCATACAACTGACTCTGTTCTACACAGCTGAAAAAGGCGCGAGGGACTTGAGAGTATGCCTTACTCATGAATATTGCAGCCAGTCTAACGTAAGTCCAGCTGTGGTCTTGCGTGGTAATGTAATCTCAAAGCTTCAGAACCACAATAACGTAAGTGGATTTAAGTTTGTCTGGCTCAATCATAGGTTGGGACTTGCGTTCTTACAACCCTTAGTAAATACAAAACGCGATGTTTCACCGGACTTAAGTTGTTATGGCTTAATAGAGAATCAAATTCTACCTACAATGATGTAATAACCTGAAAATCGTAATTTTTGGACTTACGTCTGTCTGGTTCTGAGGTACAGAATTTAGCTCCACACATGTTTAGTCTGTGGAAGGATCTTTTACATGCCATAAATCTATGACATGGGACCGCCGGCTTTACTTCTCCTCCGAAGGAAGGCATACTGAAAGATTTTTAACGCTCTTAAAAATCCGACGACTTGGGCCGGGTTTGAACCCGCTATCTTGGGAACAGCATTTCAACATGCTACCAACTACGCAACCGAAGCAGCTTTTTACCTACTAAAACCCCACAAACCCTATACTTGGCTAAAGGTCACCCCTGAACTGCCTGTTCAGCCTTACTTCAGGGTGGAGCCACTGTTACGACCAGAGGTCTCAGTCAATTTCATTTAACCAGATGATAATGGAATTACTCATCATCATCCTCACTGTCTTCAGCAACCAATCTTCTCGGCTCCTCTTCATTTTTTGTTTTTAGCAGGTCAGAGATGTAGACAGCAATCTGTGTCCAACTCTCTCTGCTGCTGAGCATTTTATCCACCACGTTGTCGGGTGTAATGAATCCAATATTTGTCTCCAGAATCCTTTGAAGATTTCTCCACCTCAAGCATGCAAAGAACGTGTGCTGAATGTTAAGGATCTGATGATGATCGCTTGACGATTAAAACTGGTCATCCAAGTGTATTTATAAGGTGCGTTCAAAAAGTAACGAACCGGAGGCTGTAATGCGCAAACCGGTGACGACATCGGCTAATCGTGGCGTGTGTAACGAGGTGTGGTTCCGACCAGAGCGTGGAAGGTCACATCCCGTCGCTAGAGGGCACGCGTGCACGTCACGTGACGATACAAAGCGAGCAGCAGCATGCATCGATCGTCCAACGATGCCAGTCGCATTGCAAACAGTGACATGGAGTCGTCAAACGAAGATCAAAGAGGTGTTGTTCGGTTTCTGACAGCGAAAGGAGTAGTGGGAACGGACATTCATTGCCGAATGTCACAAGTGTATGGCGAACACTACATGTCCCTTGCAAGGGTCAAGGCGTGGCACAAGCGCTTCAGGGAAGGACGGGTGTCGTTAGCCGATGATGCCCGGTTTCGGGCACCCCCCTGAATTACCTATGACAACGTCCATCTGGTTGATGCACTCATTACCCAGGACCGCCGAGTGACAGTGAACGCCATAGCCGCCGTGGTCGAATTGAGCGTCGGAAGTGTGCACACCATCATGAAGGAACGACTGCACTTGCGCAAAGTGTGTGCCCAATGGGTGCCCCACAGTCTTCAACCACACCAGGAAGCATGTCAAATGGCCCACTGTCTTGGTTGGACGATTGATGCATGCTGCTGCGCGCATTGTATCGTCACGTGACGTGCACGCGTACCCTTTAGTGACGGGCTGTGACCTTCCACGCTCTGGTCGGAACCTCACAACGTTACACACACCACGATTAGCCAATGTCGTCACCGGTTTGCGCATTACAGCCTCCGGCTCGTTACTTTTTGAACGCACCTTATATTAATCTCATGTAATTCTTTTCAGGATTAGGGAACACCCATTACAATTGGGTAGAATCGTGTTGACCGACTGAAAATCATTACATTTCGATTACTAAGGCAATGCTGAAATATGGCTTCCAACACGTTAACAATAAGTGATTTGAAGCTTCATTTTGCCGCGCATGTGCATTTTTGATGTGACACATCTTTCCATTCGGTTGCTGGATATTTTTGTGAGTTTGAAAAAGGGGACGGAAGTGTGTAAGACGCACTGCCAGCTGGATCGTATCCTTCCTGGACATTCATCAACACACAAAAATCTTTTTTATTTACTCACTAATAATACATAACAATTACAAGACTCTCTTTTTTTTCTTCACTGCCTACTTGATATTTGTACTCTCGCACTGCCTTCTCGATTGTTCTCTCACTGCCTTCTTGATACTCTGCTGCTAATCATATCAATACGACTCATTTTAACAGAATCCATATGAAATTACGTGTTGGTCTGTGAATCAAGAGGTCCGGGAACTGGGCAAGCTTTTCATGATCTACTGCTGTGCACATTGCATTTACTCGCAAGTTGGCCTATTTGTAAGGAATTTAAGGTTATGAGCGGTGTCGCGGCTATTAATCTAGTTGATCCATATCGTATTCTTTATTTAGGCTAGTGCTGGTGGAAGCTACAAATCGTCTAATGAAATGAGTTTCGTATTATAAACTACAATATATGTAAAACACTCCCTTTTACAATAGATTAATATTTGCGCCAATAATATTATAAAATACCGGTGTATCAACAATTTCACGTGATATTTCTTCTATGTCGGATGTTACACATCATATGCGACTACTGCAAGGCTCATAAAGTTTTTTTTTTTAGTGGTAACCGTTAATCAACATTTTACGTGTGTTTCCTTCTTTCGTCCACATGCTAAGGTCCCTTAAGGACCCCCTTGATATTTATTTACCTTAATTAGCTTAACTTAATTCCTCTTTCTTATTTTGAGTGGGAGTTTATTTCTTCCTTTATTTCTGTTTCATTTAGGGTTGATCTTCAGTTCTTGAGTAGGAATTATTTTCCAGACCGAGGGGTATTTGTCTTAAACAACAGCAAAATATGAGAAATGGTCATGCTTGGTGACATGTTATAACTTACTTAGATATCTAATTGAGGAATTAAAGAGTATTTAATAGTGCTGGTTCATTTAATCGATTCAATTCTGTTATCGAATAATTGAAGTGGAAAAGTCGATTAATTGTTAATCGATTGTGCGTTTAATCGAATAATTGATTAATTGTTTTGTCAATTAATCTATGTACTTCGCTCCTTGCACTACGCACTCAGAGAAGCAAAACAGACATTTAATTAATTATAATTCATTGTTTGATACATTTTTGTATAATGTTCCTTGTTTGTGACAATTAGGCTAAAACAAACTAAAACAAAAATGTTCCTGTCGTAAATTGTAAACATTGAGCAAGAAATCTGAAATCTCATCATTTTAATATTTCGAAACTCTTCTCAATTTGATTGATATTTGTCCTTCTCCTCGCACTGACTCTTATTTGGTTATTGTTAACATGAACAGGGAAGGAAACATTGTATGTTTAGGCAAAACGTAACTTTTATAAATTTCTATACTTCTTCTTCTTTGGATGCCCATCCATTAAAGGATGCTAGCGACCACATGATGCATCTTTTGCTTATGAACTGCGATGTGCAATAATTTATCGATGCTGGGTAATCCTGTCCATTGTTGTATGTTATCCACCCAGGAAATCCTTCTTCGGCCCATTCTTCTTTGACCTTCGATCTTTCCTTCCAGTATCAATTTGAGAAATCGATATTTGGTGTTCGCTAGGTATGCCATTTTCGTCTTTTAAAGGTGCATAATAAGTTTCGTTATGTGTGCATTCTATGCAGTACTCCAATATTAGTTATTCGTGCAGTCCATGGTATCTTCAGCATTCTGCGGTAAATCCACATTTCAAAGGACTTTGTTGTTGCATTTATTGTCCATCCTTCAGACCCATATAGAAATACAAATTTCTATACATCATTCCGAAAATAAGCGTAACTCAACTTAAGCGATGACCTCTCATTTAAACTTATTTTCTTATCTCGTGTCTACTAATCAATTAATCGATTCTCCGTTTTGCCGAATAATCTATTATTTGGTTAGGCGATTAATCGAATGAATAGTCAATCGATTAATCGTTTTCGAATTTCAAATTATAATAATAATAATAATATCGTATGGCCTCGGGTGCCTGGTGCACGCTTTGTTAATTGACACCCAGAGGGTAGCTTGCATGTCGAATTTCGTCGTTCCTTTGAACGCTATGAAAGTCAAGGAGGTTAGATATCTAAACTCCTTGACACTGCAGCGCTGTCAAGTAGAGAATGGAGGAACTTTGTGTTGGCGGAAAATCCCGAGATTAATTTTGCCATTGAACACGGCCTACTGAATTCAAATGGGTTCTTTAACATGCCAACAACGTATGACATGAGTATCGTGATTTTTGTCGCCTTCAAAAATCACTGACCACGGTCAGGGGCGAACCTGCAATCTTGGGATTGGTAGTCCGACACTATAACCACTCAAATTATTCGATACCGAACATCGCATATTGCCAGCACAGGTATTCAATAGGAATTATGTTTTAAAAGGTCAAAATCTGAATTGAATGGAAGAGATACGTCATTTTACTTCGAGAAGATTACTGAAACTAATGTAAACTAAGGTACGTTAATATCAGAGGGTGAACTGAAGTCTCCCCCCAGGGGCTCACATCTAGTGGGACGTGGGTTGGCGACCACGGAACCCCAGCTGAGTCCGGCATTGCTTCCACTTACTTGTGCCGGGCTCTTCACCGTCTTCTTTCCTGTCGACCTCTCTTGGTCAACTCTTGTTCTCTTCCGA
The DNA here is from genome assembly GCA_946902985.2 of Meconema thalassinum. Classification (NCBI taxonomy): domain Eukaryota; kingdom Metazoa; phylum Arthropoda; class Insecta; order Orthoptera; family Tettigoniidae; genus Meconema; species Meconema thalassinum. The sequence goes on from OX336393.1 coordinate 344,362,147, forward strand.
CCCCAACGGTATTAGGGTATCTGAGGCCTAGGTCTCTTCCTTTCCCGCCTTAATTGACCCTTGTCTCATCTTTCCTGATACCCTCCTTCTGCGAGGGGTCAGCCTTCTTTTTCTTTTCATGTTGTCTCCTGCCTTCTGCACAAGGCCCTCAAGGAGGCAGGGTGTATGTAGCCCCACCACTTCTGGTGCACCCTGGATAGTGCTACACCCTCAAGGGCTCATGGCTGGTGAGTTCGGGAGTTGGTAACCCCGAGTGATTCCTGAGCTGGGTTCGTTTTGTCCCCTTTTTCCTCTGACCTTGGGGAGCGCCCTTTCCTCTTTTCCTTTCCTATCTGCCTTTCATGGCTCTCCTTCCTTCCAAGTCCCTCAATCCTCATTCTTCGAGAGTTGAGGGCATTTCTTTTCTTCCTGTCCTTTATTTGCCTTATACTTTGTTTGTTTACCATTTCTTCGTCTAGTATGTAAGTTTGTAGTTAGTATTAGTTATAGTTTTCATTCTCATCTCATCTTTCACTATTACCCAAACCATTATGGGCCGATAACCTAGATGTTAGGCCCCTTAAAACAACAATTATCATCATCATGAACTTAAGTCTGTTCACCGAGTCGAGATAGTGGAAGTAAACACAGTTGCACACGGGATTGCAGAGCTGCCCGCAAGGGGTGCATAGAGCTGTGCCTGATGAACGTACGACAACTTCATTGCTGTGTATAGTCTACATGTGAAGCGGGCTGACTTATCGGTCACATGCTACAGCACGGGTTATTTATTGTTCTTTTTTGTATTTATTTAATTAATTAACTAATAAGTTCTTAACCGCTTATGACAGGCAACAGTATACAGAGCAGCAAGTCTTGTCTTTTCTAGGGCTACGGCATGACTAATGCTCTCGGAGCGTCTTGGCTACCCCTGTCCGGCAGAGCCGATGACGTGAACTGGGCGTGTTTCCCTGTCCGAGTAGCCACGGGCACTGTCTCGACTTGGCGAATAGACTTTAGGTTTTAAGTTTTCAAAACCATATCAAGTAAGTTTTCTTGTTTTGGTGTAGTTTTTCCTATGAATTTAAATTATGTGCAGTAGATCTAATTGTTCTTATTCTGTAGTAATTTGAGCACTGTGGTTATTGAGTTACATGCGGAATATTTCTTGGTTTAAAGGGTTAAGTTCAACTATTAGTATTCTGCTCAATTTTAATTCTTTTATTGTTGATAGTCACAATACTGTACCATTCTGGGTTAGGAATTTATTTACCCAGTACGTTTCTCCACTCACCTTCACTCGCCTTGTTCTTCTTGGTGCTAACTTAATCTTGGTATCTTGGGAACAAATCCTCCAGGGAGACCTTTGGCTTTGTACCAAAGTTGGTAGAATACTCACCTCTAGGCAGGATTCGTTTTCATTAAACACTTTCAGAGTTGTAGACACCTGAAATGTTGGTGAATACGTGGCGAGAAGTGGAATATCGTCTCGACGTGTGCAGGGCAACAAATGGATCCCACGTTGAAGTAAACAGCACTGGGGCCGTCTCATGGTCAAGCAGACCTGCCAACTGCAGGGGAGCCAAACATGGAGAGTTGATGAACCACACACCAAAAAACTAGAATAGTGTATGTCACTTTGTACAGATTCTAGGGCACATTATAACTAGGGAGTCCTTTTTCAAATACCACGTACTTACTGTGGTTACGTGTTCTACACTCTTTCATAATGGTCTATTTTCATTTTCTGCTGGAGTTAGGCTACATGAATCATTTACTATTATTTCTCCCGAAGCATAGCTGTGCTTGTTAAATCGTGCACCACTGTGGTCGGGAGGGCAGCTGCAGCAAGTCCAACGATCGTAAGTTTGAATCCCGGAGCTGACAGCGTCTATCCTGAATTTGTTTTTTCTCCGAGATTTTCCATACTTCCTCCAGGAAAATGCCGGAATAGCACAGGGTCATTATCTATGTGCGTCCCGATAAACACGGCAAGCTAAGCCGGCTGTGACTGGCGTATATCGCGCGTTCGCGGTTCAGCCGGTGGTGGGCGCTCCGCTGACTCATATCGTTAGTTCACACGTGTTTTGTCATTCATATGTACGTGTATTTGCAAAGCTTAGACGTTAGTGTTGCACTTTTAGTGAGTATTGTTATTACTGTGATTGTTGGTCATGCCTTGACACCAATTCACATTGAGCGAATTCGTATATGAAAAGCAGAAAATAACAAGACGAAAATTTGGAATCAAGTTTCCAGGAAGACCTGTGCCTAATGCTAGTACAATTAGGAGGTTTGCTAAACGATTCAATGAAACAGGCTCCATAAATAATAAAAGAGTTGACAGACATTCGTTCATCAAAAGATGCCAGGTGTGTGCTACAAGAGAGGGAGGACATTTTCAGCATCGCCTATGAGCACTGTAAGTACGCATTATTGAACATGTTTGGTAAAAGTGTGATAGTGGGCGCCGACCGCCTGCTAGACCGGGTGTTCGCGGCCGCGATCTGTGCTAGTCACAGCCGGCTTAGCTTGCCGTGTTTACAGGCGCGCACACACATAATGACCCTGTACCTAGCTTTACGTTTCTAGGATACCTGGAAGTGTTGCATTAATTCATGTCTATTTTCATTTTTGGCTTTATTGTACATCGTTACACCACGACATTGCTTCCTTAATACTGTATCTCTTAAATTTCCTCAACACTTCATGGGAGTTAATGTTAAAAACTAGTTTGGACATTCAGGAAACGTTTGAATCCACATAAACTATAGGTCATCGCTTCGGAGAAACAGTTAATCTAGGGTTGAAAAAATGTTTACTTACACAGTTCTTGTCCTAAGCCGCTAATTAAAATCCCTCCAATTCGGTCCCCTTGAAAAATGTAGAATATTTTAGACTCTTATAGCGATCGTGTTTCTAGGATGTCTGGAAATCACTCATTGATTCATGTTCATTTTCAGAATTTACCTACACATCGCTCCACTTCGGCCATGATAACATACAGGAGCTTATAAGTTTGTCCACTCGTAGCGCGGCGGTGCATTTCTTACCTCAACGCACGGAACCTACACTGTACAGTACAGGCGCTAAACTGAACTACATAATAGTACATTATGCAACGAGCCTATAACGGCAATAATTAAGACAGGGGTATGTTTATAAAACGAGCGAAGCGAGTTTTATAATTTCCATACAAGTCTTAATTACTGTCATTATGGGCGAGTTGCATACGACTTGTTATGTTCGACAATGTCGAAATGTAAATATTATGTCAGAAAACTGTATCATAATGGGGGGCATTAAAGTACTACTTTTCATTATGATACAGTTTCTCCAACCAATCAGAGGTCATTCATTGACCAATTAGGTACGGATAGGTTCGTACATGCGCTCATAATCCAACACGTTGGACATAGATTACATGATTTTAAAGTTGACAATGTAGCCTATATTGGATCAACCATTGTAGTTACAATCCAAAATACAAAAACAGCACTAACCTTTGCGGTAACAAGAAAATACTATGAAATATGCATGAAATTTAGGATGTCTGGAAATCCCACATTGATTCATGTTCATTTTCAGAATTTACCTACTCATCGCTCCACTTCGGCCATGGTAACATACACGAGCTTATAAGTCCAGAAGTTTGCAACACAACATCCTACCCTAGCCTATACTGACATGGAAAGTGTGGACCGTCCGCAATGATTACATAAACAAACTGGGCAATATTGCAAAAGAAATAGCACTGTACCTTAATATCCGCAACTTCAATTTCTACACAGGGCATTGCATACGATTTCGTCTACAATTTTAGTGAATGTTGTTGTTGACATAAACACACCAGAATGTCATGGAGGAAGCAAGAGTATGACATTAGATACACGGAAATTATAATCCAGCTCTCTGTTCAGTAAAGGGATTTCTTATGCGAAACTTTTCCGCCAGATGTCATGATTGTTCTATTTGGGACTCCATTGATTTGCCTTAAGATGACATTCTATACGCATCGAATTTGAAGAATAACTAGTTGATAATTATATACATTTTATTAAAGTGTTTGTAACAGCCTATTTTGTGTTATTTGACCAAAATAGCAAAATGATCGTACATAGTACCTGTGCGCTATCTGTTGGTGCTACTTTAGGATAAACAATGTTTCATAACTTTGGAATTCGTTATTGGGTACAGAGCAAATGATGAGCCCACACAATTTCCAAGAAGAAGAAATCAACCGACAGAATCGCGACAGATATTTATTGATATTTATGTTAGATCATATAATAGAGTAATAATATTATCGTCGAACATAAACGATTTTACAGTACAATGCATCTAACGCTCATGTTTCTTTACGCTTACACACAGGAAAATGAACCTACTGTATTGTGAAGAGGTCTGTTGGACGGCTTATCCACATACGTCTGGGAGGCGTGAACACTCATAAGGAAAATATTCATAAATTATAGCAGTGTGGGATACGAGGTATTGCACGTTGACGCGGGCATTACTTACTAGGTCTTTTCGTGCGCCGTTTCTCATTAGTGATCGCAGCGCTAATTTTTACATTAATATGCAATAATATGCTGCTATAAAGATGAAGGTATTTAAATAAGTCGATTTTAGATGGTTATTTATCTAGGAGAACGATACTTAAATTAAACAAAATGAAATAAAAATGAAGACCATTTTATCCAACATAAAAATAAAAAAGAGTTTTCATTAAAATGAATGGATTTTAACCTTCAATCTACGAAACTGCCTCTCTTCCTTATAACTTACAAACGATTCTGTTTCAGAGTTATGATCACCTTTGTAAACCTACAGTACCTGTATCTTTGCAATCACACTCATTGTCGAGGTCCACTTACTCTGCTCTTTTATCCAAACATGGAAGTATCAGATCAGTGGATACCATGAGAACTTGTACATTTATCCAGCAACAGTTAATAGTACATTATGCAACGAGCCTATAATGGCAATAATTAAGACACGAGTATGTTATAAAACGAGCGGAGTGAGTTTTATAGTTTCCATACGAGTGTCTTAGTTACCATTATCGGCGAGTTGCATACGACTGTTTATGTTCGACGATAATTATAACTTTATTATATGTTTAAACATAAATATTCATAAGTATCTATGGGATTTAGTTACATCAGTTAGTGAACAGGGCGCGCTGACTTTGCTGACTGAACAGAGCGCATGCGTGGGTCCAAGATCTTCGAAAGCAGATACCATTTACATGGCTTGGCAATGCTCTTGTTTACAGCCTGCATTGTGACTAGTGCCGTCCAGCTCTAGCATTCACTATCACTAATATTGTCACCGAAGTCGATTGAAATTGGAGTTGGGGATATTAAGGTAAGTGCTTTTTCTTGTCTCATATTCGCCAGTTTATTTACGAGAACATATGGACGGTGCACTTTCCATGTCGGTAATTTATATAGAAGGATGCTGTGTTGCTAACTTCTGGACGTAGATTCATAAATTTCTTGCATACGCCATAGTATTTTCTTGTTACCGTAAAGGTTCGTGCTGATTTTGTCTTTGTGTTTGGGATTGTAACTACAATGGTTGATCCAATATCCAATTTGAACTTTCAAATCATGTAATTCATGTCCGACTTGTTGGATTTTGAGCGCATTCGCGAAGCTATCCTTACCTAATTGGTCAATGAATGAGCTCTGATTGGCTGGAGAAACTGTTTCATAACGAAGAATAGTACTATAATGACCCTCATTATGATACAGTTTTCAGACATATAATATTTACTTTTCGACATCGTCGAACATAAACGATTTTACAGTACAATAAATCTAACGCTCATGTTTCTTTACGCTTACACACAGGAAAATGAACCTACTGTAATGTGAAGAGGTCTGTTGGACGGCTCATCTACATACGACTGGGAGGCGTGAACACTCATAAAGAAAATATTGGAAAATTAGAGCAGTGTGGGATACGAGGTATTGCACGTTAACGCGGGCATTACACACTAGATCTTTTCGTGCGCCTTTTCTCGCTAGTTAGCGCAGCGCTAATTTTTATGAACTGTGCCGGCTGCCGAAGCCTGTCGCACTCCCCCTACAGGGTTGTATTTAGGCCTATATATCAGCCCCGTCACGCGCGGGGATTTTCCACTGGGCCGTTGACCGTGCATTGGCCTACCGCGGCGCTGCTTTAACTCCCCTTGTTAAACTAACTTTTCAAGCTTTATTGCTCATACATTGTTAATAATGCTCAAACCTTACCTCATGTGAGGTGCAAAAAATGGTGTCCTCCCGCAGTTAAACAGGTATTGTATCGAGAAAACACATTTCGATTAACACGATTAAGTTCAGCCACTGAAATGTTTCTGACTTCGTGTGTTTTGTTTTCCAGCATTCCGCACGAACACGGCGAGAAAATTACTAAAGTAACTTTTTAAAACAAAAATGCACTGACTTAAAGTTAACTGTCTTACAATCTTAAGCGAGAGAATGAACCTACACTGAGTGTGATAGTGGGATAACTGCGTGGTGACCGATACAGCTGACAAGACGAGTTCCAATAGAGATAACAAGGGGAATTACATCAGCCGCGTGGTGACCGATGCAGTTGACAAGACGAGTGCGCATCGAGATAATAAGGGGATTTACATCAGCCGCACCATGACCGATGCAATTGTCAAGACGAGTGTGCATATAGCAAGGGGAATTACATCAGCCGCGCGGTGACCGATGCAGTTGACAACACGAGAGCGCATAGAGATAACAAGGGGAATTACATCAGCCGCGTGGTGACCGATGCAGTTGACAACACGAGTGCGCATAGAGATAACAAGGGGAATTACATCAGCCGCGCGGTGACCGATGCAGTTGACAACACGAGTGCCAATAGAGATAACAAGGGGAATTACATCAGCCGCGTGGTGACCAATGCAGCTGACAAGACCAGTTCGAATAGAGATAACAAGGGGAATTACATCAGCCGCGTGGTGACCGATGCAGTTGACAAGACGAGTGCGCATCGAGATAATAAGGGGATTTACATCAGCCGCGCCATGACCGATGCAATTGTCAAGACTAGTGTGCATATAGCAAGGGGAATTACATCAGCCGCGCGGTGACCGATGCAGTTGACAACACGAGTGCGCATAGAGATAACAAGGGGAATTACATCAGCCGCGCGGTGACCGATGCAGTTGACAACACGAGTGCGCATAGAGATAACAAGGGGAATTACATCAGCCGCACGGTGACCGATGCAGTTGACAACACGAGTGCGCATTGAGATACCAAGGGAAATTACATCAGCCGCGCGGTGACCGATGCAGTTGACAACACGAGTGCGCATAGAGATAACAAGGGGAATTACATCAGCCGCGCGGTGACCGATGCAGTTGACAACACGAGTGCGCATAGAGATAACTAGGGGAATTACATCAGCCGCGTGGTGACCGATGCAGTTAACAACACGAGTGCGCATAGAGATATCAAGGGGAATTACATCAGCCGCGTGGTGACCGATGCAGTTGACAAGACGAGTGCGCATACAGATAACAAGGGGAATTACATCAGCCGCGTGGTGACCGATGCAGTTGACAAGACGAGTGCGCATCGAGATAATAAGGGGATTTACATCAGCCGCGCCATGACCGATGCAATTGTCAAGACGAGTGTGCATATAACAAGGGGAATTACATCAGCCGCGCGCTGACCGATGCAGTTGACATGACGAGTGCGCATAGAAGTACGAAGGGGAATTACATCAGCCGCGCGGTGACCGATGCAGTTGACAACACGAGTGCGCATAGAGATAACAAGGGGAATTACATCAGCCGCGCGGTGACCGATGCAGTTGACAACACGAGTGCGCATAGAGATAACAAGGGGAATTACATCAGCCGCGCGGTGACCGATGCAGTTGACAACACGAGTGCGCATAGAGATAACAAGGGGAATTACATCAGCCGCGCGGTGACCGATGCAGTTGACAACACGAGTGCGCATTGAGATACCAAGGGAAATTACATCAGCCGCGCGGTGACCGATGCAGTTGACAACACGAGTGCGCATAGAGATAACAAGGGGAATTACATCAGCCGCGCGGTGACCGATGCAGTTGACAACACGAGTGCGCATAGAGATAACTAGGGGAATTACATCAGCCGCGTGGTGACCGATGCAGTTAACAACACGAGTGCGCATAGAGATATCAAGGGGAATTACATCAGCCGCGTGGTGACCGATGCAGTTGACAAGACGAGTGCGCATACAGATAACAAGGGGAATTACATCAGCCGCGTGGTGACCGATGCAGTTGACAAGACGAGTGCGCATCGAGATAATAAGGGGATTTACATCAGCCGCGCCATGACCGATGCAATTGTCAAGACGAGTGTGCATATAACAAGGGGAATTACATCAGCCGCGCGCTGACCGATGCAGTTGACATGACGAGTGCGCATAGAGGTACGAAGGGGAATTACATCAGCCGCGCGGTGACCGATGCAGTTGACAACACGAGTGCGCATAGAGATAACAAGGGGAATTACATCAGCCGCGCGGTGACCGATGCAGTTGACAACACGAGTGCGCATAGAGATAACAAGGGGAATTACATCAGCCGCGCGGTGACCGATGCAGTTGACAACACGAGTGCGCATAGAGATAACAAGGGGAATTACATCAGCCGCACGGTGACCGATGCAGTTGACAACACGAGTGCGTATAGAGATAACAAGGGGAATTACATCAGCCGCGCGGTGACCGATGCAGCTGACAAGACGAGTGCGCATAGAGATAACAAGGGGAATTACATCAGCCGCGTGGCGACCGATGCAGTTGACAAGACGAGTGCGCATAGAGATAACAAGGGGAATTACATCAGCCGTGCGATGACCGATGCAGTTGACAAGACGAGTGCGCATACAGATAATAAGGGGAATTACATCAGCCGCGCGGTGACCGATGCAAGGTGACACGACGAGTGCGCATAGAGATAACAAGGGGAATTACATCAGCCGCGTGGCGACCGATGCAGTTGACAAGACGAGTGCGCATAGAGATAATAAGGGGAATTACATCAGCCGCGTGGTGACCGATGCAGTTGACAACACGAGTGTGCATAGAGATAACAAGGGGAATTACATCAGCCGCGCGGTGACCGATGCAGCTAACAAGATGAGTGCGCATAGAGATAACAAGGGGAATTACATCAGCCGCGCGGTGACCGATGCAGCTGACAAGACGAGTGCGTATAGAGATAACAAGGGGAATTACATCAGCCGCGCGGTGACCGATGCAGCTGACAAGGCGAGTGCGCATAGAGATAACAAGGGGAATTACATCAGCCGTGCAGTGACCGATGCAGCTGACAAGACGAGTGCGCATAGAGATAACAAGGGGAATTACATCAGCCGCGCGGTGACCGATGCAGTTGACAAGACGAGTGCGCATACAGATAATACGGGGAATTACATCAGCCGCGCGGTGACCGATGCAAGGTGACACAATGAGTGCACATAGAGATAACAAGGGGAATTACATCAGCCGCGTGGTGACCGATGCAGTTGACAAGACGAGTGCGCATAGAGATAATAAAGGGAATTACATCAGCCGCGTGGTGACCGATGCAGTTGACAAGACGAGTGCGCACAGAGATAACAAGGGGAATTACATCAGCCGCGCGGTGACCGATGCAGCTAACAAGATGAGTGCGCATAGATATAACAAGGGGAATTACATCTGCCGCGCGGTGACCGATGCAGCTGACAAGACGAGTGCGCATAGAGATAACAAGGGGAATTACATCAGCCGCGCGGTGACCGATGCAGCTGACAAGACGAGTGCGCATAGAAATAACAAGGGGAATTACATCAGCCGAGCGGTGACCCATGCAGTTGACAAGACGAGTGCGCATAGAGATAACAAGGGGAATTACATCAGCCGCGCAGTGACCGATGCAGTTGACAAGACGAGTGCGCATACAGATAACAAGGGGAATTACATCAGCCGCGCGGTGACCGATGCAGTTGACAACACGAGTGCGCATAGAGATAACAAGGGGAATTACATCAGCCGGGCGGTGACCTATGCAAGGTGACACGAAGAGTGCGCATAGAGATAACAAGGGGAATAAAATCAGCCGCGCGGTGACCGATGCAGCTGACAAGACGAGTGCGTATAGAGATAACAAGGGGAATTACATCAGCCGCGCGGTGACCGATGCAGCTGACAAGACGAGTGCGCATAGAGATAACAAGGGGAATTACATCACCGCGCGGTGACCTATGCAAGGTGACACGACGAGTGCGCATAGAGATAACAATGGGAATTACATCAGCCGCGTGGTGACCGATGCAGCTAACAAGATGTGTGCGCATAGAGATAACAAGGGGAATTACATCACCCGCGCGGTGACCGATGCAGTTGACAACACGAGTGCGCATAGAGATAACAAGGGGAATTACATCAGCCGCGCGTTGACCGATGCAAGGTGACACGACGAGTGCGCATAGAGATAACAAGGGGAATTACATCAGCCGTGCGGTGACCGATGAAAGGTGACACGACGAGTGCCCATAGAGATAACAAGGGGAATTACATCAGCCGCGCGGTGACCGATGCAGTTGACAACACGAGTGCGCATGGAGATAACAAGGGGAATTACATCAGCCGCGCGGTGACCGATGCAGTTGACAAGGCGAGTGCGCATACAGATAATAAGGGGAATTACATCAGCCGCACGGTGATCGATGCAAGGTGACACGACGAGTGCACATAGAGATAACAAGGGGAATTACATCAGCCGCGCGGTGACCGATGCAGCTGACAAGACGAGTGCGCATAGAGATAACAAGGGGAATTACATCAGCCGCGTGGTGACCGATGCAAGTTGACACGACGAGTGCGCATACAGATAATAAGGGGAATTACATCAGCCGCGCGGTGACTGATGCAGCTAACAAGATGAGTACGCATAGTGATAACAAGGGGAATTACATCACCCGCGCGGAGCCCGATGCAGCTGACAAGACGAGTGCGCATAGAGATAATAAGGGGAATTACATCAGCTGCGCGGTGACCGATGCAGTTGACAAGACGAGTGCGCATACAGATAATAAGGGGAATTACATCACCGCGCGTTGTCCGATGCAGCTGACAAGACGAGTGCGCATAGAGATAACAAGGGGAATTACATCAGCCGCGCGGTGACCGATGCAGCTGACAAGACGAGTGCGCATAGAGATAATAAGGGGAATTACATCAGCCACGCGGTGACTGATGCAGCTAACAAGATGAGTACGCATAGTGATAACAAGGGGAATTACATCACCCGCGCGGTGCCCGATGCAGCTGACAAGACGAGTGCGCATAGAGATAATAAGGGGAATTACATCAGCTGCCCGGTGACCGATGCAGTTGACAAGACGAGTGCGCATACAGATAATAAGGGGAATTACATCACCGCGCGTTGCCCGATGCAGCTGACAAGACGAGTGCGCATAGAGATAACAAGGGGAATTACATCAGCCGCGCGGTGACCGATGCAGTTGACAACACGAGTGCGCATAGAGATAACAAGGGGAATTACATCAGCCGCGCGGTGACCGATGCAGCTGACAAGACGAGTGCGCATAGAGATAATAAGAGGAATTACATCAGCCACGCCGTGACCGATGCAGCTAACAAGACGAGTGCGCATAGAGATAACAAGGGGAATTACATCATCCGCGTGGTGACCGATGCAGCTGACAAGACGAGTGCGCATAGAGATAATAAGGGGAATTACATGAGCCACGCGCTGACCGATGCAGCTGACAAGACGAGTGCGCATATAGATAATAAGGGGAATTACATCAGCCGCGCGGTGACCGATGCAGCTGACAAGACGAGTGCGCATAGAGATAACAAGGAGAATTACATCAGCCATGGTCGGCCGATGCACGGGCAACAACCGAGTGGAAAATCCCCATGCGCGACGGTGCTGATATATAAGCCTAAATAATAACCCTGTAGGGGGAGTGCGACGGGCTTCGGCAGCCAGCACAGTTCATATCCTCGCCGCGAGATGGGGGCTTCATTCATTCCATTCCCCGACCCAGTCGTTCGACTGGAAGCAGGCTGTGGATTTTCATTTTCATAACCTAGTAGAATTTGACAAGGTGGATTTAATAATACAAATAATATAGCCAAAGCCATGAATGAGACTGAGACATCGGTGAAAAGCCACATTTTACTCTAGCCTGTGCCAACAGACAAATGCAAATGTACTGCATTCATCAAGAGATTGTAAACAGGCCAACGAGCATAGGACACAACTACAATGTGTGAAATATTACTAACACTGTTACTCGCAACTAAGCGTTCCGCTCACCGAAATGTGCATTGTCGTGTTTAATATTGTACCGAGAGTCTTTGTATACATACACAACGGAAATGATTGGCTACTCCCCTTCCTAGTTGTCTATTTGAATGGTATAGGGAGTTTCAAAAGAAGAGGTGTTATAACTAGAGCTCGGCGCAAAAGGCGCTAAGAAACTTTAAATAGACAGGCAAATAGGCGCTATATGAAATGATAAGCATTGAAACAGGCACAACTATTGTATTCCTTTAACATAAAAACAACAAATATATACGAATTAACCTCGTAGTAATAAAGAAATGAACGTACCTGTTTACAACAGTATTGGCGTAGCATTATTTTGCCGTCTGTTGTGAACGTCTGATAATTATTTGTCAACTATCTGTGCAGCGAACTTAAAACACTTGCTGATTTCGTCGTGACATCGGTGAAAAGCCACCTTTTACTCTAGCCTGTGCCAACTGACAAATGCAAATGTACTGTATTCATCAAGAGATGGCAAACAGGCGGTATAAAAACAGTATATTTTTCTCCAGTGAGCATAATACGTATGTAATATACGGTATGCAATGATTATAAAGTAAGGAACGAAGAGGGCAACTAGGCAAATGCCGAGCTTTACTTAAAACATTGCAACAGTAAGAATAATTATACGGGTATGACCGTGGCGCTCACCTAGCGAGTAATTGCTGGTAAAGGGACGATATGTATTTATATGCACTCTGTTTCTGATACGATTAAATAAAAATTTCTCAGGGTATAAAGAGTTATAAATAGAGCCCGGAAGTTAGGCAAAATGCCTTTTCTATATGGCTCGATATTCTAAAGAATCAGATAGAGATAAATATGTTTTCGAGCATTTGGTGACGGTAGAGCCAGTTTTTATTTTGCCTTTTTGTGCCTATTTTGGCTTCCGTTGCCTATTTTAAGTTTTAAAGCCATTTTTGGCCAGTTTTCGAATGTCATGCAATTTTTCTGCGATTTACACATATTAAGAAGCACATATTGTATTTCCATATAAGTTATACAGTAGAATCTGAAAAAGGTTACACAAATTAAATTACATATTGATATCACATAAATATATATTTAGAATCTTGTTCTCTGTGAATCGTTTATTTGTGTTCAAGCACTCGAAATCTTATTTCCTCAACCCATCCGTTTAGGCTCTGTAAATGGCAGAACCTTCTCTAGTGAAAGGAATGTACGGGCATAATGAATACCAGGAGAGGGAGAGGATGAGGGAAGTATGTCACTTCCCCTTCCTCACACCCCTTTTGCTGTGACAATGAGTAATTGGGTTCCGTCTCAAGAGTTCCATTCCCGTTGAGTAACAAATTGCATGGCTATGTTCGCAAATTTGGATCGGACTCACACAAATGCCTATATTAATTACTGTATATTACTGCCTATTTTCAGTATTTTAAGTGCCTTTTTGCCTGCCTATTTTAACCGAAATAAATGCCTGAACTTTCGGGCTCTAGTTATAAAGTAACTTACCTGGAAAAATGACGCGTTGTTGTTGGCATCGGTGATGAATAGCAATGATTCAATAAATTGACTGAATATATATATAGTTTTGTCAATACTTTATTCCATTGATATATGTTATTTTATTAACCAACAAACTGATTTACCGCTGATTAACTTGGATTCTTATATGTGTGTTTTCATTTAAGCGGAGTTGACACGGTGCGAGCTGCCATTAACATTGACAAGACGTTTCATACACACCGATTTGCGACATGCCTGGCATCCCCCATGCGTTCTTGTGGTGCAGTCTATTACTTATGTTGACGTTAGGCCTATAGGAAGAACATTCAGAAAATCGGACGAGGAAGTGAATTTTAGATCGTGAGGAATTTTGTATATGGATAAAGTAGAGTTCAGAAAGATGATGAACACACGCATAAAAACCATCTCTGCTGTATCGATGGCATAAAGCTTATTCCAATGATACTCTTGGCATAAAATTTTGCAACTCAATGCTGACATGACTTCAGCCATGCACATACTAGAAACGTTCATTTTTTTCTTTTTTATTCTCATTAATGCCAGATATTTTTTGTTTGTTCTTATAATAACGAAGCCTGACATCCCAGACAATTCCTGCGGCTTCATCCTTTTCCTCATGTCTGAATTTCACTCCATGCCCATTTCCTTTCTTGAATCTTGCTTGTGTTTTCAGCCATATTGAACCTACATTCGCACTTGAAATGCTGGGGACAGTCCGAATGAACTCGCCAAGCAATTGGACTCGCATCAACTGTATTTATCGTGCAAAACATGCGCACATAATGCACCGTGTCAATACCGCTCTAGAAAACACATTTATTACGGCATGAGACAGTATCCCAAATGGTGTGTGGTCCCATAGAATAGCTATAAACTAACCTATGCGACATTTCAAACATCTATTGGGCTTTCATAAACAGAAACGCATTTTAACTACATTCCCTTAAGGCAGTGCTATTCTTACAACTAACACATAATCATTACGTTATAAGCTTTCTTCATACTTCTAATATTGTGTTTCTTTTCCCAGAAATATTTATTAGTGATATCTGATGGGGTGTTTGTATGACTATTGGTCTCACATTTACATCTTCATGAGTGCGTCATGAAAGTTATATTATAAGAAATTACTTATCAGCTTTCAGAGCCTCATTGGCGATGTCTTTTAACAGTTAAGAAGCCTGCCTTCCTTGAAGAATGTAAATTTATGACCAGTAGTATTCCAATGCCGTACATTAATAATCATAAATAGATTTCTTTGCATTTTAATATTGTATGATCTCACAATGATTCTTGGTCTTAGTAATTAACAACAGTGTTTCAACAATACCTTATTTTAAACATACAGGATATCTATTGTAAAAGTGGAGGTCTCCAAGGATTGGGAAAGGGGAATATTTTAGAATTACCATAACTCATTTTTTATTGTGGGTAATTTTTTGATATCTGTACATATGGTTCCTGTTAGAGTGTATGATGTGAACATTCCATTTGCATTTATACACATAACAATCTACAAATAGTTCATGTCTGATTTTAAATAACTTATCTCTATTTCCTTTCAAATTACATATTCGACCAATTTCTACAAAATATGCTTCTTCATTTTTAGTAAATATAAACATAAATCAATCATTATAATTCTTAACTCAATATTAGAGCTACATAAATCATGTGCAGAAAAAACGTTACTTTGCGTTCATCCTCTAACAAATACAGTCCATAATTATTCGAAAACCAGACATGAGGTGAAGTTCACATATTGCTCCAATACCATTCATTACTTTCTCGCTTTATCTAATATTATTTTCTAAGCAAAGCATTCAACGGTACTTTTATCACTATTTCATTACAAATGTATAAGGTTATGTTGTCGTTGTTTTAAAGTAGTCTTCTTCATACACCGTGAATCATGGATGTGAATATTCAACAGCTCTTTGATATTTTCAAACTTTCTATGCCAATTGGTACATTGAGTACCAACCAAAATTTTCACTGTTTTGATGGCTTCTGTTCCTAACAACACAGTCCGCTTTTATTTGTTGCAGTGCCAACAGTAAAACTATGTTTTGTCCGTAATCGATTACTCTGTCCATAACTGTATTCCCGAAATTAATTTAATTCAAGTAAAATACGTAACATCTAGGCTATTTTGATTGATAAATGGCACTAATAGAGACTCCATCAAATAAGTTAGTTAGTTATTGTAGTTTTAAGGGGCGGTACAGCGAGGTCATCTGCCCCGTAAAATAAGATTATTGACGATTCTGACCAAATTAAGGACTGTATCATGACATATATTTATAGGAACAGAAGTTCTTGTTCTGGATGCTTCTAATATCGTTATAAAATACATCAGGAATGAGCTGAAATCAAGGTCCCATTGATGTATCTGCCGAAGATTCATCATCTATTTTTATTCACCACAATCGTACTTTGTTCCATTTGATGAAAATAAATTTTGAAGATAATATCATTGTAATTTTATTCTAAATAGAACGCATTAAATTAGTGATTCACATAAATAAAATAAAAATTACGTGAGAGGATGTATTGATGTTAAATCGCAAATGTCTTAGAGAGGCTATGATAAGTCATTTTGATGGCAAAGATTTAACACACAATACCCCTTTCACTTGATTACGTCGTACTATTATGAATACTTGAAACACTTAAAGTAATGTATATCTTTAGCTGAGCATTAAATGCAAGAGGTGGGGATAAAAAATACAATCAGACTAATAGTAGTACAGAATTCGCAACAATTACAGCATCATTGGTGAATACACTATAAGTGCGAAACAAGTAATACAACAGTTTGGACCTTGATATTTCAGAAGATGGTAATATTATCCTGTAAGGGATGTATGAATATATAACGAAGCAATTTATAATTTCTATTTACAAAACACTTAGTATCCGTAGGTTTTTAGATTATTTAAATACATTTTGGAATACGGTGTTGTTTTCAATTATATAAAATAACTCGTACACAAAATCTCATTATCATTTAAAATTTGTCTTATTTTAAAAAATAATTGTTACAAATTGTGGTCCAATCTAACACCTAGTAACTTCTCAAATTATTCACAAATCAGCTGGCTTAAATTGCATCCATATTTCATGTAACACAGTAAATATTCATGTTTGATATTTCTTGAAGGTAAAAATTAACTTTGAAATGACTTCTCTTTTTGGGCATTTTATTATGGTAAGAGGTAAATTTACATTATTCTGAATTTTGGGGTATTTTGCTATCACAATATTACCACTTTAGTGGAATTTTTTGTTTCTTTTCATGAACTTCAGTCTACAGTTATATAACACACATACGTATAACTTTAAAATTTTAACTACAACAATGTATTAAGGCTTAAGGGAAGGTTTATCTATAACATCGTATTCGGCCACATTTTCTTTGTGAAGAACTTAAGAGGTATCTACTTGCACCGAGTATGCAGCAAGGGCGAATTAACTAACCCGCGCAAAATAACTTTTGAATTCAATTATAGATTCGTGGAAAAATGCCAATTAAAATACAGTTATAAATAATAAAATAGCACGAAAATGGTTTTAATTTAGTTTTTGAATGCATATTATTACGTGAGTGTTAAATTAATTGTGATACCGTTACTCTGTATGCAAGTAATGCACAGATATTCAGGCCACTAGTGTTTTATGAAAATGTGATCTCGAATACAAATTCTCCTTCCCAGTTTGTGTGTAAATAAGACACCATGAGACCGGGGGAAATAAATCACACTGTATGATATAATAATTAATCATAATGGTAATTACAAGATGTTCACAGACTTCTTGGAACTACACTTAATCTACGGTCTTCATAATTCATTCAGCTAATCATTTTATCACAAAGCTTTGTTTTCTTGAGGATTATGGGGTAATCTACATTTAGGATATAAAAACAACTAATGTTACCTCCATTCAAAGTTCAAGAGTACATTTGAACAGCAAAACTTCATAATTAAAAAGGTTTCAACTTTTCTTTTAAAAAAGATATCCATTATAAATGTACACTGAAATATATCAGCTAAGAACCACAATAAGGCATAACCTACAACAAATGGAAGTTAGTATTGGATAACATCTTATGCAAACTAGAGATTAACACGTTTGTACAGTAACATTTTTGTCTTGTGAATTATACTTCTAAATAGTGCGCCATACCTAACACAAAACACATCAATTGTCATTTATGTAGAAATTCAGCCGAATTACATTAAAGTATTCTACAACAGAGCAAGTGATAACACAGTATTAACAACGGAAACATCACACGATGTACATATTTGATTTGACATTTCTACAACTACAAGAATTACAAATGATCACTTGTGTAAAAACTGATTGTGTTGTATTGTATTATAATATAAGTGATAAGCTCATATCATGGCATATCATAAGTACAAGCACCAGAGATAATTATGACGGCGCTGACACTCCACATATCATCAGTGGTTTACAATACTCGTAAAATCAATGAGCACACACAAAATAAATCACTGTTGAATTCAAAATCTAAAACATTACACATATTCCCTGAAGAATCAAACTTCAGAAGCAAACTATCAGAATAGGCAAAAGTATTGATGAAATAAGCGAAATACGTGGTGGAAATTGCATTTCGAGTGATGAAGATTGTCAATTGATTTTTTATTGAAACTTTGAGCTGCAAATGGCATTATCTGGTAAACTGTTACCTTCAGTGGTGACATTTAAAACAGACTTATACGGTATCAGCTCAACTCCAATAATGTAAAAGGAAACACAGAAGAAATAATTATTTAAGTGACATGTGCTCATATATCGTACCTAGACATACGTTTATCAGTAATCTGATAACACTCATGATTTGACCTGGTTACCTAGACTGAACAATTTATAACATAGAACCTACGTCATGAAAAATGAATTAACAGGTTTAATCTATACATTGATCAGTGTATAACAATTCTGTATGTACATGTTCTTAATAGAAACAACTGGCAAAACAGCTGCCCGTGGATTATAAACAAGTTGTGACACGATTTATTACAAAGTACTATACGTGTAATAAATAATACCAACAACAACAATCGGTACCAAATATGTTCTAATGCACAACGACCATGATTTTAGTGTACACGTTAATAATATGCATTACATTGCTCCAAGCGTGTGCCTTGATATTTATATATACATATTACAAATTCTCAGCTATGATTCTCGATCAAACAGAAAGCTCGCAATATCGGCGTTAATGATGTTAGTTGGTTAAGCCTCGAAATGGTTCTTATTAGTCAGGATAGTTTTATAACGTTATACATGATTATCGTATAGTAAGTTAACTTAAACTATTAGAAACTTTGCCATAGAACAACAAAGGATAGATAAATCTCCCTCATTGTTGATAAAAAAGGAAAACAATTGAAGTTTCTGGAAATATTGATATGATATATATGAACGAGAATTCATCAGTCAGTCAGATTCTTGATTTGAAACGAGAGATGGTAGAAATTAACACTATGAAAATACACTAAAAGAAATGTGACTCCAAAGAATATATTGTATTACATATTATTATTATCATATATATTCATACTGAATTTGAAATGTAAGTAAAATATACTCCATTTAAAAACTGATGCATTTTTCCATCTTAAATGATCTTTCAGAAGGCCATGGTCATGTCGATTTCACCCAAATTCCAAGCTTATTAGATAGAGCATTAGTAATAAATAAGCACGTTCCAGACATATTACTAGCATACTTCTAGACAATATTCCACTAGATCAATACACAGTGAGAGAACTCAGAGGTTACACTTGCAGTAGGGTGGAGATGCAGAAGGGAACGGTTACACGACAAATAGTGCACTTTTACAGGCGAACATCGAGCTATAAATAATTTATAACCCTTTGGATAGGGACCAAGCTTTTATCTATTATCCTGAGCTGTTCTCGTAATGTTTTCAACTTGTCCTAAAAACTATGCCATACCTCTCTCATGGGATACATATTTATTCCGCTTAATCTCAGATAATGAATTATATATTTATCATTTTCTGATATTATCGTAACTTTCATATTTCAAGTTCACGTCATTGATCACTATGATGATTTGTTAGTGACGCTGTATGAAAGTGATTAGTCAATAACTAGTTGACTATTAAAAGTATCTATCTCAACGAGGTGTAACTCAAACGCTTGACATAGGCTTGAAACCTAATTCCTCCAGAAGGTTATAAATGTTGAAATATACAGTACTACACAGATCAAACTTAAATAAAAATATGTCGATATATTATGATGTAATGATTTAATATACATAAGGTTTTGATGCTGATACGTTACATTTGATTTTAGAGACGGACCATTTAAATATCAATCACGTTAATTTTACCTTTCTACGCCTTCCTTCCATGAGAGATATTATATTTAGTTTAATAGTACTAACACTGATTACGAATTATACATCGTATCGGGATAGTATTTGGAAAATTTAACGATTACTTGATACTCCATTGAAATCAAATATATTAACGCTGATAAGCGAAAGAAAGTTTACAACATTTAGTTGATACAATTCTACTTTTATCCATTTATTTAATCATTGTTTTATTCAGAAACAAAATTAAATAGTGAACTATTCGTCATCATAATTATTTCATTTGCTTCTCCCTTATTCTTGGGAACAATCATTCAATTTATACTCAAAATATAACCGCAGCCACGTTCCACTAGTACTTTGGTACATATGGGCAATACTATTATTAAGAAAGCGTGGTCTAACGGTTACAAAAATACTTCTTATTCAAGATGATTTGACCACGAGAAGATGCTTTAGGCTAAGATAATTGACATGACAATATATTCCAGCTAGACTTTGCATAAGGAACATGCAATATACATACACGTTATATTATATATTAGTTATATTTAGTTACACAACGCTACACACATAGTTAGCACATTATTACCTTGCCTACATTTATTTCATTACTGGTATATATATTTATTCAATCATATATGTATATATATCTATTTCCTTGAATATGAAGTATTTGCTATTAATTTCTTGAAAATGTTGCCCTAATTTTGAGGAAATAATTAAGATGACTAACGGAAAGCAAATTAAAATATTTTGGATAAAATCAAAGAAGTATTAGTTCTACACACATTGACAATGCTCTTTTAATCATTATAGATTAAGAGCAACTTACAAATAGATTATATAATTAAACATATAGTATTTAATATACCACTATTACAGTAATTGAAAGCATATTGATTATAATTGGTTTATTTATATTGACTTGAAGTCCATTATTAAATATTCTGTTATTACAACAGCATTAGATTTTAAAGTAATATTTCTATATCGCCAAGGTGGATGGTTAGATGTAATTGATGTATTTAACGAACAGCACAGCTAAATAAGTCTATAATGTTGTATTGTACTCATCAGATAAAATCTCAGTTTTGTAGTCCACACTGTTCAAATATTAAGATGGGTGATGCTGAATACGTCTAATTTTAGAATGTTGGCAACTCGATGGCTAAAAATTGTGGGTGTCAAAAATTTAAAGAAACTTGTGCTCAGTTTCCATCCAATATCATTAGAGAGACCATCTTCATGTCATCATGAACATATTCAATTGATGGCAAAACTCATCCACCTAAGCGACGTATAGTGTTCATGAAATTAAAATCCTTAACTTCTGTTTAAGGACGATACTTGAACAACATTGATACACGGTACATTGAATAACATCGAATAATAAGCTATACATTGAATTACAATCGCGGAACTGAAACAATTCCAACATCTAACATCTTGCTAAAATATAAAGTTTGATAACAAGAGACAAGCAATATGCTAGGGAGCAAGACACAATATTAAAAACATCAATAAATTATATAGTAAGGAAGAAAATTGGCTTTGATTTCCTGAAAAGAGAGTGTTAGAAATACACACACTGTAACATTGGAGATTTCTTTGGGAGGGGACAAGAAAGTTGAAGATTAAGATGAAGACGAAGAAGAGGAAGAAGAAATTCCAGCAACAGTGAGAACAGTGTAGGTTTCTTAGAGATTTAGGTTCTTTTTCTTAGAATCAGAATGATTACATAAATAATTTAAGACACAGGAGAAAGAAAACACATTAAAACATACTGACATTTGGAGAATTCAAATACTTTCATATTTGAAACTAATTCACAGGCCTACATTCTTGATTGCACGCATGCATAATTTAAACAAATAAACTGTGTATTTTGATTTGGTTGAAGAAATTATCATTGCTGTATGACAACAGAATCTA
Source organism: Meconema thalassinum (assembly GCA_946902985.2). Classification (NCBI taxonomy): domain Eukaryota; kingdom Metazoa; phylum Arthropoda; class Insecta; order Orthoptera; family Tettigoniidae; genus Meconema; species Meconema thalassinum. Next base: position 344,384,320 of record OX336393.1, read on the forward strand.
GAAAACACCATTTTATTCCCAGAAATTGAAGAGCACATGGATGAAATCGGTAAGAGGTTTCTTATAGTCACTGAGAAATATATATTACGAAGTCAATATTCTGCTTTAAGAACTTTTATGCTTTAGTATAATTTCAAGTATAATTTTGTACGAGGTCAAAATGTAATTTCAAAATCTGATTACTAAGCAGGCAAGGTTTGAACACCGCTGAGGAATCAATACATTCATAAATTGTTTGAAACGTTTTGTTACACATGTTCTGGAGTAGGAAGGAAATATTGCACGATAGTAATACATTTTACTCGCCACCGAAAGCGAAGAAGCAGAAGTAGAGAGCTTGATGATGTGAGACACATTTCACAAAAGGTTGAGTTTTATTGAAATGGTGACATATAGCAGGAGAAGGAATACATTTGAATGCCACAAACATTGATGAACACCGAAAGACCTTTCATTCACGTACATCGAAAAGAACATTGTGGGAAGGGGACAATTAAAAATAAAGTGTGAAAAAGGAATTTGGATGACTGCAAAAGGCCATGGAAATTTACTGGTATTTCTAGTTTATCTAGAGATGTGGTTGTAACCTATCCTGAAGGGTATTTACGTATATATCCACGTACAAAAGTAAAGCTACTTGAAAAGGAATAAAACTTATGAATTTAGGAATATTTACAAAAGGTTTGTGAGCTTCAACTATTTAAAAATTTCCATTCGTAAAGATTATTCTTACACTTTACATGGCCATGGCATCAGCTAGAGTATTCTAAGAAAAATACTGGTAAAACAATGCCATAACACATCTCTTTGATACATACATCTACTAATACTTATTAGTTGATAGTATTTGTTCCAAAATTCTCTTGGTATAAAACTCTTACGTACAACACATTGTAACTTAAAAGGTACAAAACTTCTTTATGGAGACTATATTACTTCCGACACACTTTCACACAAATTTAATGATTAACAAATTTTTGTGGCTCTCATACCGTTCACTTTTGTTACTTTTATTGGAATCAAAAGTATTCACAGCTCGTCTAGAGTAGACGTAGAGGCAATGTTTCTTCCATCTTCTTAAGTACCGGTAGTGCTTCTTGCAAATGCATCCTCAATGACGTTCATACAACTTAAAATACTGAATGTACCAGAACCAAGTAGTTCCTTTAGAGACAATTGGGAGTTTCTCTGATGATAAATGTTTTTCTTTCATAATTCTTCCAAGAAATAGAACAGGGTATTAGTGTCTTCCTCCTCCTCTTCATTCTTCAGCATTCTGTTTATCAAATTTATATGTTCATACTTTCTTTCATTCATAAAGCATTGTATATTATAGTTTCAGACCTTTCTCTATGCTTGAGTTTTACAGTGCTACAAAAGTCTATCAGCATAGCAAGCATGATTACTATATACTTATTAATATTGATACATGTCTATATATTACAACTGTTACTCCATTTTTATTATAATTTATTATTGTAGTTGTTCTCTACAAATCGCAGTCTCTTGTTAAATCAATCCTTCTGTGAAAAAAAAATTAAAACTGAAAATTATATTGAAGGAGAGGCCTCTCGCCTTTGCATAGCGACGTCTTTCATGTTATCTCCATTTATCCTGTTCCATCGCCATATTTATCAGTAATAGACAGTCAATATAACAATCGGTTTCTCTTAGCTGAGCACTACTTGATATTACTGTATACAAGAACTTCATTGCAGCACACACTTGCTCTCAATTTGAGATTTTAATTCACTCACTTGTGTTTCTATCGTATTCTTCAATTCTGAAATAAAGACAAAAATGCAATATGTTATTATTGAACATCTACTGGCAGCTGTAACTAACATGTTTTTAAGAATAACGACAATTGTAAGAATTTAAAATCGCTGCCTGTAGCTTTTTTCTTTTTATTAATCAGCAGCCCATGAGACTAATGTAGTTGATTTCCCCCCACCCTTTTTTATTTAATAAAGAGCGTGACAAGGCAAGAGATTTTATAAGTTCTTAAAAACAGGATTGTTGTGATTTAATCTACTAGTAGAGGCAGTTAGGATTTTCCTACATAAAATGCGTATATGTTTACCATGTTGGATGGTAAAGGTTGATCCGTATTACTATGGGTAATAATTTGTATTTAATACACCGTGTCCATAATATGAATGTGATGTTTATTATTATTATTTAAACGAACATGTTTCGATATTGAATGATAATATTTTGTCAGCGTTTAACATTAATAGAGTTTAACAATAATAATATAAAATATAATGGATATCCTTACAATAATTTGATTAAAATAAAAGTTCCACATATACATTTAAAAACTTTCAAGCACTAGAAGATGTTGTTTCTAAATTGGAGTTGCGATGGATTGTGGTGAAATTGTAACATTGATAAAGGGAATTGAGATTTCTACCATCCACATCTGCCAAAGTCACTACCTTCTTAGGGCTTATTCACGAAAATAATAATAAGCCAGCTAATAAAGCTAATGCATTATTCTCGAGAACTTTGGCAGATGCCGAAGGTAGAAATCTCAATTCCCTATATCAGGGTTTACAATTTCACCATAACCATTGTAAACTCCAGTTTAGAAACATCATCTTCTAGTGCTTGAAAAAATGTATTTATACATGGAACTTTTATTTTAATGAAATTATTGTAACGATATCCATTTTATTTTATAATATTTTATTAATGTAAAATGCTAAAGAAGATATAATTGAAAATTGAAACATAATAATAAACATCATATTTATAGTATTGACCTACTGTACACGTCATAATTTGAGATATCAGACAGAGTGAAGTTAGAATTTGTAATTATACTTTCACAACCGAGAATATAGGGTATCATGAAGTCGTTTGTGTTTTGTGACATGTTAACTGTTTTACTATAAACAGAGGAAGAGTCTAGATTCCATTGTTTTAAACATAATTCTCAGAGCATACACACGAAGAATGTATTTTGAATGGTATTTTGAATGACAACAATATTTTTATGAATTCATAGGACCCCTTCACAGGACCTTGTTTACTTACAGTACAGTTCTGTGTTGGCTATTTATATTACACTTCTTCTGAATCGATTTATATTGTATTATGGAAGATCACTTTTCCTTACGTTTATCCAGAGAAAACATTTGGGAGTTTATTAAAATAAGATTGGTGAATATAAATTATTTATTTTATGAACCAGAAACCAATTAAGGATATAAATATCAGGAATTTCAAGCAATCACAGCTGCTATAGTTAGAATTCAGTTGTTTTCTTATAATCTCAATTTTATTGCTTCTACATGCACTTTTTCTTAAGAATATGTATCGGACAGCGCAATTAAACATGTTTATAGCTTTGTTTACGATTTTGTTAGATATTATACTTCAGTTGTTCAAACTTTATTAACAAAAAGTTAAAATGGAAACGAAAGAAGCATATTGGAAGTTTTGTTCTCCTCAATGAACAGGGAGACCATTCTTCCTGTTTTGACCGGGACAGTTCTGTTTCAGAACCTAAATGAGAAAGCGTAAACATGAGGTTGAGTGAAAAGGTAAGTCATTCACGAAGCGATAACGTTCTTGCTAACACGTGTTGCGAATTGCCAATGATAAAATAATTCGACATATTCACTAAATCAAGCCTCACGTGTTATATAGCAGATTTTCTATGGAACAGACATAATCCTCCCATGTTCCACTGAAAATCCTTGCATTACTCAAGTTGGAGCTAATACCTCATATCATTGTTCGACACTACAATTCATATGTAGCTATTATTGAACATCTGGAGCAAAATGGTCCACAACAAGAACAAAGAAGCCATAAAGATATGAAATGCAAGTGCCAAAGTAGAAAATGGTAAACTTTAAATGATAAGCAGCTGTGATTGGTTGAAATTCATAACATTACTAAACCAGATTGGTAATATTCCTAAGAATTTTTTTCAAAATAAGTACAAGCTCATTATAAATTCCCTTGCTACGTTTTTGTTTCATAATTTATCGATATAGAACATTCATTATACTATTATAGATATAAGTAAATATTTTCAACTATAAAGAATGGATAAAAGTTGGATTAGAATCCTAAATAGCGTATTCCTCAAGATGCAAACAATAAGAACTAGCGAACCCAAGTGAGAACTCTCGCATGTGTGTAAACCACCCGGCCGGCATTGCTGGTATGCGGGATCGACGCGACACAGTTCTGGCAGGGGCTATCATCTTCTTTATTTGTTTAAACGCACTTTTTAAACAAATTGTCAATATTTATGGAATAAGAGTGCAATTCGTCACTGCTGAGGGTAATACTCTTTCTTTTGAATGTTCATTTCTTACGATCGGTTACTTGTAAACACCCCTTGTGTATATACGACCCACCCGACTTTTCTCTTGTGCGGGACTGACGCGACACAGTTCTGGCAGGGGCTGTCGTGTTGCTTATTTGTTTATACGCACTTTACAAACAAATAAATATATTTCCATTGACTTTTCAAGAAATGCAATATTTTTCCTGTACTATTGAGACGATTTGGAAGGTTTTGATACAAATCACACCATCTAACTCCCTCTGGTTAAAGAGCTTGAGTTTTTTGAAACATACACCTGAGCATTTTATATACCTATGGTGTTAGGTTGTCGTTGTGCCGTGGTTGCGTCTAATATGGGATCCAAAAAGGATCCTTATGACAAAGAAGCTCTTCATCAATCTACTTAGTAAGCTCGTCGGACAAACGGTTTCGGTGGGGTAGTCAGTAGCATGCTGAGCTGCTATGACCAAGATCGCGGGTTCAAACACAGCCGAAGTCATCAGATTTTTCGAGAGTGTTAAATTCCTTCAGTATGCCTTCCATCGGAGGGGAAGTAAAGCCAGCGGGCCCATGTCATAGATTTATGGCATGTAAAAGAAACTATCACTACAATTCATAGTGTGTAGCCAAAATTTGTAGTTTTTGTTGTTGTTAGAAACGCTCTATCAAGTTCCAAGTTTCGCCACTGACGGTGGCGTCTGGTAGCCAAAGTTGTAACTACTAGAAATTGAACTTGTTGGGAGAACCTAAGGGCGTTCACATGAAATGCCCTGCTTAAGCGATTGGCTGCAATTCAAATATAATAAGGTCGTGAACAGGTGAAAAGGATCTGATGATGATCGCATGACGATCGAAACATGCCATCTAATGGGTCAGACTGCATAGTGGCGCAGCGTTCAAGCTGTTGGTCTCTCACCATGGTGAACCGGGTTCAATTCCAGTCAATGCATGTGAGATTTCAAAGTGAAATGTCATGTCCTATGGTTTGGATTCCACGTAGAAAGGAGGTCCCGTGGCTCATCATAAACGGTCACGTAAAACTACAAACGTCCTTCTTCCTTTTTCTCTGTACAAACAATCAGTTAATTAAATTTCTGTTACTAAGGCACTGAAAAATGACGTCCAACACGATGATGATAACTATTTTATGTAATATTTCTTTCAGGTTAGGGGCAGATGATCTCGTAGTTCCGCCCCTTAAAACTTGAATAACTAAATAATTAACTAACTTCTTTCAGGTTATGGTGTTTAAATATCTGTACTCCTCGCCAAATATAATTAGGCACAATCATGTTGACCGACTAAAGAGCATTCTATGATAGATCCAGACTCGAGTACTAACGCTTAACCATCTATAGGTTAGTGGTCTGTGTATTAACCACCTGCCATGTTGTCAAAGATGCTCATGGTTGAATCTTTCAGCCATATGTCAACGAATTTTCTTTTGGAAGTTTTAATATTTCAGGAAATTAAATAATATGCCTTTATCTTATTTACCTAACAAGCTTGATGAAATGTAATTATTTTAACAATAAACAATTAAAATTAAAACGTAAAAAATAAAATATGACGAAATAAACTAAAATTGAAAATAAATATGCTTGTAAAGAATTGAAAAATCTTATAAAATTAAATAAGCTTTTAGAATTAGAAATAAATAAGCTTATAAAATTAGAATTTAAAAAAATTACGAGCCTTACAGTAGTCGCATATGATGTGTAACATCTGACATAGAAGAAACCTCACGTGAAATTATTGATACACCTGTATTTTATACTATTATTGGCACAAATATTAATCTATTGTAAAAGGGAGTGTTTTACAGATATTGTAGTTTATAATGCGGAACTCATTTTATTAGATGATTTGTAGCTTCCACCAGCACTAGCCTAAATAAAGAATACGATATGGATCAACTAGATTAATAGACGCGACACAGCTCATAACCTTAAATTCCTTATAAACAGGTCCTCTTCATTCACAGACCAACACCTAATTATTTTCATATGGATTCTGTTAAAATGAGTCATATTGATATGATAAATATCGTTTAAAATGATAATCTGGTAGCAAAAATGTCTACCCGTCCGGGATTCGAACCCAAGATCTCTAGATTCACAGTCATAAGCACTAACCCCACGGCTATTTCGACCAGGCAAATTTTGTGCACAAGATGGTGACTTATTTCCACGTTCCAATAATACTGCATTACGGAATTGAGTTTCATTTATATTTTGCTTGTTTCGATAGGCCAGGCGACAGGTCGAAAAAAAAAGCCTCAATAAGGAATTAATTAGTGGAAAGCTGGAAATTGCTTTATTCGCTTTATTTGGACCCAAATATTACTCTCCCAAGTTTTTCCCCTCGAGCGAAGTCGGCGTTGGCCCTTTTGGCCCTAAGAAGGTGCCATGTTTCGTTTTATTGCAAATATCTCCCATACCATCAACTTTATCAACAAAATATCCATTATAAAAAATAATCTAGAGTGCATTTACTACAAAAATGTTCCCTACCGTTTGTCTCTCATGTGAACCGTTACGTTGCTACGACCATTCAAAGTGGAGCCCTTTTTGATTCTTGCGGAAAATCTATGTTTTTTTTTAGCGTATGGTTTTATGCCGGGAGTGTCCGAGGACGTGTTCGGCTCGCCAGTTTTGTAGCTGCTTCGAGACGGACACCCAATGGGTGAGCTACAAGTACCGTTGGGGAGGAAAGTTGGAAGGGAAGGGAGAGGAGTTGGAAGGTAGCGGCTGTGGCCTATAGTTAGGGACCAACCCCGGCATTTGCCTGGAAGGAAGATGGGAAACCACAGAAGACCATCTTCAAGGTTGCCGGCGGGGGGATTCGAACCTCCTCGCCTCCCGGATGTGAGCGACTGCCATTAGTCATGCCGTAACGACCACGGCTAACTCACCCGGTTATGGAAATGATATGCCATATCAAAGTTTCTTCATGTTATAAATATTTGTCAGCATTCCAGGTGAACAAGCTGTTAACTTGTTACAATTATCAATAAACAAATGGTCAGTAAGTACATTCAGTTCTGATTCAGTACATTTTTCATGCAGACTTCATTACTTTCTCACCGAGGGCGTTGGCAACAATATGTACAGATGCAGCTGGCTTGCCGCGCTCGGCCTCCCATACAGCTGGCAACCACTGTCTCGTGATGCCTCTCCGCGCGGTAAATTGGAAAATAAAAATCCGCAACACGGATATTCCTGTTGATACTCTTGTGATTTTACAACGCATTTGCCTTGCAAAGAAATCCGATTCACAAATGAAACAATATTTCCAGTTTGAACTAGCTCCGTATCCGGTTGCGATCTTTGATGAAGCGGGAATGCTTAAGACGCAAAAGTCTGTGTTCTATAAATTATTCCATCCTGTTACCGATAAGCATTTGAGGACCTACATCATGTTCTCGACGGAGAATATCTTCTTCGCCGTGTAATTTGGCACCAAACCGATACTTTTGTCGACATTAGTGCCAAATATGTGAATTACGTTAAAAGATACTTCAAAAACAGTGTCATTATTTTCGATGGATATCCTGACGACCCAGCAGGTCGCAGTACCAAGTCCGCTGAACGTCTTCGACGATCGCACAAGCATGATGCTGCTAATGTGTTTTTGATGAGTCCATGTCGGCACCTATGCCACAAGCAAAATTTTTGTCTAATGACACAAACGACGAAGATTGATCGACTTGTTGCTCGTCAAATTCGAAAGCGAAATAATCGAAACCAGACAAGCTCCAGAAGATGCCAATGTGCTCATCGTTACCACCGCACTCGAGTTATCTCGGCCAGACAATTCGATCATTATAGTGTCTGAAGATATAGATATCCTGGTCATCTTGGCGGCTCGTGTGCCACCCTCCACGAAAATGTATTTTATGAAACCCGGCAAAGATTCAACCAAACAACAACTATTTTTCACAACAAGTTTCAATCTCCCGCCGTGTGTGCAAGAAAACTTCCTCTTTTAGCATGTGTTTATTGGGTGCGATACAACGTCTTCGTTTCACAATCAGGGCAAAATGAAATTCGTAACACTGCTGAAGAGTAATGAGGAACTGCAAACAGCTGTTAGGGTTTTCCGAGACGTGAACGCAAACCCCGATGAAATTGACAAAGCGGGCCAGTTGGTTTTGGCTAGGCTTTATGACAACAAAACCACGGGAAATACCCTGAATGAGTTGCGGTTCCAAATGTTTGCAGAATATCTAAGCAAACATCGATTTAATCTCGCAAGCTTACCTCCCACCGAATCAGTGGCACGTGAGCACTCTTTAAGAACATACCATCAAATCCAAACATGGTATGGAAATGATAAAAATCCACTGGATTGGGGCTGGAAAAAATCTCAATGTGGTTTGGCTCCCATACCTACGACGAGGGATCCGGCGCCACAAGCGCTTCTAAACATAGTGTCCTGCAAATGTTCGAAAGGATGTAACGCAGCGTGTGGTTGCAGGAAAACGGGCCTCCGATGCTCCAGAATCTGCATGAATTGTATGGGACGGTCATGTACAAATGCTGCCGAGGAAGATGATATGGATGATTGTGACGGAGACATCGATGTTAATCTTGAGCGCCCTGTGACGTCGGACAAATGTACCGGTACCGATACAGACGATGAAAGCGATGACGGAGAAATTGAGGCAGACGATCAAGACTGTCAGCCTTCATCAAAACGGTTTAAAATCGACTAACTTTGCCATTTGAACTGTGGTTTAGGCCTCCTGGGGACACCACTTTAAAAGAAACGCGCCATTTACTCTACCGCCAGGTGGTGCGGAAAAGAGTGATTTTATGCCAATACTACGAAATAATAATACTAATGGTAGGTACTTTGCCACAGCTGTTTACATAGAAAAGCTGTTATACTTGTAACAAGTTAACAGCTTGTGCACCTGGAATGCTGACAAATATTTATTACATGAAGAAACTTTGATATGGCATATCATTTCCATAGATTTTCCGCAAGAATCAAAAAGGGCTCCACTTTAAATGGTCGTAGCATCGTAACGGTTCACATTAGAGACAAAAGGGAGGAAACATTTTTGTAGTAAATTTACTCTAGATTATTTTTATAATAAGTATTTTGTTGATAAAGTTCATGGTATGGGAGATATTTGTAAAAAAAAAAAAAACGAAAAATGGTACCTTCTTAGGGCCAGAAGGGCCAACGCCGACTTTCGTCGAGGGGGAAAACTTGGGAGAGTAATATCTGGGCCCAAATAAAGCGATTAAAGCAATTTCCACCTTTCCACTAATTAATTCCTTATTGAACTACCTGTCGCCTGGCCTATAATGTTCCTGCGTGAAATTGTGTTTAAAATGCCTTATGAATAGGCCCTCTTGTAAGTAAAGAGAATATATTCAGTAATAGTTCATGAAGGCTTGCTCAATTCTCGTATAACCACAACGATTATATTATATTGATGACTGCATTACCGTTATGTGGGTTAATATTTGAATAGCCATTGTGCAGAAACATAATACCGGCAATGCCGACTACTTACAATGTTTGATATTAAGGCATTTTACCATTTAAATACTGATACGAAGACTTCCAACTTGTACCATGTCATTTGTTTCAATCACTTGACACCAGAGTTCGCATGAACGTTTTCCGTTCAGAATGTCTATACATTCCACATGGTCGAAAGTACTTCATGGTATCAATTTCCGACACCGCGCGCTCATTGTTTCTCGTACCACTGCCAGCTGGGTCTTACCACTGCCCGCTGGATCGATCGATCGAGTTGGCAGTGCATCTTATACTTCCGTTCGTTCCGCCACTGCCAGCTAGTACACTTCCGTTCGATCGATCGAGTGGGCAGTGCATACTTCCGTTTTCCACCACTGCCAGCTAGTACACTTCCGTTCGATCGATCGAGTGGGCAGTGCATACTTCCGTTTTCCACCACTGCCAGCTAGTACACTTCCGTTCGATTGATCGAGCGGGCAGTGCATACTTCCGTTTTCCACCACTGCCAGCTAGTACACTTCCGTTCGATCGATCGAGCGGGCAGTGCATACTTCCGTTCGTTCCAGCACTGCCAGCTCGATCGTTCCGATCCACTTCCGTCACCAAATTTCAAAATCACTCCTTCAAAATTATCCAGCAACCGAGCGGAAAGATGTTACACATCAAAAAATAAATAAGATTATGAAAATTATTTTGAAATAAAATAAAATTACGTGTTCCCCTCACCGAGGAGGGTTTTGGAGAGGTATATCCGCTGGTCTGGGCTAATGAGAGGAGCTTGTCTAGTTTTGGCTGACTTTAATATTATTAAGGGCTCCTCTTAGGTATCAGCGATTATTTTAAGTTCGTTGTAATGTCAAATTCTCCTTTCTTGTCTCTTCGGACATTCTTATAACTTAATCTTTCTTTTTCTCAGCATAGTTTGTTAATGAGTCTACATCGTAACTTCGTGTAATCAGTGAAGAGTCTCGTGCCTTAATAAGTAGCAGTCTCTGTCAACCTATGATTTGTAGTTTGTTTTATTATCAGGAGATACAGTACCGTTATTGATGCTTTGATTGGATTCCCAATTGTCTCTGTCGATGCGTTTGAGCTCCCTTGCTTTGTTAAGGCTCGTTAAAGATACCCTTCGGGGAGGAATTCCTGCAGCCTGACGTCTTTAAAAACCTCAGTAGTTAAATGAAACATGAAAACAATATAGTACATTATGCAACGAGCCTATAATGGCTATAATTAAGACACGAGTATTTTTTATAAAACGAGCGTATGAGAGTTTTATAATTTCCATACGCGTGTCTTAATTACCATTATAGGCGAGTTGCATACGACTGTTTATGTTCGACGATAATTAAAATTTTATTATATGTTTTAACATAAATATTCATGAATATCTGTTGAGAGTCAGCCACAAGAATTTTGTTATCGGAGAGCAAGCACGAGACATCTCTCTGTCTTTCAAGATCTTTGAACGACCGACGCATGCGCTGTGTGTGCTTGCAATGCCATATGCAAGCCATATGTTTACATCTGCCGTCCCTCAGTAATATTGTCACCGGCGTCGTTTGAATGCGCTGTGTAGAAATTAGTGTTGGTGATTTTAAGGTACAGTGCTATTTCTTGTTTCATATTCGCCAGTTTATTTACGTGAACATATGGACGGTGCGTATTCCATGTCGGTAATTTATTATAGTTCGATGTTGTGTTTATGTCCGACATGTTGGATTTTGAGCGCATGCGCGAAGGTATCGTTACCTAATTGGTCAATGAACGAGCTCTGATTGGCTGGAGAAACTGTATCATAAAGAAAATAAGTGTTATAATGACCATCATTATGACACCGTTTTCTGACACATAATAGTGAGGGTCGAACATAAACATTATTATAGGGTTTTCAGCCTTTGGACGAGTTTACTCCACTGGAGAGGCTTTTCTCTGTCGGAAGTTTACTTGCGGTAGTGTGATCAGTTCCTTAATGTTCTTTCTTCACTTTCCCAGTCAGGAAATACGCGGTCACCACCATTGGTTTGCTTAAGTCATTGCTAATGCAGTGGTTCTCAAACTTCCGTATTTCATGCACCCCTCTTTCTTTTTGTTTGGATAATTATGCCCTCCCCCCCCCCCTTCCCCCTTTAATAAAGATAAATGTACCTTCATTCACCTAATACAGTATATGGGAATTTAAACTCGATTAGCAACACTGGCTATCGTTGTCGAAGTAGCGCATTCCCTGTTACCAAAATGTTCGCGCCAGTCTCAAAGAAGGCACCACCGTATTAGTAATTAATAATAATTGGATCCATGCCTTAAATGTGTTTTATTGCAATGTATGTAGGTTGGAACTAATGGTGGCTACAATTTCTTTTAACAATAAGTGAAAAGTGATACCTGCGTGAAACATTTACATCTTTCAGTCTACAATAGTCACCAGCATTATCCACAACTCATTGCCAGTGATGTGGAAGTCGCAGCATCCCAGTAATGGCGCCTGTTCTGTTGATGTACTTGATGGAGTGATCTACTAAGTAGTGACACGCACACTTTGTATTTTTTTTTTTAATTTCATTGCAGGAATTTGTGTAGAATTACTGCAACCACCTGAGATAACTGGGCGTTACTGACTGAAGAGCATTTAATATAGTTTTACAACAATGATCATTTAAGCCCCTATGTATCCCCACCATTACTTATCTCCCACAAATATCTTCCCATACACTCTCTCTCTCTCTCTCTCTCTTGTAAGCTAAAAACAAACCCCCTAGCCTTACACTACAACGTCCATCAGTCAAACTTCCCCAACCAAAATTCTGTATCATTTTACTCGCTCTGCTCGGCATTGTGGGGTCACCCATTACATACCTGGTGGCCTATTTTTCACCCCTACCACTGCATTTATCAACTATGACTGATATGGACCATACAAAACTGCACATTATCCCGCTGATGTCTTACTAGAGTCAAGTAAGCCCTTTCAATATTATCCTTGCCAGTACCTTAAAACACCAGCATAATTATGTGCAGTGGCTTCTCTCCTATGTAGTTTCTCCTAAGAAGTACTCCCTAAATACCCACAATCTCTGCCAAACTATTCACTAGTTCCGTATAATGAATATTCATTAGCAATTTAATTCCTTTTATTTACAAACCTGCGTTACATTTCTTTGCATTTATGTCTATGCTATTTCCAACTGCCTTATTCTGAATCATAACCAAATCAATTTCCAATTCATCACAATCACTAATATCCTTAATATTTCTCTCAGTCACGATATCATCAGCAAATGACATTCTTTGGGATATGTTTACTCCTCTACACCGAATTTGGTGTCGTGGTGCGAACCCCTTGACTTTTACCCTCAAAGAATGCTCTCACCCATTGCACAACTCACTTGTCCACACATAAATCTTCCATCTTCTTGAATAAGATTATATGATTTATCGAGTCAAAAGCCTTGGACAGATCAAAGGCTAAGCTGTCAACAGAAAGTTCCCTTTTATCCATAGTCTCAGATATATCTTGCTGAAAACCAACAAATTCCGTTATACAATCTCTGATGCAATTGTGTGAAATGTCTTCCCAAATCATGCATACAGACCACTATACCACTTTACCCCTTACCTTTGAAACCAGGAATCATCAGAGTCTTTTTCCAATTCTCAAGCACTATCCTATTATTGAGAATAAAATAAAATAAAATGGAACCTTACGCATGGCATAATATTCCACCGTATAATCTTCAACAATTTCCCAAATATTGCATCCACACCTGCTGCATTTCTAGATCCTAATGGGCCTAAATTGTTTCCTAAATATCCTTACTTGTATGACTTAATTTCTTAGCCTCCTTCAAACTCTTCTCCCCTATGTGACCTACATCTCCCTCACCCGTAACATCTACCACTTCACCATACACCTTATTAAATGCTTCAGCTCCCTCACCATCGCCACAATCTTTCCCCACGACACCAGGGCCTTGTATATTTCACTCCTGAACCTATTTAAGTTCAAATGGCTGCCAATATCCTTCCTAATCCTGTTATTTTCTGTCGGCATTTTATCTTTAATCTCCTTATATCTTTATTTTATAATAAATTGGATCTATATTTAACTGGCACACATAATTTTTCACAATCTGCTAATATTGTGTTTAGACCTTCCCACAGAAAATCCACATTTTAATCCCTCCCCTCTGTCCACTGATTGAAATTCCCGTTCAAATTAGTTCCTATTATCTTTTGATCATCTTTCTAACACTGGTTAATCAACCTTGCCTCTCCCTTCACCTGCATTTGAATATCGCATTAACCTCCCCCATAACCACACTGTGGTCACTTAGCCATCAATAACCTCCGATTTTATCCAACTGATAAAGTTTGAAGTTAAAACAAAATTATACAATTGATGTTAAAGTTATAAATTGCACACATACATTTTTATTTAAGACTGTTTTGCGTTTCAGCGTCCGGTCTAGTCTGGTTGGTTGGTTCCTCAGTTTATGGGCTGTGACAACGCGGTCGTGTAGCCCCGTGTACTTTGGGTGTGTGTAGAATCTGTCTGATAACCGGTGTTAATTGTGTGTTATCTGTTTTCAATTCAAGTGAGGACTGCAGACATTGAATTTTTTCTAGTAGTTCCTACTTTTGCCGCCAAACGCTACCATCAACGACTACTAGTTCAGAACTTGATTACCAGATGCCACCGCAGTCGGTTCCTGGCGACGAACGTCGGAACCTAAGAACGTTTGTAGACTGTTTAACCTACATATAATTTAGCTTCACACAGGTGTAATTAGTGGAAGGTTCATTAACATGCCATAAATGTATGACTTGGGACGCCGGCTTTACTTCCCCTACGAAGGAAGACATACTGAGGGATTTTTAACGTTTTTAAAAAATCCGACGACTTCGGCCGAGTTTGAACCCGCGATCTTGGGGCCAGTCCAGTCTGAAAGCCTCTGTTTGCGAACAAGTCTCCTCTATGATCCCCTATTAGCAGTTAGCACTGCGGCCTCCTCTGCTTCTACACCTCTCACTTTGAAATCGTTCAACACTGAACCTAACCTTTGCCTCCTAGGTCTACCTCTACTTCTCTTACCCTGTACAGCAGAACTCATTAATCCTTCCCTTAGGTAATCTCTCCCTCCCCAGTCTTTTCACATGACCCAACCATCTGCGTCGTCTCATACGAACAGCTTCATCTAGCGTGTTCATTTCTAACTTAGCCTCTCTTCATTACGAGTAACTTCCTGCCATTGCTCCCATCTATCTGTCCCAGCAATTATTCGTGCTACCCTCATATCAGTCACCTCTAGCTTATGTATCAGCTACCAAGCTCTCACTTCCATACAGCAAGGTTGGTCTAATTACTGGCGATGTAGTGAGTTCCGTGACTACACTAACTTTTTTCTTGCAGAATACTGTAGATCGTAACTGAGAACTCACTGCATTGGCTTTTCCTCACCTTGATTCTATTTCATTCCCCATACTACCATCCTTAGAGAATACACAGCTTAAGTATTTAAAATGTTCCACCTGCTCCAATTTAGGTCCTCCTACCTATTTATTCTATCTTCCTGCGATCCTTCCCTATCGACATAACTTGACTTACTTGACTTAGTTCATATTGTCCCTCGTGGAACATAGGGCATCAATGAAGCATCTCCATCTGGTCCTGTTTGCTGACAACCTCTTCACCTCGCTCCAGATCTTTCCCTCCTCTGTAGCCTCCAAGTGGACAGATCTGCGCCATGTTTGCTTGGGTCTCCCTCTCCTCCTCGTACCCTGTGGGTTCCAATCCAGTGCCTCTCTCTCAATGGCTTCATTTCCTTTCCTCAGGGTATGTCCGATCCATTTCCATTTCCGTCGCTTAATTTGTATGGCCATCTACGTTTCACCCGTCCTTCTCCAAAGTTCTTGGTTGGAGATTACTTCCGGCCAGTAGATGTTTAAGATTTTTCTTAAGCAGCGGTTGACAGTCTGCAGCCTGGAGGTGATTTCCTTAGTTACCTTCCAAGTCGCAGACCCATATATCAGAACGGACCTGACATTACTCCGGAAGATACGAAGTTTGGTCTTCATGGATATTTTGCTATTCTTCCACACCGGATAGAGCCGCACAAAGGCGTCGTTTGCTTTTAGGATACGTTGGGAGACATCCTTTGCTGCTTCTCCATCTTTGGTCACCACACTGTCCAGGTAAGTAAAGCTATCGACATCCTCTATCGACATAACATGATTTTAATTGTTAAAAAATTACGTTTAAAGATGAACAATCTTAACTGATTGATGTTCTAACGGATTGCCAGATGAAAGTCGTTAGAACAAAATTAACCGATTAAGCTAAAGTTAAAACAAAATTAACTGACAGAACACAATTAACAGAATACGGTAATGAATACACATCACCTCGTAGTGTACCTAAAACTAGATCGTAACTCCCAAGAGATTAATGACTTACCAAGGCTGTATTGGGTGGCCAGAAAAATTATGGAATACATTTAATATCTGCCATTATACAACAACAGCAACAAACAAAATAGCAAAAAATTAACTTATTTGAGTTAAAAGTTTAAATATAATTGACAGATTAATGTTTAACTTAAAACAAAGTTAAATAAAACAAGTATAAATTAACAAGTAGTTCCGTGAAGAACTATACAGCCTATTTTCATATATCCTGCTCATGTTAATTGTCTCTATCAACATAAAAAATTTCAGTTTAATTGCTGTAACAGATTCGTAGATCTTGAGAACCGTCTAAATATTTCATATGGTCGCCAGGATGGATTTTTTACTTTTGTACTATTACATTAAGATTATTGTGTACGTGTGGTATTCAAACTTCAATCGCATGATTATAACACAAAAAGTAAAAACGAGATTTTAAAAGTACGCACACCAGCCATCTTGTGATTAAGCAAACAATTGAAATAAATTACATGCCAGTGGATCAACATTTGTATAAGCATTTATCGTGCAACGTTTCACTGCACTCGGATAGTTAATTCGCGAGAAACGTCCATTTAAATATTTATACTTCGCGTCACCGCCATGTTGGATTTGTGCTCACCAGGTTACTGAAAGTCCTATAGGTGAACATATGTGCATAGTCTCTATGAACATAAAAAATTCAGTTTGGTTGCTGTAAAGATTCATAGATATTGAGAACCGTCTAAATATTTCGGAAGCTCGCCATTTAGGATTCTTTTATGTATAGGCCATAGAGTTATGTACCATTCAAGGACAATTATTGCTTAGCTTCATTATTTAAATTTTCACTTCGATCGCATGATTACGACACAAGAATAAAAACTTAATTTTAAAATTTCGCACAGCCGCCATCTTGAGGTTATGTAAAGAATTGAATTAAATTAGATGGCAGTGCATTACAATCTGCAAAATCATTTACTGTACCACATTTCACTGCGCTCAGAGAGTTAAATCACGAGAAAAGTCTATTAAAATATTTCAAATTCGCTTAGTCGCCATGTTCGTTTTGTACTTTACAAGTTTATGAAATATACATAGGTAAACTTGTATCAGTACCCTTTATCACCGTACAAAATTGCATGATGATATCTGTAATAATTTCGGAGATATAGAATGTCAGTGAAATATTTCGCACAGCCGCCATTTTGAGGTTATGCAAACAATTGAACTAAATTAGACTCCAGTGCATTACAATGTGTATAAACATTTGCTGTACCAAGTTTCATTACGTTTGGATAGTTAAATCGCGAGAAATGTCTATTTAAATGTCTCAATTTCGCCTGACCGCCATGTTGGTTTTGTAGTCACCAGGTTTTTGAAAGTCTCATAGCTGAACTTGTAGTAGTGCCCTTTATCACCGTACACAATTTCAGGGCGATATCGGTAATAGTTTCGGAGATATTGAATGCTAGTGAAATAATTCGCACAGCCGCCATGTTGGATTGGTGAGACGTAACAAAATTTGAAGGGCACGGTCGAGGTCGCCGGGAATAGTGCTATTAACTTACCGAGTTTCATTGAAATCGCTCCAGCTGTTTAGATTTTATTAGGGACACACACACACACCACACACACACACACACACACACACACGCACACGCACACGGACAAAAGGTGATCTCATAAGCCTATTTTTTCAAAATTGAAAATAGGCTAAAATTTACGAACATAAAAAGTTTCCAGTAAGAAAATACAAACAAAACATTCTGCATTACAGTTGTTGTTGTTGTTGATTCATTTTGGGGCTTTGTGACATCGTGGCCATGAGCCCCATATACAGAGAGTTTAGTTTGTATGTAACGGAGACCCTCGTTTGCCCGTTCGCCCGCGTTGCGCGCCTGTCTCCCGCCAGGCACTTTGCCGTTATGTGGCGCTCGCTCGGCACTGAGTCATTGAGTATAGGAATTTGAGTGTATGCGAGAAACCCTCACACTATAAATGAGCTTAAAGACTATATTACAGCTGAAATACAGTCAATCGGTGCTGAGAAACTTCAGAGAGTAAATGACAGTTTCATAAAAAGGTGCCAGCGATGTGTAGCAGTGAATGGCGAACATTTTCAGCCCCAGCTGTGAACCAGGTAAGTACAAATTCCTATACTCAATGACTCAGTGCAGCGCGGGCGCCGCATAACGGCAAAGTGCGTGGCGGGAGACAGGCTCGCGCCACGGGCGAGCGGGCAAGCGAGTGTCTCCGTTACATACAGACTAAACTCTCTGTACTTGGGTGTGTGTGGAATTTGTCTGATAACCAGTGTTATTGTGATGGCTGTATTAGTGTGTGTAGTTGTAATTCAGATGAGGATTGGGAAGGAGATGGCCGTGGCCGTGACCATCCCGGCATTCGGCTGGAGTAGAAATGGGAAACCACGGAAAATCACTTCCAGGATGGCTGAGGTGGGAATCTAACCCTCCTCTTCTCAGTTTTGCCTCACGATGCTGAGTGTACCCCTTTTCAACCCTCAGACCAGAATGACATTGCATTATAAGATGAGCCTAAACGTTCGTCCGGTCTTAATCCTTTCAAACTGTGGCAAAATAAAACATTACGTAAAGATCCTACATTCTTATTTTATTAATAAGTTGGAACTCATCGATTGTTTGCCAAATACTGCAGATAGGTAAGGTATAAAACTTTAGTTCTGCATTTATCAGGGCAGATTTTGTGGGAGAATAGTAATGCATTAGCGTTATTATTGACATATTGGTTCCTTTCGAGACAAATGAGACCAAAGTAACACATAGGCTAGCTTTATTTGCTATTTTCTTGAGGAATACGCTGTGTAGAAGGTCCATGTTAAACTGAGTAATTTTATTTTCTACCCAATGAGCTTGTTTAGGAAGTGTTCAAATGATAATACTATATTATTTTGAGGGACCAAATTACTTAGTTATCGCACTGGGAATGTTAACGATTAATACTATCAGATGAATGGCCACCAACTCGGGCAACTGCAACAAGAGAACAATATTTACGGACAGAGGACATATTTTCTATCTCATTTAGAGCCAAATTATGATAAATAATTCACGCAACTTCACAAGTTTATATAATGACGTGTTTAAAAGCACCTCCATCCAAACAAAATATTTTGAGTTAAATAGTTTTAAGCAAATGACAGTAATTAGCAATAAAATATTGATCACAAAGTCCCTTAAAATGAAGGCTTTTTACTTGTCCTCAAGAAGAAAAGGTTGGAAAACATTTTCTAAACGGAAACAATGTGATAGGTGCCATTTTCATTTATATAAATTATAAAATCATGGGCCAAATTATAATAAAAAATCTTATTTTTAAAAGTTTGTTGAAGTAGATCGCAAAAAATAGCATTACAGTTGCACATTAAATTATACTAGTTTAGAATATTAATTGTTTATGTAGTGAATTTATGGAAAGGGCATCCAAGTATTTTGATTTTAAGTTCAAGTTGAGGAAGAAAAAATTATTCCAACTGTTGGATGCTTAATGTTCACTGAAAATTTTATAAATTCAACAAGAAAAACATAGTTTTAAACGGTACGAAAATAACAATTAATTAGTTTTAATTAGACTGTTATATATAAAACATAGAAACTGTTTTATGTTTAAAATTAAAATATTTTAGTACGAAAGGACCAAATATTTAAAATAGTTTTGTGAAAAATTGCCTCTTCCCTCTAGGAGTTCTGTGAGGACATGAGATGACGTCCGATGAGGTGTCTCCATTCTTCTTTGGGAAACTTATCTTCAGTGGATATATAAACAATGAAATACCTTAGTCATGAGTTACCAGTTGGGATGCATAGACATATTAATACAGACACATTAGTGTTGTGATGGATGCGTGAAGATACAAGGAGCTGAATGGCCCCCCACACAGAGGCAGCTTGCGATAAATCGGTCCACACAGCCAGATGAGGTCATGCAGCAAGCTTCAACGCCGTGCTCCGGCGACACCATGGAGGGAAGACATTTTGAAAACAAGTCCTTTATTCCGCAATATCTCCTACTTATTTCAGCTGAAACTACAACTACAGGGAATCTACGCATCATCGTTCTTTCAAATTTTCACCAGCGTTGATTTACTTTATAATGCACTTGTTCTATAAGGTCACAATACATGATATTGTATGAATGCCTTATAGGGATGTCTGAACTTCCGAGGGTGCTAAAAGCACTGAAGGACCCATGACTAAACGTGCAACGTCTTATCAAGATAAAACACTGTGCCAACGTTATTTATTTTCATGGACTAAACAGATTTCATCGTCCATTACAGAACTTTAAAGGACCAAGGCCGAACGTCAGATCCACGCTATTGTATCTTAAAGAACGATATGATTAATCCCATTCCAATTAACTACACTAAATTCATAGCCCCAAAATTGGGCTGAAGCATTATTAACGCCAGAAGGATAATTAAGATTATAATAGGCACCTTTGGCTTCCGTTGTAGGGATGGGACTGATAACCTCGATGTTCCACCCTTTAAAATAACAATAAATTACAATCAAACTCACTAACTAACCAAATAATTAAATAACTAAATAACCCTCTTCTATGAACATATATATTTCAGGACCGCAATATTATATGCACAAAAAGGTTGGATTATGTCCTCCTGGTAATTTACCAGATAGATAGACAAATATAATAAAGCCTGGTAATACGGTGGCAAAGTTATTTTATCAGTTCTAAAGCCGTATATGCAAACTTAGGCTCAATGGATTTCTTGTTCATTAAATATAAAAAATAAGTAAGTTATACTAAATTAAAAGACTCATAAATTTGCAATCCTTGGAACATTCTGCATGGTACTGAAAATACAGAATACATCTTTACGAGTCTCTTCATCGTTATCGTATTTGCAGGAACCAAGATTATCATAATCCAAAGTAAACGGTAGAAAATATCACCACCCAAGATATATTTGTAGTCTAGGGTATCTCTACGTTGTGTTCCTGGCTGTTTTAAAAGGTGGAATATCGAGGTTATCTACCCTTTTACATGGACCTGCAGTCTTAGTCCATATACTGTAAATCCCTCCCCTGGAAATGAGTTACCAAGAGAGGTAAGCTACGATGGAATGCCAGGTAAACTTTAATAAGTGCCGTCCCATCAACTACTAACTACTGACGTTTCTTCATTCCCTTTTCTTATAACAGGGGAAACAATACCGTACTTGTTATTGTTGTTGGATTATATTAGACTGTTTTGGAAGAAGATCTATACTCGGCAAGGAGTTAAAGCCGACGACGAGTAATAAACAATATTAATAATACCTAATAATAATACAACTTATTATTATTATTATTTTCCTGTCAGGTGAGTGACCCTTACGCACAATATTCAATTTCAGTACCCAAGACAAATATGCATTTGATGTCTTCCGTCCATGGCTCAGGTGGTCGTTGAGCAATGGTAGCACTGCGCAGAATAAAACATTAGCAAAGCCGAGAGCCAGACAGGGAAATGTGAGCACTTGATCAGTTTTCTATGGAATGAATGACATATAACAGTGTACAGTACTTACGTTCTTGTGTCTACAGTGGAAAGCATGAAAGGATGGTTCTCAGTATTTGACTAGTGACTAAACACAGTACATTAATAAAATTGAGTAAACTGAGTAAAATGAGGTATGTTTGACCATGTGAATTAGATGTCATCATTTCTTGACACAATAGAGACCTGTAATATCCCTGATATATGCAACATGCGGAATATAATGTATTTCTCTAATATTTTCTAGTGCGTTATGCTGCCCAGCATATCATTAAAAAGCTATTTGTATTCAAATTATAAGTATTAACGTGTATGTGAATACTAGTACTAAACAAAATACACACGACTGAAACAGATCTATTCTATGATTTTCTCAGTTTTGCTACTTTGGCTCCAAGCCTCTAAGATCTCCATGGTCGATTGCAAGAATTATATCCCCAGTTTACGTATATTTTAGAAATACAGCTTCTAGATCAGGGACGTTTGCTATTGTATGTACTATTTTCATGAATAAAAATCTGAACGAACTTTTGATTTTGAAAGGAACACACACATGATTATAGTAAAACAAAAATTAGATATGTTTTAATTTGTGTAAGAAACCTTTCATCTCATAATTAATATTTGTGTTTCTTGACATCCTATTATATTATTTTATTTTAAATTTTCAATTTGTTTTGACAATGAGGATTTTCCACTGAACAATATCATATTACTGCAATAGCTAAAGTAGTAAAACAATATTAGCTTATTTGAATGTGTAAGTTAATCGATAGGATGGATGGATTTTACAGATCTCTATTTAGATGTGAGACATCTGAATGATAGCAATGGGTGTCCAATGTAAACAGAGGGATGAGTATATTCTACTCTAAGTGTGATGTTGCACATTCTGATGCGGTGCAGCAGTCTCGCGTGAAGACAAGTCAGTCTGCTTGCCAAGACATTCTCTGGAGCCCATTCGCGAACATGTCAAAAGCAGTGTTCTTGATGCAGCGGAGCCAAAATCATGCCTGAGTATCACTCAAATCATTCATTCCAATTACAAAGAAATTTACACTTGATCATTTCTACAAACAATGGCCGTATTGATCTTACGATTACAAAATTTGCAGACACAACATCTTTAAGTAACACAAGGAGGTCCAATGCATTGATAGAAATACCGGAACATACAGTAAATATTATGATATACCGATAATACTTAGGAAGAGAGAATAATTTTCAACAAACATAAATCATTCAGATTCCTCAATAATATGAAGTCATCAATTATGACTGAAGTACGTATGGTTCGGACTTACAGGATGGAATTTATAATAATCAAAGAGAAACGTAAAGACTTGCATATCTGAAAGAGGATTCTTTCATCACTCATAACCAATCAGGGAGTGTAAATTGCGATTTGTTTTTATGACCAAGATTACTCCAATACAGCAGCCTAAGAGAGAAATATTACAAATGTCTCCCTCGTACAAGATGCAGAATATGCATTATGAGAGTATCTATAAAAGACACAGTATTTCAGCTGATAAACCTAGTTTTACTGTACCACCGTGCACTCGGCAGTTTCTAGGTTATGTTGAGTACTGCAATCAAACAATGTTCTGATGAAGTTAGCAAGTTAAATATCACACATAAATTTCCTTATCAGCCCTTCCTCAACATCAATGGCCAAGTTTGATTACAGACAAGAAAATGCTACGTTTACAGCAGACGGATAGCATATCACATAGTAATTGATGTGCACAATCACGTGCCTCATTTTCCATACCCAGAGAGGTTAATTAGAGAGCGAAGTTCAAAGCATCAATTTCACGCTTAAATCACACTCATTTAAACCAAGTTTTACTGCATGTTGAACTTCAAACATTATGCAAATGCCCATATAAATGCCAATGTGATTAAGGGATACCATTAAATTTGTATCCTCCATGTAATGGATTTCGGCCTTCCATTCAGCATGTTAACGATGCTTTTTTATTTGTTTTAAGGATAGGTCCTCCAGCCTTTCAAAATTAATCAAATAAGTTTAAAACTTTGCTAGGATATTATGTTGCTTAATACGGCCTAAATAGAAAATTTCTACTTAATTTTGAAATCGATAGCCATTTTGGTAGAGCAACCAAGTGTAAACTATAAGTCAAATTGGAATTCAACGATCTACAAGCCATTCCCTTATCCAATATAACCACAGAACAGCGATTTTAAGACTTTCAGCGCAGGAGTGAAAGTAAGCGGGGGGAACACATTATAGCTGCTTCCCAGTATAGCAATGCGCGATACTTCAATCAACAAATACCCCAATGAGAAACTGATAGAATGTGAGACAAGTTTTATATTGTCCCATGCTTACTCATTTTCCCAATGCACTTTAACTCGTCAAGTTCGACATATTTGTAGCCTTTGTACCTTAATTACGAGTATATAATAGGAGAGTATTTATGTATGAATATTTTCTCCAATAATGTCTAAAGTATATTCAGTTTCTTACTTCTTGGACTATGGGTAGGTCAAGTTTTCAGTATTTCAGTTATCATTTAATGAGAGTTCTTAAGTGGCCCATTTATATTAGCAGTTAGGCCTATTTGTGGTATCCACCCACAGTGTATCATATTTTTCACTTACGTACAGTTCGTTTGGTGTTTCAGGTGATACATGGAGCTGGGAACTACCTCTTACAGAGCATGAAGGGAAGATTAATGATACATCTTGAACTGACGTTAGCATGGTTACGGATAGCTGATCTTTTACAGTTTCCAAGAGCGGTGAGTTTCGCTTTTAAATAACTCTGAGCCGGCTATTTCTAAGGCCTTTATATGTGGTTTTCGAAGTCCCTTTGGAACCTGACGAGTAATGTTTCACGCAATGTGAGGTGTAAAATGAGCTATGTCCAACTTTCCTACGAAGTTTTTGACGTTTTGCCTACCTTATGCATATAGTAGACAATGGTTATCAGTTCTTTTCCCCTCACTTTCATGATGATGATGTTGATGATGATGAAGACGATAATTGTTGTTTTAATGGAACTAACGTCTAGGTTATCGGACCCGTCCCCCACTTTGACCCCGGGCTGGTAAGCGAGTGGCTATCCTGTGCAAACCATTCCAAGAACTTATGCGTTCAAAATGCAACCAACCCACTTCTCTTTCTACATATGACCACTGAAGTCTATAGCGGCTAGTTTCGTTTGAAAGAGTGTCAGGTGTGCGAACACGAAATGAAGACAGGCTTATTTATGTGGGTATTACTTGTCGAGGTTGACGTTTCATATTGAATTCGTTCACTGTGTGTACTTCATGAGCATTTATAGAAGAATAGCTCAATGTCAGCTGGAAATAGTCAAGTCTTACTGCGATTGTTACTAAACAACAAAGGTTTGTTGAATATATTAACATCGTTGGAGGAGTTCAACTTAGTTGTAGCGCTATTGAAACAGCACAAGCAATGCGAAGCACGAAGCAACTCAGTTTGATATCTTGCGCTCTCTAAGTTGCTGATCGTTGTCATGCTACTGCATATGTTCAAGTCTCTATACAGTATATCAGTGAAGACAATTTTGAGCTTCTTCGACACGATTTCATTGGGATCATTGGGATCCTATTGAGTAGCCTAACTGTCGTATAAAATCAGTCACTCCTCGAACTTAATTCCTATATGGAGGATCTACAGTAGACATTTTCATTGCAAAATACTATTGTACTGTATTATAATAGCTTTTGCCGTAGTAACTGTCATTATAGCAATCAGCTGTTTCTTTAACGAAGAAGTAGAACATAAAGCATAATAGTTCGTTTTTATAATATTTTTCTCTTCTCCAAGCGCCGTTAGGTCCATAAGTTGGTTGCCACGTCTAACGATTTGCCTCAGTATGTTTCAGAGCGACTAATTCAGCGTACACATAGTTATTAATACAATGGTGTGATCCATGAGAGATTCGAACCTGAAAACTCCGGCGTTGTATGCCGATGCACCGAGCTAATGGGGAACATTTTAATTCTCACTTGGCAATAATACGTTTATGACTGAGGTTTGTGACAGTCTACTGCTTTATACTGTGTATATTGCCCATTGTGGGTTACGAACAGATTAAATTGGAATCGATTGGATTTTAAGTTGTGGCCGTTCATTGATCTTTCAGCGGTAATTATGTCCTACAAGGTATCCCGTGAGAGATTGTTGTGCCTTAGAACATGGTTCAATTTTAATTGGAATCTACCCTAGGTAACCTACGGTGGACAATATTATATACTGGTCAGGCCAGCCAAGAGACTGTTGTAACTTAGAACATGATCCAATTTTAATTAGAATCTGCCAGCTAGCGTCACAGATGCAACATTGATAAGTGATAATTTAAGTGACCCTCATTTGTTCAGTGGACAGGAGCATCGGCGAACAAAGCCCGTGGTCGCGAGCTTCTTGAAGAGGTCCATCTTCCATCCACATGTCTTTGCAATCTTTGTGTATTACACGACTTGAACCTGTCATTTGTCATCACTTAGGTCGTGAAAATCCAATTCTTGGAATCTGTAGGTCAGATAGTTCATTATGCTGTTGTTTGAGTTTTCAGTCATTTGACTAGTTTAATGCAGCTCTCCAAGTCTCCCTGTCCTGAGCTAATCGTTTCATCTCTACAGAGCTACAACACCCTACATCCGAGGCAATCTGTTTAACATATTCTAACGTTGGTCTACCCCTACAGTTCTTGTCTTCGACCCTTCCTTCCATAACTAAGCTTGCTATTCCTGGGTGTCTTAGTATGGGTCCTACCAACCTATCTCTTCTCTTCATTAGCAGTCGCCAGAAACATCTCTCCTCTCCCACTCGTCTTAATACCTCTTCGTTTGTAACCCTATATACCTATCTAATGTTCATCATTCTCCTGTAACACTACATTTCAAACGCTGGAATTCTCCTCTTTTCTGCGGCACCAATAGTCCAAGTTTTCTTTTGCGGATTTTGTTATTTCATTCTTCAAAAGAGGCCATTCGTCTGCAATTGAAGTTTGTTTAGCCCTACCTTTATACTCTTCTTGAATCTTTCGTTTACATCCTTCTCTTTCAGTCTGTCTATTGTCCACCTTTTTGGCTTTCGACTTTTCTTCAGTTTCTTCAACTTTAATCTGTATTTCATAACAGCCAGATTGTGGTCAGAGTTTATGTCTGCACCGGGATATGTTTTACAATCCAACATCTGGTTTCGAAATCTCTGCTTGATCATAATGAAGTCGATTTGATAACGCCCTGTGTCTCCTGTCTCATCCATGTGTATATTCTTCTATTGTGGTGCTAGTCGGTGATTAATTGGATTGGAAATGTAAGTCGTGGCCGTCCTCTTGTTCTTTCCCCAGTGATCTTGTCCATCATGGTAACTTGTAAGACACTGTTGCCCCTTAGAACATTGTCAAACTACTGTAGTTTAGTCGTTGCTTCCTTATTATTATTACAGTATCACGAATATTTTATCTAAAAAAACTGAAGATCTCATTCGTGTAACGCCAACATCATATTTAAACGCCTTCTTGAATATTTTAGAGGTAGCATTACCCAGCGTCGATGCCACAGCTTCATACATTGGATTGCTATAATCCTCATTTGTGCTCTTATAATAAATTATTGTTTGTAGACAAGAAAGTTATCATGTCCGAAAACATCTCTTCATTGCTCGTTCTCATCAACTGATGTTAAATTTTATGAAGAGCAATGGCCCAAACTGTATCGATATGTCCTACCTCCTCTAAGACCTTCAAGAGGCATAATCATACTAATGATATTTTATTGAATATCCATTACAAGGGGAACCATATCCCACCGCAGTATATTAGGGTTGTAGTTTAAGAAATACTTGAAAAAATGTATTATCTAGCAGGTATCCCACCTCGAGATATCCATCGTGAGTCTGCAGCAAGACTGGAGCGAACGTATTGCACTTGAAATCCTGCACATTATATGGGTATCAACTGGCAACTTCACGAAAAAGTTTCCTGCACTCGACAGAACGCCTGACTCTACCATCTCCGACATTTAGGAAAAAGAAATGGCACTCTAGATTGAACAGTCCGATAGGTTCGATGTTACCTGCTGAACGCCTCAGCCCTGGACATGAGGAGAGTTGGCCAATATGGAAGACGCTTAACAGGCTGCACTCAGGAGTTGCAGATCTAAAAGCAACCTGAAATACATATCCTCCCTCCTCTGCAAGCTGAGTCCTACAACCTGCTCTCTCGAGGACTTGATGCAATCCACCAAATAGGCCAGTGAACTGGTGGATACTGGTCACATTGCATTTATATTTTGTATACATTTGTAGAAACTATGAAATTAGCCACTGCACGAAGAAATGTATGCTTTTAAAACCAATTACTGGCTTGTTTTATGTGTATATTATAATATGTTATCTGACACGATTAAATTAATTAAGTTTAAGAAATTACAGATTGCATATTGTATAAGGCAATTTACAAGGATAATTTAGAGTAAACGTGATGTGTGAGAGAAATTGATTGTAAAAACAAGATTTTGGAAAATTGGATAGAGTGGTTTTGTTAGTTCGTAATTCCAGTAATTCAAATGGCAATCCAGATTATATCTTTCTCTGTCGAAGGCAGGACAGTCAAATAGGAGGTAACTTATACTTTGAGATGATCCACAGATGCAAGAGTAATCGTCTTCTATTTGAATTTTGAAACGCTCGAAGTAGAATTTAAATTTTCCATGGCCAAAAGGAATTATGAAAGCTCAAAGCTTGGTGTCAGCATTTTGCAATGGAGTCGGTGGAAAACTTTGGGGAAAAATACATTCCTGGTAACTGCGCCTTTTGAAGAGGATAATACATTATTATTATTTTTTAAGACAAACATGTGTGAGTTACAAGTTTTTGCGTTTGCAGATGATATGTGTCCACACTGAAGATGAAGTGCAACAGAATTTGAGTGAATCGAACGATGTACAGTATATAATCACT
Source organism: Meconema thalassinum (assembly GCA_946902985.2). Taxonomy (NCBI): domain Eukaryota; kingdom Metazoa; phylum Arthropoda; class Insecta; order Orthoptera; family Tettigoniidae; genus Meconema; species Meconema thalassinum. Next base: position 344,413,058 of record OX336393.1, read on the forward strand.
TCGTTCTCAAAATAATTTTAGTATCATGAGTCTTGTTTGTGACTTCCTGCGGATGATATTCTAACTTCTCCCCATTGTAAAACGATTCAAAGTATTGTCTCATTTCATCCCTTGTTTCTTCATCTTTCCACGTGATTCTTCCAATTTCCCTTTCTAGTCAATTTATTGGTTCTTATACAGGGTGTAACTAAATATGTGGTAAAGCTCCGGGGATGCGATTGAGGACCTGACAACAAGCAAAATATGTCCTATAAACATATAGGTGCGTTCGTTTCCGTGTTCCAAGCATTGCTTGTGGTGTACATAACACAGGCCACTTCACTATGCAGGTTGGTCATTTGTGTTGATAAAGTGTACGTTACTACTTACAGTTCTCTACAGAAGGTGCTTAAAATGGCACCCATGAGCTGTAATGCCGGCATCTATGCACCGCATAGACTGTCTTACACGCTCCCATATTCCCGGCGTCTATCGTATCTGCTGACATCCTTGCTCCATTCTCTGACGCAGCATGTCAACTTTATGAATAGGTGTGGCATACACAATGGCCATTAAATGACCCCATAAGTAGGAGTCTAATGGGTTGAGATCGGGAGAATGAGCAGGCCACGGTGTCGATCCCCGACGCCCTATCCATATGTTTGGGAATCGCTGATGTAAAATTGCACTATCAGCAAGAGAAAAATGAGGTGGTGCTCCATAATGCATGAACCGCATAAGGAAGAATTACACCACGAAAAGTTAACCATTTTATGTTGAAGAGTTCCGAAAAGAAAGGGAAATTTTATATCTAGGAAAACATTTTAGCATGAAATTAGAATCAACGATTTTTCCGGTTTTTAGAACATGCTATTACCATTCTTCCATTTGAAGCACTACCATCCAGTTTGCTGTAATTCCATATTCTTTTACCCTTGCTTCTATCGCAGCCTTTTCTTTTGTATCTATCGTCTGATATAACTACCTAATCTTTGGTGGGGTCACTAGGTCGCACGATTGTGGAAAACTATAAGGATAGTAACCTCAGGAATTAGATTTAAAAATATATACGTAACCGTTAGAAAGTTTAAAATCCATATATTAATATGGCACAAAAGCATTTTGAAAATGTTGAATATTTTGGAGATTCCGGATCCCCTTAAATGGATGAATGCTCTTTCTTGCCGAAGCTGTAGTGAGAGGTATAGGAGTGTTCTCATGCACTTATGTTCAACGACTTGGGTGTTTCATGATGATTAAGGGTAAGTTTCTAGAGTTTGCTGCCAAATGTCAGATCTGTTAAAGAGGTATGCAGATCCCTTTTATCAATCAAGTTCAGGCCTGTGCACTTCCGTGTAGCACTGTTAGCGAGTTACTTGAATACGCGATACTACTGCCCTATTTACCTCATCACTACTAGGGATAATAGAGATGAAGCATTTTTCATGTTGCTGACAGAAATGTGCCAATGCTGACTAAATACATGCCAGTTACTTGCTGCTGTGTATTAGATCTACTCTTTCTTCTTGGTCTTAAAGAAGTTTTTCCCACAGCACAGTACATTAATTAATGCTTTTCAGACTTGTCAGTCTTCTCAACATGCCATTGGGATCGTCAGTTAGTATGGTACATTTCACCAAGACGTCGGATATACAAAGTAGGCCACTGCAAGAAATAATAATTTAATAAGTGCAGCTAACTACTAAAAGAAATATATCCACGACCGTGCATACAATAACCATACTTCGACCACACATTCAGTCATTGCAGAAATCTGCCAACGGGACTTTCCTTTTGGAGCACAAAAGCAGTTGATAACGGTCACAGGTTGTCCCACACAGTTTACACCTGCAGTTATCGTCCGGGTCGTGGAATTTCTCAGTCTGGCATATCCGGTGGTGGAAACCATGCACGGCGTATCGCGTCACTACATGCCGTAGTTCATATCCAACTTGAGTCCATTAACTGTAAATCATGGCATCTGTTGAAAAGAACGTTGGCCATATGTCTTAACGTTTTGCATTGAGTTCTTGTACACGTTCTATGTAGGCGGCGGTTGATGGTAGCAATAGGTTAAGGCGAAGATCTTAGATGCAAAATTGCTCTCTTGCTAGACGTAGGTGAGGCGAGACCGTGTGAATTTCGACAGGCACAATGTTCTTTTCAGGAAAGTGGCTTTGACTCTTTCTATTTCTTCCAAATCTTTCTTCGTCAGATGTAGCCAAATTTTCTCTAGTACATAAGTTATAATTGGGGTAATTTTAAGGCGAAACAGGGTGATAGCTGTGGCTAAAGATAGCTGTCTCAGATTAGTGTGAATTGCAATCTTTGCCGCGGCGACTCTTTCCTTGACGTGTAGGCTATAGACATCTCCTCTTGTCTGAAAAGTGATTCCCAAGTACTTGAAGTGTGATACATTCTGTAGCGGTTATCGGGTTTGACATAGACACTCTGTTGTCTATTTCTATTCGATTGTTCGACAAGATATTTTTTATTAGACGTGTCAATTAATTTCTTCCGGCGATGTCTTCTATTTTCCTGATTAATAGTTGCCTGTTCAACAAGTCGAAAGCTTTTGTATAATCTATAAAAACTGCATGGAGCAGTTTGGATTCTCCTGGGAGCCTGAGTGCCGCCTCAATATCCTCCTGAAGACATTTTACGTAATGAAGTCATTTGTTGAAAGTCTACCTCCTTTTCTGAATGTAATTTTCACAGTATTATTACCGTTGAGTGTTAATTCATTGTTTTCGGCCCATTATGAGAGTTTAGCAAAAGCAGATTGAATGCAATCTAAGTAACGAGAAGTGAGGATCATGTCATCTGCGTAAGCGTATATTTTAACGTTATCAACTGCAATTCCTCCAGGTATTTCCGCAGTGGCTATGATGAAAAACAGTGGACTCAAGGGGTCTCCCTGCAGTACTCCGTTAGTTTGGGTTATCGGGTTTGACTTAGACACTCTGTTGTCTATTTCTATTTGATTGTTCGACAAGATATTTTTTATTAGACGTGTCACTTAATTTCTTCCGGCAATGTCTTCTATTTTCCTGATTAATAGTTGCCTGTTCAACAAGTCTAAAGCTTTTGTATAATCTATAAAAACTGCATGGAGCATCCCTCCTGGGAGCCTGAGTGCCGCCTCAATATCCTCTTGAAGTCATTTTACTGCCTGAAATGTGGATTTTCCTTTAATGAACCCAAATTGCCGCTCAGAGATTGAGTGAGATGTCAGTTTGCTAAGACTGTCAGCTAATATTCCTGTCAGAATAGGCTATATAGAAACTACGAGCATAATTCCGTTGAATACTCTGTTGACTTCCCCATTTGGAACGCTTTACACAATTGAGGACCTCGGTGAAAGGACTACCTATCCCAAACAGAGCACATTCGGACATAAACAGGTATTTATTGAACTTCGTACATCATGAAACTTACAAGTGGTGTAATACAGGGTCATCGAAAAAATAATGCCAACATTTCAAAACATGATAGCACCGAAACCCTTTATATTAAACTTATAATCCTTTCACTGAACGCCAGCTGGTTAAAGTAAGTTTTGTTTTGGAGGGGACGTGACCTTGCTATGCACACACTAGATGCGCAGTAGCCAAGGTCGGCCGGGGGCGCGCGCGCCAATGAAGTCCTGACCTCACCCCTTTGGATTTATTTTTTGGGGGTACATTAAAAACATTGTGTATGCAGAACAAAATCGGGATTTGGAGCACCTGCGGGAGCGAATTTCTGCCGCCATCTTGACAGTTACTCCTGAAATGATTGCACGTACCAATCCAGCCATTTCGAAAGCGTGCGTTCAATGCTGATGTTGGTGGTCGGCCTGGCCTAGATTTTTTCTCTACAGTCCCTGTTTCCTTAAACTGATTAAACCATCGAATGACAGCTTTGTAATCAGGTGCAGTTCGTCGGGCGGTGCAGTCAGTGGCGTGCGCGCCCCCAAAGGACCTTGGCTACTGCGCATCTAGTGTGCGCATAGCAAGGTCACGTCCCCTCCAAAACAAAACTTACTTTAACCAGCTGGCGTTCAGTGAAAGGATTATAAGTTTAATATAAAGGGTTTCGGTGCTATCATGTTTTGAAATGTGGGCATTATTTTTCGATGACCCTGTATTGATGTTAATGAGGGTTCTAGTATATCATAGTCTTTCTTCCTACACCTGATGGGTCATGTATGGTGATGATGATAATAATAATAATAATAATAATAATAATAATAATAATAATAATAGTAATAGTAATTGATTATTAATTTCCCTTTAATCAGAATAAAGTGGCAAACTTAAACACAAGTATTTTCACCGATACAATATGACACACTAATAAACAGAAATTGTACCGTGCATTACTTTGTATCTTGAACATCGCGATTGACTGGTGGTCACTATAAAATGCTTGATACACAGGAGGTACAAACCTTATACGAGTTATTGCATCATACCTTGCCTTCTTTATCATCGTACCGTAAGGACACAGTGTGGGCATAATAATATCACGTAGGATAGGGCACTTTTCCTGTCATATTAGTCGGCTTATCACGCCCTCTTCAGCTGTGACTGTAAACGTGCTTCACATGCATCTTATGAGTGTGCTTCGCAAATCGAAATTGAGTTGCCTTCCTGATAACCACATTGCCCTTTTCCATGACCACATTGAGCTTGATGAACATCTTATTTAGGGTTGTGTGATTCTATAATCTTCAGTCTTTAACTCAAATTGTTGAAAGATTTCTTCATCCGACTCTTCTTTTTCATATCAGTTCACTGTTCAGGAGTACACTCCTGATTGTGTCCGCTTTTGTCTTTCTTCCTATGTTGTTATTTTATTTTTCTTCCACTCCAGCAAATTCTGCTTTTTAAAAAATAGGGGATGGGTAGTTCTTCCACAGAGCCACTCAATTCGTGCACCAAACCCAACGGTGCTGTTGGGTAACAAACAAAATACTCACTGTTCCTTTATTATTGATATTTACACAATTGTAAGTGTGATAATCAGTTACACGATATCTAGAATTATGGGAGTCACGTTTGGTTCTCAGTTGCTTCAAACCTGATCGTAAATGCGGATTGCAAAGAAAAAGAAAATAAATTAAACACCATGTACATCAAAAGATGTCTGGCGGTTTTTAATGCTCAGATAAGTATGGAGAACTACACCATTGTTGGTCTCTAATGTCCTTCACCAGAAATGGCAGCCATGATGACTCCCACTTTCCAGTTTAGATGGATAGAATTTCTTCAGTGAAGAGAGATGTTCAGATTTTTTTGTGCAAAGATTAGGATATTAACGTAGACCGTTATTGTAAGATGTCCAGATCTTCTATGGGTAGACTATCTTGAAGAAATGTTGAATTCGTTGCTAGTTGTATTACCAATGGGGCAAAATACAATTCACGTACAGAGAAAAATTTACAATCGTCTTCGTTTATTCCTCCATCTCCGAAGTCGTGATATGAAAGTGCAGCGCAATTTTCCTCTAACTTTCTTTGTCAGCGACCAATCCTTCGGCATTCCCGGGGCTTGGTAGGTTCACAAGGTAATCCCTCGCAGTTTTAATCCAAATTTACTTTTTGGATTCTTCTTAGAAAGTTTTCAAAAATTATTGTCGCATTCTGTATGGTACAGTACTGGTATGGTACAGGATCAATATGTCGCGTGTGGAAGGATTCTCTCAGTCTATAATTCATCGATTACTTTAACGAATGGATTAAGTTTGCAGATAACTCTCCTGGAAGTCTAGACCAAGTGGAGGACATGCCGTGACAACGTACTAGGCAACGATTTATTGGTTCAAACTATTCATGAGCTGCGAATAAATTTTAAAGTATAATGTCCAAATTGCTCAAATCATTACACCTAATGAACAGTCCATAGGTAAAAAACATCACCTACAGAAACGAAGTTAGGCTGTCAAATAAACTATTGCAAATATCATCACTTCGAGGCACCCGACTTGGAAAAGTGTTAGGTAGTACAAGGGCAATTCCAAATCATCGGTAGAATATGATAGAAGGGACAAATAACATGTAATCACGGGTTGAAAATTTTAAAAGGATGGTGTGGAATTAAAGATACACGTACAGTGGCAATCAGTCTATCTCAGCAGGCAAATATACAGCGAATTCCAATCAAAGATCACAAAATATACGAATTAGAAACAACCTTCCGGCGCAAATAGAAAAGCGATGGTAACTTTGGTCATCAGGGTTCCTTCCATAATTTTGAGTTATGTTTAAAAGGTAACTTATATATGAAGAAAATGAGCATGTAATTCGTTCTGGTTAGAATGAAATGAAGGTATGCTATTCAGTTTTATAATGACATGGTGTGCAAAAATCTGTATCCTATCTTGCCATATTGCTCTACATGTAACTAGCATAAGGAAGTGCTGCTTACGATTTGCATCTCTGGTGGAGAAGACTAAAGACTATAAAATGTGGAACTGGCAAGCAGTGCTGAGGGTTCTAGCTCGGTCTATTTAATGATAGCGATGCTACTTTCACTCCTGTAGGTGGCGTTACTCTAGAATAAGCTTGCGTGGGGGGCTTGCGTTCTGAACCTGTCTTACTCGTGAACTCGTCCTCTTCCTCAGCTTCTGCCTCAGCGGCAAGTTCTTCAGGGGTCTTTTTCTTCCTCATCAGAGGATTAGGCTCCTCCTGAGGGATCTCCTGAATTTCCTCTCTCTTCTTAATGTTGTACTGAAACACATCAAACAGAGCAGTCAGCGAATTGTCTGGAGGAAAAACATATAAACAAATAAATAAATAAATAAATAAATAACAAGACGTTCCGTGAAGAACTATACAGCCTACTTTTCATGCCAATGATTATTCTACAGTATATGAAACTATCTAGAATAATGACGAAATTAAGTTGGTAATATCGAAATATCTAATTAGTTCAAAATATACCTGGTATAATGTAGCCTAATAGAGCACTACAGTTGGCAGCCCTGGTGACTGAATATATTCTTAGTTCCACCTCTTAAGGTACAGAATACAAAATTTGGTTGAAGTCCAATGGACGTTACATGCAATTAGACACTGGATCTATCAGCACGCGTAAAGGCATGTTGCCAACAATACCATGCGTGTGCTGGTCAGAAATAATCTGAATTATTATGATATCTTGTTGTGCCAATTTTGGATGAAATCCATTTGTTAGTATAGAAGTTACATGTATTTTAAAATTGGACATATCAGCAGGCATAGAATCATGTTGGCAGCACTGCCTTGTATTAATTACTCCAAATTAATCCAGAATGTCAGGTGCTATACGTGTGCAAAGTATAGAGCTGTTGGCTTGCATACTTTCTGATATATTGATATTAGGGTAAAAAGAATATAGACAGCATTTATTAACAGTTGGCAGCCCTGATTGCTCTTAACAATACTTATAGTCATATCTGTTATGGTACACATAGCACATACGAAATTTGGTTGAAATCCAACTGATAGTATAGAAGTTACATGTATTTAAAAATTGCTACTATCAACAGGCTTATAATCATGTTGGTAGAACTGACGTATATAAGTTACTCCAAATTAATCTAAAATGTCAGAATATACGTGTGCATAGTTTAAAGCTGTTGGCTTGCATACTTTCTGATATATTGGTATTTGGATAAAATAAAATAGAGAGAGCAATTATTAACAGTTGGCAGCCCTGGTGGTTCTTAAGAATACGCTCAGTCATATCTGTTTATGTACAGATATTACATACAAAATTTGGTTGAAATCCAATTGATAGTGTAGAAGTTATATGCATTAAAACATTGGACCTATCAGAAGGCTTAACATTATTTTGGCAAACTGTCATGGTTGGCCTCCTGGAAATTAAACTGAAAGAGTATTATCTACATGTGTGCCAATTTTGGAATAGCTCCCATGCATACCTTGCAAGATATCCAACATGGAGCTCAAATTTCTAGTGCGTTTTTTCAGCAGTTGGTAGCACTGACATCATTTTCAAATATGGACGTGAGCTATTCCGGTGCACATCTTTACTCATACTAAATTTGGTTTTGATTGCTGCAGCCGTTTAGAAGTTGATAGGGGGGGGGGGGATACACACACAGCCAGACAGACAGACAGAAGGACAGACAGACAGACACACATTTTCCCGGATCGATCTCATAAGTCTACTTTTTCCTCATTTTTGCAAAATGTGAAAAGTAGGCTAAAATTATTTGGAGCAATACACAGGGATGGCATATGAATGAAAAGACCTACCAAAGAGCTATACGAGTACACAGACAGACTAACCAATATGATCAGAAAACGCAGACAACATTTTACGGGCACACACAAAGGATGAACAACAACAGACTTACAAAGAAGATATTTGATATAGTAAACAGCTCAAACAGGAAAACTAATTGGCATCATGAAATAGAGGAGGACTTAAGGCAGGCGGGGTGGGGATCGACAGGAAAATGATCGGAGACAGAGGAGAAATCAGAAACACAATTAAGAATACAAAATTTGAAGTACTGAAAATGAAAAAAGAAGACGGGAACATTGCGGGAACATTGTGGACAGAACAACGGAAACAGGAGCACTGTCAAAGGATGAAGAGACTTTGGGGAGAGAAGTGAAAATTGGGTCATCATGACTTATTTAAGTTCAAACACTGTCCATAAGGGCAAAAATGATATAATGTTAATAATAAATAAATAAATAAATACATACATATTTAGATCGTAGGCTTTCGTGGCCGGTGTCTAGTTTATCATCTAGGCTTACAAAATGGAGCCGCGTTGTGTATCGGTGATTGTTTCCCGACGTTTCGGCTGTATGAGTACTACGGTCACCAACTCGTACCCATGATTAAGGCTGCTGCAATGAGAGCCAAAACGTCGGGTAACAATCACCGATACACGACGCGAATCCATCCTGTAAGCCTATATGATAAAATAATAAATAAATAAATAAATATTTAAAAATTCAAATAATAAATACCGCAAATAACTCATTTACTCCCGTAGAAAAGCCTCCGTGGCTAAGGCGGCAGCACGCCGGCCTCTCACCGCTGGGTCTGTGGTTCAAATCCCGGTCACTCCATGTGAGATCTGAGCTAGACAAAACGGAGGCAGACAGGTTTTCCTCCGGGTACTCCGGTTTTCCCTGTCAACATTTCATTCCAGCAGCACTCTCCACTATCATTTCATATCATCTGTCATTCGTTTAATCATTGCCCCAGAGGAGTGCGTCAGGCCTCGGCAGCCGGCACAGTCCATATCCTCGCCGCTAGATGGGGGCTTCATTCTTTCCATTCCTGACCCGGTCGGAGACTGGAAGCAGGCTGTGGATTTACACTTCATACTCCCGTAGCTAGCTGATCCAACAAAACAGTAGTGCAGAGTGGCTGAATATTAGGGATGAAAATACAATAATATACGCAATACTAAAGATTTATCACGAGTGACAAATATGAAATTTAATACTGATCAATTTGTTCTCAATTATCCCTTCTGGCATTTAGAGCTACAAAGAAGACTAATAAGAATAAATCTGTTCTATATGCATCCACAGACTAAAACAGGTAAGAAATAATAAGCCTATCGGTGAATATCAAAAGGAAAATGGGTGATCACTCCGTCAAGAAATACTAATAATGAAAAAGTGTTTAATCTAACAGAAAATAATTCGTCGAGAAATTTAATATTCACCGTTTTAGTTAGTTAGCCTGCTTCCTTCTTTCATTCAACTTAGTCGTGGAGCAGGATTTTTGTCTCTTAGAATCATGTCCATACTTGTAAAATAACACAATAATAAATGATGTATGTTTAAAAAGGTCTATATGAAGAAAATGAGCATGTAAGTCGTTCTGGTTACAATGAAATGAAGGTATCACATGCTATTCTGCTATATTTTATAATGATATGGTGTGCATAAGAATATGGAATTGTATCACGCTGCTCAATACAGTAATTTGTACATTATACAACATCAGATACATCAGCGGCTTCGGTGCGTACTTGGTAGCATGCTGAGCTTCTATGCTCAAGATCGCGGGGTTAAACTCGGCCGAAGTCGTCGGATTTTTAAGAGCGTTAAAAATCCCTCAGTATGCCTTCATTCGGAGGGGAAGTAAAGCTGGCGGTCCCAAGTCATAGATTTATGGCATTTAAAAGAACCTTCCACTAATTACACTTGTGTGAAGCTAAATTTTGTAGTGGGTTAGATTTGATTAACGCTATATTAGTTTCAATGTTCGCCACCATGTGCTGGTTGCGATGACATCTAGTAGCCAAGTTCGCAGCTAGGTTTCGTGGACGGTAGCATTTGGTAGCAAAAGTAGGAACTACTTGAAAATTGATCGTCTGAAGTCCTTACCTGAATCACAGATAACACACACTAATACAGCCATCACAATTAACACCGGTTATCAGACAAATTCTACACGCACCCAAAGTACACGGGGCTAAATAACCACGCTGTCACAGCCCCTAAACTAAGGAAGCAAGCAACCAACATCAGATGCGATTCCTCAACAAATTTAATTATCGTCCAAATATTCTCAGAAGTTCCTCAAAAACAGCACTGTTTTCTGTTGAAGTTATATGGATATTTCTCAAGTTACGATTTCTAATGAAGATACTGAGAGTTTTAATTCTACAAATACGACATGTCCGGGGCCATCTTGTTGCTGTAAGATCACCAGACTCTTGACAGCCAACATACGCATCCCTGATACGTTTTATCCAAGGTTTACAGTGTTGAAAGCAATTCGGAATTCCACAAATTCCTAAATGGGTTGAAAGGTTAGTTCATAGAGGAGGATTCTTCGTCTCTTAGAAAAAATTCCATATTTGTAAAATAACACAATATTAAAGGATTCAGAGACTTTACATACAGAGCATTTAGTGATGTGATGATGATAATTAATGAAGGGGCCTAACATCTGGGTTATCGGCCCCAGCATTTAGTGAATCTGGAATTGTATCACGCTACTCAATACAGTAATTTGTACATTTTACAACATCAGACACATTAAACTCAAGAAGATTTTCTTCTTAAAATCTCCATGAGTACTCAACAAATGTAATTATCGTCCTTTGAAATAATCTCTGAAGTTCCTCATAAACAGCACTGTTTTCGGTTGAAGTTTTATGAAGGTTTTACAAGTTACGATTTCTAATAAATATACTGAGAATTTTAATTATGCAAATACGACGTTTCCGGGGTTTGCTTGTTGCTGTAAGATCACCAGACTCTTGAGAGCCAACATGCGCATCCTTGATAAATTTCAACCAAGGTTTACAGTATTGAAAGCAATTCAGAAATCCACCAATTACTCAATGACTTGAAAGGTCTTCAATCACAAACTTGGAGGGCTGCATATTTTGTGGTCAAAGTTGTCCTTCTCTATCCCTTAGTAAATGATGATAATCACCACAATTGCAAGGCAGTAGCTCGGGCATTCCCATGGCGTTGGCCAAAACAAGTTGTCTCATCTTCCTTTATCTGCAATTCCTCAGTATATTTGTGAACTAATGTGGGGCAAATCTTTTCCCAGAATGCAAATATACCAATACATAGAACTTAACTAACTCCTATACTGATCTGTGGACTACAAGCATGACCTGAAGGGACAACACTGCATACAAGCAGTGGGGATGAAGTTACTCAGATCAAGCCGTCATAATGCCAGAAGGGACAGAATCAGGAACGAATATGTCTACCAAGAGTTAGGATCACATGATAGTCTGCTTGATTTGCAAAAGGAATTGTGACTGAAGTGGTATGGCTATTTAATGAGGATGCCATTAACGGGAACACCAATTCTCATATAAGAACAAGTGGGCATAGAACGAGAGATGACTGCATGACGCAGAAGATGAACAAGATGTTCAGCAAAGAACATATAGCCTACTTTCTCCTAAATGTATGGGTATCTTTATGACTCTTTGTCCTCATCCCTAAAACAATCACCCCAACCACAATGTATTGTTTGTTTTCTTTTATATTGATAATAAGCCAGTAAGTGTCAAGATCAATATTATATACTTTATGATGATTGAATAACAAAACTACTAACTTATTGTAATGCATTCACGTCCGTTAATCTCTATATTAAGCCAGCCTGCAAAATTAAGAATCTTCCGCCCCAATCATCTTCCGCCCCAATCACAGTAGATGGTGCTGCGACCTATCAGTGAATTAATCTTTATCTTGTACGCCTATGCACTGCCATCGTAATGTACTACGATGGCAGTGTTCTATGGGTGTTGAATGAGTAGGCAGTTTAAAGTAGCCAAGAGGGAGGCGATCCAGCTGGCAGTGTTTAAAGGTATTCGGAGCGCGATCGTGGCTAATAGTTGAACTACCAGTATTACAAAATTGCCATACTTCAGGAGGCCAGCTCAGGCATTTACACAGCGTTATGTTTGGAACAATATTACCCACATAACCCACAAGAGGACAGCACCGTACAGAGGCATTAAGAAGGCTGTGGTTAATGACAACGTGTATCTAGTTCTTCTATTCTCCTTTTTCTAATGTCTTCTGTTTATGTGCGATGCTGGGACTGTGATTTTATTAATATACGAGTGTATACTTTATCCTCTCCTTTGAGCTAAATGACATTTTATTCAGTATCTGTGGGAAAAGCTCGTGCACATCATTTGTAAAACAATTCAAGAAAAAAAAACCTAACTGTAGCAGTATTCGATCCCCAGTCAACTGCGTGTCAGACTAACATGCTAGCCCAGAGCTAACCGTATCCATAACGTCAGGTGTTCTTAACTGACATATTAGATACAAACTGTTGGCAAATAATGACTTTAAATAAACGATTTCTTCACTGCAGTACATCTTCATTAAAGATCATTTCATACAAAGTTTATATTATTGTATCAGTACGGTATATCACATACAACATACTAAAACTACTGAAATATAAGACAGGCACATGAGGACAGCTGCCATCTTGTCGTGTGACACAAACGGCTCAGCTCTTTTAAGCCACTCATACTGTATAATATTATAATATTAAATTATAATAAATAACGGATCACGACCTTCAGGATAGCTTAAACCCCCCTAGGCTCGATAATCGGAATTGGTGGGTCTTAAGCTATTTATTAAAATGGTTGCATAATTCACACGGCCGCCATCCTGAAATGGCATGGCCGATGACCTTGAATTTTGGGTGAAAGACGCGTCCTATATAAAGGTATGTTGTCACCGAATTTGGTAGAGATCGGATGACTAGTTTAGCCGTAATTTGATTTTACGTTTTGAACATTTGAGTGGCCGCCATTCTGTTTTGGTAAAGATGGCGGCGATATAAAGTATGACACTGAGGTGTCCTTTACTAGTGCTACCTCTGTACCAAATTTCGTTCAATTCGGTTTCACCGTGTTCGAATTGATAGGGGGGGACAGACATTCAGAGTACACACACTCACACACACACATACACACACACACACAGACTCACACACACACATACACACACACACACACAGACTCACACACACAATACAGACACACTTTTTTCGCCCTGTGTTGATCTCATAAGTCTACTTTCATTTTTTGCAAAAATCGAAAGTAGGCTAAAAATATGACCGGGATGAGCCCACAAGTGCAGATTATACTGGAGGAAGATTGGGTGCAAAGCAGGAACACATGGAGGAGGGGGGAATTGATGGTGGTGGTGAATGGTGGACGTGGTGGTGGTGGTGCTCCTGCTGCTGCTGCTGCTGATGATGATGATGATTATTATTATTATCATTTCTAAGCTTCTAGCTGAATTTATCCGGAACCGCTGTGTTATTTGAGTATGAAGATTAAATGGAGATATGTGCGGATTCTGATTGAAAAATCATTTTTAGCCTACTTTCGATTTTTGCAAAAAATGAAAGTAGACTTATGAGATCAACACAGGGCGAAAAAAGTGTGTCTGTCTGTGTGTGTGTATGTGTGTGTGAGAGTCTGTGTGTGTGTGTATGTGTGTGTGTGAGTCTGTGTGCGTGTGTGTCTGTGTGTGTGTGAGTGTGTGTACTCTGAATGTCTGTCCCCCCCTATCAATTCGAACACGGTGAATGCGAATTGAACGAAATTTGGTACAAAGGTAGCACTAGCAAAGGACACCTCAGTGCCATGTTTTATATCGCCGCCATCTTGACGGAAACGTAATGGCGGCCACACAAATGTTCAAAGCTTAAATCAAATTACGACTAACCTAACCATCCGATCTCTACCAAATATTGCAACAACATACCTTTATGGGGGGAGCATCCTTTGACCAAACCAATAGGCCATCAGCGTAATAGTTTGCGGATGGCGGCCATCTTTGTTGGAAATCGATTCCCCCTATTAATTCGAACACGGTGCAACCGAATGGAACGAAATTTGGTACAGAGGTAGTACTAACAAAAGGCACCTCAGTGTCATGTTTTATATCGCCGCCATCTTGACGGAAACGTAATGGCGGCCACACAAATGTTCAAAGCTTAAATCAAATTACGATTAACCTAATCATCCGATCTCTACCAAATTTTGGAACAACATACCTTTATAGAGTAAGCATTCTTTGACCAAATGACTAGGTCATTAGCCTAATAGATTGCGGATGGCGGCCATCTTAGTGTGAAAATCAATTCCTCCTATTAATTCAAACACGGTGAAACCGAATGGAACGAAATTTGGTACAGAGGTAGCACTAGCAAAGGGCATCTCAGTGTCATGTTTTATATCGCCGCCATCTTGACAGAAACATAAAAGCGGCCACACAAATGTTCAAAGCTTAAGTTAAATTACGACTAACATAACCGTCCGATCTCTACCAAACTTTGCAACAACATTTCTTTATGGAGGGAGCATCCTTTGACCAATCTAATAGGTTATTAGCCTAATAGTTTGCGGATGGCGGCCATCTTAATGTCAAAATTGATTCCCCTATTAATTCGAACACGGTGGAACCGAATGGAACGAAATTTTGTACAGAGGTAGCACTAGCAAAGGACACCTCAGTGTCATGTTTTATATCGCCGCCATCTTGACTGAAACTTAATGGCGGCCACACGAATGTTCAAAGCTTAAATCAAATTACGATTAACCTAATCACCCGATCTCTACCAAATTTTGCAACTACATACCTTTATGGAGGGAGCATCCGTTGACCAATCTAATAGGTCATTCTCCTAATAGTTTGCGGATGGCGGCCATCTTTGTGTCAACTCGATTCCCCCTATTAATTCAAACATGGTGAAACCGAATGGAACGAAATTTGGTACAGAGATAGCACTAGCAAAGTGCATCTCAGTGTCATGATTTATATTGCCGCCATATTGACTGAAACGTAATGGCGGCCACACAAATGTTTAAAGCTTAAATCAAATTACGACTAACATAACCATCCAATCTCTACCAAACTTTGCAACAACATACCTTTATGGAGGGAGCATCCTTTGACCAATCTAATAGGCCATTAGCCTAATAGCTTGCGGATGGCGGCCATCTTTATGTCAAAATTGATTCCCCCTATTAATTCGAACACGTTTGAACCGAATGAACGAAATTTGGTACAGAGGTAGCACTAGCAAAGGGCACCTCAGTGTCATGTTTTATATCGCCGCCATCTTGACGGAAACGTTATGGCGGCCATACAAATGTTCAAAGCTTAAATCAAATTACGATTAGCCTGATCATCCGATCTCTAGCAAATTTAGCAACAACATACCT
Source organism: Meconema thalassinum (assembly GCA_946902985.2). Lineage (NCBI taxonomy): Eukaryota > Metazoa > Arthropoda > Insecta > Orthoptera > Tettigoniidae > Meconema > Meconema thalassinum. The sequence goes on from OX336393.1 coordinate 344,428,742, forward strand.
TTATGGAGGGAGCATCCTTTGACAAAACTAATAGGTCATCAGCCTAATATTTTGCGGATGGCGGCCATCTTTGTGTGAAAATAGATTCCCCTTATCAATTCCAACACGGTGAAACCGAATGGAACGAAATTTGGTACAATGGTAGCACTAGCAAAGGGCACCTCAGTGTCATGTTTTATATCACCGCTATGTTGACGGAAACGTAATCGCGGCCACTCAAATGTTAAAAACTAAAATGTAATTACGACCAACCTAATAATCTAGTCTCTACCAAATTTTGCAACACCATATCTTTATGTGGGAAACATATTCAGACCAAACTGCAAGAACATCAGCCCAATAGTTTGCAGATGGTGGCCAAGTATGTGTGCAAATCGATTCCCCCTATCAATTCAAAAACGGTGAAACCGAATTGAACGAAATTTGGTACAGAGGTAGCACTAGCAAAGGGCACCTCATATTCTTGTTTAATATCCCTATAGCACGTTGTATTTCAACAAGCTACTACAACCAACATTCAAACATACTCCTTGAAAAGGACAAAGAGTTATAACAATACCCATGCATTTAGGAGAAAGTAGGCTATATGTTCTTTACTGAACATCTTGTTTTCACTAGCTTGTAAGCGACAGTTTCAACATATTCCAAGTCCCAACAACTACATACTGAGCATATGCACCTTCAGTGGATCAGTTATGCGATTCCCAGAACCCTTGCTTCCTCTCATCTCATATCGTCGTCATCAACACAACTAGAACTGAACGTGCATGTTACCCGAGCCATCCACCCAGAATCAGATTATTGGACTCACGCTGGCAAATAGTGGGTTTGAATAATCTAATATTTGCGTGCAAATAAGTACACTCTGCCGCAGTCAGAATTGTATGCAGTTTCCATCCAGTAATATAGCCCACTCTCCATGGAAATAATTGCTTTGGAGTTTAATACACAGGCGTACAGCCTATCTCAGGAGTCTCCAGCTAATAGACTGGTGCCATTATTAGCGGCCGTGTTCACATGCACCATCAAAATAAGGGAAATAGTAAACATGCTCTATAAATAATAATATATACAGTATAATTTCATGAAAATATTATATTTTTGGTTGGGAGTCTTTCTAGCATTAGTGCGGACATTTTCGTTAGTTGGTTGGTTCTTAAGTTTAGGTGCTGCGACAACGCGGTCATGTAGCCCCGTGTACTTTGGGTGTGTGTAGAATCTGTCTGATAACCTGTGTTAATTGTGATGACTATTAGTGTGTGTTATCTGTTTTTTAATTTAAGTACTGCAACTTAGAATTTTTCAAATAGTTCCTACTTTTGCCTCCAAGCGCCACCGTCAACGACTACTAGGCCAAGTTCAGATCTTATCTACTAGACGCCACCGCAGTCGGCTCTTGGCAACGAACGTAGAAACCTAAGAGCGTTGTTTACATTCTTAACCTATCCAATTTAGTTTCACACAGATAAAATTAGAGGAAGGTTCTTTAACATGCCATAAATCTATGACATGGGACCGCCGGCTTTACTTCCCCTCCAAAGGCAGGCATACTGAGGGATTTTTAACGCTCTTAAAAAATCCTTCGGCTTCGGCCGGGTTTGAACCCGCTATCTTGGGCATAGAAGCTCAGCATGCTACCGAAGCCGCAAAGCGGACATTTTAGCATCGTCTAATTTCCGACACCTAGTTACCATGGCAACATGTGTAAGCACACTTATTTCCTACTCATTGAAGCGTGCGTGAATTTGAAGAATTCATGGCTTTTTTTGAAAACTCCCAAATACAAAAAATTACAAAACAAAAAAACAAAACAAAAACATACAGATCGTGATGGTAAAAAGTTCGATTTCGCGGTTACGGGAAAGATTTAACGGGTATTGGTGATGCTCACAGGGGACGGTGGGCTGCCTTGAGTAACAATGCCATAAAAAGAGAGAGGTTATACGATATTGAAAATATAGCGTTGTTTAATAAACAAGTTTACTATCGAGTTTTTTTTTCAGTCTGTCAACACGATTACCGTACTTCATTAATCTCATATAATATATTGTGTTCAGGATTAGGGAACCGCCCATTAAAATTGGGTACAATCGTGTTGGCCGACTGAAAAACATTAAATTTCGATTACTAAGGCAATACTGGAAAATGGCTTCCAACACGACAAGTTTAATATCCTTTAAGTCAAATGTGTACAACTGAATCCTATGTTTCTTTTTATTGCGACCTCTACAATGTTCAAGTGACAACTAGTGTGGTGTGTAGGCCTATATTTTAAAAGGTCAATAATATGCCGTCACTCATTTCAAATGAGGCCCATTATTCAGTGACTTTAAAAAGGCCTGCTTCTGCAGACTTTGAGGAATTTACAGATCGATGCACGAACTTCACATCATATTAGAGTGAAGAAATAGTACATTATGCAACGAGCCAATAATGGCAATAATTAAGACACGAGTATGTTTATAAAACGAGTGAAGCGAGTTTTATAATTTCCATACGTGTCTTAATTGCCATTATAGGCGAGTTGCATACGACTGTTTATGTTCGACGATAATTATAACGTTATTATATGTGTTAACATAAATATTCATAAGTATCTATGGGATTCAGTAACTTCAGTTAGTGAACAGAGCGTGCTGGGTGGTTTGCTGACTGAACAGAGCTCATGAGTGGGTCAAAGAATTTCGAAAGCAGAGACCATTTACTTTGCTTGGCAATGCTATTGTTAACAGCCTCCATGATGTCTAGTGCCGATCAGAACTAGTATTCACTAATATTGTCACCGAAGTCGTTTGAAAGCAATGCGCTGTGTAGAAATTTGTGTTGGGGATATTAAGGTACAGTGCTATTTCTTGTCTCATAATTACCAGTTAATTTACACGAACATATGGGACGGTGCACTTTCCATGTCGGTAATTTATATAGAAGGATGCTGTGTTGCTAACTTCTGGACGTAGATTCATAAATTTCTTGTATATGTCATAGTAGTTTCTTGTTACCGTAAATGTTCGTGCTGATATTGTTTTTATGTTTCGGATTGTAACTACAATGGTTGATCCGATATCCAATTTGAACTTTCAAATCATATAATTCATGTCCGACATGTTGGATTTTGAGCGCATGCGCGAAGGTATCCTTACCTAATTGGTCAATGAATGAGCTCTGATTGGCTGGAGAAACTGTTTCATAATGAAGAATAGTACCATAATGACCCTCATTATGATACAGTTTTCTGACATATAATATTTACATTTCGACATAGTCGAATATAAAACCTTTTAAAAGTACTCTCAGTGTATTGCAACTCACATAGTGTGTCATGGAATGATTTTTGTTGAACACACTGAGATTAACAACACTCGCCGTTGGCAGGATTAGAACCGGAAGCTAACAAGAACGCAAGCCCGAGGCTTCACTCGCGGGGGAACATATAAGAGACTAATGATCACACCCCGCAACTGATCAATATTTCCCATTACTGTCGTGTCAACACGGATGTTGCTATATGAGCGTCGAAGACGTGATTATTATTAGCGCTCAGTTCATCAGCATCCCACGTGCAGTCATCTCAGCCAAACATGTGCTATAGATTATCCCCGTGGCTCATGGTCGCGGGGTTAACGGTCATGTACAACTACAAGCTCTGGACTACTACTACTACTACTAATAATAATAATAATTAGTCTATAATCACCGCTTTGCAGACCATCGAAGCACTATCACTAACAAAACCTGGTCAGAAGAACGCAATAAATTCTACCGCGAGAAGATGAAGAGATTTTGGGAAAAGAGAAAGGCAATGCCATCAGCTAAATAAGTTCAATCGCGCTCCTTAGTCGGGCATGACAAAGAAAGAAAGATTAATAATACTGATAATAATCAAACCAGTACCGCTTTATGCATCTGAATGCCTTATCCTATCCGAGAAATGTTTGCTCGCAAATTTAGAGAGAAAAGAAAGAAAGAAAGAAATAAAGAAAGAAAGAAAGAAAGAAAGATCTTACCCATCATACTTGCCCGGACTACAAAAATGGCATCTACATCAGAATATTCAGGCAAGAAATATACTCGAAGATAGAGAAGATCACAGACACAATGCGAAAACGCAGAGTTTCCTTCTACGGTAATATACATGATGATTGACTCCCGATGTACAAAGCGTATCTTCAGTATATTCGACTCAAAACCAAAAACGACAATGCCATGGTACGTTAATGTCCAGAAAAATCTGAAAGAAATGGGAATGATGATGATGATGATGCACAAGACCGAAATCTTTATACAGCAGCCATCAAGAATTTTGGGACTTTCTGGGACGAAAAACAGACAACTCGTGTGAAATGGACAGAAGAACGTCGTGCAAAACAGAGTGAGCTCATGAAGACAATGTGGATCAAGCGAAAAATGAACAAATGCCAGAATGGAAAATGAGGCTTATCGTGGTCCCTAGTTGGCCGATTAGCGAAATTGAATGAATGAATGAATAATAATAATAATAATAATAATAATAATAATAATAATAAAGGGGAAAATCAAACGGACAGGGACAGATAAGTTTAAATATCTTGGCAAGTGGGTAGAACCCAACGTATGCGAGAAAGAAACCTTCACTTCGGGCATGAACAAAATGGAAATGGCGTACCAACTCACCAAGGACGTTTACAACAAAAAGTCAATATCCCTGAATGCAAAACGTAGGCATTAATGCACTGTCATACGACCAGAGGCTCTGTACGCAGCGGAATGCCTCACCATGAACAAGAAAGGCCTGGTAGAAAAATTGGAGATCAAGGAAAGAAAGACCTTGCGGAAAATTCTTGGCCCGATTAAAGACAACGGTGAATATAGACGACGGCATAACTATGAGCTGTATATTCATGTCCAGAAGATCTCTGATGTAATGAGGAAAAGGAGGATTGCATTTTATGGCCACTTGCTTAGAATGAAACCCACACGATTGACGAACCGGATCTTTAACTATTTTAAAAATAAGAAGACCAAGCCAGCCTGGTTCGAAGAGGTGGAAAGTGACCTGCAAGAGATGAAATTACCTGTGAGGATATTCAAGAACGCAATCCCCTCAGGAAGAAACTACACGACCACCAGAGTTTTCAAGAAAACCGAAGTTGAAGACGGGAAATATGTGGACGGAAGAAAGAAAAGAGCAACACCAGCAACGTATGAAGGAACACTGGGCAAATATCAAAGCCCAGAGAAGCCAGTTGAAATAACGTGGTCCTTAGTTGGCCGATACGATTAAAGAAGAAAGGACAGTTCAACATAAGAGGCCTGACACAGTGATCTTCAACAAAAGCTTGAAGGAAGTCACGCTGATTGATGTTGCCATACCGAATACGCACAACCTGCAGGCTAAACATGCTGAAAAAGTGACCAAATATTTGGAGCTGGGATTGGTTCTTCCGTGGGTTTCCCACTTCTATTCCAGGCAAAATCCGGGGTGGTTAAGACCACATCTGCCTCCTTCCCAATCTTCACCTGCATTACAAGAACACACACACGCAATACAACTACAGATATAAAAATAACACTGGTTATTTGACATTATTCTAGACACATCCAAGAACACGGGGCTAAATGACCACGATATTGCAAAGTCCCTTAATGAATTAGCAACAACATCTTATACGCTGATCAGAACATCCGACACTCTCCAGTCATTGACAATTAAAACATTGCGTCCTGGAGTGGGAGTGAAGTGGCCTCAGGAGAGGAAAGTAACCCATAGTGCAAAGATGAAGGAATACTGGGCTAAGAAGAAATCTCGACAGAGATAGGAACCACGTGGTCCAAGGGGCCAAGAAGACAAGAGGAGTTTGCAGTGGTGGAAAATCCATCGCATCAATTTTTGTACCCCACTTCATCGTTTGGTTCTAATCTTCAAATAGTTATGATACATATTTCCTCCATTTCCTATCAGAAAGAAATTACTATTACTTTTATTCAAGATTTTTAATTAGATACGTTTTATTTTCTTGTATGCAATAGGAATGTCCTGCATGGGGTCAAGTAATTAGTTCCAGTTATTTACGATTTTGAGTTTCAAAAATTTGGAAGGAGGAACATACATCTTAAGGAGCCAAAGCAATGAAAATGAAAATCCACAGCCTGCTTCCAGTTGACGACCGGGTCAGGGAATGGAATGAATGGAGCCCCCATCTAGTGGCGAGGATATGAACTGTGCCGGCTGCCTGTCGCACTGCCCTGTGGCAATGTTTTTTTTTTTTTTTTTTTAGCGTATGACTATTAGTGCCGGGAGTGTCCGAGGACATGTTCGGCTCGCCGGATTTTGTAGCTGCTTCTACGCGGACACCCATGGGGTGAGCTACACGTACCGCCGCGTGTGGAGTGTTGTCTGGGGAGGAACGTTTTGAATGTAAGGACGAGGAATTGGAAGGTAGCGGCTGTGGCCTATAGAGAGGGACCAACCCCGGCATTTGCCTGGAAGGAAGATGGAAAACCACAGAAGACCATCTTCAAGGTTGCCGGCGGGGGGATTCGAACCTCCTCGCCTTCGGATGTGAGCGACTGCCTGCAGCCACACCGTAACGACTACGGCTAACTCACCCGGTAATGATTAAATGACAGATGAAATGAAATGATAGGGGAGAGTGTTGCTGGAATGAAATTGTGACAGGGAAAACCGGAGTACCCGGAGAAAAAACAGTCTGCCTCTGCTTTTTCCAGCACAAATATCACAAGGAGTGACCGGGATTTGAACCACGGACCCAGTGGTGAGAGGCCGGCGTGCTGTCGCCTAAGCCACGGAGGCTCAGTGAAGGCAATAACGATTTTAATATTAAAACTGTGCCTGTCTTAACCATTTCCACTCCGATGTCGAGTGGGGCTCGACATTCAAATACAGTATTTCATTTCCACTCCGATGTCGAGTCCCACACGACTGACGATAGCGTGTTCAGTACTTACAGCGCTCGTATGACTACTGTGCTGTGTTCCAGTATTATGAAGCCATCTAGTGGTCTTCAAGAGATCACCTTTCCCTATTTATTATAGTTTACGGGAATTGTAATGAATTTTTAACCTTCGTTACTCTCGAATGTTTATGACAGTTTTACTGATTATATAGATTGAATGTAAGCATGGCGTCTGCTATGCCTTCGCTCACGGAACTGGATATTTTAGAATAGATATTAGTGGACAGTGAGAGCCTCCGTGGCTTAGGCGGCAGCACGCCGGCCTCTCACCACTGGGTCCGTGGTTCAAATCCCGGTCACTCCAAGTGAGATCTGTGCTGGACAAAACGGAGGCAGACAGGTTTTTCTCCGGGTACTCCGGTTTTCCCTGTCATATTTCATTCCAGCAACACTCTCCACTATCATTTCATTACATCTGTCATTCATTTAATCATTGCCCCAGAGGAGTGCGACAGGCTTCGGCAGCCGGCTCAGTTCATATCCTCGCCGCTAGATGGGGGCTTCATTCATTCCATTCCTGACCCGGTCGGAGACTGGAAGCAGGCTGTGGATTTTCATTAGTGGACAGTGATAGTTACGATGATGAACCAACAACTGACGTGGAAATATATTTCATAGAACATAATTATATTTTGTTTTGCAATGTTCACTTCCTACTGCTGTTCATAGTGCAGAAATTAATAATTAGGAATGGAGCAGGAAGCATACGCTAAGGGTAGCCTAATGGAGTTCAAAAGGATAAATATTGTACTACAGTATTATACACATTTCCAAGGAAACACACACATCTTCCTATTAGAAGCAACGTTTCAAATTTTCGAATTTCAATTCGTAACTATTTTATCGATTTTTCAAATTTAGTCCTCGCTTTGTGCTGACCTTCACCATTTCCCTCATATAGGAATGTTTGGATTTTTCTTTCTTTAACGTGCGCGTTAAACCTTCAGCTACAAAATGGATCTCACTCATTTAAACATTATAAATTAAGCGTTATTATTTCATTTTTATTCCGAGCATACTAAAAAGGTGTTAACTTTTCCTAGAACGACTACTACAGTACGGTGGTTAAAGCCACAAAGATCTGAGTGAGTTTCATTTTGTAACTGAAGGATAGCTGAAGCGAGATTCACGTTTGTGATGCTCCTTTGCGAGTAAACTTATGTAGTTGTTTGAAGCAATGTCATACGCTTCCACAATACAGTTGAATTGTGTTTCTTGAGTTAAGGATCCAACTGCCATGAGTGCAAAGAGTTTCATTTCTAGACTTCCCCGTGATATAGCAGCTAGCAACTTTTATTTCAATATACTGTAGTTCTTTTTTCGAGTTCATAATGCTTTAGCATTTGTAAGTTTTTGCCCCGTTTTCTTTTTGTGGAACGCAGCGACCGTTTGTGGGAGTCATTTTGGGATGGTCGTGTTTTGTAACTTAGAGCTATTATGTCTTGTATATTTGGATGTGATGATGCTCGCTTGACTAGCGAAAAATCTTACTATACATTTTCTATAATCCATATCATTTATATATTAACCACATGTAATTATTTTCATATCGTTTTTTCCGCATTTCCCGGTAATTGGGATTATGATGATGGGTTGACCAACTGAAATATTCTAATAACATTTTTTCGTTATGGCCATTCGTAGAGCGCGTTGGAACTTGTTGGTTGGCTTCGTGACTCTTTGTCTTTTGCTGCTTTTCAGTCGGTCAACACGATTTTGCCCAAAGAATTGGGCGGGGCTTTGGTGACGAAATATCATCACAAATCTGACCAACATTTGTGCTAAGTTTCAGAGAGACCACGTTGTTCCCTTGTTAGACATACATTATAATGTGAGAAACATGTGGGCTGAAATCGTGGTGATGGCACATTCTATGCACGATACATAAACAAACTTTGGTCAATAGAACTGTCTTTGTAACATAAATCAAAGTTTAACGACGTTGATGAAGGTTAACATCCGAATTACGTATTATGACACGATCATAAAAATACCAACAATTATTTTACAAGTACGGAATCCATACACATCAAGTGGTTGAGGAAGAGTTTACAGTAGCCTCGTAATTGTGCCATCAGGAGTAATATTATTCAAAGTTTTGATGGTACGGTATTATAAATTATCTAAGAATCTTCTAAAATATGTGATTTTATTGAATAAAATAGCCTACAATGTTATTTAGCCGAAGTTATTCACTTGACTTCTGAGATATTTTAAACCGGGCTAATGTAGCCCCCTCATTAGCTTGAATGTCGAGATTATATTTGTATCATGTTTGTGGATGATTATGAATGGTTCATGATTTTAATCAAATTGCTTTAAATGTACAACTTTTTACACAATCTTCTACAACAATCAGAGAACAACTAAACATATGTCTCAGAATCACTTAACTTTTCTCGTCGTAACTGACACTTATGATTCCAAGTCATTTTCGCATGATCCAACAGATATCTATGGAACACGAAGTTTAGTACTGACAGGCTACATGCACTTCAATTTAACGGAATTGAAAATCAATTATTTTTGATTAGGTAATTGGATTGTTGGCTGTGTAGTCCGATTGTAAATTGTTCATGAACAGAGATCCACTAGTGGTTCAATAGCTGGCCAACTAAATGTTGAAAGATAAGCTCATCCGTCATTCAATATGAATGAAGTGCTGGCGAATGCATTCCATTATTGCATTCTCCATGACTCCTGTTCATAGCTCATAAGTTTATGACAGGCATTCATTTTCAATTTGCGTTCAGTAATGCTTTCATTACTACTTTGGTTGAATATTGAAGTATAAAAAAGGTCATAACCAGAGCTTTAAGCATATGCGATAGATGCGAATTTTGTCCAAAACTCATCATGGGCCGGCCATTCTTGGCCACTCGTATTCCCGTGAGAATTTTAGAGCGAGTCTACACAACGTCACGTGACAACCCCTCGACAGTCTTCCGGCTCACCCGGCCAGCACCCCACCAGTCACTGTTCTTGGCACTCGCACATTACTTTCTTGTCCACAGGGTCCGTACTATAACATCGCAAATGCTTAAAGCTCTGGTTATAATAACTTAGTACATCACTGAGATCAGACCTAATGTACGGATACGCTGCGCAAGGAGACATCACGCACGACATTTGCACTGGTGACAAACGTATGAAGACTCGCTGGGCACGTAAATTGTATCGACCTAGAAGAAACGACCCATTTATATCTTCAAGTTCTATGACCCCTACGAGTGGATTTTAGCTGTATTTAAGCTAAAATTGACTCTAAAATGCTAAATAAATGCAATGTTCTTGATTTTCCATAACATTTTAAATAATGGTGTATACCTTTGCAAAACGCGAAATTAATGCAATATTCTTGATTTCCCTTAAAATTTAAAATAAAATAATGGTGGTATACAGTACATTTGAAGACCCCACAGAAAGAACAGGGTAAGTCTATTTTTTTTTTTCGGAAATGAGTTTATGATGCATTCTGGTGGCCAGTCATCGTCACTACAGATCAGTTGGAATTAACTTGAAATAAAGCGGTATACCACCGAGATACAGAGGATTTTATTTTTAGTGGAAACGGAAAGAACGTCCCATATCCTCTCCTCTTTTTAATAATGTAACTTTAGTTGTTATTTGTTTTACATGTAGGCCTACTTCCATTATAAGAAATAAATTTGGCAAAAAAATACTATATTGCTCACCCTCAATTGGAGTGTTTAAAGTAATTTTTTTAGTGCTGAAAGTTTAAAATCGTTCTCCTGAGAAAATTACAAAATGTGACTTACCCCGTTTTTCCCCTGGAGTCTTCATTTACAAGGTGAAAAATAAACACTGTGGTATAAAGGCCGATAACCTAGATGTTAGGCACGTTAAAAGCAATAAGTGTCATCATCACCATCATCATCATCATCATCATCATCATGGTATAATGATTCCATGGCACTGAAGTACGTAGACTAATGGACTGAAATAAGTTCAAGAATATGAATAATGTGTTGTGATTAACCCTTTCGATGCCAAGCCATTTTGAGTGGTTATGTTAAAAATGCGAAGCCAAGTTTAGTGAAATAGCCTATTTTTTATTTTTAAGATAGAATATTGATATTTTCTTCGTAGCAGTAAAATATATTTTAGAAGTATTAGATACTAAATTAAGATTTCATAAGATACTTTAAATTTAAAAATAATTGAAAGTTACAATTTTGACAGTCGACACAATCTAAATAGTACAAATTTTATAAAACCTTGTCGAAAACTAACAAGACCTCAAAAGATGACACGTGCGGGAAGTCAGCTGTATGCAGCATATTCAAAGAATAATTATTATTATTAATAATCCACGTTATTCCCAGAACTTAAACAGATTAATATATACAGAGAGAGAAAGATTCCCGTGTTGTCTTGGTTACAACAGCCATACCACTGCGTATCTCTAAATACTACTACTACTACTACTACTACTACTACTACTACTACTAATAATAATAATAATAATAATAATAATAATAATATTTTATGAAAATGGCACTGATGGATCGACCCGTGGTAAAATTCCCTCGACCTATATTTCGGCCCGCTGCCACTATAGGCTAAGGCGTAAAAATACAAAATGTTAGATATAAAATGGCACTACAGCCCATGAAGGGCCTAGGCCTACCAAGCGACCGCTGCCCAGCCATTTGGCCTGCAGATATTGGGGAACGCCTGATCAGCATATCGGGTCCCCTCGGTCGTTAATCTTGGTTTTCGTGATCGGGGCGCTGCCTCACTGTCAGATAGCTACTCAATTGTCCTCACGAGGCTGAGTGCACCCCGTACCAGCCCTCACGTCAGTTGCTAAAATCCGGGCGGAGCCGGGAATCGAACCCGGGGCCTCCGGGTGAGAGGCAGGCGCGCTACTCCAACACCACGGGGCCGGCAAAATTAGTAAATGTATCTGGGATTTTTTGCTACATCCACAAATCCAATCTCTTTATTAATTGCAAAAATGAAAAATATTTATAATATATATATATATTATTGACGGAATCTACTGGCGATGTGCGAAATCTCATGAAGTTATGAACTGCTCCGAGATTACATTTCACAGGATTTGTAGAAAGAGAGGCGATCAGGACGCTCATAAAGCAGATTTATTTTTAATCAGGCCAGCATCCTGCTCACGGATTGTAGCAGATTGCATCCGCTTTGCTAATCCCGGGGTGTCGGAACGCAATAATAAACTGTGATCCCATCCCTTTGGCTTATCTTCTGGGAGTGACATGTTTTACTAATCAATATGTATAGTCATTCTGCTCAGTGTAAAGTCAAATCCATACAGTACTGTGTACGTTCTCATTACAGGCGAGGTTCCACAAAGGATTGAACAACAGTGAGGGTTGCAAATTTCATTGGTAATAATTTACGCTGCGAATTTCTTCGTTTTATAAAAATGCACAATACTCAAAGTACAAGTATAGACTACTAGGTGGCTGTTGAGTTGCCATGTATTTTGTATTGAAGAAAAAGGGTCTTAAATGTAGGGTTACACACCTCATGATTTCTTTTTTTGGCCGTGCGGCCTCCTGAGAGACCGGGTGCAGGTTTCTATAGTCGACGGCTGTGGGCGACCTGCGCGTCGGGATGAGAGATGGAATGGATAAAGATGAATGAAACTGGACAAGGATGTGGAAGGAAGCGGTTTTGGCCTGTCAGAAAGTACCGTTCCAGCATTTGCCTGGTGTTGAAAATGGGAAACTGCGGCTATAGCCAGCGTAGCCACTACTGTCGGTTCTCATGATGAAAAGATAATGTATTTCTCTTTTAAACCTGATGACTTGTTACAAAGGGATCTTAAAGGGGGAACAACTTTTGGATTTAATTAGTTTTTAAGTGAAACGTTATACATATTTTTTGAGTTTGTTCAGAATAAAAATGAAATAACGATTAATTAATTACTAATGTGGTTGGTTCCTCAGATTAGGGGCTACGACAACGCGGTCATGTAACCCCGTGTACTTTGGGTGTGTGTAGAATCTGTCTGATAACCGGTGTTAATTGTGATGGCAGAATTAGTGTGTGTTATTTGTTTTTAATTCAAGTAAGGACTGCAGATATTAGATTTTCAAGTAGTTCCAACTTTTGCTACCAAACGCCACCGTCAACGACCAACTAGTTCTGAACTTGGTTACTAGATTCCACCAAAGTCAGCTCCTGGCGACGAACGTTGGAACCTAAGAGCGTCAGTCAAATCTAACCTATAATAATAATGATGATAATATTAATAATAATAATAATAATAATAATTTTATGGACACATTATGAGGCTAGATGACAACCGATTAACAAAGAAAATATTGATGTACTCACAAAAATTAAAGACGACAACTGTTTGGATTAAACAAGTCCAAACTGATCTTAATAACGCCAACATCACACCCACAGATATCGAAGACCGCAAAACTTTCAGACATAAGATCTACACTTGGGAAGCTGCATCAGAAGATAAGCCCAGCAGACCTAGGGGAAAATGGACTGACGAACGTCGAGCTAAACATAGCGACATGATGAAAGAATTCTGGAAGAACAAGAGAAATAACAGCAACAGATCATAACTTGCTTTATGTGATCCTGTATGGGTCGAAACATACTAAATAAATAAATTAATAATAATAATAAGCCCAGAAAAAGCATGAAATGGGAAACTCATATGAATGAATATATCATGAAGGCATATTATCGAATAACTCGTCTTGAAACAGATGTAACAAACTACCGCCAAGCACTGCATGCGGCTTTCAAGCAGCAGTATCCTCTGTTTAGCATCACTGAGCAACGAGTCGCGGATCAAAGAAGAGCAATTGTAAAGAATCATTTAGTTCCCGACCCTGTTCTGGATCGAATCAGACAGGAGATATCTCATGAACTATATCCCTCAGTTGCAAGTGGTGAAACTAACCAAATAAATACTGACAATGATGTCTCCATGAATGAATCGACTCACGTAAATGAACTTTAGAATGGGGAAACAAGCCATCATTCCAAGATCCAAGACGAATTTAATTCAGCTCTGCTTGAATATGCAGGTACTGACCCTACCCAACGTCCAATACTTCCGAGGCAGCAGTCTTCCCGCAAGTTTGCCATGGTGTTGAAAGAACTGAACGAAACCGTACTTCCCAACTATTTAGAAGAGCACCAATCTTTCATGGAGGTTCATACTGCTATCTATTGTGCAGCACTAGCTGCAGTACGAATTAATGGGGGTAGGCCACGCCCTCCAAACCAACAGTCTGCTGCAAGGAAACCCAGCGATCCACCATGGGCAAAACGCATTGAACAACTACGCCAGAATGTGAACAGACTGCAGCAGTATAAGAATGGAGTGAGAAATAGACGTCTGAACAACCGCATACAAAGGATCATGATGGACTCCTCACTAGAAGAATTTCAGGTCCCTGAGGACGCAGTGATAAGAGAAGTACTTGATACTTATAAACAAAAACTTGCAGCCCTCTCTAAGCGTCTTAAGAGATACCAGAACACTACCGAACGGAAGAAACAGAACAATGACTTCAAGAGAAATGAGAGAAAGTTCTACGAAGACCTGAAAAAGACACCTCAAGTTCAGAATGATTCTCCAGAACGACCCAGTGCGGAGAATGTTACCGACTACTGGTCATCAATATGGTCTAGGCCGGAAGAACACAACAATGAAGCTCCGTGGTTTAAGGAAATAGAGAATGCTACCAGACGAATAAATCAAATGCCACATACAGACGTTGATGTTGAGGAACTACGCCAGGTCATCAGCAGCCTACAGAATTGGAAAGCACCTGGAATTGACCGGATCCATAATTACTACTATAAAAGGCTCACATGTACCCACCGTTTACTGACTATTCACATACAATGTTTTCTGGAAAATCCTACTGCATTTCCAGTTTTCCTAGCCAGAGGGTTATCCTATCTCAAGCCAAAGGACTCTAAAATCACAAACCCATCTAAATATCGCCCCATCACCTGCTTGCCAAACTTGTATAAGATCATTACATCCATTATTGCAAATCGAATTCGTGCGCATTGTGAGGAAAACGCCATTCTCGCAGAGGAGCAAAAGGGATGCAGAAGGAATTCTCAAGGATGTAAGGAACAGCTCACTATTGATGCCGTGGCATTAGAGCAGGCCTGTTGTAGATCACGAAATCTTTATGCCTGCTTTATTGATTACCAAAAAGCTTTCGATTCCTTGCCTCATACTTGGCTTATACAGAGCTTGGAGATTTACAAGGTCAACCCTATTATAGTGAACTTCCTGAAGTGCGCAATGGTTTCATGGAGCACTGCCCTCCAACTTACAGTGGGTGGCACTCGTTTAACATCTTCATTAATACCGATTCGCCGAGGAATTTTCCAAGGAGACTCGCTAAGCCCACTCTGGTTTTGTCTGGCATTGAATCCTCTCTCGCAAATCCTAAACAGTAGCAACTACGGATTTAGTATTAAGGGTAATCATGGTGAAGCGTACACGATGAACCATCTTCTTTACATGGATGACATTAAACTGTATGCATCAACTAAAGTGCACCTACAATATCTGATCTCTATCACTCAGAGCTTTTCTTCAGATATTCATATGCAGCTTGGTTTTGATAAGTGCAGAACACAGACTGTTATTAGAGGCTCGCACTCTGCACAAGGAATACCTGTTGGAGAGGGACAGAGAAGTATTCAGCCGTTGGAGGAAGACGCATTGTACAAATATCTTGGGTTCGCCCAGAGTACCCGTCTCAGACATGGTGATATCAAGAAGAACATAACTGAGCAGTATACTTCACGACTTCGCAGTGTTCTCTCTTCAAAACTTTGCGCTAAACATATCATTAAGACAGTTAACACATTTGCAATGCCCGTAGTTACATACTCCTCTGGTATAATCAGGTGGACTCAAACTGAACTGCACGATCTGCAACGAAAAACATCGGTGCTTTTATCACGCCATCGTATGCACCATCCGAAATCAGCAACAGAGCGCCTGACTCTACCTCGGTCAGAAGGTGGTAGAGGACTGATAGACATCATGAACCTTCATACAAAACAAGTGACAACTCTGCGTGCATTTTTCCACAACAAAGGAGAAACATCCCATCTCCATCACACTGTATCTTCAGCTGATGATAATTACACACCGCTCCATCTGTCATCTTTAGATTCACCAGTAAAAGAAATTAAAACTACTGAATACAAGATCGGGAATTCGAAACAGAAGGCGCTTCATGGGAAGTTTCCACATGAGTTGGACCAGCCTCACATCGACAAGTTAGCGTCGCACTCATGGCTGACCCACTCGGTCCTCTTTCCGGAAACAGAGGGATTTGTTGTAGCTATCCAAGACCAAGTTGTTGCTACTCGATGCTATCGGAAATTTATCATAAAAGATCCAACAACAGAGAGTGAGAAGTGTCGCCGCTGTGGCAAATGTAGTGAGACCATTCAACACGTTATATCAGGTTGTTCCCACCTTGCCAACTCTGACTACAAACATCGACACGATCAAGTTGCCAACATTATCCACCAGAAACTGGCCTTGAAGTACAAACTTCTTCAAAGCTCCGTCCCCTATTGGAAATACACACCATCTGCAGTACTCGAAAATGCCACACACAAGCTCTATTGGGACAGAGGAGTTGTGACAGATGTCGCAGTCAGTAACAACCGGCCAGATATCATTGTCATCAATAATGTACACAAAGAGGCATTACTGATAGATATCGCATGTCCCAACACTCAAAACATCCAAACAACAGCTGCTACTAAAATATCTAAGTACACAGAGCTGGCAATTGAGATAAAGCAGATGTGGAAACTTGATTCGGTGACTACCATCCCAATAATTGTATCATGTACTGGTGTTATTCCGAAAACTCTCCACAGTAGTCTATCAATATTGAATCTGCACCCGCAGATATATATTGAACTTCAGAAGGCAGTTCTGTTAAACACATGCCATATTGTTAGGAAGTTCCTTGGTGACAATGCCCTGGCCGAATACTCAGCAAAGCTCGATGATCCAGATGGGAACTTAGCTCATCCTACAAATGAAGGAGACTCGTGAAGATTGCGGGCACGACATGGATGTGAAGTCTCTGAACAGTGTAATAGAAATTATCTCAGTACAGATGGTTCCTTGCTATGGCCGAACCAGGCTGTAACAGAAAATGTAGCCGGTATTTGCCGTGATAATGTTGTCAAACAATAAACTATAATAATAATAATAATATAGTATGGCTTCGGGTGCCAGGTGCAAGCTTTGTTATTTGACACCCAAAGGGTAGCTTGCATGTCAAATTTCGCTGTTCCTTGCAGCACTATGAAAGTCAAGGAGGTTAGATATCTAAGCTTCTTGAATACTATAGCTCTTTATAGTAGAGAAATGAGGAACATTGTGTTGGCAGAAACTCCCGAGATTAATTTTGCCATTATAAACACGGCCTACCAAATCCAAATCGGTTCTTTGACATGCCAACATCGTATGACATAGTGTCGTAATTTTTGCCGCCTTTCAAAACTCACTTACCACGGCCAGGAGCGAACCTGCAAGCTTGGTGGTGGTAGTAGACCGACACGATGACCACTCACCCACCGTGGCAAGCATCTAATCTATAATTTAGCTTCACACAAGTATACAGTAATTAGTGGAAGGTTCTTTATCGTGCCATAAATCTATGACATGGGATCGCCGGCTTTATTTCCCCTCCGAAGAAAGGCATACTGAGGGATAATAATAATGTGGAAATGAACGAGATTCATTTTGTAGCTGAATGTTTATATTTATAAAATCAACAGTCCAAATACTCCTACAAACATGAGAGATTTGAGGGAAACGGTGAAGATCAGCACAAAGCAACAACAACATTTTGAATAATGGATAAAGATAGTTACGATTTGAATTTTGAAAATTTAAAACTTCGCTTCTAATAGTAGGATTTGTGTATTTCCTTGGAAATGTATAGGCTACAATTGTTGTACAAGATCTATGACAGGCACGATTATAAATTTATAATACATGGTGAGCTTCTCTGCCCAAGATCGCGGGTTCAAACCCGGCCGAAGTCATCGGATATTTTACTGTAAAAGCGTTAAAGATCCCTCAGTATGCCTTCCTTCGGAGGGGAAGTAAAGCCGGCCGGCGGTCCCATTTCATAGATGTATGGCATGAAATAGAACCTTCCACTAACTACACTTGTGGAAGCTTAAATTTGTACGTTAGTTTGATAACGCTATATTAGTTCCAACGTTCGCCGCCAGGTGCTTACTGCGATGGCATTTAGTAGCCACGTCCGCAGTTAGGTGTCGTGGACGGTAGCATTTGGTAGCAAAAGTAGGAACTACTTGAAAAAAAAAATATCGTCTGCAGTCCTTCTGCCTGAATCACAGACAACAAACACTAATACAGCCATCACAATTAACACTGGTTATCAGACAAATTCTACACACACCCACAGTACACCGAGCTACATGACCGCGTTGTTGTAGGCCGTAAACTAAGGAACCAACCACCCAACCAACACTCTGTCCTATCCAATGAACGGCTCTCCAACTGAACTGCCCTCAGACAGACACGGAGCTGAACCAGTGCCCAGTGCGAGAGAATGTGTGGGGAGGTGACACAGTGTATCAGCCGGGCACAAATCAGAGCAAGCCTCGCCCGCCTGGCGAGAGAGAGTTTGAGGAAGTGGGGACTGCCCGCAGTTAAACACTGAGCTCACTCAGGACGTTCCCGTACGAAGAGCACTGGTTGCAGAGGTATGGGCCACGCCTCAGGATATAATAAACTGTAGTTAATCAAACATGAAAACAAGCTCGAATTCAAACCAGTCTCTGTAATCCAAGCTACTGCTCTAACTAGTTTAACACTGTGTTATTGACTGGAGTGATGATTGCAGCAATAATATAGTTATGTAGTGATTATTCGACCAGCGCCCAATGGGACCCAGCGAGGTGCTGTAAATGTAATAGCACCGACCGCACTGAAGCGTATAAACTTAATAGGGTATGTACTTCAACACATGATATTAAAATATATTGTGAGAGTCACATGGATGTTTATAACATCTAACACAGTTATGCTGCACTCTAACATAGTAGAAGTTCATGGAAAGTAATTAGATTTAATTACCATATTGTACTTAAAATGCAAACTACCATTTTCAAACATGAATATAATGTGACATGAAAATGATCATGTTAGCTCTGTTCCTAATTGACAAAGCATAATAAGTTCTGAAGGTTAAAAACCGTAAGTCAATATTAATTTGTAGTCTACTTCATATTTAGCGGTTTCGGCCACACTGGGGCCTGTCTCGGCGCAAATAATAATATGAATAGAAATTATTTATTTATTATTATTTAAGATAAACCGCACAAATTGTGCATATTGATGATAAACTGTCCTTCACAAAACTTCACAATGGATGATCCCCGATTTGCACAAGAAATTACGTGGTATCTACTTACATTGCACCCCGCATTATTTACATACGCAGGATTCATCAGGGTCATGAAAGTATTCGGTATTACACAATTTATGGTGATACCCATGTACCGCCATCGAATTGACAAAGTGTCGCAAGTCTTGATTTGTGTTCTTCCATGTCCTGGTCAACATGGCCTCCGTGGTGTGAAACTCGAACCAGATTTCTTCCTTTTTCTGTATTCTTTCCTGCATTAGTTTTTTTCAGGCGTCTGTGGATGGTAGCCCTCTCTTCATCCGAAGGTCCTCAATGAAGAAGGTCTCCCTGACGAGTTCATATGCTAATCTTGATTTTGTATATTTTGATATCCCCAGGGTAGCCTTCAGGAAGCGCGATTTGACTGCTTCAAGCGTCCTCAAGTCTGCCAGGGATGATTTCTCCCATATGATATCAAGTCCATATGTGGCGATGGGCGTTATTTTCGCGTCGAATGTCATAGAGTTCCCAAAGAGAGCTTCGTGATTGCTTTGATGCCATATATGACTTTGGTAGCGGCTATTGCTCGAGATTTTATGTGGACTCTCTAGGCTCTTGCTGTTGTTTGCATTGTCAATCCTAGATATTTAAATGTATTGACTGACTTAAGGGGAGTCGTTCCTGGGTATATCCAGTTTCCTGAAACCTCTCTGCCTCCTTTCCGAAACGTCATTTTCACTGTTTTCTCTGTGTTTATTTTCATCTTGTTGTCCTTTGCCCACCTATCTAGATTGTCTAAGGCTTTTGGAACTTCAGTAATAGATCTCGAGCCATTTATTTATGGTATGGCTTTTAGTGCCGGGAGTGTCCGAGGACATGTTCGGCTCGCGCTGCTTCCAGCGGACACCCTTAGGGTGAGCTACAAGTTCCGTTCAATTTCAAGTAGTTCCAACTTTCGCTACCAGATATCAATGATACCTAGTGGCGATCGTTGGAACTTTGATAGAGCGTTCCGACGAAATCCAACCTAACAATTTAGCTTCACACATGTTTAGTCTGTGGAAGGATCTTTTACATGCCATAAATCTATGACATGGGACCGCTGGATTTACTTCCCCTCCAAAGGATGGCATACTGAAGGATTTTAACGCTCTTAAAAAATCCGACGACTTTGGCTGGGTTTGAACCCGCTATCTTGGGCACAGCAGTTCAGCATGCTACCAACTACGTCACCGAAGCCGATATGAAAAGAAATAGAAGACTTACAGTACATTTTCAACGATAACATTCCACAGCTTCTTCACAATTTTTCATGATTATACCCATTCTGACAACTTCAATCTTAACCTAATATTTTTTTTGTTTACACAGGATGTTTCAAAAATACTTTTAAAAACTTTGGGAATTGGTTCCTTACAGCAAATCAAGAAAAAATTCATATACACATATGTCCCAAAATCCTTCGTTTTCGATTTATTAATGAAAGTACATAGTAAAGAGAGACATTATTTGACAGCCTGTTTGGAAGTGTTTAACACATGAACTCATATCAAACAAGAAGTTCCGTGACGAACTAAAGAGCCTACTGTTCTTAAAATTTAAGATTCTTGCCAATGATTAATCTATATGGATCTATCTAGAATAATGACGAAATTAAGTTGGTAATATCGAAATTTCTAATTAGTTCGAAATACGTGGCATAATGTAGCCTAATAGAGAACTACAGTTGGCAGCCCTAGTGACTGAATATATTCTTAGTTCCATCTCTTAAGGTACAGAATACAAAATTTGGTTGAAGTCCAATGGATAGCATGGACGTTACATGCAGTTAAACATTGGATATAACAGCACCCGTAAAATCATGTTGTCAACAATGACATACATGTATTGGTCAGAAATAATCTGAAATAATATGATCTATTGTTGTGTCAATTTTGAATGAAATCCATTAGTTAGTATAGAAGTTACATGCATTTTAAAATTGGACCGATCAGCAGGCTTAGAATCATGTTTGCAGCACTGGCGTAGGCCTATATTAGTTAGTCCAAATTAATCTAGAATGCCAGGTACTATACGTGTGCAAAGTTTAGAGCGATTGGCTTGCATACTTTCTGATATATTGATATTAGGGTAACAAAAATAGAGACAGTATTTATTAACAGTTGGCAGCCCTGGTTACTCTTAGGAATCGGCATAGTCATATCTGTTATGGTACACATAGCACACACGAAATTTGGTTGAAATCCAAATGATATTTTTCAGCAGTTGGTGGCACTGACATCATTTTCAAATATGGCCGTGAGATATTCAGGTATAGATCTTTACTCCTACAAAATTTTGTTTCGATTGCTGCAGCCCGCCATCCATCCAGACAGACCGACAGAAGGACAGACAGAAACACATTTGCCCGATCTCATAAGTCTACGTTTTCCTCACACACAGCCAGACAGACAGACAGACAGAAAGACAGAAGGACAGACGGACAGACAGACAGACAGACAGACAGAAACACATTTGCCCGATCTCATAAGTCTACTTTTTCCTTATTTTTGCAAAATGTGTAAAGTAGGCTAAAAACGTTTCCTGGCACCGACAGAAGGAAAAACTGTCATATCCCGGATGTGGAAACTCTTCATCGACGTATCCTGGACGCCTGCGACACCATTCGACACCTGCCCGGAGTCTTGAAACGGGTCCGGCAGTCCATGATTCGAAGTGTTCATGCATGTCTCGACGCAAGAGGAGGACATTTCGAGCACTTGTTGTGATCTGTGTGTGGTGAAGTGTTATCAGTGTACCAATATGTTCAACATTCCCTCCTGGGAAAACAAAGGGGTCGGGGACACATGGTCGATGTCAAGAACCCATCCCCGACGTTTGTCAAAGTATTTCTGAAACACCCTGTATAACATCCACATCACTGTTTCTTCTTCAAGCTGGTTTTATATCAAGATTTCTTTCTTTCGCATTTAACATATTTTTGTAACAGATCTGTTCTTTTTTAATTTTAGTGAATGTGTTTTTCAGCTTTTAGACGATTAATATTTTAGAAATAGTTTTGAGAACCACCTTTTTTAAATGTACTGCATTTCTATTCATATTATTATTATTTGCGCTGAGGAAGCCCACAATGTGGCCGAAACCGGTACAATAAAAAGTTAAGGTTTTTAATCTTCAGAACTTATTTTCAAACATATAATTTACAATTTCGAATGAAGGGATGGGTTCCAAGGATTTCTAATTCAAAAGCAATTCTAACAAAGGAGGTGCCTCAACCGGTAGCTCTAAATTTGGATTAAATGTGAAAAGTTAACGATTTAATATAGGCCTACTGAGTTCTTATTGATTCATTTACAGACTTTACAGCATGAAGCCCCGTGCACTTGGGTGTGTGTGCAATTTGTCTGAAAACCTCAGTTATTGTGCTGGCTGGATTAGTGTGTGTAGGGATTCAGATGAGAATTGGGAAGGTGACGGCCGTGGCATTAATTTAGGAACCATCCCGGCATTCACCTAAAGTAGAAGTGAGGAAACCATGGAAACCAACTTCTAGGTTGGCTGAGGTGGGAATATAACCCCCCTCCTATCAATTATCCCTCATGAGGATGAGTGCACCCCGTTCCAACCCTCAGATCAGAATGAATATCTTGACAGAGCCGGGAATCTAACCCGAACCTCCGCAGTGACGGCCAAGAGTTGATTTAGAGACTTTGTGACATCATAGTCATGTAGCCCGTGTACTTGGTGTGTGTGTGTGTGTGTAATTTGTCTTATAACCTGTGTAATTGTGATGGCTGTATTAGTGTGTGTTGTTGTAATTCAGATGTGAATTGGGAAAGAGGCGGCCGTGGCCTTAATTTAGGAACCATCCCGGCATTCTCCTAGGAGTGAGGAAACCACAGAAACCCACTTCTAGGATGGCTGAGGTGGGAATCGAACCCACCTCCTTCCTGTTTTGCCTCACGAGGCGAAGAATTAAATTAAATTTCTTGGTGGAGACGGGAATCGAACCAGGACCTCCGCAGTGACAGCCAAAAGTGCTAGCCACTACGCGAGACGGGCTAATATCACTGAAAACGATGATGAGTGCCTATAAAGCATTATTTCATCAAACACTAAACATGGGGTAAATGTAATATAAACCCTTTATTTACAGTCTATTTTTACAGCCAAAATAACAAACAAACATATTTTTGTACAGTCTTTTCCCCTAAAAATACGATAATGACATCAAAATTCTCCCTATTCCAACGTGTTATATATTACTGTAGTCGTATTTGGTAAAGAGATGAGAATGTTTTAAGCTATTTCTAGTCGTTCCACCCTTCCCAGTTCCCTTAATCTTTGTTTCTTTCTTATTTTTTTATGGTCATTTTTGCCCCCTTTCTGCGCATGCCCCCTTGGAGGCGACCATTATCGGTACGGTCCTGTTCAGGAACCCACGTGTGTGCATAATGGTACAACGCACATAATGCTGTGATAAAAGCAAAATGTGTGGGCTTCATTTACTTTATAACGGCAGGTACAATTCAATTATTCAATGGATCACAATCGCACGCATTGCTGCTCTGTTAGACTAGTATTATTGTTATTATTACAATCATTCATGTTCGCTTGGATCGTTAAATCAACCAGACTGATGAGCATTGTTCTCGCGCAATTAACTGTGTTCCACAAAAGACATTCCGCCTCGCGAATAACGGGGATGCCACAAATCTTTCAGTATCGAATTTCCGCAGCAATGACAATACTGCTTCCAATGTTCCATAGCCACACGGGTGGAAATGAATATTAGAGGAATGTTCGTGGTCTCGTGTTACTAGCACAGTGAACCCTTTCTCAAACTGTGGAGGCGAGGAATAATTCTGAGCGGGGTTGGGTAAGGTAGAGTAGCCTACTTCTAAAATAATAACGAAGAGTTACCAGTACAGTTATCTTATGTGAACAACAAGTAGTTCCGTGAAGATCAATACAGCCTATTTTCATATATCCTACTCATGTTAATTGCCTCTATCAACATACAAAAATTCAATTTTATTGTTGTGATATATTCGTAGATATTGAGAACCGTCTAAATATTTCAGAAGGTCGCCAGGTTGGATTTTTATTTACGTACTATTACATGAAGTTGTGTGCGTGTGGTATTCAAACTTCAATCGCATGATTAGGACACAAGAAGTAAAAACCAGATTTTAAAATTTCGCACAACTGCCATCTTGTGGTTATGAAAACAATTGAAATAAATTAGAAGCGGGTGGATTAACATTTGTATATGCATTTAACTTGCAAAGTTTCACTGCACTCGGATGGTTAAATCGCGAGAAACGTCCATTTAAATATTTATACTTCGCGTCCCCGCCATGTTGGATTTGAGCTCACCAGGTTACTGAAAGTCCTATAGGTGAACTTATGTCCGTAGCCTCTATGAACATTAAAAAAATTAGTTTGATTGCTGTAAAAGATTCGTAAATATTGAGAACCGTCAATATATTTCGGATGCTCGCCATTTTGGATTGTTATATGTATAGATCATAGAGTTATGCAGCATTAGAGGAATATTATTACATAGCTTCATTATTCAAAGTTTCACTTCGATCGCATGATTACCGCACAAGAAATAAAAGCTTAATTTTAAAATTTCGCACAGCCACCATCTTGAGGTTGTGTAAACAATTGAACTAAATTAGATGCCAGTGCATTACAATATGTATAATCATTTACTGTACCACATTTCACTGCGCTTAGATGGTTAAATCACGAGAAAAGTCTATTAAAACGTTTCAAACTCGCTTGGCCACCATGTTCGTTTAGTACTTTACAGATTTTTAGCCTATTTTCAATTTTGAAAAAATAGGCTTATGAGATCACCTTTTGTCCGTGTGTGTGTGCGTGTGTGTGTGAGTGTGTGTGTGTGTGTGTGAGGTGTGTGTGTCCCCCCCCCCCTAATAAAATCTAAACGGCTGGAGCGATTACAGTGAAACTCGGTTAGTTCATAGCACTATTCCCGGCGACCTCGACCGTGCCCTTCAAATTTTGTTACGTCTCACCAATCCAACATGGCGGCTGTGCGAAATATTTCACTAGCATTCAATATCTCCGAAACTATTACCGACATCGCCCTGAAATTGTGTACGATATTAAAGGGCACTACTAGAAGTTCACCTATGAGACTTTCAAAAACCTGGTGACTACAAAACCAACATGGCGGCCAAGCGAAGTTGAGACTTTTAGATAGACTTTTTTCGCGATTTAACTATCCAAACGTAATGAAACTTGGTAAAGCAAATGTTTATACACATTGCAATGCACTGGAGTCTAATTTAGTTCAATTGTTTACATAACCTCAAAATGGCGGCTGTGCAAAATATTTCACAGACATTCTATATCTCCGAAACTATTACAGATATCACCCTGCAATTTTGTACGGTGATGAAAGGTACTAATACAAGTTTACCTACGTATAATTCATAAACCTGTAAAGTACAAAACGAACATGGCGACCAAGCGAATTTGAAATATTTTAATAGACTTTTCTCGTGAGTTAACTTCCTGAGCGCAGTGAAATGTGGTACAGTAAATGATTTTGCAGATTGTAATGTACTGCCATCTAATTTAATTCAATTGTTTACATAACCTCAAGATGGCGGCTGTGCGAAATGTTAAAATTAAGTTTTTATTTCTTGTGTCGTAATCATGGGATCGAAGTGAAAGTTTGAATAATGAACCTGGGCAATAAGTGTCCTTGAATGGTACATAACTCTATAGCCTATACTTATAACAATCCTAAATGGTGAGCTTCCGAAATATTTAGACGGTTCTCAATATTGTTTTAGATCCCTTATTTGGGGGTGGTAGGATCTAAAAGGAAAGAGTTATTGTGTTAATTTATAAAGCTGTGCCTAAAAGGGGTAGCTTCCCTTGGCAGGGTAAGCTGACCAGTGTAGAGTGTTGTTGTGTGTTAGGAACTAGGGGGCGCTCCTATAAATAATGTAGTAGTGTTTTAGGGGACGTGACTCAATGCAAGGGTCCCTGCGCTGGTCGCTCAGCTGACTGCTTATTATGTAACTGAACTTGCTCGTATCAGCTAAGTGGCATGCGCCGCTCTCTAGCAGCCGGGCCGCCGCGAGGAACACAATGATATCTGAGCTAGCACTATCAGACTACCGTATGTCACGTCTTACCGTGACGGGAATAAGGAAGGGCGTTGGGATGTAAAGAGGCGTATAAACAGTAAGGCGAGTGTAGAGCGTGGACCAAGTGTTTATTGGTCTAGTGATGTTATAGTATGAGTCCCTTGTAGGGAATGTAACAATGTAACAATGTGAAAGTACAAGTTGTGGATTAAGTTTACAAAAGTAGGAACTCTGAACACGACTGACTCACCTCTGATGACACCAGCGTAGCCTTCGGCCGTAACGTTGAAGCACTGATAATGGAGAGATTCCTTGACCTGATTAAGACGCCTTCTTATACTCTTCGGCGCTATGCTGTCAGCAATGTGTTGGCATTGCTGCCCCAGTTAATAGTATGACGCTGTGTGTAACCATTGTGCAAGGACTGAGCTGCTTTCTAGAGTGGCAAGCTGTCCTTGCTACGTTTATGGATGTTGGCCCGGCTTTCCAAGGGTTGCCCGTTAGGAGATTTAGGCAGATGATGGGGGGATGGTCTCCAAGGGGTGCATACCCCTGGGAGGCTGTACAAGCGTCTTCCTTCATTTGTTCGCGTCCTCGCGAACGGGAACGGAACTGGAGGTTGGGATGTTGACGTAGTGGTTCTTGAAACCCCCTCGTATCTCCTGGTGGTGTCGTATCGAAGTGTGGGTGTGAGGTCAGCCCGTGTTCAGAGGGGAGGGTTATGGGATGTACAGATATATATATATAACATTGACATTGGCATTGTGACAATAGAAATGGACGTTGAAAAAGAAAAAAAAACTGACATTGAAAAAAAAATTTGTCATCGAAAAAAAAAATGACATTGGAAGAAAAAAAAATGACATTGTTGGCATATTGCTAGTTTCAAAAAAAAAACATGGTTTTTGATGGTGATTCGTTACATAGTTGTGCAGGGAGGAAAAACCCAGCTAGACGAGGAATTGTGTCGTCTGGCTTTACTTTGGGGAAAAAGTGCTCCCTGCAAAGAGAAAGATAGGAGAGAATAGAAAAAAATGGGTGTTCCAGGGTATAATTTAAGGGATATAATCAAAGTGTATTTATTGGTTCGGGATGAAACGGAACACCCTGACAAATGGGGAAGTTAGAAGAAGGAAAAATGAAAACAAATCATAGACATTATGTACATTGGTGGTCTTCATAATGGTAACAGATATGACCCGATAATAATAATAGTATTCCTTACATTTGTAAAATTCCTGACAAGTTATAATTGAACATAGTAAACATAGTAATAAAGATGAACATATAAAAAATAATGGTTGCCATGTTGGTACCCTGTACATATAAGTATCCTTGCCACTCTTGTGGAACCTTGCAATTGTATGACATGGCGAGAAAATACAAAATAATTTACACTTTACAATTATCACTATCATATATATACCTTATAGAGCTCTGTTACCTGGCCAGTTATTGCATACCTCTTATACTTGGTGCGCACCGTACTATTATGCCTCGCCGACCGTTCTCTAATCGGCCGTTCCTGGTGCGGTTTAGTGGCTAGTCCACTATTCTCTCCCTGTACTTATCACATAACCTCGTGGTTTTCCGTCGTGGGTCGGAATCCCACCTTAGGGTCGAAGGTCCGGCACTTACAAACTCTGTGTCGCCCTTTGAGCCTGAAGTAACGCTTCATTTGCGTATGCTGAAATGTGTTTGCGTTCAGCGATGGTCATCATCCCACGTATGCTGTCCACCGCTGACCGCTGGCGTTGTCACCTTTAAGGGTGCAACTAAAATTGATAAGGAGTGTATTTGTGTATGACATATATGTGTATTTTGGTAATATGTTTACCACATATTCATGTTCTTGGTTACCTGTAAATCAAAACAAAACAAAAATGTGCATCCATATAAAGATGTTTATCTCTTCGTAGCTCCGTGGTCTTCCTGTGTGGGTGGAAAGTGGATTAGTTATGAATAGGACAGTACAATACATTATAATTCATTACAGGTATATATAGAACCTTCCTCGGTAGCGCTTAGTTTGGAAACTAAGTGTAGCGCCACCGAAGTCTAACTTAACCTAGGTTAGCCTATTTTAACCTATTCTAGCCTAGTGCTGTCGGGCTTACCTTGGTAACGGATTTTGAGTCACCAAGTGCCGAGATATTCTATTGTGATCTATATATATATAAAAAAAAAATTCCTTAAATGTAGGCTTATGCTATCTTACAACGAATTATCATGCCTTATCATGGGTTGTCGGACTTACCCTGATGCCGGGTTTCTGGGCCATCAGGCGCCAACTGGCGTTATCTTAAGACTACTTATCTTACTTATTAATAAAGTTAATTAAATGTAAACTATACTGTATGTACATGCCGAGTGGACCTTACTCTAAAGCCGAAATGTGCTGTGCTATTATTAGCAACAGCGGTTAGTAATTTTGCTTATATCTAAGTGACCTGAAAATGGCACTATGACTTAAGTACTAAAATTTAGATGGAGGCTGTCCGTTTGATTTCTCTCGCGGTGGCGCCCTTGTAGTACATTGTCGGGACCGGAACCCAACAATGCCTCGTAGTCCCCTCCGTTTTAATCCTATTGTCGACATCTATTTTAGGTCTTATTACTAGTACTAACCTAGTCACAGGCGGCTTACGGTGCCACTAAGCAAACCGTTTCGCCTGCTGTACCTTCCATTTCTTTGATCGTTGCCATTGCGTGTGTAGTCGTAGTTGGGCCGCCCACGTAGCCCTTATGAGGCGCTCGCAATGCCCCTCTCTTAATGCCCATTGACTGCCCGCTGTGGCGCCATTTATGTGGGCATTGGACATTGTCGTCCAATGGCATAATATAATCTTCGCCTTTGTCGGCAATCGTGGTTTGCTTTTCGCAATAATCTTCGCCTGTATCGGCAATCGTGGTTTGCTTTTCGCAATAATCTTCGCCTGTATCGGCAATCGTGGTTTGCTTTTCGCAGTAATCTTCGCCTGTATCGGCAATCGTGGTATGCTTTTCGCATTAGTATTCTTCTCCAACGCACAGGAGTTTTGCTTCCCGCTATGGAAGCCGTGCCTACTTAAATTTAAATTTAACTAGAAGTCTAGTCATAATGGGGTCGTCTCTAGGGATAGTTCCCGAGTCTGGCGCTGAGTGAGCTATTTCTCCCGCCATTCCCAGAAAGTCTCCCTGCAGGTCTTGGCTTCGACGACCGTGGCACAAAGTGGGTGTAACCTTCTCCGACAAGGGGGATAAGCGACATGCACCCCTAGATCTCGATGTTTGCCCGCGCCAGGTCGCGAATGCTTTGACCATACGTGGTTCGTCTGTTTGGTCTAGCCGTCAAGTTAAGTGAGGTCACTGCGCTGTTGAGCCAACTGGGGTAAGGGTCCACATCGCCTTCCCCAGCTCTGCTCCAGTGTGGTCCCTCTGACCTTCGGCTTACACCGTTGTCATCAATCAGATCGTATCAGATTCCTTTGTAAAAAAAAATGTAGCGTAACCTGTGTAAATAGTTTAATCTCTGTGTAAAATGTAAAATATTTCCAGTGTTGCGGGGTTGTAGATCTTCTAAGTACATAGGCTACTTCTGGTCTACCATTGCTACGTCAGCTTTCCAGCAATAATGCTTTCTTTACCTTAATGGAGGTGTTAGTAGGGTCTGTAATGTCAGGTACCCTGTTATTAGGATCTGGGGGTAGTTATTTGTCGAGTGGGCTGAAACAAGGCAGGAAGGGGTTGCGCACCTTTGGGTTCCATGTTAGTGGTGGCCTGGAACCGGTGATGGCGTTGGGATGCTCCTATAGTGAGTGGACTGGGGAGGTAACTCCCGGGATTGCAAAGATACGAAAATTTCATGCAGGTTTGATATAAAAATCCCTGGTAAATGGATGGGATACTCATGCATGTGTTTGGATATGAAGCGTCTGCCTTCATGTACGGATAGGTGTAGGGTGGGGCATAATACCAATATATTCCTGTCATGCGGGAGTGTTTAAGTACTAAAGAATGGTTAATATATATCTATGGCCTCCTCTCTCATTTGGAGAGGCGCATTATGCTTATTTAATGTTTGCTGACCCACCCCTAATACTCAGGTGGTAGCATCGTGGTGCAAGGCGTAGCATGCCTTCTCTTTAGACGCATGAAGTCCATCAACCCCTTGTGTGTACTTTGTAATGTAGTGTAGCTGTTTTGGTCGTGTACATGTGTCTGCGTTGGTTTATGTTGGACGTGAGAGGGTTATTGGAAGGGAATTGGGTATTAACTATGGTAGCCTGCTGTAGTATGTCGGTAATCCCTCTGGGATTATCCACCTATGGTTTGTCATCCTCTCTTGGTCCATGTTGGCTTTCTATCCGCGCCTTGGGATAGTAAAGCTTCATGACCTAATCTGGTCTGCCATTTGTAGTGTAGATGTGG
Source organism: Meconema thalassinum (assembly GCA_946902985.2). Lineage (NCBI taxonomy): Eukaryota > Metazoa > Arthropoda > Insecta > Orthoptera > Tettigoniidae > Meconema > Meconema thalassinum. Next base: position 344,459,660 of record OX336393.1, read on the forward strand.
CCAGTGGTCGTAGTGCGACTGGTCATGTGCTAGTCATCTGTAATGCCTCCTATGCCTTACGATCGATAAGAGAAGTTATTAGAAGGGAGATCTTGTCTGTGTTTGCTCCTAATTGTTGAGTGCGTGTGCGTGTGTGTGACTATGTTCCGCTACACCACGCGGACGGTTGGTCTGTTGCAGGCTAAGTCGTAATATGTATCGCATGTATGGGCAGAAGGCGCCCGTGGCCTGCCAACGTCTTTGCGAACGTGCTCTGATAGGCCCAAGATAAGTTCCGCTGTGTCACGTCTTGTCCATTGCCAAATGTTTTTGCAGTGTGAAAAAAAAGTGTATGGCGTTATAATTGTTTTGTGTTTGTAATTTCACGGTCACTGGCGATACACAATAGTGTCTTGTCATCGCAGTATTGCAGTGTGAATAGTCTGCAAGTCAGCAGTTGGTATGTGTAATGTCAGGCTGGGATGTTATTGTTTGTCATCCGCTGGCATGTGCTTTCCTGCACGTATGCAAGTGTGGTCATCGTTTTAGATTCCTGGCGGACTTAATGTGGCAATTCATACTATTTGCCAATACTATTGTGTGGTCACCATTCCGTAAGACCTTTGTCTTCCGAAATTATCCTAGCTGTGTCTGGGAAATGTATGTCTCATGTCAGGTGTATTTTGAAATGTTATGCCCGGTTTTTGGCGTGAGGAAATGTGGTATTTCCTGTTCATGTATCGGTATGGGCCAATTTTGGTGTGGTTGGCAGCCTAGATGATTGCCTTCCTTGGTGTCTAATGTTTACTGGGATTGGAACCCGTGACCTCATGTCATTCTCTGTGTTTTATGTCTGCGTTGTGTTTCAGGGCTTGGGGCTTCCCCAGTGTGGTTTTTGCTTGTGTTTCGTGTACCAAAAATACCATTGGATAGTTAGTTTTTGGTACGAGTGTGGTGTGTGGTCATGGGTTCGAATCCGGTTGTCTGTAAAGACTTGGTGTGACCCTCTCTGTACCGGATATATTATGGCACATGTACTGTGTATCTGCTATGCGCAAACGAAAGTACTCAATACTGTGAGGAGTTTGCGTATTTTTGAACTCTCCTCGTAGTGTAATTTTGGGAGTTATAGGGTCCTTAGATCGGCCGTGAATGATGCGTTGGTTTCTGTCCAGTAGGAGTTGGCTCGGCTCGTCTGTGTCGAGCAGTCTTGCTCATTGAGGAGTATGTTAGTGCTGATACGACGGTGTTGAATTACGATGTCGTGTGCTTTCATTTGTTTTATGTTCAGCCCACGTCCTTGTTTTCTGCACGTGTGTGTGTGTGTGAACTTGATTGTTGCCTGTAGTGATTGCGAGCAGTGCCTCTCGCATTGTAGAAAAAAAAACTTGTGGTTTAACATGACCGTTGATCTGTAGATCATGCGCCACGGGACTTCCGTTTTACGTGGAATCCAAACCACAGGCCGTGGCCTTTCACTTCGAAAGTCTCACATGCATTGGCCGTATTGGAAAAGAACCTCTTACTAACTACTTTTGTGTCCCCAATTGTGTGTTACTGTAACGTGGTTCAAGTATATTCCTATCTGTTGTACCAAATGTCGTTATACACTAGTGTGTCTGGTCCGCTAGGCGCGTGTTTAGTGACAATGTGCCGGTGAGAAAGAGTCATGTTAGAGGCAGTGTTATGTGTAACGGATGCCTATGTATTAAATATATATATAGTTTAGCTTGGCCACCTTCCTTCCTCGGGCCGAATGCGTGAGGCAAAAAAAAATGTTAGCCCCGCTCTGAATTAAGAGGGCACTTTAAAAGAAAATAATAGAAAGACTATATTGTATCTCGCCTGCCCCTTGCTTTTATGCTTATAAAAGCGGGTTCCCGGGTGGTGGTAGTCTGTAAAAACTGTGTTGTAAATATGAAAAATGTTTATACATGAAAGTTGGGGCCTGAGTGTAGTATTTACCATTTTGGTAATGTTATTACTACGGTAATCTGGTTACATCTCAGGGGAATCTACCGACATTGTCTAGTACACCCGGGGAAGGCCATTGCCAGACGTATTTGATACATGTGTATCCACGTCACGAGCAAAGCCAGGGCACTATGGGAGTCGAACTCCACTCCAAAGCAATTATAACCTTACCTTGGCATGGAATATATAATTTTCAAAAGAGAAATATGTATTGTCCGTTGAGCCATTATATATTTATACACAAATTGTGCTAAATGTTCCGGCATGACTCAACAAAATGACAGTGGTTCGCCCCGGTGTGCAATTGGGCTTTTCAGTTGGTTAAAGCACACCTCACCAAATTTTTGAAAATTAGTTTGCGATTTTTAATTCTTGCCACTCTTATGGCTTTTGCCCTCTACAAGAGAGTCTATCCAACTGTTGAACCGGAACGTAGAACATTTAGTCATTTCTGCTTAGAAAGACTCGCTTAGCTCTATGCTGTGACTTGATGTTTAAGCTATGCTCAAAATATCTCTTTCCGGCTTTAAGCCGCGTAGCTCACCTGATGGGCTTCTACTGGGCTTTGAATATTAGAAACTTTACGTTATCCAATTTATGGTGATGACCACTCCGACCAATAATCATTGCTGGCCTGGGAGAAAAAAATGTCAGGGGCAAACAAAAAAAACAAGGATTTTGAATCATGCACCTCTGATCTAGCCAAGTTGCACTGCATATCCATGAAAGAAGGCAGATAGAGAAAGAGAAAAAAAAATAATGTGCAGTTTACGTTAGTGAGTCTGTATGTATTTATTGGCGTATTTCCCCCGTGTAAAAGAATTTATGTGTACTATACTATTGGTGCAAGTGATGTCGGAATATATTGTATTCCTAGTGAAAGCCGTTATCCTATTTCGAGCGTCAGTGTTCGGCAGGTGGATACCGTCGCCCCGTCACTAGGGTGTAAGCCCCTGGGATCCACTGAGGTGTTCATGTATGTGATTCAAGAGCGTATGTGCGCCTCTTAATCGCGCTGTCCTACCCTCTGACGGAGTGTATGGCTGTTTGCCCTGTATTGCCCCGATTTTTGTTTGGAGTGCCCGTATTTGCGTTTGCCGGCTTTGTATGTGTCTCTGGCATCTGGACAATAATGCTAATAATATTGGCGTACCCCTACTACCTGTATGGCTTGCAATCTCTGCATGAGGCGCCATTTTGACTGAAGTATATGCGACTGAAATAAAATAAAAATCTGTGCGTGTTTGACAGTGTATTTTCGTATCTGTTTGGTTCTTTCTGGGGCTGGGGGGTTGGTGTAACAATACAAACTCCTATATGTGTATAAAAAAATGTGTGACGTAATATAAGGTCAAAAAAAAATTTTTCACTATTTGCTTGGCTGCGTGCGGTTAGGACCGTCTTGACCGCAGGGATACGTTGTTTGTACCCCTAGGGCGTTGTTCTAAAACAACGTCACGGTACTCCGCGCCTCCACCAGTGTTTTAGATCCCTTATTTGGGGGTGGTAGGATCTAAAAGGAAAGAGTTATTGTGTTAATTTATAAAGCTGTGCCTAAAAGGGGTAGCTTCCCTTGGCAGGGTAAGCTGACCAGTGTAGAGTGTTGTTGTGTGTTAGGAACTAGGGGGCGCTCCTATAAATAATGTAGTAGTGTTTTAGGGGACGTGACTCAATGCAAGGGTCCCTGCGCTGGTCGCTCAGCTGACTGCTTATTATGTAACTGAACTTGCTCGTATCAGCTAAGTGGCATGCGCCGCTCTCTAGCAGCCGGGCCGCCGCGAGGAACACAATGATATCTGAGCTAGCACTATCAGACTACCGTATGTCACGTCTTACCGTGACGGGAATAAGGAAGGGCGTTGGGATGTAAAGAGGCGTATAAACAGTAAGGCGAGTGTAGAGCGTGGACCAAGTGTTTATTGGTCTAGTGATGTTATAGTATGAGTCCCTTGTAGGGAATGTAACAATGTAACAATGTGAAAGTACAAGTTGTGGATTAAGTTTACAAAAGTAGGAACTCTGAACACGACTGACTCACCTCTGATGACACCAGCGTAGCCTTCGGCCGTAACGTTGAAGCACTGATAATGGAGAGATTCCTTGACCTGATTAAGACGCCTTCTTATACTCTTCGGCGCTATGCTGTCAGCAATGTGTTGGCATTGCTGCCCCAGTTAATAGTATGTCGCTGTGTGTAACCATTGTGCAAGGACTGAGCTGCTTTCTAGAGTGGCAAGCTGTCCTTGCTACGTTTATGGATGTTGGCCCGGCTTTCCAAGGGTTGCCCGTTAGGAGATTTAGGCAGATGATGGGGGGATGGTCTCCAAGGGGTGCATACCCCTGGGAGGCTGTACAATATCTATGAATCTTTTACAGCAACCAAACTGAAATTTTTATGTTCATAGAGACTATGAACATATGTTCACCTATAGGACATTCAAGAGTTTAGTGCTTTTCATTCGGTCAACACGACTGTACCCAAAAGAGATGGGTTATGCCCTAATCCTGAAATAAATTACATGAGATTAATAAAACACTAGGATGACCAGTTTCGATCGTCAAGCGATCATCATCAGATCCATTACACTTAGGCTACAAAATCTATGTTTGATGGATCTGATGATGATCGCTTGACGATAGAAACTGGTCATCCTAGTGTTTTATTAATCTCATGTAATTTACTTCAGGATTAGGGCATAACCCATCTCTTTTGGGTACATTCGTGTTGACCGACTGAAAAGCACTAAACTCTTGTTTACTAAGGCAACACTGAAAATATGGCTTCAAACACCACAATATAGGACATTCAGTAACCTGGTGAGCATGAATCCAACATGGCGGCGACGCGAAGTATAAATATTTAAATGGACGTTTCTCGCGAATTAACTATCCGAGTGCCGCGAAACGTTGCACGTTGAATGCTTATACAAATGTTGATCCACTGGCATCTAATTTATTTCAATTGTTTGCATAATCAAAAGATGGCTGCTGTGCGTAATTTTAAAATCTCGTTTTTACTTCTTGTGTTCTAATCATGCGATTGAAGTTTGAATACCACACGTACACAATAATCTTAATATAATAGTACAAAAATAAAAATCCAACCTGGCGACCATCTGAAATATTTAGACGGTTTACAATATCTACGAATCTGTTACAGCAATTAAACTGAAATTTTGTATGTTGATAGAGGCAATTAACATGAGCAGGATGTATGAAAATAGGCTGTATAGTTCTTCACGGAACTACATGTAGAATGTTACATAGATAAACTAGTAGCAGTGTCCTTTATCAGCGTACAACATTTCAGGATGATATCGGTAATAGTTTCGGAGATACTGAATGCTGGTGAAATATTTCGCAGTGCCGCCATATTGGATTGGTGCGATACAATAAAATTTGAAGGATACGGTCGGGGTCGGCCAAAATGGTGCTATGATCTTACCGAGTTTCATTGAAATCGCTCCAGCCGTTTAGAAGTTATTAGAACACACACACACACGAATCACAATCTCGCATAGGCCTACACAGACACACGGACAAAAGGTGATCTCATAAGCCTATTTTTTCATAAAATGAAAATAGGCTAAAAATAATACCGAAGAGTTACCGTTACAGTTATCTTATAGGAACAAAAACAAGTTGTTCAGTAAAGAACATATAGCCTACTTTCTCCTAAATGCATGGGTATTGTTATAACTCTTTGTCCTTTTCAAGGAGTATAATTGAATGTTGGTTGTAGTAGCTTGTTGAAATACAACGTGCTATAGGGATATTAAAAATGAATATGAGGTGCCCTTGGCTAGTGCTACCTCTGTAAAATATTTCATTCAATTCGGTTTCACCGTGTTTGAATTGATATGGGGAATGGATTTGCACACATACATGGCCGCTATTTGCAAACTATTGGGCTGATGACCTTGTAGTCAGTCATAAGATGCTTTCCACAAAAAGGCATGTTGTTGCAAAATCTGGTAGAGATCAAATTATTAGGATGGTCGTAATTTGATTTAAGCTTTTAACAGTTGGGTGGCCGTCATTCCGTTTCCGTCAAGATGGCGGTGATATAAAACATGACACTAAGGTGCCCTTTGCTAGTGCTACCTCTGTACCAAATTTCGTTCAATTCGGTTTCACCGTGTTCGAATTGATAGGGGGAATCGATTTTCACACAAAGTTGGCCGTCGTCCACAAAATATTAGGCTAATGACCTCCATAGAGGTATGTTGTTGCAAAATTTGGTAGAGATCGGATGATTAGGTTAGTCGTAATTTGATTTAAGCTTTGAACATTTGTGTGGCCGCCATTACGTTTCCGTCAAGATGGCGGCGATATAAAACATGACACTGAGGTGTCCTTTGCTAGTGCTACCTTTGTACCAAATTTTGTTCAATTCGCGTTCACCGTGTTCGAATTGATGGGGGGGGGACAGACATTCAGAGTACACACACTCACACACACACACACACACACACACACAGACTCACACACACACAAACATACACACACACACACACACACAGACAGACACACTTTTTTCGCCCTGTGTTGATTTTTTGCAAAAATCGAAAGTAGGCTAATAATAACGAAGGGTTACAGTTAGAGTTATCTTATGGGAACAAAAATAATAACGACGGGTTACCGTTAGAGTTATCTTATGGGAACAAAAATAATAACGAATGGTTACCGATAGAGTTATCTTATGGGAACAAAAATAATAACGAAGGGTTACAGTTAGAGTTATCTTATGGGAACAAACATAATAACGAAGGGTTACAGTGAGAGTTATCTTATGGGAACAAACATAATAAAGAAGGGTTACAGTTAGAGTTATCTTATGGGAACAAATATAATAACGAAGGGTTACAGTTAGAGTTATCCTATGGGAACAAAAATAATAACGAAGGGTTACAGTTAGAGTTATCTTATGGGAACAAAAATAATAACGAAGGGTTACAGTTAGAGTTATCTTATGGGAACAAACATAATAACGAAGGGTTACAGTTAGAGTTATCTTATGGGAACAACAATAATAACGAAGGGTTACCGTTAGAGTTATCTTATGGGAACAAAAATAATAACGAAGGGTTACAGTTAGAGTTATCTTATGGGAACAAAAATAATAACGAAGGGTTACAGTTAGAGTTATCTTATGGGAACAAACATAATAACGAAGGGTTACAGTTAGAGTTATCTTATGGGAACAACAATAATAACGAAGGGTTACCGTTAGAGTTATCTTATGGGAACAAACATAATAACGAAGGGTTACAGTTACAATCGTCAAATTAACGCACAGTTGCTTCTACGTCTTTTTTTATAAAACAGTTTCTTTAAAATACTTTGAACACCTCGTGGTGTAGTGGCTAGCATTCTTGGCTGTCACATCAAAAGGTCCGTGTTCCATTTCCGGCTTTACCAAGGCTTAATTCTGGTTTGAGGGCTGGAACGAAGTACACTCAGCCTCGCGAGGTAAAGCTGAGAAGAGGTTGGTTCGGTTCCTACCTGTCATCCTAGAAGTGGTATACCGTGGTTTCCAACTTCCACTCCAGCCAAATGCCGGGGTGATTGCTAACTTTAAGCCACGACCACCTCCTTCGCAATCCTGTTCTGAATTACAAATAGGCCTACATATACTACTTCAGACTCCTCAATAACACAGGTTATCAGACCATTTAAACATGGAGCTAAACGACCATGATGTTGAAGACTGTCAAATGATACAACAACAACAATATTTATTTATATTAGGACTTGTTGCATTTTGATACTCAAAGTTTATTCTAAGCGGCTTCGGTGGCGTAGTTGGTTGCATGCCGACCTTCTATGCCCAAGATCGCGGGTTCAAACCCGGCCGAAGTCGTCGGATATTTTAAGAGCGTTAAAAATCCTTCACTGTGCCTTCTTTCGGAGGGGAAGTAAAGCTGGCCGGCTGTTCCATGTCATAGATTTATGGCATGAAAACGAGCCTGTCACTAACTAAACTTGTGGAAGAAAAAATGTGTAGGTTAGTTTAATAACGCTATATTCGTTCCAACGTTCGCCGCCAGGTGCTAACTGCGATTGCATTTAGTAGCCACGTCCGCAGCTTGGTGTCCTGGATAGTAGACTAGTATTTGGTAGCAAAAGTAGGAACTAATTGAAAAAAATTATCGTCTGCAGTCCTTCTACCTGAATACTGATAACACACACTAATACAGCCATCACAATTATCACCGGTTATCAGACAAATTCTACACACACCCAAAGTACACGGGGCTACATGACCACGTTGTATTAGTGTGTGTTATCTGTGATTCAGGTAAGGACTGCAGACGATCAATTTCAAGTAGTTCCTACTTTTGCTACCAAATGCTACCATCCACGACACCTAGCTGCGGACTTGGCTACCAGATGTCATCGCAACCAGCACCTGGCGGCGAACGTTGGAACTAATATAGCGTTATCAATTCTATCCTACAAAATTTGGCTTCACACAAGTGTAGTTAGTGGAAGGTTCTTTTTCATGCCATAAATTTATGACATGGGACCGCCGGCTTTACTTCCTCTCCGAATGAAGGCATACTAAGGGATTTTTAACACTCTTAAAAAATCCGACGACTTCGAGCGGGTTTGAACCCGTGACCTTGGGCATAGAGCTCAGCATGCTATCAATTGCGCCACCGAAGCCGCCTCTAACGCAGAAGGAAGACTGAACAGCGGGTGGACAGAGGAAAGGAGACAGACGGGCTGCCAGGGAAGGAAAGCAATGATACTGGGCAGCAAATAACGCTTCCACGAATATGGAACAGAGTTGCTGAACGTTGTCTCTAATGGCCGTAAACGAACTAATTGTAATAATAATAATAATAATAATAATAATAATAATAATAATTATTATTATTATTATTATTCTTTCTTCGAATGAGCCAACTATGGACCACGTAGGTTAACCAAAATGGTTTTCAGCTTGATGAGTTGGGATTGGTTTCACGTTCTTAAGAGTCTTCTTCCTAGCCCATATCTCCTTCATTTTCTGACTTAGTAGTTGTTTAGCTGCTTCTGAACTCTTTGGTCTCGGCCCTTTCTTAAGTTTAATCTGTGAGTCTTCTTTTAACATTTTCCGGAAAGCTTGTCTGTCTTGTACAACGGATTCAGAGATGTTAAAGGTTTTCAGATCTTGTTTGACTTGCTGGTACCACAGTGATGTTGTTTTCTTGCAGTTACTGGCTCTGTGGATTACACTGGTCAATCTTGACTCGTTCATTCTCTCGAGGTGTCCGAAGAATTGGAGGCGTCTCTTGATGATTGTGTCCATTAGAATTTCTTGCTTTAGGTACAGATCATCGTTAGGCCTGTGATACCTTTCTCCATTTATGATCCTTGGGCCTAAGATCTTCCTCAAGATAATTCTTTCCTTGACCTCTAGTTTCTGTATCTGTTTTGTCCCTTTGATGGGTAGGGTTTTAGCTGCATAGAGGACCTCGGGCTTGATTACAGCGTTATAGTGCCTCAATTTCGCATTGATGGATATGGATTTCTTCTGGTAAACCTTTCGACATCGATTGTATGCAATATTCAGTTTCAGAATCGTTTATTATTATTACATTATGCGAACCGGCTAAAACTAAGGACCACGCAAATATCATTTCATTTCCTTCTGATAGTTCTTTCTTCCTTTCTCTTCCTTCACACTTCTTTCATTCTTTCAGAGTGTTGCGCATTTCTCTCTGCTGTCCATCTTCCTCCCCTGCATTCTTTCTTTTATCCAACAAGAACCTTTACGTTGGAAAGAATTTGCCCGAACCGTGTTCTGTCTCGACAGTCGTCATCTGTAATTTCTAGCCTCCGGAGTTCTTCCTTCATCTGCTTGGTGTAACCCCCTTGGCTCTTCAGATTATATATTTTATTAAAAACAAGCTGTACCCGGCATGCGTTGCAATGCCAATCAAAGAAAGTGTTGGCGTTGAAATTCTGTTTCTTGAAGTGCTTTTGGATACACAACATGTTTTTCAATTTCCGTTAACTGCCTCTAAGCTATCGTAAAATGGATTTTCTAATTTAGAACCATTCGTGGGAGCGTGCACAACAACTTTCAAAAGTTTCATCGCAATCGGATGAATGGCATATGAACGTATACGGGATTTTGTTTGAACGATTCGTGCGCTGTCACTCATTTGTTGAATCTACTCGTACGCTACCTATTGAGAAATGGATTTACTAAGTCGAAACCCTACCCTGGCGTGTACACAATAACTCATCAAGGTTTCGTCACAATCGAAGAAGGTTATTTGAACGCATAGGGGATTTTGTTAAAACGCTTCGCGCGTCGTCACCCATTTGTTGCATATACTCGTGCGCTACCTATTGTGAAATGGATTTACTAAGTCGAAACCCTTCCCTGGCGTGTACACAATAACTCATCAATGATTCATCGCAATCGGATGAATGGTATATGCACGTATACGGGGTTTTGTTTAAACGATTCGTGCGCTGTCACTCATCTGTTGAATCTACTCGTGCGCTACCTATTGAGAAATGTATTACTAAGTCGAAGCCCTTCCCTGGCGTGAACACAATAACTCATCAAGGTTTCATCGCAATCGAAGAATGTTATATGAACGCAATAGGGGATTTCGTTGAAACGCTTCGCGCGTCATCACCCATTTGTTGCATCTACTCTTGCGCTACTTATTGTGAAACGGATTTACTAAGTCCCCTTCCCTGGCGGGTACACAATAACTGATCAATGTTTCATCGCAATCGGATGAATAGTATATGAACGCATACCTGATTTTGTTTAAACGATTCGCGCTCCGTCACTCATTTGTTGAATCTACTCGTGCGCTACCTACTGTAAAATGTATTTACTAAGTTAGAAACCGTCACGTAAGGGTCCACAACATCTCACCCAAGTTTCATCGCTATCGGACTAATTGGAAATGAAGACATAGGGGACTGTATTGAAACGCTCCGCGTGTCGTCGTTCATTTGTCGAATCTACTCGTGTGCTACCTACTGTGAAATGTATTTACTAAGCCAGAATCCTTCCTTGGAGTGTACACCATATTTCACCCAAGTTTCACCGCTAACGGCAGAATGGTATATGACCTTATACGGGACTTTGTTGAAACGCTTCGCGCGTCGTCCCTCATTTGTTGAATCAACTTGTGCGCTGCATATTGTATAATGGATTTACTAAGCCAGAAATTTTCCATGACGTGTACACAACATCTCACCCAAGTTTCATAGCTACGGACGAATGGTACATGAATGCATACGGGACTTGGTTGAAACGCTTCGCGTGTCGTCGCTCATTTGTTGATTCTACTCTTGCGCTACATATTGTAATATGGATGTACTCAGCCAGAAACCTTCCCTGGAGTGTACACAACATCTCACCCAAGTTTCATCGCAATCGGATGAATGGTATGTGAACGTATTCGGGACGTTGTCGAAACGCTTCGCGCGTAGTCACTCATTTGTTGAATATAAACGTGTGCTTCGTATTGTAAAATGGATTTACTTAGCCAGAAACCTTTCCTGGAGTGTACACAATAATTCACCAAACATTTATCACTATCAGACGAATGATATATGACTTTATACGGGACTTCGTTGAAACGCTTCGCGTGTCATCGCTCATTTGTTGAATCTACTGGTGTGCTACCTATTGTAAAATGGATGTACTAAGCCAGAAACCTTCCCTGGAGTGTACACAACATCTCACCCAAGTTTCATCGCTATCGGATGAATGGTATATGAAATTATATGGGACTTTGTTGAAACGCTTCGCGCGTCGTCGCTCATTTGTTGATTCTACTCGTGCTCTACCTATTTTTATAGGGATTTACTAAGCTAGAAACCTTCCCTGGAGTGCACACAAAATCTCAGCCTAGTTTCATCGCTATCGGACGAATGGTATATGAACGCAAACGTGACTTTGTTGAAATGCTTCACGCGTCGTAGCTCATTTGTTGAATCTACTCGTGCGCTGCCTATTGTAAAATGGATTTACTAAGTCAGAAACCTACCTTGGTGTGTACTCAACATCTCACCCAAGTTTCATCGCAATCGGACGAATGGTATATGAACGCATAGGAGACATACCCACAGACAGACAGACAAACTATCACTTAACATTGATTCTTTTATATATATAGATTTGTTTATTTATTCTTGTTGGATCCATCCTAACCATATGTCCATAGAAACGTAAACGTCTTTTCCTAATAGTTGTTTCCAGGTCTTCCACCCTTTCATATATCTCCTTGTTTGATCTTAATCTGTACCACATTTGGGCTGTAAATCCTCCGCAATATCCTCCTTTCAATCTTCAGAAGCTTTTCCATGTTCATCAAATTTACTGTCTCCACACCATATAAGATCACCGGTTTTACCACAGCATTGCAGTGTTGTAGTTTGTCATTAAGGGAGAGGTTCTTTTTGTTGTACATATTTTTAGTGGTATCACCTCCGTAGCGTAGCGGTCAGCATGGTTAGCTGCCGCCCCGGAGGTCCTGGGTTCGATTCCCGGCTCTACCACGAAATTTGAAAAGTGGTACGAGGACTGGAACGGGGTCTACTCAGCCTCGGGTGGCCCAAATGAGTGGAGGGGGTTCGATTCCCACCTCAGCCATCCTAGAAGTGGTTTTCCGTGGTTTCCCACTTCGTCTTCGGGCAAATGCCGGGTTGGTCCCTACAGTAAGGCCACGGCCGCCTCCTTCCCACTTCCTTGCCTAACCATCCCACTCTCCCATTCCTTCATCAGGCCCCCTGTTCGCTTTGCAGGTGAGGCCGCCTGGGCATAGTGCTGATCACACACCCCAGTTGTATCCCTGACTTAGAGTCTCAAGCTCCAGGACACTGCCCTCAGTGGCGGTAGAGGTGGGATCCCTCGCTGAGTCCGTGGGAAAAGCCGATCCTGGAGGGTAAAACGATAGCGAAAACAACATTTTTTTTTTGTGGAGAAGTTGAGTTTTTCTAGTTTAAGTCTTCTGTTTTCCATCGCCTCTTTGTCCAGTCCATTGTTGCTAATGATTATTATTATTATTATTATTATTAGACCCATGGTCGAATAGAAGTAATATGATTAGAATCGTAAAATAAATGAAAACCGGCAACATATGCTCATTCCTGCTGAACAACAGCAATAAAAAGAGCAGAGTATGGTGGCGTGCGATTTATTGTTATTTCGTTCTCATCCCCGTGTCAGGCATACATCAGCACATTACATGTGAATGGCGAGCTGCACCAGTTCATCCCTGTGACAAGTGTTTAATTTATTGCCTTGCCCTGTAGCAGTCGGGCTTACTACTGTCAGCCAGGGCTCTACCACTGTCATCCTCTTATAACGAACTGGACGAAGAAAAAGCGAGTCCGGTCTAACGAGGGAATATGATTCTCACGATCACTGAAACTTTGTGCAAATGTTTGTCAGCTCGCAAGTAAAACACCTATGATGACATTTCGTCCCCAAATTTACTACGGCAATCACCAGTATGCGTGAGACTTAGGCTTCTTTTATACAGCGAGTTTCTTCTCTATAGAACGGAACCTCAATGGGGCCGTGTGACGGAGCGAGTGCTATGAGTTACGGCCAGATGACTAGCATCTACCGATTACACAACAGCGGGTCGGAATAACTGGATGCTGTCAAACCATTGATTACATACAGAGCTGGCAAGATACCCTAGTTGAGATAATTAAGATATTTTGCTGTGAAGTACTGAAGCCTATTTCGTATCCCGTGAACATGGTTAGGTAGTCTATAGAACAAAACATCGAATTTTCCTTATCTTCTCAAGAAGAAGTCTTACAGAATGTGTTCGTAAGTTTCAGGGTCGTGTGAATTTTACCTGTGAGGGAAACTCAAACAAAAGGTATAGAGAAAAATCCGCCTAGTTTAGAGGCTATTGAGAACGAAGTAGCTGCACCGATACGAAATATCAGCGAGTGTACCAAAACTTCCTTCGTTGGTGCAAAGATTGTTTAGAAAATGAAGGACAGCATTTCCAGCAACTACTCCGAAATTCATGTAAGTAATGATGATTATATATGTTGAAAAGTGTGAATGTGTTGAACTAGTAGGGCACAACGCTGCTGCTAGAGGCAGTTCCTTGCTCGACAGGCGGCTACGCTCAGTGGTCCTGTCGCCACACGGCGCCTGCAAGGTTCCGTTCTATAGAGAAGGACCTCACTGTAGTTACATGCCAAGCATGTGAACTAACATTGCTAAAATGGAGCCATTTTATAACAACGACTTTCGTGTTTTCATTAAGGTATATTTTAGACATCAGCTTCATCTATACCATATATAAAATTTTCAATTAAGCAAGGAATAAATACAATAAATTTCCAAAACATGCCCCCTTAGCAAAGAGCCTTATTTCACCCTATGAAAAATCATCTCAAGATATTTCAAAGATATCTCTTTATAAAATCATTTTTACCATCACCAGACATATTAGTTATACGTATTTTTAAGAAAATTGTTTTATAGTATTATCAATTTAAATGTCGCATCGGTGGCGTAGTTGGTAACAAGCTCAACTACTGTGCAATAGATAGCGGGTTCAAACCCGGCCAAAGTCGTCGGATTTTTGAAGAGCGTTAAAAATCCTTCAGTATGCCTTCCTTTGGAGGGGAAGTAAGGCCGGCGGTCCCATGTCATAGATTTATGGCATTTAGAAGATCCTTCCACAGGCTAAACTTGTGTGAAGCTAAATTGTTAGGTTAGATTTCGTCGGAACGCTCTATCAAAGTTCCAACGTTCACCACTAGGTTATCACTGATATCTGGTGGCGAATGTTGGAACCACTTGAAACTGAACGGAACTTGTAGCTCACCCTAAGGGTATCCGCTGGAAGCAGCTACATGTCCTCGGACACTCCCTGCACTAAAAGCCATACGATAAATAAATACATATCAATTTAAAGCACACATTGTTAAATATCTGTTTTTTGAATACTTTTTATGAAATATTGTTATCAAGGAAAGGGAAATCCCAAGGTAAGTATTGATCTTTACTCGTAATTCGATTAGTTTTAATTTTATTTTAGAAGACAGTTACTGAAGATGGCCACAATGTGGCCGAAACTGGTAAAATATATTCTATTTTCATTATTTGTTGATTAAGGTGTAGACTATTAAATTTAACAAGAAGTTCCGTTAAGAACTATACAGCCTACTTTTCATGCCAATGATTAATCTACAGTATATTAACCTATCTAGAATAATGACGAAATTAAGTTGGTAATATCGAAATATCTAATTAGTTCAAAATATACCTGGTATAATGTTGCCTAATAGAGCACTACAGTTGGCAGCCCTGGTGACTGAATATATTCTTAGTTCCATCTCTTAAAGTACAGAATACAAAATTTGGTTGAAGTCCAATGGACGTTACATGCAGTTAGACACTGGATCTATCAGCACGCGTAAAAGCATGTTGCCAACAATGTCATGCGTGTGCTGGTCAGAAATATCTGAAATATTATGATATCTTGTTGTGCCAATTTTGAATGAAATCCATTTGTTAGTATAGAAGTTACATGTATTTTAAAATTGGACATATCAGCAGGCATAGAATCATGTTGGCAGCACTGCCTTGTATTTATTACTCCAAATTAATCTAGAATGTCAGGTGCTATACGTGTGCAAAGTATAGAGCTGTTGGCTTGCATACTTTCTGATATATTGATATTAGGGTAAAAAATATAGACAGCATTTATTAACAGTTGGCAGCCCTGATTGCTCTTAACAATACTTATAGTCATTATCTGTTATGGTATACATAGCACATACGAAATTTGGTTGAAATCCAACTGATAGTATAGAAGTTATATGTATTTAAAAATTGGTACTATCAGCAGGCTTATAATCATGTTGGTAGAACTGACGTATATAAGTTACTCCAAATTAATCTAAAATGTCAGGATATACGTGTGCATAGTTTAAAGCTATTGGCTTGCATACTTTCTGTTATATTGGTATTTGGACATAAAAATAGAGAGAGCAATTATTAACAGTTGGCAGCCCTGGTGGCTCTTAAGAATACGCTCAGTCATATCTGTTTATATACAGATATTACATACAAAATTTGGTTGAAATCCAATTGATAGTGTAGAAGTTATATGCATTTAAACATTGGACCTATCAGAAGGCTTGAAATTATTTTGGCAACACTGTCATGGTTGGCCTCCTGGAAATTAAACTGAAATAGTCTTATCTACATGTGTGCCAATTTTGGAATAGCTCCCATGGATACCTTGCAAGATACCCAACATGGAGCTCAAATTTCTAGTGCGTTTTTTCAGCAGTTGGTAGCAGTGACATCATTTTCAAATATGGACGTGAGATATTCCGGTGCACATCTTAACTCATACTAAATTTGGTTTTGATTGCTGCAGCCGTTTAGGAACTGATAGTGGGGGACACACACAGCCAGCCAGCCAGACAGACAGACAGACATACACACATGTTCCCGGATCGATCTCATAAGTCTACTTTTTCCTCATTTTTGCAAAATGTGAAAAGTAGGCTAAAAATTACGAGCCTTACAGTAGTAGCATATGATGTGTAACATGTGACATGTTATCCTACCGTGTGTTTGCCGGGAGCGAAAATCACTTGTTAACAGTGAACTCTGTTGGTCATTGAAATAACTAGTTGTAAAATTCCTGTGCCAAATCCTTTCAGCAAATATGATATAATGCATATTTTCACACCAAAGAACGACAACTTGAAGATGATTTATTGTAGGAATATCTTTAATGGGGCCTCAAAACCTTGAAGTAAACCGTATGCGATATATATTCCACATCTTACTATGTGTCTTCCTGGAGCGCAAATCCCTTGTTAACAGTGAACTCTGTTGGTAATTGAAATAACTACTTGTAAATCTCCAGTGTCAAATTCTTTCTGCAAATATGATATAACTTAATGAATATTTTCACACCAAAGAACGAGAACTTGAAGATGATTTATTGTAGGAATATCTTTAATGGGGCCTCCAAACCTTGAAGTAAACCGTATGCGATATACATTCCACATCTTACTATGTGTCTTCCTGGAGCGCAAATCCCTTGTTAACAGTGAACTCTGTTGGTAATTGAAATAACTACTTGTAAATCTCCAGCGTCAAATTCTTTCTGCAAATATGATATAACTTAATGAATATTTTCACACCAAAGAACGAGAACTTGAAGATGATTTATTGTAGGAATATCTTTAATGGGGCCTCAAAACCTTGAAGTAAACCGTATGCGATTTACATTCCACATAGCCACATGACCGACAGTACGTCTTTGTACCAAACTCTGCCACCGCGCGCGCTCATTGTTTCCGTCCCATTTCCGTCCCTTTTCCAAAATCACCCCCACAAAAATATACAGCAAGCGAGTGGAAGGAAGTTACACATCAATAAATACTTGTGGTATTTTACTTCTGATCAGTGATTATTGTATGCATACTTGCATAGTGTTGCAATTATGGACAACTTTCACTGGCGAAAACAGACATCCACTTCAGTATTGTGATTTCGAACTTAGACTCTCTGCTTAAGACACTGATAAAAGCAGGTCTGCAGTTGAGTGATGGAAGAAATCAGAAGTTTCAGAGCTGATCTTTCTTTACCTGAAAGGACTTATTCATTGCTCCAAGATGTATGGCTATTCTAGATGATATATCTACAAGGCGTCTGAAAGCTAAGTCAATGTCACATACCCCAAAATTAGTATCACCTATCCCCTCAAAAAAGCAACACGGCATTAAATTCCCACTGACAGGTATTTTTTCTGAAAATGTGGTACAGCATAGCCCATATTCCTCTAAATCATTCATCTGCCTTCAGTAACTTTTCCCTCGTGTCTGGAACTAGAATTTGGAATAATTGTCCTCGTGACGTTAGAAATTGTACATCCCTAAAAACTTTCAAACGTGCATGTAAAGATTTCCTCTTGAATTCGTAGGCCAAGTAGAACAATTATTTGTGTATGAATGTGGGAGTGAATGACCATAGTAAAACTCCATGTATTGCTATTACTGTAAGTAATACATATAATTGTGAATATAAATAACATTCAATTCACAATATAATGACTGGTCATGAATGAATGCTTTAATGCACACTTTCCTGATTGATTACTGGATCATGATGTTTCTCACATCAATGAACTCTTTTTTAACATGCTTGTTTTACTAGTGTAAATCTATGTTATGCACATTCGTGCGCTATTCTGTTAATAATAGGCTAATTTGTATAGCTTAGTTAATATCACGCAGTTGCTAAATAATTCTAGTATTTAAGTTTTCCTAGTGTAAGCCTCCGTGTCTTAGGCGGCAGCACGCCGGCCTCTCACCGCTGGGTCCGTGGTTCAAATCCCGTTAACTCCATATGAGATCTGTGCTGGACAAAACGGAGGCAGACAGGTTTTTCTCCCGGTACTCCGGTTTTCCCTGTCAAAATTTCATTCCAGCAACACTCTCCACTATCATTTCATTTCATCCGTCATTCATTTAATCATTGCCCCAGAGGAGTGCGTCAGGCCTCGGCAGCCGGCACAGTTCATATCTTCGCCGCTAGATGGGGGCTTCATTCATTCCATTCCTGACCCGGTCGGAGACTGGAAGCAGGCTGTGGATTTTCATTCATTTCATTTAAGTTTTCCTAGTATTTAAATTTAGTATGTTAAGTGTAAGAGATGGTATACAGCCCTAACTTCGCCACAATAAAGGCACCAATAATAATAATAATAATATGTTATGCCCCTCAAAACAACAATCTCGTAGCTCCGCCCCTTAAAACAACAATAACTAACTAACTAACTAACAATCACCACCACCAGTCTTGAAACCCAATATTTCTACCTCACCACGTGGTTTATTCTAGACTTTTCGCTAATTCCGGAAGCGTTGAAAATAAGTTAATCCAACCCCAAGTTTTGTCCTGAATGTCGGAGCACAATGGTGCACCGCCCGGTGAACTTGCTGCTCCAAACTTTGCGAATCAGCACGTTGTGGAGTGCCAGCCAGCGAGAAGAAAACTTTCTCTCGAACATAGTTGGTGTATATTGAATGAAAAGAGATCGACCTATTACCAGTGTTTCGCTTGTGCAATTCCCATCACCATATTCATGGACTTTTTATTAAAACTGTTGTTTACAAACTTGGAGTAAATGTATGTAAATTGATTTCCTATCCACATACACAAACAAAAATGTCACCAGAATCAAAACAGATTACTTCCTTCTATAACAAGTGGTGTTTTCTCCTGATAATTTGAAGGGATTTGTGATATTTGTGTGAAGTGTTACTTTTGTTGGTATATTTCAAGTTGCTGAATATTTCTCTAAGGTGTTGTGACCTGTACAAAGGAAATTACTATAAGGAATACAAAACAGATGAATGATTGGTTGGTTGGTTCCTCAGTTTAGGGATTGCGACAACGCGGTCATGTAGCCTCGTGTACTAAGGGTGTGTGTAGAATCTACCTGATAACTGGTGCTAATTGTGATGGTTGTATTAGTGTGTGTTATCTGTAATTCAGGTAAGGACTGCAGACGATCAATTTCAAGTAGTTCCTACTTTTGCTACCAAATGCGACACCTAGCTGTGAACTTGACTACTAGATGCCACCGCAACTGGCACCTGGCGGCGAACGTTGGAATTAACAGAGCGTTATCAATTCTAACCTAGAAATTTAGCTTCACACAATTGTAGTTAGTGGAAGGTTCTTTTACATGCCATAAATCTATGACATGGGTCCACCGGCTTTACTTCCCCTCGGAAGGAAGGCATACTGATGGATACTCCGATGACTCCAGCTGGGTTTGAACCCGAGATCTTGGGCATAGAAGCTCAGCATGCTGCCAACTACGCATCCGAAGCCGCTGGCTCGATGAATGATTGCACCATATCTTGCAGAGGACATTTAATCAGTAGCAGAAGTGCAATGTATACTAATACAAGTAGTAACTGCTGTTAACTCTTGTTAAATGTTTTTTCGGTAGATAGTTCATCAATCGCAGCACTACATTACAACATCCGAAGTTAATGTGAGGTCCTCCAGGGTATTTGTCACTGTCACACGATGAGTAAAATTGATATAATTGATACATCTGAATCATAACAATAATAATGATTTCATATTGACTGATGAGCTATAATATTATGGAAATAAATTATACATAATATATATAATATTGATATATTACAGTAGACTGGTTTGTGTGGTTCAAACATTTGAGTCTGGCTTTTACTAGGGGTGAAAATTTGAGCTCATAATAGGTATGTATTGAAATTGTAAGGAATTATCCAAATCCTTTGAATAGAAATGAACATTTTCTAGACAGTCCGTCGACAGTTAGTAAACAAACTCGTGATGCAAGTCTTCAAAATTGACCACTTGGGTGATTTGCATGTCAAGGATACCAACTCGTACCTGTCGCACGAGGGTACCCAGTGTGAGTGTCCGACTCCGGGCAATCCCCGCTTTCTCACATTCAGCCTCGCTAGGCGATCGATGTCTGCTTTGATTGGTGTTCGGCTTGATAGGTCATGTCACCTTCCCATCCACTCTCTCGCACTCATTTGACTAACACACAACTGGTTAGCCCCGAGTCGGCGATTGAAAGGGAGAGCTACGGTCATGATAGCTCATGACTCGGGATCGGATTTTTGAAAATGCATATGCGCATATGACAATGGATATTTTGGGGGTTATTGGATTTATTGCATATTCTGAACATAACAGAACAAGAGGGTTGATTAAATAATAAGCGAAATAGAGAACAGTTAAGATTTGTCCAGTTAAAATATAAGGATCTTCTACGCATATTTTAGCATATAGACTACATTTGAAATTAAGTTAATTTTAAAACATCTTGAGTAAAATTTGTTTCGCCTGCGTGTTGGACAACCCTTGTAAGCAACTTTGTGAGCAACAGATAACGAAATAACAGTATTTACGCCTGGCATTTCAAGAAATAGATCGGGTGGGACATTCCTTTCACCATCTGGTTGTATCCCTTGAAAGCAACTTTCTGAGAAACAGATAACGAGATAATAGTATTGTACGCAAGCATGCTGCCTCAAAATGCCTAAAGAGAAAAGCAGTATTTATAAAATCAGTGGGTGTCAGGTAATAGTGATCACTCAACTTATGGCGTTGTCGTCTATTGTCAAATATGCTCGAAGGAAGTGAAATGTGAAAAGAAATTTCAACTTAAACAACATGCAAGAATGACTGCACGTATTACGGCAAAGGAGGGAAAGAAGAGTGAATAAGATTGGCTTAGTGTTGAGTGCATATGTTTCAATTTTTAATGCCCATTTTCTACTTTTTAGTGCATAATTGAATACATATTTTAATCATTTATAGTGCATATATGTCCGGTCTCTACAACTGCCCCCCGGCCGGCTCAGGAGTGACAAGTTGTGTGTGAGGGGACTTGCTGCCCTGTACGAAAGAGATAGCTATATTGGATGCTGGGAAGTTGTGACGAGTTTCCGAGGGATGATTAATCAGTGCAACCTGGTCTACCTGGCGAGCCAAGGCAGGCAGCTGATGCGGAAAATAGAGAGTCAAATGCTGAGCAATCAGAGGGCGCTCTTATTCCAACCGCATGCCATTAGATATAAATGTCTTAACTGATTGATGTTCGATTCCAGGCCCTGCCAGGAAATGTAATTCTGGTTTGAGGTACTACCCTACCAGGGAATTGTTACCGCTAGAAGGAGAGCGCAGCTGTTGTGTATACATTACGTCATCTCGCCTCGTTATGGCTGCAGCGAGCGGCTTGCGGGTCAAGGGGACTCATGTACAGTCATAGGCTACAATAAGAACACACCGCACAGCGCAAGGCGCAGCATGAATCAGGCACACAAATAACGTCCATCGCAGGCGTGTGGCTGGGCGGAGCGCATTAGTTCCGATTTCCGCCACAGGTAACAATTCGCTGGTCGGATAGTAATGTAACGGTATCGTTGACATGCAAATCACCCAAGTCGTCAATTTCGAAGACTTGCATCAGACCAGTGGGCAACACGAGTTTGCTTACTAATTGTCGATGGACTATCTAGAACAGGGCCATCTAGTCATTGCGCTCGGAGAGCACTGGGCACGGGCAGTCAGACTAGCGCTCCTTCCCTTACCACCACTACACTGTGGCAGCGAGGAGACCTGAGACAGACGGACGATGTTCGGACCGCGCTGTCTAGATACATACGGTACGTACCGTCGTACGGCCGACAGCTTTTGTGGGATTGTGGACATCATACTGATAGAGCTGTTTTGACATAAAACATATACGGCATATTTAAACGAATGGTACTCCGATGTGTGGAATGTGCAGGGAACGAACGCAAGTGTTAAGTGAAGAATATCGTGATTTATTCCAAACTGAAATGGGAACATATTAGGAAACTTTAACATTTTACCAATATGAATAGATAGTACAGACCTTGAGTGACTTCTGCTCCTATAAGCTGTACAGAAAAATGAAATTTCCCATTCTGCTTTAAAGGCTGCTGCTTCACCACTCAATATTTTCTTGTATGATCTTCAGTCATGACCACTGTGAAACTGATTTACTTACATGCTGCCAACAAAGCGCATTGGACTACACTAGCGACTCATGGATCGGCTGCTCACTTCAGCGTGGTGGGCAGACCGCGCGTTCAGCTGGCCAAGCTCCTCCCACCACTTCTGAAACTACCTTTCACCAAATCGCTCGGAGCACTGGCTTAGAGCGCGGCCGAAGCGCTGAGTGGATGGCCCTGATCTAGAAAATGTTCATTTAATAATTCCTTACTATTCCAAAACATACCAATTATGAGCTCGATCCTTCACCCCTAATATAAGCCAGACTGAAACGTTCGAAGCAGATAAGGCAGTCTACATAGCACTTTCGCAAGCGGCTGTGTGGTTACACAAAAATGGTCTTTTAAACTGAAGTTAGGTATGCCAAATTGGCGAACTCCCATCCTTATCTAGAGTTTTTTTAAAGCTATCAGTTAAGCACGCTGATAGGCAACATTACTGGATCACTCAGCTTAGATTATAATTCAGTGCCAAAAGTCATCCCTTACGCATTCATTCATATATTTGGCAATTATGTAGTTGAAACATTTCATAATGTCCATATATGTGAAGAGGTTCAAAGTCATTGTACGGCCCATCTTTCCCTTTGCAAATAGATCTATTCGAATTATGGCACCTTCTTCCATTTTAAGCTTAAAATTGTTGTTCGAAAATCACTGGATTTGAGAAGCAACAAAGTAGTATTCCGTTAAGTTCTGTTGGCAGCACTGGGTGCAATCCTATAAGACAGGATATCAGGGTGTGGCGACTTTTCGCATTCTTGCTTCTTTAGTTGGTTACGTTCAATAACTCTCGATACATCGCACTAATTAATAGAATTTCGTGCAGGCTACAAAGAAAAGCAAAGCAAAATCCCCTATGCAGCGTATTGAATCAAATAAAACGCAGGAACAGAATGAGAACAGGTATCACAAGAGTACTGTTTCCCTAAATAGGTGTGCCAAGATAAAATAGATAATGGTTATTTTTTTAAAGGGCCTAACATCGAGGTTATCGGCATCAAAATATAAAATAATTCCATTTAATAATCAGTTGTAGTTAATTCGTATTCGGGGCTTGGGATGTCTTTGGTCATCAACCCCATGTACTTGGGTATAGTTGGGTGTGTGCTGAATTTGTCTGATAACCTGTGTTTCTGTTTTGACTGTAATAATGTGTGCAGCTGTAATTATCAGATACAGGATGGTTTAGGTGCTCCGGGACTTGAAGTAAGGTGCTATTCCTACATTTACCTGGAGTGAGCGTGGGAAATCCCGGGGAAAACCACTCTCAGAATAACCGTTGTCAGCGCCGGATTCGAACCTCCGATCTCCCGACTTAATGCACTGCCCCATCGTGGTCGTAGTGAGGGATTTTACGCGCGGCATGGCTACGAGGCGGGTTAGTTAATAATCAGCTCTTCATAACAATGCAGAGGAAACTGTGGGCCTAAGTAGCCTAAATAATAATAATAATAATAATAATAATAATAATAATTAGACATTACACCACAGTAATCAAACCTGAAGCACTATATGCCTTGGAAACCTCGATCATTTGAGGCTGATCCCTCATTAATATTGAAGGGTTCATTCCAAGAACCAGATAGTCCAGAAATTAAATTGTTCAGAAAATAAAATATATCAGTACAGCTTCATTTGTGATGAATTAAATTAAAATTGCTTTGCTTTTACACTACTGTTATCTCACTAACATCTTTACGTTGCACACAAATGAAATATATTTTTCTGAGGATAGTTGAGAAAACCCAAAAGAACCTTTGAACTACTGTCGACCAAAGTATTATGTGTACTCGAGTTTGAAGGTTGTTTGTGACGTAACCAGAAGACATACATAAAATCCAATAACATCATTATTTTTGTCGTTCTATTTTACGTGAGTTCATGTAGGTTTGAAATTTTTAGTTTATATTTTAATATTTTTATCGCAGTTGGAACACAAAAAGTGCCCGTTTTAAAGCGTGTTTCAACCATGCGTCACATTTAAGAATTATTATCTCACAAACCCGTCATCAGATCGAATCCAAATTTTAACACAATATACATTGGAATATTGTTTAACTGGTTTATTAATTTTGAAATTTTGTGTGTTCAAGAAACAAAGTTGTTGTCATTTTTGTAAGGTAACTTTTTCTCGGCTCGGGGTGGTTGAAAAATATAGCTCTTGGTCGCGTTGTATTCTTTATACATCAAGAAGTTATGCTGTATGACTTTAAAATACGTAAATTAATTCACTTATTTTATAACGGTTTATATTTGAACGGGGAAATACGACCTCGCCTCGCTCGGCAGTGATGGGCTCCATCTCAGCAACGCTGTACAGCTTACCCCGGAGTGGCTGGCTGGTGAATCATGCCTTATTTCCACGAACAAATACAAACCGATATAAAATAAGTGAATTAATTTACGTATTTCACAGTCATACAGCATAACTTCTTGATATATAAGGATTACAACGCGACCAAGAGCTATATTTTCCAACCACCCCGAGCCGAGAAAAAGTTACCCTATAAAAATGATAACAACTTTGTTTCTTGGACACACAAAACTTTGAAATTAATAAACCAGTTATACAACATTCCAATGTATATTGTGTTAAAATTTGCATTCGATATGATGACGGAGTTTTGAGATAATAATTCTTAAATGTGACACATGGTTGAAACACGCTTAAAAACGGGCACATTTTGTGTTCCAACTGCGATAAAAAATATTAAAATATAAATTAAAAATTCCAAACCTACATGAACTAACGTAAAATAGAACGACGAAAATGATGATGTTATTGTATTTTATGTAGGTTTATTGGTTACTTCACAAACGACCTTCAAACTCGAGTGCACATAATACTTTGGTCGACAGTAGTCTGATTATTGCCGAAATCATAGCTGAATACAGAAATGAAAACCATTTTAATCCTCAAATACGATTATGTATTATGTAAATCCTAACAAAGTGCAAATCATGCCAAAGATTACAGGTGATTAATTATCTTGAAAAAGCATTGGAATTGTCTTATTTTTGTAGAATCCCCAATATTTCACTCTCGTATATAACCCGACTTGTCTGCATTTTGGAGACAGTAATAATATCTATACGTAGAGCAGGCCTTGAAGAGGAAAAAGATGTATTTATCTTAAACAGTCAATTTTTGGACTTTTCTGGTGTTTCGAATGAACCCTTCAACTATATTAATGCAAGTTGGTTGGTTGGTTGGTTCCTCAGTTTAGGGGCTGCGACAACGCGGTCATGTAGCCCCGTGTACTTTGGGTGTGTGTAGAATCTGTCTGATAACCGGTGTTAATTGTGATGACTGTATTAGTGTATGTTATCTGTTTTTTTATTCAAGTAAGTACTGCAAACGTTGAATTTTTCAAATAGTTCCTACTTTTGCCGCCAAACGCCACTGTCAACAACTACTAGTTCAGAACTTAGCTACTAGACGCCACCGCAGTCGGCTCCTGGCAACGAACGTAAGGACCTAAGAGCCTTGTTTACATCCTTAACCTATATAATTCAGCTTCACACTGGTGTAATTAGTGGAAGGTTCTTTAACATGCCATAAATCTATGACATGGGACCGCCGGCTTTACTTCTCCTCCGAAGGAAGGCATACTGAGGGATTTTTAACGCTCTTAAAAAATCCGACGACTTCGGCCGGGTTTGAACCCGCGATCTTGGGTATAAAATCTCAGCATGCTTCCAACTATGCCACCGAAGCCGCTTTTATTAATGCAGCCAATGGTCATGTACTTTTCTTTCCAGGATGAGTCGGGGAAGGGATATTGGAAGGAAATTGGCCGTGGACGTATTGAAAGAAATCGTCCTGGCATTTGCCTGGTGGTGAAAATGGGAAACCACGAAAACCATTTTCAGGATGGCCGAGGTGGGATTCGAACCCACACTCTCCCGATGCCAGCGAGGCACGAAGTACCGCGTCAGCGCTCTAAGGTACCGCGTCCGGTACATCTCTCATTACAGATCGACTCCAGTTCAGAACATTAATCAATAACCATAATTTCTCTGAGGAAATTACTACCAGTACCAGGAAATAATAGACTTGAGAACGGCGGAAGATTCTTAGTCCCCAGATGAAGAGATTTTAGGAATAGAAAAAATAAACATCCATAGCAAAATAAGTTCATCGCACTCCACAAATGGGCATAACGACGTAAAATAAATAAAAATATATAGACTACGACAAAAAAAACTCTCCCTTGCCAAACTACAACACTACAATGCTGTGGTAAAACCGGCGATCTTATATGGTGTGGGGATGGCAAATTTGATGAACCTGGAAAAGCTTCTGAAGATTGAAAGGAGGATATTGAGGAGGATTTAAGAACTAAAAGTGGTACAGGGAACCTACAGACTAAGATCAAACAAGGAGATATATGAAAGAGTGGAAGATCTGGAAACAACAATTAGGAAAAGACGTTTACGTTTCTATGGACATATGGTTCAAATGGATCCAACAAGAATAAATAAACATTTTTTAATATAAAATATATAATCTGAAGAGCCAAGGGGTTTACTCCAAGCAGATGAAGGAAGAACTCCGGAGGCTAGGAATTACAGAGGACGACTGTCGGGACAGAACACAATTCAGGGAAATACTTTCGAAGATAAAGGTTCTTGAGGGAGAAAAGAGAGAACGCAGGGGAGGAAGATGGACAGCAGAGAGAAAGGCGCAACACTCTGAAAGAATGAAGTGTGGAGGAAGAGAAAGGAAGAAAGAACTATGGGAAAGAAATGAAATGATATTTGCGTGGTCCTTAGTTTTGGCCGGTTCGCATACTCATATATACACACATCAAAAAAAGTTTTGCATCACCTCGGTTCCAAGAGTTCCGGAACCGTTAAATACAAAGGGAATAGAGATCAACACAAACAACATTTCAGCTCGTTTTATTGCTCATGAGACCCACACATTGCATGTTGTACCATCATACAGCTAGACTTTCAGCATTTGTGGTCCAGATTGCAGTACACACCACTACCTCTAATACCCAGTAGCACGTCCTCTTGCATCGATGCATGCCTGTATTCGCCGTGGCATACTATCCACAAGTTCATCAAGACACTGTTGGTCCAAATTGTCCCACTCCTCAACGACAATTCGGCGTAAATCTCTCAGAGTGGTTGGTGGGTCAAGACGTCCATAAACAGCCCTTTTCAACATATCCCAGGCATGTTCGATAGGGTTCATGTCTGGCGAACATGCTGGCCACTGTAGTCGAGCGATGTCGTTATCTTGAAGGAACGCATTCAAAAGATGTGCACGATGAGGTCGAGAATTGTCGTCCATGAAGACAAATGCCTCTCCAATATTCTGCCGATATGGTTGCACTATGGGTCGGAGGATGTCATTCAGGTATCGTAAAGCCGTTTCGGAGCCTTCCATGACCACCAGTGGCGTACGTCGGCCCCACATAATGCCACCCCAAAACATCAGGGAACCACCACCTTGCTGCACTCGCTGGACAGTGTGTCTAAGACGTTCAGCCTGACCAGGGTGCCTCCAAACACGTCTCCGACGATTGTCTGGTTGAAGGCATATGCGACACTCATCGGTGAAGAGAACGTGATGCCAATTCCGTGGGGTCCATTCAGCATGTTGTTGGGCCCATCTGTACCGCGCTGCATGGTGTCGGGGTTGCAAAGCTGGACCTCGCCATGGACGTCGGGAGTGAAGTTGCGCATCATGCAGCCTATTGCGCACAGTTTGAGTTGAAACACGACGTCCTGTGGCTGAACGAAACGCATTATTCAACATGGTGGCATTGCTGTCAGGGTTCCTCCGAGCGGCAATCCGTAAGTAGCGGTCATCCACTACAGTAGTAGCCCTTGGGCGGCCTGAGCGAGGCCTGTCATCGACAGTTCCTGTATCTCTGTACCTCCTCCATGTCCGAACAACATCGCTTTGGTTCACTCTGAGACGCCTGGAAACTTCCCTTGTTGAGAGCCCTTCTTGACACAAAGTAACAATGCGGACGCGATCGAACTGCGGTATTGACCTTCTAGGCATGGTAGAACTACAGACAACATGAGCAGCGTACCTTCGTCCTGGTGGAATGACTGGAACTGATCGGCTGTCGTACCCCCTCCGTCTAATAGGCCCTGCTCATGCATGGTTGTTTACATCTTTGAGCAGTTTTAGTGACATCTATGAACAGTCAAAGGGACTGTATCTTGGATACAATATACACAGTCAACGTCTATATGCCGGAGATCTGGGAACCGAGGTGATGCAAAACTTTTTTTGATGTGTGTATTATTTCAGTAGTATAGATCCCTCCTGCGGCGCTCACAAGCGACCGATTGTGACAAATGAGCATTCAAATGAAAGAGAATGGACAGATTTATTGCACTATAATTTTATAAATATCTATAATTTCTTTAAAAAATGACTTTAAAAAAATGTACGAAATGTGCGATTTGCAAACACCGTTACTGTAGGAAAATACGCTCCACAATTGCTGTGCACGAGTCGCTGTGATGCCTATTTCATGTCATGTTAACATTCTGAGGTCTTTCCTTTATCTTGAATTGTAAATAGTTTTCTCTAATCATTTAGTTGAAATAAAAACGTAACCTTTCTCCTTAAGTCTCTCTCTATTGGGGAAAGTGTGGTTTATGAACATGCGAGATTTTTTGCACGGGTGCGCTAGTGTAATGTAATGTAATTATAATGTTGTTGTTTCATTTACGGGTTTGGATACAATGGTCATCATCCTTGCGTACTTGAGTGTGTGATGAATTTGATTATTAACCTTCGTTATTGCGGTTGCTGTGGTGGTGTGTGTATTTTTAATACAGTCTATGATTGGGAAGGAGGCGGCCGTGACTTTAAATTGGGAACCATCCCAGAATCTGGAGTAGAAGTGGCAAACCACGGATGACTACTTCTAGGATGCACGATACTTCTTCTCAGATTTACCTGACGAGGCTGAGTGTATCTCGTTTGAAGACTATTTCTTTAGAATCAAGTTTCAATTCAGGGGAGACAGCAAAGAACGCTAGTCACTACACCACGAGGTGGTATGATCTTGTCATCGTCTCTTTTAGTTTTGGCAGTGCTGTAGCCAGGCCGTGTGTCCAGGTAAGCAAGTTATTTGTACTACGACCAGACATTGCAGTGCTCTTATAAAATTATGAATGCTCTCAAACTATTATAAACCCTATCAAGTTATACTTTTTTATTAGGCGGAGTAACTATGTAACACATTATTCGTGGAAAAAAGTTGCATGTATCAATATTATTCACTGGTAAAGGTGGAATTTAGGATAGTGTATTTCGACCATCACATATTCATCTTTCTAAATTCCCACTTTATCAGTGAATAATATTGATATATGAATTGTAGTCAATGGCCATACCTGGGTATTTCTGATTGAACGCCTGAGGGCTCCCATCAAATTCAATTTTAAGTAGTTCCAACTTTGGCTACCAGATGGTAGGCTACTGTCACTAACGCCTAGCGGCGAACGCTGGAACTTGATAGATCATTTCTAACTAGCCAAATATAACCTACATATTTTGCTAAACACTACCAATTGCAGTGGTAGGTTCTTTTACGTGCCATAAATCTATAACATGGCCCCGCCGGCTTTATTTCCCCGCACAAGGAAGGCATACTGAATGATTTTGACGCTCTTAAAAATCCGACGACTTCGGCTGGGTTTGAACCTGCGATATTGGGCACCGAATTCGCTCAGTGAATAATATTAATACTTGTAACTTTTTTCAGGATTATGGATTTCGATCGTCACGCGATCATCATCACTAGGATTGAAGTTTATAATAATTATACAAATATTTATAAATATGTCGTGTTATACTTGTTAAACGTCACTATTTATGATTCGCAGTGAATCTCGTTATTTGAAAAGGTTAGTCTGTTATATGATGTTATATGTTTGCGATCTACGTATGAATATCTGTCGGCTTCGGTGGCGTAGTTGGTAGCACGCTGAGCTTCTATGCCCAACGTCACGGGTTCAAACCAAGCCGAAGTCGTCGGATAAGAGCGTTAAAAATCCCTCAGTATGCCTTCCTTCGGAGGGGAATAAAGCCGGCGGGCGTATGTCGTAGATTTATAGCATGTAAAAAAAATCCACTAACTAAGCTTGTGTGAAGCAAAATTTGTAGGTTAGGTTTGAATAATGCACTTAAGTTACAACGTTCGTCACCAGGCGCTGGTTGAGATGGCATCTAGTAGTAGTCAAGTTCACAGCTAGGTGTCGTGGACGGTAGCATTTGGTAGCGAAAGTACGAACTACTCGAAATTATCGTCTGCAGTCCTTACTTGAATTATAAACAGATAACACACTTTAATACAGACATCACAATTAACACCGGTTATCATACACAATATACACCTACCCAAAGTACACGGGGCTACATGACCACGTTGTCGCAGCCCCTAAACTAAGGAACCAACCAACTACGTATGAATATTATACACGTGTGAATAGTTAAGTTACACAACATATACTATTATACCATGCACAGGTTATGCCGGCCCGTGGTGTAGGGGTAGCGCACCTGTCTCTCGCCCGGAGGCCCCGGTTTCGATTTCCGGTTCCATCAGGGATTTTAGAAACTGACGTGAGGGCTGGAACGGGGTGCACTCAGCCTCGTGAGGACAATTGAGTAGCTGTCTGACAGTGAGGCAGTGCCCAGATCACGAAACCAAGATTGACGGCCAAGGGGACACGATGCGCTGATCACGTGCCATCCCAATATCTGCAGGCCAATTGGCTGGGCAGCGGTCGCTTGGTAGGCCTAGGCCCTTCATGGGCTGTAGTGCCAGGGGTTATTTATCCACAGATTATGAGTAGTCTACTTAAACGTTACAGTAGCCTATTCAGGCACAGTCGTCGCATGGTGTTCAGACTTGACTAGAAGTTTGGTAACAACGTTACCTTCTTGGAATTTTAACGTCGATTACAGGCTAAAATCTGTAATTTTGTTAAATATCAAGTTTAGAGATCATTTGGAAGTGGGTTAACATAAAAGGAGTGTGTGGATTCTACCTTTGTGAACCTTAGAATTATGTAAATTGCGTTGATGATATGCCAATATTTTAGTTAAATTTCATTCTAAATTGGCTGCAGTGGAATGGAAAAACTTAGCAACCCTGTTTCAAGAAGCGAGTTAGCCAGTCATCCGGCAGGAGTGTGTACCCCAGTCAAGCGATAAAATGAATTCCCTGGAGAGACATAACAATCTGCGAACGAGCAAGGGAGTTGTATCCTCGTATAGTACAGTACGTCACTTACAGTCGTTAACCGTGGTCACTATGTATGGGATAAAACACGAAGCAGGAAAAAGTCATTAATGTTAACCAAGCTCTCTCCGTGTCTATGCTAACAACTAACTCACCAACACACGTGCTATAAACACAGCCCTCCGTTTGTACAGCGTCCAAAATAGTGTTTACATAAGGAAACGTCATGCGATAAGCTTTTTCTCATGCACGCATCGGATGTCTAGAACAATGACACTATACGTTCTCCATCGTAAACATTATCACAGCACACTGAACATCATTACTGTGGAAACGATACAAATTATTCCTTGTGCAGCAAAAGTTTGACAAATCAATAAAACTGTGATTCCAATGCAATAAAAATTAAAACTCGAAGTTTTTCTTTTACCAACTGCAAATCATTTATTGAGCTGTGAAGAACTCTGCCACACATGCGTTCTTTGCACCATTCAGCTAAGCTACCTTCAAATATTCCATTCCAGTGAAAAATCAATTACCTTATATCATTCACCTTATGCATCTCATGCATCTCATTTTGAAGTTGCAATAAATTCCTCTCTTGCTTAAAAGCAATTTGTAGCTCGACCTACGTTTTACAAAAGTGCGTATGTTTCTATTTTCCCAGTGAATATTGAAGTTATAGAAGCCATTTTTCAGTGTCTCCTAGTTCTATTATAGAAAGACTGCATTCATACTTGAAATTAGTCACAAATACAAGTAGTTCCGTGACTAATTAAAGAGCCTACATTTCTTTTTTGAAATGTAAGATTCGTGCCAATGATTAATCTATATAGACCTACCTGGATTAATGACGAAATTTAGTTGGTAATATTGATTATTAGCCTATTTTCAATTTTGAAAAAATAGGCTTATGAGATCACCTTTTGTTCGTGCGTGTGTGTGATTCGTGTGTGTGTGTGTGTCCCCCCTAATAAAATCTAAACGGCTGGAGAGATTTCAATGAAACTCGGTAAGTTCATAGCTCTATTCCTGGCGACCCCGACCGTGCCCTTCAAAATTTGTTACGTATCACCAATTCATTCAATATCTCCGAAACTATTACCGATATCACCCTGGAATTTTGTATGGTGATAAAGGGAACTACTAGAAATGCACTTATTTGACCTTTGAAAACCTGATAACTACAAAACCATCATGGCGGCCAAGCGAAATTGCGACTTTTAAATGGACGTTTCTCGCGATTTAACCAACCAAACGCAATGAAACTTGGCACAGTATATGTTTATATACATTGTAATACACCGACATCTAACTTCGTTCAATTGTTTACATAACCTCAAAATGGCGGCTTTGCGAAATATTTCACAGGCATTCAATATCTCCGAAACTATTTATGATATCAACCTGAAATTTTGTACGGTGATAAAGAGCACTGCTACATGTTTATATATGAAACTTTCAAAATCCGCTTAACTACAAAACGAACATGGCGGCCAAGCGAAGTTGACACATTCTAATACATATTTATCGTGATTTAATCATATGAGCGCATTGAAATGTGGTACAGTAAATGATTATACATATTGTCATTCACTGGCATCTAATTTAGTTCAATTGTTTACATAAACTGAAGATGGCGGCTGTGCGAAGTTTTAAAATTAAGTTTTTATTCTTGTGTCGTAATCATGCGATCGAAGTGAAAGTTTGAATAATAAAGCTACGCAATAATTTTCCTTTCATGGTACATAACTCTATAGCCTAAACATTTAACAATCCAAAATGGCGAGCATCCAAAAAATTTTGACGGTTCTCAATATCTAAGAATCTTTTCCAGCAATCAAACTGATTTTTTTAATGTTCATAGAGGCTATGAACATAGGTTCACCAATATGACTTTCAGTAACCTGGTGAGCACAAATCCAACATGGCGGCGACGCGAAGTATAAATATTTAAATGGACGTTTCTCGCGATTTAACCATCTGAGTGCAGTGAAACTTTGCACGTTAATGCTTATACAAATGTTAATCCACTGGTATCTAATTTATTTCAATTGTTTTGATAACCGCAAGATGGCAGCTGTGCGAAATTTTAAAATCTTGTTTTTACTTCTTGTGTCCTAATCATGCGATTGAAGTCTGAAAACCACACGTACACAATAATCTTCATGTAATAGTACATAAATAAAAATCCAACCTGGCTACCATCTGCAATATTTAGTCGGTTTTCAGTATCTACGAATCTAACATAGCAATCAAACTGAAATTTTGTATGTTGATAGAGGCAATTAATATGAGTAGGATATATGAAAATAGGCTGCATAATTCTTCACGGAACTACTTGTTTTATTTATTAATAAGTTCGAAATATACCTTGAATTAGATTAGCCTAATAGAGCACCAAAGTTGGCAGCCATGGTGACTGAATAGGCTATACACTTAGTTCCATCGCTAAAGGTATAAGATGTACTTACAAAATTCGGTTGAAATCCAATGGATAGCATGGACGTTACATGCAGTTGGACATTGGATCTATCAGCGTGCGTAAAATCATGTTGGAAACAATGACATACATGTGTTGCTCAGAATTAATCTGAAATATTATGATCTATTATTGTGACAACTTTGGATGAAATCTATTTTTTAGTATAGAAGTTACATGCATTTAAAAATCTGACCTATCAGCAGACTTAGAATCATGTTGGTAGCACTGACGTATATTAGTTACGCCAAATTAATGTAGAAGGTCATGAACTATGCGTGTGCAAAGTTTCGAGCGGTTGGCATGCATACTTTCTGATATATTGGTATTAGGATTTTAAAAAAGGTAGAGAGATCATGTATTTACAGTTGGCAGCCCTGGTTGCTCTTAAAATACGTTAAGTCATATTTATTATGGTACACACAGTACTTACGAAATTTGGTTGAAATCGAATGAATAGTACGGAAGTTACATACATATAACGATATGACCTATTAGCAGCCATAGAATCATATTGGAAACACTGTTTTGTATGACCTCCTGGAAATTAAACTGAAATATTATTATCTATGCGTGGTGTGCCAATTGTGGAATAGCTCCCATGCATACCTTCCAAGATATCCAGCATGCAGCTCAAATGTCAATTGCGATTTTTCAGCAGTTGGTAGCACTGACGTCATTTTCAAATATGGGCGTGAGATATTCAGGTATAGATCTTTACTCAAACCAAATTTGGTTGATAGGGGTACACACACAGACAGACTGACAGACAGACAGACAGACAGACATTTGCCAGGATCGATCTCTTAAGTCTACTTTTTCCTAATTTTCGAATGAATGAGAAAAGTAGGCTAATAAGTCAATAAATCACAGGTAGATATACTTATACTATATTATTAATCATAACGCAACAACTATGCCAACTTGGTGTTCCTAGGCGAAACACACACACAAGACACGGCATGAACCTAGAAAAATTGCTGAGTTTTAACTACAGAAGTGCTTCAGACCAACTGAGCAATAATGGACTATCAGTAAATATAATTGGCACGTTACACAAGTAATTATAAACTTTTGTAATTTAAAGATTGTAGGGTAAACCTACTTTATTTCGTGACATACTTAATTTCGTGACACCAGACATCCTGAAGTACGGTAGGCTTTCTACGCCGAGTTCAACAGTCCTCAACAGATGGCAGGAATGTCGTTCCACGGGAAATGCTCTGAGCGGAAATCGTCACTGGGTATTCGACAGGCAGTTGATTGAATGGTATGTGCGTGAAAACCCATTGTTTGTTAAGTAGTTCCTGTACTACAAGGTCGTTAAGGGCAGTTGTTGACGTAATTATTCAAAACCTTCTATGCAGCCGTATTCTATAAGGAACATACTTGCAATCTCAGACGTCAGAGTAGGATTTATATGCATTATTACTGAAATAATTGATTAGCAAAATATAGTGTCACGGAATTAAGTATGCTACCACGAAATTAAGTAGCATGCCCACTACGCACATATCATTGTATAACATTAATAGTTTTACATTTCTTGAATGCTCTTTATCATGGATAAATAGAACAATGTATTGGATTCGTACACGTAAAATATAATTTCCTTTGATCGAGTATTTGTTTTGGTTTCTCATCTATAATCCTTGATATCACGAAGTTAGGTAGGTTTAACCTATAATATTTGTAAATAAGTGTAATACAAAACCATCGTACGGTATGTAAGCCTAAGTGAGCAGGATCTGATGATGATTGCGTGACGATCAACACATGTCATCCAATTACATATCTTTTTTATCATTTCAAATGATTTTGTCGACTTCGTCGTTATGCTTGGGTCCAACGTTATGCGTTACGGAGACGGAGACGGAAGTGACGTCATGCAGCCGTGCGGGAATTGACGTCATGCAGCCGCGCGGGAACTGAGTGCGTGACGTCATGCAGCCACGCGGGAAGCAGAAGCTAATGGTTATTGTAGTCTGTTGAAAGAGTCCTGCGGCGTCGAGCGACCTGGGGATTTGAGCGAAGCGAACACAAGAATACAGGGTGAATTCTAAAGAGATATACAAGTTGCGATATAAGAATACAGAGTGCCTCCTAAAGAGGTGTGCAGGATGTCAGAGCAAAATACAGTACAAGATGCCAGATAACAATACAGGGTGACTCCTAAAGAGATATACAAGATGCCAGATATGAATACAAGGTGACGCTTAAAGAGGTGTACAAAATGGCAGAGAAGAATACAGGGTGACTCCTAAAGAGGTTCACAAGATGTCAAACAAGAATACAGGGTGCCTCCTAAAGAGGTGTGCAGCATGTCAGAGCAAAATACAGTACAAGATGCCAGTTAAGAATACAGGGTGACTCATAAAGAGATATACAAGATGCCAGATAAGAATACAAGGTGACTCTTAAAGAGGTGTACAAGATGGCAGAGAAGAATACAGGGTGACCCCTAAACAGGTGCACAAGATGTCAGACAAGATTACAGGGTGACTCCTAAAGAGGTGTACAAGATGTCACACAAGAATACAGGGTGACTCCTAAAGAGATATACAAGATGCCAGATAAGAATACAAGGTGCCTCCTAAGGAGTTGTGCAGGATGTCAGAGCAAATTACAGGGTGACACTTAACGAGGTGCCCGCGCGGGAAGCCTAAGTTAATGGGTAATGGAGTCTGTTGAAAGAGCCCTCCTGAGCCTTTCTAACATGTGTAGCATTTGTAGCATGCGTCATTTGAAATGATATAACGTCTAGTCTTTCAGACTGACTGTAATATTTTTTGTATATAGAAGGGTGTTATTTTGGGATATTTCATGGGTAGGCAGCACTCCGAAAGAATGGTTTCAGGAAGGTCTGGAGAGACTGACACATCCATGGCAAAAGTGCATAAAGTTATGAGGAGATTGTGATGAGAAGGTGGACGTAACAACTGATGCGTAATGTAATTCATTTGGGTAGAAAACAAATAAGTGCACGCCCCTCGTATAACCAACAATAATTGCGTGAAGGATATAGGCCTACAGTACTACCATGGGACACATGTTAGCATTCTGAAGCGTAATACAATCATTTCAGTAACACTATAGGAGACCCAAACATGCTGAAAAATTTTCTACACTACTGATATTCCTTCGGAGAGGAAGTAAAGATTTATGACATGTAAAAGAACCTTCCACAAACTACAATTGTGTGAAGCTAAATTTGTAGGTTATATTTGATTAATGCCGTTTTAAGTTCCAACGTTCGGCGCCATGTGCCAGTTGCGGTGGCATCAAGTAGCCAAGTTCACAGCTAGGTGTCGTTGACAGTAGCGTTTGGTAGCAAAAGTAGGAACTAGTTGAAAGTGATCGCCTGCAGTCCTTACCTGATTTACGGATAACACGCACTAATACAACCATCAAAATTAACATACACCAAAAGTACACGGGGCTACATGACCGCGTTGTCGCAGCCCATAAACTGAGGAACCAACCACCGTGTATATCGACTGAAGAACAATCCATTTAAAAAACACCAATAACACGGATAGTCCCGTGATCATTTTGAGTTCTTTATCTTGTAGGTAATTCCATTTTAAATGAACAAATGATTGACCCTAGCTGGATTCTAAAGCTAATAAAAGGGAATAATGAGTCAAATAGGCTCTGTCATTAAAATGTGTGAAGCCTCCGAGTCTTACGCGGCAGCACGCCGGACTCTCACCGCTAGGTCCGTGGTTCAAATCCCGGTCACTCCATGTGAGATTTGTGCTGGACAAAGTGGAGGCAGACAGGTTTTTCTCCGGGTACACCGGTTTTCCCTGTCAAAAATTTCATTCCAGCAACTCTCTCCACTATCATTTCATTTCATCTGTCTTTCATTTAATCATTGCCCCAGGGGGGAAGCCTCCGTGGCTTAGACGGCAGCACGCCGGCCTCTCACCGCTGGGTCCGTGGTTCAAATCCCGGTCACTCCAAGTGAGATCTGTGCTGGACAAAACGGAGGCAGACAGGTTTTTCTCCGGGTACTCCGGTTTTCCCTGTCAAAAAATTCATTCCAGCAACACTCTCCACTGTCATTCATCTAATCATTGCCCCAGAGGAGTGCGACAGGCTTCGGCAGCCGGCACAGTTCATATCCTCGCCGCTAGATGGGGGCTTCATTCATTCCATTCCTGACCCGGTCGGAGACTGGAAGCAGGCTGTCGATTTTCATTTCATTGCCCCAGGGGAGTACGACAGACTTCGGCAGCCGGCACAGTTCATATCCTCGCCGCTAGATAGGGGCTTCATTCATTCCAGTCCCTAATCCGGTCGGTCGACTGGAAGCAGGCTGTGGACTTTTTTTCCATTAAAATGTGTACTTAAAATTACTCATGCATTCAAGGGTTAAACAATCACATGTAAAATCGGGAAGTCAGATTAATTTTCATGCTTCAGGATACAGCGTTCATGCGGAAGATATTAATATTAATTTTCCTTTGCTTTATCTTTTTCCG
Source organism: Meconema thalassinum (assembly GCA_946902985.2). NCBI lineage: Eukaryota > Metazoa > Arthropoda > Insecta > Orthoptera > Tettigoniidae > Meconema > Meconema thalassinum. Next base: position 344,498,395 of record OX336393.1, read on the forward strand.
CAGGGTCTGTCATGTTCGCCAGGAAACTATCCTTCATCCTGTTTCGCGCTGAGCGTAAATAACCCATTATCACATAAGCTGCCATAAAAGGGTTGCGGATGATGGGATGCTTATCAGCACTTAACACAACTGTGATCAGCCGCTTATCTGCTATGTACACATCAGTGTAATGCCTACATTTATAGCGCAGTAAATCGAACAATGCAATAATAATGTTATTGGTTATACGTCCCCTTTAACTACTGCGGATTTTAGACGCCCAGTTGTCAGAATTTTGCCCCGAAGGGGGTCTCTAACGTGCCTGGTATCCGAGGCCTAGGGAGTCTCTTCCTTTCCCGCCTTAATTGGCCCTTCTCTCATCTTTTCTTATACCCTCCTTCTGCGAGGGGTCAGCCTTCTTTTTCTCTTCTTTTTACCTCCTGCCTTGTGCTCTAGGCCCTTAAGGAGGCAGGGTGTATGTAGCCCCACCACTTCTGGTGCACCCTAGATAATGCTACACCCTCAGGGGCTCACGGCTGGTGAGTTCGGGAGTTGACGACCCCGAGGGATTCCTGAGCTGGGTCCGTTTTCCCCTTTTGTCCCTTATCTTTGGGGCGGAACCTCTCCTCTTTCACTTTCCTATATGCCTTTCATGGCTCTTCTTCCTTCCAAGTCCCTAAATCCGCCTTCTCCGAGGGTTGAGGGCATTTCTTTTCCTTCTGTCCTTTTATTTGCCTTATTCTCCTTTAGTGTTGCATTTCTTCTTCTAGTATGTAGGTTATTAGTTAGTTTTAGTTTTAAGTTCGCTTTTCATTTTCATCTTCACGATCACCCAAACCATCAGGGGCCGATAACCTAGATGTTAGGCCCCTTAAAACAACAATTATCATCATCATCATCATCATCTAACGTGCCAGTAAATCTACTGACACGTTTCCCTCACATTTCCGCACCCTCAAATGTGAACTGACTGCGCCAGGATTCGATCCTGCAACCTCGTACACATCATACAATAACGTTAACACTGCACTACGCTTTTAGTCCGAACAATGCACTATAGTATACTAAGTCAATCAAATTCTATACTGAGTTGTGATATTTAGTTGTTTTTCTTTTTGAACCACCTTCCTACATTCCAAGGCAAGTATCATGAGAGAATCGGAGACCACTGACTTGAATTTGTCTTACTATTCTCTCCGAATATCTTGACATTGTTTGCTATACTATCTGTTTTTCGCGTGTCTTTTGTTTCAATTGTCTATTGCACCTCCATTGCCTAGATACTTCTCCCTCGTGTCTAAGCCCTGTACTGCCGTATAGTTTTATTATTCTTTCTTATTAGTTTATAAGCTACTCATGTCCCATGACGATGCAAAGAGGTACCATGTGGTCCATTTATCATACCAAATTTCATAACACAGTCACATAGGCCATGCAATAACTCCCGAGTGTGTGGCTGTAAATGTCTTTCTGGTTTTCACATGTAATTAGAATATATACAATTTTAGGAGTATTTTTTAGGTTCGTGTCATTTCTGACCCCCTACCCCCCTCATCATTCACGTCAATAAAATTTCACTCCACCATTTGAGGGTTAAGATTTGGATTTTGAAAATATAGAAGTTGATTTTGGTAGCAAAGATGTCTGTGTTTCCTTGGTAATGTGTATAATTGTTATAAACAGTTTATGACAGTGCAGCCATGAAATCAATATTGTTACTTTGCTTGGTTGGTTCCTCAGTTTAGAGCTGCGACAACGCGGTCATGTAGCCTCGTGTACTTCGGGTGTGTGTAGAATCTGTCTGATAACCGGTGTTAATTGTAATGGCTGTATTAGTGTGTGTTATCTGTAATTCAGGTAAAACTGCAGATGATCAATTTCAAGTAGTTCCAACTTTTGCTACCAAATGTTACCGTCAACGACACCTAGCATTGAACTTGGCTACTAGATGCTGTCGCAACTGGCACCTAGTGCTGAACTTTAGAACTAATAGAGCGTTAGTCAAATCAAACCTACAAATTAAGCTTCACACAATTGTAGTTAGTAGAATGTTCTTTTACATGCCATACATCTATGAATGGGCCCGCCAGCTTTACTTCCCCTCCAAAGGAAGGCATACTGAGTGATTTTTAATGCTCTTAAAATATCCGACGACTCCAGCGGGGTTTGAACCCACGATCTTGGGCATAGCAGTTCAGCATGCTACCAACTACAGGTACTATTGTTACTTTTCTAGGCTCTTCAATTGTGATTTAACTTCGCTCAACAGAGGTTTCTGTGCATTACTATCTTGAGCTTTAAGTATCACGGAAGGAATGTGTAATATGTGGAATTTAATATCAAGAAACGAACCTTAGGATATCTGTAGGTGATTTATAGTGTTTCTCTCGCAAGCCACTGTACTCCAATAAATCCTGCAATGGGGGATGCTACAACTCATGAAAATGGATGGCAAACTAATGGGCCGATAAAGCTTATCTCCATGAGCTAGCTGCTGCATTCGATCGTAATTCCATTCTGCACAGACAAGGCTTCACAATTCAATATGGGGACAGCGCGTCGCGTCGCTCCGGTCATAAATTACGTTCGCCTGTCGACCATTGTTACTCGAGACTTCGCAATAATCGACTTTGCGCTGAACTCGAGATTAGCAGCTTTCTGACACAAAACTGTCTGTATTGATCTTCCACTGGTAAGAACATACAAGTTCTGCATATCAGTGATTTCAGATGAGACAACACTTGTGTTCCGCGTAGAACTGCTCTCAAATGACTCGGAGGCCCTAGGCTCTTCCTGAATATAGGCTACATCCAAGTGACGAAAGAAGGAATAATAGTCTAATAGTAATGATATTAGCTAATAATAATAATGGTAATAATAAACACGATACCGGGTGAGTTAGCCGTGGTCGTTACGGCATGACTGCTGGCAGTCGCTCACATCCGGGAGGCGAGGAGGTTCGAATCCCCCCGCCGGCTACCTTGAAGATGGTCTTCTGTGGTTTCCCATCTTCCTTCCAGGCAAATGCCGGGGTTGGTCCCCAACTACAGGCCACAGCCGCTACCTTCCAACTCCTTGTCCTTACATTCAAACTTTCCTCTCCAGACAACACTCCTCACGCGACGGTACGTCTAGCTCACCCATTGGGTGTCCGCCTCGTAGCAGCTACAAAACTGGCAAAACTGTCTTCAGACACTCCCGGCACTAAAGGCCATACCGTACGCTAAAAAAAACACGATTAACCTTATTGGAAAGAGTCGGATGTCCATGAGAGTTAACAAACTGGAATTGGCTTAGGCATATCGACTCATAATACCTATAACAAACAATGCCCGTCTCGTAACTTAAAGCTGCAACACTACACTACCGTCATACGTCCAGAAACTGTGTGCGCCATGGAGTGACAATCATTGGACCAAAGAGGACTGGTTGATTAATTGGAAGTTAGGGAGGGCTGAATACTCAGGAAGATCCTAGGCCTAGTGCGGAAAATTGGAGAATTCCAAAGGAGGCACAATTCACAACTTAACGAGTATATAGAAAGGCTCTCGGACTCTGCTAGGAAGAGAAGGACAGCCTTTTATGAGCATGTGTCACGATTGTCTCCAAACAGACTGACTAACCGTCTGTTCACCTTCTGGAGAAACAAGAAAGTTCGTACCACCTGGCTGACAGAAACCGAGAAAAATGTTCAAGAAATGGGAATAATAGATCTTCAAGACAGACAAGCTGTGAGACAAACCCTCGAGGAAGCCCGTGGATTTCAGAAAAACCTTCAGAGGAAAGGTTACCCCTGGACAGTGGAACGAAAGGAGCTGCATCGGGAAAAGATGCGACAATTTTGGGCAACAGTTGATCAAGCGTAGGCCAAAGTAGGCCTAATCGAGAGAAGAAGGAGAAGAAGAAGAAGAAACACGGTTAACCTATCGCATAGTCGCTTTTTTTTTTTTTTTCAAGAGAAAAATACAACAGGAGCCTGTTCAGTGAGATACAAAAATATCCGTACGAGATTGGGATCTCATATGAAGATATCCACGAGCATGACCAACTTAACACAGAACTCTTCGAACATCAGAGTTTCTAACCAAGGCCGATGCTGAAAACTGGAAAGGCGTGGGCAAAACATAGAAAGAACCAACACCATCTACGAATGAAGGAATACTGGACAAATTTTAAAGCTAAAAGGAAACAGTTGAAATGACGAGGACCTTAGTTGGTCGAAACGAAACAACAACAATAATAATAATAATAATAATAATAATAATAATAATATAAATAATTGTTATTGTTATTATTCTAAAACTTAACATGATATGTGGGACCAATTGTGCTGGAAAATAAAATGATATTGGCCAATCAGACTTTCAGCTATACAAGCCATAGGCCTATCGATGGAAGGTAGATAATAAACATGTTTGGCACATGCGAGACTCGACGCCAGGATTCTAGCTTTGGCTCTACTAATTGAGTTAATACAGGATACACTTTTAATTCTTATGGCAATGGCTGTGAGACTAGCCTTTGCTAACACGATCACTCTCTCATATTTGCCCACGGTAGCATGCTAAGTTTCTATGCCCAAGATCACGGGTTCAAATCCGGCCGAGGTCGTCTGATTTTTAAGAGCGTTAAAATCCCTCAGTATGCTTTCCTTCGGAGGGGAAGTAAAGCCGGCGGTCTCATGTCATAGATTTATGGCTTGTTAAAGAACCTTCCACTAATTACACCTGTGTGAAGCTAAATTGTATAGGTTAAAAATGTAAACAACGCTCTTAGGTTCCTACGTTCGTTGCCAAGAGCCGACTGCGGTGGCGTCTGGTAGCTAAGTTCTGAACTAATAGTCGTTGATGGTGGCGTTTGGCGGCAAAAGTAGGAACTATTTGAAAAAATCAAAAGTCTGCAGTCCTTACTTGAATTAAAAAAACAGATAACACACACTAATACAGTCATCACAATTAACACCGGTTATCAGACAGATTCTACACACACCCAAAGTACACGAGGCTACATGACAAATGAGCGACTACGCACGAAGCGTTTCAAACAAGTCCCGTATGCCTTCATATACTATTCGTCCGACAGCGATGAAACTTGGGTGAGATGATGTGTACACTTCAGGTAAGGTTTCTGGCGTAGTAAATACACTTTTCAATAGGCATCGCACAAGTACAGTAGATTACGCATGGGAAGGTTTTCGACTTAGTAAATCCATTTTACAATAGGTAGGGTACGAGTATATTCAACAAATGGGTGACGGCGCTTGAATCGCTTCAACAAAGACCCGTATGCCTTCATATACCATTCATTTCATTGCGATGAAACTTTGGTGAGTTGTTGAGCACGCTACCATGAATGTTTCTGCGATAGTTAATCAATTTTATAATAGTTTAGAGGTGGTTAACGTAAGAAGAAAAAAATATTGGGAATCCAAAAGCAGTTCAACAATCAAGTCACATCGCCAACACTTTCTTTGATTGGCAATTCAACGCATGCCGGGTACAGCTAGTAAATAAATAAAAATAAATAATGTTATTGATTTTACTTCATTTTTAACTACTGCAGCTTTTAGAGACACCTGGGTGTCGGACGTATGCCCACGGGGATCTTAAACGTACCAGTAAATCTACTGACAGGGCATCCTGGCATTTGCTCCCAACTAACTACGCCAGGAACGATCCTGCAGCCATGGGCACAGCAGGCTAGAACGTTACCACTGCGCCATTCAGGCAGTCACAATACGAAGAAGAAGAATAAGAAGAAATATCCGTGAAGATCTTTTCATAACAAGTTTGGGATGGAGTATAGGTTTTTTCAAATCCTTTTTAAGGATAAAGTCTAAAAATTGATATTTAAGCCATTTTGGCGAAACATTACATCTTAAATTTAAAGGAAGTGTCTACTCTCTAGTCAAAAAGTTATTTTGCTTAATTGAAACATATAGCACTTCGAAAATGCATTCTTAGTTGGTTAGCACACACCAGAAATGGGCGTGTCGCCTGTCAAAATGTTTGGTTAGGTTGTGCACTATCCGCTGCTGTTGCGGTAGGAGAAAAAAAACTTGAGAACTAATTTAATGTTAGTCGTAACAACATAAATGTTTCCAAACAAAAGGATGTGCTCCTTTGCCAATAATAATAATAATAATAATAATAATAATAATAATAATAATAATAGATAACATGAGAAAAATAAACAATAATTATCAAGTAATCCGAAAGTGTGTAAGATTTGATACACAATGTTTTACAATATATAGTATACCTACTCTTTAGTTCCATCAATATAATATGAGCATTAACAGAATTTCCCATTGTATCCACCTCGTGGTGTAGTAACTAGCATTCTTGGCAGTCAACGCGGGGTGCCGGGTCTGATTCCTGGCTTTGCTAAGAGGTTTAATTTTGGTCTGAGGGCTGGAACGGCGGTAACTCAGCTCCGTGAGGCAGAATTACGAAGAGGAGTGATAGATTCCTACCTCAACCATTCTAGAAGTGTTTTCCGTCGCTTCCCACTTATACTCTACGAGAATGTTAGGATGGTACCTAAATTAAGGCCACCATCTAACCAAATCCTAGCCCCACTTACAAATACACACACTAGTATAGTCAACACAATTACACCGGCTATCAGACCGATTCCACACATAACCCAGTATGGTACATGGGGCTACATTAGCACGGCGTCGCAAAGACCCTAAATGAATCAACAACAATAGCGATATAATTTTCTACTCCATGCATGATCATCATTATTCCTTGATACATTTAAAACTTGGCTCGAAATGAAGTAGCCTACGTTGTAAAGAATGCTAGCCCTTACACCGCGAGATGGTCCCACAATAACGTACACAGACACATACACACACATACCCAATGACAGATAATCTGAAATACACTTTATCCTATGGAAGTTCATCTCTCTGCATCTCCGTCTGGGCTCCGTCGTGCTCACTCTAACGAGGTCAATCTGACTCCGTTAGGGAGTCACGGAGATATGAACGGACTCCCTACTAGAGTCAATTTGACCCCAGTTGAGTTTCAATTCTTCTTCTTTCCGGTCTTCTGTCTTCTCCCGCTGCTTACACATGGCGAACTATCCGCTTCATTTGCCAGAGTGGGTGAAACTCTCCAAATATAGAAGCGATATATACTTTTGTGTACACAACAGCATACCGGGGCAGATGACCACGCTGTTCCGCCCCTTTAAGCAACAATAACTATCTAACAGCATAACGAATGGAAGGGGAAGTGTGATCTTCCAGCATGTAACATAGCAACGACAGGCTTTAAGCTAAATATGAAACAAGGAACAATTGGCAAAGAACAGCGGTTTGGAAGTAGGCCTACAAATTGTATTTCTAATTTTAGCAAAAAATATTTTAAAATTGTGCTCAAATTATAATATTAATAAATATAAAATAATAATAGTAATAATAATAATAATAATAATAATAATAATAACAATAATGGAACGCAATCAGGAGAAATCAGACACCCTTATTTATATAAAATTGATAGGCGAAGGGCTGAAAGTATGAGAATACTGCTATATTGAATGCATAATAAGCAGTGATGGACGAAGCAAAGAGTATATAAAAAGTAGGATAATATAGGCATGGGGATATTTCTTACAGAAAATAAAGATTGTTGATAAAAATATAGATTTAAGTAATACAGTCATTTTTGAAAATTGGAGCGTTTTCCACTTTGGATGTGAACCCAGACTCTTGGATAAGCAGAAAAGAGGGAAATAGTAGCATTTGAAATCTAGTGTTACAGGCGAATTATGAAGATTAGATGGGTAGATAGAGAAACCAATGATGAGGTATTGTGACGAGAGGGAAAAAGAACAGATAGATTGGTATAGCGCATCCCATGGCATCCAGGAATAGCAAGCTTAGTTATAGAAAAAAGGGTAAAGATCAAGGACTGTAGAAGGTGAACTATTTAGAGTTGAAAGAGATTGCCTCGAATGTAGGGTGCAATAGCTATGCAGAGATGAGCCGATTAACCTAGGATAGATGGGAATGGAGATCTGCATCAAGCCAGTCTAAATACTGAAGATTCACACACAACACACAGTACGATACAAACACCTCAAAATGTATTATAAATGTAATCGCTTGTGAAATGCATCGGAAAACAAGAACAAGCGCTGCTCTGCGGGAACCAGACGTACTAGCCGAGTGATCTCACTCACCATTACATTTACTGTGATTCCATTCGTTATAGGCCACACGTAAGATTGATCAGAAAACAGGTGCAGCGCTGTGGAGACCAAGTGAACTAGCCAAGTGATCATACCTTTCATTCCATTCGCTATAGCAGTAAAAACAAGATGTTTAGTAAAGAACACATAGCCTACTTTCTCCTTTTCAAGGAGTATAATTGAATATTGTTTGTAGTAGCTTGTTCAAATACAACATGCAATACGTATAATATACGTCGATTGATTGAATTCTCACCTGAATTATATATAAACACAATAATATAGCCATCGCAGTAAGACAGATTATCAGACAAAATTCAACACTCATCTAAGTACATGGGGATAAATGGACATGATATACATTCATCTCAAATGAAACAACAACAACAGCTTCCTACCCAAATCCTTCCTCGTATAAAAGAACACACACTAGTAAGCCTACAGACATCACAGTGACACAGGTTGTCAGACAACTTATACACACACCCAAGCACACGGGGCTACAAGACCATGATGCCACAAAACCCCTAGAGAATCAACAACAACAATAGACTCTACCGCGGATCAAGGGCAACGAATTTTAATCGATGTAGTCGAGTGTTGAAATATGTGATGTTCAGTATATATGTTGTTTGAGTCTTCAGTCTTTTGACTGGTTTGATGCAGCTCTCCATGCCTCCCTGTCCTGAGCTAATCGTTTCATCTCTACATAGCTCCGACACCCTACATCGGAGGCAATCTGTTTAACATATTCTAACCTTGGTCTACCCCTACAGTTTTTGTCCTCGACCCTTCCTTCCATAACTAAGCTTGCTATTCCTGGGTGTCTTAGTATGTGTCCTACTAACCTATCTCTTCTCTTCATTAGCAGTCGCCAGAAACATCTCTCCTCTCCCACTCGTCTTAATACCTCTTTGTTTGTAACCCTATCTACCCATCTGATCTTCATCATTCTCCTGTAACACCACATTTCAAATGCTTCAATTCTCCTCTTTTCTGCTGCACCAATAGACCAAGTTTCACTTCCATAGAGCGCCACGCTCCAGACAAAGGCTTTCAAATATATATATATACAGTATATATACAGTGTAATAATTTCGATCGCAAATACACACTATATATGCTTAACATTATAACGTCTGGGTAGTTAAAAATCAATAAATACAAAAAAAGACACGAAATAAAACATTTTGAACCTGTTGGGATTTAAACCAGGGACCTCCAGGTTACGAGTCAGAGAGCTACCATTGAGATTAATTCGCTCAATGTAAACATTGTGTTAATAACGAGTTAAGTATAACTGCCTAGAATATTTTGTCTTGCAATGAACGATTTCATTAGCGTTTTCTGCCGATTTTATAAACCATTTGATATTAAATATGTATTATTTTGTTCAGTACATTCCTAAACGGATATAAACTTATGAAGTTACGGAAATATATTGATTTACGAGCAAATAAGATGACAATTTTCAATTACAACCTAGGCATGGGTTCACTAACTGGCCGGTATAGAGCGCAGCTCGCATCTAGTAGGCCGTGGTTAGTTCAAATGGTTGCTAGTAGATGTTACTCATGTACATCCAGCGGATCATGTTGTTTCAATGAAATATATATTTTCCATTTAAAAATGCACAATTTTATAACGTCTCAGTACTCAAGAAACAAGAAATATAAAGGAAACCTAGCAAAAAATGCAACTCTAACAGGTTCTGATCCCCGGCCGGCCGGGTGAAAAACCAAAGCTATAACCACAGAGCGAAACGTGCCCACGGAAGTCAGACGTTATGAATCGATTTACATACAACGTCTTAGCCAATAATGACATGGACTACACGATTTCTTCACTGGAGTATATATTCATCATAATCCATTTAATACAAAGTTTATATTATTTCTATATGTAGGCTACTTTGCATGCAACATACTCAAATTAGTGAAATATAGTTCAGAACAAGAGATCAGCTGCCATCTTGTCCTGTAACCCAGATGACTCAGCTTTTTAAAGTCACTTCTGCACTATAATATTACAATATAAAATTTAATTTCGAACGGCCCACGTCCTTTAGAACAGTTTAAACGATTCTCGGTTCTAAAATCGGAACTGGTGGGTCCCATGTTACGGATTATAACGTTTGCATAATTCACACGGCCACCATTCTGAAATGGTACGGCTGATGACCTTGAAGTTAGGGAACAAGACGCGTCCCATATGTTTTTACCAAATTTGGTTAAGAACCGTTGATTAGTTTGGACGTAATTTAATTTTATGTTTTAACCATTTGAGTGGTCGCCATTAAGTTTTGGTAAAGATGGCAGCAATTTACACTGAGGTGTCAATTGCTAGTGCAACCTATGTACCAAATTTCGTTCAATTCGGTCTCGTCGTGTTTGAATTGATAGGGGGAGGGGGGGGGGCAGACATGCAGAGTATACACACACACACACACTCACACACACACAGACATACAATGTTTTGGCCCTGTGTTGATCTCATAAGTCTACTTTCAATTTTTGCAAAAATCGAAAGTAGGCTAAAAATCTAAACCCTATAAGTGTCTTGCCTTGCCTAACCCATGCAAGCGAAGCCGGCTTAGTTGCATGCAATAAGTGTCAGTTCTCAAAAACTCCTATCAATGATCGTCAATGCAAATATTCCATAGTGTCTAGTAGTTGAAAACATTTGAATATCTCAGTGAGATGATGACCCTTAATATACATATTGGGAGAAAGTAATAGAAATAATTGTTTATGCATATTGCACATAATTATCCTAATAATCCCCAGTTCGTGCATTATAATTTCACCTATATACACAAATGAGCGCTAATATTGGCAAAATAACCTAGAAATTGTTAGCTATTGTACAGCTTGTATCAAGTAAAAGCAACCAAGATTACAGTATTCGTACTAACAAAAAGTAAATCAAACTAAGTAACTGCACTGCACACCTGCACTGCAGACTGCCAAAATAACTTCTTATTTATTCCTTACATGGCAGTATAATGCAATTTCGAAGCTTGTACTTAGCAGCGAATTTGTTCATCGAAATAGCTAAATTTTGTATTGAGGTACCGGTAGTGGATATTTTTTTTTATACCGATGATGTCGTTGGGAAGAAATACATAGGGGGTATTTTATTAATTGTGTTTATTACATAACTTGCATTATCTTTAAAGCTTTTATCTTAGAATCGTGCTTTTGACCTGTGTCACTTGTCGTGCAGAATGTAAGAAAAGTAGATTGGTTGGTTGGTTGGTTGGTTGGTTCCTTGGTTTAAGTGCTACAACAACGCGGTCATATAGCCCCGTGTTCTTTGGATGTGTGTAGAATACCGGTGTTAATTGTGATGGCTGTATTAGTGTTTGTTATCTGTGATTCAGGTAAGGACTGTAGACGATCAATTTCAAGCAGTTCCTAATATTGCTACCAAATGCTACCGTCCACGACACCTAGCTGCGAACTTGGCTACTAGATGCCGTCACAACCAGTTCCTGGCGGCAAACATTGGAACTAATAGAGCGTTATTAAATCCAAGCTACAAATTTTAGCTTCACACAAGAGTAGCTAGTGAAAGGTTCTGTTACATGCCATAAATCTATGACATGGGCCAGTCGACTTTACTTCCCGTCCGAAGGAAGACATACTAAAGGGATTTTTAACGCTCTTAAAAAATCCGACGGCTTCAGTCGGGTTTGACCCCGCAATCTTGGGCATAGAAGCTCAGCATGCTACCAACTACGCCACCGAAGCCGCTTATGCATCTTGTACCAGTCCTGTTGATAGATTTCACTCTATATATGTACTTATTTACAGTGGTCCTGAATATTTCTCGTTTCCATTAATATTATTATTAATGTCACGTACGTCAAGGCGACGGGCTATCGCCATTATTATTCAACTGCGTCTTAGAAAAAGTTTTTCGAGAATGGACGAAGGGAATTTCGGATAAGGAGGCTTTCAGGTTAGGGAGAGGTAAAGCAAGTATAAGAACGGATTGTTTGGCATTCGCTGACGATGTTGTGATACTCACTAACGGTGTTGAAACAGCGATAAAAAGGACGGAAGAACTCCAGATGATAGCCAAGACGACTGGCCTACAAATTTCATTTGAGAAGACTGTGTTTATGACCAATATCAAAGTCGCCCCTCTCCACTTGGAGTTGAGAGAAGCCAAGATAAAGCGAGTTAAGTGTTTTAAGTACTTGGGAGAAATATTCAGTACAATGGGTCGGAAAAGGATGCCATCAAAGTGCGGGCGAGGAGAATGGAAATGGCTTACCAACCAACGAAGGATACATACAACAAAGAGGGTCTATCCTTTGGGGCTAAATTCCGACACTTAGATACTGTTGTCAAACCTGAATGTCTGTATACAGCAGAAACACTAGATATGATTGGGAAGGGTGTCCTCGTAGACATCCGAAAGAGGGAAAGGAAAATGCTCCGAGAAATCCTAGGCCCAAATATCAAGGATGGAGAGAGGAGACGCAAACCTAACAAATAACTATACCTGAAGACAGAAGGAGTCGTAGCCCTAATGACAAAAAGGAGAATACAGTTTTATGGACACTTAGTGAGGATGAACAGTGCCAGATTGACGAAGAGGATTTTTGTATTCTTCAGGAAGAGGAAGACGGAGCCGAAATGGTTTCGTGAAGTAAGATTGGACTTGGACCGGATGGGGGTGAAAGAAGAAGACACTATGGACAGAGAGCGATTTAGACGGCTGGTTAAGGAGTTTGCAGGTTTCCAGGAGACAGGAGAGTTGTCCGTGAGGAAAGGAAGATCTTACAGGGAGGAACAGGAGAAGGAGGTGGGAGAGAGGATGAAGCGATATTGGAAGAGAGTGAGGACAACAAATAATGTAAAAGCTGTCAAACGTGGTCCATAGTAGGCCGTAACGAATAAATAATAATAATTATTATCACCTTCGATTTAATAGTGCTCAGGAACTTGGTATGGCATGAGGGTGGTGGTCACAATCTCAAAATGTTTGGGAATGCCTGGTTTAGACCGCTGTTTCAAGAATCCTTTTAGATGGGTTGTTGTTTGAGTCTGCAGTCTTTTGACTGGTTTGATGCAGCCCTCCATGCCTCCCTGTCCTGAGCTAATCGTTTCATCTCTACATAGCTACCACACCCTACATCCAAGGCAATCTGTTTAACATATTCTAACCTTGGTCTACCCCTACAGTTCTTGTCCTCGACCCTTCCTTCCATAACTAAGCTTGCTATTCCTGGGTGTCTTAGTATCTGTCGTACCAACCTATCTCTTCTCTTCATTAGCAGTCGCCAGAAACATCTCTCCTCTCCCACTCGTCTTAATACCTCTTTGTTTGTAACCCTATCTACCCATCTGATCTTCATCATTCTCCTGTAACACCACATTTCAAATGCTTCAATTCTCCTCTTTTCTGCTGCACCAATAGTCCAAGTTTCACTTCCATAGAGCGCCACACTCCAGACAAAGTCTTTCAAAAATTAATTCCTAATACCTAAATCTATATTCGATGTCAACAGATTCCTTTTTTGTAGAAATGCTTTCTTTGCCTGAGCAAACCTACTTTTTATATCCTCTTTGCTTCGTCCATCACTGGTTATTCTGCTTCCTAAGTAACAGAAGTCTCCTACTTCCTTCAGCTTTTCACCTGCCAATTTGATCTCCATAGAGGTTTCTGATTTATTTCGGCTGCATTCCAGTATTTTTGTTTTACATTTATTAATTTTCATCATGAATTCTTTCCGTAAGACGGAGTCCATACCATTCAAAAACTCATTCAAATCCTCATGCTTGTCGGCCAAGATGACGATGTCATCAGCAAATCTCAGAGTTCCAAGTTTTAAAACACTCCGTATTAGAATTAATGAAGTCTCCCCCCACGGTCTGTGATAAGAAGAGTGATGCATGGTTGTAGTTGAAGCAAATGAGCTTCCTCTTTACCTCAAGAGCAATGGGGAACGATAGCATGCTAGGTCCCCAATTCCGAACTAAACGCGTCCTTTGTAACCTAATGTGCCATGTATTAATTACTTTAGTGTAGAGTTACGTAGTTAGCATACTTGGTGGGGAGTTTCAAGTTCAGCTGCATGATTGGCTCTTCATTAGAAACTTGGGAGAGCGTATCCTAGAAATAGTGTCCTGCAAGAAACCACATCACAGAGACAAACTTCATTAAACTGAATCTCTCAGATTATATATTCCAAGTGCCACAAGTCGCAATCCTTGTAATTTACGTCTTGCTCATCGTCTGAAGGCGAGGTAATGATTGGCTCTACCTTCGAGAGTTTGAGGTAAACTGGAGTTCATGAAATAAGAGTACAATCTTCGCTTCCAAATTATGTCAACAGTGAATTTGCAATATATATATATATATATATATATATATATATATATATATATACAGGGTATATTTTATATGATGGAAGTCCGTTACACTGGTGATAGAAGAGACTATTCTAAGCTTCCTAGGTAAAAAAATATGTCACCTATCTTGAAATTGATAATTAATCATTAAAAAGTCAATGTTTTTAGTTATTTCAGAAACTAATCAGGCAGAAAGTGGTGCGGCAGTCTGGGCGAAAAGAGGCGGAGCCAGGTGTGACGACGCGCGAAGGGGAAGTTGTTACGTAATCGGAGCATTGACCTTACCGGTTGACTTGAGGGGTGGTAGGCTATCAGCTCTTATGAGGATAAGCGGTACCGTCTCGTAAGAAAATGTGTATTGCCGTTGTTCTTGTTGTTGTTGTTGTTGACAACGCACGCAATGGCTTGGAACGTTAGGACCGGTAGTATTGTGTAGCCTACTTTGTAAGTGAGGAATTCATTGATTGATGTACATGTATAAAATAATTTCGATACTCAGCCCTGGTGTATCATTTGCGTCCGTGTCGGACCTTCTGTTGACTAGTTTCTTAAAATACTAAAAACATTCACTTAATGAAATACAGTGTGACAAAATTCCGACATCCCGTAGTCTGTTCAGAACTAGGCATTTAGGACGGAAGTAAAATACTTGATGTTTTGTTTGAGAAGCTTGGCGATTTTGGTCATTTAGCCCCATGTAGCTGGGTGTGGGTAGAATTTGTGTGATAATCTGTGTTTTTGTGGTTTCTGTAGTAATGTGGGTATTAGTAATTCAGGTGAGGATTCGGAAGAAGGCGCCGGCCCTGTGGTGTTGGGGCAGTGCAACTGCCTCTCACCCGGAGGCCCTGGGTTCGATTTCCGGCTCCATCAGGTATATTAGAAACTGTCGTGAGGGCTGGAACGCGGTGCACTAAGCCTCGTGAGGGCAATTGAGTAGCTGTCTCACAGTGAGGCAGTTCCCCAGTCAGGAAAATCATGATTAATGGCCGAGGGGACCCGATGCACTGACCACGCGTCACCCTAATATCTGCAGGCCAAATGGCTGGACAGCGGTCGCTTGGTAGGCCTAGGCCCTTCATGGGCTGCACTGCCAGCGGTTATGGTTATTGAGAAGAAGGCGGCCGTGGCCTTAAGTTAGGAACAATCCCGGCATTTGCCTGGGGTAGAAGAGGGAACCCATGGAAAGCTACTTCCAAGATTTAATACTAGTATGGTACCACATGTTCATATTGTAAATTGTACCATCCCATCTCCAGCCCTGGGGTGGCCATAAACTGGAGAGAGGGGGAGGGGGGGTGATTTATTGGTCAATCAACAATGTACATACATATGAAAATACACGAAAATGAAAATAAAATACAAATACATTGTTAAAATACAGTGTTATGATAATAATAATATTAATAATAGGATAATAATAATAATAGTCTAATAATAATAAGAAGAAGAGTCAGCATGTGTAGTTCTGATGGTAGAGTGCTAACCTTCCCGAGGATGCGATCTACGTTCAGTCATGTAGTAAATGAATGGGATCTAATACGATCATGTCCATGGATTTCATGGTACATACAAGAAATCCTACGTACATTAAAGTCTGGCAAATCGACGTACCAAAATGAAACATAAAAGAAGTTAGTGTGTCTAAAAGCCTATTATTACTATTATTAGTATTATTAATATTTTTATTACAGTTGTTGCAATATCTTCACACAAAGATAGACCAACAGTTCCTTAAATTAATTTACCAAATCTTTAGGATTTCTATTTTCTATGCATAGTCCTTGAGGCTGGCAAAATCCTAGACAGATCCACCATCACTAGTCATGTAGCCACTCCCCATGAATGTGTGAAACAGCTGTTCATAGGCTTGGTTTGTGTATTTCAATGTCATTGGCAGACAAGGCGAGTAGGTCACTCGACTTCAGACTCTTGTCAACATTCCTTACCTTTGGAGGGGAGGGCGATGGGGAGAAGTCAGCTGTGCTGCTGAGGGGAACGAAGTAAAAGCCCGTTTCCAAGACATTGACCGACGATTTTTGTGATTTAATTCCACCTACACTAATTAAGGTCCGACTTAATTTCATGAAGATATTTTCTTGGAATACCATCTTCTATCACCAGTGTAACGAACTTCCATCATATCAAATACACCCTGTATATATATTGAACCCTTATTAATCTGCGATAAATAAGTATTCATGATTTATTATTATTATTACTGCGGCCCAGGCAGTACATGTGGAAGTTGACAAAGAGGAAGGCAAGTTAGTGTGTTGCAATGATTACCACAGAAGCAGAGCTTGGCAGCTATTCTTGAAGACGACTGGGTAAGCCGAGTTCAAGGCCAAATTGTGTAACAACATGCACCAAAATTGGAGTCATGAGGGGAGGGTCACGAGTTAGTTGAAACCGACCTACGATTGAATCACTCAATCAGATGAGACCACGCCAAAACCACGCGATGGGTCGCGTCCCTGGTAAAAAAGCGCGCGGAATTGATTATCTAAAGAACCGCCGATCCGAAATATCTCCGCATAAGTGCGCTGAGACGTTAGAATTAAATGATGAAGATTGACACTAGTCCCATGTGTGTGAGATAAAAACTCTAGAAATTTTTTCTTAATTCTCCCCACTCCACCTCACTCTGTCAGTTTCCAATAAATTGATCGAGGAGACGCTGTTTCGAAGACAACCGTTTTGAGCTCTGGTGAGCTAAGGTCACGCCAGTTTGGTGGTGATTTTACGCTCTTAAGAATTATTCGAAAGACAACTATTTTCAGCTCTTATGGGCAAGACTTTAAGTAACATTCCAATTAGTGCTCGACGCGAGTGAAGGTCCACGCAGAGCAGTAGAGATTATCTAACGAGATAAGGACTGCGAGACAGTCATATTTAAAACTTGTTTTTCAAGCCAGTGACGATGTGTTTGAAGTGTATAATTCATGTAAATATTTATTGTATTTCTCAAGTGATATATTGTGCGTGTGTAAGCGAATGCTAAGCTAGGGAAAGTCTTCGTTGATTAATCGCATAGGACAATCGTGGGTGAAAGTAGTAACTCACAGCGATTATAGCCAGGCAATTTATATTAACATTGAACATTTCTGTCCAAGAGACTACGCCAAGATGTCCAACGTTTGGTCAGGAGCCGGAGTGATGTCCAACGCTCCTATGGAGTCGACGATGGAGGGCTAATTTCCCGTAGGGAAATGGGCCGAGATGGAAGTTATATGTTCTACAAGCTGCTACGGCGATGTACAAAAATTGATTTACTCAATATGTAGTTAGATATGGCGGGGGAACTTTGTAAATAGTTCATTTTATTTCTTTTCCTTGTTTAGATTGTTTTTCTTTGCACCGACACTAATGTTTTAAAGGTACGTTGGCACGTGGCCAAAGTTGTTTGTTGTGTATTTTTTTCTTTCTGTGGAGTAATATTTAGTGTACACGGCGCGTGTACCAGATGTTATCCATGCGAATGCGAAACCCGTTACATTCGATAAGTGGTGCTTTATTAAAGTTCATATTTTTGATAGGAAAGGGAGGTAATTATGTAAGATGTTTGCTGAACAGGTTATTACTCATATTAGGGTTGCCGAGCGCAACAAATTAAGATGTAATTGTAGAACACCTTAGTTCTAATTTTTTTTAGATTTTTTTGAGTCCTTTTCAGGTTCGATAGTCACGGCCTAGAACGGAGGCACCAGCTGGTGGAAAATATTTATGTCATTTTATTTCAGGGTCTGTCAAACCCATACGTGTGATTCTGTGTGTGTTATCGTGTCAGGTGTGTGTTTTGATTCTACGTGAAGAGGGGTAGAGGTCCTACCGCCCTCATATTTGTTGTTGTATTTTGATGGAAAGGCAGGGTGCTCCGAGGAGACCACTGTACCTTGTCCAATGCTGATTCTTGGATTTCCTAGGGGAAATGCTGAGATATTTTGTTCTGACACACACACACGTATATATTGTGCTTTGGGGCACGCTTCTTCGAGACTCGATCCCGTGCCTTGGGAGGTCGAGGTTATTTTGACACGTGGGTTGACAGATATGCAGATTTCCACGTACCGCCCGTCTAGCCATGGTGACTTATTTTGTTAGGCAGTCCTGTTGTCCGAGTGGCCCCTTTAAGCTATCATTAGCAAACCTGTTCTTTTTATGATGGTTATTTTGAACCATAATTTAATTGGGGAGTTCGCCACGTTTGCGATGGATTATTGCATGTCGTATGGATGGAATATTGTGTTAATGATGTAAATGTCGGCTTTGAGCCTAGTGATTTGTTTATGACTCAGTTCATGTAAGTTAGTGTGTGACACCCGTGTGGTGTAGTGGTATTTACTTGTAAAAATGACGGCGGTCATATGTGTATTTCTTTTGTTGGTCACGTGTTAACTTACTTGTGTTGATTTGTGAGAAGTCCTAATTTTAGGCAGTAATGTTTTGCTACGGCAGTTTTGATTCCAATTTCATGCGGAAATTATTTGTTGATTATTTTAGTATAGGAAGTGTCGGTTTAGTTATAAGTTGTGTATAGTTGTTCCCCGCGTCTGTCTAGCTCTAAGTAATGCGGATTCGTCTTCTGAAAGTTTATTCCGGATGATGACGAATCATGCATTCAATTGTACTCATCGTGAAGCATGTAGAACAGCACACACGCATACATTGTCATTATAGTTGATTTTTGGGACATTTGGTCCGAGTAATAATCTCTCCTGAGATTAGGCCGAGTTTTTGGCAATTTAATTTATTCAGTGGGAGTCATTATGGGAGTTTTTTTTTGTTAATTTCAGTTTTGTAAGTAGCTGATCTGTCATTAAATTCATTTGTTATGACCCTGGCTTCACTTTTTCCTGCATGTTATTTTGTTATATGTTACCCTGCATGTTAATGAAGCGCTTTAACAACAACTTACGATATGGACTGTTATACCCCCCGAAACTGAGTCTCATAAGCTTCTTTGGAAGGGTTCATAAAACAAAAATGGCTGCCCAAGTGGGGATTGTTGTTGTTGTTGCTTCGCTGATCTCATATTTATTTCGCTGAGAAATGATGCCAGGTCAAGCGGGCAAAGTAAATTCAGTAAATTGAGGCGATGTTGTACTGCCATTAGCATTAGTAAAATCACTGAGTTCCTAAAGTTAGAAAGATTGAACAAGGTTAGAATTTGATATTGTATTTGTTATTAACTTGTTCTGGCGCCCGGCATTAAAATTAGAAAATTTGCATATTATTGAAATCAGTCAAAGCAGTGAGGTGTTGCCTTATATTTTACATTTAATTAACTTCGGTTAATTGGTGTCGTTCGTAAATTCTGTTGGTTAGGAATTTAAAAGCAGTTCACTAGGGAGTTATTTGTTGTTTGGAAATAAGGGTAATTTATTCAGTAAATTTTGATAACTGAAATTTTATTAAATTAGAATCAGTAGTATTTAAATATTATGACATATGTGCGTGTGTATGACTGAAATCTCGGTGCATGACCCTGTTTTTCTCTGGTTATATTTGTGTATTGTGCGATGGCGAGTGTTGAAGAAATCAAGGGATTGCTAGAGCAGATGTCTATACAAATGTCCGCGAAAACGGAAGAACAGTTAAAGAACATGAAGGAGGAAATATGTGAAGACAATGATAAACAATTAAATAAACAGTTAGAGCAGATGTCCGCGAAAACGGAAGAACAATTAAATAAACAGTTAGAAATTCAGCGTGAGCATAGTGAAAGACAGTTACAAGACATGAGCGGTAACATTACGGTCCAATTGCAGGTCCAGAAATTGGATACCGATAAACAATTAAACGAATTGAACCATAAACAATCAGAACAGGCAATAACACAAACAGATCAGTTAGAAAAGATCACTCACGACATAAATCAAAGTACTAGGGAAGTAGAGAAACTGGCAGATGAGGTCGCGGAAAATAACGCAAAACAATTAGGAGAGATTAAGAAGTTAGAGTCTAAATTTGACAATAAACTCATACAATTTGATGAAATGGTGGCCGATAAATTAAAACAAATCGAGGCAGCATGCGTCAACAACACGGCGGGAATAAAAAGTACACAGGATAAACTACAGAAACAGATTAATTCAGTCGATAGCAATGTACTCGAATTAATAAAGGAAATCGATAAACTTGAAATCAAAACAGAGGAAGAACGTCTGCATTTGCGTGAAAACTTGGAAGACCAATTAATTAAAACCCAGCAGGTAATACGACAAGAGGTCGGAGAACAATTAGTTAAAACACAAGAGGTAATACGAGAAGAGGTAGGAGAACAGCTAAATAAAAATCAGGATAATTTGGAAGACCAATTAATTAAAACCCAGCAGGTAATACGAGAAGAGGTCGGAGAACAATTAGTCAAAACTCAGCAGCAGATACAAGAAATAGGGGAACAGCTGGAGAAGAGTCAGGAAAGGAACGAAGAAAAAATTAGCAGTTTGAAGAACAGGATCCGAAGAGATTGGGAGCAGCAGGTCAACGAAACTAAAGAAGACAGGCTGACGATTTTAAAGCGGCTAGGTGAATACAATTCTAGAATGCAGGCTTTGGAGGAAAACGTGAAATCCAAACTCAAAGAACACACAGATCTCATAATTAAAAATGAGATCAGGTCATTAGAAAACGCAACTATATTTTCGGCAGAAAACACAGTAGGCAAGCAGGGAAGCGTTGGAAGTCCCGTGGACTTGAAGTTGGCTGAGGATAACAGCCGAGGTCAAAGTCCTAAGTTAATGAGCAACGCATTCCAACAGTACAGAGGGGAGACGTCCACGCCACAACCCGGCTTGGCACCTGCCCAAGTAATTCAGGTCATTAGGGGGAATGATTTCAAACCCGATAAATTCAGGGAGCACACAGGATCCACTCCCAAAGCATTTTTACGTCAGCTGGATGACTATTTTAACGACCAACATGTCAGTCCCGCAAAACAGTTACGACTTGTGGAAAAGTTTTTAGAGGGCCCAAGCTTAATCTGGTTCTTGAGCTTTAAATATACATTCACCGACATGGCACAGTTTATAGAGGCGTTCTTAAAGAAGTTCTGGAGTCCTTCTTTGCAGCAGGGGTTAAGAATGGACTTATACACTAGGAAATATCACAGCACGCATCCGACCAGATTTTCAGAATTTTTTAGCCAACAGCTGGTCAAATTCCGGGACTTTGACGACCCCCTACTGAAGAAAACATGCTTCTAACCATTGGGAAGCAGCTTCCTATGAATATTCAGCAGTTGTTAGTAGCCGGTAATATTAAGACCGCAGTGCAGGCTGAAGAGTTACTCCGCCATCTAGACGAGACAAGTATGGTTAGTCCGCAGACAGGGAGAAGAAACATGGAATGTGTAAACACGGCAGAAGTGGTTCAGGGACACCAAACCAGAGTAACCAAACAAAAACGCAATCTACGGGAACGCAGTTTACACCAAGACGGCAAGACTATGATGGCCGAAATCAATTCAACAAGAACAATCGGAACTTTCAGAATCGCCGAGATAACTATAATCAAAACAATCAGAACCAGCATAATCAATGGACGTACCAGCGAGAGTATACCAACTGGAGGGGAAACCAAAGGCAGGGCAGACCTTACCAAAGGAACGGAGATGGCAGGTGGAACAACACGAGGAACTATCGCCAAGATAATCAGGGAGACTATCGCAACGATTGGAATGAGCGGTACGTCGAATCGCAGAAGTATTTGGATCAGTTAAATGCCGACGAGATGGAGAAAGAGAAGTGGGGACGTGCAATGGCAAATAGGCAGAGCCCGGACAATCACCAAGGAGCGGGGGGCGGAAACCTTGTTACGGCATCAGGAGAGGCGCGATGACAACCGGCGGAACTCAACGAATGGGTCCCAGGATTAAAAAAAAAACCTCGAATGAACCAAAACCAGATAGCCTGAAAATGGAGGACGCCAGGGAGCGGGAAGAGCTTATTGTTGCTAACATAGAAGAGTGGGTAGCATTCCCGGACGATTGCCTGGAGGAAGTGGTGAAGGACCGAGAAAACGTCACCAGACAATTACCGATTATTTATGCACATGTTGGAGGCATGAGAGTGAGATGCTTAATTGACACAGGTAGCCAGGTGAGCTTAGTCACGGAAGTATTGGTAAAAGAAATCGGAAGTAAACAAACTGTTCCAATTATGCCTGTACCATTAATGAAAGTCAGAGGGGTCATTCCTGACAAGACCATAGGTTGTAAGCACCAAGCATATTTAGACCTGGAAATATTGAACCACACATTTTCGCAAACATTCATCGTGATACCGAAGATGAATTATAACGTCATTTTGGGAGCCAATTTTATCTGTGATTTTCATGCTATAATTGACTTACATAATAACACTGTGAGTTTCAAACAAGTTGAGGGGTTGAATCACGTGGGTTTGAACATGGAAGAAAGTCCACTAGAAAGAGAGGCGAACACTTGGGTTATTGAAGAATGCACTAATGAGGCGATCGGAGATAAGAACTTGACGGAGGAACGAGTAAGCCAGACAGCAGTGGTTGAAATTGACAGCCGAGATATTACGCAGGAACTTTGGGTACATTTGGCGGAAGAAGAAATTAGCGGATCCAAATTTGAAATTTTACTTCAGGAACGGCTTAAGGAGGCAATAGTAGGGGAACCTGATAGAAGAAAATTAGAAGAAATTTTGAGATTTCATAAAGGAGCTTTCGACACCATCCCTGGAAAAGTTTTAAATTTCCAATATGCCATGCAAGTTACTGACTGGACCCCATTTAAGAGTAAATTGTTCCCGATCCCAGAGAGACATTTTGCTCAGGTGAAGGACATCATTAGTAATTTATTAGATTCCGGCATGATAAGAAAAGCACCAACCCCGTACCTAAACGCAATATTGGCTGAGGCCAAGCCAAATGGATCAATTAGGTTATGCTTAGACGCGCGAGTTTTGAACAGTAAACTGCTAGTTGAGCATGACCAAGCACCTAGGATCAAGGATGTTTTGAAGGGCTTCCGTGGGAAGAAGATTTATTCGAGCGTCGACTTAACAAATAGTTTTCACCATCTTGAACTTGAAGAAAAATCCCAACTATTGACGGGGTTCTTATTCGATAACCAAAGTTATATCTGGTCTCGCATGCCCTTTGGTGTAAAAACAGCTGGATGAGCACTGATAAGAGCACTCGACAGGAATCTGACTGAGGAGGTCAAGAGCTTCACTACGAGATATGTTGACGACATATTAATTGCATCTGAAATAATGGAGGAACACTTGGTAAACCTAAACAAACTTCTGGATAACTTGAGAACCATGAATTTCAAAATTAATTTAAAGAAATCACACTTTTGCCACAGCGAGATTCTGTATTTGGGTCACATAATTGATGTTCAGGGCGTGAGACCTAATCCGGAGAAAATTGATGCAATCAAGAAATTCCCAACACCAACTAAAGTCAAACATGTAAGAGCGTTTTGGGAGTGACAGGTTTCTTCAAAGAGAATTGTCCTGGATACACGGAAACAGTAGCACCTATGCAAGAGATGTTAAAGAAGTCAAATCGATGGTCATGGTATGAGGAGTGCGACAGGACCTTTAGAGCTACGAAAGACTTACTGGAGAACTGTGTGAAGCTAGGGTATCCAGACTTCGAGAAGAAATTTATTATTCAAGCAGACGCTTCATTGATTGGAATCGGTGCTATGCTGTACCAAGAGGACGCTGAAGAACCCAAGAAGAGATCATATTTGGCATTTACGAGTCGTAAATTGAGGAAGCACGAGAGGAACTACACTGTGACGGAGCTTGAGCTGCTAGCGATTTTGTATTCTCTTCAACGATGGCGCAAGATGATTTTCGGTTATTCCATTATTGTCAGAACTGACCACCATGCACTGACATTCCTATTCAAGACGACGATGGCAAGTGAGAGAGTTACGCGTTGGTCCATCTACATACAGCAATTCGACATTACAATAGAGCATTGCCCTGGAAGGATGAACATCATACCAGATGCCTTGAGCAGGAATCCTGAAGATGAGAACGAGGTAACAGCGGAAGTTCACCATATAACACTAACACCTAAGGCTCGTGAGTTTTTGGATAAACTAAAGGAAATTCAGAAGGAACAAGAAGCAGACCCATGGATGATGATGATGATCAAATTCTACAGGAAGGAATTACAACCAAATTCACCTGAATACCGAGAAGCCCGTGCCAAAGAAGCGAGATTTCACTACTTAAATAACCTTTTGCATAAGTACGTGGATGAGGATCATACCAAACTGCGAATCCTAGTTCCAGCATCACTACAGAGAGGATTGACGTGGCATGTCCACGAGAGCCTAGCACATATCGGCACGGACAAAACAGAAGCTACAATAGGGGAAATTTTTACTTGGCCTAAGATGCGATACACCATTGTGGAAGTAATAAGAACTTGTGACGCGTGCCAGCGTACAAAACCGAACAACTTCATTATGAAACAACCTCCAAGACCATTATTACCTCAAAAACCATGCGAGATGCTCGCTATCGACTGTTTTGGCCCTCTAGTAAAAGGGAAACTTGGATGCCGACACCTTCTGGTGTGTGTCGATGTGTTTTCAAAGATGGTAGCGTTATGTCCAATCCAGAAGACGACATCAAAACAAGTCCTCAGCAGAATTCAGAACAAAGTTATTCCGATGCTTGGGAAGCCGGAATCCATTTTATCAGACCATGGTACTTATTTCACAGGCAATTTTTTTAGGCAAGGTCTAGAGGGCCTAGGGATAAAACATATATTTTCGAGCATTCGTCATCCTTGTGGGAATCCGAGCGAGAGAACGATTCGCTGTGTTGCCAAGTACTACAGAGTAATGATTCCTAACGATCATACTAAGTGGGTTGACAAAGTAGGAGATATTGAGATGTGCATGAACACCACTAAGCACGAGTCGACGGGTCAAGTCCCACTAATTGTACACCACAACAGGTTGCCAGAGAGATCTTGGGACAAGATTATTCCATGCCCAAGGGATCCATTATTAGCGCATGAGTTGCGAATTCAGCGAACAAGAGAGCACATGAGGAACCAAGCGGACCGAAGACTGAGAAGGTACAGAGGAAAGAAATTTCACCGGGAATTACAGGAACAGGAACTCGTGCTTGTCCGCAGACCACCGATATCTGATCCCAAAAACAAAGTATTCGCAAAATTCTGTCCAAAATTTATTGGCCCGTACCGTGACATTAAGAATCTGGGTAACAATGCCTACAGACTTGAAGAAGTGAGCACTGGCGCTAAATCTGCCTTCAATAGCGCTAATTTAAAACCATATTACAGAAGAGAACCATTCGATGAATAATCAGGACTATGTGTGCAGAATCATTATTGCGGAATTTATTTGAGAGCCAACACTCAAAAGTACGTGGCCGTGGAGCGCCTGGGAGAGAGCGTGCTTTGTTTGTAATCAAGACAGCTGAGACGGCAGGAGTGGTAATCATGTGAGAAGGAGGGGAGGTCTAGCGAGACGTATGAATGACATTCCGGCATGGAGCGCGCACACTAATTGGGTCAGTGGAGTGTACACTCAAGCAGCTGAGTGAAGTACTTAAGAGATGTTGTTGTTACTACTGTGGATATTGTTTTTAAAATCCAAATCAATCACTTGCTTCGAATTTCAAAACCTTGCTGAGGATAAATGAACCCTTATTAATCTGCGATAAATAAGTATTCATGATTTATTATTATTATTACTGCGGCCCAGGCAGTACATGTGGAAGTTGACAAAGAGGAAGGCAAGTTAGTGTGTTGCAATGATTACCACAGAAGCAGAGCTTGGCAGCTATTCTTGAAGACGACCGGGTAAGCCGAGTTCAAGGCCAAATTGTGTAACAACATGCACCAAAATTGGAGTCATGAGGGGAGGGTCACGAGTTAGTTGCAACCGACCTACGATTGAATCACCCAATCAGATGAGACCACGCCAAAACCACGCGATGGGTCGCGTCCCTGGTAAAAAGCGCGCGGAATTGATTATCTAAAGAACCGCCGATCCGAAATATCTCCGCATAAGTGCGCTGAGACGTTTGAAATCAATGATGAAGATTGACACTAGTCCCATGTGTGTGAGATAAAAACTCTAGAAAATTTTTCTTAATTCTCCCCACTCCACCTCACTCTGTCAGTTTCCAATAAATTGATCGAGGAGACGCTGTTTCGAAGACAACCGTTTTGAGCTCTGGTGAGCTAAGGTCACGCCAGTTTGCGTGGTGATTTTACGCTCTTAAGAATTATTCTAAACACAACTATTTTCAGCTCTTATGGGCAAGACTTTAAGTAACATTCCAATTAGTGCTCGACGCGAGCGAAGGTCCACGCAGAGCAGTAGAGATTATCTAACGAGATAAGGACTGCGAGACAGTCATATTTAAAACTTGTTTTTCAAGCCAGTGACGATGTGTTTGAAGTGTATAATTCATGTAAATATTTATTGTATTTCTCAAGTGATATATTGTGCGTGTGTAAGCGAATGCTAAGCTAGGGAAAGTCTTCGTTGATTAATCGCATAGGACAATCGTGGGTGAAAGTAGTAACTCACAGCGATTATAGCCAGGCAATTTATAGTAACATTGAACATTTCTGGCCAAGAGACTATGCCAAGATGTCCAACGTTTGGTCAGGAGCCGGAGTGATGTCCAACGCTTCTATGGAGTCGACGATGGAGGGCTAATTTCCCGTAGGGAAATGGGCCGAGATGGAAGTTATATGTTCTACAAGCTGATACGGTGATGTACAAAAATTGATTTACTCAATATGTAGTTAGATATGGCGGGGGAACTTTGTAAATAGTTCATTTTATTTCTTTTCCTTGTTTAGATTGTTTTTCTTTGCACCGACACTAATGTTTTAAAGGTACGTTGGCGCGTGGCCAAAGTTGTTTGTTGTGCATTTTTTTTTTCTTTGGAGTCATATTTAGTGTACACGGCGCGTGAACCAGATGTTATCCATGCGAATGCGAAACCCGTTACATTCGATAAGTGGTGCTTTATTAAAGTTCATATTTTTGATAGGAAAGGGAGGTAATTATGTAAGATGTTTGCTGAACAGGTTATTACTCATATTAGGGTTGCCGAGCGCAACAAATTAAGATGTAATTGTAGAACACCTTAGTTCTATTTTTTTTAGATTTTTTGAGTCCTTTTCAGGTTCGATAGTCACGGCCTAGAACGGAGGCGCCAGCTGGTGGAAAATATTTATGTCATTTTATTTCAGGGTCTGTCAAACCCATACGTGTGATTCTGTGTGTGTTATCGTGTCAGGTGTGTGTTTTGATTCTACGTGAAGAGGGGTAGAGGTCCTACCGCCCTCATATTTGTTGTTGTTGTATTTTGATGGAAAGGCAGGGTGCTCCGAGGAGACCACTGTACCTTGTCCAATGCTGATTCTTGGATTTCCTAGGGGAAATGCTGAGATATTTTGTTCTGACACACACACACGTATATATTGTGCTTTGGGGCACGCTTCTTCGAGACTCGATCCCGTGCCTTGGGAGGTCGAGGTTATTTTGACACGTGGGTTGACAGATATGCAGATTTCCACGTACCGCCCGTCTAGCCATGGTGACTTATTTTGTTAGGCAGTCCTGTTGTCCGAGTGGCCCCTTTAAGCTATCATTAGCAAACCTGTTCTTTTTATGATGGTTATTTTGAACCATAATTTAATTGGGGAGTTCGCCACGTTTGCGATGGATTATTGCATGTCGTATGGATGGAATATTGTGTTCATGATGTAAATGTTGGCTTTGAGCCTAGTGATTTGTTTATGACTCAGTTCATGTAAGTTAGTGTGTGACACCCGTGTGGTGTAGTGGTATTTACTTGTAAAAATGACGGCGGTCATATGTGTATTTCTTTTGTTGGTCACGTGTTAACTTACTTGTGTTGATTTGTGAGAAGTCCTAATTTTAGGCAGTAATGTTTTGCTACGGCAGTTTTGATTCCAATTTCAGTAAATCGAGTCAAAGAAAACCCTGCCATCCGTGCGCCTTTTAAGCTTACGCTGGGTAAACCGTTAAAAATATCTATGTACTATAATTGTAAGAATTCTTCAGCAAGGAAAGTTCTACAAAAATGTCCGTGACAGCATATCTCTATCTTTAATACATCGCCCACTAAAAGCGTTTTTACGTATTCATTTCTTCCAACAATCCCCATTCAGTGGAAATTTAAAATAATAGTACATTATGCAATGAACTTATAATGGCAATAATGAAGACACGAGTATGTTTATAAATCGAGCGTAGCGAGTTTTATAATTTTCATACGAGTGTCTTAATTACCATTATAGTCGAGTTGCAAACGACCGTTTATGTTCGACGATAATTATAACTTTATTATATGTTCTAATATAAATATTCATAAATATCTGTCGCCCGGACCCCCCGGTGGGGACACTAAGAGCCCGCCGATGAGCCAGCTTGGTGTCCTAGGCGAAACCCCACACAAGACACGGCACAAATCTAGAAGACTTGCTGAGTTTTAATTCACTAGCCGTGAAAGCCAATATACCATCTTTTTGGAAGCCTTCATAGGGAGGTTGAGGCTGCTTGGGCTTTTAGTTCTCGCAGTCAAGGAGTGCAGTTGCACTCTATATAAAGGGAGGTATCGCGCAGTTCGATACTCCTGTGGGGGTCCGGGCGGGGACACCAAGAGCCCGCCGATGAGCCAGCTTGGTGTCCTAGGCGAAACCCCATACAAGACACGGCACAAACCTAGAAGAATTGCTGAGTTTTAATTCACTAGCCGTGAAAGCCAATATACCATCTTTTTGGAAGCCTTCATAGGGAGGTTGAGGCTGCTTGGGCTTTTAGTTCTCGCAGTCAAGGAGTGCGGTTGCACTCTATATAAAGGGAGGTATCGCGCAGTTCGATACTCCTGTGTGGGTCCGGGCGGGGAATCCAAGAGCCCGTCGATGAGCCAGCTTGGTGTCCTAGGAGAAACCCCACACAAGACACGGCAGAAACCTAGAAGAATTGCTGAGTCCTATAAGTGAACTTATGATTATATCCAGTATGAACATTAAAAAAATAAGTTTGATTGCTGTAATAGATTCGTATATATTGAGATCCATCTAAATATTTCGGATGTTCGCCACGTTGGATTGTTATATGTATAGTCCGTAGAGTCAAGTACCATTAAAGGAAAATTATTGCGTAGGTTCATTATTCAAACTTTCACTTCGGTCGCATGATTACAACACAAGAAATTAAAATAGTTAATTTTAAAATTCACACAGCCGCCATCCTGAGGTTATGTAAACAATTGAACTAAATTAAATAGGCCCACCAGTGCATTACAATGTGTATAAACATTTCCTGTACCAATTTACATTGCGTTTTGATCATTAAATCGCGTGAAAGTTCTATTTAAAATGTTCAAATTAACTTGGACGCCATATTCGTTTTGTAGTTAACCGGTTTTTGAAAGTCTTATAGATGAACTTCCAGTAGTGCCCTTTATCTCCGTACAAAATTTAATGGTAATATCGCTGATAGTTTCTGAGATATAGAAAACCGGTGAAATATTTCGCACAGCCGCCATCTTGAGGTTATGTAAACAATTGAACGAAGTTAGATGTCGGTGTATTACAATGTGAATAAACATATACTGTACCAAGTTTTATTGCGTTTGGTTGGTTAAATCAAGAGAAACGTCTATTTAAAAGTCCCAAATTCGTTTGGCCGCCATGTTCGTTTTGTATTTACCAGGTTTTCAAACGTCACATAGGTGAACTTCTAGTATATAGTTCCCTTTATCACCGTAAAATATTCCTGGGTATTATCGGTATTAGTTTCGGTGTTATTGAATGCTGGTGAAATATTTCGCACAGTCGCCATGCTGGTTTGGTGAGACGTAACAAAATTTGAAGGGCACGGTTGGGGTCGTCCGGAATAGTGCTCTGAACTTACCGAGTTTCATTGAAATCGCTCCAGTCGTTTAGAAGTTATTAGGGGGGCACTCACCATCACACACGCCCACATAGACACACGGACATAAATGTAACTAGGGTAATAAATATGTCTGTCAGATAATCTGTAATGGATTTGCCGACACAATCGTGAGACATATCACATATTATAAGTATACAATAGATTTATTATTATTATTATTAATTATTACGCTGAACGCCGCGCAGATGGGAGAAGCCAGCCGTTAGGTCGTGTATTGTTTCGGGAAGCTTCGAAAGTGTTCGTAGCTGGTCGGTGCTGCTCCCTGTGTCGAGAAACCATAGTACGCCGTCAGCTCAGTGTATTGACACACGGGAAGTGAAGGAGCTGTCTATTATCAAATTGCGTCCACAGATCACCGTTTAGTGACTAAATAATTATGTTGTTTGGTGAATAAAATTTATTCTTATTAGATGAGATATTTTAAAGGAACCTACCTGGACTCATTTTAGCATAATTTATCACTAGAATTTGAACTCTCGTGTGTTTGCGGTGAAATATATTGTATAAGAAGGACTTCGCTTTATCGTTATATAGAATGTAAACGTAATGTTCTTGATGTCCCCCAACATACTTCTGCCTATACTTAAAAGCCAAATTCGGAACTCTGAGAGTACTGACATAGCTGTATAACAGTCAAACAACAGCCAGATATTTGCTATTTTCTCAGTTACTGCTCAATATCGTCTAAACTATGCGTCTGAGCGAAAATCTTGTGAATACCTGTCTACAATAATTATAATACACTAGCAGTAGTGCCCGGCTTCGCCCGGTGGATTTATTTGTTTTATGGATGATTAGCAGATGTACCCGTTCTTCGAACGGTGTTATATATTAACACCAGACATTATCAATTGAGCTACAGTTGCAATGGTTAGCGGTTTGTCATTCCTTCATAAGTTTATCAGAACGAAGTTAGTTTTCTGGGAATATCACACACACTGTTAATTTAAGGGCCTTAAAATGTGATTTTCGGAGACCCCTTATAGACTCGCGAATTTTGTGTCTCACAATGAGAAGCGCAACCAACATATGCTTTGATCGTCCTTCTAGGATAATTTTTATATTTCGTCTATTTTAGCATGTATTTTGAGAAGTTTTTCCCTATATCCACCCTTCTACTGCGTGAAAAGTACGGTGAAGAATTTTATAAATGATTGGTGTATTGCCTCTCATGGATACAATACCTAATTTTACGATGCACCAAGCATCCGAACACGATTTATAGGCGTACATAAAGATAAACAGAAAGACAGACAGACAATTCTATTGTCTACAACATATCACCCAGATATCCAAATATAGGTAAATCTACCATACAGTATCGAGCAAAATCATCCTTACGATGAACCCGTATGTCGACAAAAAAAAAAAAAAAGATTACTTAAAATATGCTCTCAAACTAAATTCACCTAACGTGTACTTCCTGACGTGAAATAGATTTGAAAGCCTTGTAGACGAAACGCAATACACCTCACATAAAAAATGACCCTCTAAGTTGTGTTAGGTCCCCATACACAGGAAGACCTCTTTCATAAATTATAAAGGCTTGTGGTGCATGAAAATTCAGGTTCTTTAGCCTCAAATGGCCCAAATTCCTAAAAGCCGCAAAAAATGCTGATTCAATTCAGGAATTTTTGAAAATAATGTTGCTGTTTGGAGATATAATAGACTTTCTGTACTATATGTCACACGTGAAATTGCATGAAAAAATCTAGGTTACCCCTTTACCCCCTTAATTGCATTGACGAATTATACAGTCTACGTTGGTTCCGTGATAACCTTATAACCCATTGCAAACTTTCACAGAAATGTAATAAATGGAGTAGCCTAATAATAATATCGTATGGCCTCGGGTGCCGGGTGCAAGCTTCGTAATTTGACACCCAGAGGGTAGCTTGCATGTCGAAATTTCGTTGTTCCTTGACTCACGATGAAAGTCAAGGAGGGTAGATATCTAAGCTTCTTGAACACTATAGCACTTTCTAGTAGAGAAATGAGGAACTTTGTGTTGGCCGAAACTGCTGAGATGAATTTTGCCATTATGAACACGGCCTACTGAATTCAAATGGGTTCTTTGACATGCCAACATCGTATGATATGCGAGTCGTATTTTTTCCACCTTTCAAAAATCACTTACCACGGCCAGGAGTGAACCTGCAATCTTGGGGTTAGTAGACCGACACGCTATCCACTCACCCACCGTGGCAAGGTATAAATGGAGTGACATTGCTTCTTACAGAAATAGATGGAAAGTTGGATGCCACCCCTTGAGGTAATGTTATCATGGTTACCGATTTCCATGCCTTCATTAGTTTGTTAAATTAAATTAAATTAGTTTTCTGGGAATATTTCAGATACTGTTGGTTTTAGAGCCTTATAATGTAGTTTTCTAGGCCCCCAACTTTTGTTTCTGGCACCGAGGGGCTTTAGACCTGCCGTACCACACCCGCAGGTGTAAATCGCGTGAAAAAAATTATAGTGTACCCCTTGACCCCCTTAAGCGCATTATACGTATTGATGAATTTTACAGCTTAATTTATTTCCGTGATAACCTTCTAGCCGTTTGCAAACTTTCACACCAATGTAATTAATGGAATTGCATTGCGTCTTACAGCAATAGATGGACCTCTGAGAATCTGTTGCTATGGTTACCGGCTTGAATTCGTTCATTAGTTTCTTAAATGAAATTAGTTTTCTGGGAATATCTCAAAAACGGTTGGTCGTCGGTCCTTAAAATGAGGTTTTTGGGGACCCGAGTTTTGTCTCTCACATTGAGGGGCTGAAAATGATCTTTGTCTCGTCCTTCTACTCCTATTTCAGCATGTATTTTAAGGGGGTAGGCCCTCTTTTATGAGAGGTACGGAGAAGGGTTACATCAATGATTAGTGTCGTGCCTCTGATGGATATCTGTACCAAATTTTACGTTGATACACCCAGCCGTTCTCGAGTTATAAGGGAACAAAGTTGTCCACAGACAAACAAACAAACAAACAGACAGACAGACAGACCAAAAAATTATTTTCGTGCGCATCCATAATAAAACAGTCTGAAACGTGTAAATAACTCAAATTTCCTTAGAAATTGCGGAAAAAACATACAAACTTTAATTTTTATGTATGTCGAGATATACTGCACCGCTCGGTTTTGACCGTGTTTTATTGCACAAATTTAGGTTTTACTCGCTAACCGTTGGAGATACACGAAAAGTGATAAGGACCTTTTGGATAGCAAATTAAATTGCAAATCTTGTATATGCATGAAAAGTTTGATATTTCTTAGCGTTCTCTTTTTATTTGAAATGAAATTATGAAATTTTGAAACCAAAGGGTGTAGTGACGTCACATATGTGGGTTTTTATCGCTAACCGTTGGAGATACACGAAAAGTGATAAGGACCTTTCGGATAGGAAATTACATTTTGAAGCTCGTTTGTGCCATCAAAAGTTTGCTATTTCTTAGCGTTCTCTTTTTATTTGATATGGAAGTATGAAATTTTGAAACCAAAGGGTGTAGTGACGTCACTAAAATGGTCGCCATTATTTAATAGTGCAAAATATCAAAATGTAAAGTATCCTATATGTAAACATGGTAAATCAGCTACATCTATGAAAAATTTCATTTAATTCGCACCAGTGGTTCTTGCGTTATTGAATAACACACAGACAGACAGACAGACAGACAGACAGACAGATAGAAAGACAGACACACACCATTTCATTTTTATATATTAGTACTAGCAGACGTACCCGTTCTTCGAACGGTGTTCGTTGTTAACACCAGACATTATCAATTGAGCTACTGTTGCAATGGTTAGCGATTTGTCATTCCTTCAAGTTTATCAGAACCAAGTTAGTTTTCTGGGAATATCACACACACTGTTAATTAAGGCCCATAAAATGTAGTTTTCGGAGACCCTTTATAGATTCCCGAATTTTGTGTCTCACATTGAGAAGCGCAACATATGCTTCGGTCGTCCTTCTAGGATAATTTTTATATTTCGCCTATTTTATTAGCCTACTTTCGATTTTTGCAAAAAATGAAAGTAGACTTATGAGATCAACACAGGGCGAAAAAAGTGTGTCTGTCTGTGTGTGTGTATGTGTGTGTGTGAGTCTGTGTGTGTGTGTGTGTGTGTATGTGTGTGTGTGAGTCTGTGTGTGTGTGTGTGTGTGTGTGTGTGTGTGTCTGTGTGTGTGTGAGTGTGTGTACTCTGAATGTCTGCCCCCCCCCCCCCCTATCAATTCGAACACGGTGAATGCAAATTGAACGAAATTTTGTACAAAGGTAGCACTAGCAAAGGACACCTCAGTGTCATGTTTTATATCGCCGCCATCTTTACTAAAACTGAATGGCGGCCACTCAAACGTTCAAAACGTAAAATCAAATAACGACTAACCAAATCATCCGATCTCTACCAAATTTGGTAACAACATACCTTCGTATAGGATGCGTCTTGTGACCAAATTACAAGGTCGTCCGCCTTACCATTTCAGGATGGCGGCCGTGCGAATTATGCAAACTTTATAATCCATATCATGGGACCCACCAGTTCCGATTATCGAGCCGAGAATCGTTTTAACTGTTCTAAAGGAAGAGGCACGTTCGAAATTAAAAGTTTATTTTGTAATACTATAGTGCAGACGTGATTTTAAAAAGCTGAACTGATTCAGTAATAAGACAAGATGGCAGCGGATATCTTGTGCCGGACTTATATTTCACTAATTTGAGTATTGCATGCAATATAGCGTACTGATAAAAAATAAATAAACTTTGTATGAAATGCTTTATATATAAATAATATACTCCAGTGATGAAATCGTTTAGTATAAATCATTATTTGCTAACAAGTTCTAAGTCATTTTAAATAGAACGATATTCGTTGACACAATTAGCTCAGTGGTAGAGCGTTGGACTATCGCTCAAATGCCTATGGTTCAAACCCGATCAGAGCTAGGTTTTTTGCTTGAAATGTTATATGTTTATTGTTTTGTAATGACTCAGATGTTTTAAAATTAAGAGTTATATTGTGCACATTATGGTGTAAAATATATATTTAATTAAAACATAATTCGCCAGCAGATTTACTCGGGACATCTAGCTGCCAAAAAGGTAACTTCCAGATTTTATTGAAAAGTTTCTTCTTCTGGCCGCTAGAATGCACTCGCTCTGTTAGGATTATATTGTTCGATATTTCACCAATAGATGTCACGACTAGTCTACGTGGGGATCCATTGATTACTATACCATTATCATTCTATGCGCATCGAATTTGAAGAATGACAAGATGATACTACGATACATTTTAACTTTTTATTTTAAAGGGTTTGTAACAGCCTATTTTGCGTTACTTGAAAATGTTATTAAGCGTTATATTGTGCACATTATGGTGTAAAATATATATTTAATTAAAACATAATTCGCCAGCAGATTTACTCGAGACATCTAGCTGCCAAAAAGGTAACTTCCAGATTTTATTGAAAAGTTTCTTCTTCTGGCCGCTAGAATGCACTCGCTCTGTTAGGATTGTATTATCGAAAATATCCACATAGTTTGTATACACACGTCTCTGTAGGGTCATGGAAAGATTTGTTAATTCAATTAGGGTTGTGAAAGCCATGCACAACCAGACGTGTAAAGACATGCCTCAACTCAAAGTTGGATGTTGCCCACGGCAGGTCGTAATAATAATAATAATAATGTTATTGGTTTTACATCCCTTTTAACTACTGCTGATTTTAGAGACACCGGGGTGCCGGAATTTTGGCCCGAAGGGGATCTTTAACGTGCCAGTAAATGTACTGACACGGCTCCCTCGCATTTGTGCACCCTCAAATGCCAGCTGACTGCGCCAGGATACGGACCTGCAACCTAGGGCCCAGCAAGCGAGAACGTTACCGCTGAGCCACGCCGCCAGTCCGGTCGATTATGTCTCCAGATCCATAACATTATTGATATACTTCTTATCTTTCATTCTTCAATGATGGTAGCAGTTTTTATCTAGGTTGTGGCGTTTGGTAGAGGTAAATCGTTTCTAAGGTCTTCAACAAAGAATAGTTCTATTATACTCTTTGATAATAACAACGAGTTATAACTATACTCATACATTTAGGAGAAAGTAGGCTATATGTTCTTTACTGAACATCTTGTTTTAGCATGTATTGAGAAGTTTTTCTCTATATCCACCCTTCTACTCTATGAAAAGTACGGTGAAGAGTTTTATAAATGATTGGTGTATTGACTCTCATGGTTACCATACCTAATTTTACGATGCACCAAGCATCCGAACACGAGGTATAGGCGTACATAAAGATACACAGAAAGACAGACAGACAGTTCTATTGTCTATAACATATTATCCAGATATCCAAATATGGGTATATCTACCACACAGTATCAAACAAAATCATCCTTACGATGAACCCGTTTTTCGACAACAACAAAAAACTTAAAATGTGCTCTCAGACTAAATTCTCCTAACGTGTACTTCCTGACGTGAAATAGAATTGAAAGCCTTGTAGACGAAACGCAATACACGTC
The DNA here is from genome assembly GCA_946902985.2 of Meconema thalassinum. Lineage (NCBI taxonomy): Eukaryota > Metazoa > Arthropoda > Insecta > Orthoptera > Tettigoniidae > Meconema > Meconema thalassinum. The sequence continues at coordinate 344,535,462 of OX336393.1, forward strand.
ACATAAAACTGACCCTCTACGTTGTGCTAGGTGCCCATACACAGGAAGACCCCTTTCATAAATTATAAAGGCTTGTGGTGTATGAAAATTCAGGTCCTTTAGCCTCAAATTGCACAAATTCCTAAAAGCAAAAAAAATTCTGGTTCAATTCAAGAATTTTCGAAATTTTGGAGATATAATTGACCTTCTGTACTATATGTCGAACGTGAAAATTGCTTGAAAAAATGTAGGTTACCCCTTGATCCCCTTAATTGCATTGATGAATTGTACAGTCTACGTTAGTTCCGTGATAACCTTATAGCTATTTGCAAACTTTCACAGAAATTTAATAAATGGAGTGACATTGCTTCTTACAGAAATAGAAGGAAAGTTGTAAGCCACCCCTTGAGATAATGTTCTCACGGTTACCGATTTGCATTCCTTCATTAGTTTGTTAAATTAAATTAAATTAGTTTTCTGGAATATTTCAGAAACTGTTGGATTTAGAGCCTTATAATGTAGTTTTCGAGGACCCTTTAGGGCCCCCGAGTTTTGTTTCTGGCATCGAGGGGATTTGTCTCGTCGTTGTACGCCATAATATAATACTAATAATAATATAATATAGGGAGAAATTATAACACCTATTTTCTTAAAATTATTGATGCAGCCAATGGCCATGTACTTTTCTTTTCAGGACGGGTCAGGGAAGGGATATTATCAGAGAAAGAAGCAATCACGCATGAGCAAAATGGAAATGGCCTACCATTTAACTAAGGACATCTATAAGAAAAGATCAATATCCTTCAACGCAAAACTAAAACATTACTGCAGTGTCATCCGTCCGGAGGTCTTGCATGCTTCTGAATGCCTCACGATGAACAAAAAAGGCTTGGTCGAGAAACTGGAGGCCAAAGAAAGAAAAATTTTGAGAAAGATATTGGGTTCCATCAAAGACAGTGGGGAATACAGAAGACGGCATAACCATGAACTATATACTCATGTGGAGAAGATAAGTAACGTCATCCGGAAGAGAAGGATACCATTTTTTGGCCATGTGAAACGAATGAGCCCAGCGAGACTGACCAACCGCAACATAACTTACTTTCAGGAGAGGAAAACAAAATGGACCTGGTTCATTGAACTGGATAAGGATCTGAAAGAAGTGGGGATTACACCAATAGACATTCAGGAACGCGCCCCCACTCAAAAGGAAACTTCAAGCTTGCAAAGGTTTCCAAGAAAACCCGAAGCTGAAAACGGGAAAGATTTTGACCCAGGAACGGAAGGAAGTCCACCGAGAACGAATGCGGGCGTACTGGGCAAACATCAAAGCCAGTAGGAGACAGTTGGAATGACGCGGTCCATAGATGGCCTATACGAAATGAATGAATAATATGGGGATAGGAATATAATAGACCTGCCGTACCACACCCGCAGGTGTAAATCGCGTGAAACAAGTAGTTCCGTGAGGAACTATACAGCCTATTTTCATATATCCTACTTATGTTAATTGCCACTATCAGCATACAAAATTTCTGTTTGATTGCTGTAATAGATTCGTAGATATTAAGAACCGACTAAATATTTCGGATGGTCGCCATGTTGGATTTTATATATGTAGGTCCTAGAGTTATGTACTGTTACATGCAGATTATTGTGAACGTGTAGTATTCAAACTTAAATCGCATAATTAGGACACAAGAAAAAACAAGGAGATTTAAAAATTTTTCACAGCTGCCATCTTGTGGTTATGGAAACAATTGAAATAAATTAGATGCCAGTGGATTAACATTCGTATAAGGATTTACTGTACCAAGTTTCACTGCACTCGGATGGTTAAATTGCGAGAAACGTCCATGTGAATATTTATAGTTCGCGTCACCGCCATGTTGGATTTGTGATCACCAGGTTATTTAAAGTCCTATAGGTGAACTTAAGTTCATAGCTCCTATGAACATAAAAAATGCAGTTTGATTGCTAAAATAGATTCGTAGATATTCAGAATCGCCTAAATATTTCGGATGGTCGCCATGTTGGATTGTTAAATGTATTGGCCATAGAGTCATGTACCATTAAAGGAAAACTATTGCGTTGGTTCATTATTCAAACTTTCACTTCGATCGCATGACTACATCACAAGAAATAAAAACTTAATTTTAAAATTCGCACTGCCGCCATCTTGAGGTTATCTAAGCAATTGAACTAAATTAGATACCAGTGGATTACAATGTGTATAAATATTTCCTGTACCAGGTTTCAGTGCGCTTGGAACATTAAATCGCGAGAAAGGTCTATTTAAAATTTTCAAATTCGCTTGGCCGCCATGTTCGTTTTGTAGTTAACCGGTTTTTGAAACTCTTATAGATGGACTTCCAGTAGTGCCCTTTATCTCCGTACAAAATTTTAGGGAGATACCGCTAATAGTTTCAGAGATATAGAATGCTGGTGAAATATTTCGCACATCCGCCATCTTGTGATTATGTAAACAATTGAACGAAGTTAGATGTCGGTGCATTACAATGTATATAAACATACACTGTACCAAGTTTCATTGCGTTTGGTTGGTCAAATCACGAGAAACGTCTATTTAAAAGTCGCAAATTCGCTTGGCCTCCATGTTGGTTTTGTAGTTACCAGATTTTCAAAAGTCACATAAGTGAACTTATAGTAGTTCCCTCTATCACCATAGAAAATGTCAGGGTAATATCGGTAATAGTTTCGGAGATATTGAATGCTGGTGAAATATTTCGCACAGCCGCCATGTTGGATTGATGAGTCGTAACAAAATTTGAAGGGCACGGTCGAGGTCGCCGGGAATAGTGCTATGAACTTTCCGAGTTTCATTGAAATCGCTCCTGCCGTTTAGATTTTATTAGGGGGGGACACACACACGAATCACACACACGCACACACACACGGACAAAAGGTGATCTTTTCAAAATTGAAAATAGGCTAAAAATTCTAGAGTACCCCTTGATCCCCTTAAGCGCATTATACGTATTGATGAATTTTACGGCTTAATTTGGTTCCGTGATAACCTTCTAGCCGTTTGCAAACTTTCACACTAATGTAATTAATGGAACTGCATTGCGTCTTACAGCAATAGATGAACCTCTGAGAATCTGTTGCCATGGTTACTGGCTTGCATTCGTGCATTTGTTTATTAAATGAAATTAGTTTTCTGGGAATATCTCAAAAACGGTTGGTCTTAGGGCCTTAAAATGTGGTTTTCGGGTACCCGAGTTTTGTCTCTTACATTGAGGGACTGAAAATGAGCTTTGTCTCGTCCTTCTACGCCTATTTCAGCATGTATTTTAAGAGGGTAGGCCCCCTTTTATGAGGGATACGGAGAAGAGTTATATCAATGATAAGTGTCGTGCCTCTGATGGATATCTGTACCAAATTTTACGTTGATACACCCAACCATTCTCGAGTTATAAGGAAACAAAGTTGTCCACAGACGAACAAACAAACAAACAAACAGACAGACAAAAAAATCGGGCGCATCCATCATAAAACCGTCTAAAACGTGTAAACAACTCAAATTTCCGTAGAAATTCAGAGAAAAACATACAAACTTTCATTTTTATATATAGAGAGATATACTGCACCGCTCGGTGTTGACCGTGTTTTATTGCACAAATTTAGGTTTCACTCGCTAAACGTTGGAGATATACGAAAAGTGATCAGGACCTTTCGGATAGAAAATTAAAAGTTAAAGCTCATGTATGCCATCAAAAGTTTGCTATTTCTTAGCGTTCTCATTTTATTTGAAAGGGAAATATGAAATTTTGAAACCAAAGGGTGTAGTGACGTCACTAAAATGTCGCCATTTTTTAATAGTGCAAAATTTCGAAATCAAAAGTATCCTATATGTAAACCTGGTAAATCAGCTACATCCATGCAAAATTTCATTTAAATCGGACCAGTGGTTCTTACGTTATTGAGTAACACACAGACAGACAGACAGACAGATAGAAAGACAGACACACACCATCTCATTTTTAGCCTATTTTCAATTTTGAAAAAATAGGCTTATGAGATCACCTTTTGTCCGTGTGTGTGTGTTGTGTGTGTGTGTGTGTGTGATTCGTGTGTGTGTGTCCCCCTAATAAAATCTAAACGGCAGGAGCGATTTCAATGAAACTCGGAAAGTTCATAGCACTATTCCCGGCGACCTCGACCGTGCCCTTCAAATTTTGTTACGACTCACCAATCCAACATGGCGGCTGTGCGAAATATATCACCAGCATTCAATATCTCCGAAACTATTACCGATATTACCCTGACATTTTCTATGGTGATAGAGGGAACTACTATAAGTTCACTTATGTGACTTTTGAAAACTTGGTAACTACAAAACCAACATGGCGGCCAAGCGAATTTGCGACATTTAAATAGACGTTTCTCGCGATTTGACCAACCAAGCGCAATGAAACTTGGTACAGTATATGTTTATATACATTGTAATGCACCGACATCTAACTTCGTTCAATTGTTTACATAATCACAAGATGGCGGATGTGCGAAATATTTCACCGGCATTCTATATCTCTGAAACTATTAGCGGTATTTCTCTAAAATTTTGTACGGAGATAAAGGGCACTACTGGAATTCCATCTATAAGATTTTCAAAAACCGGATAACTACAAAACGAACATGGCGGCCAAGCGAATTTGAACATTTTAAATAGACCTTTCTCGCGATATAATGTTCCAAGCACACTGAAACCTGGTACAGGAAATATTTATATACATTGTAATCCACTGGTATCTAATTTAGTTCAATTGTTTACATAACCTCAAGATGGCGGCAGTGCGAATTTTAAAATTAAGTTTTTATTTCTTGTGATGTAGTCATGCGATCGAAGTGAAAGTTTGAATAATGAACCTAAGCAATAATTTTCCTTTAATGGTACATGACTCTATGGGCTATACATTTAACAATCCAACATGGCGACCATCCGAAATATTTAGACGATACTGAATATCTACGAATCTATTTTAGCAATCAAACTGCATTTTTTAATGTTCATATGGGCTATGAACTTAAGTTCACCTATAGGACTTTAAATAACCTGGTGATCACAAATCCAACATGGCGGTGACGCGAATTATAAATATTCACATGGACGTTTCTCGCAATTTAACCATCCGCATGCAGTGAAACTTGGTACAGTAAATCTTTATCCGAATGTTAATCCACTGGCATCTAATTTATTTCAATTGTTTCCATAACCTCAAGATGGTAGCTGTGAAAATTTTTTAAATCTCCTTGTTTTTTCTTGTGTCTTAATTATGCGATTGAAGTTTGAATACTACACGTTCACAATAATCTGCATGTAACAGTAAACTCTAGGACCTACATATATAAAATCCAACATGGCGACCATCCGAAATATTTAGTCGGTTCTCAATATCTACGACTCTATTACAGCAATCAAACTGAAATTGTGTATGTTGATAGTGGCAATTAACATAAGTAGGATATATGAAAATAGGCTGTATAGTTCTTCACGGAACTACTTGTTATATATTGGTATGATGATAATGAATACTACTACATAACTGGTACATGATACTTAAAATACCAGAAAAAGTTAAATATAACTTTTAGTGGTGGTAGATGTAGTGAGGGTGATTAAGCAGTACAGTATAACGGACGTAACATTTAGATTATTTTCCCCTAAAGATAATAATGATAATAATGAATAGGGAAACACTATTTACTAACTACAGCACTGACTCATGAAATTTACAAACACATTTCTAATAATGATTAGAAAGAGGAGTAAGTGAAATAAAAGACACTGCCTAGGGCCTATATGTCATTGTCTGTTAGAAATGTAGAGACCAATTATTATAGTGTCGTCTTTTGTCGCATAGCGCCGTAGGAAAATAATCAGAACCCTTTGGAAAACTTCGGCTGTCCCGAGCTCCTGAGGTAGCAATAGTGTCATTTAAGGTCACATAGCGCTCAACGATAAGTTTTGGAATAAATCACTGTTAATTTGAAAGCACCAACGCTTATTGCAGCTGATAACCTCAATGTATTGCACCAACACCAACAGATGCATAATATGTTCATGATGATAACTGTTTTAAGGGGCAAAAGAAATCTTTTTGCACTAATTACTCCCCGTGACTGAAATTTATAAGCAGCGCAAGATTTAACTATTTTCGCAATTCAGAACCCGAACACTGGTAGGGGCGGCATGATGCAGCCCGAATTGCCAGTCAACAATAGACTTATTAAAATACTCTTATAGTTACACTACTACGGACATGAATTATTCTAAGGCCTTAATAAATGGTTTTCAAATTCAGTTTGTTTGTTATTCTAAATATAGGGAATTGAGAGCGTTGTCCAAAATATCAAGTGGACAGTGTTACCAGCAGGATTTCAAAGTGTACGTATAATTTGGGAGGAACGGTGGACGGCCTAAATGCAGGAAATGGAGTGGTCTGTCTGAAATTTAAAGTGGACAGTGTCACCCGCAGGGTTCCAAAGGGTAAGTGCACAACATGTGATTCAGATCGGTGAAACGGTGTAGATTTGTGCCAATGGACCTAAATGCAGGGAATGGACTGGTCAGTCATAAATTCCATGTGGGCAGTGCTACTCGCAGGGTTCCAAAGTGTTAGTATGTGAAATTTGGTTCAGATCGGTGGAACGGTGTAGATTTGTGCCAAAGGGCCTAAATGCAGGGAATGGAGTGGTCTGTCTGAAATTTCATTCTGACAGTGTCACTCGCAGGGTTGCAAAGGGTAAAGATACAAATTTTGGTCCAGATCGGTGAAACGTTGTAGATTTGTGTCAGAGGGCCTAAATGCAAGGAATGGAGTGGTCTATCCGAAATTTCATGCAGATAGTGTCCCTCGTAGGGTTCCAAAGGGTAAGTATACAAATTTTGGTTCAGTTTGGTGAAACGGTGTAGATTTGTGCCGAAGGGCATACATGCAGGGAATGGAGTGGTCTGTCCGGAATTTCATGTAAACAGTGTTACTCGCAGGGTTCCAAAGGCTAAGTATACATATTTTGGTTCAGATCGGTGAAAAGGTGTGGATTTGTGCCAAAGGGCCTAAATGCAGGGAATGGACCGGTCTGTCATAAATTTCATGCAGACAGTGTTACTCGCAGGGTTCCAAAGAGTAAGTATAAACATTTTGGTTCTGATCGGTGAAACGGTGTAGATTTGTGCCAAAGGGCCTAAATACAGCGAATGGAATGGTCTGTCCGAAATTTCTTGTAAACAGTGTTACTCGCAGGGTTCCAAAGGCTACGTATACACATTTTGGTTCAGATCGGTGAAAAGATGTAGAATTGTGCGAAAGGGCCTAAATGCAGGGAATGGAGTGGTCTGTCCGAAATTTAACATAGCCTAAACTATTCCTCTTGAATCTGGCTATCATATAAAAAAAGAATTTTTCGAATCCGACTGGTAGTTCCAGAGATTAGCGCGTTTAAACACATAAACACACAAACTCTTCATCTTTCTTATATTAGTACTAGCAGTAGTGCCCGGCTTCGCTCGGTGGATTTATTTGTTTTATGGATGATAATGAATACTACTACAGAACTGGCACATGGTACTTAAACTAACAGAAAACAATATTTTAAAAATATTATTTTTGTGGTGGTGGTGGTGGTGGTGGTTGTAGTGGGGGTGATAAGTAGTACAGTATAATGGACGTAGTAACATTCAGGTCATTTTCCCGTAATGATAATTATGAATAGGGAAACAGCTATTTTAGTAACTACAGCACTGACACATGTAATTTACAAACAGATTTACAAAAAAAAAAAAAAAATGAGGAGTAAGTGAAATAAAAGACACTGCCTACGGCCTATATCTCATTGGCTGTTAGAAATGTAGAGATCAATATTGTCGTCTTTTATCGCAACGCGCCGTAGGAAAATAATCAGACCTCTTTGGAAAACTTCGGCTGTTCCCGAGTTACTGAGGTAGCAATAGTATCATTTATCGCCACAAGGCGCTTAACGATAAGTTTCGGAATAAATGAAGGTAAATTTGAAAACACCAACGCTTATTGCAGCTGATAACCTCAATGTACTGCACCAACACCATTGCACTTATACAGAGGCATACTATTTTCATGATGTTGTTGTTGTCGTGTAGCCTCCTGAGAGGCCGAGTGCAGGTCTTTCGAGTCGACGCCCGTGGGCGACCTGCGTGTCGGGATGAGAGATGGAATGGAGGAAGATGAATGAAACTGGGCAAGGATGTGGAAGGAAGCGGCCGTGGCCTGTCAGAAGGTACTGTCCCAGCATTTGCCTGGTGTTGAAAATGGGAAACCACGGAAAACCATTTCAAGGACAGCCGACGGTGGGGCTCGAACCCACGCGTCTACCGAGTCAGCAGAGAGCTTGGCCCCATTACCTAACGCTGCGCTTTAGCCCGCGTATTTTCATGATGATAACAGTTTAAAGGAGCCTAAGAAATCTTTTTGCACTAATTACCCCCCGTGACTGCATTTTATAAACAGCGCAAGATGCAACCATTTTCGCAATTCTGCACCAGAACACTGGTAGGGGTGACGTGATGCAGCCCGAATTGCCCGTCAACAATAGACATATTAAAAATACTCTTACAGTTACACTACTACGGACATGAATGGTTCTAGAGCCTTAATACGTGGTTTTCAAGTTCAATTTGTCTGTTATTCTAAATGTAGGGAATGGGGAGCGTTGTCCAAAATATCAACTGGACAGTGTTACCAGCAAGGTTTCAAAGTGTATGTAAAATTTGGTGCAATTAGGAGAAACGGTGTAGATTTGTGCCAATGGACCTAAATGCAGCGAATGGAGTGGTCTGTCCGAAATTTCAAGCAGACAGTGTTACTCGTCGGGTTCCAAAGGGTAAGTATTTAAAATTTGGTTCAGATCTGTGAAACGGTGTATATTTGTGCCAAAGGGCCTAAATACAGAGAATGGAGTGGTCTGTCCAAAATTTCATGCAGACACTGTTACTCGCAGGGTTCCAAAGGGTAAGTATACAAATTTTGGTTCTGATCGGTGAAACGGTGTAGATTTGTGCCAAAGGGCCTAAATGCAAGGAATGGAATGGTCTGTCCGAAATTTCATGTAAACAGTGTTACTCGCAGAGTTCCAAAGGGTAAATATACAAATTTTGGTTCAGATCGGGGAAAATGTGTAGATTTGAACCAAAGGGCCTAAATGCAGGTAATGGACTGGTCTGTCATCAATTTCACGTAGAAAATGTTACCATTATTGGTCCAAAGGGTAAGTATACAAATTTTGGTTCAGATAGGTGAAACGGTGTACGTATCACTAACCATAACGCCAGCGCATGCGGATAGAGCTGTTCGGGAGCGCTTGTTCTACCGACTTACTGAACAAAAATCAATCTTTAAGGTTACCTGAGAGGTGTAGCCTAATGCTACATAGCCTAAACTATTCCTCTTGAATCTGGCTATCTTAAAAAAAAAAGTTTTCGAATCGGGCTGGTAGTTCCAGAGATTAGCGCGTTTAAACACACAAACACACAAACTCTTCAGCTTTATTATATTAGTATAGATATAGATATGTTGCTTGCCACGGTGGGTGAGTGGTCAACGTGTCGGTCTACTAACCCCAAGCGCGCAGGTTCATGCCTGGCCGTGGTAAGTGATTTTTGAAAGGCGGCAAAAATTACTACACCATGTCATACGATGTTGGCATGTCAAAGAACCCATTTGAATTCAGTAGGCCGTGTTCATAATGGCAAAATTAATCTCGGGAGTTTCCGCCAACACAATGTTCCTCATTTCTCTACTAGAAAGCGCTATAGTGTTCAAGGATCTTAGATATCTAACCTCCTAGACTCTCATAGTGCTTCAAGGAACAACGAATTTCGATATGCAAGCTACCCTTTGGGTGTCAAATAACAAAGCTTGCACCCGGCACCCGATGTTGATTCTTTTTGGGGCTTTGCGACATCGTGGTCATGTAGCCCCATGTACTTGGGTGCGAGTAGAATTTGTCTGATAACCTGTGTCACAGTGATGTCTGTACTAGTGCGTGTATTTTTAATGGAGGTAGGATTTGGGTAGTAAGCGGTCGTGGCCTTAAATTTGGTACCATCTAGGCATTTGCCTGGAATAGAAGTTGGAAACTACGGAAAACCACTATATTTCTTTCATAGTTTTCATTTCCCAAGTCTCGTGTTCAACACATGCTGTAGTATGTTTGTTTAGATCCGTCAGATCTCAAGCCGATAGGAGAGGAAGGTGTCGTGTTGCCGGACAATCCGAAGACATGATAGGTCTTAAGTTCCGTTTGATTTTGGATCTCCACACGTACTGTTATCAGTGGTAGCGGAAGTGCATCAATATTCCCCGGCCAGGCAGTGATGCTAATACTTGGGCCATGTATCCGCTATGGACACTCTCCCCCTGTTGGAAACAGGTCAAGAGATTATTGCATTATTCATCACACTACGAGGGGAGAGACGGCCACGGCTGGCTTTGCGTGTTCAACTGCTGACTCGGTGAGACAGCCACTCTCTGCAGGGGAACACAACTTCTAGATTTTAACCGGAACTGCCCGGAAGGGGAAGAAGGTATGGGGCAGTGATCACTAGAGCTGGGATTTTTATGTAATATCAAGTGGCATAATTTGTACATAAATATGTAACAAAAAGCATCAAAATATGTAGCAAAATATATAGATTGGGCAAAATATGTAATATCATATAATTAATATAAACTTACCATTTTGTCAGTTACAACACACTAAACACACTTTATATTACATTGTGTAGCACAGTGAACAATTAAGTATTTTTCGATGTTCTTTGGAGTCATATTATATGAATATATCACACACATATTCAATAGAAACTTATTATTTTCATAACTCAAAGCACGTTTATTCATTAAATTTTGTAGCACAGTGAACTATTAAGTATTTTTCGATGTTCTCTGGGGTCATAGAAAGTCGTTTGTCACTTAGGGTGTTCTTATATGCAGAGAAAGGTCTTTCAACATCACATGATGTAACTGGGGCAAATTTTAGGAGAGGAATTTTCTATGGAGAAATGTCCTCGGGAGGATCAACGTCATCTCAATTTAGAATTCGGCACACACTGTGAAATGTTGAATAATCAGATTTCTCTTCAACACTTTTTGCAATTTACTCAATACACTTGCACCAGTTTCTCCATGCACAGCACTTATCATCCTATCATCCTCTCAAATACCTGTCGCTCATAATAACCTTACAGACAACACATTAAGTGTGAAACTTCAATTCAGCAATTTATTTCATATAAAAACAGGAAAACTTTGAAATATGTAATTTTATGTAATATCACTCAGAACATGTAGAATACCCACAAATATGAAAAAATATGTAAAATATGTAATTACATAGAACGGACAAGCAGAAAAAATCACAGATACCATACGGAATAGAAGATTGAAGTTCTATGGACACCTTACGAGAATGAGCGATAGTCGACTAACGAAGAAGATCTTTAATTACATCACCAAGATAAAAGCGACTACAAAATGGGTACCGGTAGATGAAATAAGAAAGGATATGGAGGAAGTTGGGGTCAGTCCAAATGAGATCTGGAATAGAGAGGTGTTTCGAGGTAGGATTGATGCATTCAAGGGGTTCCAGGAAAAGCAAAGGAGAAGAGCCAAGAACATCTGGTCGGAAGAAAGGAAGAGAATCCACAGTGAAAGGATGAAGAGTTTCTGGGAGCAGAAAAAAGGACTAATCAGCAAGTCAATTGTTTCCCGGGGTCCAAAGTAGGCCAAAATCGAACAAAGAATTACATAGAAATCCCAGCTCTAGTAATCACCCTTGGCCCCAGTAATATTTTTACAGCAGTCGATAGTATCATGTTTAATGTTGTACATGAACCAGTTGGATTCTTAGCCGAAATGTGAAAATAAGTGTTCTTTCTATCACAAATATGTGTGTACCTATAATCATTCGAGCCTTGCGTGGATAAACAAAACATTATCCGCATCCGCCCGACTGTTATCCTCATCCGCCCCAAATTCACACGACTGTTAATCGCCCCGCATCCGCACGACTGTTATTCTCATCCGCCCCAAATTCACACGACTGTTAATCGCCCCGCATCCGCCCGACTGTTATCCTCATCCACCACAAATTCACACGACTGTTAATCGCCCCGCATCCGCACGACTGTTATCCTCATCCACCCCATATACGCACGACTGTTATCCGCATCCGCCCCGCATCCGTACGACTGTTATCCTCATCCGCCCCAAATTCCCACGACTGTTATCCGCATCCGCCCCGCATCCGCACGACTGTTATCCGCATCCGCCCCGCATCCGCACGATTGTTATCCTCATCCGCCCCAAATTCCCACGACTGTTATCCTCATCCATCCCATATTAGCACGACTGTTATCCGCATCCGTACGACTGTTATCCTCATCCGCCCCAAATTCCCACGACTGTTATCCGCATCCGCCCCGCATCCGCAAGACTGTTATCCGAATCCGCCCCGCATCCGCACGATTGTTATCCTCATCCGCCCCATATTAGCACGCCTGTTATTCGCATCCGCCTCGCAACCGCTCGTCTGTTATCCGCATCGGCCCCAACATTCGTAGTACTTTTATACGGATCCGCACGTTTGTTATATAAATCTGCTGGCATTAAAATTATATTTTTAATTAGATAAAGCATAAAGTAGGCTATTAAAGCAACATATTTAGACATTTGAGGAGAAAGGTTTTATATGTCATGTGCTGTATTTAAAATGAACGTTATACAGCGAGAAATGCAACCCTTTTCAGTTCGCAGTGTTAATTAATTATGCTTAATGATATAATTTGAGATTAGCTTAAATCATCACCTTACATTTCTCATGAAAATAAAACATTCCGTAACAGAAAGATATGATGTCTTAAACATCCGGGTCCTAGTAATGGTATTCAACAAGTTAGGATTGTATTCTAAAAACTAACCGCGAATTAACTCCAAATATTATCCAGAGCTTCTCCGCTATCAGCACAGCCATGCAAACTATATTCGAATGCATTGAATTTGAATTGATTTATTCATAAAGAACTGCCACTGAGGCTAAAGAGCCCCTTTATGTAGCGTATACAATGTTCTGACTTGAAATTTTGTAATAGGAAACTAAACCTTGCTTAACAACTAACAAAACAAAATATAGAATACACTTATTATTAAAGAAACCAATTAGCAAATATTTTATACAAGATCAATAATACGAATTAGAATATAATAATTAAATATGTAACCTACCTAATGTATTATTAAATCTATTGAAAAAAAATTCCTCTCGGCACGCCGGAAGGCGGAGGTAGATTTCACCGGGCAGACTAGAGGATAGGCTAAAATAGGCGAAATATGCAGGTTTCCGAAGGTGGATCAGACCTCATTTATTTCGAGAATGTATTTTACAATTGGAGGTTCATTAACCTTTTTTTCGTCTTTCTATGCATATTTTTAACATTTTATTGTCTTATGGGGATGGTAACTTTCTTGTCATATTTGGGGTTCATTTTAATACTTTTGATCACAATGTCCTTATGCAAGGTTTGGAACTGATGTGTAACTATCTAACAGTCTGTTACTTCTTCGCGCAAAATTTTATCTCCCGCAGAGATGTTGGTTGGTTCCTCAGTTTAGGGGCTGCGACAACGTGGTCATGTAACCCCGTGTACATTGGGTGTGTGTAGAGTCTGTCTGATAAACGGTGTTAATTCAACACCTACTGTGAACTTGGCTGCTAGATTCCACCGCAACCAGCAACTTGCAATGAACGTTGGAACTTCCCCTCCGAAGGAAAGCATGCTGAGGGATTTTTAGCGCTCTTAGAAAATCCGACGACTTTGGCCGGTTTTGAACCAGCGACCTTGGGCATTGAAGTTCAGCATGCTACCAGTTAGCCGCTTCTCACATAGTCAGATGGAACAAGAAGTTCCGTGCGGAACTAAAGAGCCTACTTTTCTTAAAATTAAGATTCATGCCAATGATTAATCTACAGTATATGAACCTATCTAGAATAATGACGAAATTAAGTTGGTAATATCGGAATGTCTTAATTAGTTCGAAATACTGTATACTAGGCATAATGTAGCCTAATACAGCAATACAGTTGGCAGCCCTGGTGACTGAATATATTCTTAATTCCATCTCTTAAGGTACAGAATACAAAATGTGGTTGAAGTCCAAAGGATGTTACATGGAGTTATACATTGGATCTATCAGCACACGTAAAAGCACGTTGGCAACAATGTCATGCGTATGCTGGTCATAAATAATCGGAAATATTATGATATATTTTTGTGCCAATTTTGGATGAAATCCATTTTTTAGTATAGAAGTTATATGTATTTTAAAATTGGAGCTATCATCAGGCATAGAATCATGTTGGCATCACTGACTTATATTAATTACTCCAAATTAATCTAGAATGTCAGGTGCTATACGTATGCGAAGTATAGACCTGTTGGCTTGCATACTTTCTGATATATTGATATTAGGGTAAAAAATATAGACACCATTTATTAACAGTTGGCAGCCCTAATTGCTCATAAGAATACTTATAGCCATATCTGTTATATTACACATAGCACATACGAAATTTGGTTGAAATCCAACTGACAGTATAGAAGTTACATGTATTTAAAAATTGGTCCTATCAGCAGGCTTAGAATCATGTTGGTAGAACTGACGTATATAAGATACTCCAAATTAATGTAAAATGTCAGGTACTATACGCGTGCATAGTTTAAAGCTGTCGGCTTGCATACTTTCTGATATATTGGTATTTGGATAAAAAGTAGAGAGAACAATTATTAACAGTTGGCAGCCCTGGTGGCTCTTAATAATACTCTGTCATACCTGCTTATGTGCTTATATTACATACATAATTTGGTTGAAATCCAATTGATAGTGTAGAAGTTATGTGCATTTAAAAATTGGACCTATCAGAAGGCTTAAAATTATTTTGGCAACACTGTCATGTATGGCCTCCTGGAAATTAAACTGAAATAGTATTATCTACATGTGTACCAATTTTGGAATTGCTCCCAGGTATGCCTTCCATGATATCCAACATGGAGCTCAAATTTCTAATGCGTTTTTTTTAGCAGTTGGTAGCACTGACATCTTTTTCAAATATGGGCTTGCGATATTCCGGTATTCATCTTTACTCATACTAAATTTGGTTTCGATTGCTGCAGCCGTTTAGGAGTTGATAAGGGGGGGGGGGGCACACACACACACACACACACACACACAGCCAGCCACACAGAAGGACAGACAGACAGACACATTTTCCCGGATCGATCTCATAAGTCTACTTTTTCCTCATTTTTGCAAAGTGTGAAAAGTAGGCTAAAAATGAATGTGATCTCGTCAATGGTGTTGTCTTGGCAACCTCAGATAGCTCATCCCTGATCAATTTAGAAGCGTTGTCATGGTAACTTCTGATGGCACTTGGCATTTTCTTTAATTCCGAAATCTTTTTCTCATCCCTTGGCGTAATGGTGGGTCATATCAAAATTTCTTTCAGACAAAAGTTTTAAGTAATTATTAGGGGAATATTTTCCATTTTGTACGGTTTTGATATTGTGCCTATTAAGAGAGATATGATTAATGTTTCCCGAAAAACCCACTTTTTTCCACCCCTTTGGTCAATGGTTGGTGCTATCAAAAAACTTATTTGACATAAATTTTTGGCACTTATCCGGCACATATTATGAACTTTGAATGGATTCAATATTTCATGTATTAAGAGAGTTATAGTGATATTTCACTTTTTCGAAAAAAGCCCCCCATTTTCACCCCCTTTGACCGATTTTACCCATTAACGAACTGGACCGAGAATTTAATGGGATACTTATTTTGTAAACAATTCAAAGTGATTGGGGCAAAATTACGGCAGTTATCGTGTCCACAAGGAACTGATATACATATATACATACATAAATTATATATAAACTTTTGAACTGACGGTGGTTTTGGGGTCTGGGGGATGTGAAACGCGAAGATATGTCGAAATTTTCAGGAAGTCGAAACATGGGACCCATTGCAATAGTTAGCTTTCTAATGAAATCTACCTAATAAGATGTTCAGTAAAGAACACATAGCCTACTTTCTCCTAAATTCATGGGTAAAGTTTTAACTCTTTGTCCTTTTCAAGGAGTACAATTCGATATTGGTTGTAGTAGCTTGTTGAAATACAACGTGTTATACGGATATTAATCATTAATATGACGTGTCCTTTGCTAGTGCTACCTCTGTACAAAATTTCATTCAATTCGGTTTCACCGTGTTTGAATTGATATGGTGAATCGATTTGCACACATACATGGCCGCTGTCAGCAAACTATTGGGCTGATTACCTTGTAGTTCAGTCAAACGATGCTTCCCACAAAAAGGTATGTTGTTGCAAAATTTGGTAGAGATCAAATATAAGTTTGGTCGTAATTTGATTTAAGCTTTTAACATTTGGGTGGCCACCATTCCGTTTCCGTCAAGATGGCGGCGATATAAAACATGACACTGAGGTGCCCTTTGCTAGTGCTACCTCTGTGCCCAATGTCGTTCAAGTCAGTTTTACCGTGTTTGAAATAATAGGGGGAATCGGTTTGCACACATACATGGCCGCCATCCAGAAATTATTGGGATGATGACCTTGTAGTTTGGTCAAACGATTATTCAAACACAAAGGTATAAGGTTGGAAAATTTGGTAGAGATCAGATTATTAGGATGGTCGTAATTTGATTTAAGATTTTAACATTTGTGTGGACGCCATTACGTTTGCGTCAAGATGGCGGCGATATTAAACATGACAATGAGGTGCCCTTTGCTAGTGCTACCTCTGTACCAAATTGCATTCAATTTGGTTTTCACCGTTTTTGAATTGATAGGGGAATCGATTGGCACACATACATGGCCGCCATCTACAAATGCTTGGGCTGATGACCTTGTAGTTTGGTTAAAAGATCCTCCGTACATAAAGGTATAATGTTGCAAAATTTGGTAGAGATGGGATGATTAGGTTAGTCGTAATTTGATTTAAGCTTTGAACATTTGGGTGGCCGTCATTACGTTTCCGTCAAGATGGCGGCGATATAAAATATGACACTGAGGTGCCCTTTGCTAGTGCTACCTCTGTACCAAATTTCGTTCTATTCGGTTTCACCGTGTTTGAATTGATAGGGGGGGGGGGGGGGCAGACATTCAGAGTACACACACACACTCACACACAAACAGACACACACTTTTTGGCCCTGTGTTGATCTCATAAGTCTACTTTCATTTTTTTGCAAAAATCGAAAGTAGGCTAAAAATATAGTACGATAAAAGAGGACTAGCCTATATTCTTTATGTGAATTATGACATGATCTATTATTGAAACGAGTACATGAGTGACATGATTCTCGAACTACTATCAATTCAACGGAAGTTGTATCTTGGATACCAAAAATATTATGGCGAAATATTTTGCGGATACCCGCATCTACGCAGGGCTTAACCTATATTAGCTCACTTTCCTCGTTAACGACCAACAACACAAACGTTAGGCAGTAGCACGCGCCAACAATTACCACTGTTCGCTACTGATGGTTCTTGAACAATAGCATGCTTGCTCTGTGACTCCACGTGGCTGCCGTCTCGTTTGTCAGATATCCAGTGTTGCACAGTTGCACGCAGTTCTAGCCAGTCTCGCCGCTTGCTCTCAGTGGCTACAGTGGGGAGTTGACAACACTGTGTCTCGTGCTGGGAAAGCCCTGGCTCCACGCAGACATAGAATGTAAACACATCAGCGTCAGCGCCCAAGCAAGCGTAGCCGGTTTCGTTGCGTGATTTTTAGCCTCTCAGCCCATCTAGGGGCCTTTAGAGCTATATCAAGGGTAGAAATACTGGTTGAATGGGACTTAATGGATTTGGAATGGTTTGGGTATGTGCATAGATCAAACTGGCCAGAATATGACCTGGGGTTGGGTGGTGGGAAGGATTAGGAAGTTGGATATGGGTAGGTTAGAGAGAGGTAGATTGCAGCAGCATATTGAATCAAATTGAGCCGTGTGGCTCGTAGCATGCCCAGCTAGGTTGATTACGTGCCGAGTGCGACCGTGCCGGATGCGACCCAGTAAAAATCGTGGCTGTAGCGACCCTGCTAGTAGCTTACAGTGCCCCATGCGACGCATTGATCGAGATAAAAATTGAAGGTCTTATTTCCAAAGTGACGTAAATCCATGAAATGCAAAAACTTCAGAAATCGCGTTTTTGTTTCTTTGTATAATTTAATTCAGATATGATTATGAATATAATGTAATTTCTTCATTACTTTTATGCACATCCTGACACTGTGTTTTAAAAATCTCGTATCATTGGAAATTGTGGTAATCGTATCTTGTAAGTTGGAGTTAGGATGTTTTGGAAATAAATCATATATTGACATTCGCTTTGAGTGACATTTATGAACATTTAAATGGTTTAAACTCAACAAACACAATCTAATGCTCTACATATTCTTCAAAGTCAGCCATGGCCTTGATCTATCACGTGATGTCTAGAGAGCCATCGGATTGGTCAACATGGATTATGACACATTGGAAATAAATACACGTTGGAGTTACAACACTTTGCAAATAAACTTAGTTCCTAGATCTCTGTTAATATGGGATATACGATGTATTGTGACTTAAAACCTTTCCTATACGTTGAGAGAACCTATTAACTTGCTTATGAAAGAA
The DNA here is from genome assembly GCA_946902985.2 of Meconema thalassinum. NCBI lineage: Eukaryota > Metazoa > Arthropoda > Insecta > Orthoptera > Tettigoniidae > Meconema > Meconema thalassinum. The sequence goes on from OX336393.1 coordinate 344,554,193, forward strand.
AAAACTGAAAAACCGTCAATTATGGATTTACGTCACTTTGGACATAAGCTCTTCAATTTTTACGGCGCCAAACCTAACCTAAGCGGAATTTTAGCACAGACAGATGTATCAGAAATTTCCGGATTCCACCGATACATCAGTGCTTGGGTCGCTAGTGGCACGATGGCAAACTGGTAGGTCGCTTGCGACACGGGTCGCATCCGGCACGAAACCGCTAGGTTTCAAAAGCGTTAATGAAGAAAGGAAGGAAGGAAGCTTGTAGTTTAACGTGACCGTTAATCTCGCGATCATAAGCCACGGGACCTCCGTTTTACGTGGAATCCGAACCACAGGGCATGGCATTTCACATCGAAAATCTCACATGCATTGACCGGGTAATGAAGAAAGAGACATGAGATCTTCACAACTCATTGTCGATCTGAAGACCAAAGTAACTTTGTTCAGTCCTTAGTGCTTGGTAATATTTTCCACATTCCAAGAAACACACCTGCACTTGTAACTGCTGAAATTCGGGAGCGATGCTGAAAGCGAGGTTAGTATGACAGACTACAGTAGTCTAATGCCAATCTGGTTAAGTATCTCTGTGCAACCATATGTGTGTTCAGTGAATTTCTGTTATCGGCTGCGATTGTCATTTCGAGTGTATTTAAAATGTCGAAGTTAGAGACATCTAGAGCTGCTCATTTCAAAAATAATAATTTTGGATTTCAGCGAGGATATTTTATCTACCGATGGTGAAATTCTATTCTGCAAAATAGGTGAAGTGAAAGTTTCCATTCCTTTGTCATTCAAACAATCATCCATTACCCACAGCTGTGGCTACGCTCGCTAAAGTACAGCGTTAGGTCATGGGGCCGAGCTCTCTGCTGACTCAGTAGACGCATGGGTTCAGTAGGCCGCCCTTAAAATAGTTTTCCGTGGCTTCTCCATGTTCAACAGCAAGCAAATGCAGGGACTGTACCTTCTGACAGGCTACGGCCGCTTCCTTTCACATCCTTGCTTAGTTTCATTCATCTTCATCTCTTCCATCTCTCATCCCGGCGCGCAGATCGCCCACGGACGTCGACTAGAAGGACCTGTACTCGGCCTCTAAAAGGCGGCCACTCGACAAAAAAAAGTTATTTCATTCATTTTCATTTGAGACTGTTGTGCCTTTCAGCGTCCAGTCTAGTCTGCAATCCTCTGTTTGCGAACAAGTCACTTCCATGATCCCCTATTAGTAGTTAGCACTGCGGCCTCCTCTGCTTCTACACCTCTCACTTTTAAATCGTTCATCACTGAATCAAACCATCGCCTTCTAGGACTACCTCTGCCTCTTCAGTATGCCTTACTTCGGAGGGGAAGTAAAGCCGGCGGTCCCATGTCATAGATTTATGGCATGTAAAAGATCCTTCCACAGACTAAACTTGTGTGAAGCTTGTGTGTTAGGTTAGATTTCGTCGGAACGCTCTATCAAAGTTCCAACGTTCACCACCAGGTATCATTGATATCTGGTAGCGAAAGTTGAAATTCAACGCAACTTGTAGCTTATCCTAAGGGTGTCCGCTGGAAGCAGCTACAGACTCAGGCGAGCCGAACATGTCCTCGGACACTCCCGGCACTAAACGCCCTACGATAAATAAATAAATCCGCCTCTCTTACTCTCAATAGCCAACTCATTAGCCTCTGAGGTAATCTCTCCGCCCCCATTCTCTTAACATGACCCCACCATCTGAGTCAGCTCATACGATTAGCTTCATTTCTAACTTAGCCTTTAACTCTTCATTACGAGTACCTTCCTGCCATTGCTCTCATCTATTTGTACCAGCAATCATTCGTGCTACCCTCATATCAGTTACCTCTAGCTTATGTATCAGATATCGTGAATCTACCAAGCCTTCGCTTCCATACAACACGCTCAGTCTAAATACAGAGCAATGTAAGAAGAACTTGCAGAATACTGTAGATCGCAACTGTGAACTCACTGTATTGGCTTTCCTTCACCTCGACACTATTTCCTTTCCCATACTACCATCCTCAGAGAATACACAGCCCAAGTACTTAATATATAAAAATGCATTTATATGTGTGTGGAAATGAATTCAACAACACCTCGATGGGTAAATTGATTGTAAAATTTATATAAATATACATTTTTTAAAAGTTATCGGGTCATTTTATTGGAGTTTTAAAAATCTATTTATTAGCCTATTTTCATTTTATGAAAAAAAAAAAGGCTTATGAGATCACCTTTTGTCCGTGTGTATGTATGAGCGTGTGTGTGTGTGTGTGATGGTGTGTGTGTGTGTCCCTAATAAATTCTAAACGGCTGGAGCGATTTCAATGAAACTCGGTAAGATCATAGCACCCTTCTGGCCAACCCCGACCGTACCCTTCAAATTTTATTGTGTCTCACCAATCCCACATGGCGGCTGTGCGAATTATTTCACCAGCATTCAGTATCTCCGAAACTATTACCGATATCCCCCTGACATTTTGTAAGGTGATAAAGGGAACTACTAGAAGTTCACCTATGAGACTTTCAAAAACCTGGTAACTACAAAACCAACATGGCGACCAAGCGAAGTTGAGACTATTAAATAGACTTTTCTCGCCATTTAATCATCTGAAGGTAATGAACCATGGTACAGCAAATGGTTATACACATTTTAATGCACTGCCGTCTAATTTAGTTCAGTTGCTTTCATAACCTCGAAATGGCGGCTGTGCGAAATATTTCACTGGCGTTCAATATATCCGAAACTATTTATGATATCACCCTGAAATTTTGTACGGTGATAAAGGGCACTGCTACAAGTTTATCTATTTAACTTTCAAAAACCTGTAAAGAACGAAACGAACATGGCGGCAAGCGAAGTTAAAACATTTTAACAGACTTTTCTCGTGATTTAACCATCTGAGTGAAATGTGGTACAGTAAATAATTATACATATTGTAATGCACTGGCATCTAATTTAGTTCAATTGTTTACATAACCTCAAGATGGCGGCTGTGCGAAATTTTAAAAATAAGTTTTTATTTCTTGTGTCGTAATCATGCGATCGAAGTGAAAGTTTGACTAATGAACCTACGCAATAATTTTTCGTTAATGGTACATAACTCTATGGCCTATACATATAACAATCCAAAATGGCAAGCATCCGAAATATTTTGACGGTTCTCAATATCTACGAATCTTTTACAGCAATCAAACTGATTTGTTTAATGTTCATAGAGAAAGGAAGCTTGTAGTTTAACGTGACCGTTAATCTCGCGATCATAAGCCACGGGACCTCCGTTTTAGTGGAATCCGAACCACAGGACATGGCATTTCACATCGAAATCTCACATGCATTGACCGGGAATCGAACACGGTCCGCCTTGGTGAGAGGCATACAGCTTGACCGCTACGCCACCACGCCCCCTGTTCATAGAGGCTATGCACATAAGTTCACATATATGGCTTTCAGTAACCTGTTGAGCACAAATCCAACATGGCGGCGAAGCGAAGTATAAATATTTAAATGGACGTTTCTCGCGATTTAACCATCCGAGTGCAGTGAACTTTGCACGTTAAATGCTTGTACAAATGTTAATCCACTAGCATCTAATTTATTTCAATTTTTTTCATAACCACAACATGGCAGCTGTGCGAAATTTTAAAATCTCGTTTTTACTTCCTGTGTCCTAATCATGCGATTGAAGTCTGAATACCACACGTACACAATAATCTTCATGTAATAATACATAAATAAAAATCCAACCTGTCGACCATCTGAAATATTTAGACTGTTCTCAACATCTTCGAATCTATCACAACAATCAAACTGAAATTTTGTGTGTTGATAGAGGCAATTAACATTAGTAATATATATGATAATAGGCTGTATTGTTCTTCACGGAACTACTTGTTTTTGAATTACAGCCAATGGCCATAGCGGGGTATTTTAATTGAACGCCCGTAAGCTCCCAATCAAGTTCATTTTCAAGTAGTTCTAACTTTGGCTACCAGAGATGCCACTGCTACTGCCGCATAGCAGCGAACGTTGGAACTTGATTGAGCGTTTCTAACCAAATAACCTACAAATTTAGCTACACACTACCAATTGTAGTGGTAGGTTCATTTACATGCAATAAATCAATGACATGGGTCCGCCGGCTTTTTGCTTCCTTTAATTTAATGTTCATGCTCCACTACATAAGTAGTACAAAATGCACTTAATATACTGTACATTTTTTCAAATGAACAAAATAAATTACATTTTAATAATTAAATTTCTAGATGGCTGTTAATCTTAAAAATACCAAACAATATTAGTCTTCGTTTTTCCTAAGAGCTTGAAAATCCAGAGCATTAACAAATTTAGAAAATTCCTTATATCTTTTCAACAGCACAGATTTCTGCATCGGCCAATTATTGTCTCTATTAACACTATTAATCAAGAATTGCCTAATATTTTTCATTTCACTGCACACGAAAATTTTATGATCTATAGTCTGAGGGCTGCTTTTACAGGAGCACTGGGGATTACGTATAATTTTAAGTCTGTCTCGGCTTTACTTCCCCTTCAGAGAAAGGCATACTGAAGGATTTTAACGCTCTTAAAAATCCAATGACTTTGGCCGGGTTTGAACCCGCGATCTTGGGCATAGCAGTTCAGCATGCTACCGACTACGCCACCGGAGTCCCTTGTTTTTATTTTTTCACTCATTTTATAGGTTATTTTTTAAACATTGCTACATCATTAAAATCCACGTGCTGGTACCCCAGTCTTCACTCGCACAAGATCTCCAGAGAATAAAGTGAGTAAATTAGCAGTCAGCATCATTACTTAATAAGGGCTAAAATTTCTACAGATTATCTAAGGTAATATTACTCCCGCGGATTGTAACTTTTATACGCTGCAATCAGCTAAATTACAGCCCGTGTCCCCAGGCCCGTCGCCAGCAAGCAATGAACAGTAGAATATTGAGGAGTTGTAAAAGTTAGTGTGTAACAAATGACATCCATCCATCTCCTTTGCTCCGGGGTATTCATATCATTTCCCTCAGTGGTCGATAAAGAGGCTGCGTTCTTCTCAATGCAAAACCATTTCATTACTTGGTCTTTCAAATAGCTAAGTAATGAAGCTATTCGAAACGTTATCTGACGCTGTTACTACCCATGATTTGAAAGGAGAAACAGAAGAATGCTAATGTTGAAAATGGATTTGAAGAAACGTATCACATAAATATTCAAGAGTTGCGTGAGTAAAGCTCTCAATATATTTGAATATTAACATTCACAGAGTTTAAATAACTTATTATTGTCTGCTCGCCGGGATTTGAACCTGGGGCCTCCTACATAAAAATTGAATAAACCTTAAAGAACTCGAGTCTATGGCTCTTGTACACCGTAGAGTGGGGTGACTTTGAAAAGTAATTTAGCAATTTTTGTAAATTACTAGTACACTAAATGCTGTATTGTACTATGTAAGTAGTGAACTAAGGACACAAGCTTTTCAACATTGCCAATGATATAAAAGTCGACATGAACGTTGTAAACCAACTCAAGAAAATAAAATAAATTTCTGGAAATGCCAGTTTCTTCTAGCCTCAAATACATTTGCCTAGTTTTACAGACATTTTAAGTTTCAGAAGTCTAAACGAGTCGTTGTAGGCAAGATTAACAACTTTGTTGTTGTTGTTTCATTTGAGAGGCTTGGACATCGTGGTCATTTAGTTGGGTGTGTATGTGCGAGACAGATTTTGTCTGATATCCTGTTTTATTGTTACGGCTGTACTGTCCGTCTGTCTGTTAGGTAGTCAGCCTAGAGGCTGGTTGGATCCTAAGAAAGTACCACCATCGGCAGCACTATAATGAGGAGTACTAGGCAAGATGAAGAGTGAGGTAGTTTGCCACTGCTTCCCTCACTGAGTCACAATAATAGCAGTGATCCACGGTTCCGTCCCACGAGTTCCATTCCCATGAGTTCCGAAAACAAATTTCTTAGGAAAAACGTCCCATGAGTTCCGAACGCGTATTCACCCCTGAGTAAATAAGCTAATGAGTCCCACTAGTTCCGAATATCTCTGGAAAACCCATCTGTCAGTTCTGAGCTTTGACCGGCTAATAATGGTACGACGCGACCTAGAAGAGTTAATGGCCTTATCACCGGTTATAGGACTTAACGTACCACGGACATAACGTACCACTTGGCCGGCTGATTACCTGCGAAGAGTCAGCTATTGACCTTAAAATATTTAGGAGAGGACATAACGTACCACTTGAAAGAATGGGAAGTATTTAGGGTGCATGAAACCCTAACCGCACGGCCACTTGCTCGGTATTGCTCAATTAATCCTGGTAATAAATTCGTGGGCAATAACTTAACATAAACTAATATAAAATATGATAAGATTTTGGATTCTCATCACACTTTATCCAGGCTTTGTACTGGCAAAATGTTTATAAACATTTTGGTGTGTTTAAAATCAGCAGTGGTTAAGCTCTGGTCATTTTTCGTTTCTATACTTTGTTTTTTTTAATATTATTTTTAAAATTTTTAAATTGGTTTTTTTTTTTTTTTTGGGGGGGGGGGGGGGGGTTATATCCTATCGAATAGCAAGTTCGTCATGGGATGTTTCATTCTAAGTGAATAGCAAGTTCGCCATGTGAAGTTTCATTCCAAGTTCTGCGAATATGAGAGAGCTCTCAAGCAAGATTTCAAGCTTCCATTCTCTTCATACCGCTTCACTATACTGTCAAGCCCTTCATCATACTTGCCATATATCTTCTTTCTCTTTGAAGTTTAAATGTACAATTCGTATCCGTCGAAGAGCTCAAATAAACCGCCCTTATTCGTTGTACACAACTCCATGTTACAATACCAAAATGTTTAAAGCCGCACAATGTGATCACCACTGATGTTTATGTGGTAATGAACCTGTAACTGGAATGCCCGACTGACATCAAGTGATACGTTATGTCTTAGCGTAAATATTTGGGGATTACGGGAAAACCGTTCTTAGGTAGATAACGACCTAGGTGGTACGTTTTGTCCGTGGTACGTTCTGTCCGGACACCCTTATCACCAGGTATGTCATTTGTGTTTGTGTCTTTGAGTGGAGCAGATAAACATGGAGTTCACAACTAGCTTTAAAGGAAACCAAGTTTTGATATTTAATGGTTACCGTATTTATGCGAAACGCGACAACAAATCAAGTGAAGTGTGGATTTGTACTGCAAAACCATGTGCCGGAAAAGCGACATGCTGATACTATTTTAAGAACTTTATAAATACTGTATAACTCAAAACTGATTATTTTGACGAAGGCACATGCTGATATAGATACTGACAAGGCGAAAGCTGCTTATGGGAGCTACCGGTCCATGGCGTCCGCCCCCCCTCTGTTAGAGGAGCCAATTCATTAAAGAAGGCACGTACACCCTGCTGGCGCTAACAATGGACCTTATTTGTTTCAGTAATAAACAATTATTACAATTTTGCTGTAGAAAACTAAGCTGGAACTCGCACAGGTAGTGTTCGGAACTGATGGGACTCGCTCAGGTAGTTTAATTGGCAGATAGCTAATCCGCTAAAGAATTTGAAACTGGTGGGAATCGGAACTTATGGGAATCGGAACTCATGGGACGACACGGTGATCCACAGTACACACAGGTACGCGTTGTGCCCTGAAGACTATTACTCAGCACCACTCATACCTCAGTAGCTTCCATATAATCACAGCCATGAATGAGACATCGGTGTAAAGCCACAATTTACTCTAGTCTGTGCCAACAGACAAATTCAAATGTACTGCATTCATCAAGAGAAAGTAAACAGGCTAGGTGGCTGTACTAGTGTGTGGAATTGTAATTCAGGTGAGGATGAGAAAGGAGGCAGCCGTGGCCTTAAGTAAGGAACCATCCCCATATTTGCCTGGATAAGAAGTGGAAAACCACGGAAAACTACTGTGGTAGGTTGGTAGTCCAAATAATAATAATAAATATGTGTTGGGTGCCAAGTCACAACTAGTAGTTGAGAACCAAATTTATAGAATAAAAATACACCATATTGGAGAGCAGCAGAAATCACTTCTTTCTTACGCCGTGACGTGACTAAGTCGACGGATCAGTCAGTATATGATTTGTGAGTTAGAGATGCTTTATAGTAATTTATAACTACAAAGGAAAGCAAACCTATCATGAGCGGCTTCAGTGGCGTAGTTGGTAGCATGCTGAGCTTCTATGCCCAAGTCATCACGGGTTCAAACCTGGCCAAAGTCGTCGGATTATTTAAGAATCTAGTAGTCAGGTCCACAGCTAGGTGTCGTGGACGGTAGCATTTGGTAGTAAAAGTAGGAACTACTTGAAAATTGATCGTCTGCAGTCCTTACCTGAATCACAGATAACACACACTAATACAGCCATCACAATTAACACCGGTCATCAGACAAATTTTACACTCACCCAAAGTACACGGGGCAGCATGATCGCATTGTCACAGCTCCTAAACTAAGGGACTAACCAAGCCTATCATGAATAAAGAAAATAGAATTTATTAAATCATAAACAACGTATGCATGACGTTATTTAGATATGAATTTACTGAATGTACATTTAAGTGGTTCAGGATGAAATTGGAGGTGTACTAAATGACGTTAAATGAAGAAGAAAAGCTTTTTCTATAAATTTATTTATGAACTACTAGTTGCGACCTGGCGCCCAACACATATTTATTATTATTTGAATTACCAACCTATCACACCACTTCCAAGATGGCTGAGGTGGGAATCTAACCTGCCACTTCTCAGGTTTGTCTCACGAGGCTGAGTGCATCCTGTTCCAGCCCTCACACCAGAATTAAATTTCTTGGCAGAGCAGGGAATCGAACCCAGACCTCCACGGTGACAGCCAAGAATGCTAGCCAGTATGCAACAAGGCGGACGTTAACAACTGTATGGACGTTTACAGAGAGCTTATATTTATAGTTTGTTGTGTTCTAGACCTTGTTAATTAGTTTCCTTCTTTTAATCTCATGATACGATATTTGTTAAGCTGTGCACAGTGAGGCCTTCCTCTATAGGACGGCTTGTAAATCGAGGAAGCATATAAAGTAATAGAGATTATTAGCATGTACATCCTATTAAAGACAAAATGTCAACAGGTTTCCGTACGATAGCAAGTACTGAGAAAGTGCCACTGCGATGAAGTCCAGAGTTGTGACGGCATGTGTAATCCCCGATGACAGCCCTATTCAACTTCCAATCACACGTGATAAGAGGGCAGTGGGGTTTTATAGCTACGATTAGCCATGGCCGACAGAGTAACCGCACATTACGTAATAAACCACGCACCACCGGTTACTTACTCGCGCCATCCTTTTCATCACAAATGGCTGCACCATTAGGGTGATGCGATTTAAGCACGGCGATACAAGTTCAAAGCAAGCATGTTTTTAAGAGGAGGCATGTGGTATTAACTGCCGACATAAAGAGTATCACACAACATTGGCATTGACTATCACAGCCACTCATGAAATAATTATTAGCCTATGTGGAAATAGAATGATGAATCAATACTAGCTCAACAGCTGCAGGCAAATTGCGTGCCTTTTTCCGCTATAACACAAGTCAACAAACAAAACATTTGTGTTGAGTCTATTATCTTTTTTATTTTTATTTTTAGCGTATGGCTTTGAGTGCCGGGAGTGTCCGAGGACATGTTCGGCTCGCCAGTTTGTAGCTGCTTCTATTCGGACACCAATGGGGTGAGCCACAAGTACCGTCGCGTGTGGAGTGTTGACTGGGGAGGAAAGTTTGAATGTAAGGACGAGGAGTTGGAAGGTAGCGGCTGTGGCCTATAGTTAGGGACCAACCCCGGCATTTGCCTGGAAGGAAGATGGGAAACCACAGAAGACCATCTTCAAGGTTGCCGGCGAGGGGATTCGAAACTCCTCGCCTCCCGATGTGAGCGACTGCCTGCAGCCACGCCGTAACGACCACGGCTAACTCCACCGGTAGACTATTATCTAATGCATATATTCTGATTGTCTACATCGAACGGTAACCGAATACGTCATTCATAATTAATACAGTTTACTTTTGTACTTTATGCAATTATAAATAAATATTTGAAGTTTTGGCAGACTGTTTAAGGGGTACCTGTAACGGCTTTGAACACGCAAGAGAGGGGATATTTAAAGGCTATTTTTCCCTAAATTGTCAGAAGCTAAAATATTAAAGCTAGTATTTTCGTCGGTCCTTATATAAAGAAACTAATGGCCAGTGAAGAACTTCCACAATTACTCAACACCCATGAAAAACAAGCATGGTTCAGCCTTAAAGCAGTGATCCATGGCTTCCTTGGAAATAAGAACACTGAGAATTACCAACAGCTTATTTCCACTATGCTTGAGAACTTAAAACTCATGGGTTGCAGAATGTCCCTTAAAGTACACATGTTACATGCTCACTTGGACCAATTTAAAGATAAATTTGGGGCATAATCATAAGAGCAAGGGTAACGTTTTCACCATGACGTGATGGGCTTTGAGTAACGTTATCAGGGACAATATAATGAGAACATGGTGGGTGATTACATTTAGGGGCTAATATGAGAAATTTCGTACCCACACAGCAGGAGTACCAATAATATTCCTTTTTAAAGCTTGTTTGTATTGTTTTTTATTTTTAGATTAATGTTAAGTACGTTTTGTAAATAAACGTGATGTAAATACATAAATTACAGTTCGTTTTCGTTTGAACTTGTAAAAATAGAGAATTTTCTACAAATTTCAACTTTCGTTATGGTAGCTACAAAATCAAACATTATTAAGTAAAACTATTTTTTCTTTCAAATTAATATCAGACATACAGAACCCAGACTCAAAATTCGTGTTGACTTGTGAAATTAAACTAGTGCTACAGTCTAGTGCAAAGCCCGGAGAGTCGAGGAACTACGCTAATTCTCAGATAGTGTTGGTGTAATGGCGATATTATTCACGGATTATCGCCAATTTCTTAAATTTATTTGTCTGACCCCTAGGGGTTTTGTCAACGACACAGAATAATATACAAAATTTTATAAATACATATAAGTTACAGTGATCGTAAAACAAGTTATTACAATGCTAGTAGTTTTGAAGTAATCCATACAAATGGATGGCTACTTCTGATTTCAGGATTGTTACAACAATTTATTCTTGAACATTTTTCTTCAATTTTGTAAATCCCTCTCCAGTTAACAAATAACTTTGAAAAAGTACCCCTAGAGGCGAAAAATACTCCAGAAAATGCTATTGTATTACCTTGAAATTTATCTAAAAAAGAGAAGTATGGTTTAATACATTCTCTTTATATCTTTGTCTAAGTACTTCTTCTAGTTAACTCATAGAGGTTTCAAATCGAATACTTGAGTCAATGATCTCCGCTTACTTCTCCCGACGATTGATGGCAATAATGTGCATACGACGGGTGCTATATTTTTCTATATAAATTAAAAAATATGCGGTCTCACATTATTTTAAAGACAGTCTGCACATCTACAGGCTAAATAATTTATGATCGTCTCGAGCCCGAGGAGTTTGACCATTACAGTACTTAAAACGAACTGTACAATATGGGCTGTTCCGTATCAATACCGTATATAGCTAAAACGATAATTTTCTCTATGCATATAATTGAAGAAGATAAAGTTTTATACTTGATTCATGAGACAACAATGCCGTATTGACCATTTACTAGATTTCTGACAAATTTGATGAGAATCTCAAAGGATGTACACTATTTATTCATATTTGCTGTGTTACTAATACTATCATTTCCAGAAGATGTGAACTACAATTTTCATATTTAATTGTGCACAGCTCCGTTATAACGCATTAGATCCTCATCAAACCTGGCACTTATGACGAGTACATTAAATAAAATATTTCGCCTTTCGGTAGTTAGGATATGTAGGGAAGGGTACAGAAGAGAGGTCTTTTTAATCAGTGAACTTACTTTATAGAGACGTTGAATATTACTGTGGGATATTTCGCGCAGCCACCATGTTGGATTGGTGACATACATGGAAACAGATAGCATGCCAGGAGTCAAGCGGAGCTATACCAACTCCCCATCGATTTTCATTAAAGTTACTCCATCCAATCGAAACATTTTGGCACATACACAGATAACATGTGATTTTATGAACTAATAATAATAATAATAATAAGTAGAAGAAGAATAGTAATAATAATAACTAGAAGGTCTGTTCGAAAAATCTCGCATTCGTATAAACCACCGACTCGGCTCAACTGTAATGCTGGCTCGACGCGACGCAGTTCTGGCAGGGGCTATCGTCTTTTTTATTTGTTTAAAAGCACTTAATACATAAATAAATGTATTTCAGTTGACTATTCAAGAAATGCAAATTATTACTGTTCTATTGAGATGATTTGGAAAATGTTGCTAATCACCACACCTTCTAACTCCCTCTGGTTTAAGATGATGATGATAATAATTGTTGTTTTAAGGGGCCTAACATCTAGGTTATCGGCCCTCTGGTTTAAGAGCTTGAGTTTTGTGAAACATAACTGTACTTCTTAGCACTTTATATGATTATATGACAATACTACTACTACTACTACTAATAATAATAATAATCGTAATCCCTCAGCTACCTGTGCGTAAATATATATATATATATACGGTATATATATATTTTTTTTTGAGTCGTAGCCATTTGGCGATCTATTCTCCAATTTTGAAGTTCCGCCCTGAAGAGCCATCTGGTGGAGAAACCGGAACACTAGTGGTCGAGCTGTGGCTGAGATTTTATCAGTGCTATCTTGTAATCACCAAACGTTATACGAGATATCTTTTACGAGCCTGAAATCGCATGACTCAGAGTGCCATTGATCATTCTCGCCCTTCATAAATGCAAAGTCCTCCGCCAGGAATCGAGTCCGCAACTGTTGATCACTGTATCAATGACTCACTGTAAAAATAGTTTAAAATAAAACTCATTTTTGAGACCACAGACGTAACATAGTTTTACAGTGAGAGCCCTCCTGATAGAACGGAGCCTCGCATTCGCCGTGTGACTGCCGAAGCACGGTGGCTAGCCACCTGTCGAGCAAGGCACTGGCACTAGCAGTAGCGTAGCGCCCAACTAATTCAACACATTTACACTTATTTAATAATCATCATTACTGACATGACTTTCAGAGTAGTCGCTGAAAATGCTGTCATTCATTTTGTAAACACTTATTGCACCAAAGTAGGAAGTTCTGCTACACTCGCTGTACATCATCCTCACTGATATTTGGTATCGGTGCATTTATTTCGTTCCCGAGAGCCTCAATAGTAGGCGGATTGTTTCTAAATACATTTGGTTTGGTTTGATGTTCCCCTACAAGTAAAAATCGCACGGCGCTGAACCGTACAAACACATTTACTGGAGCTTCGGTGGCGTAGTTGGTAGCATGCTGAACTGCTGTGCCCAAGATAGCGGGTTCAAAGACGGCCAAAGTCGTCGGATTTTTATGAGCATCCTTCAGTATGCCTTCCTTCGGAGGGGAAATAAAGCCGGCGGTCCCATGTCATACATTTATGGCATGTAAAAGATCCTTCCACAGAGTACACTTGTGTGAAGCTAAATTGTTAGGTTAGATTTCGTCGAAACGCTCTATCAAAGTTCCAACGTTCACCAGTAGGTATCATTGATATCTGGTAGTGAAAGTTGGAACTACTTGAAAGTGAACGGAACTTGTAGCTTACCCTATGGGTGTCCGCTTGAAGCAGCTACAGACTCAGGCGAGCCGAATATGTGCTCGGACACTCCCGACACTAAGAGCCATACGATAAATAAATAAATAAACATTTACTGGAAGACTTCTTCTTGAGAAGTTAAGTTTTCACTAGGAAAATTCGATGTTTCGTTCCATACCTAAACATGTTCACGGGATACGGGCTACATGACCGCGTTGTCACAGCCCCTAAACTTAAGAACCAACCACCGGGATACGAGACAGGCTACAGTACTTCACCACTAGTCTCAATTATCTTGCCAGCTGGGAATGTATTCAGGCTAGCACCGCATGTGGTGACTCCCGATCCGCTGTTGTGTAACGGTAGATGTTAGTCAACTGGCGCTGACTAATCGCTCCTCACCCATCACACGGCCCAAACAAGGCTTCGTTCTATAGGGAAGACTCTCGCTGTATTTTAATGCCTGACTGTCTTTTTTTTACGTATGTTTTTTTGTGCCGGGAGTGTCCGATTACATGTTCGGCTAGCCAGAGTTTGTAGCTGCTTCTATCTGGGCACCCATGGGGTGAGCTACAAATACCGTCACGTGTGGAGTGTTGTCTGGGGAGGAAAGTGTGAGTGTAAGGACGAGGAATTGGAAGGTAGTGGCTGTGGCCTATAGTTAGGGACCAACCCCGGCATTTGCCTGGAAGGAAGATGGGAAACCACAGAAGACCATCTTCAAGGTTGCCGGTGGGGGGATTTGAACCTCCTCGCCTCCCAGATGTGAGCGACTGCCTGCAGCCACGCCGTAACGACCACGGCTAACTCACCCGGTATGCCTGACTGTGACATTTTATCAGTGAAGATCTAGAGAACATGAACACTGAATATACATGAACTAAGCTGTAAATATTTTCACGATTTGCGAGTATTTTTCTTGATTCAAAATAACACGAGAATATAAGAAAGGCAGGCAAAGAAAGGGAGGGAGATATGCATCCGCTGCTACATTTCCTCGAAGGGGAAGGGGGGGGGGGGGGAGAGGAAAATTCTATTAGGTCACGCGAGTTCGTGATTTGGGTTCAACAGCCAGAGGGGAGATATTGGCTCTTTCTGTGCTATAGAGAAGGAAGACTACGTGACATAACGGGGAAGACCAGTCATTATTGATCAATGAGTTCGTTTGACTCGGAAACGATATTTCTAAGAGACCAATTTAGAATACAGTATCTGTTGTCCGCCTCGCAGAGTAGTGGTTAGCATTCTTGGCTGTCACAGCGGGGGGGCTGGGTCGATTCTCTGCCTAGAAATTTATTTATTTATTTGTTTATTTGTGTTGTGAACATTGCTGGAAGCCCCAATTACATTGCTCACTACTAGAATTAGATAATATACAACAATACACAAATAGAAATACAAAAGATACATAAAAATGAAATATAGATAGAGATACACGTGATAAATAAGAAGAAGAGGAAGAAGAAGAAGAAGATGAAGATGATGATTGTTCTTGTTTTAAAGGACCTAACATCTAGGTTATCGGCCCCTAATGGCTTGGATGATTGTGAAAGAAGAGATGAGAATGTAAACTATAACTAATACTAACTACAAACTTACATACTAGAAGAAGAAATGGTAAACAAATAAAGGATAAGGCAAATGAAGGACAGGAAGAAAAGAAATGCCCTCAACCCTCGAAGAATGAGGATGGAGGGACTTGGAAGGAGGGAGAGCCAGGAAAGGCAGATAGGAAAGAGAAAAAGGAGAGGGCTCATCCCAAGGTCAGAGGAAAACGGGGACAAAACGGACGCAGCTCAGGAAACACTCGGTGTCGCCAACTCCCAAACTCACGGGCCGTGAGCCCTTGAGGGTGTAGCACTTTTCAGGGTGCACCAGAAGTGGTGGTGCTACACACACCCAGCCTCCTTGAGGGTCTTCTGAAGAAGGCAGGAGATAACATGAATAGACAAAGAAGGCTGACCCCTCGAAGAATGAGGGTATCAGGAAAGATGGGACAAGGGCCAATTAAGGCGGGAAAGTGAAAGACTCCCTGGGCTTCGGATACCCTAATACCGTCGGGGTCGGAAGAGAACAGTTCGACAGGAAAGAAGACGGAGAGGAGCCCGGCACAAGTAAGTGGAAGCAATGCCGGACTCAGCTGGGGTCCCGTGGTCACCAACCCACGTCACACCAGATGCGAGCCCCTGGGGGGGGGGGGGGGGGGGAGAAGAAGAAGAAAAGAAGGGTTAGATATGAGAAGGAAATGGGCTGAATACAGTACAATATATTACAAGACCTCTTGCAGTTTATCACAGGACGCTGGAAACTGGTTTTCTGACATACATAAAATATCTAGTTCGAGATGATGAACTTTATTATAGTGGAATAATATTCTGTTAATCGGTGAGTTTTTATGGCTGTCTGTGTGAACTCTCGGAATAAATAAAATGTTTCGGAATCTACTAGGTTTAAGGGCTGGGACATATAACGTAATTCTCTCTCAAATTTTAGCGTCGTCGATTTTATTGCTTACTATTTTATAGAGGAAAAGCAGGCCCTGACAATTTCGTCTGTGAGATAGTTTTCTGACATTGAAGAACTGTAATATAAATGTGTACGATTCCTAAGAGGGATAATAGCCAAATCTTTTGTAATATACATATTTTAAGAATTTCTTTTGGATGTTCTCTATAAGATTATTATGTTTCAATGTGTATGGATTCCATATAACTGAAGCATATTCTAGCTGTGATCTGATGAAGTCATTAATTCAGGTCTGAGGGATGTAACGGGTTACACTCAGCCTCGTAAGACAAAACTGAGAAGAAGTGGGTTCGATTCCTACCTCAGCTATACTGAAAGTGAAATTGCCTGGTTTTCCAGTTCCAATCCAGGCAAATGCTTAAATTGTACCTAACCTAAGTATAGGCCACGGCTTCCTACCTCAATCCTTCCCTGAGGTAAAGTTTACCCAGCCAGTTTCAGAGACAGCCAGATTTAGCTAAAATTACAGTTCGTAACGACGCCATGCTACTCTGAATGTTTCATGATCGCGTGAGGATTGAGACATAGCTTGAGTCTATGTGACCTGCATGTAACTAATACAGACATCCAAGTACACGGAGCTACATGACCACGATGTCGCGAAGCTCCTAATGAATCAACAACAGAATATACTCTATAACATGTTTTACTAACCTCCACAGTCGTGCGTGTAAACTGGCATCCCACGAGAGAATTGGAAGCCAGTATCGTCATTCGGATCCAGAACATTCCAATTTATAGCATTCATCATGATAAGACTAAGAGGGATGAGAGCAGAGTACAAGCAGCTGAGATGAGATTCCTGAGAAGTATGGTCCAAAAAAACGAGGAAGGACAGAGTGAGAAATGAAGATATACGGAAAGAACTGGGAGTTCAGAAACTAAATGACAAACTGGAGCAAAACATATTGAGATGGTTTGGGCATGTCAAACGGATGAATCAAGTAAGGCTACCAAGACGAGCACTGGAACGACGGATGACAGGGAAGAGAGGACGAGGAAGACCAAGACTGCTTTGGATGGACTCGGTGAAGTATAGTATTAGAAAACGGAACCTGGATTGGAACACTGTGTTGGAAGAGGAATGGTGGAATACCAGAACAAAGTGGAAAGGAACCATATTTGCCCCCACCCAGTGTCAACTAGAAAAGGGGAAATGAAGATGATGATGATGATGATGATGACATAGATCAGTGGCGTTCGCTAACATTTGAAGTTAGGGAAGTAATGCATACAAAATAATAATAATAATAATAATAATAATAATAATAATAATAATAATAATAATAATAATTCAAATAGCACAAGAAAAAAAAAGAATATCCGTTTATGGCCATATAGCGAGATTACCTCCCACGAGACAGACCCATTGTTTGCTCAGTTTCTGGCACAATAAGACGGTTCGTACCACGTGCTTGACGGAAACTGAGGAGGACATATCGCATCTGCATGACAGACAGGCTGGGAGGCGTGGTTTGAAGGAAGTCCATGGTTTTCAGGAGAAACCTCGACGGAAAGGTACCCCATAGACCACTGACAAAAAGGAGTTACACCGGCAGAAAATGCCTCAATACTGGGCGAAGATCACGACCCTCCAGTTCAATAAGCGTGGTCCCAAGTAGGTCAATTCGAGAGAAGAAGAAGAATATAAATAGCACTCTTGTCTGTCACCCCGGAGACCTGGGTTCGAATCCTGGCTCTGCCAGGAAATTTATTTCTGATGGTTTGAGGGCTGGAACGGGATACACTCATTCTCGTCAGTCAAAACTGAAAAGTGACGCGTTCAATTCCCACCTCAGCCATCCTGGAAGAGTTTTTCCGTTTTTTTCCCCATTTCTACTCAATGCAAATGCCGGGATGGATACTAACGTTAGGTCATGGTCGTCTCCTTCCCAATCCTCACACTACTACAAACACCACACTAACACAGGTTATTAGACACAATCTACACACACCCAAGTACAAAGGGTTAAATGACCGTTACTATGCATTAAAATATTAGCTGAAACTCTGCCATCACCAGAAACTCAGGAAGAGGCAAACTAGAAGCAAGAAAGTTACGGGACAGCAGAAGCTAATGAACAAATCCGGAATATAAGCTCTCAAGAAAACATTTCTGATAGTTATTTTCAACTAATTGTCCCAGCAACGTGTTAGTTAGTTAGATAATTAGTTATTGGAGTTTTTCGGGGTGGATCAGCTAGGTCATCTGCCCCTTCCCGCAACATGTCCGAGCGCATTGAGGACTGAGTAGTTACAACAATCGGAGATCCGAGGTTCGATTCCAGGAACTGTTGTTGATAATTATATTTATGAGCTTGGGACATAATGGTTGTCAGCCCCGTACACTTGGATGTGTGATCAATTTGTCTGATATGATGATGATGATAATAATTGTTGTTTTAAGGGGCCGAACGTCTAGGTCATCGGCCCCTAAATTCGTCTGATAACCCGTGTTTTTGTGGTGAACATATAATAATGCGTGCTATTTTAATTAGTCGGGTATGGGTTAAAAGGAAAAAAAAGGGTGGAAGCTTGTCGTTTTACGTGATCGTTGATCTCGCGATCATGGACCACTGGACCTCCATTTATACGTGGAATCCGAGCCACAGGACGTGATAATTTACTTCGATGGGTTAAGTTCCCCGGACTTGTTATATGCCAGAGGGAGTGTGGAAAATTCCGTCGAAAACCACAGAATAGCCGCTGTCAGCACCGGGATTCAAACCTCTGATCTTGATGAGGCTCCCCATTGCGGTCGTTGCGAGCGATTTAACACGCATGGCTACCCTGTGGGTTGATTCCAAGAACTGAGTTGGTAGATATCAGCAATTGAATTCTAGAAGTTATTTTATGGCCTGATTGAATAGTTTCTAAATGTTGGCACGCGTGGGTAAAGTTGACCCAGCCAGTTTCAGAGACATCCAGATTTAGCCAAAATTACAGTTTGTAACGACGTCATGCTACACTGAATGTTTCATGATCGCTTGAGGCTTGAGGCATGCCTTGAGTCTATGTGACCTGCATAAATCATGATGGCGCTGAGGCGAACAGCACGCGAGACAAGTATTTTTAGGAGCCTCTCGCGTGCCCAGGACTCGTCCCACCACCCCGTACAGGGCGCCACGCCACTGCTTGCTATTCACCGCACCGCACCACACAGGCCGGTCCCTCCAACAGCCCTGATTCCTTTCCCAGGGGCTCACCACACGACCATTCTTGGCTGACACCTCAAGCTCTGGACTCGATTCCCGGCTGTGTCAACAAATGTAATTCTTGTCTCAGAACTGGAACGAGCAACATTCAGCGTTGTTAACCTTTTTTTTTTTTGCCTTGCTGTAGGAAACTTGAGACTTAACTTTTAAAAATACTACGCTATCAATACAAATTATGAAAAAATGTATTCAATTGTTGTAGCCTACATGTTTCGATATTCATTGACAGATCTAACTTCTTCATTATTAAAATAAAATAAAATGGATATCCTTGCAATAATTGAAAGGTTCATTCCAAGAAGTAGACAAGTCCAAAAATTAAATTTTTCAGAAACAAAAAAAAAAGAAGCAAAACAACAGTATAACTTCATTTGTGTTGATTGAAATAAAAATTGTTTTAGATCTACTATTGTCTCAATAACAGCTTTACATTGCACATCAAGGAAATATTTTTTAAGAGCATAATTGAGAAAAACTAAAAAAAGAGTGATAGTCAGTCTGAAAGACTAGACTTTATATCATTTTAAATGCTGAAAAATGCTGGGTGAAAGCCTCATGATCATGCAGCGAACTGCGTGAACTCAAACTCCATTAGCAAGTGCAAACCAAGCTCAAAGGAGGTAGCTGGCTGGATGACGTCACGCTCACCGGAGCGCGCGGGGAAAGCAGGGAGCTCAAGCGGTACTATGAGGTCACACACCTCAGTGCATTCTCGGTACATTTCGTCCCGTCACCGGAACGTAACGCTAGACCTCAGCGTAACGACGTAGTCGACAAGATCATTTAAAACGATAAAACAAAGAGACATTTGGACTAGTGTGGTTATCACCGAAATCATAGCAGAATACAACAAGTAGTTCCGTGAAGAAGTATACAGCCTATTTTCATATATCATGCTCATGTTAATTGTCTCTATCAACATACAAAATTTCAGTTTAATTGCTGTAACAGATTCGTAGATATTGAGAACCGTCTAAATATTTCATATGGTCGCCAGGATGGATTTTTATTTTTGTACTATTACATTAAGATTATTGTGTACGTGTGGTATTCAAACTTCAATCGAATGATTAGAACACAAGAAGTAAAAACGAGATTTTAAAAGTACACACACCAGCCATCTTGTGATTATGCAAACAATTGAAATAAATTACATGCCATTGGATCAACATTTGTATAAGCATTTAACGTGCAACGTTTCACGGCACTCGGATAGTTAATTCGCGAGAAACGTCCATTTAAATATTTATACTTCGCATCGCCGCCATGTTGGATTTGTGCTCACCAGGTTACTGAAAGTCCTATAGGTGAACATATGTTCATAGTCTCTATGAACATTAAAAAAATCAGTTTGGTTGCTGTAAAAGATTCATAGGTATTGAGAACTGTCTAAATATTTCGGAAGCTCGCCATTTAGGATTCTTATATGTATAGGCCATAGAGTTATGTACCATTCAAGGACAATTATTGCCTAGCTTCATTATTCAAACTTTCACTTCGATCGCATGATTACGGCACAAGAATAAAAACTTAATTTTAAAATTTCGCACAGCAGCCATCTTGAGGTTATGTAAACAATTGAATTAAATTAGATGGCAGTGCATTACAATCTGCAAAATCATTTACTGTACCACATTTCACTGCGCTCAGAGAGTTAAATCACGAGAAAAGTCTATTAAAATATTTCAAATTCGCTTGGTCGCCATGTTCGTTTTGTACTTTACAGGTTTATAAAATATACATAGGTAAACTTGTATCAGTACCCTTTATTACCGTACAAAATTGCATGATGATATCTGTAATAGTTTCGGAGATATAGAATGTCAGTGAAATATTTCGCACAGCCGCCATTTTGAGGTTATGTAAACAATTGAACTAAATTAGACTCCAGTGCATTACAATGTGTATTAACATTTGCTCTAACAATTTTCATTACGTTTGAATAGTTAAATCGCGAGAAATGTATATTTAAAAGTCTCAATTTCGCTTGACCGCCATGTTGGTTTTGTAGTCACCAGGTTTTTGAAAGTCGCATAGGTGAACTTCTTGTAGCGCCCTTTATCACCGTACACAATTTCAGGGCGATATCGGTAATAGTTTCGGAGATATTGAATGCTAGTGAAATATTTCGCACAGTCGCCATGTTGGATTGGTGAGACGTAACAAAATTTGAAGGGCACGGTCGAGGTCGCCGGGAATAATGCTATGAACTTACCGAGTTTCATTGAAATCGCTCCAGCCGTTTAGATTTTATTAGCGGGGGGGGGGGACACACACACACCTCACACACACACCTCACACACACCTCACACACACACACACACACACACACACGCACACACACACGGACAAAAGGTGATCTCATAAGCCTTTTTTTTTTTAATTGAAAATAGGCTAAAAATAAAAACTATTGTAATCCTCAAATACGATTATGTATTATGCAAATCCTAATAAAGTACAAATTATGCCAAACATTACAGGTGATTAATTATCTTGAAAAGGCATCGGAATTGCCTTATTTTTATAGAATCCCCAATATTTCACTCTCGTATATAACCCGACCTGTCTGCATTTTGGAGACAGCAGAAGATGTATTTATCTCAAAAAGTCAATTTTTGGACTCATTCTCTATCTAGTTTTTGGAATGAACCCTTCAATTTGATTAAATAAAAGTTCCAAAAAGTGAAAAAAAAAACAGCATGCCAATAACTACGAATGCACGGCATTTATAATGCTATTGGCAAACAGAGCTTGCTTATTAAAAAAACAAGAAGTTCCGTGACGAACTAAAGAGCCTACTTTTCTTAAAATGTAAGATTCATGCCAATGATTAATCTATATGGATCTATCTAGAATAATGACGAAATTAAGTTGGTAATATCGACATTTCTAATTAGTTCGAAATACTGTATACCTGGCATAATGTAGCCTAATAGAGAACTACAGCTGGCAGCCCTGGTGACTGAATATACTCTTAGTTCCATCTCATAAGGTACAGAATACAAAATTGGTTGAAGTCCAATGGATAGCATGGACGTTACATGCAGTTAAACATTGGATCTAACAGCGCGCGTAAAATCATGTTGGCAACAATGACATACATGTATTGGTCAGAAATAATCTTAAATAATATGATCTATTGTTGTGTCAATTTTGAATGAAATCGATTAGTTAATATAGAAGTTACATGCATTTTAAAATTGGACCTATCAGCAGGCTTAGAATCATGTTGGCAGCACTGGCATAGGCCTATATTAGTTACTCCAAATTAATCTAGAATGCCAGGTACTATACGTGTGCATAGTTTAAAGCTGTCGGCTTGCATACTTTCCGATATATGGGTATTTGGATAAAGACAATTGAGAGCATTTATTGACAGTTGGTAGCCCTGGTGGCTCTTAAGAATACGCTCAGTCATATCTGTTTATGTACACATAGTACATGCGAAGTTTGGTTGAAATCCAATTGATAGTGTAGAAGTTATATGCATTCAAAATTTGGACTTATCAGCAGGCTTAGAGTCATTTTGGCAACACTGCCATGTATGGCCTCCTAGAAATTAAACTGCAAACTGTGCCAATTTTGAAATAGCTCCCATTCATATCTTCCAAGATATCCAACATGGAGCTCAAATTTCAATTGCGATTTTTCAGCAGTTGGTAGCACTGACATCATTTTCAAATATGGCCGTGAGATATTACTCCTACCAAATTTTGTTTCGATTGCTGCAGCCGTTTAGGAGTTGATAGGGACACACACACACACACACACACACACACACACACACAGCCAGACAGACAGAAGGACAGACAGACAGACACACACACATTTGTCCGATCTCTTAAGTCTACTTTTTCCTCATTTGTGCAAAATGTGAAAAGTAGGCTAAAAATGCCCTTCTTATATGGTTATGTGTGAATGTTTCCTCACGTTACACAGCAGTGTCTCTTTAAAGACAGGGTTCTGTTGACACTGTGTTTACTGTTGATGCTTAGTTTATACACACCACGTGTTTGCTCTATCTGAGCACTGTGTACTCAATATGCGCTGTGACCGGTGTTGACACTAGAAGGCCATAGTTAATAACACTTGCTTTCAGAACTCGATGCTTCATAATAGGCTGTTCGGCTAAGGGGATGTGGATGGTGTACTTGTTTAAATCAGAACATGCGCGTAGCTGTGACAAGCTTATTAGTTGGAGGGTGATAACCTGTGGGGTCACTCACTCACTCTCACTCGTTGGTCAGATGCGTGGCGTAGCTGGCGAGGCTCTCGCTTGCTGTGCCAATGGTTTACATTCTCCAACTGGTGCTCTTTATATTATATTTGGTGCTCTCGTTATACGAACCAAAAAGTGCTCGCGAGCACAAGCTTCCCTAACAAGGAAAGTATCAGTTAAGACAGGTCGAAACCTATCTTGAAACTTTGTGGACCCAATCGTACTATAAGAGGACAACGTGCGGAAAATCAGCCTCCAGATTGAACTGCAAGGCTCCTAAATCGTTCCTGACATCCTGGTATGCAGGCATGACGGCTGACAGAGCTGGAGATCCCTGAGTCACTCAGAGTTGTCGCGTGGTGACAGGCGGTGCGCGACCGGCCTTGAGTGCCTGGGCAGTCAGGGCTGTCCCTGCCAACATGTACGGTACTCGCTACCTCCCGTTGATTTATATAAGAGATTCGCCACATGATTTCGGAGCCTTGCAGTTCAATCTGGCGGCTGATTTTCCACACGTTGCCCTTATAGTACAACGATTGTGTCTACAAAGTTTCAAGTTAGGTCTTACCTGATACCTTGTGAGATACATTCTTCATTTCAAATTATGTCACACGAACTGGAATAATAGTGTTTTCATCACAAGTTTTGGCAGTCAGAATTTTGTGAAATTGGATTTTTAATGTAGGCCTATGGTAAGGAAGGTGAGGAAGGCAAGGGGAAACCACCTCACTTAATTTCCCAAGAAAATGTCATGAGATGTACATGTCAAAGATAACGGTAGCTGGCAACTATGGAAATCGGCACCAACCGGTAGTCGGGCCCGGCAGGGGTGGAAGCAAGGCTTCCCAGGTCGTCATCAAGCGAAAACCTTGCATAAATATTGCCACGTGGAATGTTCGTACAATGCTTAGAGTAGGTAAATTAGAAAACATCAAATTGGAGGCAAAGGGTCACAGTATCAGTGTATTAGGATTGTGCGAAACAAGACTGCCTGATCAAGGGGAATTTCTAAGTGATGATTATAGAGTGGTGCACTCTGGAAGTCTCAAAGGCCAAGGAGGTGTCGCATTCCTGTTGGATAAAAAAGCTACTACTGCTTTGAAAGATGTCATGGTAATAAATCACAGGTTGATGGCAATACGACTCAAATCACTTCCTGTAGACACGGTCATTGTCCAGATCTATGCTCCTACGTCTAGTAGTGAAGATCAGGAAGTCGAGGATATGTATGATGAGCTTGAAGACTTTCTTCAGGAACACACGAGCGCTAGTGACAGTGTCATCATCATGGGAGACTGGAACGCCATAGTCGGTGAAGGTTCTGAAAACTCATGTGTTGGACAATTTGGGTTAGGAAGAAGGAATGAAAGAGGCCAGAGGCTAATAGATTTCTGCAAACAAGAAGGATATGTAATAACGAACACCTTCTTTAAAGCCCCACCAAGACGCCTATATACGTGGAAGAGCCCAGGAGATCATTTTCGATGCCAAATAGATTTCATACTGGTGAAACATCGTTACAGAAATCAAACAAAAAAGTCTATGACTCTACCTGGAGCTGATGCCAACACAGATCACAATATGTTAAGAATCAAACTGTGGTTAAGGTGGAAACTGTTGAGGAAGACCAATAACAGACCGAAGTGGAACACCAGCTCTTTATGTGATGAACTTAAGCGTACAGAATTCAGGGAAGCTATAACTAGGAAGCTTGGAGAAGACGATGCTTTGGAAACAGGCACATCGTCACAGGATATCGATACCAAATGGTTGACAATAAAGAACTCCATCACAGAGGCTGCAGAAGAAGTACTCGGAAATCCACCAGTCACTCCCAGACAACCGTGGATAACACAGGATATTCTTTTGAAGATCCAAGAAAGGAGGAGACTGAAACAGGTCAATACAAATGAAGGGAGAATAGCATACATAAGGCTTCATAATGAAATAGATCGAGAATGTAGAAATGCCAAAGAAAAATGGCATTATCAAAAATGCGAATAAATCGAAGAACTGGAAAAACATGGAAAGGGCAGCTTGGCACTAAAAACAGCAAGGAAAATATGCCACTTACCAAAAAGAACTCTAACCTCAGCATTGCGTGACAACCAAGGTTCAATTATCACTGATGAAACACAAATAAGGAACCACTGGGAAATGTACATTAAGACTCTGTACAATGAATAATTTGAATACGTACATACAAAGGAGTCACATACAAGTTTAGTTGCACCTTTATCTGTGACTAAAAGTGAATTTGAGTTGGCAATGAGGTCATTACGAAATGAGAAAGCTCCAGGCATCGATAACATCCCTAGTGAACTAATCAAGTCTGCTGGTGATATAATTAATGAAAAACTCTATGGCTTAACGCAAACAATCTACGAAAAGGGTATTTGGCCATCTGAATTTCGAAACTCCATCATGGTCCCTTTACCAAAAAAGCAAATGCGACCAACTGCAGTATGTACAGAACAATTAGTTTGGTTCCTCATGCATCCAAAATTATGATCCAAATCATACAGAAAAGAGTAGAAGGGGCAGTCTATGGCTACATCCAAGAAACACAGTTTGGTTTCCGTCGAGGAGTTGGTACCCGAGATGCCATTGGCATTCTTAGAGTCCTCGGAGAACGTATGATGAGCAGGAGCCGAAATCTGTATATATGCTTCATTGACTATGAAAAGGCATTTGATAGAGCTTCCTGGCATAAACTATTCCCATTATTAAGGAACATAGGAGTCGAAGAACAACTCATTATACTCATATGGGACCTCTACAATGGTCAAAATGCAATTTTACGTTTAAGAGAAAGTCTTACTAATCCAGTTCCTATCAGAAAAGGAGTAAGACAAGGATGTCCTCTCTCCCCAATTTTGTTTAATGCTTTTGGTGAGTTGATGATGGCAGAAGCTTTAGAAGACACAGGTTTAGGTGTGAAGATCAATGGAATTCCCATAAATGTAATTAAGTTCGCAGATGATCAGGCCATTCTAGCTGGTAGCCCATCTACTTTGCAGGCAATGTTGTCAAGAGTTGCGTCAACGGTGCAGAAATACGGCATGAAAATAAACACCTCAAAGACCAAATGCATGACAGTCTCAAAACTCCCAAAACCTCTTCGAATAAAGATTAATAACACAGACATACAACAAGTCAAATCCTTCACTTACCTAGGTCAAAAGATTACAGAGGACGGAAGATGCACCACTGAAGTTAAATGCCGCATTGCTCAGGCAAAACTATCTTTTATGGAAAAGAGGAGATTACTGTGTACCAGTCGCCTTAAGCTTTCCCTCCGAATGAGAATGATACATGCTTTTGTATGGACAGTTGCGTTGTATGCCTGTGAAACGTGGACACTAAATAAAAATGAAAAGAACCGTCTTGAAGCCTTTGAGATGTGGTGCTATCCTAAGATGATAAATGTGACGTGGAGAGACAGGATATCGAACAAAAGGGTTCTCGACACCGTGAACCAACGGAGATCAATCCTACGCACAATCCGTAAACGTCGTCTCGCATGGTGGGGTCACACAATGCGCCACTCCAATTTAATGAGAACTGTGGCAGAAGAGTTCATTGAGGGGAAAAATCCACGAGGAAGACCTAGAAATACCTTCCTTAAACAAATGCTAAACGACACCCAAGCACAGAATTATAATTCAATGAAGGAAGCGGCAAATGACAGGACGATCAGGACATGTTTTTATGGCAACTGACCAGTCTTAGGACTGCAAACCAATGATGATGATGATATGGTAAGAATAATTGGCTGATGTTGTTTCATATGAGGGGCTTGGACATCGTGGTCATTTAGCCCCGTCTACTTGAGGTGAGTGTGGAATTTTATCTGATAACCTGTGTTATTGTGTTGGCCGTAGTAGTATATTTGTAATTCAGGTGAGGATTGGGAGGGAGGTGGCCGTGGCCTTAAGTTAGGAACCATCCCGGCATTCACTTGGAGTAAAAGGGGGGAAACCACGGAAAACCACTTACAGGATGGCAGAGCTGGGAATAGAACCCACCTCTTCTTAGTTTTGTCGCACTGAGTGGACTCCGTTCCAGCCCACACAACATAATTAAATTCCTTGGCAGATCCGGGAATCGAAATGGAATCTCCGGGACGACAGCCAAGAACGCTGGCCGCTACACCACGAGGTGTACTAGGAATAATTGGACATTCCTGTTTTATGAGTAACACGATAGATGCTGATTCGACTCGACTGTCCACACGTAAATATATCTTATCAGCATGAGTCATGCAAGTAGTTGCAGAATGCCTGGTGAGTGGTGAATCCCTAGCTATTTCAGCACTTCCGAGGGAGAGATAGGAAAAGAAAAGAGATGAGCATGCTTGTTGCTTGTTTATTATTATTATTCTTTCGTTCCGGTCATCTATGGTCCACGCTATTTCAACTGTTTTCTCCCTTGATCCCTCACATTTACCCAGTAGTCCCGCATTCTTCTTCGGTGAGCTTACTTCGTTCTTCGGTCCACATGTTGCTTGTTTTCATTTTGGGTTATTATTATTGTAACTATTATTATTAGTATCATATGCATTCAACTCTGTTAAGTGGAGTGACATGCTGAATGCGTTAGAGAATACATTTCAAATTATCTCTTACGGATGATAAATTCCTACTTGAAAGATCGTTCGTTGCTTTATAACACGACAGAAGGACAACGCAGGGTACGAGTCTCGACCGGAGCTGCACACGGCTCAATTTCAGGACCAGATCTGTGTAATAGCACATAAGATAGCTTGCTGAGATCTGAAGTCCCTGATGAAACTATCCTAGTAGGTTATGCAGATGATGTTGCTGCTCTTGTAGCAGGAAGAAGTATCACTCAGGCAGAGTTGCGATTCAATATGGTAATGCACACAAACAATAGATGGATGGAGGAACATGGTCTGTCTTTAGCACTTAGTAAGACAGAAATTGTAATCCTAACAAAGAAGAGAATTCAGACAATACTCCCAATACAGGTAGGAGAAATTCAAGTAGAGACGCGGCCAGCAGAAAAATATCTAGGCATCTTGATCGACAATAAACTGAGTTTGGGAGATCAAATTACACGGACTGCATATAAGGTGGCAAGAGGAGTAACATTCTCAGTCGCCTCATAGCCATTGTTAGTGGGCCAAATTCTAGTAAGAGGAGACTATTGATGACAGCCATCCACTCAGTTCTGCTGTATGGAGCGGAAATAAGGGCGGATGCCCTGGACAAGGAAATTTATAGGAAGTCTCTAGCACAAGTGCAGAGACGGGGTGCTTTGCGCGAAGAAGAAGAAGCTGGGATAATTCCAAGTACATTTACTGGAAAAAATCTGAGGTAGGTTTGAAAAATGCAAGACGAACAGCAAGAGTACAACCCTTTCATAATTGGCAGATCAAATGGGACCAAGGAAACAAACCGGTGGACTAAGAGAATGATCCCTCAGGTGCAGGTTTGGACAGAGAGGAAACATGGCGAGGTTGGTTATTTTCTCAGTCAGTTCTAGACTGGGCATGGGTGCTCCTGTTCTTACCTTAAGAAGATGGGGAAGGTGGATTCACCAGATTGTATCTACTGTGTTCATGAGCTAGATAGTGCTAATCACACCTTCCTCTCTTGTGGACGGTGGGTCCAAAATAGACAGTCTTTTCAAGAGCACATTGAGGTGAAGATATCTTCTGACAATATTGTTGCGGTGATGCTACAAAATGAGGAAAATTGGAAGCTGGTAGCAAATTTTGTTAAAAATATCCGCCGAAAAAAGAAGACAGATCTGGATCGCTATTAACGATAATTCACTACAAAAGAGTGCCCTACGGGCAAAGATAAACTGACTCTAGCCTGAAGTAATGAGATAAACGGTTCTAGGCTAGTGTCCAGAAGTAACGGGGGTAGTTTTAGTCGGTAGTCTGCCACTCAGGAGCCCGACACTATGTGCTATTACCCCCCCCCCCCCCAAATATATTATTATTATTATTATTATTATTTTATTGAGGGAGTTAAGGCTGTGATCTACGGATTACATGAATAGAGAAATAAAAAGGTGTTCGAGAAGAATAGAAAACGATACCATCCTGAAGTAATAGCCTACGTAAGTGGTCCCGGGATGGATTTTGTCAAGAGGATAGGGTGTGGTTTTTAGTGAGTAAGAATCCCACATGCTTGAGGAATGCGGTCTCTTCTCAAGTATCTTATGTGAGATTTTCCACTTCCCTCGTAAATAAAAAAAATATTATTATATTTTATTTAATGGAGCACGGGTACTTGGTATGGCCTGAGGGTGGTGCTCACAGTTTCAGAAAGGTTGATTATCCTGGTTTACAACATCCAAAGAGCACAGTTATTTGGCATAGATTGAGAATGGAGAAAAGAGAATTTCTAACTATGACATGTGATAAGCAGACTGGTTTCACCATCTTATCTGAAAGAAAAAAAAAAAAACAACAACCAGCCTACCACGAACCAAATGAATCATGAATTGTGTGAGTGTTCATTGTGCAACAAAAAGTGTGAACGCTACCACATAGAACTCTGTAACAGAATGACAAAATCAATAAGTGCATACGCAAAACGGAAAGTGTAAATTCATGTATATAGCATAGATGGCCATTTACCCTCAATAAATGTATTATTATAATTAATTTAAACGCCCCACCAATCAATACACATTCTATTCAAATTAGTACATGTGAGGACCTTACATGCAAAAGCCACCTAGTCCAATTTCTGACATTTTTAAGCTGTATACGCCATTATGTGCGCAATGAAGAATTATTTGGTTAAATTGTATTAGTCATAAGCAAAACCCGCCATTCTATGTTACAAATGCATGTACAAATTTGCAGTTTCAAGCAATAAACGCCAAGTACATCGGGTCATGGGAAGCAAGAACCGCCAAGTCCACAGGAGCCAATGAAACTGCTCATCTGTCTCACGTGACATAGTTCATATCTTTATTCTGCATAACCATAACCAATTCTTAACCATTATTCTTGAATTTACATTTGTAAAAAAGCTTTTTATTGTTGAAATATTTCATTGTTAACTCAAAATACTTGATTGCAGAGACTTAGCTTCTTATTCATCTACATTCATCTACATGACAGAATTTTGAATTGATGATTACGGAACCAACATGTTCCACCCGAAACCCTCCTAGTCCAAAATAAAATCCAGCGAAAATAATAGGTATACATTTATTTTTCTTTGCTTGTATCATTCCCAAACCTCTTACATATC
Source organism: Meconema thalassinum (assembly GCA_946902985.2). Lineage (NCBI taxonomy): Eukaryota > Metazoa > Arthropoda > Insecta > Orthoptera > Tettigoniidae > Meconema > Meconema thalassinum. The sequence goes on from OX336393.1 coordinate 344,585,110, forward strand.
ATTTGTCCAATACACACACCGTAAGTGCAAATTGTAAAGCAGAGGCACGATTCTCTCGATTTCCGAAAAATTTGTTATTGTGGACTTGACGGCTTTTGCATGCAAGGTCCTTATGCTTCGGTCCAACAATGGGACTTTCTTCAGTAAAATTAGAATCAATCCTTAAGAAACTAATCTAATAAAACTAAGTGTTGACAAACGAAATTAAATAAAATATACACAGGATGAAATGAAGAAATTTAGTTAGTTATTGTTGTTTTAAGGGACGGAACTACGAGATCATCTGCCCATGAAATGAAGAAGAACGATGAAAAAATAAACTAAAAATTTTACAACAATAAATATTTAAAACTTAATGGATAAGTATTCATGTAAACTGTAAATTAATAGAATCAATCTATACTAATATAACAAAGCTGAAGAGTTTGTGTGTTTGTTTGTGTGTTTAAACGCGCTAATCTCTGGAACTACCAGTCGGATTCGAAAAATTCTTTTTTTATATGATAGCCAGATTCAAGAGGAATAGTTTAGGCTATGTTAAATTACGGACAGACTACCCCATTCCCAGCATTTAGGCCCTTTGGCTCAAATCCACACCGTTTCACCTATCAGAACCAAAATTTGTATACATACCCGTTGGAGCCCTGCGAGTAACACTGTCTGCATGAAATTTATGACAGACCGGTCCATTCCCTGCATTTAGGCCCATTGGCACAAATCTCCACCTTTTCACCGATCTGAACCAAAATTTGTACTGTATACTTAGCCTTTGAACCCTACGAGTAACACTGTTTACATGAAATTTCGGACAGACCACTCCATTCCCTGCATTCATGCCCTTTGGCACAAATATACACCGTTTTACCGATCTGAACCGAAATTTGTATACTTACCCTTTGGAACCCTGCGAGTAACACAGTCTACGTGAAATTTCGGACAGACCACTCCTTTCCCTGCATTTAGGCCCTTTGGCACAAATCTACACCGTTTCCCCGATCTGAATCACATTTTGTACTCTTACCCTTTGGAACCCTGCGGAACCCTGCCCACTTTAAATTTCGGACAGACCACTCCATTTCCTGCATTTAGGCCCTTTATCACAAATCTATACCGTTCCTCCTAATTGCACCAAATTATACATACACTTTGAAACCCTGCTGGTAACACTGTCCACTTGATATTTTGGACAACGCTCTCCATTCCCTTCACTTAGAATAACAAACAAACTGAACTTGAAAACCATGTATTAAGGCCCTAGAATCATTTATGTCTGTAGTAGTGTAACTGTAAGAGTATTTTAATAAGTCTATTGTTAACTGGCAATTCGGGCTGCATCACGTCGCCCCTACCAGTGTTATGGTGCAGAATTGCGAAAATAGTTAAATCTTGGGCTGCTTATAAATTGCAGTCAGGGGGAGTAATTAGTGCAAAGAGATTTATTTTTCCCCTTAAAACAGTTATCATCATGAACTTATTATGCATCTGTATAAGTGTAATGGTGTTGGTGCAATACATTGAAGTTATCAGCTGCAATAAGCGTTGGTGTTTTCAAATTTACCGTAATTTATTCCGAAACTTATCGTTGAGCGCTATTTGACGATAATGATACTGTAGCTACCTCAGGAGCTCGGGACAGCCGAAGTTTTCCAAAGTGTTCTGATTATTTTCCTACGGCGCAATGCGACATAAGACGACACTATTGGTCTCTACATTTCTAACAGACAATGAGATATAGGCCCTAGGCAGTGTCTTTTATTTAACTTACTCATCTTTCTAATCATTTTTATTAGAAATGTGTTTGTAAATTACATGTGTCAGTGCTGTAGTTAGTAAATAGCCGTTTCCCTATTCATTATTATCATTATTATCACTAGGGGAAAATGATCTAAATGTTACGTCCATCATACTGTACTGCTTATCACCCTCACTATAACCACCACCTCCACCACCTCCACCACCACCACCACCACCACCACAAAAAGTTAAATTTAAATATTATTTTTTCTGGTAGTTTAAGTAGCATGTGCCAGTTCTGTAGTAGTATACATTATCATCCATAAAACAAATAAATCCACCGGGCGAAGCCGGGCACTACTGCTAGTTTGAAATAAAATGGATATCCTTACAACTAATTTGGTTAAATAAAGGTTGTAAATATTTAAATACAATTTTCAAAAACACTCTGGAGATGAATTTTCAAAATGGTCAATGTAGCCGTGATGGATGATCGTGAAGTTGAAACAGACAGATGGAATTGTGACTTCCACTCTCGCACAATTGCCGGCCTATTCTCGCTGTAGTCGTTCATAAGATGCTTGTTTTCCATTTTCCTCATTTCATCATCATCATCATCTTGAGCAGTTTCCAACCGCTGGTCGGGTCTGCTTGGAACATAAGCCTCTCCATCGTTTCCTGTCCATCCACCATCTCTCTTCTTTCACTGTGTCCCAGGACACTCCTCTTTCCTCCACACTCTTCTTAACTCCTTTTGTCCATCTGTCCCTTGGTCTTCCCCTTGGCCTCCTTCCCTTCATTTCCATTCCAAACATCATCTTCGGTATCCTCTCCTCTCGCATCCTCCTCACATGTTCATACCATTGTAGTCTAGACCGCTCTATTCTATTTTGCAATGGTTCCTCTCTTACCGTCTCTCTGACTCTTTCATTCCTTACTCTGTCCATTCTTGTTACTCCTTCCCTACTCCTCTGGAACTTCATCTCCACTGCTCGTATTTTATTCTTGTCCCTTTCCTTCATCACCCATGTTTCTGAACCATACGTCAAAATTGGCACAAAGTAAGTCTTGTAGATGATTACATTTTTGTGGTACATCTTTATTTCATATCATCCCCTTAACACTCTTGAAAAATCCATCTGCGCACCTTCCCCTTTCATTTATTTCCATCCTATTGCCTCCCTTTACTTCAATTATGCTTCCCAAGTACTTGAAGCATTCTACTTTCTGCAACTGCTGTCCTCCAAGTGCTATGCCCATACCCAGTCTGTTCTTCCTCCTCGTTTTGATGACCACTTCACTCTTTTGTGCTGAGAACTTCATCCCATATGATAACACTACCTTCTCCTCATTTCATCCAGTATATATTTTAGTTAATTTCGTTTCTCAACAATTAGTTTTATTAGATTTGATTCTAATTTTGCTGATGAAAGTCCCATTGTTGGACCGAATCATGTACTAGTTTGAATATAATTTGTATTGATTGGCGGAACATTTTAATTAATTATCTTTTTATCAATACGGCAATTTTCTTACATTTCCCTATAATGGTAAATTTATTTTGCTTTTTGAGTATGAAGATAAGTTCTTAAACTCGAGAACATGCAAGGTCTTTGTCTCTAAAACAGCACTCAAGTACAGTAATGAACTAATTACACTTTTTTTTTCATGAAGCCTTAAAAATTGAGTTGTTTACTGCATCTAGACGAGGAAGCAGTTTCACATTAAATTAAAGCCGTAATCGACCTACTAATTATATCTTCATCACGTTATCTTATCTCATGTCAGTGTTATTGAGGTCATACTGCTCGTAAAAATATACACTAGAGCACATCTCATTTGGAAGTCATATGTATTCGTAATTACCTTTACTTAGTAAGGACATGAATGAATACGCAAGGCTTGATTAGAGTTTTGAATAAACGGCGGTTATATACTCACATAAAAAAAAAAGCTTTGCATCTTGCTGGCCAAGAGTTGTAGTGCTGGCGGATTCGGTGGCGTAGTCGGTAGCATGCTGAGCTTCTATGCCCAAGATAGCGGGTTCAAGCCCGGCCGAAGCCGTCGGATTTTTAAGAGCGTTAAAAATCCCTCAGTATGCCTTCCTTTGGAGGGGAAGTAAAGCCGGCGGTCCCATGTCATAGATTTATGGCATGTTAAAGAACCTTCCACTAATTGTACCTGTGTGAAGCTAAATTGGATAGGTTAAGAATGTAAACAACTCTTCTACGTTCGTTGCCATGAGCCGACTGCGGTAGCGTCTAGTAGCTAAGTTCTGAACTTGGCCTAGTAGTCGTTGACGGTGGCGCTTGGCGGCAAAAGTAAGAACTATTTGAAAAATTCTAAGTTGCAGTACTTAAATTAAAAAACAGATAACACACACTAATACATTCATCACAATCAACGCCGGTTATCAGACAGATTCTACACACACCCAAAATACATGGGGCTACATGACCGCGTTGTCACAGCCCCTAAACTTCAAGAACCAACCAACCAGTCGTAGTCCTCTCAAACCCATTAGTCAAGTCGGCCGTGTACACTCGTCTGTGTCAATGAGGATAGATCTGTGCGAGTGTGGAGACGACCCGGTGAACGTATGCACGACCAATACATCCGAGACCGATACCAACAGGGAGGAGGTGGTGCCAAGTTTTGGGGGTGCCATCATATATGGTCGCCGAACCCCTCGTGTACATACCAGGGCCTATGACAGGCATACGCTGCAGGAATGCTATCCTGGCACCTGTAGTGAAAGCCTATGCTGACAATTTCGGCCCAAATTTCACCTTCGTGGACGATAACGCTCGCCCGCACACTGTCAATACTGCCTTTCTTCAAGAGAATGGTATTCACAGAATGGAGTGGCCTGCCTGTGCTCCCGATCTCAGTTGTGCACTGCAGGCGTGGACACTGCTTAATAAATAAGTCCGTCTTCAATCTGCTCCATAGCAATATGCAAGACTTTTTTAGATATGTGTCTGTTAAGTATTTGCCAACTATTCACTTCCAAGATCCCCTATTAGCAGTTAGCACTGCGGCCTCCTCTGCTTCTACATCACTCACTTTGAAATCATTCAAAACTGAATCTAACCATCGCCTCCTATGTCTACCTCTGCTTCTCTTACCTTCCACAGCCGAACTCATTAACTCTTAGGTAATTTCTCCTCCCCCATTCCCTTCTAATTACCCTACCCTTAGAGTCAGCTCATACGAACAATTTCATCTATTGTGTTCCTTTCTTGATTATGAGTACCCTCCTGTTACTGCTCCCATCTATTTGTCCTTGAAATAATTCGAACTACCCTCTAATCCCCTCAGTACGCCTTCCTTCGGAGGGGAAGTAAAGCCGGCGGTCCCATGTCATATATTTATTGCATGAAAAAGAACCTTCCACTAACTACACTTATGAAAGATAAAATTTGTAGGTTAGTTTGTTTACGCTTTATTAGTTCCAACGTTCGCCACCAGGTGGTGACTCCGATGCCATTTAGTAGACACGTCCTCAGCTAGGTGTCGTGGACGGCCCTGACTAACACACACATAGGCCTACTCTCTACTTCACTGCCATGGTCATGTGTCAGCAGCGAAAGGTTAATTGACAACCTCCTACCAATGCAACACTATCTACAGCGCTCTAAAGCGATTAATGTGCTCTTTCAAATGGATGATTAATTTCTTCCCAGTGGGTATATTTATAGGAAGTTCGCAGGTTTGGCTCCAGGGCACACGATAATTTTCTAGGGGTTCCTGTTTTAGGGGTATAGGAGGACTCTCATCTAATAGTGGGGAGTGAAATACGCCTGCGTCCCAGTGGTGCTCTCACTGAGGACTGAGAGCGCGACTCTGCTGGACAGAGAGAAGAGCCTAGGCCCGCAGCCAAATCTCGCGACCGTGCAAGACGTGAGTCTCCCTTGGACCACTATTTTCTGATGGAGATAATGGGCATCACATCCGTTGTCTTAACACTAATGGAAGGGTAATACATCCCTACCTTGTCTCTGATTTCCTGCCTCATCTTCTCTCTCTCTTCTTCCATCTTCCTATGCTTCTCCTTCCGCCTCTCCTCAGCCTCCCTGATGGCCTCCTGGCGTTCCCGCTCTGCCTCCTCCTCCTTCTCCTTATCATCGCCGTCATCACCGTCACCTCCCACCGCACCTGCGAAGACCACACATCATTGATAACACATGCATACAACAGGTTAAACAATGACATTGGTATTATCAGGAACAACTGGTTAAACAATAACATTGGTATTATCAGGAACAGCTGGTTAAATAATGACATTGATATTATCAGGAACTGGTTAAACAATAACATTGATATCAGCAATTCTTCTAGGTTTGTGCCGTGTCTTGTGTGGGGTTTCGCCCAGGACACCAAGCTGGCTCATCGGTGACTCTTGGTGTCCCCACCCGGACCCCCACAGGAGTAACGAACTGCGCGCTACCTCCCTTTATATAGAGTGCAACTGCACTACTTGACTGCGAGAACTAAAAGCTCAAGCAGCCTCAACCTCCCTATGAAGGCTTCCAAAAAGATGCTATGTTGGCTTTCACGGCCGGTGAATTAAAACTCAGCAATTCTTCTAGGTTTGTGCCGTGTCTTGTGTGGGGTTTCGCCAGCTTGGTGTCTTAGGCGAAACCCCACACAAGACACGGCACAAACCTAGAAGAATTGCTGAGTTTTAATTCACCGGCCGTGAAAGCAAATATAGCATCTTTTTGGAAGCCTTCATACGGCTGGCGAAACCCCACACAAGACACGGCACAAACCTAGAAGAATTGCTGAGTTTTAATTCACCGGCCGTGAAAGCAAATATAGCATCTTTTTGGAAGCCTTCATACGGCTGGCGAAACCCCACACAAGACACGGCACAAACCTAGAAGAATTGCTGAGTTTTAATTCACCGGCCGTGAAAGCCAACATAACATCTTTTTGGAAGCCTTCAAAGGGGGTTGAGGCTGCTTGAGCTTTCAGTTCTCGCAGTCAAGTAGTGCAGTTGCACTCTATATAAAGGGAGGTAGCGCGCAGCTCGTTACTCCTGCGGGGGTCCGGTCGGGGACACCAAGAGCCCACCGATGAGCCAGCTTGGTGTCCTATGCGAAACCCCATACAAGACACGGCACAAACCTAGAAGAATTGCTGAGTTTTAATTCACCGGCCGTGAAAGCCAATATGGCAATAACATTGGTATTATCAGGAACAACTGGTTAATCAATAACATTAGGGTTATCAGGAACAGTTGGTTAAACAATAACATTGGTATTATCAGGAACAGCTGGTTAAACAATAAAATTTGTAACTATCAGGAACAACTGAAGTGATTACATACAATGATTATTCATAGAAAAAAAAAGGCGATCCCTTTTAAAAGTTGCTATGTCACAATTTGTACATTTTTCAAGAAACTGGGACAACACCTGGTTTTCTGCTAATTCAGAATAATTTCAAAAAGGTATCATACATAAGGAGTTTTTAATTTAAAAGTTATTTAGTGAATAATTATGCTCATAGCCAGTTTTGGAATAGCGCACGCATGGGAAATGGATAACAATTTCGATAAGAGAGGAAGTGGACACTGAAAAACAAGACGTGCAATGCTTAGGAATATGTAATGAACGGTTATGAGAATGGAAGTAGAAACATGTAACTTAATTAGTACCGTAATCATTTAACTGACGTTATTCAAATTATAATATTTTACCCTTGAATTAGAGCTTATTGAAAAAAGCATAATATTCAACACGCAATGAGGACTAAACACAGAACACTGTAATTTTAGATAGGATGCACGGAATCATCCATACTAACTTCACACAAAATTAAAATATCGAAATAGCTGTGAAAACACAAGCTTAAAATGAACACCTCTGTAACTTCAATAAGTATTCAGTTGCCATGCTGTACTAGCACACATATAAACTTATATCGGATCACCTTGTTGGTGATTTAATATAGCGAGTTTTGGAAAGGCGGAAACAACAGGTATTGTGACCTACATTCTAATTCTGTCATTGGTTAACGCCTTTCAGAGCAACTTCACTGCCAGCCGAACAAATCGTAATAGGAAAATTGTTTCATAATTACGTTCATTATCATGGTAATCTTTTAAGTCTCGGGGCAAAGGTTCATGTTTTATACATTTGGGAACAAGAATATGAAAACGTAAGGATTATGAAGGGATTCTGCCACCTAGCATTGGATCTCGAATTGTAACCTTCATCAGCTACATATTGATTTGAAAAGAAACCGTCGTTTACTTTAAGAATAACAACACACTGGTATTGCAGGGTAGATATAAAATGGCACAAACCTTTACAGATTCGCGCTTTCGTTATTATTGGGATGTGAGTATGGCGGTTCGTTGTGGCATTGTTGGGCTCTCATCTAATATATTGTTATTCAGTACTTCCTAGAGCAGCAATACATTTGGTTGTAGTAAGGATGAGTGAAGACTGAATATGCAAGGATGTGTATTAGCGTTTTAGTGGCAGTGATTTTGGTCTAAGCACTGAATATTGGAAATAAGGTAGCGACGTCTGTTCACGAAAATTTACCAAAAATTTACTCATCTGAGGGTAAACTTTCAAGTGAAAAATGACCTTTCACTTAAATGAAATTGGTGTTTATTTTCCTTAAATTTAAATTTCAAAAAAATGCAAGTAAAAACAATATTGAGTTTATTCTTTGAAAATATCCAAGTGTTACGCTTCATTGGCCAGCAGTGTAGTATTGGCGTAACAGGACTAGTTAATGTAGCTGGTTTAGGAATGACATCCAGTTTTTAATCGTTAATTCGGCCTCCTTATAGCGACTTTTGAAACGACAATGTAGTTTAGAATGGGGGCAATGAATAAGGTACCAATATCTCAACATTGCAAAATTTGCACGTAGCCAGTTTTGGAATGGGCCGCATTTAATACAAAATAGTTTCCATCTTGTCAACACCTTTAGCCTAAAAATTGTTATAAAAAATTCTTGAAATTGGAACAAGCTTCGGCTGCCAATAATTGTAACCTTTATCAGCTACATATTGATTTCATAAGAAACCGTCGTTTACTTTAAGAATAACAACACACTGGTATTGCAGGGTAGATATAAAATGGCACAAAACTTACGAAAGCATAACTTGAGTCTCTAGACTAGATGTACCTTTACTAAAAGATTATTGTAGTATATCGAAAGGTTTTATGAGCATGGGAAAGTTATGGAAGAAAATCAATTTAGTTGAAAAAGACATAGAATTAAACACAACACCTGGAAACATTTTCTCTCAGCCCGAGAAACACTTTATGGACGTCACCCATTTTGGTGGGGAACGTCAGATATTAGTGCTCTACACTCAGTGGTGGCCGGCAGACTCTTAGGCCGGGCGGGCGATCACAGTAATTTTTTCCGCACCTAATGATAACATTGTAACAGAACGAGTTACCGGTACTTTTCTATGAAATGAAAATATCGCATTAATTATCTATGATCTTGACACAGGTGCCTAAGGCTGCCCATGAAATGAAAATCCACAGCCTGCTTCCAGTCGATCGACCGGGTCAGGAAATGGAATGAATGAAGCCCCCATCTAGCGGCGAGGATATGAACTGTGCCGGCTGCCGAAGCCTGTCGCACTGCCCTGGGGCAATGATTAAATGAATGACAACTGAAATGAAATGAAATGACAGTGGTGAGTGTTGCTGGAATGAAATTAGTGTGACAGGGAAAACAGGAGTACCCGGAGAAAATCCTGTCTGCCTCCGCTTTGTCCAGCACAAATCTCACATGGAGTGACCGCGATTTGAACCACGGACCCAGCGGTGAGAGGCCGGCGTGCTGCCGCCTAAGCCACGGAGGCTTCAAGGCTGCCCTTAACAACTGTTTTTTTTAACCATTCGGTAACTCAATAATGATTACATTTAAAGGGTAACAACACTAAGAACCTGATTAGAAAATTTCATTTTCCTTCTTTACCGGTACTAATCTGTTACGCTTAAATTACGTCGTATTTTGCTTTACCTAATAGTACTAGAGTGTGAATTATAACTACAAATTATACACTGGAATGGCAAGGGTAGTCCTAGAAGTTCACATATTTTCCGAGGATACTGATGAACTTGCCACACTGTACGGACTCCACCCAGCTTAAAGCCATATTTCACACCCTTCGTCCCTCTCAAACCACCCACGAGCGCACCTGCCCACTTGCGTCTTACCCCTCTCACCGTCGCAGACCTTCGCGTGGAAGGCGAAGAGTCCGTAACCCCATTCTGAAACATTGACCAGTGAACTGCGCGCAGATTTAATTTACCTGTGTTTGATATCGATGAATACAGTCTCCCTTTTTGACGGAGCTACAGTTTTGCAATTACATGTAATTTTCTTAGAATAATTAGAGTCCAATTTAAGACTAAAATATCAAGAGAATATTTCAAAGAATTTTCGTTTTCTAGGAAGGACGCCGTCCGGGAGTCCTTATGGGTAAAGCTCTGCGCGGATACAGATATCCGCGGCTAAAGGCACTGATATCCACAAAACGTTTCGCCATGTGGATAGCGGATAAACTGCGGATAATGTTTGGGGTAAATTTGCGCATAGTTTTTAGATTACAAACCAAACTTGTTGAATATAATTACTAGAACCCGGATGTTATGACACATCTTTTTCCGTTATTTTTCTTTCATGACAAATGTAAGGTGATATTTTAAACTAATAATATTCAAATTATGTCAGTAAGCATTGAACTGAACTGAAAAGGGTTGCAATTCTGGCTGTATAATATTCATGTTAAACATAGCACATGATATACATAGCCTAAAGCAACGACTTTCTCCTCACATGTCTAATTGCGTTGCTTTAATACTCTATGCTTTAATACATTAAAAATAGTGATGATGATACTCGCTGACGAGTATGTTTGTCTTCCTCAGATGTTATTTGTGAGTGTATGGGTTCTTATATGACTATGCAGGCTAATCCTCGAGCCACAAATTCGTCCACAGTGCTGACCAACATTGCCAGCGTTGAGATCCAGTTGTCTTGGGTTAATCATCCTGAGGAACGCCCGCTCATTCCAAGCAATCCGCTTCTCAGTTTCAAATCTCCGACGTTGTAGTTCAAAGTTCTGAGGACCTTCGTAGTTAAGACGACGCCATTCCAGGCGGTTAGCTGCTTTTGTTTCCCAGTTAGTGGTGTTGATGTGTCAATTCTTCATGTCTGAGTTTAGGACGTCCCTGAACCTTTTTTGTTGTCCGCCCTGGTGTCGACGGCCACCCTTCAGTTGAGCGTACATAATTTGCTTTTGAAGGCGAAAATCAGGCATACTAACGACATGACCTGTTCAACGAAGTCGATGTTTCTTCACCATAGCCTCAATGCTGATGGCACATGCTACTTCCAAGATACTGATGTTAGTTCGGTGATCTTGCCATTTAACCCTAAGGATCCTTCTCAGACAGCGCTGATATTTCTCCAGGCACTTTATGTGTCTCCTGTAAGTGGTCCAAGTTTCACACCCGTAAAGGAGTATTGCAATGTCAGAGGATTCGGATAACAACCGTGCGGATGCGGAGGAAATTCATGCGGATGCGGGGCGGATGCGGATAAATGTTATGCGGATGTAAGGTGGATGCGGATAACAGTCATGCGGATGTGGGGCGGATAACGTTTGGTTTATCCGCGCAGGGCTATCTAATTATGGGCCGCTTCTGATTGTATCCTACTTGATTATCCTTCTCAGACTCAAGACAAAATATGAAGTTGAGATTTTCTTTTACGACCTTTCTTATTAAATAATTTCGTATCTCAAATGCCACCATTAATACCATAGCAGTAACAGCCCTTAAAGGATCGATTAGTATTTTGAGAAATCACCTATATTCGTAAATTATGTGTATTTTAAGGCTGAATAGCTACTTTAATTATTCATTTTCAGTTGCGGTTTGCCCAATCTTCAGTTCTTTTATTCTAATTTATATGTGTGTCACACATTTCATAGTTCATTAGTCGTATTTTGTTAACCTTCTAATTTTTCTTCTTTCGCCTCATTATGATTGTTAAACTTTGTATATTAGCAGCCTTGTAAGTGGAGGAAGCATAAGAAATGACATACTGTATATTGGAAGACAAAGGACACATTCTTATGAAATATTAAAATTAGAGGTCAAATGTATTTGTCGTGGCAATCAAGTCGCAAACCTGCGGACTGATAACACGATTGGGTTTGAATCTCACAATCGGATGCCCTTGAAATGCTTTTCCGTGCTTTATCATTTTCAACTTCAAGCGAAACTGGAACTATTATTTTTTAATAGGCCCCGTCTGTTTCCTTTCAGACTTTTTGGCCAGTTTCATCCGTAATCATTCATTTCATTTGTAATTAAGAACTCTGAGGAACTAGGCATCGGAAACGGAATCCAGCCTTTAAATCTATCCGCCACATAGAAAACGCATCTTATCTCAGCCCTAACCTTGGTTGGTCGGTTCCTAAGTTTAGGGGCTGCGACAACGCGGTCATGTAGCCCCGTGTACTTTGGGTGTGTGTAGAATCTGTCTGATAATCGGTGTTAATTGTGATGACTGTATTAGTGTGTGTTATCTGTTTTTTTTAAATTCAAGTAAGGACTGCAGCCTTTTGAATTTTTCAAATAGTTCCCACTTTTGCAGCCAAACGCCACCGTCAATGACTACTAGTTCAGAACTTAGCTACCAGACGGCACCGCAGTCGGCTCTTGGCAACGAACGTAGGAACCTAAGAGCGTTGTTTACATTCTTAACCTATACAATTTAGCTTCACACAGGTGTAATTAGTGGAAGGTTCATATACATGCCATAAATATATGACATGGGTCCGCCGGTTTTACTTTCCCTCCGAAGGAAGGCATACTGAGGGATTTTTAACGCTCTTAAAAAATCCGACGACTTCAGCTCTAACGTTGTACAGATGGGAATGTTTAGGGGTAGAAATACAGGTCAAAATTGACGTAATACCAATTGCTGCTGATTAAAATTTGAAACTGGATACCCACGTTTCCGCACCCTGGGTCTCTTCGTAAATGAGATAGGGGCAATACATCCTGCTGATAATATGGTTGAATCACTTTCTCATCCTCGACGCGCACCACTGAGGAAAATGTTAAACTAATTGGGGAGAAATGACAACAGATATTATGCACTGCGTGAACAAATTCAATTTCAATATAATGTATTGCAACATGGATTTAGTTGACAGAAAATGAGAGAGCCAAATGCTAGCATAATTTGCACGCAACTCTCATTATGGATATGAGAAGCAATCATACAATAATATGATTTTTGAACTGTAATTAATGGAAATAAAAGGGCACTGTCATTACAGTTGTGAAGAATAATTATTTCGTAATTTATGGAAAAACATATTGTTAAAATGTAGGCTATAATTAGAAACGCCAGAGCGAAAACGGGAAGTTTGCTTGTAATAACAGTATAATACAATAATGGACCATTTCGGATTGCATTCCTACTAACAGATACCGTATTGGACAGCATCTAAATAATTTTCACGATCACTCAATCATTCTCGTATTCATCATGAGTAAACTTAAATACTCCCTGGCGCTACATCTCATAAAGGACCTTGGCCTCTCTTTCAATTATAGTCCACTGTTTCAATTTCTGACCTCCTCTCTCCACTTTCCTACTCAAATCTGGTGATGACAAACCATCAACCAGTGATGCCTCCTCACGGTCAGCATTCCTCACACAGGGAAGATCACCAGCAGCTCAGGGTCATAGTTCGAGTTGCCATGCTACAGTTTGGTTACTTCTTCCCCGGGGGCCTGGGTACGATTGCCGGCAATGCCAAGGGATTTGAGGATGATATGACGCCCGTAAAATGGACAGTTGAGTTGGTATCATGGTTAGCTCGGAGCTCCCTCCATGGATCTGCCCCGAGTAGTTGTTTTTGCTTACATTAAGGGGTTTGAGACATCGTGGTCATGTAACCCAGTGTACTTTGGTGTACGTAGTATGTGCATGCAATAACCTGAGTTAATTTGATGATTGTACTAGTGTGTGTATTTAAAAAATGGGGATGGAATTGGGAAGGAGGCGACCGTGGCCTTAAGTTAGGAATCATCCCGGTATTTGCCTGGAGTAGAAGTGGCCAACCGCAGAAATCTACTTCCAGGATGGCTCAGTCTTGCCTAACGAGGCTGATCGTACCCCGTTCCAGCCCTCACACCATAATTAAAATTTCTTGGCAGAGTCAAGAATCGAACCCAGACCTCTTGGGCGGCAGCCAAGAATGCTAGCCGCTACACCACTGCCCCGAATAGTAACGAAAACGTTTGAGTTCGACGGTAGCTACAGAGACAGGCAAAACTGCCAAAATTTGATAAGAGTGTAAAAGTAAGGGGGAAAAAAATTATCACACGCTTCAAGGTCACGTGTTGCTGTTCTTGATAGGTTCATACGAGCGAAGGCACTGGAGAGCAATAAGAGGTTATGTTATTACACGTAAAATCAGAGCAAACTGATTGTCACACTGTTTACATCGCGCTACCATCGCACAGTGGGTCAAAATCGAAATCTAGGAGGACAAAATTATTTATTTTCATAATTAAGAAAATCAAAATGTATTACTTCTACAGCATTCTCATATAATTGCCACTCACTATTCTGGGATATAAACGCATCTTAGTGTAAATCTGTCACCACTGTTCGAGCAGTCTGAATTGGAGGGTGAATGTAAGTGGCTGTGGTTTGGTTGTCTTTGTGGTTAGTGTGACGCTTTAAGATGGAACTTGCAGCTGAAGGTATGATCTTTGTAAGGTTTTTAAGTTTTTTTTTAGTCGTTTACCCTCCATGTTGGTGGAACCCACGGACTCAGCGAGGGAACTCACCACTACCGCCTCTACGGGCAGTGTCCTAGAGCTGGGAACACCGAATCGGAAGGGATACAACTGGTGAGGTGGGATTGGCATCTCGCCCAGGCGGCCTCACCTGCAAAGCGAACAGGGGCCTCATGAGGGGAGGTAAGGGATGGTTAGGAGGCATAGACAAGGAAGAGGGAAGGAGGCGGCCGTGGCCTTGAAGAAGGTACCATCCCGGCATTTGCCCGAAGACGAAGTGGGAAACCACGGAATACCACTTCGAGGATGGCTGAGGGGGAATCGAACCCCCTCTACTCATTTGGGCCACCCGAGGCTGAGTAGAACCCGTTCCAGTCCTCGTACCACTTCTCAAATTTCGTGGCAGAGCCGGGAATCGAAGCCAGGACCCTCGGGGCGGCAGCTAACCATGCTGACCGCTACGCTACGGAGGCGACCCTTTTAAGTTATTAATGGGCGTAATTGTTACGTAATTTTAGCTATATTTGCATTATATAATATTTAACTATTATTTTTAAAATTATATTTTCACTGAGATTTTTAGTATATGCGTCACTCTGCGTCACTTTCTACTTAATGTTAAAATGTAGATCAAGTCTTGTAGTTTACGCCTGTTATAAGATTTTTTGCATCTTTTTGCAACTTACTTAGTTATTTTACATTTTAGAAGATGCCGCGCAACCAGTTCTCACACGATTACAACTGTTTGAAGCACTGGGTTCGACGATTATGTCAAAAGTGGACCTTTGTGACATTGTTAAAAGTAAATTAGGGCTAGAAAATTGTTCTGATGAGATAACTGAATGCTCTATCCAACTCCTGGTCATAGACAATTTCTTGCATGTGTAGACGTAGCTTAAAAAGGTTTTAACTGATGTTTATTATGAAATAAATAAATTATATACTTTGCTTTCACTCTGAATTCATGATTAAAACGTCAAAATAATTTTGTCCCCCTAGATTTCGATTTTGACCCACTGTCCATCGCCTTGCTTTGCAGCGTTGCTACATGTCGCTTAGTAACAATGGTACATGACAACTACTGTATATTGGCTTTTAATGTTGTATGTTTGACGATGTCGATATGTAAATATTATATGCCAGAAAACTGTATCATAATGGGTGTCATTAACGTACTACGTTTCATTATAACACAGTTTTACCAACAAATCAGAGCTCAATATTTTCATTTATTGACCAATTAGTTAAGTATAGCGTCTGACATGCACTGAAAATCCAACATGTCGGACATGAATTACATGATTTGAAAGTTGACAAAGAAGCCTATATTGGATCAACCATTGGAGTTACAATGCATAAGCAAACTGGGCAATATTACAAAATAAATAGCACTCTACCTTAATATCCGCAACTCCTATTTCTACACATTCGTAAGATTTCGCCGACATTTTTAGTGAATGCAGTTGTTGTCATAAACACACCATAACGTCATGGAGGAAGCATATGTATGACATTAGTTCCACGGAAATTATAATCTAGCTCCCTGTTCAGTAAATGGATTTCTTATACGAAACATTTCCGCCAGATGCCGTTACTGTTCTATATGGGACTACATTGAATTGCCTTCCGTTGACATTCTATACGCATCGAATTTGAAGAATAACTAGTTGAAAACACGATACATTTTAAAGCGTTTGCAACAGCCTATTTTTCGTTTGACCAAAATAACAAAATGATCATGCATAGTAGCTACCGACAGTAGTGGCTACGCTGGCTAAAGCGCAGCATTAGGTCGTGGGGCCCAAGCTCTCAGCTGACTCGGTAGACGCGTGGGTTCGAGCCCCACCGTCGGCTGTCCTTGAAATGGTTTTCCGTGGTTTCCCATTTTCAACACCGGGCAAATGCTGGGACGGTACCTTCTGGAAGGCCACGGCCGCTTCCTTCCACAACCTTGCCCAGCTTCATTCACCATCATTCATTTCATCTCTCATTAACTCCTCTCATGAGGTTGGCGTCAGGAAGGGCATCCGGCCGTAAAAACCATCGCCACAAAGACTTCCATCGCATCTCATCCCCGACCCCGTTGGAAAACGGGAATAATAAGGGGTAGACATACATCATGCATAGTAGCTGTGCGCTACCTGTTGGTGCAACTTCAGGATAAACAATGTTTCAAAGCTTTGGGATTCGTTATTGGGTAGAGGTCAAATGCTGGGCCCACGCAATTCCAAAGCAGAAGAAGAAGAAGTCAACCGACAGAATATAGACAGATATTTATGAATATTTATATTAGAACACATAATAAAGTTATAATTTTCGTCGAACATAAACGGTCGTATGCAACTCCTCTATAATGGTAATTAAGACACTCGTATGGAAATTATAAAACTCACTACACTCGTTATATAAACATACTCGTGTCTTAATTATTGCCGTTATAGGCTCGTTCATAAGCAAATATTACATAACTTAACACAAAATTTCGGGGGAGCGGCTTATATTCGCCCCTGCGATAGGCTATCGATACTTTGTTTTCATTGGTTGTAATAATACTGAGAGAATATACAATTGAGCGTTTCATAATGTTATCTCATCTTTCCTAATTTTCTGAAATTTCAACAAGGAATCAAATCCCGGCGCTGACAATGGCTATGCTGAGTGTATTTTTAGCCTACTTTTGATTATTGCAAAAAATGAAAGTAGACATGAGATCTACACAGGGCCAAAGATAATGTGTCGGTCTGTCTGTGTGTGGGTCTCTCTGTCTCTGTGTGTGTGTGTACTCTGATTGTCTGTCTGTCCCCCCCCCCCTATCAATTCAAACACGGTGAAACCAAATTGAACGTAATTTGGTACAGAGGTAACACTAACAAGGAGCACCTCAGTGTCATGTTTTATATCGCCGCCATCTTGACAGAAACGTAATGGCGGCCACCCAAATGTTCAAAGCTTAGATCAAATAAGGACTAACCTAATCATCCGATCTCTACCAAATTTTGCAACAACATATATTCACATGGCGAGCGTATTTCGATTAAACTACATGGTCATCAGCACAATAGTTTGCAGATGGCGGCCATGTATGTGTGCAAATCGATTCCCCCTACCAATTCAAACACGGTGAAACCGAATTGAACGAAATTTGGTACAGAGGTAGCACTAGCAAAGGATACCTCAGTGTCATGTTTTATGTCGCCGCCATCTTGACGGAAACGTAATGGTGGCCACCCAAATGTTAAAAGCTTAAATAAAATGACAACCAACCTAATCATTCGATCTCTACCAAATTTTGCAACAACATACCTTTATGTGAGAAGCGTTCTTTGACCAAGATACAAGGTTATCAATCCAATAGTTTGCATATGGCGGCCATGTATGTGTGCAAATCGATATCCCCTATCAATTCAAACACGGTAAACCCGAATTGAACGAAATTTGGTACAGAGGTAGCACTAGCATGTTTTATATCGCCACCATCTTGACGGAAACGGAATGGTGGCCACCCACATTTTAAAAGCTTAAATCAAATTACGACCAACCTAATCATTTGATCTCCGCCAAATTTTTCAACAACATACCTTTTTGTGGGAAGCATCTTTTGACTGAACTACAAGGTCATCACCCCAGCAGTTTGTAGAAATGCGGCCATGTATGTGTGCATTTCGATTCCCCACATCAATTCAAACACGATGAAACCGAATTGAATGAAAGTTTTTACAGAGGTAGCACTAGCAAAGGCCATCTCATATTCATGTTTAATATCCGTATAGCACGCAGTATTTCAACAAGCTACTCCAACCAACATTCTATTATACTCCTTGAAAAGGACAAAGAGTTATAACAATACCCATGCATTTAGGAGAAAGTAGGCTATATGTTCTTTACTGAACATCTTGTTTTCCCTGGATTGTTCCACACTCCCTCCAGGAAAGTGCCACAATAGTACCTTGTTTCAAGTTCCAGTGCACCTACCCCATCTCTGAACCTAATAATTACTGCTAGACACACTACTGCAGTCACTACGAAAAACCAGTTATCAGATAAATTGTATATACATCCAAGTACACAGGGCTGATGACCAAAATTTCTCAAGCCCCTAATAAGAATTGACGACAATTAACAATGGTCGTCTTGAGGAAAGAATTCATGATGGAAATTAATAAACGTAAAACAAAAATATTGGAATGAAGCTGAAATAAATCAGAAACCCCTAAGGACATCAAATTGGCAGGTGAAAAGCTAAAGGAAGTAGGAGACTTCTGTTACTTAAAAAGCAAAATAACCTGTGATGGACGAAGCAAAGAGGATATAAAAAGTAGGTTGGTTTAGACAAGGAAAGCATTTCTACCGGAAAGGAATTTGTTGACATCGAATATACATTTAGGCATTAGGAAGCCATTTTTGAAAGCCTTTGTCAGGAGCGTGGCACTTTATGGAAGTGAAAATTAGACTATTGGTGCAGCAGTAAAGAGGAGAATTGAAGCGTTTGAAATGTGGTGTTACAGGAGAATGATGAAGATCAGATGGGTGGATAGGGTTACAAACGAAGAGGTATTAAGACTAGTGGGAGAGGAGAGATGTTTCTGGCGACTGTTAATGATGAGAAGAGATAGGTTGGTAGGGCACATACTAAGACACCCAGGAGTAGCAAACTTGTTTATGGAAGGAAGGGTCGAGGATAGGCGCGGATCTAGAGTTTGGCTTGGGGGGGTCACAGAATCGAAATTGTTAAGAAAAACGGTATCACTAACAACGCAATTACAAAATAACCAAACGTACAAAACCAGACCAATTTTTTTTTGCAAGCTTCATGGATAGAAATTTGATGCGTTAAGCGCACCAAAAATATTCGTTCAAATTGCAACGGCGTGTTTTGCGACTTCTACATCGTGCTTCGAGAAAAGTATCAAGGTACGTTACAGTTTCGGCAAGTCGAGTTGGTACTGACAAAGGGAGAAAGTCACAGCTTAAATTGCTAACCAAGCTTGCAGTTTGGACGTCGGCAAAATTTTTTGGTGCGAAAAAGGCCCCAAATTCCTATCCGTGCATTGCTGCACATTCATCGTGACATCACTATAGACATCGATACGGTAAACACAAGTAATAATAATGTTATTGGTTTTACGTCCCTTTTAACTACACTGGCTTTTAGAGACGCCGGGGTGCCGGAATTTTGCCCCGAAGGTGATCTTTAACGTGCCAGTAAATGTACTGACACGGCTCCCTCGCATTTGCGCACCCTAAAATGCCAGCTGACTGCGCCAGGTTTCGAACCTGCAACCTTGGGCTCAGCAAGCGAGAACGTTACCCCTGAGCCACGCAGCCAGACCGGTAAACACAAGGTTTGCTAAACAAAATAGACGAGTTGATTTTTGTATATGTCTGAAAATTGTATCATAATGATGGTCATTCTAACACTATTTTTCATTATGAAACAGTTTCTCCCACCAATCACAGCTCAAGAAACAGTTGTTTGACCAATTAGATAAGGATACCTTCGCGCATGCGCTCAAAATCCAACATGTCTGTATACATTACCGAAAGAGTACCGTCCATATGTTCGCGTAAATAAACTGGTGAATATGAGACAAGAAATAGCACTGTACCTTAATATCTCCAAATCCAATTTCTACACAGCGCATTGCTTTCAAACGCATTCGGTGACATTTTTACTGAATACTGGCGCTCAATCTGCACATATGGCATTGAAGCACACAGAGCGCATGCGTCGGTCGATCAGAGAGCTTGGAAGTCAGAGATATCCTCTACTCAGTGCAGCACCCGATCACAAAATTCTAGTGACAATCTCAACAGATATTTATGAATATTTATGTTAAAACATATAGACTAATAAAGTTATAATTATCGTCGAACATAAACAGTCGTATGCAACTCGCCTATAATGGTAATTAAGACACTCGTATGGAAATTATAAAACTCGCATACGCTCATTTTATAAAGATACTCGTGTCTTAATTATAGCCATTATAGGCTCGTTGCATAATGTACTATTATATAACAGGTATGAAATTGTAAATATGCTATAAAGATATTTTCAGTATTGAATAAAATGAAAAAAAAAACCTATTTTTCAGTTAAAATTCGTTAAGTTTTATTTGTCTGGTTATTGTGTTTTCGTTTTATGAGTTTGCAAAAAAAAAATTGGTCTCCGTTTGGGGGGGGGTCATGACCCCCGTGACCTCCCCCCCCCCCCCTTGAATCCACGTCTGGTCGAGGACAAGAACTGTAGGGGTAGACCAAGGTTAGAATATGTTAAACAGATTGCCTCGGATGTAGGGTTGGTAGCTATGTAAAGATGAAGCGATTAGCTCAGGACAGAGAGGAATGGAGAGCTGCATCAAACCAGCCAAAAGACTGAAGACTCATCAACAACAATTCCTCTGGTTCGGGGACGGTGTTTGTAAAGCCAGCATCATCCATTTCATCCTCATCGCGGCGCATAGGTGACTGCACCAGGTCTCCTCGGAGGTCACATGCAGTTATTATTATTTATTATTATTATTATTATTACTATCATAACTCAACTCATCTACGTGGTTACACTTAGCATTCTGCAGTTACTGTATACTAACCAATAACCATCATATCGGGCTCCATCAAGAACAGTTGGTTGTTGTCCCCTGAACTTCACTCGTGTGGCACAGTCATTGTTGAGGATAATTCTTCGCAAGTAGGGTAATTCCCAACCACAAGAAATGTTGAACAATTTTGTTGACGCACATCTTAGAACACACTCATTTCAACTGAGTAATCAACTACGGGCAGGTTTGCTAAACACTTATATGAACATGAAATGAATGTCCATTAATTAACAATACCAATCAATTCGAAACAACTGAAAACTACAGCACAAAATAAAAATTCTCCTTCCGAATAAATACAGCACCTTTTGCCCTGTGATAATTGACCTGTCGAAATTAAATTAACTGCTTCCTGATTGGTGCGTAGTGAATGCAAACTCTTTCTGTCAGCACTTTAGCTGGACTCATTAGTCTCAAAGATAATTAAATTCCGGCAACCTGAACGATAAAATGTAACCAAGTTTCCGACCAAGAAATAATGGGGAAAAATCCTTCATCATTGATGTGGGAGAAATTACTTTCATTGTTCACTGCCACTGTAAAATAATAACTTCATAATTATGTAAGGTAATTAAGTTAATAGAAAATTAATTTTAGAAAATAAAAAGGCTTAAAAATTATGGAAGCACAAATTAGACCATATTCAAATATGCAAAATTAATCGAATACATATTTTTTATAAATTTAGTGTATGATATATGATGTTAAGTTAATTTAATGAGCTGGAACTATGCATTTCATGTTTCATTGGTCTTGCTGACATTTATTCGATATCCACTGACAGGCGATGCATGATAATCATCTATTACTGTACGTTTTAGAAAGTTATTTGCCAATACCCCTGATGTTTTGTGTTCAATTCCCGGCTATGAAAAAAATGTTAAGGTCTTTTTATGACCTGGTACGGTGGCTCCCAGCATCGCGATAGAAATGGCACCTGCATAACGCTGTAGAATGAAAGGAACTAATGACCCTATCATACGAAAAATTCCGGATTTTGATAACTGTCTATATTATCCTTTGTCTTAGTCAAGTGCGGTAATCGGATCACCTACGTCACTTCTGGACATGCCACTCACATTATATAAAACTTAAGTTCTCTGTGATGCTGCAATCAAAATTCTGAAATAGGCTGTAAGAGGCACCGCTAGAGGATATATAAACACACGCTCTTACCCACTGTTCTCACGCGATGCCACTATGCACTGTACGTGATATTGAGAGAACTGACTCGTGACAACTGGTCGGGTCGAAGGGGACATAGTTTGAGGACGACCCCATGCCGTGCAATGCACCAATTTATCTAGTCAACTGTCGTTCATATTCGAAATAAGTTGATTGACGGCAATCAAGATGATAGGAAGTTAGGGCCCTTAATAAAACTCATCTTTTATGCTGTGGAAACTTCCTTTACCGAGCTGTAATTGATGAGGACGGAGGTCTATTTTCTGTCCTGAGCTATGCAAATTACCCTTCCTGCCACTGAATTTACTATCGACATCTGACATCATTTACGTAGGCTTAGAATAGTAATGCTCCACATAAATACTCAGGCTACTTTTAGTCTGTTTATGCATTAAACTCTACACCAGGTGCTCTCAACCTTTTCAAGACTGTGCGCACAACCCTCATGCCATACCAAGTACCCGAGCACCAATAAATCGAATATACTAATAATAATAATAATAATGATAATGAAATGAAATGAAATATCCACAGCCTGCTTCCAGTCGACCGACCGGGTCAGGGAATGGAATCAATGAAGCCCCCATCTAGCGGCAAGGATATGGACTGTGCCGGCTACCGAAGCCTGTCGCACTCCCCTGGGGAAATGAGTAAATGAATGACTGATGAAATGAAATGATAGAGGAGAGTGTTGCTGGAATGAAATTTGTGACAGGGAAAACCGGAGTACCCGGAGAAAAACCAATCAATAATGATAATAATAATAATAATCATTTTGCCAGTGGTGATCTCTTCCAAGGGAGACGTTGGCAATGGCTTTGGAGGAACTGCAAATAAAACACCTGATTGCCAGAATACAGAAGGCAGTGCTGCTGTATACGTGTCATATTGTTAGGCTATTTTTTTTATCTCAGTAATTGGTTTACAAGATACTTGATTATCAAATCCGTATCATGTAGACTGAGTTGTACCATAATTATGAGAAATTTAAGATAATAATAATAATAATTTTATTTTTTATTTTTTTAAGGGGAAGAAATGCATTTACGCACATTGCGTCGGGCTCCTGAGTAGCAGACTACCGACTAAAACTCCCCCCGTTACTTCTGAACACTAGCCTGGAACCGTTTATCACATTACTTCAGGCTCGAGTCATTTTATATTTGCCCGTAGGGCACTCCTCCTTAGTGAATTATCTTCAGTGGCGATCCAGATCCATCTTCTTTGTTCGGAGGATATCTTCAACAAAATTTGCAACAAGTTTCCAATGTTCTTCATTTTGTGGCATTACCGCAACGATATTGTCCGGAGATATCTCTACACCAATGTGATCTTGAAGAGACTGCCTATTTTGGACCCATCGTCCACAAGAGAAGAAGGTGTGATTAGCATTATCTAGCTCATTAACACAGTAGATACAATCTGGTGAATCCACTTTCCCCATCTTCTTAAGATAAGAACAGAAGTATCCATGGCCAGTCAAGAACTGAGTGAGATAATAACCAACCTCACCATGTTTCCTCTCTGTCCAAACCTGCACCTGGGGTATCATTCTCCTAGTCCACTGGCTTCGGTGTCCTTGCTCCCATTTGATCTGCCAATTATGAAAGGTTTGTACTCTTGCTGTTCGTCTTGCATTTTGTAAACCTACCTCAGATTTCCTCCAGTAAATGTACTTGCGTTCTTTCGCATGAAAAAAGATTGGAATTATCCCAGCAATAACAAGAACTGCTTCTTCAGAGACCGTGCGATAAACAGATGCCACGCGTAAAGCACCCCGCCTCTGCACTTGTGCTAGTGACTTCCTATAAATTTCCTTATCCAGGGCATCCACCCATATTTCCGCTCCAAACAGCAGAACTGAATGGATGGCTGTCATCAGTAATCTCCTCTTACTAGATTTTGGCCCACCAATATTGGCCATAATAATAATAATAATAATAATAATAATAATAATAATAATAATAATAGAGATTCCTAGAACTACAGGACTAGATGACTCCTCACTTTTCCAATCAAAAGATGTTTCGGATAATGGAACCCATATATTATTCTGGGACAGAGAAATCCGCACTGATATAACCATCAAAGCCAACCGACATGATATTCTCCTCCTTGATCGACAGAAGAAAGAATCTGTGATAATCGATATATCCGTACCACTCAACCACAAACTTCAAACAGCCTATGCCCAAAAGGAATAAATACACCGAACTGGTTATTGAAGTAAAACTGTAAGCTAAAGCAGGTGTACATCCGTCCTCTCATTCTGTCTGCAACTAGAATTGTACCTTCTAGACTGGTGGACCAACTACAGGATCTCGGAATGGCCCACAAACTGGGACAGATCCAAAAGTCGGTATCTTGGACACTTGCCATACAGTGCGATGATTCTTAAATGAAGAATGAGCTCTGAAAGTGCTTGACTAGTCCGTATTTTCAGTCATTGTACCGTTGAAACGGGAATAATAAGTGGTAGACATACAACGTTTAAAAATGTCATCCAAAGCACAGTTATCGGCACGTAGCTCTGCACTTCCCCATCTCACTCCCCCGGTATATTACTAAAGCGCAAAACATTTGCCACGCTAAGCGTGTCTGTGTCTGATAGTGAGAACCTACAGTCACGCGCGTCAATGTTCTCAGATAGGGAAGCATTCGTCCCACTCCCCACACCGCTCTACATCCCACTCCTACCGCTGAGCTCTTAAGGTCAATTGCCCAGCTGAACGCCGGTATCTGTACAGTCTGCAGCTCAGGTGGCAAAAGTACCGTGACTTCGAAACCTCACTACACATCATCCGTACTCTACTAACCGCTAATTTACGAGTTCTCAATGAGAGACTTCTCGACATTATAAAAATTCACCATTAGTAAGAATGTGTGTGATGTACAATAAACTTGCCAAAATCAACAATAGTTTAGACTTCAGCTCTGCATTACCAGTATATATTAAGGTTTTAAGAGCTATAATCTTAAATTGTCAATGAATAAATTGTAAATGTTAACAACTACCGGTATGGAATGTAATCTGTAGTGTGAATATCATAGTACTTATGTGATATCTGAGCTATAGTGTGACTTATGTATCATTGTCAAATTTTTGTTTGTAATATAGACCTAGTATGTACTTTTTTCGTTTGTTAAATCTATAACAATTCAATACAGTGCAATGTACGCCTTCTGTAATTGGTGCCTAAGATCCGTTGAAGGTATAAATAAATAAATAAATAAATAAATAAATAAATAAATAAATAAATAAATATTATCCTCGGAGGTTAATGACTTTGAAGTTACAATGCTGTTGCCAACACTGCCATTGATGGTAGGAAAGTACAGGGTGATATTTTGCTGGAGTGAGGCAGCGGCCAGCTACCAGGCGCACGCACGCCTTTCACCAACCATCCGAACTCGTGCCGCAGATTGCGCGGGCGTATAAACCGTAACAGAGTACATTAATTAATGGAAAATTCACCAGCAAATCATGATTGAAAAACTTACCTTTTCACAGAAGACGCCGAAAATGTTCTCCTTCATCTGACAGACAGGCGTTGTACTGTGTAAATAAATTAGCGTTTACACGTTGTAATTCTCCTTCCATAATGAGGGGTATCTGCTGCCGTATTTTGTTGAGTTCAGCTGACAAATGGCAATAGCCAACATTCCTCAACACTCGACTTTTAAATCTTTGGAAGTTACATCGTTACATTATGTAAATAATCCTGTAGCATCCTGTGTGTTAACTGTAATTAATTGAAGTACGGACCTAAGCCCGTTTGATGTTAAATTGTGGGGTAATTTAAAAAAACAAAGTGTACAGATCAATTACCCGTACTCTAGTGGAGCTGGAGAACAATACACGGCAGAAGATATCCCTCACAACAGAAGGGAATTACAACGTGTAAATGCTCATTTATTTGCACGGTACAACGCCTGTCTGTCAGCTGAAGGAGAACATTTTCAGCGTCGTAAAAAGGTATGCTCTTTGATCATGATTTGCTGGTGAATTTACCATTAATCAATGTACTCTGTTACGATTTCTACTTCTGCGCAATCTGCGGCACGAGTTCGGATGGCTGGCGGAAGGCCTACACGCACCTGGTAGCTGGCCGATGATCCAGCTCCAGCAAAAACATCACCCTATATAATGGAGTCATTGCTCACAAAATAAATATATTACGGGACTGTTTATCCACACACTTCTCCACAACACACACGTGCAAATGAACACTTCATAAATCGACGCCCCTTTGAAATATTGTCTGATAAGGGAGCGGAAGGACGACTTCTGTTGCAGCTCCATGTGACTTAAATGGAAGCCCTCAGGAAGCTGAAAAATAAAATAATGGAGGTACTACACACAACGTTGAAAGTGAATTTAAACAGCCGTTGCCTCACACAAGCTCATAGAAAACCTGAGTAAGGGGGTATGAGGAATAAAAGAAAAATCTACCCTTCCCACCGCCTTTGCCTACCAGGGAGCAAGAGGCTAAGAAATGCTGAGATTGGAGAGCCAAGTGATGCATGGTCTCCAAGGGAAGAAGAAAGGTAGAGATAAATATTAAAAAAGCCGGAGGAGAAGGCATCAGCGCCTACAGATATGCCGCCGTGGTATTCTCCGGAGAATGCAACAGTAAATATACACTTTAATGAGCGGGGGGAACAAAACACGGCCAGAACAGAAGAATCGCAGAAAGAGGAGAAGAAGTTAATAACTTAGAAAGCTACTGCAGGCCGCCAGGAGCTGTGTGAAGAAGGAAGAAGTAAAAGGCTTGCCTCATTTATCAAGCGCGCTCGAAGACAACGTAAGGACAGGCGTTGATTACGGGAACAAAGGGACTCTTACAAATAAAAAACTAGACAGTCCTTCAGGACACAGGTTGGTGGATATCAGCTCTTGGACTAAGCTTGGTCAACTATACGGCTTGCAGATTGTACGCTTGCCGATAATGGACGTCAATGATGTGGAGGGACGACTATGTTCCCCTAAGATCAGGGGATTAGCAAATAGACAAATAGACCCGATGTAAGCAGATTCGATGGAGTAGTCGGTAGCATGCTGAGCTTCTATACCCAAGATAGCGGGTTCAAACCCGGCCGAAGCCGTCGGATTTTTTAAGAGCGTTAAAAATCCCTCAGTATGCCTTCCCTCAGAGGGGAAGTAAAGCCGGCGGTCCCATGTCATAGATTTATGGCATGTTAAGGGGGTGAAGCTGATTCCTGCCCGTGGTGCCCCTGCATAGGTAGTCGGAACTGAATTTCCGTTACTGAACTGAACGTCAGCATTCCAGAAGCATCATTAAAGTTCTATCTGAAATGATTCATTCTAGTAGGGAAAGGCTCTTTTCAGAGCCCAATTTAACAGTTATTTCTTTTAACATTGAAGGACTGTCTTCTTGTAAAGAAGATCTTTTACGTGAATTATGCCTAAAACATAATTGTGATGTTTTATGTATACAAGAAACTCATAGGGATGTTAATCAACGACGTCCTAAAATCCCTGGAATGAGATTGGCAGTCGAACGTCCTCATGGCCAATATGGAAGTGCCATCTTCACTAAACCAGATATCAGGATTCTTGCAACCTCCATCACAGCTGACAATGACATAGAAATTATTGCGATAGAACTGAGTAACTCAATCATTTTTTCCATTTATAAACCCCCAAAGGTAAGCTTTTCATTCAGACAACCTGATAATCTGAATTTGGAGAAAGTGTCCATCTTCGTGGGTGATTTCAACAGCCACAGCATTATATGGGGTTATCCACATGATGATGAGAATGGAGAAGCTGTTATGCATTGGGCGGAATCACACCAACTGTCCCTCATTCATGATAACAAACTTCCTTCATCCTTCAACAGTAGAAGGTGGAAACGTGGATATAATCCAGACCTTATTTTTGTGAGTGATCAAATTTCCCATCAGTGTATTAAATCTGTTTGCCTTCCTATTCCTAACTCACAACATCGTCCAATAATGTGCCAGATAGTAGCAGCCGTCAGGCCACAGAGTGTTTATTTTAAGAGAAGATACAATTTCAAAAAGGCAAACTGGGAATGTTTTACTTCCTCTTTAGATACAAAGATGAGTACAATCAGTCCCATACCAGAGGCATATGATAAATTTATTGATGCCATTAGATCGTGTTCTAAAGAAGCCATTCCAAGAGGATGCAGAATTAATTACATACAAGGTCTTTCCCAGGAAACATCTGCCTTACTGACAAACTACTTCAATTTGTATGAAAGGGATCCTTTTAGTGCTGAAACTATTGCAAGCGGACAACAACTTATCTCTGCTATTTCTGAGTCTAAACGAGAACAGTGGTTAAAATTGATGGAAGAAGTTAACATGGATAGGAGTAGCCATAAGGCCTGGAGGCTACTCAGGCGTCTCAGTAATGATCCTAATAAATCATCTTCTCTTTATAACGTATCTGCAAACCAAATTGCTCACCAACTCGTCCAAAATGGCAAGTCTATAAACTCCAGTTCTAGAACAAAAGTGGATACTAGGCCAAAATTCAGACCAGAGACCAGTATACTTTCTAATCCCTTTACCTTGGCAGAACTAAATGACGCTATAAATATCAGCAAAAATGGAAAGGCTCCTGGTGTAGATGAAATCTGTATTCAACAGATCAAGAACTTTGGACCTGTTACTAGAGAATGGGTACTCAATCTATTTAACAATTGCATTCGAACCTGCAGAATACCCAAAATCTGGAGGAAATCTAGAGTTATAGCATTCCTCAAACCAGGAAAAGATCCCCATGATCCTAAAAATTACAGACCAATATCCTTGCTCTGTCATTTATTCAAGATCTTAGAACGAATGGTTCTGGTAAGGCTTGCAAAAATAGTTGAACCACTTTTGATCCCCGAGCAAGCTGGTTTTAGAAGAGGGAAGAATTGTACATCACAAATACTCCATTTGACCCAATATATTGAAGATGGTTTAGAAAATCGAAAAATAACTGGGGCAGTCTTCATCGACCTAACTGCGGCCTATGACACAGTTAACCACCAAATTCTGTTGAGTAAACTTCATAAGATGACCAAGGACAACAAGCTGACTGAATTTCTTCGATGTCTTCTTGAAAATCGAAGATTCTTTGTAGATTTCCAAGGGCGACATAGTCGTTGGAAGAATCTCCGGAATGGCCTACCTCAAGGTAGTGTTTTGTCTCCAATATTATTTAATATTTACACGAATGATCAACCCTTGCCAGAAGGAACTAAAAGCCTCATCTATGCAGATGATCGAGCTATTCTCACCCAGGGTGATCAGTTTGAGAGTGTTGAACGGAGATTAATGGCAGCCTTAGATGAACTGAGTCCATACTACAGAGAAAACCATCTAAAGCCTAACACCTCAAAGACGCAAGTTTGCGCTTTTCACTTAAAGAATATGTAGGCAAGAAGAAAACTGAAGATTTTCTGGGAGGGAGCTCTTTTGGATCATTGCTCTACACCTAAATATCTAGGGGTAACTCTGGATCGTGCACTCACGTATGAACAACATTGTGGTAACACGAAGCACAAAGTATCTACGCGAAATTCCATTCTTCGCAAGTTATGTGGTACCAACTGGGGAATGCAAGCTCAAACAATGAGAACTACTGCTTTAGTACTGAGCTACTCTGCAGCAGAATATGCATGCCCTGTTTGGTATAGATCATGTCATGCCAAACAGGTAGATATTGCTTTAAATGAAACTTGTCGGCTTATAACTGGTTGCCTAAGATCTACACCTTGTGACAAGTTATATTGCTTGGCTGGCATTGCTCCCCCAGATATTAGACGTGAAGTAGCTGCCAAACATGAAAAATCTAAAGTAGAAGTTTCCCAGACACATCCTCTACATAATTATCAACCTGCTCAACAACGATTGAAATCTAGGCGAAGTTTCCTACACTCTACTGAGTGCCTGTCGGATTCACCTCAATCATCAAGGCTAACTTCCTGGAGCTCCAGAAACAATAATCTCAACGGATGGATGGTTCCATCTGAAACTCTTCCTGCCGGTTATGAAGAGTCGTGGCCTACATGGAAGAGTCTGAACAGGCTGCGGTCTGGGGTCGGTCGATTTAAGACCAATATGAAGAAGAGGGGCCTTTCCGATGAGTCAACCTTTTGCGCCTGCGGAGAAGAACAAACCATGGCGCACCTTCTCCATTGCAACTCCTGCCCTCTCATTTGCACTATGCAGGATGTAGTTCAGGCCACACCAAATGGACGAGATCTTGCCAAATTTTGGTGCGATGTAATTTAATTGTTATTTTGAAAGTACCTTTAGTGTGTTTTTATTTTAAAAAAAGTTATCTATGCTAATTTTACATGATGTATTGCTTCTGATACGAATAAATAAAAATGGCATGTTAAAGAGCCTTCCACTAATTGCACCTGTGTGAAGCTAAATTGGATAGGTTAAGAATGTAAACAACGCTCTTAGGTTTCTACGTTCGTTGCTAAGAGCCGGCTGCGGTGGCGTCTGGTAGCTAAGTTCTGAACTTGGCCTAGTAGTCGTTGACGGTGGCGCTTGGCGGCAAAAGTAGGAACTATTTGAAAAATTCTAAGTCGCAGTACTTAAATTGAAAAACAGATAACACACACTAATACAGTCATCACAATTAACACCGGTTATCAGACAGATTCTACACACACCCAAAGTACACGGGGCTACATGACCGCGTTGTCGCAGCCCCTAAACTTAAGAACCAACCAACCAGACCCGATGTAGGAAAGACATGTGCAGCCAGAAATCTTGCTAATGTAGATAGATCTCTACCGGAGGTGAAAAACGCTTAGAGAAATGCAGATCCTACCAAATGTTTTAGGACACATCTCTATTTTATGAATTTCACTACTGTCCGTAAACTTTTGGTCTGACACATACGATACTTTACTGGTACCTAGTACGTGGGTAGAGGAACATTTGCTGAAATATTCCTGATAATATCGCTCCTTATTTTGTAGTTGTTAAAGTTTTGTTTGTTTAAAAAAAATAGGAAAAATATCCAATTTTCTATATTTGAAGAGATCTGGACAGTCTATATGTAGATTACAGTCATGATTTTGCTCGCGAGGCGGCTGAGCAAGCTGTCTGAATTTGCCTCCTCGTCTCCATTTCTCCTCGCTGGGGAGAGGTTCTTGTTGTAGTTGTTGTTTAATTTGAGGGGCTTGGACATCGTGGTCATTTAGCCCCGTGTATTTTGGTGAGTGTGGAATTTTGTGCGATAACTTGTGTTATTGTGACAGCTGTATTAGTGTGTGTGGTGGAGGGGGAATATTAGAGAAGCGTAACAATAATTCATGTAACATTTCTTTTAAATAGTAAGTTAATACATATTTGTTAATTTCCACCCAATCTGATTGGGCACATTTGTGTCACCGACTAAAAATAAATTCTGTTAATAAGTTATACAAGCAATACTCAAAAATGGCTTTTAACATTTCAACACACAAAAAAAAAGTTTTAGAATAGAGGGTATTCTAATTCTACATGTGTTTCTGGCTATTACCTTCGTATTCAGCCTCGTCTGGTATTCAGCAACGTGTGTACTAAATACTAGGTATTTATAGGGTTGCCAGCGTATAGTTGAAACTAGGATACCTACTATTTCAGAAGCCGGGAATTTGCCCATTTCCTTACACGCACAAACATATTGACATTTAACCCATCCAGAGTCACTGAAATATGCTACGTATGATGAACTATTCTTTGAGTGATTTTCTTTTTGAGAGAAATTTTAAGACATGTTTCTTTGCATTATTTGTTTATATTGTTTAGAAAAAAACATTTAAAATGAGGAAAACAATTGGTTGGTTCCTTAGTTTAAGAGCTGCGACAACGCGGTCATGTAGCCCAGTGTATGTTGGGTGTGTGTAGAATCTGTCTGTTAGCTGGTGTTAATTGTGATGGCTGTATTAGTGTGTTATCTGTGAATCAAGTATAGACTGCAGTCGATCAATTTCAAGTATAAGGTGCGTTCAAAAAGTAACGAGCCAGAGGCTGTAATGCGCAAACCGGTGACGACATCGGCTAATCGTGGCGTGTGTAACGACATGTGGTTCCGACCAGAGCGTGGAAGATCACAGCCCGTCGCTAGAGGGCACGCGTGCACGTCACGTGACGATACAAAGCGAGCAGCAGCATGCATCAATCGTCCAACCAAGACCAAGACAGTAAGCCATTCGACATGCTTCCTGGTGTGGTTGAAGACTGTGGGGCACCCATTGGGCACACTCTTTCCGCAAGTGCAGTCGTTCCTTCATGATGGTGTGCACACTTCCGACGCTCAATCCGACCACGGTGGCTATGGTGTTCTCTGTCACTGGGCGGTCCTGGGTAATGAGTGCATCAACCAGCTGGACTTTGTCGTCGGTAATGCAGGGGGGTGCCCCAGACCGGGCATCATCGGCTAACGACACCCGTCCTTCCCTGAAGCGCTTGTGCCACGCCTTGAACCTTGCAAGGGACATGCAGTGTTCGCCGTACACTTGTGACATTCGGCGATGAATGTCCGTTCCCCCTACTCCTTTCGCTGCCAGAAACCGAACAACACCTCTTTGCTCTTCGTTTGACGCCTCCATGTCACTGTTTGCAATGCGACTGCCAGCGTTGGACGATTGATGCATGCTGCTGCTCACTTTGTATCGTCACGTGACGTGCACGAGTGCCCTCCAGTGACGGGCTGTGACCTTCCACGCTCTGGTCGGAACCACACCTCGTTACACACGCCACGATTAGCCGATGTCGTCACCGGTTTGCGCATTACAGCCTCCGGCTCGTTACTTTTTGAACGCACCTTATAGTTCCTACTTTTGCTACCAAATGCTACCATCCACGATACCTAGCTGCGAACTTGGCTACTAGACGTCATAGCAAACAGCGGACGTTGGAACTAATATAGCGTTAAACAAATCTAACCTACAAATTTTAGCTTCACACAAGTGTAGTTAATGGAAGGTTACTTTATATGCCATAAATCTATGACATTGGCCTGCCGTCTTTAGTTCCCCTCCGAAGGATGGCATACTGAGGGAGTTTTAACGTTCTTAAAAATCCGACGACTTCAGCCGGGTTTGACCCCGCGATCTTGGGCATAGAAGCTCAGCATGCTACCAACTACGCCACTGAAGCCGCGAGGAAAACAATTCAAAACAAAATATGTATCAGGTAATGAATTAGATCGCGGAAAGCAGGCATAACTTGGAATACTACATTTACATCTGCATCATCACTGCCGTAATTTCCATCAGTTTATTGTTACTTGATGATGAACCCTCATTCTATTCAACCCTGTCCAATTTGTTCAAATATCTTTAAATAGTAGCCACAATGTTTTATCGTACGAGCCCTATAATTCACGCTCGATAAATGACCTTGCTCAGATAGAAAGGGTAAAGGCCATATACATGAAAAAGATTCTCTGTCTAGGAAAAAATGCACCGTCAAGTACGACCTATGAAGTAACGAGACAACCATTTTACATAGAAGAGTTACGTATACGAATGTTACTGCCATCTACAAAGCAATATCAGTTATTACTGCAAGAACGTCAAGGGAAGAAAGCTAACATCTGGAGGGATTTCTACCCGACAGATGCCATGATGACCTCAGAGTGGAGGAATTCTATGTATGAACTTCGCCATTTCATGACACGCTTCGCTGTTCATGGTTTTCATTTCAAGCTGTGCAGCAAGAAGGTCTACCATAACCCAGACGATAACTGTATGTGTGAATTGTGTGGAAACTCGTGTGAACGATATCATGCTAAAGTTTTTAATAAGAGAACAGTAACATTAACGGAATTCTGTACATGACTTCATAGAGCGCAATTTTAATTATTATTTTATTTGACCATTGGTTGAAATAAATATCATTATTATAATTCACTGCGTACATCAGCAGATACTGTCAAACTCAAGTATGTTTCTCACCAACCATAAAAAATGTAAATGAAATGATTAACGTATTCATTTATGGTTCCAGTGGCGTTCATAAAGCTTGGCTAATACCCTCCTGCCACCTACCGCAATTAAATGTTAACTTAGGATAGCCTGCAGAATATTCCGTACGCGATCCGTTAGGGCGGGAATTATGTTGCGGAATATATCGCAAACAACATTCAAAGCAAACGTTTTAGCGCGGGATATGCCAGAAGAATCACGGTAAAGTTTAAAGGCCAATAAATACGATACCGTATGAAAAGTGATAGCGATAGTTGTTTAAATGAGACTTTTTTCTTCTTGCAGGTAACAGCTGCATTTAATATACTCTGTGTAATTTCTCAATTAACTTGTGATGCATTGGAGTTATTAATTATATATTCAGACTCATATTACTGGTAGAGCCTTGAGACAGGCAATTTATGCAACTTAATATTAAAACACGTAAAAGGAAGATAAATACGAAGGGTCCGCACTCCATACACCATCAATTACACCAGTGCTAATAAATTGCGTGAAATTTCATGCAGAAGGAAAATTAAAATATAAAAGGGAACAGCAAGATTTGTGTCACAAAAGTAATATTGAAAATCTAGTGGAATTTATGTTAAATTAGCAAAACAACAAACACATGACTCATTTGAGGACGACATTTCAAAACTAAAATTCTTCGCAGGGCGTCACTATTTTCATTGGAAATTCGATCCTAAATTAGCGCATGTAAGTCTGCTATCGGGACGAAAATTCTCACTTTGATAGCAGTTGTGATAAGAGTGATATTGTCTACGATTTAGACATTATTTGGCATTCCGAACACCGACATGCCAATGATTATGGCCTATGGTACAGTAATCACAGTTTCATGGAGTTTTGCATCAGTTTGAAGGGATGAAGACACATCGACAACAAGGAACCTACCGCAAGAATTCTTAGAAATAGATGTAAAAGGTAGGTATCCCTTTATTTATTTATTTCTCAGGGAGAGACTTTACTCGGTCCTGCGGCGTAGCTGTGTTCGTTAAATCGTACAATACGGCCGCGAGGGCAGCTGCAGCAAGTCCGGAGATCACAGGTTCGAATCCCGGCGCTGACAGATGCTAGCCTGAGTGTGGCTTTTCTCCAGGTTTTCCAAAATCAAAAAATCAAAAATCAAAATAAAAAACAAATAAATAATTCAATACATAGATAGGTTACATAACGAGAGAAACTCTTTAATGGCGAAGATCAATTTAGTGTTATTCCAAAGGCTTGGTTTACATTTGACATTTATTTATTTTGTGTGGTAAACTGAGCATTCATGGTGGCGAAGGTTTGGAAATAAAATGATCACTAGGGCTCGGAATTTTAGGTAAATAAATATTTTTTAATGTAAATACATATTTTAAGCATTTTTTCTATAAATACATAAATTCCTGCTTTTCACTTATTAGCACATAAAAATACATATTATTTATATTTTTAAATCAGTATCTTTCAGTTTATTGCATTTTTGGTCCGTGTTACTTCAACGGGGAAGAACCTGTGAGCTACCTAATCTTCATTTGGAGCGTATGTCAGCTTGCAACTGCGTTATTCTTAACTTGTCGCCCCGTGCCACTCACTGTGTAAATCGGGGATTTCCTCGTTCATAGCCATATTGCACCACGTGATAGACCTCCCCCCACCCTTCCCCCCTCCCCCCAGCTACCTGGAACCAGTGTCACTCACATGCAGTTCATTTCTGGCACTGTGAATTGTAAGACAGTTCTACGATGCCTAAAGTAAAAACAACTACAAGTTATCGTCTGTTGCAAAAATTAAAGATATTTTTACTTCTTATGGGGACGTTCTCTTCTGCCCACAATGTGAGAAAGCAAACAATACTGGACAGCGATCTCAAGTTACACAACTCCTCAAGGGTTAGAAACATATTGCCGCAGTTTCGCGCCTTCAGAAGAAGTGTTTTGCATAATCGTCGGTCATTTGTGATGGGCAACCTGAAGATGTATCTCGTTGTGTATTGTAATGCTTCAGTAATCAGTGAGACATAGCGTAAATTGCATTCGCGAGTACCACAAATTGTTTACATTCACATTAATAAACTAAATTATAATTACATATTTTTACTTATTTGTCACATATTTCAGATATTTTTAATACATAAAAAATGCGATTACATGACAGTTCCCCACACTGACACTTCTACACACTGCCCAAAATACTGACACTTCCACACAGTCCTTGGACGCGGCTACCTGTTTAATGACTCAGAAATATTCCCGACTGACTGTTCCACACACATCCCCCCACCCCTAATGCTATAGGCTTCAGTGATCATCCTTACAGCCGCACCTGTGACAATGCACCTTAACATAATACTCATTTGGAGGGAAGAAAAGCGCTCGGTCTATGTACTTCATTACATACCACGGTCTCGAAAATATAATTGTGATGTAGTGTAACTTCCATCAAAATAAAATAAATGCAGAGTCTGATTTCCATCACACTTTATCCAGGCTGTCGACTGGCAAAATAATAACAAAACCGATCAGTTCGGTGTTATCATTTTGGCGTGTTTAAAATCAGCTTTCTAGGCTTCGTCAGTTGTTTTGTATTTTGTATTTATTTTTGTTTGTTTTTGTTTTGTTTTTGTTTTTGTCATATTTGTTCAACAATAATATTAACCTACTCCATTTTCTGTGAATAGACAACTGCCTTCAGAAAACTTTTCATATTTTTGTCATTTTCGAACTTTTTCTGAATGTCCAGTTTAACATATTTTTGTCTTTTTTTTCCTTCCATGTTGAGCTCGGCCTTTAAAAATGCGCAGATTGTCTTCTCAGCTTCCGTCTTGAACACTTTGACAACCTCTTTTAATTTGGGGTGATGTCTCCCGACAAGATTGTTGAGTCGGTTATTCCAGCCCTCAACAGCATTCGTTGTCCTGTTTCGTGCTTGGTGGCAGTTCCACATCTCGATTGGAATGTCTTGGTTATCTAGCCAGTTGTCAACGAAGTAGGCAACTTGATCTCTTCCATAGTAGCCTAGGGGGAGAGGGGAGATGTGTGTGGAAATGTCAGTCGATATTATTTCTGAGTAATTAAACAGGTAGCCACGTCCAAGGGCTGTGTGGAAGTGTCAGTATTTTGGGCAGTGTGTGGAAGTGTCAGTGTGAGGAACTGTCCGGACACCAAAAAATACATATTTCACCGATTTTTAGGACCTAAAAATCCGAGCCCTAATGATCACAATAGCCTTACAATAATTACAAAAACCCAATGTCCTGAGTATTCCACTAGTTGACAGCTTCACCGGTAGCATTATGTACAGTAGGTCTTGGATGGTTCCTTCAAATCTCATTCTAGGACACTCGAGGGCAACATGCTGAATGGTCTGAGGCACATCGGCACAATCGCAGAACTAGCTTGTAGTTTTTCCCCACTTGTGCAGCCAGAAATTGTATCTTCCGTGATTTGTTTAATGATGATCATCACGAAAAGGTTAAACTTCCTTTTAGATGTGGGGAAATGGTAATACACTGTCTTCAGCAACTTGTTATCTCTTGAGCAGGAACATTTCAGAAAGATAAAGCGTCGCGTCGCCAGGCAGACTCTCTCGAGGCCCGCCCGCTCTAAACTCTCCAATTCTATTATTTTCATTTCATATCATCGCACGAAGTGTTTACTGTCCGATAAAATACCCCAGTATTCCAAACAAAAGAGAGTCTTGTTGCAGAGTGGTATAGGGCTTCTTCAATCTTTCAGCCTGCACTTCATTGATAGAGTAGATGTTGTTTCATTTGAGGGGCTTGGACATCGTGGCCATTATGCCCCGTGTGTCAGAATTTATTCTGATAACCTGTGTTACTGTGGGGCTGTATTAGTGTGTGTATTTGTAATTCAGGAGAGGATTGGGAAGAAGGCAGCCGTGGCCTTAAGTAGGAACATCCCAGCATTAGCCTGGAGTAGCAGTGGGAAACCACGGAAAACTACTTCCAAGATGTCTAAGATGGGAATCGAATCCATCTCTTCTTCTTTCTGACTCACGAGGCTGAGTGTACCCCGTCCCGGCCATTAGACCTGAATTACATTTCTTGGCAGAGTCGGGAATCGAATCATCCCGGCATTTGCTTGGTGTAGAAGTGGGAAACAATTTAAAACTACTTCCAATATGGCTCGGGAATCGAACACACCTATTTTCAGTTTTGCCTCACGAGGTTTAGTGTAACCTGTTCCAACTCTCAGAGCCGGGAATCGAACCCAGACCACCGGGGCGACAGTCAAGAATTCTGGCCGCTACACCAGGACGTACGTATATAGAAGGTCCCGTGGTTCGCGAGATTAACTGTTACGTAAAACTATCAGTTTCTTTGCTTTCCAGATTACTACAGGGAGCAATGCATTGTTGTTGTTGATTTATTTAGGGGTTTTGCGACATCATGCTCATGTACCCCATGTACTTGGGTATGTGTGGAATCTAACTGACATACCATTGTATTGGCTGTGGTATTGAGTGTATTTGTAATAAAAGGGTAGTACTGTATTTGGAAGGAGGCAACCGTGGCCTGAAGTTAGAAACCATCCCAGCATTTTCCAAAAGTAGAATTGATAAACCACGGAAAACACTTCTAAGACAGCTACGGGGCTGTTCCTAACCTCAGACAAGAACTAGCCTATGTTGTTGACAGTGCCGGGAAAGGAACCAGAAGATGAAAAAGCAAGGAAGCTTGTAGTTTTACCATGACCGTTAATCTCGCGATCACGAGCCACGATACCTCCTTTTTACGTGGAATCCGAACCATGGGACATGGAATTTTACTTCGAAAATCTCACATGCATTGACCGGGAATCGAACCTTGGTGAAATCCAGAAGAAGAGCAAGGGCTTCTATTTCGTTGTGGCAATGCTAACAACAACAGTTATTGTCGTAGGAACTTTTTGGCACGGCTCGAACAGATGGGACATTGGAAGTCATCTTATGAGCATCACACGATAGACCTTTGTAGTGTGCCATTCAGCTGTTCGTTGAAGGATGCACTTGAAGGTAGACAACACCTTTACCCTTCTGGAGGAGTTAACATATTTTTTTAAAATTCCATCTCTCTTAGTAGACGACTTAGCCTATTTACCTCGGAAAATTCATCTTCTTTTTGATGTGTAACATCATTCCGCTCGGTTGCTGTATATTTTTGTGTGGGTCTGATTTTGTAAAAATGGATGGAAGAGGGACGGAAATGCAACGGAGACAATGAGCGCGCGCGGTGGCGGAGATTGGTACAACGACATACTGTCGGTCATGTGGCTATGTAGAATGTAAATTGCATACGGTTTACTTCAAGGTTTGGAGGCCCCATTACAGATATTCCTATAATAAATCATCTTCAAACTGTCGTTCTTTGGTGTGAACCTATTCATTAAATCATATTTGCTGAAAGGATTTGTCACTGGAGTTTTACAAGTAGTTATTGCAGAAATAATAGTAATGAGAACTTACCGATGGTAATAACACAAAGGAATCCTTCATGTTTGCTGACACAAGGTAGCACTATGAGATCATTCTTTCAAAAAATGCGAGTAAGTAAAATGGAATTATTCGAATAACATGTCAGATGTTACACATCATAGGCGACTACTCTAAGGCTCGTAATATATATATATATTTGGAACTTAATCCTTATCATGTCTTTTCCTGAATATTCCGCGATGTAATTCCCGTGGGTCACATACGGAATATTCCGGAGGCTACTATAAGTTTACATTTAATTACGGTAGGTGGTAGGCAGGTGCAGAACTAGTTAACCATAACGAACTCACCGGGAACCGGATAAGTTAGTTAGTTATTGTTGTTTTAAGGGGCGGAACTACGAGGTCATCTGCCCCCAAACCGGACAAGACTTCGTGAATAATTTCATCTACATATCTCAGGATTGGTTGGATAAATACCTGAGTTTGACAGTAACAGCTGATGTATGATTTAAAGAGTGAAATGGCTGGTGGTGGTGCTCGTATGATAATTGGACGGATCGGACATAGATTACAGTGGATTTTAAGACAGTGTTGTATGAGATTCAGGGTTTATCAAGTGCCAATGAAACTTAGAGTATTGTGTTGTTTTCTTAACCCTGGAAATATATTTATTTTTCAGAAATAGGCTATGTACACTTTCAGAAGCAAAATACAACGTAATAAGGCTGAAAGTTGAAACCATCAACTCCTTTGCTGATATCTGTTTATTATTTATTTTTTAAACAATGAAGACTACACGTAATTTTAAAATGTATATAAAAGGTTGCCAAAAGCACTGTTGATACATTTTCGCTTCACGAGTTTCCATCGTTCTTTCCTGAGGTGATCCAGAAAACCAGGCAGGGTACTCACCAAGGGGTGTTCGGTAACCAGAAAGGTTGTAGTAGTTTGCTCCAGCTGCTATCCATAAGATGTCATTCTTTTTGGCTCACCAAGTACATCCCGTACAAGTGTGGTATTTCAAGGTATGCCTGCTCTCCACGATTTAAATTCCATGGTTCATAGAACTGATTCATATTTAGTACTATTTTTCATCTTTTTAACTTAAATGTCTTTCTAAACAATATAGATAATTAAAAACAAATAAGTATGTCTTAAAATGTACCAAAAAAACAATGATCACACAGAATAGTACAACATATTTTACACTGGAAGGGTTAATAATCTGTCACAGGGTATGAGCAGTTTCTGCAAGTACTCTTTACGGAGAGATGGCAACTTTAACAAGTAGTTCCGTGCATAACTATACAGCCTATTTTGATATATCCTACTTATGTTAATTGCGTCTATCAATATACAAAATTTCAGTTTGATTGCTGTAATAGATTCGTAAATATTGAGAACCGATTAAATATTGCGGGTGGTCGCCATGTTGGATTTTTATATATGTAGGTCTCAGAGTTATGTAATGTCACATGAAGATTATGTTCGTGTAGTATTCAAACTTCAATCGCATGATTAGGACACAAGAAGTAAAAACGAGATTTTAAAATTTTAAAATGGATACAATTGAAAAGAATTAGATGCCAGTGGATTAACATTTGTATAAGGATTTACTGTACCAAGTGACACTGCACTCGGATGGTTAAATTGCGAGAAACGACCATGTGAATATTTATACTTCGCATCGCCGCCATGTTGGATTTGTGATCACGAAGTTATTCAAAGTCCTATAGGTGAACTTATGTTCATAGCACCTATGAGCATTAAAAAATTCAGTTTGATTGCTGTAATAGATTCGTAGATATTGTGATCCATTTAAATATTTCAGATGGTCGCCATGTTGAATTGTTATATGTATAGGCCATAGAGTTATGTACCATTAAAGGAAAATTATTGAGTAGGTTCATTATTCAAACTTTCACTGCGATCGCTTTATTACGACACAAGGTAACAAAATTAATTTTAAAATTCGCACAGCCGCCATCTTGAGGTTTTGTAAACAATTGAACAAACCTAGATACCAGTGCATTACAATGTGTATAAACATTTCCTGTACCAAGTTTCATTGCGTTTGGATAATTAAATCGCGAGAAAAGTCAATTTAAAATGTTCAATTTTGCTTGGCTGCCATATTCGTTTTGTAGTTAACCGGTTTTTAAAAGTCTTATAGATCAACTTTCAGTAGTGCCCTTTATCTCCGTACGGAATTCCACGGTGATACCGCTAAGAGTTTCAGAGATATAAAATGCCAGTGAAATATTTCGCACAGCAGCCATCTTGAGGTTATGTAAATAATTGAACGAAGTTAGAAGTCGGAGCATTACAATGTGTATAAACATATACTGTATCAATTTTTATTGCGTTTGGATGGTTAAATCGCGAGAAACGTCTATTTAAAAGTCGCAACTTCGCTTGGCCGCCATGTTGGTTTTGTAGTTACCAGGTTTTCAGAAGTCACATAGGTGACCTTCTAGTAGTTTCCTGTATCACCGTTAAATATTCCAGCGTGATATCGGTAATAGTTTCGGAGATATTGAGTGCTGGTGAAATAATTCGCACAGCCGCCATGTTGGATTAGTGAGACGTAACAACATTTGAAGGGCACGGTCGGAGTTGGCCAGATTAGTGCTATGAACTTACCGATTTACATTGAAATCGCTCTGGCCGTTTAGAAGTTATTAGGGGGGACACACACCATCGCACACGCACACACAGACAGACACGCGGACAAAAGGCGAACTCATAACCCAATTTTTTTCATAAATGAAAATAGGCTAAAAAGGAATGTCAGTCTGTCGTCTTTTATGCGTTCATAAACCATTCATCCGATTGCGATTAAATTTTGGCGAGTTGTTGAACACACTTTCGGGATGTTCATAGGCATAGTTAATCCATTTCCCAATAGATAGCGCGCGAGTAGTTTAAACAAATGGGTGATGGCGATGCGTTCATTTACAATTCATCCGATTGCGATCAAATTTTGGTGATTTGTAGTGCACACTCCCGATAAATTTATAGGCGTAGTAAATCCCATTTACAATAGATGGCGCGCGAGTAGCTTCAACAAAATGGCGTGCGATTCGTTTCAACAAAGACCCACATGCATTCATATATCATTCATCCCATTGCGATGCAACTTCAGTGAGATATTGTGTACACTTCAGGGAAGGTTTCTGGCTTAGTAAATCGAATTTACAATTGGTAGCGCACGAGTAGATTCTATAAATGAGCGACGATGCGCGAAGCGTTTCAACAACGTCCCGTATGCGTTCATTTACCATTCGTTCGATAGCGATGAAACTTGGGTCAAATGTTGTGTACACTCCAGGAAAGGCTTCTCGCTCAGTGAATCCATTTTACAATAGGTACGGCACGAGTGGATTCAACAAATGAGCGACGACGTGCGAAGCGTTTCAACAAAGTACCGTATTCGTTCATATACCATTCGTCCGATAGCAATGAAACTTGGGTGAGATGTTGTGTAAATTTCATGGAAGGTTTATGGCTTAGTAAATCCACTTTACGATAGGTTGGGCTCGAGTAGATACAACTTAAAAGCGATGACGCGCGAAGCGTTTCAACAAAGTCCCATATGCGTTCATATACCATTCGTCCGATACCGATGAAACTTGGATGAAATATCATGTACACTCCAGGGAAGGTTTCAGGCTTAGCAAATATACCATTCATCGATTGCGATGAAACGTTGATGAGTTGTTTTGTGCACTTACGTGTAGGTTTCTAACTTAGTAAATCCACTTCACAGTAGGTAGCGAACGAGTTGATTCAACAAATGAGTGACAGCACACGAATCGTAAATGAAATTTCGTATGTATTCATATGCCATTCATCCGATTGCAATCAAACTTTGGTGAGTTGTTGTGGACGTTCCCACGAATGTTTCTAAATTAGTTAATCCATTTTACGATTATTTGGAGGCAGTTAGCGGAAGATGAAAAAAAAAAAGAATTGTGTATTCCAAAGCACTTCAAGAAACAAAATTACAACTCCAACACTTTCTTCGATTGGCGTTGCAACGCATGCCGGGTTCAGCCAGTTAAAGATAAAAATTAAGCTAATAATACCTTTAAACGCACTCACACCATGCAAGCCAAAATTGAGTAACATAGGCTTCA
Organism: Meconema thalassinum; assembly: GCA_946902985.2. NCBI lineage: Eukaryota > Metazoa > Arthropoda > Insecta > Orthoptera > Tettigoniidae > Meconema > Meconema thalassinum. The sequence goes on from OX336393.1 coordinate 344,628,992, forward strand.
TGCAAGAGTTCGTAAAGAATTTTCCACCAACTATGGAACACTAAATTAGCAAATATAAACCCTCATAATAACAATATTTGGCTAACAGCAAAACTACTAACTAATTAGAATACTAAAATGCCACCTTTAATGAAATCTAACCGACAAATGGTATCTTCCAACGCGGAAAATGTAGAATTATTAGCTTCAACACTCTATTGTTTATAAACATTTCCTATACCAGATTTCATTGCGGTTGGAATATTGTATCGCGAGAAAGGTCTATTTAAAATTTTCAAATTCCCTTGGCCGCCATGTTCGTTTTGTAGTTAACCGGTTTTTGAAAGTCTTATAGATGAACTTCCAGTAGTGCCCTTTATCTCCGTACAAAATTTCAGGGTGATACCGCTAATAGTTTCAGAGATACAGAATGCCGGTGAAATATTTCGCACATCCGCCATCTTGTGGTTATGTAAACAATTGAACCAAGTTAGATGTCGGTGCATTACAATCTGTACAAACATATACTGTATCAAGTTTTATTGCGTTTGGTTGGTTAAATCGCGAGAAACGTCTATTTAAATGTCGCAAATTTGAGTGGCCGCCATGTTGGTTTTGTAGTTACCAGTTTTTCAAAAGTCACATAGGTGAACTTCTAGTAGTTCCCTTTATCACCGTAAAAAATCCTGGGTAATATAGGGAATACTTTCGGAGATATTGAATGCTGGTGAAATAATTCGCACAGCCGCCATGTTGGATTGGTGAGACGTAAAAAATTTTGAAGGACACCGTTAGGGTCGTCCGGAATAGTGCTATCAACTTACCGAGTTTCATTGGAATCGCTCCAGCCGTTCAGAAGTTATTACAGGGGGACCCACACACACACACACACACACACACACACACACACGCGCACGCACACACACACGGACAGAAGGTGATCTCATAAGCCTATTTTTTCAAAATCGAAAATAGGCTAAAAATGGGACGGTTTCTACTCATTTCTAGGGTCCCAAGGACACTTATCTATTGCAGGATAACTTTCGTCTGTGATCGGAAACTTTTGAGTTTCCGGTAATCGTAACTTATATTTATGTCTGCAGAAATAGCGCTTGTCGAACGGGAGTGTCAGTACGAGTAGATATACCGATTCACAAGTGCGCATTAGTAGGATTATCCAGCGACAAATGTAAACATTTCTCTGTTGATAAGTAACTCTAGCAACGTTTTCTGTGAATGTAGTGATTTTACATGTAATATTTGAAGTGCGAAAACTCGTAAGAAGATGCAGCATCCGTACCAATGGAGTGGGCTATTTCGGCGTTTGGTGAATATGGTATGCATTCCAACATTGTAGAAAAGAGGAACTAAGTGCTACTAAGTTCTCAATCTCCCTTCTCCTGTAAATTAACTGCTAACCCACGTCCTTTCCCCCTTGGAGGGAAAATATTCTGATGGCGTGGGGGGAAGATCAGCCTATTGTATTTCTGTCTATCAGGTAAGTGCCTAATGGAATGCAGTACGCTGCGGACTCAGCTGGACAGAGGATCAATGCACAACACCTGACTAATAGCATTTGCCCCTGGCTTCTCTCAGACATGTGCATATAAAAGGCTTCAGACTCGCAAGAGACAGAGTCTCTTTCATTTATGTAATTCTTGCCTGCTATGGCGTATTATATGATGTGAAAGTGTGAAGAACATTGTAAATATTCCTAGTTTGGTAAATCCATACGTGAACGTTATCGTGACGAGCCTCCTTCAAAGTTAAAATAGTGACCTAAAATAATGATATTTGAATCGCAGCCAATGCCCATAAGCTGGGCATTTTTGATTGAACGCGCAAGGACTCCCAACAAGTTCAATTTCAAGTAGTTCCAACGTTTGCTACCAGACGCCACTGTCACTAATGCTAGCGGCGATCGTTGGAACTTGATCGAGCGTTTCTTAACCATCCAAATAGAACCTGCAAATTTTGCTACACAACGCCAATTGCAGTGGTAGTTTCTTTTACGTGCCATGAATCTAAGACATGTGCCCGTTGCTTTACTTCCCCTCCGATGGAAGGCATACTGAAGGATTTTAACACTCTTAAAAAATCTAACGACTTCGGCTGGGTTTGAACCCACGATCTTGGGCATAGCAGTTCAGCATGCTACCGACCACGCACCCTAAAATAATAAGTACTGTAAAAGGGTGTTACGAACATAACTTTCGGCAGGGAAACTGTGTGACAAAGAGACCACCTCGTGGTTTAGCAGCTAGCATTCAAGGCTGTCTTCTCGGAAGTCGGAATTCGATTCCCGGCTTTGCCAAGAAATTTAATTCTGTTGTGTGGGCAGGAACGGGGTACACTTCGCCTCGGTAAAACTGACAAGAGAAGGGTTCGATTCCCACCTCAGCATCCTGGAAGTGATTTTCCGTGGTTTCCCTTCCCCACTTCTACTCCTCCTCCTCCTGAATCCTATCCCTAATTTACAAATACGCACACTAGTTTAGGCGTCACAATAATACAGGTTGTCACACTTAATTCCACCCCCCCCCAACCCCCCCCCCAACCCCCCCCCCCCCACCCCTCTCTCTCTCTCTCTCGCTTCACACACAAGCACAAAATACACGGCGATATATGATCGCGATGTCATGCCCCTTAAAAGAAACAACAACAGCTACTTATAATAGCACAACACCGTCCAACATGGGACCGCTGTGACATTCCTAAGTCCTAAATGCCGGTGCATCGTATGAAACGACTTTTCGGCCTCAGGTAAACCTTGAGCCATGTTTAACATCTCTCTTTTCTTTACTTTCTTTGGCGGCCGTCCCGGTTGACTCAGACGCCATGTGAGATACTTTCTGTCCGGACGTGCCTTGAGGCTCTCCGCCTTATTATTTAAAATGTAATGTTTTTCCTTTTTATTTAACATTGTTATTATGCCGAAGCCTTCCATTTACTCATGTAAGTAATACATCTAACCTTGTGTCCACTATGCTCATTTCCTAAATTTAACCTTTCTTTTTGATCTTTGTCGTGTGCTTGGATTTGCTGTGGAACCAATCGTAATGGCGGTCTCCTGTTTTATTTTGTTTGAGTCTTCGTTTAACCTTTTATTTGTGCCGTGAAATATATCTGGGAGTGATTTTGTGAGTGTATGTTTTTCTTGCTGCCAGGTGCATTGATGCTGTTTTGATTGGGCATATCTTCGAATGGGTCTCCCGTGGTTTGTGGACGTTGGCGTTTCGACCATTCTCCCAACACGAGGCATGACACCATATATTTTAGCCCTTATGTTTTCCCTTCATTCCATGTTTCGGCCAACTGGATCACGGCGGTAACTTTAAGTAGGCCTTACCGTATTCAGCTCGAACTCGGAACGTAAGTTGGGGACTATATAGGTTTAGCATATTTTGCTAGACTACCTACAAGCACGAGTTGCTTTGTGTTTTATTTCTGCATCGTCGGCTGGCATTTTGTGTGTTTGATTGCGTGTATGTATCTTGATATATTTCACGGACACTTGACGTCATTTGTTTCTCCTTGTAGTATCTTTGGTTTTTGCATATCTTTTCTCTGGAGACTGCCAGCTCGATCGCATCCCCATTGCTCGCCACAGCCTTTGCGACACGCACACAGCCTCTTGTTTTATCTTTGCTATGCTTGTTATTTGTGGTCGTCATGACAACCATCCATCTCTAGGCGGAGAAGTGATTGTTGTTGACCAGCGACCGGCTCGATTGCCTCTTGATCTTTTACTTCCTCCCTTTTTACATCGTTTTCACCGAAGTGAGCACAGGTATGAATTTAATTTGTTAACGTTATTTACTATCGTAAGTTATTTATTGTTATTTATATTTATCTTCCCCGTTTGAAAGTGACTTTATTTGACCCCTAGGTGAAGGGTATTCTTTTTTGTGTGTGTTATTCTGGCCGGGTTTCTTTGTGTGTTCGGTTTCAATTCATTAAATTTCCATTTCTTTACCCATGTGTCTTATTTAGTAGTGTTTGGCGATCGGGCTGCTCGCTCTCTCTCTCTCTTCAAACCTAGGCCTAACTTATTCTAGCTTTCTAGCACCAGGAGGGTATTCCTACCACTCATCGTGGGACCACCTTCACGGAGTCTGGAGTCGCTCGGCACATCTGGCCTGCAAGTACGGGCCCAGCACAGGTCAGAAATTAACATCCATTTCCACTGCGTACTCCTTTCTTTTCTAGTTGGTTCCAGTGATGCAGCTAGGAGGCACGCCAAGAATATGTTTATTTTAATAAGGGCGGTGCAGATGGTAGCAGAGCATGGTTATTTGGCACCCATCGCTTTTGCCAGTCGGATGCTTAATGATTGCGAACGCCGGTATTCCACTTTCGAGAAAGAAAGTCTGGCTGTCGTATTCGGCTGTGAACGTTTCAGATCTTTTCTAGAACATCGGCATTTCATAGTGTATACCGACAATGAAGCTCTGTCCTGGATGAGCTCGCATGTCAAAAAATTGGGACGTATAAATCGTTGGATTCTTCGTCTATCCTCTTTCAGCTTTGACATCATTCACGTCAGAGGCAGTGAAAATGTTGTAGCGGATTGTTTGTCACGCATGTTTGAGGAACCTCCTCCCATTGTTGAGATCCCCGAGCCAGTGAATCTTCTCCAACACATTCCATGGTCTTTTACTGACATCCGTACGTACCAAGCAGATGACCCATTTTGTGTCACATTGCGTGAAAAAATTCTCGGGAAAGATCCTGGTGTATCTGAGTTTTCATTGCGCAATGATGTTATAGTGCATACCGCTCCTCGATCTTCGAAATGTAGGATTTTCGTGCCAGAGAATATACGAAGTATGCTCTTGGCGTATTTCCATGAATCCTGTTTTGGATTACATTTAGGTATGACGAAGACTTTCCATAAAATCTCTCAGGAATTCTTCTGGCCTCATTTGAAAGCGGATGCTTTTGCTTTCGTCCGAAAATGTGTCACGTGTCAACGTTCTAAGCCAGCAAAGAATTCTCGCATTGGACTTCACCACGCTGACACGATGTCATATCCTAATGAGCGCCTGTTTATAGATTATTTTGGTCCCCTAGTTAGGTCATCTTCTGGTCATCAAGCTATACTTACTGTCGTTGATGGATTTTCAAAATTTGTATGGTTATTTCCTGTCAGGGAAATCACGACACGTACCACTGTTAGGCTTTTGACCAATCATATTTTTGGTGTTTTTGGTCCTCCAAAGTTTTTAGTGTCCGATAACGCGAGCGCTTTCCGGTCCAAGTCTTTTAGATCAATGTGTTTTTCTTGGGGAATTGATCATGTCTTTTTGGCACCCTACCACCCTCAGCCAAATCACGTTGAAAGGTTTCATCGTAACTTGAAGGCTTGCTTGAGTGCGTTCCACAACGCAGATCAGTCACGTTGGGACGCAAATCTTCAGTTTTTCTCCTTAGGATTTAACACTGCTCTTCATGAATCGACGAATTCTACCCCTTCGGAATTGTTTTTAGGAAGGCGTATTGTTGATCCACTTCAGCTTCAGTGGAAAATAGATTATCTGGCTGCGCTATCACGCCGTACTTCAGTCAAATAAAAATGGGAAGTTGCTGTACGGCATCTGAAAAGGGCACGAGATCGCGTGGCGTCTCGCTATAACAAGGGTAGGCAACCTGTTTGTTTTCAGGTGAATGACGACGTGCTAGTGCGCCTGCACCCACAGAGTTCGGCCAAGAATAAGGAGTCAGCTAAGCTAATGCTTCGCTGGAGCACGCCCAAAACTATCACTAGATTTTTAACACCTGTCACTGTTGAATTGATCTCCAAGGAGAATCCCACCGACGTATCCAGAGCTCACATATCTCAATTGAAACCATTTTTTGTGTAACCTTCTTATTTGCTGTGATTAATGTTGCCCTTTTTCTGCGTAGGTTAGCCAATCATAATTTGCTTATGTTATCCAAGGAAGCTGGTATTCATATGGCGTCTCCTTGACCTGCCTATTATTGAACCAATTTTGACCGAGGCAGAGTCAAGTACAAATTTACGAGCTCAAGAAAGAAAATAATACAAGAAGAAATAGGCCTACATACTCTGTGTAACTTAATATTTATTGTAAAAATATGTATTTTTGCGAATTCGGCCAGTAGAGAATTTATATTCTATAAATAATGGACACATTATATCGCTTCTTTGTTATTTTAATACGTCACTTTCTTGATGGGTATAAGGAGAATGGCAGACTTCGGCGTCAAAGTGCGAAAGTCTTTTGTTTATGATTTTCGTCCGTGTCTCTATCTACTTTTCTTGTCATTGTAACGCTCAGGCGAACCGTAATACCATTATGACAAGCCCAGGGATCGTCAAAGGAACGCGCGCCTTTGGGGACCCCGAAGGAGTTCTGTCCTGATATTGCGATCGCCGAAGCGATCTGATTATTTTTATATATTACTTCCTTTTATAACTGTATTCTTTCTGATATGGCTCAATTGCTTAAGTGATTGTTATATCGATCACCCTCCCCCCTCATATTTTGTGTACTGTTATAGTTGTTGACAAACCACCTGTGTGATAAGGATGTTGTGTATTTTGGAACACTTGGGACATGATTGATTTCAAAGCGGTGGTACTAAGTGATGTAAAAAGAAAATTCTTTTATTATTATAAATAATTCTTCTTTTGGGGGGTGGTGTGGATCCTGAGCCATGTTTAACATCTCTCTTTTCTTTATTTTCTTTGGCGGCCGTCCCGGTTGACTCAGACGCCATGTGAGATACTTTCTGTCCGGACGTGCCTTGAGGCTCTCCGCCTTATTATTTAAAATGTAATGTTTTTCCTTTTTATTTAACATTGTTATTATGCCGAAGTCTTCCATTTACTCATGTAAGTAATACATCTAACCTTGTGTCCACTATGCTCATTTCCTAAATTTAACCTTTCTTTTTGATCTTTGTCGTGTGCTTGGATTTGCTGTGGAACCAATCGTAATGGCGGTCTCCTGTTTTATTTTGTTTGGGTCTTCGTTTAACCTTTTATTTGTGCCGTGAAATATATCTGGGAGTGATTTTGTGAGTGTATGTTTTTCTTGCTGCCAGGTGCATTGATGCTGTTTTGATTGGGCATATCTTCGAATGGGTCTCCCGTGGTTTGTGGACGTTGGCGTTTCGACCATTCTCCCAACACGAGGCATGACACCATATATTTTAGCCCTTATGTTTTCCCTTCATTCCATGCTTCGGGCAACTGGATCACGGCGGTAACTTTAAGTAGGCCTTACCGTATTCAGCTCGAACTCGGAACGTAAGTTGGGGACTATATAGGTTTAGCATATTTTGCTAGACTACCTACAAGCACGAGTTGCTTTGTGTTTTATTTCTGCATCGTCGGCTGGCATTTTGTGTGTTTGATTGCGTGTATGTATCTTGATATATTTCACGGACACTTGACGTCATTTGTTTCTCCTTGTAGTATCTTTGGTTTTTGCATATCTTTTCTCTGGAGACTGCCAGCTCGATCGCATCCCCATTGCTCGCCACAGCCTTTGCGACACGCACACAGCCTCTTGTTTTATCTTTGCTATGCTTGTTATTTGTGGTCGTCATGACAACCATCCATCTCTAGGCGGAGAAGTGATTGTTGTTGACCAGCGACCGGCTCGATTGCCTCTTGATCTTTTACTTCCTCCGTTTTTACATCGTTTTCACCGAAGTGAGCACAGGTATGAATTTAATTTGTTAACGTTATTTACTATCGTAAGTTATTTATTGTTATTTATACTTATCTTCCCCGTTTGAAAGTGACTTTATTTGACCCCTAGGTGAAGGGTATTCTTTTTTGTGTGTGTTATTCTGGCCGGGTTTCTTTGTGTGTTCGGTTTCAATTCATTAAATTTCCATTTCTTTACCCATGTGTCTTATTTAGTAGTGTTTGGCGATCGGGCTGCTCGCTCTCTCTCTCTCTTCAAACCTAGGCCTAACTTATTCTAGCTTTCTAGCACCAGGAGGGTATTCCTACCACTCATCGTGGGACCACCTTCACGGAGTCTGGAGTCGCTCGGCACATCTGGCCTGCAAGTACGGGCCCAGCACAGGTCAGAAATTAACATCCATTTCCACTGCGTACTCCTTTCTTTTCTAGTTGGTTCCAGTGATGCAGCTAGGAGGCACGCCAAGAATATGTTTATTTTAATAAGGGCGGTGCAACCTACAGTGTGACTCTTATCAAACTCTACTAGGTCCTGATAATGCTGTATAACGCAACCATGAGGCATGGCTGGTGACCATCACTCACGGTGTCGGACTGATTGTCGGATGCTACAGAAATCACCTTATAACTCGTGATAACACTAGTCATGCACACTGGTGACCATTCTCGACGTGCCAGCTTCTCGCAAACAGAATCATTTACATAATCGTTGCTGGTATGTATGCGTATCATATTACATCTAATCTGGCCAATCTTACTGGCTGTTGAACATGACTGTAGAGTGTAGACAGCCCCAGTACCACCTAGTATGTAACTTAGGTACAGTAAGTCACGGTCAACTGAAATGACATCATTTGTGGTGTTAGGGTTGAAGAGGATGCTGAACCGCCAAGTAAAGTGGATTCTGAAAATAAAGGCATCTACGAGCCCATAAATCCCTACCTTAAAGAAAAGGACCTCAATTGAAATATCGAGATTGTAGAGGTAATGATAGAAAAAAGAGGCCCCATTTCAAAATTATTAGTGAATTCATTTAAATAATAATATCGTATGGCCTCGGGTGCAAGCATTGCACCCAGAGGGCAATTCAAATGTCGAATTTCGTCATTCCTTGTAACGATATGAAAGTCAAGGAGGTGAGATATCTAAGTTCCATGACACTATACCGCTTTCTAGTAGAGAATGGAGGAACTTTGTGTTGGTTTAAATTGTAGGGCTATCAAGTAAATCACAATTTACTACCCGTTCCAGTTGCCATGACACTGGAAAGTTCAATAGGCATACTGTAATGAGAAATCGCTTAGTGAACATGTCTATCAGTAGATATATTATATTTAAAATTTTAAAATACTTTATACTTGGTATGATATCATACTCTGTGTTATTTGTCAACCTCTGATGAGAGGAAGTTGGATAATGATTCCATCCCCTGAGCCTGTGCTCTGCAGCCTACTTTTAGATTTTAACCACCTTTCTATTTGCACTTAACAAAGCCATGTGCTGGATCAGATGTACTTGGAGCGTGAGAAAGTAGCCAGTCATCGATACGAACTGTAAAATCAAGAACTGATATTGGAACATGGCTCAAATGGAACAGTATCTCCTGCCTTTCTCCCTATCCCAACCTGCTCAGATAGAAATTCTGCCTGTCCATTACGTTTCATGACTTCGACAAACTTGAAATCTTTTGCAGCTACAGGTATATTTCGAGTACTCTCTAGTTACAGGCAGTGAAGACATTACATCGAACAGTCCTTTAGCAATAAATGAGAAACATTAATGCAACATAAAGGGTGCCCCATAAGTTGTTGTGGTAAATATTTAGGAGCACGTTCTTTGATCGAGCTCCGAAGTTCTTCAAGCTACGACGTGAGCAGCTATACAGACAGACTGATTTAAGTATCTAAATTTAATCGTATGAGAATTCTCCGACAGCGTGTGTTAAGTAAGGTCGGACATCACTACCAGAGCGGATTTCCAGCCATAATATAATTATGACTCCATATTACCACATGAACAAAATGTGAAATCTCATATTTTTGCCCAGTTAGATGATTTTATTTATTATACGTTCAATCCTCACGCTTTCATTCCTAGAGAAGTGACATCCACAGTAATTAAATCATCACCACTGATGTGTTAAGTCAGAGTTGGCTGAGTGACTAAATGTACAACGTACAAACATTTTACAACTGGTCATGCAATTGGGGGGAAATGAAATAGGCTGATTTTATCTAGCATTCATGGAAAGGAAAGGGCTTGCATTTGTTGTAACATAGGCTATGTGTTTTAGAATACATATGAATCCATTTAACAAGAATTTACACCAAGTAAGCAAAAAGAGATCCGAGAAAAACTGAACAGACAGAATATTACCATCAATCTAACAATGGACCACCCCTTGCCATGTCATTAGTGTCAAATGCCAGCGTTTCGCCTATTTCTGTAGCTGACTTTATAAAAACAAACTAGCCTATCAGCTGAAGGTATTACAAATTAAGTTTAGTTAGCATGAAATTAAAAAATAGAAACTGCGAACATAATCTATTTGAGTATCATCTGTCTACTATCATTAGCACGGAAAAAGTGAATTAATATAGATAAAAATATCACTATAACATTTTAAGTGTCCGTTGAAATTATCTCAAAGTTCATAAAATAAAAACAAATAAATATAAACTGACTTGAACTATATGTAAACAAGTAGTTCCGTGAAGAACTATACAGCCTATTTTCATATATCCTACTTATGTTAATTGCCTCTATCAACATACAACATTTGAATTTGATTGCTACCATATATTAATAGATATTGAGAACCGTCTAAATATTTTGGATGGTCGCCATGTTGGATTTTTATATATGTAGGCCAAAGAGTTATGAACTATTAGATGACGATTTTTGCGTAGGTTCATTATTCAAACGTTCACTTCGATCGCATGATTAGGGCACAAGAAATAAGAAATTAATTTTAAAATTGCGCACTGCCGCCATCTTGATGTTATGTGAACAATTGAACTAAATTAGATGCAAGTGCATTACAATGTGTATAAAAGTATACTGTACCATATTTCACTGCGCTGAGATGGTTAAATCGCGAGAAAAATCTATTAAAATGTTTCAACTTAGTTTAGTATTTTGCATGTTTTTGCAGTACCCTTTACCACCATTACAAAATTTCAGGGTGATATCAGAAATAGTTTCGGAGATATAGAATGCCGGTGAAATATTTCGCACAGCCGCAATATTAAGGTGAATGATCGTGTGGCCTCCGGAGAGGCCAAGTGCAGATCTTCCGAGTTGACGGGCGTGGGCGTCAAGAGCGTCTTAATGAGGATGAAGTGATGATGAAGACGTCACATGCACCCAGTCCCCGAGCACGGGAATTAACCCCAGGAGATTAAAATCCCTGATGGCTCGGCCGGGAATCGAACCCGGCGCACTTCGGACCAAGGTCTAGCACGCTATCCATTTAGCCACGCAGTCGGACATATTGAGGTGATGTAAACAATTGAACTAAATTAGGTGCCAGTACATTACATTTGCTGAATCAAGTTTCATTGCATTTGAATGGTTAATTCACGAGAAAAGTCTATTTAATAGTTTCAACTTCGCTTGGCCGCCATGTCCGTTTTGTAGTTAACAGGTTTCTGAAAGTCTCATAGGTAAACTTCTAGTAGTGCCGTTTATCTCCGTACAACATGCCAGGGTGGTATCAGTAATAGTTTCGGAGATATAGAATGCCCGTGAAATATTTCGCACATCGCCATCTTGACGTTATGTAAACAATTGAACTAAATTAGATGCCAGTGCATTACAATGTGTATATACATTTTCTGTACTAAGTTTCATTGCGTGTGGACGGTAAATCGCGAGGAAAGTCTATTTAAAAGTTTCAACTTCGCTTGGCCGCCATGTTCGTTTTGTAGTTAAAAGGATTTTGACAGTCTCATAGCTGAAAATCTAGTAGTGCCCTTTATCTCCGTACAAAAGTTCAGGGTGATATCAGTAATAGTTTCTGAGATATGGAATGCCGGTGAAATATTTGGCACAGCTGCCATTTTGGATTGGTGTGACGTAAGAAAATTTGAAGGGCACGGTCGGGGTTGGCAAAAATAGTACTATGACCTTACCGTGTTTCATTGAAATCGCTCCAGCCATTTAGAAGTCATTAGGTGGGGACACACACACACACGGATGGACACACACACGGACAAAAGGGGATCTCGTAAGCCTATTTTTTCCTAAATGAAAATAGGCAAAAAATATAAACTTTCTAAATAAATGGAAATGGACTAATATCGACTGTGTAAATTGTCTTGATTGAGAAATCATAAAACCTTATGAAAAGCAGATTTGTTTTAATGGTTGGGTGAATTAATGAATAAAGAAAAATATATTTTTAATGCAATTATGTTGCTCCATGGAAGATATTGCAAATTTCTTCGCAGGTTCAAATGCTTGTTCATCTTATGAATCCAATAAAGTAATGCTGAGTATAAATTGTAATAATCAAAAGAAGACATTTCATTAATCTGGAAAAATTAAATCAGTTAAATTAAAAAATAAAGTATTGTAATAATCAAAAGAATAAATTTCATTCATTTTGGAAAAATGATCTAAATAGTGCTCGTCGTTAAATCAACAAATATAAATAAAATAAAATGATAACAAACAAGATTTCACGTTTGATATCAAGTTCGTGAAAGGTTAGCTCTATCATGTTGTTCCATTGAAGACGTTGCAGAAATTCTTCGCGGGTTCAAATACTTCAACCAATATGGTTAGGAGTTTAATGAAAATGTCAATGTGATGATAGTGGAAGAACGTTGCTCATACACTATCAAAGGAAAATCGATTTGCCAAATTGAATGTGGCAATTACGTTATGAAGTTGAAACCTGTCACTTGTTCATTCATTGGAATACTCATAACAGACTGAAAGTTTACCTTACTTTGATCGTGTTACGCTGAGGAGAGGTCTGCGATGTAGCTGCTCCTGTGAGCTGCACGTCTACAATGAACGATATTCTATTAGGTTATATGCTTGCCTAGCAACGTCTTAGTCTTATTTGCGGTCGATTACGACTTGCAGATACTGTATGGGTAAAAATATTCAACTTATTGGTCAACGTCCTGTATGTAAATCTCGACCTCTCCCGTTGTAGCATTTCCATCAGATGAACTTTTATTGGTATTTTTACTAGACACGTGCTCGGTTCATTGTTCGAACCCAACGTGTACGAGTAAGGTTCTAGGCAATATTTTGGTTGGTTGGTTCCTCAGTTTATGGGCTGCGACAACGCGGTCATGTAGCCCCGTGTACTTTGGGTGTGTAGAATCTGTCAGATAACCGGTGTTAATTGTGATGGCTGTATTAGTGTGTGTTATCTGTAATTCAGATAACAGTCTCCGAGTGCTATTTTTATTTTAAAAAATCAGTGCTACTAACACAAAATTTCAATGCAACAGAAAATCCCTAAAAAGTTACTGAAATAAAATTGATTCCAAATAATTATTTTAAGTGCGCGAGTGATCTAGGCCAGCGGTTCTCAACCTGGGGTACTCGTACCCCTTGGTGGTACGCAACGAACCAGTTAGGGGTACGCCAAAAATAAACGGTAATGGTGGGCTCCATATTCCCAACGTAATGTACCGGCACACAGTGCCATCTTATCCATGCACGTCAAGGTGAATGCTCCCCTCGACAACCGACCCTACCCCAACTCCAGTCACTTTCACCACTGCACTGCTATTCTCATGATTTGTCTGTTTTTGTCGAACTAATCGCTAGAATTAATTGGATTTCAATAAAATCAAAATCCAAAATCATTTGTACTGTAACTTAATTGTTTATTTTCATCATCTAAATGTTTATACATCTACATTTGCACAATTTAATAAATGTAAAATTGAAAACTAATTACAGGGTCTTTATTTTTGCTTAGCAAGGACATTCTCGCTCACGCGCTCCGCCAGTGACAGCTCAGTTCCCGGCGACCGCGCGCGCGTATGTACAGCAAAATACCGCGCTTAAAATCAGTATCATGCATTTTTACTCACCATGCTTACAGCAGATGCTGGAAATGTTTCCCATCAGCTGTCAAACATAATCGGCATCTCCTTGTGAACCGATTACTCCGGTTAATTTAGCTTCAGTAAGGAAATAACGACATTTTTCTATTTTTATTGTTTACTGAACCTGTACGTTTGAATCTATTAGCCAGTTGATTTAATGCCCCATTTATAGGAATGGGTCTCCCTGGAAACTTTTGTCTTGTTCTAGCGCACATTATGAACGGCACGCAGGCCTATTATGCAGACCTTCTCTCGACCTTGGTCGCCGGTCCCCGGCGCGTGGTCTCCAGCGGTATTGCCCGGGTATTCATTCGCTCTTCTCTAGACGTGAGCTCCGAGCTAATTGGGTGTTTCAGTCTTTCAGTGTTTTATAAAGCTACTGTGTACCGGTACTGTATATCTTATTGTGTAGTGTTTTATTGTGATTGTGTATAGTGCTGTAATGCCTTATGTGAAATATTCGTTACGTGAACGAGTATATCTGAACAATACGTACATAAAGTGCAGGAAATCGTGCGCTAGAACTAGACAAAAGTTTCGAATGGCATTTCCAGGGAGTCCCATTCCTATAAATCGGACAATAAATCACCTGGCTAAGAGATTCAAACGTACAGGTTTAGTAAACAATAAAATTAGACGAAAATGTCGTTATTTCCTTACTGAAGCTAAATTAACCGGAGTAACCGGAAACTTCATAAGGATATGCCAATTATGTTTGGCAGCGGATGGGGAACATTTTCAGCATCTACTGTAAGCATGGTGAGTAAAAATGCATGATACTGATTTTAAGCGCGGTACTTTGTCATACATACGCGCACTCGGTCGTCGGGAACTGAGCTGTCACTGGCGGAGCGCGTGAGCGAGAATGTCCTTGCCAAGCAAATTTAGATGTTATTGAAATAAAATGCATAACAACAGCAAAGAAATAATACATTAAAAATATTAGTTATGAAAATGAAAATCCACAGCCTGCTTCCAGTCTCCGACCGGGTCAGGAATGGAATGAATGAAGCCCCTATCTAGCGGCGAGGATATGAACTGTGCCGGCTGCCGAGGCCTGACGCACTCCTCTGAAGCAATGATTAAATGAATGATAGATGAAATGAAATGATAGTGGAGAGTGTTGCTGGAATGGAATTTTGACAGGGAAAACCGGAGTACCCGGAGAAAAACCTGTCTGCCTCCGTTTTGTCCAGCACAGATCTCACATGGAGTGACCGGGATTTGAACCACGGACCCAGCGGTGAGAGGCCGACGTGCTGCCGCCTAAGCCACGGAGGCTTATACTATATTAAAAATTTATAAATAGTTGTAAGTTATTTTTAGTCTATTTTCATTTATGAAAAAATAGGCTTATGATATCACCTTTCGTCCGTGCCTGTATGTGTGTGTGTGTGTGTGTGCGCGCTTCCCCCCTAATAACTTCTAAACGGATGTATCGATTTCAATGAATCTCGGTAAGGTCATAGTACTATTTTGGCCGACCCCGACTGTGAGGTGTTCATCAATGTGACTTTCAAAAACCCGTTAAGTGAAAAAACGAATATGGTGGCCAAGCGAAGTTGAAACATTAAAATAAACGTTTCTCGCAATTTAACAATGCGAACGCAGTGAAACTTGGTACAGCAAATGACTATTTAAATACCTTCATGAATTCTTGTGACATTCGTGGTCATAAGCACGTGAGAATTCTTCTTAAAGCCCGAGTAGAACGCTGAGACCACTGAATATGCACATGCACTGCCATGGACACATTGCGCACTTTATTGCATTGATCACAAAAGTATGAAGGCTCACTGTGCGTGGAGACACCATTGCGCACGTAATATGTACCGGCCAAGAAGGAACGGCCCGCTTATATCAACAATCGCACCCACCATGAACAAGAATTGTTCTATACAAAATGCCGCTATACAAAATTGCGGGTCTACATATGCGATGAAGGCAGTAAACTATAGTCAACGTAGGGGCAGATGACTTTGCTGCTCTGGCCCGGAAAACAACAATAACTAACTAACTAACTAACCAATCTGTCAACGTAAACATTATGAAGGGATAGTGTTAATAGGGTTATTGGAAAAGGATGATGATGGTGATGATGATGATAATTGTTGTTTTAAGGGGCCTAACATCTAGGTTATCGGCCCCTAATGGTTTGGGTGATAGTGAAAGATGAGATGAGAATGAAAACTATAACTAATACTAACTACAGACTTACATAGGCTACTAGAGGAAGAAATGGTAAACAAATAAAGAATAAGGCAAACAATGGACAGAAGGAAAAGAAATCCCCTCAACCCTCGAAGAATGAGGATTGAGTGACTTGGAAGGAAGGAGGGTCATGAAAGGCGGATAGGAAAGGGGAAATGGGAGAGGGTCCGCCCCAAAGGCAATGGAAAAAGGGGGAAAAACCGGACCCAGCTCAGGAATCCCTCAGGGTTGCCAAATCCTGAACTCACCAGGCGTGAGCCCTTGAGTTTGTAGCACTATCCAGGGTGCACCTGAAGTGGTGGGGCTACACACACCCCGCCTCCTTGAGGGCCATGGGCAGAAGGCAGGTGATAAGAAGATAACAGGAGAGGTCTGACCCCTCGAAGAATGAGGGATCAGGAAAGATGAGACAAGGGCCTATTAAGGCAGGAAAGTGAAAGACTCCCTAGGCCTCGGATACCCTAATACCGACGGGGTCAGAAAAGAACAAGAGTTGACCAAGGGTAGTCGATAGGAAAGATGACAGAGAGGAGCCCGGCACAAGGAAGTGGAAGCAATGCCGAACTCAGCTGGGGTCCCGTGGTCGCCAACCCACGTCCCACTAACCGTGGGCCCCTGGGGGGTATTGGAAAAGGAAGGAAGCTTGTAGTTTTACGTGACGATCATGAGCCAAGGGACCTCCTTTTTACGTGGAATCCGAACCACAGGACATGGCATTTTACTCGAAAAACACACATGTATTGACCGGGGATCAAACCCAGTCTACCTTGGTGAGAGGCATACAGCTTGACCGCTACGCCACCACGCCGCTAAAGGGTTATTAGCGACATGCTTCTTTACAATATACTCGTGTAGTAAAAATAGGTACTTACTCTTATCTTGAGACATTTTTAACATCGCCAGAAAGGACGTAATGATTTTCTTTCACTACTCCCGAGACACTGTCACACTTTTAGCAGTTCTCTCCGCCAACACTCGCCATTGAAACGTACGCACTTTCGTCTAACACAGCGGGAAATCAAGCAGTAACCACATTCTTTGAGACGTTGATAAGCAGCGAGATTATTACTCATTGACTGCGCTGAGACCAGCTACAGCTGTGATGTGCTCTGTGGTCGCAATAATTCCACACTGAGCTCGCTAGCGAACATGACATCCACTGGACTTGGCGACTCCTCCAGCATGTTTCATTCATCACGTGCATGTTGGTAGGAACAGCTTCTTCAATAATTACCTTCCTTCATTCTGTCGTGAGCCTTTGAGAGGCATTGCGCAAGAAGGGGAGACATCAATAGGTCAGCACATTCAATAATTCAGATTTAATTCATCTTAGAACACGTACACTTCAAAAACAAAACACGCACAGCAAGCAAGAGACATTGTCGTTAAGATGGATTCATTTTCGCAGGCCGTGTGATTTATTATTAAAAAGTTAGGAGGACTACATTGTAATGTTATTGTACATAAGCGAGCGAGCCTGCATGTCTTCAGTGTGTATTTCAGTATGCGAGCGTTCAGATAGATTATTGGAAGAGTGCAACAGTATACAGGCGGCGATGTTTACTACTGAAGAGAGAGTTTTTTTTTGGTGGAATACGTTTTTCGCGAAGGCGATCGGTTTACGGAAAATGTAAAATTAAGATTACAGGCGCGGTTTCCTAATTCAAAATGTCCAAACCGTGATACCGTTCGTGCTTTGGTAAGTAAATTTCATGTGACTGGCTCTGTTCACGACGTACCGGGAACAGGCAGGCCTACGCTTTTAACAGACGAAAAACTTGATGAAATCTCCGATATAATGCTGCGTTGTCCAAGTAAATCAACACGAAAATTAGCTCAACAAACAGGAATCTCTAAGTCGACAGCACATAAAGCTGTAAGAGACAAGCTTCAGTTGTTCCCTTATAAAGTTACCGAGGTTCATGAATTAAAACAAACTGATTACGGAAAAAGAGTGATATACTGTGAATGGTTTCAGCATCGGTTATGAATGGCTGTGGTGATTACAAAGTTTACTGTTTATTTGTTATGATGCAAGCGGCAGCCGTGTTACTAACGTAACTGCTGTAACTAGCTCTCACAGACGCATGTAGGCACTGCGGAGAACATTCCCGGACTCACTGTATATGCATATAGATAATAATGACCGAAGGTACTTGGTGGAATTGCTTTATTACATATAAATTCAGTCAAACCCCTATCTCGTTTGGTGGAATAAATTCGTCTTATGGAAACTTCGAGTTATGGATTATGATGATGATGATGTTGATTATTGTTGTTTTAAGGGGCCTAATATAGGCTATGGGTTATCGGCTTCTAATGGTTTGGGTGATCGTGATAATATAAACTCAGACTAAAACTGATTACGAACTTACAAACTACAAGAAGAAGTGGGAAAACAAAAGAAGAATAAGGTTAATAAAGGACAGGAGGAAAATAAATGCCTTAACCCATGAGTAATGAGGATTGAGGGACCAGGAAGGAAGGAGAGCCATGCAAGACAGATAGGAAATGGAAAGAGAGAGGGTCCACCCCAGAGGCAATGGAGAAAGGAAAAAAGCCGGACCCAGCTCAGGAATCCCTTGTTGTAATCTATTCTTATTTAATTAAATTTGTAAAACATAATTGTCAAATGTCTGATAGTTCCGTTTTTTAATAGGTTCTTCTATTCGTCATGGTATAAGACTAATAATTTAATTGAGGTCATGAGAGGCCATACGTATTATGTTGTCAAGCGGCTGGCGTCCTGGACGGAAGTGCTGCCCACTATCTGCTGATCGCTGAGAGACGAGACGTTGGTAACATAGCCTACAGTATGTGACGTCTCATTGTGTCCTGTGCTACGCATTGCATGCAGCTATAAAAGGCAGCGTCCTTGGCAGCAATTACCAGGCCGTGCCCTGTTATTATCATGAGTACATCGCGTGTAAGACATTGCGTTCAATGAATTAGATAATCTAGTTTAAGACAGGCATTCCTTTATTACATTACATTATTACTTCCATTGTATTAAAAACGAGGGGTATAATTATTTTAAAAACAAGAGACCGTTCCAGCCTTCAGACCAGAATTAAATTTCTTTTCAGAGTCTGATATCGATCCCGCATCTCCGATACAGCAGGAGTTGGACTGCATTAATCAGTTACGTATGTTATAGGAAATGTAATCTTTATCACGTTGGTGGCTCCGGTGGCGTAGTTGGTAGCTTGCTGAGCTTCTATGCCCAAGGTCGCGGGTTTAAACCCGGCCGAAGTCGTCGGATTTTTTAAGAGCGTTAAAAATCCCTCAGTTAACCTTCCTTCAGAGGGGAGTAACGCCGGCGGGCCCATGACATAGATTTATGGCATGTGAAAGAATCTTCCACTAACTACAATTGTGTGAGCTAAATTTGTAGGTTAGATTTGTTTAACGCTCTATTAGTTCCAATTTTCGCCACCAGATGCCGGTTGCGGTGGCATCTAGTAGCCAAGTTTGTGGCTAGGTATCGTTGACGGTAGCAAAAGTAGGAACTACTTGAAATTGATCGTCTGCAGTCCTTAACTGAAATACAACCGGGTGAGTTAGCCGTGGTCGTTACGGCATGACTGTTGGCAGTCGCTTACATCCGGGAGGCGAGGAGGTTCGAATCCCCCCCGCCGGCAACCTTGAACATGGTCTTCTGTGGTTTCCCATCTTCCTTCCAGGCAAATGCCGGGGTTGGTCCCTAACTATAGGTCACAGCCGCTACCTTCCAACTCCTCGTCCTTACATTCCCACTTTCCTCCCCAACGGTACTTGTAGCTCACCCATTGGGTGTCCGTCTCGAAGCAGCTACAAAACTGGCGAGCCGAACATGTCCTCGGACACTCCCGGCACTAAAAGCCATACGCTACAAAAAACCGAATTACAGATAACACACACTAATACAGCCATCACAATTAACACCGGTTATCAGACAGATTCTACACACACCCGAAGTACACGGGGCTACATGACCACGTTGTCGCTGCCCCTAAGGAATCAACCAACCAACTAATAGACCCGTCACAATAACACAGGAAAGTGAAGATAGCTAATTTAAATTTAATTTAAATTCATTTGTGAAATAGGTTCAATCGTGCTCTTTAGTTGGACATAACGCCGTAAGGAAAAATAATTATTAGGGCTCTGCCTAGGTAGTTATCATGCCGTCGGTAGGGAGGATGAAGGATGTAGTACCATAACACAGCTCCATAAAGCACGCTGCTTCAATGAAGACTGGGAGCTCTCCTTTAACCAGGAAGCCGGAAAGGTTAAGGCTGGACGGGTTTATCTTCCCAGTGGGATGTCTGAGAACAGCTCACTTCACGGTTACCCTTTCTCCAGCCTCACTTCCTTAGCACTGTATTTTCTGATGGAAGGGATGAGCCAAAGTAACATACAACGTAGCTAATAAACTGACAAGGTAACATACCGAACGTGAATCTATCGGTCTCCCAGAAGCTTTGCTTTGCATACATGTTGAACATGATGATAATTTTTGTTTAAAGGAGCCAACATCTATTATTATCAGTCCCTGATGGTTTGGGTGATTGTGAAAATGAAAGATCATGACCAGTGGCGTACGCGGGATTTCTTTCTGGGAGGGGTTTTCATTCATAGTTGTGTACATTATTAAAAACTAGAAACCCGCCCCGGCTTCGCCCGGCACCTTTAACGGTTTACCCAGCGTAAACCGACAGCAGTGGCTACGCTGGCCAAGCTCTCTGCAGACTCGGTAGACACGTGGTTTCGAGCCCCACCGTCGGCCGTCCTTGAAATGGTTTTCCGTGGTTTCCCCATTTTCAACACCAGGCAAATGCTAGGACGGTACCTTCTGACAGGCCAAGGCCGCTTCCTTCCACATCCTTGACCAGTATCGTTCATCTTCACCCCTTCCATCTCTCATCCCGACGCGCAGGTCGCCCACGGGCGTCGACTAGAAAGACCTGCACTCGGCCTCTCAGGAGGCCACACGACAAAAAAAAAACAGCGTAAGCTGAGGATGAACCTCATTCATGAAATTATCCCCATTACAATTGGGTACAATCTTGTTGACCAACTGAAAATCATTAATTATGAGCTCTTGAATTTTTGAATCACTCCCGTGCACTTAGGTATATCTTGAATTTATTTATTTATCTCGTGCCTCGCTTGAATCGGGAGAGCTTGGGTTCAAATTCCACGTCGGCCGTCCTGAAAATGGCTTTCGTAGTTTATCATTTTCACCAAAAGGAAGATGATGGTACGGCACCTTTCATCACATCCGCGACGTACTTCCTTCCCTGACCCTTCCTTAATGAGACCCAAGTTAGCAGTCCCCAGTTGTATCTGCTGACAAAGTATGCTTAGCCCACAAACACCGTCCTTGCGACGGTAGAGGAATGTTCCCTTGCAGAGTCCGTGGCAGAACTCGAGCTGGGAGGATAAGCGGTTTTTTTTTTTGACATTATGGTGTTTGCAGCCATTTTCAGTGTTGCCTTAGTAAACAAAAGTTTGATGCTTTTCAGTCGGTCAACACGAATGTACCCAAATGAGTTGGGTTATACCCTAATCCTGAAAATATTACATGAGATTAATAAATAAAAATGTATTAATGTAAACATCAAACTTTTGTTTATTTATTGATTTACTGATTCATTCATTCATTCATTCCTTTATTTATTTTTTATTTATTCCACTCATTCCTGTATTTATTTATTTATTCATTCATTTATTCATTCAATCCTTTATTTATTTATTTATTCATTCATTCCTTTATTTATTTATTCATTCATTCATTTATTCATTCCTTTATTTATTTACTCATTCATTCATTCCTTTATTTATTTATTTATTTATTCCTTTATTCATTCCTTTATTTATTTATTTATTTATTTATTTATTTATTTATTTATTCATACATTCCTTTATTTATTTATTTATTTATTTATTCATTCCTTTATTTATTTATTTATTTATTTATTTATTTATTTATTTATTTATTTATTCATTTATACCTTTATTTATTTATTTATTCATTCCTTTATTTATTTATTTATTTATTTATTTATTCATTCCTTTATTTATTTATTTATTTATTTATTCATTCCTTTATTCATTAAATCTATCATTCATTTATTTATTTATTCATTCCTTTATTTATTTATTTATTCATTTATTCCTTTATTTATTTAATTATTCATTCATTCCTTTATTTATTCATTTATTTATTCATTCATTTATTCATTCAATCCTTTATTTATTTATTTATTCATTCATTCCTTTATTTATTTATTCATTCATTCATTTATTCATTCCTTTATTTATTTACTCATTCATTCATTCCTTTATTTATTTATTTATTTATTTATTTATTTATTCCTTTATTCATTCCTTTATTTATTTATTTATTTATTTATTTATTTATTCATACATTCCTTTATTTATTTATTTATTTATTTATTTATTTATTTATTCATTCATTCCTTTATTCATTAAATCTATCATTCATTTATTTATTTATTCATTCCTTTATTTATTTATTTATTTATTTATTCATTTATACCTTTATTTATTTATTTATTCATTCCTTTATTTATTTATTTATTTATTTATTCATTCCTTTATTTATTTATTTATTTATTTATTTATTCATTCCTTTATTCATTAAATCTATCATTCATTTATTTATTTATTCATTCCTTTATTTATTTATTTATTTATTCATTTATTCCTTTATTTATTTAATTATTCATTCATTCCTTTATTTATTCATTTATTTATTTATTTATTTATTTGTTTATTCATTCATTGCTTTATTTATTCAATTATTTATTTATTCATCCCTTTTTATTTATTTATTAATTCCTTTATTCATTCGTTTATTCATTCATTCATTTATTCATTCCTTTATTTATTAATTAATTAATTTATTTATTTATTTATATGAAGCCTCCGTGGCTTAGGCGGCAGCACGCCGGCCTCTCACCGCTGGGTCCGTGGTTCAAATCCCGGTCACTCCATGTGAGATCTGTGCTGGACAAAACGGAGGCCAACAGGTTTTTCTCCGGGTACTCCGGTTTTCCCTGTCGAAAGTTCATTCCAGCAACACTCTCCACTATCATTTCATTTCATCTGTCATTCATTTAATCATTGCCCCAGAGGAGTGCGTCAGGCCTCGGCAGCCGGCACAGTTCATATCCTCGCCGCTAGATGGGGGCTTCATTCATTCCATTCCTGACCCGGTCGGAGACTGGAAGCAGGTTGTGGATTTTCATTCATTTATTTATTTATATATATATTTATTGCCCAGCACTTGAAGTAAGGTACCACTTTCGATTTCTACAACTAGATGAGACTGGAGATTGAAAAGTCTGCAAGGCAGAGAGCATAATTCGCGTGAATCAGAGAGCGTGGTACGTTGTGAGTGGGAAGTTAAATTGAACGCTTCCGTGACTCACTGGACGGCAGTGGCACAGGCTAACACTCGGTACTGTGCCACTTGGGGCACGCTAGTCATATCAGGTGATAAACCACTTCCAGGTAAGCGTGGGGTTTACGGCATGAACCCGGAATAGGATTTTTCTCCAGGATTTATACCAAGGCTTGAGGCACAAATACCAACCCTAAACTTATAAAAAAAATAACAATTAGCACTCTAAAATATATATTACAGCTGCGTAGCGTAGCTATCATTCTTTGCTGTAGCCCCGGAGGTCCGGGTTCAATTCCAAGTTAAGCCAAAACATTCAATTCTGGTCTAACGGCTAGAAAGGGGTATGTTCAGTCTCGGGAGGCAAAACTGAGAAGAGATGGGTCTAATTCTTACTCAATCATCCTAGAAGTGCTTATCCGTGGTTTCCCCACTTCGACTCCAGGCAAATGCCGGGAAGGTACTTAAATTAAGGCTACGGCCACCTCCTTCCGCAATCCTAGTCCTAATTTACAAATTTGCACACTAATACAGTCAAAACAACCAAGTACACTGGGCTACTTGACCATGATGTCGCAAGGTCCCTAGAAGAAAAAAAGGAAAAGCTGTTATCGTGCTCTATGAGGTGAAAATTGAGAGTTCCAGGAGTTAAATTTATGGCTCATAAACACTCAGTTTCCTAACGACAACAGATGTGTGTCGATTCTGACTTTGATAATCCTAGAAGTGGTTTCCCGCGGTTTGATATTGTAATTTTCTGTAGGTCATCACAAAAATAATTCCAATTACTGGAATATGTGAAAAATAACCTGAAGTAAATTACATGTGACTAAGTTTTATATCGAGGGTCATTCAATATGTCATGTCAACTATGTTATATCTTTCGAACATACGGCTTCACGGTAACTCCAGTGTAGACATTTGAAACCTCTCGGCAAACAGCACAGAATTCACCCAACAGAAGTTGACTGTAAGTGCAGATGGCTACTATACACGATCATTCTGAGCTTGGTCGTGCTACAAGATGGATGTAAGCAGATTGGAACAGCGATCATTCGTGAAAATTGCTTTTCTCGGTGGCTTAAATGCTACGCAGTATCACGCAGCACTATGTGAAGCTGTTGGCGATTACCGAACAGTTGTACGTTGGGCGGAGGCTTTCCGATATGGACGCGCAGCAACAGCAGACTGGCCGACCCTTGTCTGCCAGAACTTACATGTCCGTGTCTGTTATTGAACAGTGTTCCAATGCTTGTACACGGTGCCCTGGATGTAAATTGATTAATTTTTGTTCTATTTGCACATAGTTCCATTGTGTGGTTTTCATTTGTACCTTTGCCATTAAATCCTGTACTCAAACCCTATTTTGTGTTGGCATTGAGATTTCGTACGGCCTTAACGGTTCATTAACCGGCAGTAGTGGCTACGCGGGCTAAAGCTCCGCGATAGGTCAAGGGGCCAAGCTCTCTGCTGACTCGGTAGACGCGTGGGTTCGAGCCCCACCGTCGGCTGTCCTTGAAATGGTTTTCCGTGGTTTCCCATTTTCAACACCAGGCAAATGCTGGGACAGTACCTTCTGACAGGCCACGGCCGCTTCCTTCCACATCCTTGCCCAGTTTCATTCATCTTCATCCTTTCCATCTCTCATCCCGACGCGCAGGTCGCCCACGGGCGTCGACTAGAAAGACCTGCACTCGGCCTCTCAGGAGGCTACACGAAAAAAAAAAAAAAAAAAAAAAAAAAAAAAACGGTTCATTGCACATCGTGGATTTCCCATGCTGTAGCACTATCGAAACATATAACATAGTTGCCATGACATACGGAATGACCCTCGTATATTGTTATGGACTACAAAGGATGACATGTTTTTCTTCTTCTTCAATAGTCCGTAACAATACATATGAGTTTTGTGTTGATCGACTGAAATCTACAATATTAGTTAGTTATTGGAGTTTTAAGGGACAGAACAGCGAGGTTATCTGCTCCTAAGCTACAATATTGACTGTTAATAAGGTAACACTGAAAAATGGCTTCAAAGCTATCTTTAAGTTAAGTATAAGCGCGCCGTTCCTTCTTGACCAGTATATACTACGTGCGCAGTGGTGTCTCCATGCACAGTGGGCCTTCATACATTTGTGATCAATGCAGACAATGTGCGCAATGTGTCCTCGACAGCGCATGTACATATTGGGGTTCCCACAGAGTATGGCCACCCCCTATCGCCCCCTTTCTTCACCCTTCACCCCATTTCACGCCACAACCCCTAAGAGGAACTAACAACAGCAAACATCTAGCAATCGCAAGTACACTCGGCCTGGCAAGCCAACCACACACACACATGTGGTAACGCCTACAACATAAGTCTAAACAGTTAGCTTCCTGCTATGTAGGGCAGGAATCTGCTGACTAAATTACACAAACATGGGCAATTCACTAAAATACATGCCACACCAGGAACCGATCATCTATCGTCCACGGTGTTGATGTCTGACGCCCGTTCGACCGCTCTACAGTCCGGTAAGTGTACTCAAAGGTTGCCCTTAAATCAATCCTCTGTATTCCAAACCTAATACTTGTATTCAACTCATTCATTCTTTGCACACTTCACACTTATAATAATTAAAACTTAAATACAAGCATCATTAAGAAGGAATACAAAATGCTGTAATCGGTAAAACGAAATGAACAACTGGAAAAAGAGGCGAGAAGGATAATAGAAGAAGCTGTCAACGATCCATTTCTAGCATTGAACCCTAGAAAAACACAATGTAGTGGATAAATAGAAATAATTGAATGGGAAGAATACTTCAGGAACATACTAAACGTTCAAGAAGATCTCTGCAATCCCGTGGTAGCTTTGTCAGGAACATACCAAAAGGAGACTGACCCGTTCACAATGGAGGAAGTGCACGAAGCTATTATGTCACTAAGAAAACAGTAAGGCCTTTGGACCCGACGGTATACGCAATGAACATGTGAAAGACTCATCAGAGATATTACTTTCGGCAATTTCGGACCTGATGAGCTTTGTCTTCAAATGGGTAACATCCCCTCAGCATGGAGAATTTCGACTATCAAAGTGATATTTAAGGGGAAAGGTGACCAGTCAGATCCGAACTCCTACAGAGGGATTGCTATAGAAAAGACCATGATGAAAATAAAGACAATGCTCCTTACGAAGAGGATCACAGAAGAAGTAGACCATAGACTCCCAGATGAAGAGTTTGGATTTCGTAAAGGACGGAGTGCCTTTCATGCCATTACCAACTTACTCAATGACATTGAAGAAACACTACGACACCCAGGTGGAAAATTTCACGTTGTTTTTGTCGATTATGCAAAAGCTTTTGACATGTTAAGCAGGCCTTTAATACTCGCAAAACTGGAATCCATAGTGGGTGAGAGTAATAACTAACGAACCTGATAAGTAACATTCTGACGACAAACTTCATACAAATAGATGACCGTGTCTCAACCTCGAATTTGATAATGCAAACCAGTGGAGTACTTCAAGGAGACCCACTCAGCCCCCTCCTGTTCAACATTGCGACTTACGATGTGGAGATGTCAACTAGGCAAGGAACAGCAAATCTTACAATATTATTATACGCAGATGATATGGTCATTGGCTCGAGATCCATTACTGAAGTCAAAGCCTTAGACAATCTAGATAAGTGGGCAAAGGACAACAAGATGAAAATAAACACAGAGAAAACAGTGAAAATGACGTTTCTGAAAGAAGGCAGCGAGGCTTCAAGAGACAGGATATACTTTGGAACGACTCCCCTTAACTCAGTCAATGTATTTAAATATCTAGGGTTGACAATGCAAACAACAGCAAGAGCCTACAGAGTTCACATAAAGTTTCGAGCAATAGCCGCTACCAAAGCTATATGATATCAAAACAATCACGAAGCTCTCTTTGGGAACTGCTATGACATTATTCGACGCGAAAATAACGCCTATCGTCACATATGGACTTGAAATCATATGGGAGAAATTATCCCTGGCAGACTTGAGAACGCTTGAAGCAGTCAAATCGCGCTTTCTGAAGGCTACCCTGGGGATATCGAAGTATACAAAGTCTAGATTAGCATATGAACTCGCCAGGGAGACCTTCTTCATTGAGGACCTTCGGATGAAGAGAGGGCTACCATCCACAGACGCCTGGAATAAACTAATGCAGGAAAGAATACAGAAAAGGGACGAAATCTGGTTCGAGTTTTACACCACGGAGGCCATGATGACTAGTACATGGATGAACACAAATCAAGACTTGCGACACTTTGTCAATTCGATGGCGGTACATGGGTATCACCATAAAATGTGTAATACCGAATACTTTCATGACCCTGATGAATCCTGCGTATGTAAATTATGCGGTGTGCAATGTAGTAGATACCACGTAATTTCTTGTGTAAATCGGGGATCATCCATTGTGAAGTTTTGTGAATGACAGTTTGTTATCATCAATATGCATAATTTGTGCGATATATCTTTAATAATAATAATAATAATAATAATAATAATAATAATAATAATAATAATAATAATAATAATAATAATAATTAAAACCATTCTAACTCCCTTAAACTGCATTCTTGTATTTCTTGAACCCTCTGTTCGAACCCTGGCCCTCAGCCAGCAAGCCCTAATCAGCTGCACCACGCCAGCTGTTTTACTTGTCAGTTATTTAACCTTGTAAACCCGAGTCAGTATTCGCTCAGTAAGAACGGTCCGCCGTCCACTTGCCTGTCCCATTCACTCTCTACCTCACTACACTCAGGTCATTGCCTTGTAGCCAAGTTACCTTGTCTTTTAGACAACACCAATCTTACTCGAGCTACCAACCCCCAGGGCAATACAATATTCAGTGGTCTCCGTGTTCTACTCGGGCTTTAAGAAGAATTCTCACGCGATTATGACCAGCCAGGAATAACCGGTCCATCTATACATGTATACAAAACCTTGAATTTTGAGCTGCCCAAGACCAAAAGCCACAATGCAGACTTTGAAGAGAGCTGCTTTAAGAATAAAGAAACTGTCGAAAGACATTTTATAATTTTAGAAGTGTTCTGAAAAAAGAAATAAGACTTAGGTATAGCTTCTCTCCTTTCTTTTAATTGTATTCTTTTGTCGCTGTCAAAATGTCACGTCCTCAGGGAGCTAATTTCGTTATCATTGAGCACGGCTGTAAGTGCCAAGTTCCATCATTCAATTTCCTCGCCTCCTCCTTCTCTCCTGTCACACAAGTCCTTTTCTTTGTCCCCGAGTTCAAGACAGAAACCATCCACGCCTACAGTTTCATCTCGAAATATTTTCAGAAGCAGTAGGATCATTAATTCCGTGTGGCCTCCAGGAAGGCCAAGTACAGGTATTTCGATATGATTCCCGTGGGTGACATTCTCGTCCCGGGTCATGGGAATTTACCTCAGGAGATTAAAATTGCCAATGGCCCCGACCATGAATCGAACCCGGGACCTTTCGGTCCTAAGCCTAGCACGCTAAGGAACTCGCCTTGGGGCCAGACATTAAATCCAGTCATTCAGCGTATTATTCCTTAATGGGGGAGGCACATTTCGCAAGACAATTTCTACTGAGTTAAAATTAATTTATATCTCATGATCTCATGAACTATATGCTTTAAATAAATAAAACTTTGCAGGATTATTAAACACAGTTCACCCATTATTATTCACAAAACACATTTTATAATATGCTTGCAGTCATGTATTATTACACCAAAATTGTTTCAGTTGTATTTTGTACAGTTGGACAGCGTTTACATGTTAAGTACCCCACAATTAGAATATTTAGATTAATGTTCTTTTGAGCTGTTGGTAACATTCACGGCTATAACATACACCAAAATAATTGATATACATATTCAGGAAATATATATTTTTTCATATTCTTACTCTAAATGTAGCCTATATATTTTTACATTTGTTGGGTAAAAAATATTCTCTTAAATTAGAAGTATGCTTTATACACAAAATATTTTGGGTATGTTGTTCATATTAGTACAATACATATCATGAAAAATTTCATTGATATATCTTGAATAGAATTTTATTTATCATGTAAACGCTGTGTGAAAAAGTTTTCGGGAAACAAGCTTCAAACATGCCTAGGGGTAGAATTTAAAGAGACAACTTAAGCGACAGCAACTAACATTGAGGGGCAAATCTCTGGAAGTATTTGAAGATATTTTCATTTTGTTTTCACCAAATGAAATTTGGTTTATTTGTGATTGATGGTAGGAAAAGGCCGTGGCCTTAATTTTGGCTTACAATTGGAAAACATCTTGTTGGATGGCTAAGTGAGGAATAGAATCCATCTATCCCCAGTGTTCTGCCTCACGAGGCTGAGTGAAACCTGTTCTAGCCCTCTCGTCAGATCAGAATTAAATGTCTTGGCACAACCGAGAATCGAATCCAGACCTTCGCGGTGACAGCCAAACATGCTACTGCTTTTGCCTTGAGTTGAAACGTCAAACCATTTCAAGGGCGGCCACAACGGTGGGGTCAAACTCTCTTGCAATTAACCGCGCGTAACTACTACTGGTGTTAGGCCTACTTTTTATCGTTTAGTTTCAGTTATCGAAAAATCTTGCCACGGTGGGTGAGTGGTCAACGTGTCGGTCTACTAACCCCAAGATTTCAGGTTCGCTCCTGGCCGTGGTATGTGATTTCTGAAAGGCGGCAAAAATACGACACGCATGTTACACCATGTTGGCATGTCAAAGAACCCATTTGAATTCAGTAGGCCGTGTTCATAATGGCAAAATTAATCTCGGGAGTTTCCGCCAACACAAATTTCCTCATTTCTCTACTAGAAAGCGCTATAGTGTTCAAGGAGCTTAGATATCTAACCTCCTTGACTTTCATAGTGGTTCAAGGAACAACGAAATTCGACATGCAAGCTACCCTTTGGGTATCAAATAACAAAGCTTGCACCCGGCATCCGAGGCCATACGATATTATTATTATTATTATTAGTTATCGAAAAATCAATTATTGGAAGCAGTAAAATCGATTAATTGCTACAAATAACGAATAATCAATTCAGCGTTTAATCGATTAATCGATTGGTCGAAACATCGATTAATTGTATAGTCGATTAACCGATGTGTTTCGATCTTTTCAACTCTCACAGAAGTATAACAGACATTTATGTTCGACCCTCACTATTATGTGTCAGATAACTGTATCATAATGATGGTCATTATAACACTGTTTTCCATTATGATACAGTTTCTCCAGCCAATCAGAGCTCGTTCATTGACCAATTAGGTAACGATAACTTCGCGCATGCGCTCAAAATCCAACATGTCGGACATAAACACAACATCGAACTATAATAAATTACCGACATGGAATACCCACCGTCCATATGTTCGCGAAAATAAACTGGCGAATATGAGACAAGAAATAGCACTGTACCTTAAAATCACCAACACTAATTTCTACACAGCGCATTGTCTTCAAATGACTGCGGTGACAATATTACTGAGGGACGGCTGATGTAAACATATGGCTGCATATGGCATTGCAAGCCCTCAGAGCGCATGCGTCGGTCGTTCAAAGCTCTTGAATGACAAAGATATAACACCCAACGCTCGCTCTGCGATCACAAAATTCCAGTAGCTGACTCTCAACAGATATTTATGAATATTTATGTTAAAACATATAATAAAGTTATAATTATCGTCGAACATAAACAGTCGTATGCAACTCGCCTATAATGGTAATTAAGACACTCGTATGGAAATTATAAAACTCGCATACGGTCGTTTTATAAAAAATACTCGTGTCTTAATTATAGCCATTATAGGCTCGTTGCATAATGTACTATTAATTAATTCAAATGCATTGTATCATATATCTTTAAATAATGTACCTTTTTTGTGAAAACTAGGCTGAAACAAGAATGTACGTCACCGTTGTGATCTGGGGCGAGGATGAGATGGAGGTACAAGAACAGTTAGACGTAATAAATGAAAAGATTGAGCAATGGGGATTGAAGATAAATGTGGAGAAGAGTAAAACAGTGGTGATGAGTAGAGATAAGGAAGAAGGAAAAGGAGTAATCAAAGTAGGAGATAAGGAATTGGAAGTAGTGAAACACTTCAAATACTTGGGAAGTGAACTGACTGAAGATGGAAGACTAGATTTGGAAATTAGCAGAAGAATACAACTTGGGAGTGCTTTCTACCAACAGGTACAGGGACTAGTATGGAACAAGGATATACCAATTAAGGCTAGGGAAGTTATGTAAAAGCATATTATGTTCCTATAATGACATATGCAGCAGAAACTTGGACAATGACTAAGAGGGATGAGAGCAGAGTACAAACAGCTGAGATGAGATTCCTGAGAAGTATGGTCCAGAAAACGAGGAGGGACAGAGTGAGAAATCAAGATATACGGAAAGAACTGGGAGTACAGAAACTAAATGACAAACTGGAGCAAAACAGTTTGGGATGGTTTGGACATGTCAAACGGGTGAAGGAAGTAAGGCTACCAAGACGAGCACTGGAACGACGGATGACAGGGAAGAGAGGACGATGAAGACCAAGAATGCGTTGGATGGACTCGGTGAAGTATAGCATTAGAAAACGGAACCTGGATTGGAACACCGTGTCGGAAGAGGAATGGTGGAACGACAGAACAAAGTGGAGAGGAACCATATTTGCCCCCACCCAGTGTCAGCTGGAAAAGGGGAAATGAAGATGATGATGACCTGTCCTAAATAGTAAATATTGAACAAGAATTCAAAATCCTTGCTGAAAACTCTTCGTTTTCCTTTTTCGAAATCCTCCCCAATGTGAATGATGTTTTTCCTTCCATTGGCACTGTCTCTTATTTGTTCGTTGTTAATATAAACAAAGAAGGACACTTTGTATATTTAGACGAAAAGCATTTTTCATTGATATCTATAGGCTACATCACTCCGAAAATAAGCGTAACTCAAATTAAGCGCTAACCTCTCATTTAAACTTCTTTTCTTATCTCGTGTGCCGGCCCCGTGGTGTTGGGTTAGCGCGCCTGCCTCTCACCCGGAGGCCCCGGGTTCGATCCCCGGCTCCGTCAGGGATTTTAAAACTGACGTGAGGGTTGGAACGGGATGCACTCAGCCTCTTGAGGACAATTGAGTAGCTGTCTGACAGTGAGACAGCGCCCCGATCACGAATACCAAGATCAACGGCCGAGGGGACCCGACGCGCTGATCACGCGTCACCCCAATATCTGCAGGCCAAATGGCTGGGCAGCGGTCGCTTGGTCGGCCTTAGCCCGTCATGGACTGGATCGTACCAGGGGTTGACTTTTTTTGTTTTTGTTTTGGTTGTTTCTTATCTCGTGTCGACTAATGAATCGATTTATCGTTTTCTATCAATTTCAAATTCGATTAATCGATTATTAATCGATTAACCGAACATAGCTTTTTGCCAGCTCTAGTAACTACCAAGGTAGGCTTGCAAATCATAATTAGTCATTAACTAATTAATACCGGGTGAGTTAGCCGTGGTCGTTACGGCATGACTGCTAGCAGTCGCTGACATCCGGGAGGCGGGGAGGTTCGAATCCCTCCGCCGGCAACATTGAAGATGGTCTTCTGTGGTTTCCCATCTTCCTTCCAGGCAAATGCCGGGGTTGGCGCCTAACTATAGGCCACAGCTGCTACCTTCCAACTCCTCGTCCTTACATTCCAACTTTCCTCCCCAACGGTACTTTTGGCTCACCCGCTGGGTGTCTGTCTCGAAGCAGCTACAAAAAATTGGCGAGCCGAACATGTCCTCGGACACTCCCGGCACTAAAAGCCATACGCTAAAATATAATAATAATAAAAAATAAAAATAAAAATTAAAAAAAAAATACGAGATATCGTGAATTTGAAAAGTTTGGTAATATGTTAGTGGCTATGTGCATTATAGGCTCTGCTCTGAATCTGACCCGTGGAAAACGTAATTATTATATATGTCCAAGTATCTTTTAGGTTTTGAGGAGCCTAATAAAAGCCGGCTAATTCGAACACCAATACTAAAACACTGAAACACCGCACATAGCACATGGGCCTTCCTTAGAGCCTGATCTACTGAGGCAGTTACTCGAGATTAGATCTCTCTTCTTGCTCCTGGCACACCTGACCCGCTGGGCTGTAACAATGGACCACCTCCCTTGTGGGCGAGATTGCAATAAAACTGTTTGTTCCTGTTGGTAAGTTTGATCAGACCATTTCTAGTACTTTACGACTGCATAAAGCTTTACTGTCAATCACTCCTACTATTACTACCGGAGCTCAGGGCGGAAGCTGGCGTCCCGATCCTTAATGCTGCACAGTAGGAGCACAGCAAGACGGTTCATTTGAGAAAATAATTTGCTGCAATTTACATCCTAAAACGTCTATTTTGATTTTGCGTTTTGTTATGTATTATACATACGCAATATCTTACTCGATGGATCAGTGCTAGAGTTTCTTAAATGTTTTAATCCTAGAAGTAGTGTTACTCGAATGATATAAAAACTCGGGTGGGAATCTCTGTAAGACAGAAGGACGAAATCTAGACTGTTCGCTATGTTTAACACTTAATCGACCAGCACGGGGAGAACTAAGCAAACGTCTAGGAAATTCCACCTACCTGAGCCGGGCAGATCATCAGCATAAAGTTAATGGCTGACCGCATCGTACAAATTATGAGAAATATTCTTCAATTAATCGTGGTATTGATAGTTGGAACTCATTACCTGCCACAGTCTTATGGTCTTTCACCAAACCCCCCAGGGTCTCACATCCAGTGGGACGTGGGTTGGCGACCACGAAACCCCAGCTGAGTCCGGCATTGCTTCCACTTACTTGTGCCGGGCTCCTCTCCGTCTTCTTTCCTGTCGAACTCATTTGGTCAACTCTTGTTCTCTTCCGACCCCGACGGTATTAGCGTATCCGAGGCCTAGGGAGTCTCTTCCTTTTCCGCCTTAATTGGCCCTTGTCTCATCTTTTCTGATACCCTCCTTCTGCGAGGGGTCAGCCTTCTTTTTCTCTTCATGTTATCTCCTGCTTTCTGCTCAAGGCCCTCAAGGAGGCAGGGTGTATGTAGCCCCACCACTTATGGTGCACCCTGGGTAGTGCTACACCCTCAGGGGCTCTCGGCTGGTGAGTTCGGGAGTTGGCAACCCCGAGGGATTCCTGAGCTGGGTCCGGTTTTATCCACTTTTTCCAGTGCCTCTGGGGCGGGCCCTCTCCTCTTTCCCTTTCCTATCTGCCTCTCCTTGCTCTCCTTCCTTCCAAGTCCCTTAATCCGCATTCTTCGAGGGTTGAGGGCATTTCTTTTGGTGGAACATAAATTCCGCTCGATTTTCCTTAATTCCACTCGGTCCTCCAAGGGACCCAAAAATAATTTCCACAACTCCGCTGAGGCTTTGACAAGGGGTCGGCAAAGGGGTTATCCCCAATGACGTAAACAAATGTCATAACCCTCCTGCTCGCATACCAGACAAACACCTTCTGCAGCGCATGAGCGAATTCTTGAATGCAGCTGATTTTTCCGTTTTAGACTGGAAAACAGTATTTTAAGCATCCGCAGCTGATATCGAAAGTATTTTTAAGTACAAATTATACACCTATTATTGTCTAAATATAATTTTATAATGTCTGACTAGGTTAAAAAGCATGCAAACATTTAATAATGCACATGTTAAAAACAATGTATAACATTTGTAGAAAAAATAGAAAATTTGGCAGACATATTTAAAAGAATATTATGATTAATTATCACTTGTATTTTCTGCCATATAAGTTATACTGTGCCAAACACTTTATACCTGATTTAACGAATGAGCGGACAATGGCACAACAATGTCTTGCGCTGCAGAAGGTGTTTGACCCGGCCCTTGGTATGCGAGCAGGAGGGTTATGACATTTGCTTACGTCATTGGGGATAACCCCTTTGCCAACCCCTTGTCAAAGCCTGAGTGGAGTTGAGGAACTTATTTTTGGGTCCCTTGGAGGACCGAGTGGAATTGAGGTAACCCTGGCTACCTGACTGGAATTCCCGAGCGGAATTGATGCCCGCCCTTTCCTTTCCTCCTGTCCATTATTTGCCTTATTCATTATTTGTTTACCATTTCTTCTTCTAGTTTGTAAGACAGTAGTTAGTTATTAGTTATAGTTTTCATTTTCATCTCATCTTTCACTGTCACCCAAACCATTAGGGGCCGATAACCTAGATGTTAGGTCCCTTAAAACAACAATTATCATCATCATCATGCATTGTGAAGCGGTCTGTGTTATGTACACCACAAGCAATGCTTGTTACTCGGAAACGAAAGCAAATACACCATATGTTTACAGGACATGTTTTGCTTGTTGCCAAGTCCTATATCGAATCCCTGGAGCTATCTCACATATTTAGTTACACCCTGTATAATGGTTATTATTATAGATCATCGTACGAAGCCTCCGTGGTTTAGGCGGCAGCACGCCGGTCTCTCACCGCTTGGTCCGTGGTTCAAATCCCGGTCACTCCATGTGAGATCTGAGCTGGACAAAACAGAGGCAGTCAGGTTTTTCTCCGGGTACTCTGGTTTTCCCTGTCAAAAATTTCAATCCAGCAACACTCTCCGCTATCATTTCATTTGTCATTCATTTCTTCATTGGCTCAGAGGAGTGCGACAGGCTTTGGCATTCGGCACAGTTCATATCCTCGCCGCTAGATGGGGGCTTCATTCATTCCATCACTGACCCGGAAGCAGGCTGTGGATTTTCATGATAGATCATCGTACGAATGATCTTTTCAATCTACTGAATAAGATACGAGAACAAAAATTGTGTTTTAAAGTTAGAAAAGACGCCATATTGATATTTTGAATACAATTCAACATCATTACATTTCTATACACTAAGCTCTGAAGTTTCAATGCACTTGGGTGATTACTGTAGATCGCAAGATGTGTTATTTTGAATATTTGAAGAACACTTGGTCGCCATGGTGTTTTTGTGTTTCTGAGGGTTTGGGAAGTCACATATTTGTCCTTACTTAACAGCCGTCTAACACCACCCAAAATTTCAGTTTGCGAGAAGAATCCATATAACTATTTAAATTTCACGTCTATACACACACTATGAGTACAATGCCCATGCCCCTCAAATGAAACAACAACAACAACAACAACAACAACAACAACAACAAAGCTCCTAAATGAATCCACACCACTTCCTTCAATTGTCGTCTGGGAATCGCTGAGATTTCTTCTTAGAGGAGCGCATATCATAACGTGTAACCGCGTAGTGGCTACGATTCTTGGCCGTCCTCGCGGAGGCCCGGGTTCGATTCCCGTCTCTCCCAAGCAATTCAATTCTAGTCTGAGGGCTGGAACGGGATGCACTCAGCCACGTTAGGTAAAACTGAGAAAAGGTGGGTTCGATTCCAACCTCAGCCATCCTCGAACTAGTTTTCCGTGGCTTCCCACTTCTACTCCAGGTAAATGTCGGGATGTATTTAACTTACGGCTACGGCTGCTTCCTACCCAAATACTACCACAATTCCAAATAAACACATTAGTACAGACATCACAGTGACACAGGCTATGAGACGAATTCTATACACACCCAAGTACACGGGTCTACGTAACCACGATGTCACAATGTCCGTAAAGAACCAACAACGACAACAACTATCCTGTAATCGTAATTAAGGATAGAATAGATATGTGCCCTGATCTGGCTCATAACATGACCACCGGTGGTTACGGTCATAAGGATGGCAGGGTAGTTAGTATGGACATGATGGCCTGCAGCTGGAGGTAAATGATACCGAGACAGTATCTACACGTATGTACACAGCGAACTGGCTTCTATTAACCTCACGGGAGTTCTTGTCGCTGGACATGGTGGATATATCATCATTCATTAAACTGTAGTCATAGCTTACACTCCACTGACACCTAGCGGCATGCCAACAGAGGGATTAGCCTAAAGTTAGATTGGTCTACTGAATAAACACAGCGCTTCTGCTCAAAACCAATCATCAAATATTTTATTTGAATTTTCTTAACTTCTTGTTGTTTCATTTGAGGAGCTTGGACATCGTAGTCATGTAGCCCCGTGTACTTGGGTGTGTGTAGAATTTGTCTCATAGCCTGTGTCACTGCGATGTCTGTACTAATGAGTGTATTTGTGATGGAGGTAGCTTATGGGTAAGAAGCAGCCGTAGCTGTAACTTAAATACCATCCCGACATTTGCCTGGAGTAAAAGTGAGAAACCACGGAAAACCACGTCTAGGATGGCTGAGGTAGGAATCGAATCGAATCGAATCCATCTCTTCTCAGTTTTGCCTAACGTGGGTGGGTGTACCCCGTTCCAGCCCTCAGACCAGAATTAAACTTCTTGGCAGAGCCGCGAAGCGAATCCGGCCATTTGCGGTGACAGCCAAGAATGCTAGCCATTACGCAACGAGGCGAGCCAGAGTCACTGGGAAGAGGGATGAACAGAACCCAGTTGAGGAGTCCCTCGGGGTTACCAACGCTGGAGATTAGCAGTCGTGAGCCCTAGAGGGTGTAGTACTATCCAGTGTGCACCATACGTGGCGGAGCTACACACACCCTGCGTGCTTTAGGGCTTTGAGCAGGAGGAGGGAGATATTATGAAAAGAAAAACAAGAGGTCTGATCCACGAAGAATGAGGGATCAGGAAAGATGAGACAAGGGCCAATTAAGGCACGGAATTGAAAGACTGTCTAGGTCTCGAATACCCTAATACCGTCGGGATTTGAAGAGAACAAGAGTTCACCAAGGAAGATCGACTGGAAAGAAGACAGAGAGGAGCCCGGCCCAAATAAGTGGAAGCAATGCTGGACGCAGTTGGGGTCTCGTGATCACCAACCCACATCCAACTAGTTGTGAGATCCTGGGGGAGATTCATACATTCCCAGGTGCCTTGCAAAACTCCATCCATTCTGTAATAATAATAATAATAATAATAATAATAATAATAATAATAATAATAATATTAATAATAATATCGTATGGCGTCGCGTGCCGGGTGCAAGCTTTGTTATTTGACACCTAAAGGGTAGATTGCATGTCGAATTTCGTTGTTCTCTAAAGCACTATGAAAGTCAAGGAGGTTAGATATCTAAGCTCCTTGAACACTATAGCGCTTTTTAGTAGAGAAATGAGGAACTTTGTGTTGGCGGAAACTTACGTGATTAATTTTGCCATTATGAACACGGCCTACTGAATTCAAATGGGTTCTTTGACATGCCAACATCGCATGACATGCGTGGCGTATTTTTGCTGCCTTTCAAAAATCACTTACCACGGCCAGGAGCGAACCTGCAAGCTTGGGATTAGTAGACGGACACGTTCACCACTCACCCACCGTGGCAAGCTTTCCACCCTGTATAGAAAAAGGCACCTCATGTCGCCTTCCTATAATTTGTCAATTCTGCACTGATACCTCTTCCCCTTCAACTACTGTATTATGCTTATAATTCCAGGACTATTCAAATATGGAATGACGTGTGCAAGGTTTGTATTCCATATTCATCAAGCTCAATTAGTGGTCTGATACGATATACGGAACAAGTGTAGACTACTTAGAACAATAAACTGAATGACGGAGTAAAGTTGTAATTGCTATTATCCCATCAAGTTTACAGCATATTATCCTAATTGCGATACATTACTACAGTCGCACACGGTGCTGTTAAGATAGACCGCATTTAATTACCATTGAGATTATTACCGCTTCAAACTTCTCGCAATCCAATTCAATCCAATTATCAGCACTCGTATTGTGAGAAAATCCTCCCTCTGGCCGCAAACATTCATTGGAGACAGCTGCGCGGAACGAGATATAGGCTACTGTACGATGGTCGTTGTGCACAGTTTCAGACTACACTATTAGAGAAACAAATACAACGATGTGAATGAAAGAAATTCGTACAATTCTGCTCCCATAAATAATTGTAATAATAGCCAGCGGAACCATCTGAAAACTCTTGTATGCGTATAGACCACCCACCCGACTTAACTGTTATGCGGTTTCGACGCGACAAAGTTATGTCAAGGGCTATCGTCTTGTGAACTAGCAGTAGTGCCCGGCTTCGCCCGGTTGATTTATTTGTTTTATGGATGATAATGAATACTACTACAGAACTGGCACATGGTACTTAAACTACCAGAAAAGAAACATTGTTAAATATAACTTTTTGTGGTGGTGGTGGTGGTGGTGGTGGTGGTTGTAGTGGGAGTGATAAGCAGTACAGTATAATGGACGTAACATTTAGGTCATTTTTCCATAGTGATAATAATGATAATAATGAATAGGGAAACGGCTATTTTCTAACTACAGCACTGACACATGTAACTTACAAACAAAATTCTAAATACGATTAGGAAGAGGAGTAAGTGAAATAAAATACACTGCCTGGAGCCTATACCTCATTTAATGTTAGAAATGTACAGGCCAATCGTGTCGTCTTTTGTCGCATCGCGCCGTAGGAAAATAATCAGAACACTTTGGAAAACTTCGGCTGTCCCGAGCTCCTGAGGTAGCAATAGTGTCATTTATCGCCACATAGCGCTCAACGATAAGGTTCGGAATAAATTAAGGTAAATTTGAAAGGACCAACGCTTATTGCAACTGATAACCTCAATGTACTCCACCAACACCATTGCACTTACACATATGCATAATATGTTCATGATGATAACTGTTTTAAGGGGCTTAAGAAATCTTTTTGCAATAATTACTCCCCATGACTCCAATTTATAAGCAGCACAGAATTAAACTATTTTCGCAATTCTGCACCAGAACACTGGTAGGGGCGACATGATGCAGCCCTATTTGCCAGTCAACAATAGACTTATTAAAATATTCTTACAGTTAGACTACTACGGACATGAATGGTTCTAAGGCCTTAATACATGGTTTTCAAGTTCAGTTACTTTGTTATTCTAAATGTTGGGAATGGAGGGCGTTGTCCAAAATATAAAGTGGACAGTGTTACCAGTAGGGTTTCAAAGTGTATGAAAAATTTTCTGCAATTAGGATGAACGATGTAGGTTTGTGATAAAGGGCCTAAATGGAGGGAATGGAGTGGTCTGTCCGAAATTTAAAGTGGACAGTGTCACCCGCAGGGTTCCAACGGGTAAGTGCACAAAATGTGGTTCAGATCGGTGAAACGGTGTAGATTTGTGCCAAAGGACCTAAATGGAGGCAATGGAGTGGTCTGTCCGAAATGTCAAGCAGACAGTGTTACCCGTCGGGTTCCAAAGGGCAAGTATGTGAAATTTGGTTCAGATCGGTGAAACGGTGTAGATTTGTGTCAAAGGGCCTTAATGCAGGGAATGGAGTGGTCTGTCCGAAATTTAAAAGGGACAGTGTTACCTACAGTGTTCCAAAGGGTATGTATACAAATTTTGGTTCAGATCGGTGTAGATTGGAGACAAAGGGCATACATGCAGGAAATGGAGTGGTCTGTCCGAAATTTCATGCAGACAGTGTTACTCGCAGGTTTCCAAAGGGTAAGTATGCAAATTTTGGTTCAGATCGGTGAAACGGTGTAGATTTGTGCCGAAGGGCATAATTGCGCGGAATGGAGTGGTATGTCCGAAATTTCGTGTAAACAGTGTTACTCGCAGGGTTCCAAAGGCTAAGTATAAACATTTTGGTTCAGATCGGCGAAAAGGTGTAGATTGTGCCAAAAGGCCTAAATGCAGGGAATGGACTGGTATGTCATTAATTTCATGCAGGGTTCCAAAGGGTAAGTATACACATTTTGGTTCAGATTGGGGAAACGGTGTAGATTTGTGTCAAAGGGCCTAAATGCAGGGAATGGTGTGGTCAGTCCGAAATTTCATGCAGACAGTGTTACTCGCAGGTTTCCAACGGGTAAGTGCACAAAATGTGGTTCAGATCGGTGAGACGGTGTAGATTTGTGCCAAAGGACCTAAATGCAGGCAATGGAGTTGTCTGTCCGAAATTTCAAGCAGATAGTGTTACTCGTCGGGTTCCAAAGGGCAAGTATGTGAAATTTGGTTGAGATCGGTGAAACGGTGTAGATTTGTGCCTAAAGGTATAAATGCAGGGAATGGAGTGGTCTGTCCGAAATTTCATGTAAACAGTGTTACTCGCAGGGTTCCAAACGGTAAGTATACACATTTTGGTTCAGATCGGTGAAACGGTGTAGATTTATGTCAAAGGGCATAAATGCAGGGAATGGAGTGGTCTGTCCGAAATTTAAAGGGACAGTGTTACATACAGTGTTCCAAAGGGTATGTATACAAATTTTGGTTCAGATCGGTGAAACGGTGTAGATTGGAGACACAGGGGCTAAATGCAAGGAATGGAGTCGTCTGTCCGAAATTTCATGCAGACAGTGTTACTCGCAGGTTTCCATAGGGTAAGTATGCAAGTTATGGTTCAGATAGGTGAAACGGTGTAGATTTGTGCCGAAGGGCATAATTGCGCGGAATGGAGTGGTATGTCCGAAATTTCATGTAAACAGTGTTACTCGCAGGGTTCCAAAGGCTAAGTATAAACATTTTGGTTCAGATCGATGAAACGTGTAGATTTGTGCCAAAGGGCCTAAATGCAGGGAATGGAGTGGTCTGTCCGAAATTTAACATAGCCTAAACTATTCCTCTTGAATCTGGCTACCATATACAAAATGCATTTTTTGAATCCGACTGGTAGTTCCAAAGATTAGCGCGTTTAAACACACATACACACAAACTCTTAGCTTTATTTTATTAGTATAGATTAATACATTTACGTCAACTTTTGGTTGGTTGGTTCTTCTGTTTAGGGGCTGTGACAACACGGTCATGTAGCCCCGTGTACTTTGGGTGTGTGTAGAATCTGTCTGATAACCTGGGTTAATTGTGATGGCTGTATTAGTGTGTGCTATCTGTATTTAATTCTAGTAAGGACTGCAGACATTCAATTTTTGAAGTTGTTCCTACTTTTTCTACCAAATGCCACCGTCAACGGTAACTAGTTCTGAACATCGTTACTAGATACCACCGCAGTCAGCTCCTGGCGACGAACGTTGGAACCTAAGATCTATAGTCAAATCTAACCTATAATTTAGCTTCACACAAGTGTAATTAGTGGAAGGTTCATGTACATGCCATAAATCTATGACATGGGACCGCTGGCTTTACTTCCCCTCTGAAGGAAGGCATACTGAGGGGTTTTTAACGTTCTTAAAAAAATCCGACGACTTCGGCTGGTGTGTGAACCCACGACCTTGGGCATAGAAGCTCAGCATGCTACCAACTACGCCACTGAAACCACCTCCGTCAACATTTCAAGAAGTGCAAGATTTTTCCTGTACTATCGAGACGATTTGGTAGATTTTGATACAACCAACACCTTCCAACTCCCTTTGGCTGAGCTTAAGTTTTGTGAAACCATTTAGTGTTTTATATTATATTATATTATATTATATTATATTATATTATATTATATTATATATCCGGTCCCGTGGAATTGTGGT
This sequence comes from Meconema thalassinum, assembly GCA_946902985.2. NCBI lineage: Eukaryota > Metazoa > Arthropoda > Insecta > Orthoptera > Tettigoniidae > Meconema > Meconema thalassinum. The sequence continues at coordinate 344,671,856 of OX336393.1, forward strand.
AGCGCGCCTGTCTCTCTCTCCCGGAGCACCAGGTTCAATTCCCGGTTCCATCAAGGATTTTAGAAACTGACGTGAGGGCTGGAACGGGTTGCACTCAGCCTCGTGAGGAAAATTGAGTAGTTGTCTAACAGTGAGGCAGCGCCCCGGTCTTGAAAGCCAAGATTAACGGCCGAGAAGAACCGATGCGCTGACCACGCGTCACCCCACAATCTGCAGGCCAAAAGGCTGGGCAGCGGTCGCTTGGTAGGCCTAGGCCCTTCATGGGCTGTAGTGCCAGGGGTTATATGTAATATACTGTATTATCTTCTTCTTCTTTCGAATAACCCATTTAGAGGATACGATGAATCAACGTTGGCTATTGTCCATTGTATTTAATTTCCTTTGTATCCAAATTTCCTTCATCCTTCTGGAGTGTCGATTTTTCTCCTTTTAAGTCCACTTTCTGCGAGTTGTTTGTTTCTTGCTTTCTTCAAATTCTTCCTTTTGAATAGCTTCTCTGAAGAGTGATCTGTTTGCTATTGTGTCTGTCTGAATTCTGGCGTTTGTCAAATCTTTGTCAATTTCAATGAACCATGTGGGTTTGGATTTGTAACTATTCAGCAAGTTGAAGATCTGTTTAGTTAGTCTACTATTTTCCATTCTATAAATGTGCCCAAAAACAGTAATCTTCTCTTTCTCATTACATCAGTTAATTTTTCACATTTTAAATATAACTCCCTATTTGGTCGTAACCTATATTGTAACTTATCTTAATATTCGGAGTGGTGGTTACGTAGCACAACAAGGACAACTTTTCATAACCATATATTTTCATAGTAACTCACAATAAGACATAACCAACATATCATGACCTCTCTCATTATTCCAATCTATTCTAAACATATCCAATCATTCCTTCCAACAAACCTCATCTCAACATTACAAATTCTCTCCATTAATCTCTTTCCATAGACTAAGTAACACTCCTAAAAGACATAACACTATGCTCCATAGGAACAGAATAGAAAAAAGACAACACACAATCGTAAAAAGAACATATAGTACAATGAAACTTCATTGGGCAAAGCCCCCTACTACCTCACTGCTGGACCACTACAAAAAATCCTATAGCTCAAGCGCTAGACTCCTTGCAATGGCCCACCAGCAACAGGGGGCCTTGCTACTAACCATATATTTTCTTTGAAGAAAGGAACCGTTTCAATATTCTGCGTTATTATTTCGTTTAGCTCCCAATATTTTTCTCAGAATTCGTCTTTCAGTCTTCTCTAATTTGTCTAAATCACCAAATCTTGTTAATTTAAGTGTTTATATATATGTAATTTTTTAGGTTATTTCTCGCAAGACGTAGTAATTGGAATTACATTGTGTTGACCGACTGAAAAGTTGTAGTAACAATTATTTTACTTATAGGCAGAATTTGAAAGGAGGTGGTCGTGGCCATAAGTTTCTAAGTTTCTAAAATTTGACGGAAGAATACATGGTAAAATAACTGAAAGCCTCTTCTAGGATATGCATATTAAGGCTTTCACGGCCCGGATTATTACATAAATAATTCATGATTTTGGGCTAATGCCGTGTGTATTTTTAATTTAAACCATACGTTTCGGAGAAACCTTGCCTCCTTTTTCAATGGAAATAAACAATGTGGCCAAAGAAAGTATATCAATGAGATTACAAAAAATATAGATAAATTCCTCTGTTCGTCACCAGAGAGCAGTAATTTCTGGCAGCTGCTCTCTGGTGACGAACAGAGGAATTTATCTATATTTTTTGTAATCTCATTGATATACTTTCTTTGGCCACATTGTTTATTTCCATTGAAAAAGGAGGCAAGGTTTCTCTTCTAGGATAGTTAAGTTAAGAATCAAACGCAGCTCTTATTATCCTCATGAGTTTAAATGCATCCAGTTCCAGCCCTCAAAACAGAATTCCCTTGGCTGAGCAGGGAATTGAACCCGTAAACTCAAGGATAGCATCCATTAGCGCTAGCCACTACACCACAAGGCGCCATAAATTTGTCGTATGGCAGCCTCTCGTTGCATGTGGAGTTAATAAAGGAATACTTTCATTATTAAGTAAGATAAATCTAATAGAAACAATTAGTTCGCCAAACCCTTCTAGATGTCCAACTGCTCGCTGTCTAAGCCCCGTGACCTTTGCCCTGTGGACACCCCTCGAGCTGACCCTGTGGAAACTGCCGCATGCATTATTAATATGGTCAGACAGAAATAGCTCCAGTGGTTCGGTGTTACATTGCACTTTTATTTCGTCCCGCCATTGCATGGGAAAATATGGACCTCCAAATAATGCAAGAAGACCAATGTGACTAAGCTTACTTTCAACCAAACTGAACTTTAATAGATGAAAGACGGAGAATACTGCCACAGATATCCGGGGAGTCATTGCAGCCAATGCAGTCACTGACAAACAAGGCTTAGCTCATGTCCCGGGCAGATGTGGCCATAGATAGAGGCCGTGCATCAAAAGACACAACATAGTCCGCGCAAAAAATGCCACCTCTGTACGCAGAAATATAATGATACTAATAATAATGTTATTGGTTTAGAGTAGAAGTGGGAAGCCGCAGAAAACCAATTACAGAATGTCTGAGGTAGGAATCGAATCCGTCTCTGCACAGTTTTGCCTTACGAGGCTCAGACCAGAATTAAATTTCTAGGCTGAGCCGGGAATTAAACCCAGACCTGTATGGTGATATCAACAACGCTAGCCACTTAAATTTATCTCAAATGACTGAATAAAAGAATGTTCAATTATAATTTCACCATCTCATATTGAGATGTCCTGGACACGTAGATTGCCATAATGGCACCACCAGCCCTGTTAGATTGAATATAGAAAGATTGCTTCGCGAATTAATAAAATCGGCTATGTAATAAAATGGAAATATATCTCATACGAGCCCAAACCAATTCATCAGTTCAAGCTAAGCTTTATTGCCTGTCGCTAGCAGCCACTTAAAAAGAAAAAGGGCAGAGTTGGACATTTGATAACAGTGAGGTCATTTAAATACAGAAGTGCTCTGGAAGAGCAGTAATGAGCGAACTGGACCGATTATTATTCAGAGTTACTGCCTGTACTCAGATTGTGCCTGCCTGCCTGCCATTAAGAATGACAGTAGCTGCGAGAACAATAGACTAAAAGCTATTCTGAAGAAGAAAAAAAAATATTGGAGAATCTCGCACACTGCGTGTTGCATGAATTATACACAGCAAATGCTTTTCACACGAGGGAACTACAAGAGCATAGTGCATGCGGGCTGGTTCCAAATAATGCCCCGGGATAAAACCATTAACAGCATGCGCATCCCGATACGGGCGAACACGAATAAAAAGCAGAATCCTGTGAAACATCGTTTCGTACATCAAACCGATGTGATGGGGGCGAACATTGCAAATTACTGGCCTCTAAATATGGAACTTGGCTGTTAACTGATCATCGGTAATGCACTAGTCGTGCTTAGTGGCAGCCATTATTTCCCATTATAAATAGAATAAATAAATAAGTAAATAAATAAATAAATAAAATAAAAATAAAGAAGTTATGAAGTAAATAAATAAATTATTCATTAAATTAAAAAATAAATAATGAAAAATGTTTTTTGTTTTGTTTTGTTTCCGACTTTGGCCAACTGTGGACCGCATGGAACCTAAGAATTTCTGCTCAATTTTTTCTTCTTTTCTTCCCAGAACCTCTTCATTCTTTCATTTCTAATCTTTCTCTGCTTCTCTGTTATTACCAAAGTTGGGGTGTGTTGCGGTGGTTTTCCTTTGAACGTTTTGATATTGTCAACTAGGCTTCGAAACGTTTCCCTATCGTGAATGACAAGTTCATTTAGTCCAACTTCAATGGTTCTCTCTTGATCTATTCTACCCATTTTGCAGTAGCTTTCAATCCTGTGATGTATGAAAAAGTAAAAATTAAAATATAGAAAATAATATATAAAGAGAAGAAAATAAAGATTTAAAAAATCAAAAATAAAAAAAATTGGAAAATAAAATCAAAATATAATAAAATTAAATATAAAATTAAAACAACATTAAATAATTCAGATATATAAAATTACATAAATGAATTAATTAATTACTTAATGACGAATGAACCACTAAATAGACGGTGTTTTGATGAAAATCTGTATTTAGACTTAATGAAGACTTAGCTGAAGTTATTATTATTATTATTATTATTATTATCATTATTATTATTATTATTATAATTATTATTATTATTATTTATTGTCTTTAGAGTCGCAAAGTTTGGGCTCTCGGGTCTCGCTTACACTTAAAGCACATATTATGCTATTACTTTAACATGTAGGAACATTAAAACCTTTTGCTAACAAATTCATTGGAAATTCAGTCACCATGAACCATGAAGCTCAAAGTATCTCCTTAAATCTAGTTGATAAAGCACCAGGCCAACGTCTATTGGAATAATTAAATTTTATTGTTAGTCAGGTAGACAGCTTCATCAAATTATTATTATTATTATTGTGAGGCAACATTAAATGTTTGATGTATTCATAGTAATGGTCCATTTTGAGAGCCTTGTTGCCATGGTAACCATATATGCCTTGAACACTTTCGAAAGAATTTGGATTTAGTAATTTTTAAAGGATTTTTTGTTGACACTAAAATTTAATCATGATAACACTGAAGCTTTAAATTTAAAATTGCACTCGGAGACGGCAGAAGGAAAGCAATTTTGAACAATTTTTATAGTAACTTTAGGGACTTTAAGTCAGCACTACGAGTTCGTACTATCTCGCGACCGATAGGCGTACTGACTTTCAATAATAGTAAGTAAAACCGCTTCGGTGGCGTAGTCGCGGTAGCATGCTGGGTGATGTGACCAAGATCGCGGGTTCAAACCCGGCCGAAGTCGGCAGATATCCTTCAATATGCCTTCCTTCGGCGGGCCCATGTCATAGACTTATGGCATGTAAAAGAATCTATCACTACAATTGGCAGTGTATAGCCAAATATGTAGGTTATATAAGGTTAGTTAGAAACGCTCTATCTTGTTCCAACGTTCACCGCTAGTTGTCAGTGACAGTGGCATCTGGTAGCCAAAGTTGGAACTACTTGAAATTGAACTTTCTGGGAGCCCTCGGGTGTTCAATTAACATACCCTGCTATGGCTATTACCTGCAATTCATACAAGGATAACGGTAGGCCAAGTAAGATGTTCTCATTGCAGCATAGACCACATGTCTCTACTGAACTAGAATCCATAGACCTAGATGACCAACACTTGTTGTCATGGTAACAACCGGATATCCGTGTCAGCTTTTTGTCCACACTAATTATAGATAGACCCCCAGCTCGACCGGTCAACAGCACTTGGAGTCACATAACATTTGTAGGAAGTGCACTTCACTCAAGTGTGTCTCATTCTAGGCCCGGCTCTATGGCTAATTGGTTATAATGCCAGGCTTTGGCCCGAAGGGTCTTAATAATATCAATAAACCCCCTAACCTAATCCCGTGGCACTACAGCCCATGAAGGGCTTAGGCCTACCAAGCGAACGCTGCCCTGCCTGCAGATATTGGTGTGACACGTGGTCAGCGCATCGGATCCCCTCGGCCGTTAATCTTGGTTTTCGTGACCGGGGCGCTGCCTTACTGTCAGAGTGCTACTCAGTTGTCCTCACGAGGCTGAGTGCACCCCGTTCCAGCGCTCACGTCAGTTTCTAAAATCCCTGACGGAGCCAGGAATCGAACCCGGGGCCTCCGGGTGAGAGTCAGGCGCGCTACCCCAACACTACGGGTCCGGCACTAATAATATACATACCGGAAGTAAATAAAGTTAAAACGATTAAAACGTAAAATGTACAGTAAAACAAAGGTAAAAAAATTAGAGGAAAATAAAAATAGAAATTTAATGTGTGTCAGTCGGTCAACACAATTTTACCCAATTGTAGACTACCCTAATCCTGAAAAAGGAACTACATGAGATTCAGTGCAGGCAGCGGGAGATGGCAGCTGCGCGGAAACAGATCACTCTTCACTCAAACAGCTAAGTACACAATCCACAATAACCTGGCCATTTACAGTAATAACAATCACATAATCACACTAATAACCTGGAAGTCAATCAACACTATCAGTATCTCAACAAAATTCACATATGAGTCGTCCAGTTGCAAAACCCGTTTAATCCACTTGTGAATAAAGATCATGTCGTAAAATTATTTATTTAATTAGTTTATTTTATTTTATTTTGTTTTGTTTGATTTTGTTTTCTTTTATTTCGGTATATTTTGTTTTAAATTGTTTTATTTAATATTTTGTTTTGTTTTCTTTATTTTATTTTGTTTTATTTTGAATTGTTTTGTTTCATTTTGATTTTGTTTTGTTTTATTTTGATTTTCCAGAAAACAAATATAAAATCAAAAACAAAAAACACGAAGCAAAAATAAAAATTCAAAAAAATAATGCAAAAGCAGAAAAAAAAATCAAGAAACACAAGGCAAAAAGCAAAATTCAAAAAAGCAAAAGAAGAATACAAACATAAAACCAAAACCAAGAAAGAAAAGCAAAAAGTAAAATTCAAAAGCAAAAGCACAAAGCAAACACAATACCAAAACCAAAAAACAAAGCAAAAAGAAAAAAGTAAAAAACAACAAACACAAAAGATACCCGAGACAAAGTCCAGAGAAACGTTTCTCATGAAAATGATTCTTATTCACAAGTGTATTAAACGACTTTTGCAACTGGACGACTCAAATCTTGACTAACTACCTTGTACTAGTTTAATTACAACTCCATCTAGGTAAGTGAAATAGATTTAACAGCCAAAGTTTTGGATGGTTCCTCAGTTTAGGGGCTGCTACAACGCGGTTATGTAGCCCCGTGTGTGTAGAATCTGCCTGATAATCGGTGTTAATTGTGATAGCTGTATTAGTGTGTGTTACCTGTAATTCAGGTAAGGACTACAGACCATCAGTTTCAAATAGCTCCAACTTTTGCTACCAAATACTACCGTCAACGACACCTATCTGTGAACTTGGCTACTAGATGCCACTACAACCAGCACCTGGTGACGAACGTTGGATCTACAGAGCGTTAATCAAATCTAACCAAGAAATTTAGCTTCACACAATTGTAGTTAGTGGAAGGTTCTCTTTCTTGCCATAAATCTAGGACATGGGCCCGCCATCTTTACTTCCCCTCCATAGGAAGGCATACTAAGGTACTTTTAACGCTCTTAAAAATCTGACGACTTCGGCCGGGTTTGAACCCGCGATCTTGGGCATAGAAGCTCAGCAAGCTACCAACTATGCCACCGAAGCCGCATAGCCTAAGTGTAAGGAAACTGATGGTGATCGTTTGACGATTGAAATTGGTCATCCACGTGTATTTATTAATCACATGTAATTTCTTTTCGGGATTAGGGAACCACCCAATACAATTGGGTACAATCGTGTTGACCGCCTGAAAAATATTACATTTCGATTACTAAGGAAACACTTAAAAATGGCTTCCAAAACAATACGAAAAAGAATTAAACAAGAAGTTCCGTGAAGAAATGAAGAGCCTACTTTTCTTAAAATTTAAAGTTCAGGCCAATGATTGATCTATATGGATCTATCTAGAATAATGACGAAATTAAGTGGGTAATATCGAAATTTCTAATTAGTTCGAAATACTGTAAACCTGGCATAATGTAGCCTGATAGAGAACTACAGTTGGCAGCCCTGGTGACTGAATATATTCTTAGTTCCATCTCTTAAGGTACAGAATACAAAATTTGGTTGAAGTCCAATGGATAGCATGTACGTTACATGCAGTTAAACATTGGATCTAACAGCGCGCGTAAAATCATGTTGGCAACTATGACATACATGTATTGGTCAGAAATAATCTGAAATAATATGATCTATTGTTGTGTCAATTTTGAATGAAATCCATAGTTAGTATAGAAGTTAGATGCATTTTAAATTTGGGCCTATCAGCAGGCTTAGAAACATGTTGGCAGCACTGGCGTAGGCCTATATTAGTTACTCCAAATTAATTTAGAATGCCAGGTACTATACGTGTGCAAAGTTTAGAGCTATTGGGTTGCATACTTTCTGATATATTGATATTAGGGTAACAAAAATAGAGACAGTATTTGTTAACAGTTGGCAGCCCTGGTTACTCTTAAGAATCGGCATAGTCATATCTGTTATGGTACACATAGCACACACGAATTTTTTTTTGAAATCCAAATGATAGTATAGAAGTTACATGTATTTGAATTTGGACCTTTCAGCGGGCTTATAATCATGTTGGTAGCACTGACGTATATAAGTTACTCCAAATTAATATAGAATGTCAGGTACTATACGTGTGCATAGTTTAAAGCTGTCGGCTTGCATACTTTCTGATATATGGGTATTTGGATAAAAATACTGAGAGCATTTATTAACAGTTGGCAGCCCTGGTGGCTCTTACGAATATGCTCAGTCATATATGTATATGTACACATAGCACATGCGAAATTTGGTTGAATTCCAATTGATAGTGTATAAGTTATATGCATTTAAAAGGGGACCAATCAGCAGGCTTATAATCATTTTGGCAACACTGCCATGTATGGCCTCCTGGAAAATAAACTGAAATATAATTATCTATACGTGTGCCAATTTTGAAATATCTCCCATTCATACCTTCCAAGATATCCAACATGGAGCTCAAATTTCAATTGCGATTTTTCAGCAGTTGGTAGCACTGACATCATTTTCAAATATGGCCGTGAGATATTCAGGTATAGATCTTTACGCCTACCAAATTTTGTTTCGATTGCTGCAGCCGTTTAGGAGTTGATAGGGGGGGGGGGGTGGCACACACAAAGCTAGCCAGACAGACAGACAGACAGAATGACAGACGGACAGACAGACAGACACACACACACACACACATTTGCCCGATCTCATAAGTCTACTTTTTCCTCATTTTTGAAAAAAGGGGAAAAGTAGGCTAAAAATCAAAAAATCCTAGAGGAATTGGCTAACGCACCTGCCCAGATCAAACGGGACACAGGTTTGATTCCCAGGAGTGATATTTTCAGTTCGAACGCGTCACATGTAACCTGTTTAGAGGAACAAATCTTTGAAGACTAATTTATGTATATGAAATTTAATATTTCACTTATTGATCTAGTCGACACTCTTTTTGACATAGCCAATTACCAAGCTTGTTGCCACATGAGAACACGCCACTGTTGCGTGCTACCAAGTGAATCACAACCCCGGAGCTGAGTTCACAGCACGACATGGCATCGAGTTCTTCCCTAATGGTTCCTTCCCGTCTTGTGTGACGTCACGTCCAATTTCCTCTCGAATACAATAAGGGATGAAATTGAATTCATTAGCACGGAAAATTGAGTCTTACAGACATCCCGTTCAGACATTCAGACGACGACGAGCCAAGGAAGAATGGTGGGGGTAGAACATCACTTCGTCAAGTAACGAAGCGATTTTTGAACTGCGTGTGACTAATTGGCTCATGCTATTATGTGCAATATTGTGATTTAAAGAGCTTCAGTGGCGTAGTCGGTAGCATGCTGAACTGCTATGCCCAAGATCGCGGGTTCAAACCCGACCGAAGTCGTCGGATTCTTTAAGAGCGTTAAAATCCTTCCTTCGTAGGGGAAGTAAAGCCGGCGGGCCCATGTCTTAGATTTATGGCATGTAAAAGAACCTACCACTATTGTCAGTGTGTATCTAAATTTGTAGGTTATTTGGTTAGAAACGCTCTATGAAGTTCACCGCTAGGTGTCAGTGACAGTGGCATCTCTAGTAGCCAATGTTGGAACTACTTGAAATTGAATTTGATGGGAGCCTACGGGCGTTCAATTAAAATACCCAGCTTTGGCCATTGGCTGCAATTCAAATATAATATTGTGAGTTAAAATTGTGCTGTAGCTGGCACCCCTTTGAGAATGCTTGATAATCCACTTCAGGGACTTGCGACATCATGACAGTCAGCCCTCTGTCCTTCGGTGGGAATTCAAGTTGTCTCATAACTTGTGTTTCTGTGGTGACTGTAGTGGTGTGTATAATCAAACAAATGGTTATTATCTTAGAGAAGTGTGATAGTTAGGTATTGTTCTTTAAGGGGCGGAACTACGAAGTCATCTGCCACTTTGAACACATATTGAATTATACAAATTTATATACACACATCAAAAAAAGTTTTGCATCACCTCGGTTCCAAGAGTTCCGGAACCGTTAAATACAAAGGGAATAGAGATCAACACAAACGACATTTCAGCTCGTTTTATTGCTCATGAGACCCACACATTGCATGTTGTACCATCATACAGCTAGACTTTCAGCATTTGTGGTCCAGATTGCAGTACACACCACTACCTCTAATACCCAGTAGCACGTCCTCTTGCATTGATGCATGCCTGTATTCGCCGTGGCATACTATCCACAAGTTCATCAAGACACTGTTGGTCCAAATTGTCCCACTCCTCAACGACAATTCGGCGTAAATCTCTCAGAGTGGTTGGTGGGTCAAGACGTCCATAAACAGCCCTTTTCAACATATCCCAGGCATGTTCGATAGGGTTCATGTCTGGCGAACATGCTGGCCACTGTAGTCGAGCGATGTCGTTATCTTGAAGGAACGCATTCACAAGATGTGCACGATGAGGTCGAGAATTGTCGTCCATGAAGACAAATGCCTCTCCAATATTCTGCCGATATGGTTGCACTATGGGTCGGAGGATGTCATTCAGGTATCGTAAAGCCGTTTCGGAGCCTTCCATGACCACCAGTGGCGTACGTCGGCCCCACATAATGCCACCCCAAAACATCAGGGAACCACCACCTTGCTGCACTCGCTGGACAGTGTGTCTAAGACGTTCAGCCTGACCAGGGTGCCTCCAAACACGTCTCCGACGATTGTCTGGTTGAAGGCATATGCGACACTCATCGGTGAAGAGAACGTGATGCCAATTCTGTGGGGTCCATTCAGCATGTTGTTGGGCCCATCTGTACCGCGCTGCATGGTGTCGGGGTTGCAAAGCTGGACCTCGCCATGGACGTCGGGAGTGAAGTTGCGCATCATGCAGCCTATTGCGCACAGTTTGAGTTGAAACACGACGTCCTGTGGCTGAACGAAACGCATTATTCAACATGGTGGCATTGCTGTCAGGGTTCCTCCGAGCGGCAATCCGTAAGTAGCGGTCATCCACTACAGTAGTAGCCCTTGGGCGGCCTGAGCGAGGCCTGTCATCGACAGTTCCTGTATCTCTGTACCTCCTCCATGTCCGAACAACATCGCTTTGGTTCACTCTGAGACGCCTGGAAACTTCCCTTGTTGAGAGCCCTTCTTGACACAAAGTAACAATGCGGACGCGATCGAACTGCGGTATTGACCTTCTAGGCATGGTAGAACTACAGACAACATGAGCAGCGTACCTTCGTCCTGGTGGAATGACTGGAACTGATCGGCTGTCGTACCCCCTCCGTCTAATAGGCCCTGCTCATGCATGGTTGTTTACATCTTTGAGCAGTTTTAGTGACATCTATGAACAGTCAAAGGGACTGTATCTTGGACACAATATACACAGTCAACGTCTATATGCCGGAGATCTGGGAACCGAGGTGATGCAAAACTTTTTTTGATGTGTGTATATTTAGTTAAATTTTGAGGTAGAAGCCGAAATATTAAAAAGGACCTAAAGAAAAAAAACCTAATAATTATAACAATAAACAAAATTACCGATAAACAAAAATCAGAATTTCTAAAAAGAGCAAGTCTTTGAGTCAATATTCACTAGCAAATTTGGATTGCTGTCCCTAATCCACTCTCACTTATTAAGCGAATGACGAGATCAGCAGCCACCATGTCAAAGCTAAGCAAGGAAGCTTTTAGTTTTACGTGACCGTTAATCATGTGATCATGAGCCACGGGACCTCCTTTTTACGTAGAATCCGAACCACAGGGCATGGCATTTCACTTCGTAAATCTCACATGTATTGACCGGGAATCGAAAGCCACCATGCCATCGGCTAATATAAGTTTGAGTGTCATCTGCAAACCAAGGTTTCTTCGTTGTTCAGCAAGATCCACACACTCGGTTAAAATGTGGACCACGGTGAATACGGCACTACAGGTACAAAGTGGAGGGTCCTTCCTTCTCATTAGATACGAGTGGTTGGATCTTGCATGACCTATCCTTAGCCTACACAAAATGACGGACTCCCTCCGTGACCGAAAAGAGCTCTACCACTGGATAAGAGCAGTGTGTTAATAAGTGTATACATAATACATGCAACATTTCTTTCAGGCTTTGGGGGAGATGACATATTTGTTAGTCCCCTCCCAATCTCTTTGGGAACACTGTGTTGACCGACTGGAAAGCAATTCCGTTAATAGTTTAAAAAGACAACACTGAAAAATGGCTTCAAAGTTTTCAATATTTTTTTAAAAACATTTTTAACACAAAACGAGATAAATAAATTGATGTAATGTTTTTTAGTGTTAGAGCATCACACACAATACAATTTGGTTACAATAGTTTTGCCCATCAGAAATCATAATTTTCGTTTTCTAAGGCATCCCAGAAAGTGGATTCTAACCCGATACCATTTGTAATAACTATTTCTGACGGTTTGACGGGCCGGTTGTTTTATTTATTGATCCTTGCGGCAATCGAATTCTTTCGATGCGTACGTTCTCAAAAAATTCCTAAAATGATAATCGATAATCGCAACTGGTGGGTCTCATGTTATGGATTATAAAGTTTGCATAATTCACACGGCCACCATCCGGAAGTGGTACGGTTGATGGCCTTGTAGTTTGGGCTCAAGACGCGTCCAATATGAAGGTATGATTTTACCAAATTTGGTAAAGATTTGATGATTAGTTTGGTCGTAATTTAATTTTAAGTTTTGACCATTTGAGTGGCCGCCATTACGTTTTGGTAAAGATGGCGGTAATATAAAACATGACACTGGGGTGGCCTTTGCCAGTGCTACCTTTGTGCCAAATTTCGTTCAATTCGGTTTCACCGTGTTCGAATTGATAGGGGGGGGGCAGACATTGAGAGTACACACACATTCACACACACACAGACACACAATGTTTGACCCTGTGTTAATCTCATGTCTACTTTCATTTTTTTGCAAAAATCGAAAGTAGCCTAAAAATTGAACCTAACAGCAGGCTTATAATCGTATTGGCAGCACTGACGTATATTATTTACTCCTTATTAATCTAGAATGTCAGATAATATACGTGTGCAGAGTTTAGAGTTTAGTTTAGATATTAGAATGAAAAGAAATAGAGCTTTTATTAACAGTTGTCAGCCCTGCTGGCACTTAACAATACGCATTGTCATATCTGTTATGGTGCATACACACCCAAAAGTAAATGGGGCTAAATGACCGAGATGTCGTAGCCCCTTAAGTAAGCAACAACAGCAACGACCCTTCTGTCCGTACGTTGTTTTATTATTATTATTATTATTATTAATATTATTATTATTATATTCGATTTAAAGGTGATCGGGTACTCGATATAGCATTAGAGTGTGCTCACAGTCTCAACATGATTAATAATAATATTATTAATAATAATAATAATAATAATAATAATAATAATACCGTATGGCCTCGGATGCCGGGTGCAAGCTTTGTTATTTGACACCCAGAGGGTAGCTTGCATGTAGAATTTCGTTGTTCCTTGAAGCACTATGAAAGTCAAAGAGGTTACATATCTAAGCTCCTTGAACACTATAGTGCTTTCTAGTAGAGAAATTAGGAACGTTGTGTTAGCGGAAACTCCCGAGATTATTTTTGCCATTATGAACACGGCCTACTGAATTCAAATGGGTTCTTTGACATGCCAACATCGTATGACATGGTGTCGTAATTTTAGCCGTCTTTAAAAAAAAAAAAAACACTTACCACGGCCAGGAGCGAACCTGCAAGCTTGGGGTTAGTAGACCGACGCGTTGACCACTCACCCACCGTGGCAAGCATAATAATAATAATAATAATAATAATAATAATAATAATAATAATAATAATAATAATAAAGACATCATAGTAGTAAATAAGGCTGATGGCACTACATTCATAATAGACATAGCAGTCCCCAACGACACCAACATCGAACGTAAACACAATGAAAAAATCTCCAAGTATAGACAGCTTGCAGAAGAAATCAAGAGGATATGGAAGATGAACTGCGTCCGGATAGTGCCTGTAATCTTGTCAGTCAACGGCCTCATACCTCACACACTCCACAAGAGTCTGAAAGAATTGGATCTCCGCCGACCATCTACAAGAGTATGCAGCATTCGGTCCTATTGTCCACATGCAATATTGTGCGATCCTTCCTTGCTAATGAATGAGTGATAATGAACTCTTATATTTTGTATATACATGATATGTATTATAGTTTGTACTATAGTTTGTATGTATTGTTGTAAAGCACTTGGTTTAACCCGTGCTTTAGAGTAACCCATGTTTGTAATGGTGAATTGAATAAATAATAATAATAATAATATGAAGGAGTACTGGAGGAAGAGGAAACTTCAGGCAAAGAAAAAATGAAATTGTAGCGTGATCCGAAGTGGTCAATTCGCAATTTTAAAAAAATAATAATAATAATGTCATTGCTTTTACGTCCCTTTTAACATCTGCGGCTTTGAGAGACGCTGGGGTGTCAGAATTTCGCCCCGAAGGGTATCTTTAACGTGCCAGTAAATGTTCTGACATGACTCCCCCGCATTTGCGTAGCCTAAACTCATATGCCAACAGGCTGCGCCAGGATCCGATCCTGCAAACTTGAGCACTGCAGGCGAGAACGTTACCGCTGAGCCACGCAGCCAGCCACCCTCAAAATGACTGAGAACGTCTGCTGTAGACTGTAGTATCGATTGTTCATAAGCGCAGTAGAAAATAGTATCATGGGTATAACCAGGATATTGAGCACCGCTTGGTCGATCTTAAAGGGAATATTAGAGAGTTCCTTCTAAGAACAGAATACAGAATTCTGTTTCCAAAGAAGAGAAGTAATCATTTATTAACCTGGCGGAGGAGAAGTCTCGAGAGTCCAATTAGTCCTTACCTTTTTCATTCCTCATCCCACAAAGTATTTTCTGCCAAAATATGACTTGCTCATTAAAGGTTTTCTCTTGTACTCATCCGTGCGTGCTTAAGGCAATTAGTAGGATTAATAGATCTCCACCGCAATCACAATATTTTAATGGCATATTATGAAAGAGAACGGCTCAGGCAGAAAGGTTAGATTATTATTTTTTTTTTTTTTTATTCAGTCGATTTACCCTCTAGGTTGGTGATTCCCACGGACTCAGCGAGGGAACTCACCACTACCGCCTCTATGGGCAGTGTCCTGGAGCTTGCAACATTTGGTCGGGGTGGATACAACTGGCGAGGTGTGATCAGCCTCACCTGCAAAGCTAACAGGGGCCTCATGAGGGATGGGAAGGGAGGGGATGGAGAGGCAAGGAAGAGGGAAGGAGGAGGCCGTGGCTTTACAGGAGGTACCATTCCGGCACGGAAAACCACTTCGAGGATGGCTGAGGTGGGAATGGAACACCCTCTAATCATTTGGACCACCCGAGGCTGAGTAAACCCCTTTCCAGTCCTCATACCACTTTTCATATTTCGTGGCAGAGCCGGGAATCGAACCCAGGACCTCCGGGGCGGCAGCTAACCATGCTGACCGCTACGCTACGGAGGCGACTAGATAATTTTGTATTTAAAATATTTATAAAATAAACTTTCCTACGGTCGTGGAACTTGCGTGCGTTAACACGCAAATCTACTGTCCAATGATCTCTCCGAAGTAGACGAGTGAGTTTGAGTCCCTACGTTGCCATTCATAAAATGGCTTTTCGTGTTTTTAGCCTATTTTAATTTATGAAAAACAAGTAGTTCCGTGAAGAACTATACAGCCTATTTTCATATATCCTCTATCTACATACAAAATTTCAGTTTGATTGCTGTAATAGATTCGTAGATACTGAGAACCGACTAAATATTTCGGATGGTCGCCATGTTGGATTTTATATATGTCGGTCCTAGAGTTATGTACAGTTACATGAAGATTATTGTGTACGTGTAGCATTCAAACTACAATCGCATGATTAGAACACAAGAAGTAACAAGGAGATTTTAAAATTTCGCACAGCTGCCATCTTGTGTTTATGGAAACAATTGAAATAAATTAGATGCCAGTGGATTAACATTCGTATAAGGATTTACTGTACCAAGTTTCACAGCACTCGGATGGTTAAATTGCGAGAAACATCCATGTGAATATTTATACTTCGCGTCGCCACCATGTTGGATTTGTAATCAGCAGGTTATTTCAGGTCTTATAGGTGAACTTAAGTTCATAGCCCCTATGAACATAAAAAAAATAGTTTGATTGCTATAATAGATTCGTAGATATTCAGAGCCGTCTAAATATTTCGGATGGTCACCATTTTGGATTGTTATATGTATAGGCCATAGAGTCATGTACCATTAAAGGAAATTTATTGCGTAGGTTCATTATTCAAACTTTCACTTCGATCGCATGATTACGACACAAGAAATAAAAACTTAATTTTAAAATTCGCACAGCCGCCATCTTGAGGAAACAATTGAACTAAATTAGACGCCAGTGCATTAACATGTGTATAAACATTTCCTGTACCAGATTTCATTGCGTTTGGAACATTAATTCGCGAGAAAGATCTATTTAAAATTTTCAAATTCGCTTGGCTGCCATGTTCGGTTTGTAGTTAACCGGTTTTTGAAAGTCTTATAGATGAACTTCCAGTAGGGCCCTTTATCTCCGTACAAAATTTCAGGATGATAACGCTAATAGCTTCCGAGATATAGAATGCCGGTGAAATATTTCGCACATCCGCCATCTTGTGGTTATGTAAACAATTGAACGATGTTAGATGTCGGTGCATTACAATGTGTATAAACATATACTGTACCAAGTGTTATTGCGTTTGGTTGGTTAAATCAAGAGAAACGTATATTTTAATGTCGCAAATTCGCGTGGCTGCCATG
This sequence comes from Meconema thalassinum, assembly GCA_946902985.2. Classification (NCBI taxonomy): domain Eukaryota; kingdom Metazoa; phylum Arthropoda; class Insecta; order Orthoptera; family Tettigoniidae; genus Meconema; species Meconema thalassinum. Next base: position 344,688,914 of record OX336393.1, read on the forward strand.
TTGGTTTTGTAACTATCAGTTTTTCAAAAGTTACATAGGTGTACTTCTAGTAGTTTCCTTTATCACCGTATAAAAATCCAGGGTGATATCGGGAATAGTTTCGGAGATATTGAATGCTGGTGAAATATTTCGCACAGCCGCCATGTTGGATTGGTGAGACGTAACAAAATTTGAAGGGCACGGTCGAGGTCGCCCGGAATTGTGCTATGAACTTATCGAGTTTCATTGAAATCGCTCCAGCCGTTTAGATTTTATTAGGGGGACACACACACACCTCACACACACACACGCACACACACACGGACAAAAGGTGATCTCATAAGCCTATTTTTTTTTTCAAAATTGAAAATAGGCTAAAAATAGGCTTGTGAGATCACATTTTGTCCGTACGTCTGTGTGTGCGTGTGTGATTCGTGTGTTTGTGTTCCGCCCCCCCCCCCCCCCTAATAAAATCTAAACGGCTGGAGCGATTTCAATGAAACTCGGTAAGTTCATAGCACAATTCCGGACGACCCCGACCGTGCCCTACAAATTTTGTTACGTATCACCAATACAAAATGGCGGCCGTGAGAAATATTTCACCAGCATTCAATATCTCCAAAACTATTACCGATATCATCCTGAAATTTTGCACGGTCATAAAAGGAACTACTAGAAATTCACCTATGTGACTTCTACAAACCTGGTAACTACAATATCAACTTGGCGGTCAAGCGAAATTGCGACTTTTAAATAGTCGTTTCTCGCGATTTAACCAACCAAACGCAATACACATTGTAATGCACTGACATCTAACTTCATTCAATTGTTTACATAACCTCAAGATGGCGGCTGTGCGAAATATTTCACCGGAATTCTATATCTCTGAAACTACTAACGGCATCACCCTGAAATTTTGTACGGAGATAAAGGGCACTACTGGAAGGTCATCTATGAGACTTAAAAAACTGGTTAACTAAAAAACGAACATGGCGGCCAAGTGAATGTGAAAGTTTTAAATAGACTTTTCTCGCGATGTAATGATCCAAACGCAATGAAACTTGGTACAGAAAATGTTTATACACGTTGTAATGCACTGGTATCTAATTTAGTTCAATTGTTTACATAACCTCAAGATGGCGGCTGTGCGAATTTTAAAATTATGTTAATATTTCTTGTGTCGTAATCATGTGATCGAAGTGAAAGTTTGAATAATGAACCTACGCAATAATTTTCCTTTAATGGTACATGACTCTATGGCCTATACATATAACAATCCATCATGGCGATCATCCAAAATATTTAGACGGTTCTCAATATCTACTAATTTATTACAGCAATCAAACTGATTTTTTATGTTCATAGGGGCTGCGAACATAAGTTCACCTATAGGAATTTCAATAACCTGGTGATCACAAATCCAACATGGCGGAGACGCGAAGTATAAATATTCACATGGACGTTTCTCGCAATTTAACCATCCGAGTGCAGTGAAATTTGGAACAGTAAATCCTTATACAAATGTTAATCCACTGGTATCTAATTTATTTCAATTGTTTCCATAACCACAAGATTGCAGCTGTGCGAAATTTAAAAATCTTGTTTTTACTTCTTTTGTCATAATCATACGATTGAAGTTTGAATGCTACACGTGCACAATACTCTTCATGTAATAGTACTAAGACCTACATATATAAAAATCCAATATGGCGACCATCCGCTATATTTAGTCGGTTCTCAATATCTACAAATCTATTACAGCAATCAAACTGAAAAATGTGTATGTTGATAGTGGCAATTAACATAAGTAGGATATATGAAAATGACTTTAGTTCTTCAAGGAACTACTTGTTTGCTTCAAGACCAGCACCTTGTAATAGACCACGGCCGCTTTCATGCTTCTCATTGTCCCATTTATCTTCATGTCATTCTCATTAATCCACTGGGCGGCGTAGTGGCTAGCATTCGTGACTGCCTCCCCCCTCAGGGGCTCACGACTAGTAGGGCGGGGTTGGTACCCCAGCTTAGTCTGACATTGCTCAACTTACCTGAGTCGGGCCCCTCTCGGTCATATTTCCTGTCGATCAGCCTCGCGAAGCATAACTGAGAAAAGGTGGGTTCAATTCCTACCTCAGCCATTCTAGAAGTGGTTTCCCTAAATCTACTCTAGACGAATGCTGGAATGGTACTTAAATTAAGGACACGGGCCGTCATCACGTAGAACAAGGGAAAGGGTGTAGGGCAGGGTGAGTATTCTTCGCAGATCGACCAAGTCCACACACTTCAAGAGAGTGTGTACCACGGTAAGGTGGGCGCCGCAAGTACACACAGAAGGGGGGGGGCTTCTCTCTTTAACAAATGGGGGTGCACATGTATCACATGTGTGTTGAGTAGAGAGTAATAATATAGATCTACCTTTACCAAGCAGAGGGAAAATGTCTCAATATTGTAGCTAGCTTGGATAGAGCATCCGGCAAGAAATCCAAAAGTCCCAGGATCCATTCTTGGACGTGAATGACATTTTGATTTTCTAGTCAATATTTTGATGGCTTGTACCTCGTGTATACAACATAACCTAATAGCTTAAAATCCTTACTTTCGTATTCAAATTGTCTTGGAAATTATAATACAATAGCCTTCTTTGAAATTTATGTTGATTGGAGGCGTTGGAGACATTTTGGTCATCAACCGCCCCCCCCCCCCCCCCCCCGTGTGTGTGTTGGATTTGTCTGATAACCTGAGTTATTGCTTTAACCGTAACAGTGTGTGTTAATAGCAACTACTTGGACCTAGAGTTGAGGCACGTGCTGCTGGAATTGAGATAAGCTACCATCTTTGTATTTACCAGAAATTAGTTTAGAAAACGGGAAAAACCACGCCCAGGAAGTCCACAACCAGCACTGATATTGAAGCCTCGGATATTTGGGCTGCATCCCCTACACTTAATAGTCATGGCACGTGACTTAGCGTGGACGGATACAATACGAGGTTTGAATTGATTATTTGTTTGCTTTACCCACACTCCCTCCAGACAATTGCCGAGATAGTACCTTATATCAAGTCCCGGGGCACCTGCCCCCTTCCTATTTATTCATCCCCAAGGGGCTCACATCTAGTGGGACGTGGGTTGGTGACCACGGGACCCCAGCTGAGTCCGGCATTGCTTCCACTTACTTGTGCCGAGCTCCTCTCCGTCTGATTTCCTGTCGACCTCTCTTGGTCAACTCTTGTTCTCTTGCGACCCTGACGGTATTAGGGTATCCGAGGCCTAGGGAGTCTTTCACTTTCTCGCCTAATTGGCCCTTCTCTCATCTTTCCTGATACCCTCATTCTTCGAGAGGTCAGCCTTCTTTTTCATTTCATGTTATCTGCTGCCTTCTGCACGAGGCCCTCAAGGAGGTGTATGTAGCCCCACCACTTCTGGTGCACCCTGGTTAGTGCTACACCATCAACTGTTTACGGCTTGTGAGTTTGGGAGTTGGCGACTCCGAGGGATTCCTGTGCTGGGTCCCTTTTGTCCTCCTTCATCCTCTAACTTTGGCGTGGGCCCTCTCCTCTTTTCCTTTCTTATCTGTCTTTCATGGCTCTCCTTCCTTCTAAGTCTTTCAATCCTCATTCTTTGAAGGCTGAGGGAGTTTCTTATCTCCCTGTCCTTTATTTGCCTTATCCTTGATTTGTTTACCATTTCTTCCTCTAGTATGTAAGACTGTAGTTAGTATTAGTTATAGTTTTCATTCTCATCTCCTCTTTCACTATCACCCAAACCATTAGGGGCCGATAACCTAGATGGTAGGCCCCTTAAAACAACAATTACCATCATCATCACCTATTCATTCATTCATTCATTTATTTACTGTAGGCCTATTCATTTATTAGCGGCTTCGGTGACGTAGTTGGTAGCATGCTGAACTGCTGTTCCCAAGATAGCGGGTTCGAACCCGGCCGAAGTCGACAGTTTGATGCTAGCCGATGCCGGGGTGGTAGGCTCGCTCGCTATATCGTCAAATCGCTACGAAGATAGTAATTTAAATTGCCACTGAATGGAGATGGTTGGAAGAAATGAAAACGTAAAAACAATTCTAGTGGGCGATGTATTAAAGATAGCGATATGCTGTCCCGGACGTTTTTGTAAAACGTTTCATGCTGAACAATATTTACACTCATAGTAGGCTAGAGAGATATTTTTAACGGTTTACCCAGCGTAAGCTTTAAAGGCGCACGGACGGCAGGTTTTCCTTCGGTTCGATTTACAGAAATCGTTACTGTTCGGCTTCCTTTGGTCATAAATGAATGTTCTTCTACAAAAACCTTCCACGAAAAATCCTTTACAGAATGATGAAAACAGCATCAAAATCTATCTACTGGTTCTCGAGATTACCCGCTACATCCAAGAATCAGGGACTCAGTTTTATTCTATGTTGATATATTTTTACTTACTTACTTACTTACTTACTTACTACAGTCATTATATAAATACAGGTTATCAGACTATTTCAACATACAGCCAACTTCACGGGACTGCCTCCCAGGGCTCACATCTTGTGAGACGTGGGTTGGCGACCACGGGGCCCTAGCTGACTCCGGAATTGCTTCCACTTACTGGTGCAGGGCTCCTCTCCGTCTTCCTTCCTGTCGATCTCACATGGTCAACTCTTGTTCTCTTCCGACCCCGACGGTATTAGGGTATCCGAGGCCTAGGCAGCCTCTCCCTTTCCCGCCTTAATTGGCCCTTGTCTCATCTTTTCTGATACCCTCCTTCTGGGAGGGGTCAGCCTTCTTTTTCTTTTCAACTTAGGTCCTGCCTTCTGCTCAAGGCTTTCAAGGAGGCAGGGTGTATGTAGCCCCACCACTTCTGGTGTACCCTAGAAATTGCTACACCCTCAGAGGCTCACGGCTGGTGAGTTCGGGAGTTGGCGACCCCGAAGGATTCCTTCACTTTCACTTTACTATCTGCCTTTCATGGCTCTCCTTCTTTCCCAGTCCCTCAATCCGCATTCTTCGAGGGTTGAGTGCATTTCTTTTCCTCCTGTCCTTTATTTGCCTTATTCTCCTTTTGTGTTCCATTTCTTCTTGTAGTAGGCTATATAACTTAGTAGTTAGTTTTAGTTATAGTTTACATTTCATTATCATCTTCACGATCACCCAAACCATTAGGGGTCGATAACCTAGATGTTCGGCCCCTTAAAACAACAGTTATCATCATCATCATCATCATCATCATCATCATCATCATTCACGGGACTGATAACCAAGACGTCTCAATACCCAAAATAAATTAACAACATACCGTATAAACATACTACCCTCCTACGCTCGCTAGCGCCTTAAGCTCACAGGAAGTGCGTCTCCTTTAAGTTGAGCAGTCAACATAAACGCCGACATTACCTGTCAAAGCTGTACTCATATATCTCAAAGTGAACTACAAAAGGAAATGCTGAGAGGGCGTTTACTTCGCTTTAATTAAGTACCATAAATCAATATTACGATATGTGGGTGTTTCCTCAGTGAGTGTGCGTATTGGAGTACATTTGGTCATATTTCATATTGAATTATGTTACTTTGTACTGTATTCACCAGGTGAATGCTACAACGACACTCTCCTAGCCCTTAGAGTATGTTCTACAGGGTGGCCACAAAGTTCCGTTAAGCGGCCTCGGTGGCGTAGTCGGTAGCATGCTGAGCTTCTATGCCCAAGATCGCGGGTTCAAATCCGGCCAAAGTCGTCGGATTTTTAAGAGCGTTAAAAATCCCTCAGTATGCCTTCCTTTGGAGGGGAAGTAAAGCTGGCGGTCCCATGTCATAGATTTATGGCATGTTACAGAACCTTCCACTAATTACACCTGTGTGAAGCTAAATTGTATAGGTTAAGAATGTAAACAACGCTCTTAGCTTCCTACGTTCGTTGCCAAGAGCCGACTGCGGTGGGGTCTGGTAGCTAAGTTCTGAACTAGTAGTCGTTGACGGTGGCGTTTGATGGCAAAAGTAGGAACTATTTGAAAAATTCAAAAGTCTGCAGTCCTTACTTGAATTAAAAAACAGATAACACACAGTAATACAGTCATCACAATTAACACCGGTTATCAGACAGATTCTACACACACCCAAAGTACACGGGGCTACATGACCGCGTTGTCGCAGCCCCTAAACTTAAGAACCAACCAACCGAAGTCCCGTTAGCCGTTATCCCCCTCTTATAACCAATAAAAAACACCAAACCTAGTTAAGTAAGTTGTACACCATTTCTAAGAGAGGTTTTCTTGGGAATATACGGCATTACGAGTCCAAAACATCAGTCTGTGCACCATCATTTTCATGGCAAACAATAATACGGCACCAAGATCTTTGCAACATTCTTCTGAGCATTGCTGATGCGACTTTAGTGAAAGCTTGTCTCACAGCATCTTTCAGTTCATCCGTGGTATTGTATCCGTTTTGTGAAACGATACCCTTTATGAACCCCCATAGCGCTTTATCACATGTGGTAAGGTCTGCGCTTCGTAGTGGCCAGGTAAGTGGAGCCGGCAGCACAGGAGAACCACGACCTATCCATCGCCCTGGAAGATCTTCATTAAAATATTCGTGCACTGCGATGGCAAAATGGGCAGGTGCTGGAACCAACATGTCTCTTTTAATTCTGTGATCGTCCAAGAGAGGAACAAACCAGTCCTTCAACATGTTGAGGTAACTGTGCTGATTCACAGCACCGTCGAAAAAGAACGGCAGAAACAAGCGTCTGCTGTCCATTGCTGCCGATATAATGACATGCGATGGGTTATTTTCCAACTATTCATAAAAGTGTGGATTTCTCTTGCTCCAGAAGACCACATTTCGTGCGCGAGAGTTCTTGTAAATCGCTCACTCATCGGAAAAGAGCGTTTTGCCTTGTTTTGGTATTGTGTCGATCATCTGATAAAGTGTCGCACATGCTTCCATTCTCCGGTCCATGTCAGCATCCGATAATTCCTGGATGGGCGTAGGCCGATATGGGCGCAAGCCTAAGTTTTTCTTCATGTGCTTCTGCATTGTCGACCGGGGTATTTGCAATTCCGCTGATCTATTACGCGTCGACTTCTTCTTCGGCGACCACTCCACGGACTCCTCGACAAACTGGCGCCATATTATCCTTTGCCATGAAAATGATGGTGCACAGACTGACGTTTTGGACTCGTAATGCCGTATATTCCCAAGAAACCCTCTCTTATAAATGGTGTACAACTTATTTAACTAGGAAAGAATTCATGATGAAAATTAATAAATGTAAAACAAAAATATTGGAATGCAGCCGAAATAAATCAGAAACCTCTATGAACATCAAATTAGCAGGTGGAATACTAAAGGAAGTAGGTTACTTCTATTACTTAGGAAGCAAAATAACCAGTGATGGACGAAGGAAAGAGGATATAAAAAGTAGGTTAGGCAAGGATAGCATTGCTACAGAAAAGGAATCTGTTGACGTCGAATATAAATTTAGGTATTAGGAAGTCATTTTTGAAAGCCTTTGTCTGGAGCGTGGCGCTCTATGGAAGTGAAACTTGGGACTTATGGTGCAGCAGAAAAGAGGAGAATTGAAGCGTTTGAAATGTGGTGTTACAAGAGTATGATGAAGATCAGATGGGTGGATAGGGTTACAAACGAAGAGGTATTAATACTAGTGGGAGAGGAGAGATGTTTCTGGCAACTGCTAATGAATAGAAGAGATATGTTGGTAGGACACATACTAAGACACCCTGGAATAGCAAGCTTAGTTATGGAAGGAAGGGTCGAGGACAAGAACTGTAGGGGTAGACCAAGGTCAGAATATGTTAAACAGATTGCCTCGGATGTAGGGTGTGGTAGCTATGTAGAGATGAAACGATTAGCTCAGGATAGGGAGGCATGGCGAGCTGCATCAAACCGGTCAAAAGACTGAAGACTCAAACAACAACATAAGAGGGGGTAACGGGAAATTGTGGCCACCCAAATAAGGCGCCTTGTCTGACACGCTTTAGACTGTTTGCTTCATCATCCCAAGATCGCACCTGCCATTTAGTGAGCGTTCCAGTTTATATAACAGTTGGCAATGCTAATCCGAATGCCTGAATGGCTCCAAATCAAAATATCAACACTATAATAAACTGAGTAACACACCACTACTGACACCTCCACGACACAGGTTACCAGACAAACAACCACACGATATATAGGGCGTAGCCCGTCAGCAGTTCCCAAGGTTGCAGTCAGTGGGCATTTATGGGTCCTTAAATCGGGGGAGCCGCGTCAGAAGATTTATTGGAACGGTAAAGATCCCCTTCAGGGCAACATTTCGGCACTCCAGCGTCTCTAAAAGCCTTAGTAGTTAAAAGGGACATAAATTAAAGATTATAGAAAAGGGTATACTGTATAGGACTGATGATTGGTATGTCCCGTATTCATAAGTGAAGCAATAGCAAGAATATTCTGTCTCATTTCAGAGCAACTCTGTCGGAAACCAGAATGCTTGCGCTGCGAATTTTGAAGTGGTAAGCATTTCGCCCGTCTATAGACAAGGAATGCAACTTTTCAAGCCTTGCAGTCAAGCAGGTAACGGCTTCTCATTCTTAGGCACTATTAGATGACTGGATACTGAATTGATACGAGTATGTCCTGTCCAGTGGTAAAATGGAGCATTTTAGACTTTGGCCGATGGGTTCGGAGTTAGTCTCTGGCCAGACTGTGGGGATTTTAATCTCATATAATTAATCCCCCTGGTTTGGGAACGGGGTGTTTGTGAAGTCCCCATAAGAAATCCACCGAATATAAAGTCAACAAGGAATAAGAAGAGAAAAAAGGAAAGTAAAGAAAGGAGATATAAAATTAAATAAATAAATAAATAAATATCATTTGCAGTCATGACCTTAGAACAGACATAGAATTTTAGACGTAGAGGTGGTGATTTTTTTAGGGACTTTGCGATAGCGTGGTCTAGCTCCATGTACTTGGGCGTGTGTTGAATTTGTCTAATAACCTGTGTCATTATGTGTCTGTACTTTTGTAGGAGTGATTTTAATTCGGGATAAGATTTGGGTAGGAGGGTGTCATAGCCTTTGTCTGGAGTAGAAGTAGGAATCAACAGAAAATCACATCTCAGATGTTTGAGGTGAGAATCGAACACACGTCCTTTAGGTTCTGTCTCACGAGGCTGAGTACACTCCGTTCCAGCCTTCAGACAGGGATACGTTTCATGGCAGAGTAGAGAATTCGAACGTGGACCTCTGCAATGGCAGCCAAAAATACTAGTCACTATCCCACGAGAAACTTAGTCATAGAATAACAACACAAGAAAACTTAGAAAACATTTCGTCGGAGTTGGCTTTTAGAATCTGTGTTAAAATGCTCTTCTGATGGTCAGCACGTACGAGAGAAGTTCAGTTATCTCCAGCGGTTAAAGTTAGGAGAATTTCTATACAAATACCTGATATCCGTCTCGTTGCGTACTGGCTAGTGCGATGGCTGTCACCGCGGAGGCCCGGGTTCGATTCCTGGCTCTGCCAATGAATTTAATTCTGGTATGAGGGCCTCGTGAGGCAAAACTGAGAAGAGGCGGGTTCGATTTCTACCTCAACTATTCTGGAAGTGGTTTTCCGTGGTTTCCCAACTTATGCTCCAGGTAAATGCTGGGGTAGTTCCTAACTTACGGCTAACTTATGGCCACGGTCACCTCTTTTCCAATTCTAATTTTAATTACAAACACACACACTAATACAGCCATCACAATAACACAGGTTATATAATATATCAGACAAATTCCGCACACACCCAGGTACATGGGGATACATGGCCACGATGTCGTAAAGCACCTAAATCAATCAACAACAACAACAAACAAACACCTGAATAAGAATAAACATTTAAACATATGCACACTTTACTGCAAAAATAATACTAAAATAATGTTTCAGTCGTCAAGCAAACATCATCAGATCGAGGTTAATTAAGCCAAGCTCTATAAATGAAGTAAGCATTCTGTCTGAAATTTCGGCTAAATTGTTGTATTTATCCCGGATGCCTTAATGACCATATATACACTCAGTTTATTTTCGTTTGTTGTGGGCTGGCATGATTGGCAAGTGTGAAAGGCATGTAAATTTGTATTTAAATAGGAGGCACTCCTAAAAATGTTTATACACATACAAAAGGGTTAATGGGGTTACGAGTGAGCCTCAAACACCAGTAGAAGACACTTGCATAATACTTTCCTTCTCTTGATTTGACAATACCAGGTGTGATAAGGGCTTGGTAACTCACTTGCTTCTGCTATTCTGAGAATATCGTGAAGTGAGAAGCATACCTTCCTGACGTGGATATGTCACAACACCGTTCTATTGGATGTGCCTCAATCCAGAATATAAGAAGTCGCAACACATCTTTCTTTCACTTCGCAACGGCCCGCTACTTAAAATAAATGCACTCAAACCTCGAATTGAGGGATTTGGAAGGAGGTAGAGCCACGAGAGACAGATAAAAGAGGGAAGAAGAAGGGAATCTCTTCCGAAGTCAATGGAAGAAAGGAAACATTGGATCCAACTCACCAGCCGCGAGCCCTGGAGGGTGTAAAGCTATCCAGGATGCACCAAGCATGGTGCGGATACATACTTTTACCCTGTCTGCTTCAATGATGTTTAGAGTTGGCATGAACAAGAAGAATAAGAAGGTCTCTAAGTCCTTGAAGAATAAGAATAGCAAGGAAGTAAATGACAAGGGTCCAATTAAGGCGGGAAATGAAAGTCATACTCCTAGGCCTGGATTAATCTAAAAACGCAGGGATCGGAGGAGAACAAAAATTGACCAAGGGAAGTCGACAGAAAATATAAATGTAGTGAGCCCGGTAAAAGTAGGTGGAAGCAATGCCAGATTCAGCTGGGTCCACCTCGTTTCGTAGAGGCTCGCGCTCTTGGCTGTCACCGTGGAGGCCCGGTTTCCGTTCCCGGCTCTGCCAAGAAATTTAATTCTTGTCTGAGGGATGGAACGTGGTACACTCAGCCTCGTGAGGCATTTATTTATTTATTTATTTATTTATTTATTTATCGTATGGCTTTTAGTGCCGGGAGTGTCCGAGGACATGTTCGGTTCACCAGAGGCTGTAGCTGCTTCTAGCGGACACCCATAGGGTAAGCTACAAGTTCCGTTCAATTTCAGTAGTTCCAACTTTCGCTACCAGATGTCAATGATACCTAGTGGTGAACGTTGGAATTTTGATACAGCGTTCTAACGAAATCTAACCTAGAAATTTAGCTTCACACAAGTTTAGTCTGTGGAAGGATCTTTTACATGCCATAAATCTATGACATGGGACCGCCGGATTTACTTCCCCTCCGAAGGAAGACATACTGAAGGATGTTAACACTCTTAAAAAATCTCACTACTTCGGTCGGGTTTGAACCCGCTATCTTGGGCACAGCTGCTCAGCATGCTGCCAACTACGCCACCGAAGCCGTGAAACTGAGAGGGGGCGGGTTCAATTCCTACCTCAGCCATCCTGGAAGTGGTTGTCCGTGGTTTCCCCTACTTCTATCCCAGGCGAATGCTCGGTTGCCTCCTAAATTAAGGTCATGGCCGTCTCCTTCCCAATCCTCATCTGAATTACAACTAAACACACTAATACAGCCATCACAATAACACAGTTTATCAGAAAAAATACACACACACAGGTACACGGGGCTACTTGACCACGATATCGTAAAGCCCCTACTGTAAATGAATCAACAGCAACAATCGGATTCAGATTCTGTCATGTGTTTGCCAACACACGACCCACTACGTGTGAGCCCCTGGAGGGATTTTAAGTACATGTGGTTGATGTTCATGATGACGCAAGGCTCCAAATGATGCAAAAACAACAATAAAAATAACAAAGACATTAATACTACCATTGTTTGTGTGTGGTAATTGTTGAACCAGTGAGCTGGTAGATGTTTGAAGTGGATATATATTTCCCGTTGTTTGTGTTTGCATTTTAAGTGGACATATTCCTTCAGATTTCCTTTTCTCGAAAACGTCTGATAATTTGTAGTACGGTATGTCAAGACACCCAGACAAGAAATTATGAAAAATTGCTTACGGGGCCAATTTCCGGGGATGCTCTCAATATTCTAATGTAGCGGAGGATTTAATATCGACATGACTGGGGGCACCACGCCATTCCAACAGGCTTTATGCATCCGTACTGGATCAGCTTATTGATCTATTCTTACTTCCTATTTATTAGCTTTAAAAATGTTTTAAAATTAGAATTATAAGGCATAGCGTGTCTGGATATCATCAAAAGTTTAGATGGTCACGAATGTACCAGCTCAGTTGGTGATTGTTGTTTAAAAGCAGTGGTTCTTAACCGGTGGTCCGCGGACCACATGTGGTCCGCGAGTGCCTCGGGAGTTGTCCGTGGGAGTAAAGGGTCCACCAGCGCGTATAAAAATAGTGGCCAATAAATGGGGATTTTGAAAACTACGTGCGTTAAACGAGAATCGTCCGAATGTAATCGCTGCGATGACTATCACGTTTTGAATTGAAATATCTTTAAAATAAGTGTTATAGAGGAAGTGTTACAACTGATTTGGTGTATTGGGAGGGGGGTCCGTACATGATTCAGTTTCAGGCTGAGTGGTCCGAAGACTTGTACTGGTTCAGAACCACTGTTTTAAAGGAAGCAGGTACTGCCTATCCCAACAATGTTATTTTTATAAATATTTAGGTATTCTCATTACATAAGTGGCTCAAGCTACAAGTTTGAAAATTTGTAGACCTAAAACTCACACCTTTGCTGTTCGATACTGGATTTTGAGATTATTTCAATCGTAATTCGCTGTTTTATTTTTTTCCAAAATTATAATATCCTCCCCGAGGAAAGGAAAAATATTTTTGCAGGTTTGAAATAAAAGAAAGACAATGCGAGTGAAACAAAACTGGCAGTTCTAATTGAAACACTATTAGGACTAATAATAGTATTTATTTCTGATTTTTAGCTGCTGTAGTTTCTCAACTAAGCGTACTTAATGGAGAATAAAAATAGAAAATAGTATAAAACAGGGTGGGATCTGGAGAGAGCGTAGTATTTCTACACGAGTGTGGACATGATATACAATCCCCAGCCAAATTAATATGAGCACTTCATATTTTCTCTCTTTACGGATTGATTTCATTGTTATTAGTGATGAAAAGAGCTTGTAACCAGATTGTAGTTTAATTTCGTCGATCAAGAATACTTTGAGTGGGGAAAGTTGGTAAAATAATGATGTTGGCAACACTGTTTTCATGTTGGTGCCCATTTAAACTTATGGAGGGAAATATATCTTATTCTTGTATTCAATTGTTCTTCGTATAAGTTGCTTTTTATAGGTAAAATTCTATTGGTACGTTAGCTTAGGCCTAACCAATTTTTAGCCTACTTTCGATTTTTGCAAAAAATGAAAGTAGACTTATGAGATCAACACAGGGCGAAAAAAGTGTGTCTGTCTGTGTGTGTGTATGTGTGTGTGTGAGTCTGTGTGTGTGTGTGTATGTGTGTGTGTGAGTCTGTGTGTGTGTGTGTGTCTGTGTGTGTGAGAGTGTGTGTACTCTGAATGTCTGTCCCCCCTATCAATTCGAACACGGTGAAACCGAATTGAACGAAATTTGGTACAGAGGTAGCACTAGTAAAGGACACCTCAGTGTCATACTTTATATCGCCGCCATCTTTACCAAAACAGAATGGCGGCCACTCAAATGTTCAAAACGTAAAATCAAATTACGGCTAAACTAATCATACGATCTCTACCAAATTTAGTGACAACATACCTTTATACAGAACGCGTCTTTCACCCAAAATTCAAGGTCATCGGTCATGCCATTTCAGGATGGCGGCCGTGTGAATTATGCAACCATTTTAATAAATAGCTTAAGACCCACCAATTCCGATTATCGAGCCTAGGGGGGTTTAAGCTATCCTGAAGGTCGTGATCCGTTATTTATTATAATTTAATATTATAATATTATGCAGTATGAGTGGCTTAAAATAGCTGAGCCGTTTGTGTCACACGACAAGATGGCAGCTGTCCTCATGTGCCTGTCTTATATTTCAGTAGTTTTAGTATGTTGTATGTGATATACCGTACTGATACAATAATATAAACTTTGTATGAAATGATCTTTAATGAAGATGTACTGCAGTGAAGAAATCGTTTATTTAAAGTCATTATTTGCCAACAGTTTGTATCTAATATGTCAGTTAAGAACACCTGACGTCATGGATACGGTTAGCTCTGGGGTAGCATGTTAGTCTGACACGCAGTTGACTGGGGATCGAATACTGCTACAGTTAGGTTCTTTTTTCTTGAATTCTTTTACAAATGATGTGCACGAGCTTTTCCCACAGATACTGAATAAAATGTCATTTAGCTCAAAGGAGAGGATAAAGTATACACTCGTATATTAATAAAATCACAGTCCCAGCATCGCACATAAACAGAAGACATTATAAAAAGGAGAATAGAAGAACTAGATACACGTTGTCATTAACCACAGCCTTCTTAATGCCTCTGTACGGTGCTGTCCTCTTGTGGGTTATGTGGGTAATATTGTTCCAAACATAACGCTGTGTAAATGCCTGAGCTGGCCTCCTGAAGTATGGCAATTTTGTAATACTGGTAGTTCAACTATTAGCCACGATCGCGCTCCGAATACCTTTAAACACTGCCAGCTGGATCGCCTCCCTCTTGGCTACTTTAAACTGCCTACTCATTCAACACCCATAGAACACTGCCATCGTAGTACATTACGATGGCAGTGCATAGGCGTACAAGATAAAGATTAATTCACTGATAGGTCGCAGCACCACCTACTGTGATTGGGGCGGAAGATGATTGGGGCGGAAGATTCTTAATTTTGCAGGCTGGCTTAATATAGAGATTAACGGACGTGAATGCATTACAATAAGTTAGTAGTTTTGTTATTCAATCATCATAAAGTATATAATATTGATCTTGACACTTACTGGCTTATTATCAATATAAAAGAAAACAAACAATACATTGTGGTTGGGGTGATTGTTTTAGGGATGAGGACAAAGTGTCATAAAGATACCCATACATTTAGGAGAAAGTAGGCTATATGTTCTTTGCTGAACATCTTGTTTAATTACTGGTTATGTACATGCATTTTATGCTCGTTTAGGATAGGTTTATGCTATTTCATAGGAAAATTAACACAATTTCTTCATCCTAAATTAATATTTTCGGATATGGCTTAGCAAAGAAATTGACGCCAACCAAAATGGGAATGGTTCTGACCTTCCACAGAAAAATTTGAAAAACTTTGGTTTTTAATATAATATTGATAAGATTAATGAGATTGCATTGACACAAAATCCGATAAAATGTGATTGAAAATGTATTTTCCTATGTTTCATTAGGCGGCCAGATTAATTTGGACAGGGACTGTAAATGCAAAGTTAAGGCACTGGAATAGGGATTTTTCGAAACGAAAAACTGTGTCTAATTGAATACATCATTTGATATTTGAATTGCAGCCAATGGCCATAGCGGGGTATTTTAATTGAACGCCCGTATGCTCCCACCAAGTTCAATTTCAAAGACTTAGAGTGGACTGATGAGGCCACTTACTTGTACTGCATTTGATAGTTGTTGGTTGAAAGAGTCTAACATCTAGGTTATCGCCACTAATGGTTTGGGTGAAAATGAAATATGAACTCTATAACTAACACTGTTTAACAATTATTTTATTTATCGCATGGCTTTTAGTGCCGGGAGTGTCCGAGGACATGTTCGGCTCGCCTGAGTCTGTAGCTGCTTCCAGCCGACACCCTTAGGGTGAGCTTCAAGTTCCGTTTAATTTCAAGTAGTTCCAACTTTCGCTACCAGATATCAATGATACCTAGTGGCGAACGTTGGAACTTTGATAGAGCGTTCTGACGAAATCTAACCTAACAATTCAGCTTCACACAAGTTTAGTTTGTGGAAGGATCTTTTACATGCCTTTTACATGGGACCGCCGGCTTTACTTCCCCTCCGAAGGAAAGCATACTGAAGGATTTTTAACGCTGTTAAAAAAATCCGACGACTTCGGCTGGGTTTGAACCCGCTATTTTGGGTACAGCAGTTCAGCATGCTACCAACTACGCAACCGAAGCAGTTGTTCAAAAATGAAATTCTTACATAAACAAAATTACCCAATCGTTAAAGATCTTGGTATGCTGAATTCGAAAATGGCAATAATTTTCATTTTTAGCTCCAGTTTTTTGTGCTATATGAGGTTTGTTACGTCCTTACAGCATTTCTGTTTTAGCTCCCGTTTATTCTTATTTCAGCAATGCCAATGAATGCGGTATTTTGTTTCTACCTTACACATTCTAAGATTGCTTGTCTTCCGTAGTGATCCATTGTGTATTGTGACGCGAGTTCTGCATGATTAGGACACAAGAAATAAAGAAAAGAGATTTTAAAATTTCGCACAGCCGCCAACTTGTGGTTATGAAAACAAGTGAAATAAATTAGATGTCAGTGGATTAAAGTTTTTGTATAAGCATTTACCGTACCAAGTTCCACTGCGCTCGGATGGTTAAATAACGAGAAACGTCCACATCAATATTTAAATTTTGGGTCGCCGCCATGTTGGATTTGTGCTCACCAGGTTATTGAAAGTCCCAAAGGTGAACTTATGTTAATAGCCTTGATCAACATTCAAATATGCAGACTGATTGCTGTCATAGATTAATAGATATTGAGAACCGTCTAAATATTTTGGATGGTCGCCATGTTGGATTTTTATATGCAGTATGTAGGCCATAGAGGTATTGAACCTATTTGTAATTGGTTCAAGCGTCGAATCCATAATTTATTTGCAAAAGAAGAGAGGAAATAATACAGTCTGTAGAATGACTTAGAAAGATTTTAAGAAGTGGGCTGTTATAATGTGGCACATGAATGGGTGACCACGAGTCATGCGGACGTGAGATCATGCTTGTCGCATCGATAGGAGCTGGCTCATGATTATAAATAGAACGATAAAAACTTTCCACGACGAGTAAGAGAAAAGAGGTTTCGGAAATAGACCTTACTCAGCGAGAAAATGACAACCTCGCAATGGTGCAAGAAGAGAAATAATTATAATTAAGCCATTTGCGATCATTTAATTAATGAAAGAAACACATTCAGTTATTCCGAGAGCCCGAGAGGGGGCGTCCGGCTATTTCAAGTACATGCAGTCTTTACCAGACCTTGAGAGGTCGTGTTACGCTGTATCACCAACGAGCACCCCGTATGGGAGTGGCCGTGCAGTATCGTCATCAGTATCGCCGTGTGAAGACACATTAGAATCCTAGTACAGGAATAATATCGGCAAGCTTCAGACTTTATAAAGTTCACAAGTATAGTCAAAGTTTAGGCTGTGGACTTGAGAAATAACAGGCGATAGGTACTCGAAGATAATAGTTCAGTTAAAGAACCGACGCATCATAAGGTTTCGAAGTACCCAAGGAAAGTGAAATAGACAGTCTATCTACGTTAAGGAACCCAAGCAGGGTAGAACGAAATAGTAACGCCTAGTGTTCCGGAAATTTAGGGACTAGAGCGCAGGACGATAAAGATCAGGAATTGTAGTTCCAGGCTTTGTCTAGATAGACAAATGAACAGTAAACATTGGGGAGTACTCCAATAAGCTACAAATCAAAGTAACCGAATGTACAAGGAAATTACTAGGTCACCGATAAACAGTTCGAGCGATCGAGATAGTAATACATCAAGGACAGACTTTTATTTAGACGAACAAGTAGCGTCTAGCAAGATACGACATCGTGCAGGAAAGTTAGAGTAGCCGATAGTCAAACCCAGGATTAGAAGATCAGCCGTTCCAGTGAGGTGTAGTTCGATCGAGACTTTCCATCACCTCGTCAGATTAGGAAGCCGACGTGCTATAGTGCATCCCTTGGAAACGGGAAAGGAAAAGAAATCACGTGTGTAAGGCGAATAATTAACGCCCAAGTGATAAAATTTTTATGTGATGTAAATATAGTGAAATTTTGTGAGTGTAATATTTTAGTGAATTGTATTGTGTTAAGTGAAAACGAATACAAAATGTTATTCATTATATTCCCAGTGATTAAGGTAAATATTTTATGTGGTGTTGAAAAAGTGTCATTGAGTGTAATTACAACCATGAAAATGGCTTAAGAAAAAGTTGGTGGGCGAAAATGTTCCATCGCTGGAGAATTCGGTCGCTGACCATACCATCATGTGAGTAACTATTTCATTATTATGTGTTTGGGAAGATTTGCGTATAATCCTCACGAGAGAGAAAGTGTAGGGATGTTTAATAACAGGTGAAAGAATGATTGCGCGATCTGAACGATTACTTTGAGAGAAAAATAATAAATATGTGAAATATAAATGAATCCCTTGTGGAATGTATTCAGTAAAATATCAGTGAAATTGATAAATGATATAAATATGAGAAAGCAAGCGTAATAATAATAATAATAATTATACAAATGAATGAATATTGTGATGAATTTTATATTGAAAGTAGTAGCTTGCGAGCTCCTTTAGATGAATTAATACATGTTATGAATACATGTTCTTTACAGTAAAAATGATTATTGTTAAGGGAAGAGGAGTAATATATTTTGAGATGTAGATAAAACGTTGATTTTGAATTTATTTAGTTGTTTGAAGGCAACTTGGCTAATTAATGTATGAGCGCCATGTAGTGCATTGAAGTAATTTGTCACGCTAGGAATGCGTTGAAATGCTGGGTAAAAATAAATATGAGGGATAGTTAGTCGTGTGGAATGAACTGTATAAGCCCTCAAAGTTGTGATAGTGATCACGAGGCATTGTGTGTTGTATGTTAAAAGGGTGCTATTTATGTTGTATTATGAGCGCTGGTAAAAGGGGAGGCCTGCCCTAAGTCGCTAATATTATAAGTCCTCCAAATTGGGATACTGCTCCCGAGGCATTTGAAAGGATCGAACTCAGAGTCGTCCGCGTTGAAGCCCCTTAATATTGGTTGTATTATTGATTTTTTCTTACCCGCTAATGAGGACACTTCATAATTATTAGATACCGAAGCTATGAGAATAGGTCTGTTGAACCTAAATATGTTGTTAAATGAATTTGTATTAGAAGCCTTGTCATTCAGAGAATTGCATTTGAAACAGCTGTGTGGAAAGCTGATGTAGCTAGTCCCTTGTAAAAGCGAGACTGTGAGCTCTCTTCTCTCCCTGCAATAAATCACGCCAAGTAGTTAAGATTAGACCCTTACCCGCTGGTAGTGCGGTAGGTTAGGACGGACTGTCTGAGTCATAATACACAGAAGTGTTTAAAGATTGTTTGAACGACCCTGTCTTTGAACCGAGGTCCCTTTAAATCCATTATTATCGCTTGCAGAGTTCAGATCGTTGCTTTCTTATAATACACTGGTCTTTTAAGACAAAATGATAAATCCGTAACTTTATTGTTCAATAATTCAGTGATTCACAAGTTCTATTGAAGACATTAGATTCCGGGAGTAATCTTAAGTTTGACGTGTTCAGTAGTCTTCTATAGCTCGGGAGTACGCAAGTTTTTCCCAATCACGGTAGTGAGTTATTGGCTTGAGAGAGAGGGATGGTAACATATGAGCATTGTGAGAGCCCAAAATTAATTGATGATTAGCCAGACTTTGATCATTATGAGTAAAAGATATACTCATGTAAATAGTAATTGATGTGTATTAAATTGATAACACAGTGTATGTAAACATTACCGAGCCATTTGGAGCTCTTTATTTTAAGAATTTGAATTGACACCATATGGAAGTGAAACTTAGTTGAAGTTTGTTGGTTTTTGGAAAACTAGTCATTGTGATTTTGTAATTGTTTAATATGAATTCCTTGTTCAACTTTGGACAAGTGTGAAGTGGCGTGTCAGTATTTTTATTTGTTTAAATTTTTGTAGCGCCATATTTTTGGATAATTAAATGTTTTAATACTAGGATTTGATTTTTGTTTATTTTTGGAAGTGTATCCTCTGCTTAATCCAAAGTGTGTAAGTCACAGAGTGGGAGAACAAACCATGAACCCCGATACTCTCGATTGAGCATTGCTGGCAAACTGTGATTTGCATATTTCATTTTTGGATGGGCACAGTATGTACTATTAGATGACGATTATTGCGTAGGTTCATTATTCAAACGTTGACTTCGATCGCCTGATCGGGACATAAGAAATAAGAACTAAAATTTAACATTTTCCACTGCCGCCATCTTGAGGTTATGTAAACAATTGAACTAAATTAGACGTCAGTGCATTACAATGTGTATACACATTTGCTGTACCATGTTTCACTGCATTCGGATGGTTAAAACACGAGAAAAGTCTATTAGAAAGTTTCAAATTCACTTGGCCACCATGATCGTTTAGTACTCAACGAAATTTTGAATGTCACATGGGTGGACTTCTAGTAGTACCTTATATTACCGTACAAAATTTCAGGGTGATATCTGTAATATTTTAGGAGATATAGAATGCCGGTGAAATATTTCGCACAGCCGCCATGTTGGATTGGTGAGACCTAATAAAATCTGAATGGCACAGTCGGGGTTGGACGAATTAGTAATATGATCTTAATGAGTTTCATTGAAATCGCTCAAGCCATTTAGATTTTATTAGGGGACACACACAAACACATACACACACGCAAGAGGACATAAGATGATCTTATAAGCCTATTTTGTCATAAAATGGAAATCAGCTAAAAAGGAATACGGGAAATAAAAGATAGCAAGAAAAGAAATGCTCTCAACCCTCAAAATGAGAATTGAGGAACTTGGAAGGAAAGAGAGCCATGAGAGGCAGACAGGAATGCAAAAGAGGGAAGGATCCACCCCAGAGGCAATGGAAAAAGGGGTAAAACCGGACCCAGCTCAGGAATCCCTCGGGGTGATCAACTCCCGAACCCATCAGCCGTGAACCCTTGGAGGTGTAGCACTATCCAGGTTGCAGCGTAAGTGGTGGGGCTACACACACCCTGCCTACATTAGGACCTTGAGCAGAAGGCAGGGAATATCATGAGAAGAAAAACAAGAGTTCTGACTCCTCGAACAATGAAGGATCTGGAAAGATGTGATAAGGGCCAATTAGGCGGGAAATTTAAAGACACCCTAGGCCTCGGGTACCCTAATACCGTTGGGATCGGAAGGGAACAAGAGTTGACCAAGGAAGGTCGAAAAGGAAAGATGACAGAAAGGAGCCGGGCACATGTAAGTGGAAGCAATGCCTGAATCAACTGGAGTTCCGTGGTCTTCAACCCACGTCCCACTACGTGTGAGCCCCTGGGGGGCTTAACAAGTGGACCTTTGGAACCAGAGTCTCAAAACTTACTCCATAACATAAACATTTTCATTTCCAAAAACACGACAAATTTAAGAGTTCTTGTTGTGACAATAGCCAGACACACCCAAATGCACGAGACTGATATTCGAAACTCTCAAAACTGTTTTGACATTAACAATCATCCCAGTTGTGTTAACGCAAAAAGCGGGTCAAGTTTCGTGTGCCTTGTGAATAACGCTTACCTTAATAGTTCCAAGATCGCGGGTTCAAACCCGGCCGAAGTCGTCGGATTTTTTAAGAGCGTTAAAAATCCCTCAGTATGCCTTCCTTAGGAGGGGAAGTACAGCCAGCGGTCCCATGTCATAGATTTATTGCATGTTAAAGAACCTTCCACTAATTACACCCGTGGGAAGCTAAATTATATATAGGTTAAACATTTGACTAACGTTGTTAGGTTCCTACGTTCGTCGTCAAGAGCTGACTGCAGTGGCATCTGGTAACTACATTCTGAACTAGTTGGTCGTTGACAGTGGCGTTTGGCGGCTAAAGTAGGAACTACTTGAAAAATTCAATGGCTGCAGTCCTTACTTGAATTAAAACAGATACTTACACTAATACAGTCATCACAATTAACACCGGTTATCAGACAGATTCTAGACACACCCATGACCACGCTCTCGCAGCCCCTAAACTGAGGAACCAACTAACCAACCAACCAATAATAGTTCAAGAGATATATGGTAGCCTCAAAATCCACATAAGACAAATTATTTGTAGCTCGCAGTGGCTCTCCCATAACTGGCAGTTTATGTGTATATTGAAGACAATCTCCCGGTTTGTATGTCAGTATCTCAAGCCCATATCAAGCCATTAACTTGTGTAAGAGACCGTAAAATAGATTTGTGACTCTATCTCCCCATTCCTGTCCATAGAACGTTCCATTGAATGTGAAATTATTGAAAAGCAGATACAATCTTTCTCTTATTTGTGTAGTAGTTCTAACCCAGCATGAAGTAGTTTAAGAGTCATAACTGTTTACGACTGTACGGTCATAAACATTTTCATTTCCAAAAACACGACAAGTTTATGAGCCAGGAGCTCTTGTTTTGACGAACATTAATACAATGACCTCCGCGGGCAGCCGGTAGCGTTTTGTCGTAAATGTTAAGTGAGTAGCAAATGTAATCCTTTAAGACCTTGATAGAAGTACGAGTATACTGCTCTAGAGCAATTCTCCAATGACAACTTTAAACTAGTATTCTAAATTGAACGACGGCTTGGGCATGTTGAAACACCAGATACCCGAACATCTCAAACGTTAAGCAATTGACGTCAGAAAAGTTGGATGGCGCAGCCACGCGGTAGAATGTTGAAGCTGTAACATTGTGACTGGTGAGGTTTATTTAGATGGTGAAGCATTGACGTCGTGATGGAAACAGAAAGAAATTTGTCAAATTCGAGGAGGTATACGGTTGCAAATCGTATAAAACGGGTACGAAATATCTTCACTACTTTCCTGTACAAAAAGTTCAGAGAGAAAGATGGGCTTCGGCGCTGTCAATTGGAAAACGTGTTACATGTTACATGACAGAGTGCAGTCTGCATTTTTGTGAAGACGACTTCTTTCCACCGGTACTGTTGATTATTGATAGTTATTGTCTCTAATTTGTATTCACATGGATTTACCTACATAAAAAATACTGATAAACGTGTAGCCTATTACTTCTGTGCCGTACATAGAATGTAATCCGCTCTTCGTAAACTTATTTTAGGGGTTCTTCCGATTGACAATAGCCGAATGGTTAGAAAACTTAAGAAAAATGCTGTTCCTAGCCTTCATTTGCCAGAGAATTTATATTCTTGCCTTTGAACAGCAAGTATGTAGGTCATTGAAGTATGATTTGGCTTAAATTGTGTTTTGGCTATGATCTCCCTACTGTTGAATTTAGTTAATTAAAATGTAAAATCTTAGTTTTAAGTACCGGTTTGGTGACCCATCATCCCAGGCAGGCCGGTAACACCTATACTACTCAGGCAGATAGGTCACTTAGCCGTAATTTTGAAGTTATAGTGATGTTAATTATACATATGCGGTAATGTAGCAGGAGACCGGATCGGCCTAGGCTATTCTAACTTTAATTAGTTCCCATTTCAGGGTTTTTCAGTTTTGAGTGCGAATAGTTGGTTTGAAAGTTGTACAACGGTAAGGAGAGTATGTTTTGTATAGGTTTTAATTGGTATTATGGTTTATGTCGAGCTGAGGAGTGAATTTGGTTTGGCTTAAAGTGTAGTTTTTGATCTGTTCCGTTTGCTTATGACAAGTTCAAATGGAGACTCCAGCTTTGATAAATATCTGTATTTTAAATATTTAATTTATATTGATAAAGAGGATGCCTCCATTTTAACTTGCCTGTGGCAAGAGATTAATAAATTAATATCCTTGCCTTTGAACAGCAAGTATGTAGGTCAATATTTGAAATATTGAAGTACCGTATGATTTGAGCATCCCAAGTAACGCTTCTTTGAACCCAAAACATTCATGCAAATTCAGGGTTGCTTGATTCAATTTATTATCAGGGAGTCGTCCTTTGTGTTATGTGAGATATATATATATATTGTGAAATTAATAAAAACATCGGTACCCGCTAGGCTCCCAAGTACAGGCTTCATATATGTAACAGCAGACAGTAAATTAACTATCTACATGTGGGTAATATTTTTAACTGGTAGTAATTAGGCACTGCATTTAAATTGATTATAAATGTATTTCTATCAATGAAAGAAAATGTGTAGTATTTTGCCATCATAAATTAGAAGCCATAACAAACGCACACCCAATTACTTCACGTCACTATCTCACCGCCATATTGCAAACAGCTGACCGTAAGCTCCTCCCCCGTTTCGGACGTCAATACTGGACGTGGTCAATAAGAATCCTCCAATTCGTGGCGTAGTGACTATACCCATAGGCGCCCGCAGGGGAGGGCAAGGAGGGGCTATGTCCCGCCCCCGCTACCCGCCCCCACACCTACAGCCCCCGCCCCCCTTCCTGGAACCCCCAGAATATTCCGACTGTTCATTGCCACATCAGTTTATTTCATAAATTGAAGTTACTGATATTTAACTGATTTAGATATAGGGATAATTCCACAGTTTTGTTTAACTTAGCTATTTTGGATCATTTGAAAATACTGTATCTCCAGTCATTTAGAAAATCGGCTGGATTAACATTACCATTTTAATGAAATGCTTAATTTTTATTTTTGTCGATACATGATGATACAACTACTTTTTACCTGTTTTTAAGAATTGAACATTATGACGATGCTTTACAAAGAAGAGCGAACTTCTATTCCTCCCATTCATGCCATAAAGATAATGTACCCAACGGTTTCAGAGCAGCCAAGTAAAGAATATCACGAAGCAAGTAAGAAATGGGACGTCTCATCATCACCTAGTGACAGGTAGGTAATGAAATGAAAAATATTACTTGCCATCCCCCTCTCACCCCCACCTGAAAAAAAAACCTGGGGGAACCCATGACTATACCCTGTATTTCGAAAGAAAGAGCGTGAAGGATATGGTGGGAGCTTGGAGCATCTGAGCTGCGTTGCCACGTTTCTATTGTTATAAATCACCTGATTAAAATAATAGACAGGGCTATGCTTCAGACACTATATCGGCAAAATTATAATAATAATCTATTTTATTGCAGCCAATGCCCATAACTTACATGCGAGTTTAATGTAATAATAGTGCATTATGCAACGAGCCTATAATGGCAATAATTAAGACACGAGTATGTTTATAAAAATCCTCTCGGCACGCCGGAAGGCGGAGGTAGATTTCACCGGGCAAACTAGGGGATTGGCTATAATAGGCAAAATATGCAGGTTTTCGTAGGAGGATCAGACCTCATTGATTGCAAGAAAGTATTTTACATTTGGAGGTTAAAAATCAACTTTTTTTCGTTTTTGTATGCATATTTTTATCATTTTATTGTCTTATGGGGATGGTAACCTTCTTGTCATTCGGGGTTCATTTTTATACTTCTGATCACACTGTCCTTATGCAAGGTTTGGAACTGATGTGTAACTATCTGACAGTCTGTTACTTCTTCTCGCAAAATTTTATCTCCCGCAGAGATTTTTGTTGGTTCCTCAGTTTAGGGGCTGCGACAACGTGGTCATGTAACCCCGGGTGTGTAGAATCTGATAAACGGTGTTAATTGTGATGACTGTTTTAGTCTGTAATTCAGGTAAGGTCTGCAGACGGTCAATTTTAAGTAGTAGTTCCTAATTTTGTACCATATCCTCACGTGAACGACACCTAGCTGTGAACTTGGCTACTAGATGCCACCGCAACCAGCAACTTGCAACGAACGTTGGAACTTCTCCTCCAAAGGAAAACATGCTGAGGGTTTTTTAGCGCTCTTAGAAAATCCGACGACTTTGGCCGGCTTTGAACCAGCGACCTTGGGCATATAAGTTCAGCATGCTACCAGTTAGCCGCTTCCCACAGTCAGATGGAAAAATGAATGCGATCTCGTGCAATGGCGTTGTCTTGGCAACCTCTGATAGCTCATCCCTCATCAATTTAGAAGCGTTGTCACGGTAACCTCTGATGGCACTTGGCATGTTCTTTAATTCCGAAATCATTTTTCTCTTCCCTTGGCGTAATGGTAGGTCAGATCAAAAAATCTTTCAGACAAAGTTTTAGGTAATTATTAGGGGAATATTTTCCATTATGTACGGGTTTGATATTGTGCCTATTAAGAGAGATATGATTAATGTTTCCCGAAAAAAACACTTTTTTCCACCCCTTTGGTCAATGGTTGGTGCTATCAAAAAACCTATTTGACATAAATTTTTGGCACTTATCCGACAAATATTATGAACTTTGAATTGATTCGATATTTCACGTATTAAGAGAGTTATAGCGACATTTCACTTTTTCGAAAAAAAAAAGCCCCCCCCCCCCCATTTTCCCCCCTTTTAACCGATTTTGCCCATTAACGAACTCGACCGATTTTTTAAGGGGTTACATATTATGTAAAACATTAAAGTGATTGGTGCAAAATTACGGCAGTTATCGTGTCCACAAGAAACTGATATATATGCATATATATACACACACACATATATATAAACTTTTGAACTGACGGTGGTTTGGGGTCTGGGGGATGTGAAACGCGAAGATATGTCGAAATTTTCCGGAAGTCGAAACATGGCACCCATTGCAATAGTTAGCTTTCTGATGAAATCTACCTAAAATAGGCTACATAATTTAAAATACTACCATCAACGACACCTAGCTGTGAACTTGGCCACTAGATGCCACCGGAACCATCAACTCGCAACGAACGTTGGAACTTCCCCTCCGAAGGAAAGCATACTCAGGTTTTTTTGGCGCTCTTAGTAAATCCGACGACTTCAGCCGGGTTTGAACCCGCGACCTTAGGCATAGAAGTTCAGCATGCTACCAGTTCCGATACCGAAGTCGCTTCCCACAGACATATGAAAACAGAATGTGATCTCGTGCAGTGGCGTTGTCATAGCAACTGCTGATGGCTCAACCCGTATCAATTAAAAGTAAAGTTGTCATGGCAACCACTCTTGGCACTTGGAATTTTCTTATAATTTAAATCATTTTGCTTACTCCGTGGCGTAATGGTGGGTCATATCGAAAATTCTTTCAGACAAAAGTTTTAGGTAATTATTGGAGGAATATTGTCCATTTTGTACGGTTTTGATATTGTGCCTATTAAGAGAGATATGATTAATGTTTCCCGAAAAACCCACTTTTTTCCACCCCTTTGGTCAATGGTTGGTGCTATCAAAAAACGTATTTGACATAAATTTTTGGCACTTATCCGACACATATTATGAACTTTGAATGGATTCGATATTTCACGTATTAAGAGAGTTATAGCGAAATTTCACTTTATCGAAAAAAGCCCCCCATTTTCACCCCCTTCGACCGATTTTGCCCATTAACGAACTCGACCGAGATTTTATAGGGATACATGTTATGTAAAAAATTCAAAGTGATTGGTGCAAAATTACGGAAGTTATCGTGTCCACAAGAAACTGATATATATATATATATATATATATATATATATATATATAGATAGATAGATAGATACATATATACATAAATTATATATAAACTTTTGAACTGACGGTGGTTTTGGGGTCTGGGGGATGTGAAACGCGAAGATATGTCGAAATTTTCCGGAAGTCGAAACATGGTACCCATTGCAATAGTTAGCTTTCTAATGAAATCTACCTAAAACAATCGAAGCGAGTTTTATAATGTCCATACGAGTGTGTCATTATCATTATAGGCGTGTTGCATACGACTGTTTATGTTCGACGATAATTATAACATTATTATATGTTCTAACGTAAATATTCGTATATATCTGTCGATATTCTGATGGTTGACTTCTTCTTCATCTTGCGAATTGTGTGGGCTCAGCATTTGATCTCTACCCTTAACGGATCCCAAAGCTTTGAAACATTGTTTATCCTGAAGTTGCAACGAAAGATAGCGCCCAGGTACTATAAATGATAATTTTGTTATTTTGGTCAAATAAAAAAGTAGGCTGTTACAAACGCTTTAAAATTAAAATGTATCGTATTATCAACTGGTTATTTTTCAAATTTGATGCGTATAGAATGTCAACGGAAGAAAAATCAATTTAGTCCCAAATAGAACAGTAACGGTATCTGGCGGAAAAGTTTCGCATAAGAAATCCATATACTGAACAGGGAGCTGGATTATAATTTCCGTGGAACTAATGTAATATGCCTGCTTCCTCCATGACGTTATGGTGTGTTTATGTCCACAACTGTATTCACTAAAGTTGTCGGCGAAATCTTACGAATGTGTAATAATTGGATTTCCGGATATTAAGGTACAGTGCTATTTCTTTTGCAATAATGCCCAGTTTGTTTGTGCATTGTAACTACAATGGTTGATCCAATATAGGCTACATTGTCAACTTTCAAATCACGTAATTCATTTCCGACATGTTGGATTTTCAGTACATGTCAGACGCTATCCTTACCTAATTGGTCAATGAATGAAAATATTGAGCTCTGATTGGTTGGAAAAACAGTGTTATAATGAAAATTATTACTTTAATGACACCCATTATGATACAGTTTTCTGACATATAATATATACATATCGACATCGTCGAACAAAAACTATAAATTAATCTTTGCAAAAAAGCTGTTAAGGATTCGAGCCGAAGTTTGCAACTCTTGCCGCAACGATCACAATCACAATCTGAACCTGGTTCATGGAATTTCTTAGTTTTGTTCAACTTAATGAGAACACCATGTACTGTATGGCGAAGCGTGTAACCAAATGTCACAATATTATGCGTTATATAATTTGAAAAAGTCGATCTTTAGTCAACGCCCAGTACATTTAAATAGAGAAATACGGCACCTGGTACGTAAATAAATATATACATAATTAAATAAATGAATAAATTAATGAAAGAATAAATAAATAGATAAATAAATAAATAATGCATAATAATACATTGTCGAGTTGTAGGCTATTGGATGACTGGTGCTAATATTTAAACACTATTGCGGGAAACAATAGAAACAACAATAAACTAATAATAGAAATAACGAAGTAAAAAAGGAAATAAAATACTAAAATTGAATGCTAAAAGGAAACGAAACAATGACAAAGGGACTCCGAGACGGACGGTTAACAAGCGACTGATTGGATGAACGTGTTGGCAACGTGTTGGCAACGTGTTGTGCGAGCTGTCAAAATCCAGCCAATAGGAGCTTGTGGTGGCCATTTTACATCGTTCCCACCAAACGCATCAGATTCTTTCTTTCGATATAAAAGGTATAATATCCTTGGTTGTCACCACGTAGGTTCCGGATCGATTCTCGGGGCTGTACCGGGGTAAACTAAGCCTCGTGTAGCTCAACTGAGAAGAAGTGACTTTGACTCCTACCTTACCCATCCTAGAAGTGGCTTTCCGTGGTTTGCCCGCTTTAAACTTAGGCAAATGGCGGAATGGTGCCTACAGTACATTAAGGCTATGGCCGTCTCAAGAACGAACCCTAATTACAAAAACACGCACATACGTACACAATTGTATAGTGGTTGTTCGCATTTTCAACTTCAGGCAAATACCGGGACGATACCTTCTGATAGGCCACGGACACTTCCTTCCAATTCCTTACCCAATTGCATTCATCTGTCATTAACTCCTTTCAAGAGGTTGGCGTCAGGTAGGGCGTTAAGCCATCAAACTATACATCACATAGACACATCTCACCCTATTCCACACACGGGTATAATAAGGGGTAGAAGTATATTCAATCTTCGGGGTTATGAGGATAATCATTCCACCCAAATCAAACGAGGCCTCAATGTGAGCAAAAATATCGTGGCTTTACATTCAGGTTCGGATGCTGTACTGTAGGCCTCAGCCCGGAGGGAATGTTGGCAAATTAAGGGATACATATTGCGTCTCGCTGTCACATGGCCGAGCGGAGCAGAGCGAACACAGAACTTCACTACTCTAGCTCTCTCGGTAATAATGAAATACAGCCACGTTCATAATTAAGATGACGACCACTCACTTTTTATCTCTGCCATAACATCCCAGCCCAACCTAACAAGGCTACCTGGCAAGATATTTACACAGACATGTTTCTCGTTGCTAAAAATACTCTCCGTGCAAAGTGTAGAGGAACGTTGTTATTTGCACATATAAGAGAGAAACAGCAGGAAACAGCGAGAAAAAAAAGACGCAACATGAACTTTATTATGGTACGGTATTCTATATTGACCTGGTCATGTTGCCAAGTTGAAATTTGATTTTATTTTGTTATTTCAAGTTATTATTTAAACTATCAGGATGATTCATTTATTTATCGTATGGCCTTTAGTGCCGGGAGTGTCCGAGGACATGTTTGGCTCCCCTGAGTCTGTAGCTGCATCCATCAGACACCCTTAGGGTGAGCTACAAGTTCCGTTCAATTTCACGTAGTTCCAACTTTTGCTACCAGATATCAATGATACCTAGTGGTGAACGTTGGAACTTTGATAGAGCATTCCGACAATATCTAACCTAATAAGTTAGCTTCACACAAATTTAATCTGTGGAAGGATCATTTTCATGCCATAAATCTATGACATGGGACCGCCAGCTTTACTTCCCCTCCGAATGAAGTCATACTGAAGGATTTTTAACGTTGTTAAAAAATCCGACGACTTCGGCCGGGTTTGTACCCGCTATCTTGGGCACAGCAGTTCAGCATGCTACCAACTACGTCACCGAAGCCGCTATCAGGATGATGTTCAACTGCTATGATGAAGTGAGTCATCTTGAATTTTTAGGTTGGTGAATGGTGACATATTATATAAGCTCTTGAATAAATTGGTTAAATTTTATTAATCGAAAAGAAAGATTGAGTTTGGAATTGGATTATACTCATGATTTTTTCGTCGATTATTATTATTATTATTATTATTGAGATTATTGAATTTTACTAATCTAACATGAGGTTCAGGAAGAATTAATTCGTGTTGTAAATGATGGAGCTACGGATGCTTGGATCATCATCGTTTATTTCTTTAACGGTTACTATTCCTCACCTAATCATTATTCGAACTTCGAGTTTGATTTATTGTGAAGACCATATTATTTATTTTATATTTATGACCGGGATGTCTGTTTCCTTCTAGTCACTTAACCTCATTCGAATTGTATCGTTTTAATAATTAGGTTTCCTCAGGTTCTATTACTTTAATGAATTATTATTTATTTTTTATTTAATGTTTATTAATGTGTAGTGCATGATTATCAGAATATATAGCCTAAAATTAATCTTGGTGTATTTCTGTTACCGTAGATTTATGCATGGTATCTCTCAGTAGAATTATGCTCTTTGGGTACACAATGGGTAGCACACCCCACACGGGGTTCTCACCTCTGATAAAGAGAGAGAATGGGATGACAAATACAATATGCTATTACTGTAGTTCACCAGTCAGAAATTAATTCTGAAGCAGCCTGATATACATGTTGTTGTTTGAGTATTCAGTCTTTTCACTGGTTTTATGCATCTCTCCGTGCCCCCCTGTCCTGAGTTAATAGTTTCATATTGTTCTACCCTGGGGTTCCCACAGGGTTTGGCCTCTCCCATTTCATGCCACAACCCCTAGAGGAACCAACAACAACAAACATCTAGCCATTGCAAGTACACTTGGCTTGGCAAGCCAACCATACACACATGTGGTAATTCTTACAACAAAAGTCTAAACGTACAGCTACCTGCTATGTGGGTCAGGAATCTGCTGACTACATGGCACAAACATGGGCAATTCACATAAATACCAGCACCACCAGGAACTGATCATCTTTCGTCCACCGAGGTGCCAGTTCGACCGCTCTGCAGTTCCGATAAGTGTACTCAAAGGTTATCCTTAATAATTCCTTTCTGTTCCAACCCCAATACTTGTAATCATCTCATTCATTCTTGTGCACTCCGCATCACACTCATAATAATTAAAACCATTCTCACTCTCTTAAACTGCCTTCTTGTATTTCTTGGACCCTCTATTCGAACTCTGGCCCTCAGCCAGCAAGCCTTTACTCAACTGCGCCACACTGGCTGTATTGCTTGTCTGGTATTTAACATTGTAAACAGGAGTCAGCATTCGCTCAGTAAGCACGGCCAGCCTTCCGCTTGCCTGTTCGATTTATTCTTTACCTCACTCACTTCACTACACTCACTCACGCTCTGCATCGAAGCTTCCACGTCTTTTAATAATCGCCACCCTAATTCGAGCTACCAACCCCCCAGGGCAACACCTTACATCCGAGGCAATCTGTTAAACCCTAGAACGGTAGCGCTAATTGCAACGTTGTTATTGGTAGCGCTTCGCATCGGCGACGACTACGATTCTAGAAACTGATAATAAATACCACACCCGTCAGCTTTTATTTCACTCTCTAGTCTACAGCATCACGGTCATCTCAGCGATATTCAGGAAGTCACCCGTCAGTGCCTCATTCACCGAAGTCCTAACTACGGTAGCAAGCAATGTGAGTTTGAAACCCCATTGCAGTCCTATTTACACGCCTTACATAAGCTGCTAGAAACAACATCCTACGCAAATTGTCAGAAACCAGTTGGGAAACACAACCACAAACAATCAGAACATCAGCTCTAGCTCTATGCTACTCTGTAGGCGAATATGCCTCCCCGGTTTGGTACAGGTCAACCCATGCGAAGCATATCGACATTGCTCTCAACGAAAGTTGCAGGATCATTACAGGATGCTTAAAATCAACACCTATTGAGAAGATCCAACTTCTAGCTGGTATTGCTCCTGGTGAGATTCGTAGGGAGGTAGAAGCTAAAAAAGAGAGGCTCCAATCCCTCTACGGATACCATCCTGCCACACGGAGACTGAAATCTAGAAAGTGTTTTCTCCGCATATCAGTTAAGCTTCAAGGGAAAGCAGAGAATGTTAGGATCAAGATGTGGAAAGAAAGAACTAACCACCTTTCCAACTGGATGGAGCCGAAAGAAAGACTTCCATGTGGACACCAGTAGAAATGGGCAACCTGGAAAGCCATTAACAGAGTCGTCAGAACAAGGGTAAATCTGCGGAAGTGGGGTTTCTCGACAGACTCATCACTCTGTGACTGTGAAGAGCCGCAGACAATCCAAAATTTATGTCAGTGTAACTTATGTCCTTCAAAATTCACTATGAAAGATTTGATTGCAGCCTCCTCCAGCGCTATTGACGTCGCCAATACTGGGCAAAAATCATCTAGCTCTTAAATGTGTTGCTCAATATTTGATTTGTTTTGTATAATAGACCTGTATATATGTATGGTAGGAATGTAGATATTCTGTATTCAATATTCAATATTCATATTGATACTTCTGACACGAATAATGAAGGACAGACTTAAAAGTAAGGCCTGTTTGCCATCTCTTGATGAATGCATTATATTTGCATTTGTCTGTTGGCACGGGAAAGAGCAAAATGTGAATTTTCACCGATGTATCAGTCTCACTCATGGCTGTGATTATATGGAAGCTACTGAGGTATGGGTGGTGCTTCGTAAAGACATTCAGGGCACAGTCAGTGCCTGTGGATGTTGTGAAAGTTTCTACTCATAGGGTTAGTACTGCTGTTCTTACGCAGTGAGGAAAGCAATGGCAAACTACCTCACTCCTCATCTTGCATAGTACGCCTCACTATAGCACTGCCTTGGGATTTCGTGGGTATCTACCCACATAATCTAACGGCGGCGCTTTGTGAGGATCCAACCAGCCTTCGGGCTGACTACCTAACAGACAGACTTAAAATTACTGATATATATAAGGCTTGATCCAAAAGTTTCGTTTGAGGGCGTTGCTGCAGCAATACCCCGGGCGTTGAATGCCGAACAAAAAGCACACCGGGTGGCAGCTTACCTGCAACACCTGATGCGTTTCAATGTTGAAGGCAACTCGTTCCTGGAGCGCTTTGTTGCAGGCTACGAATACTGGTGCCACCACTGGGAACCGGAATCGAAAGCGTCGACGATGCAGTGGTGTATCCATCGTCCACTCGTCTCAAGAAGAGCCAACCGTCCGCTGGAAAGGTGATGCTCACCCCGTTCTTTGAATACTGGGGTCCATTGCTTATTGATTTCAAGGATCCTGGTGTCTCCATCACTGGGGAACATAATGCGCAACACTGGAGAAATGACGGCGTGCAATGAAGGTGAAATGTCCGGGGAAAATGCGATAAGGGGTGCTGCTGCTTCATGATAACGCACGTCCACATACCGAAAAGGTCGTAACGCAGAAGGTACGCCAACTCAAGTGGGAGACAGTGGAGGAACCACCCTATAGTCCTGATCTCTCCCCATGCGATTATAACACCTTCGGTATCATAAAAACGGTCTTGAAGGGTCGAAGACTCTTGACGGACTTCTTCACGCAGCAGGACACGGTGATTTACCACACGGGGATCATCAACCTGGTGCGTTTGTGGGATGAGAGACTAAATACTCACGGCGAGTTTGCCTGATTGGCGTACTGATTCTGGAATGTACGGCCGTCAAACGAAAACTTTTTGATCACCCATTATAGCATTATTTGAACATCTTTCAGACACGAGAGCGTTTAAAATACCGGGAGAAAAGATTTCTAGTCACCCTATTTAATTGACACCCCCTAGACGACATCAAATTGGGAGGTCAAAAACTAAAGGAAGTAGGAGACTTCTGTTACTTAGGAAGCAAAATAACCAGTGATGGACGAAGCAAAGAGGATATAAAAAGTAGGTTAGTTCAGGCAAGGAAAGCATTTCTACAGAAAATGAATCTCTTGACATCGAATATAGATTTAGGTGTTAGGAAGTCATTTTGGAAGGCATTTGCCTGGAGCGTGGCACTCTCTGGAAGTGAAACTTGGACTATTGGTGCAGGAGAATTGAATTGAAGCGTTTGAAATGTGGTGGTACAGGAGAATGATGAAGATCAGATGTGTAGATAGGGTTACATACGAAGAGGTATTAAAACTAGTGGGAGAGGAGAGAAGTTTCTGGCGACTGCTAATGAAGAGAAGAGATAAGTTGGTAGGACACATACAAAGACACCCAGGAAAAGCAAGCTTAGTTATAGGAGGAAGAGTCGGGGACAAGAACTGTAAGGGCAGACCAAGGTTAGAATATGTTAAACAGATTGCCTCGGACGTAGGGTGGGGCATGCAGAGCTGCATCAAACCAGTCAAAAGACTGAAGACTCAAACAACAACAGACGACAGAAACTGAGTTAAACCTGATATCATTCTGCGCTTTCATATTGAAGTCTTGAAAGACACACAATGATTAAGTAACAAAGAAGAGGTACCTGAATGCTCTGTTGATTTCTAAAGCTCATTTAGTAGATAGCGCACAGTGCCTTTTAATTTGTAGTGTTTCCTCTTCTGCAAGGCCACGTTCGTGCCCTCGGCAGTCTATTGTGATGAAGATGCTATTATTCTACTGCGATGTCTGCGAGCTTTGAAAAGCTATTGACTTGTTCATTATTCTCATAGCGCCAACAGAGAGGCGAGGCGTCACTACCACCACCAATGGCAAACAAACAACTGTGCTACTCCGATAAATTGTGTTTTGTACACAGGACATTGAGGAGATACGATTCATTACTTTACGTCCTACAAGGTCTGAGATTCATAATAATCTGTTCAAAGGAAGTATTCAGCAGAGATCGGCAAACAATAATTCTTAAGTACCATAGTCGTGTTTGGACTAAGTTGTACAACATGAAAACAATTATGTCTGTATTACAAGAGTGCTTCTCCCAAAAGCCCATGTTCCGACTATCACTTTGTGATATACAGTTCCACAAATATAGTCTGAAAACAGTGCTACAAGTGCCGCGTATGCATGAGGAGAAGGGACGGGCATGTAGATGTACCGGTTCCCTCCTATGTCCTTCATCTGAATGATAGCTGGCTGCAAGTACAGTATGCTGTTGTTAATTTATTTTAAGGGTTTTGCGACATAGTGGTCATGTAGCCCCGTGTACTTGGGTGTGTTTGGAATTTGTGAGTTAACCTGTGTCACTGTGATATCTGTACTAGTGTGTGTATTTGTAATTGAAGTGGGATTTGGGCGGGAGACGACCGTGGCCTTAAGTTAAGTACCATCCCAGCATTTTCTTGGAGTAGAAGTGAGGGAAACCACGGAAAACCACTTCCAGATGGCTGATTGATTTTATTTTTACGGCTACACATAGAGTTTAAGAGATTCTTTACAGTAGCACCATGCATGCAATAGGATTAGGGCTTATAAACATAGTGACAAATAGAAGATTGGTTGGATGGTTTCTCTGTTTAGGGGCTGCGACAACGCGGTCATGTAGCCCTGTGTGCTTTGGATTTGTGTAGAATCTGTCTGATAACCGGTGTTAATTGTGATGGCTGTATGAATGTGTGTTATCTCTAATTCAGGTAAAGACTGCACAGGATCAATTTCAAGTACTTTCTACTTTTGTTACCAAATGCTACCGTCAACGACACCTAGCCGTGAACTTGGCAACTAGATGCTACAGCAACCGGCACCTGGCGACGAACGTTGTAACTACAGAACGTTAATCAAATCTAATCTACAAATTTGGCTTCCCAATTGTAGTTAGTGGAAGGTTCTTTCGCATGCCATAAATCTGTGACAAAGGATCGCCGGCTTTACTTCCCGCTCTTAAAAATCCAACGACTTCGGCCGGGTTTGAACCTGTGATCTTTGGCATAGAAGCTCAGAATGCAACCAACTACGTCACCGAAGCCACCTAACATATAGAAGAAGAAAACTTAAGATCATATTATATAGCGTATCATATCATAAGCAACTAGTTAAATTTAAGGATTGCATGAAGTACGTTTCATACAACATTCACAATATAAGTAATGAAACATAATAGTACATTATGCAACGAGCTTATAATGGCAATAATTAAGACGAGTGTCAATTACCATTATAGGCGAGTTGCATACGACTGTTTATGTTCGACGATAATTATAACTTTATTATATGTTTTAACATAAATATTCATAAATATCTGTGGGATTCAGTTAATTCAGTTAGTGAACAGGGCGCGCTGGCTTTGCTGACCGAACAGAGCGCATGCGAGGTTCAAGGCACTCCGAAAGCAGAAACCATTCACTTTGCTTGCCAACACAGAACACCTATTGTTTACAGCCTGCCGTCCAGCACTAGCATTCACTAATATTTCCACCGAAGTCGTTTGAAAGCCATGGGCTGTGTAGAAATTGGAATTAGAGATATTAAGGTACAGTGCTATTTCTTGTCTCATATTCGCCAGTTTATTTACGCGAACATATGGACCACTTTCCATGTCGGTAATTTATATATACATGTTGGATTTTGAGCGCATGCGCGAAGGTATCCTTACCTAATTGGTCACACAACTGTTTCTTGAGCTCTGATTGGTGGGAAAAACTGTTTCATAATGAAAAATAGTGTTATAATGAGCCTCATTATGATACAGTTTTATGACATATAATGTTTATATTTCGACATCGTCGAACATAAATAATAGAAACTTATATACAAAAGAGTACATACAGACCCAGCATCAGCCTGAAAAATAAACACC
Source organism: Meconema thalassinum (assembly GCA_946902985.2). Lineage (NCBI taxonomy): Eukaryota > Metazoa > Arthropoda > Insecta > Orthoptera > Tettigoniidae > Meconema > Meconema thalassinum. Next base: position 344,726,389 of record OX336393.1, read on the forward strand.
GTATCCAATAAATAATTCGCATATTCTTATGGTAGGTTGTCTGCTGTTGTCCTGATTTTATAGAAAGTAATTGCATAAAAATAAACTTTTAACATATTGCAGCAATCAGATTTTTTTTTTTTGTGAGAGATATACTGCTCCAAGAAGGAGCCACCTTTGAAGGGACGTTCGGTCGAACAGTATATCTGGGCGAATCAACTTTATATCAATAATTCACTGTTCTTTGCTTTTAATTCACTGTCTTTCTATAATACATTTAATTTAAACAGTCTTCAAAGCACTTTTCCTTATCAGACATTTATGTCAAATTGTGATATATTTCCTTCTGCCTTTGTCAGCAGTCAATTTAGTTAAGTGCTACCATCTCTCTACGGGTCTTATTCAAGTGAATCGTCCCCAACTTCAATAAAAGCTTTTACTTCCTATTCAATTCTTTATATCACACTGATTAATTAATCACCAGAACACTACAGCAGCTCCCACCTTCTGTATGTCATTAGAACAATTGAGTCACAATGGTTCTTAGGTTCGGTTCACGACTCTGCCATGAAGTTATTTCTGGTGTGATAGTTGGAACAGAAGTAGAATATAATACCCTCAGTTCCAAATCTCGTATTGCCAGAGATTGGGGCAAGAATATTATTTACTGCATTCATTACTTCATACAGGTGCATAAATATGGGGGAGGGGTGATTAAGCCAAATAATTTAAAAGAAAAGTAATTTGATGAGATGTTTATTTTAAAAAAATACAATTTTCCGATTGAAAAGACTGGATTATATACGTTTATAATTTGAGAACATTTTGTCTTTACTTGTGTAAAATATTTAGTGTTAGACCCACCAAAACTGTTCATTTGTGAACTTTTGAGAGGTGCAAATAAAACGTATTAAATGCTATCTAGATCAAACATGAGAACGTGTAGGTTTGCATTCATTAATTGTCTAATTTTGCACCCACCACCCGCACAAAGCAAAAAGAAAAATAAACACATGACCAAAACAGAAGAAAGCAAAAGCAGAAAACAAACACAAACCCCCCAAAAAAGCAACAAGCAAAATTCAAAAACAAAAGGTAAACCAGTAAACCAACACAAAACAAAAAAACAAAAATAAGAGCAACAAAAAAGTCCAAGAACCAAAGGTAACCCAGTAAACCAATACAAAACAAAAAAATAAAATAGTAGAAAACAACAAACACAAAACAAAAAACGCAATTAGTTCGGATTTACTCTGCAGATCCCCCTCCAGAATCAAATCCTAGTTGCGCCACTGACTTGATACCAAACTCACGATGCCACCTACAAACGGTCTCTGCCCTCCAAAAACAAACAAAAACACGGCAAAAACTTAGAAAGTGTGGCTACCATTATTACTGATAAATAATGAGTAATGCTGTATTACGTAACAAAATATTATACGGTGTATTTAACTAGCAGAAGCCTCCGTGGCTTAGGCGGCAACACGCCGGCCTCTCACCGCTGGGTCTGTGGTTCAAATCCCGGTCACTCCATGTGAGATATGTGCTGGACAAAACGGAGGCCGACAGGTTTTTCTCCGGGTACTCCGGTTTTCCCTGTCAAAATTTCATTCCAGCAACATTCTCCACTATCATTTCATTTCATCTGTCATTCATTTAATCATTGCCCCAGGGGAGTGCGTCAGGCCTCGCCAGCCGGCACAGTTCATATCCTCGCCGCTAGATGGGGGCTTCATTCATTCCATTCCTGACCCGGCCGGAGACTGGAAGCAAGCTGTGGATTTTCATATTTTCCATTTAACTAGCAACCCGCCCCGGCTTCGCCCGGTATCTTTAACGGTGTACGCAGCGTAAGCTTAAATGGTGCACGGACGGCAGGTTAACAGCGAAACTCCAAACACATATACTCTTTTCTGAAGTCTTAACTCGACACGACTTGACAAATTGATGCTGGCCGAATCTGGGGTAGTAGGTTCGCTCGCTAGCTCGTAAACGCGCTCCAGAGCTAGTAATTTAAATTTCCACTGAAAGGAGATCGTTGGAAGAAATAAAAATGTAAAAGCACTTATAATGGGCGATGTCGCGGACTTTCTTGTAGAAATTTTCGTGCTGAACATTTCTTACACTCATAGTACTGTGCCCTTCTGACAAAGAAGTATGCAAATCACAGTCAGCCAGCTCTGCTCATCGGGATATCGGGGTTCATGGTATGTTCTTCCACTCTGTGACTTACACACTTTGGATCAAACATAGGATACACTTCAAAAATAAAAATAACACGTAGTTCCGTGAAGAACTATACAGCTTATTTTCATATATCCTACTTATGTTAATTGCCACTATCAACATACACAATTTCTGTTTGATTGCTGTAATAGATTCGTAGATATTAAGAACCGACTAAATATTTCGGATGGTCGCCATGTTGGATTTTATATATGTAGGTCCTAGAGTTATGTACTGTTACATGCAGATTATTGTGAACGTGTAGTATTCAAACTTCAATCGCAAAATTAGGACACAAGAAAAAACAAGGAGATTTTAAAGTTTTTCACAGCTGCCATCTTGAGGTTATGGAAACAATTGAAATAAATTAGATGTCAGTGGATTAACATTCGTATACGGATTTACTGTACCAAGTTTCACTGCACTCGGATGGTTAAATTGCGAGAAACGTCCATGTGAATATTTATACTTCGCGTCACCGCCATGTTGGATTTGTGATCACCAGGTTATTTAAAGTCCTATAGGTGAACTTATGTTCATAGCCCCTATGAACATTAAAAAATGCAGTTTGGTTGCTAAAATAGATTCGTAGATATTCAGTATCGTCTAAATATTTCGGATGGTCGCCATGTTGGATTGTTAAATGTATAGGCCATAGAGTCATGTACCATTAAAGGAAAATTATTGCGTAGGTTCATTATTCAAACTTTCACTTCGATCGCATGACTACATCAAAAGAAATAAAAACTTAATTTTAAAATTCGCACTGCCGCCATCTTGAGGTTATGTAAACAATTGAACTAAATTAGATACCAGTGGATTACAATGTGTATAAATATTTCCCTTACCAGGTTTCAGTGCGCTTGGAACATTAAATCGCGAGAAAGGTCTATTTAAAATTTTCAAATTCGCTTGGCCGCCATGTTCGTTTTGTAGTTAACCGGTTTTTGAAAGTCTTATAGATGGACTTCCAGTAGTGCCCTTTATCTCCGTACAAAATTTTAGGGAGATACCGCTAATAGTTTCTGAGATATCGAATGCCGGTGAAATATTTCGCACATCCGCCATCTTGTGATTATGTAAACAATTGAACGAAGTTAGATGTCGGTGCATTACAATGTATATAAACATATACTGTACCAAGTTTCATTGCGTTTGGTTGGTAAAATCACGAGAAACGTCATTTAAAAGTCGCAAATTCGCTTGGCCTCCATGTTGGTTTTGTAGTTACCAGGTTTTCAAAAGTCACATAAGTGAACTTATAGCAGTTCCCTCTATCACCATAGAAAATGTCAGGGTAATATCGGTAATAGTTTCGGAGACATTGAATGCTGGTGAAATATTTCGCACAGCCGCCATGTTGGATTGGTGAGTCGTAACAAAATTTGAAGGGCACGGTCGAGGTCGCCGGGAATAGTGCTATGAACTATCCGAGTTTCATTGAAATCGCTCCTGCCGTTTAGATTTTATTAGGGGGGGACACACACACGAATCACACACACACACACACACACGCACACACACACGGACAAAAGGTGATCTCATAAGCCTATTTTTTCAAAATTGAAAATAGGCTAAAAATCCTACTACAAACTATTTAATAATTCAAATTCTGGTGCTACAAATAACATAAAAACTGAGAATAGCACTTCACACTTGTTCTCAAAGGAACAAGGAATCATCAAGCAATTAACATACAAAAACCATTAATTTATGGTTCCCAAGGAACCAGACAAAATGAAATCTTAGTTTCACTTCCATATAGCAAAATTCTAAATTCCTTAAGCGAGCTTCCATATGGCTCGGTGTTCACTTCTATACATTATTAAATGACAAAACACACTATTTACTCCTTGAATGAGTATTTCTTATACTTGAGTTATACTTATAATGGTATTGATAATTATTACCATTTACTTGGGCTCACATGATATTCAAATGTTACCATCTCTCTTCTATTACTACCAAATCGCTACTGTGCTGGGAAAATTCGCGTATCTCGGGTTATTGAAAATTACTAAGTCAAATCAAGGTAAACTCCCAATTACCTCAAGATTCTCGTTATAACTCGTGAACAATTATATGGTCATGTAACAATAAAACTAGGGATTTTTATTATATTGTCTCCAAAGACAATTATATAATAAGGAAGCAACGATCTGAATTCTGCAAGCAATAATAATTACCATGAATGGTCCTCAGTTTAAAACATTCTTAATTACTTCTGTCTGGCACGAACCCTACAGTCCGTACCTGACCTATCTCAACAAGAGGGTCTTTTAAATGATGTCACAACACTCGGCTAGATTTATGGCTTTGAAGGGGGACTCAAGGCCTGTCCCTTCTGAGACGGAAACAAGAAGTCGGCTGTCGGCCGCTCCACTCAATATTCTTGGGCAACGCAAGGCGTTTTAATGCAATCAACAAATAAATACATTATGAGGTTCTAAAGACCAATTCTTCTAGCTTCGGCAATGTATAATTATGAAGTTTCTCATTGTCGGGTAAGATATTCAATAAACCAACAAAATAAAAGGGGCTCTCGTCGTAGAGGAGTATAGGGTCATTCCTCGGTCTGCCTCATGGAACAACATCCAACACGGAGGACATAGGGCAACAATAACATGGATGGATTGTCACAAGCCAATCGTCCGAACACTGGCGTCTTGGGGGTGATAATCATATTCATCCCTGCGCTCAAAAATTCAATAAAAAATGCGCCCTTTTTCCAACATTGCATACAGCAATTACACACATATAATCAATTACCGCGATCAACAAACCCTCATAATTAGTTTGCCGAGCATATTTCAACGCGTTTCTAGCGTGACAAATTACAACAAATGCACTACCCGGCGCTTATCACTTCAATATAGCCAAGTTGCCTTCCAATTCAAAAGATATTACATCACATCAGTAATTGATCTTCGTCTCATGAAAATTATAGCGTTAGCCTTTAACAACAATTCTGACATTGTACTACAAGAACTCTACTGGTTCATTAACTCATTAACAATTCTTACAAGGAGCTTTACAGCTTCCACTTTTACATACACAAATTAATTACCAAATTAATTTATTCGATTCCTATTATTGTTGTTATTATTATCTTGTTTGCATTATCATATTACATTATTTATTATTTATTGGTATTTCACTGAATACTTTCCACTGGGGATTAATTAAAACTTCTAATTAATTACATTTCTATCGAATTATTCGTTCAGATCGCGCAACCTAATATTTTATACAGTTTTATATATCCCTGTTTCAACTCTGAGAATTACTTCTCCATCATTGTTACGCGAACCTTCCCAAAACACATCATATAATGAAAATTTGGTACTCACATAACTGATTCAATCAGCGATCTGGTTTTCCAGCGATGAACATTTGGCCCACCCACTATATTTCTACACCATGATTATGATCATGTTCACACTGGTTAATACTTCTTCTGGATTACACATAACATATACACTGATCATATTAATTACACAAAATACACTAATGGTATTCATTACCACTTTGAAAATTCACTAATAAAAAATAATTATACACAAACAATTTTCACAAAAAAATAAATTACACATAAAGTTTCATTTTCGGCAATTATCTTTGCCTGTACACACGTACATTTCTTTCTTCCCGTTTCCAAGGGTGCAATTTGTTTGGCGTCGGCTTCCTACTCCTATTGGGATGATTGAAAGTCTCGATCGTTCTACCCTCTATTGGAACGTCTATTACTCCTACTCAAAATTGTTCTGACAATCGGCTCACTAATAATGGACTGCACGATGTCTTTTCTCACTCCCTGTGCAAATGTTGGTCTAGCAAAAACTGTTCTTGACTGACGTTCACTCCTAGATGCACTTTAATACTGCGACCTAGCAATTTGCTTCACTTGTTCTCCACGTTTGGATCGTTACCTATAACGCTAACAGTTCTCAGCTTGTGGAATTATTCCAATGTCTTACTGCGCGTTTACTCTGGCATAGATGCTGCCTGGAATATCAATTCCTAAATTCTATCGTCACACGGCACTAGTCTCCTCAGATCAGGAAAACTAGGCGTTACTTCTACGTTTTACTCTGACTTGGTTATTTAACGTATGGATAGAATTCTTAGAGTTCACTTATTCTGCGTCTCTTACGTACTTTGAAATACTATGATGCTGACTTTTCACTGAAATTTAAAAGAGTCATGTACCTTTCGCCGGTAAAAATACATAAGTCCAAAGTATACTATTTTGACTGTATCAGTAAAATATTTTACACAGTTCGAAGCCTGACTATACTGTTCCTATGACAAGGAATACTATGCTTCTCTGCACGGCGGTAATGTCGATAATTACTGGACGGCAACTCCCTTAAGGGTGCTCGTACCTCTGCGACACAGCGAAACGTGACCGTACGTGGTCTGATGATTACTGCATATACGGTGATGAAGCACCTCCATCCAAACGGACTGAAAGACTGCATATACGGTGATGTAGCACCTCCGTCCAAACGGACTGAAAGACTGCATGAACTTCTGGTGCTTCCAGGGTTTATATTCAAATCTGCTACAAAAAGATTAGTTTCGCTTCTTCTCCATACCTAACTTCCAAAATAATCGTCGCACGATTTTGAAAAATCTACCTCTAGAATGCTCTCCCTTTAAGTGTCAAAAATATATCCTTAATTCCAAAAATCGATCATAGATTCTAATGATATTAATTAAATTGAGCTCCTGAACTGTGCAGGTGTTGATTTCTTGTTTTCCCTCTCTAACAACTCTTGGCGTGGTGAATACCCGGTTACGTCACGCTGACGTGACACTTCTTTCTTGGGCAATTATTATTAACTTTATCTACTCTCAAAATTCTCTATCCCAGGATAAATAACATTTATGGAATAATTTCTTTAGTTTAATGCCCGTAACTGGCTAATTTTAATTATTTCTCTAATTTCTTGGCTCCTCCTCGACTGCGGCGTTGTCGTTTTAGTGTCGACTAAGGGCTTTATCGGAAAACCTCTTCTCTCTCTAATGAATGGAAAGTTACCAGTTCTATTTCGATCTGATGCGTAACTCGGTTTCCGCTGAGCTGGACTTGACATCATCTTGCAGCTGTGGCTCTGTTCCTTGGGTTTCACAACTTATCCCTGCGTCACGCAACACGATTCTGTATTACTCTTCAATAACTTTAGAAATCCGTTCTAAAATCTGCATCAATTCTTCCTTCTTCTGATATAAAAGGGTATGGGTTCGATACTGTGCCTCTCCCAAGGGCACAGTACATAGATATATACATTAGTGAAGGGTATTATGTACGTTCTATCTTATTCAAATTGGTTCAGTGAGTCTATACTATTGTTTAGGATGGTGGTTGGAACAGGGTTCACCCAGCCTGGAGGCAAGAACTGAGAGAGATGGGTTCAATTTCTACCAGAGCAATACTGAACTAGTCTACCGCTTCTACTCCAGGCTATTGCTAGGATTGTTCCTAACCAGATACGGCTTTCTTGTTATCATAATCCCAATGGTCTTAGTACCATTTATTTCAATTCGGTTTCATCATTTGAGAATTGATAGGACACACACACATTTGTTAGTATAGATGTTATTTGTATTTAAAAATTGGACCTATCAGCAGGCTTAGAATCTTGTTGGCAGCACTGACGTATATTAGTTACACCAAATTAATCTAGAATGTCAGGTACTATACGTGTGCAAAGTTTAGAGCTGTTGGCTTGCATACTTTCTGTATTGATATTAGGGTTAAAACAACTGAGAGAGCATTTATTAACAGTTGGGAGCCTTGCTGGTTCTTAAGAATAAGCATAGTCATATCTGATGAAATGCACATAGCACATACGAAATTTGGTTGAAATCCAATTGATAGTATAGAAGTTACAAGCATTTACAAATTGGACTTATCGGCAGGCTTAGAATCATTTTGGCAGTATTGTCATAAAATATATGGGCTCCTGAAAATTAATCTGAATTTTTATTATTTATAAGTGTGCCAATTTTGGAACAGTTCGCATGCATAACTTCTGAGATATCCAACATAAAGCTCCAATTTCAATTGTGTTTTTTTCAGTTGGTAGCACTGATGTCATTTTAAAATATGACCGTGAGTTATTCAGATATCTTTACTCATACCAAATTTGGTTTCGATATCTGCAGTGGTTTAGGAATTGATAGGAGGGACACACACACACAGAAGGACAGACAGACACACATCTGCCCGGTTGATCTCATTTATGCAAAATGTGAAAAGTAGCTAAAAATCTGATGTTAGATGACCTATGGCTTGCACCGCAGAATAGGAACATGCCGATAAGTAGGGCCTATCGTAAAACCACAGAAACAACGAGAAATTAATGATTATTATGACACTACTTGAATTGGAATGACTGAGGAGACTAGACATGAAACTGTAGTTTCACCAGCACTTTGTCCATCGCAAATTTCACAAAAATGAACCAAGATTTGTTGTTGTATTTCAGGGGCTGGGACATAGGGGTCCTTTAGCCCCATGCTCTTGGATGTGAGTATAATATGTCTGATAGTGTTAATGTGGAGGCAGTAGAAGTGTGTGTATTTGTTATTCAGGTGAGGATTGGAAAGTAAGTGGCTGTGGCTTTCCGTTAGGAACCATCCTGGGTTTCGCCTGGAGTAGAAGTGAATAAACCACGGAAAGCCACTTCCATGATGGATGAGGTGGAATGCGAACCTACCTCTGCACAGTTCTGCCTCACGAGGTAGAGTGTACCTCGTCACAGCCCTCGGACCAGAATTACAGTAAGCATTTTGGCTGAGCCGGGAATTGAACCCGGTCTTCCGTGCCTAAAGCCAAGAATGCGACCGAGATTTGAAGCAAGGGTACAATGTTGTAAACCCGACACTAACCCTGCAAGTCCCGCACTTTAAATTCAGTAAGAGAATTGTATGTTATTATTTCCAAGTTCTTATTTCCCCCTGGTATTGCAAGCCGTTTGTTTGTTCTTCTACCATACAGTATGTTAGCGCTGGACTCGCCGTCAAAACTTATTTTCAATTGAAAATATAAACTTTTATTGTATGATAAATGGAGCTTATTTAACTTGGAAACTCGTTAAAAGTTCAATATTCTATTTCCCTGATAACACATTTTTCTCGTTTTGTAAAATCTATTTATAGTGTGCAGCCTATTATAACTGTGCGAATGGAATTCTATTTATTCCATATCCAGACGTGAAAGTAGCTTAGTGTATATTCAACACATACCAATCTCTAGAGTAAATATTTGAAGAAGGGGAGTAGCCAGTTACACAATAATCACTTATCAACTGACATGGTGACATTGCCAATTAATTCTGGGTAAATGATCAAAACACAGACACACGTTTAATCTATATACATAAAGTAAGATTTCTAACTGAATATTTTTTTTCTAAACCTTTGTATTTATTCTTGACTAGCAGTCGTGCCCGGATTAGTCCGGTGGATTTATTTGATTTACAGAACTGGAACGCTCAGGGATAAGGTATGGAATAAATGAAAGTAAATTTGAAAGCACCAACGCTTATTGCAGCTGATAACCTCAGTATACTGCACCATCGCCCTTATACAGAGGCATACTATTGTCATGATGATAACTGTTTTAAGGGGCCTAAGAAATCTTTTTGCACTAATTACTCCCCGTGACTGCAATATTTATAAGCAGCTCGGAATTCTGCACCAGAACATTAGTAGGGGCGACGTGATGCAGCCCGCATTACATGGCAACAATTGACGTTGGTATTATTGAAGCCGTTCTGGAGCGCTTGTTCTTCCGACTTACTGAACAAAAATCAATCTTTAAGGTTACCTGAGAGGTGTAGCCTAATGCTACATAGCCTAAACTATTCCTCTTGAATTAGGCTATCATATACAAAAACAAGAAGTTCCGTGACGAACTAAAGAGCGTACTTTTCTTAAAATTTATGATTCATGCCAATGATGAATCTATATGGATCTATCTAGAATAATGACGAAATTAAGTTGGTAATATCGAAATTTCCAATTAGTTCGAAATACTGTATACCTGGCATAATGTAGCCTAATAGAGAACTACAGTTGGCAGCCCTCGTGACTGAATATATTCTTAGTTCCATCTCTTAAGGTACAGAATACAAAATTTGGTTGAAGTCCAATGGATACCAAGGACGTTACATGCAGTTAAACATTGGATTTAACAGCGCGTGTAAAATCATGTTGGCAACAATGACATACATGTATTGGTCAGAAATAATCTGAAATAATACGATCTATTGTTGTATCAATTTTGAATGAAAACCATTAGTTAGTATAGAAGTTACATGCATTTCAAAATCGGACCTATCAGCAGGCTTAGAATCATGTTGGCAGCACTGGCGTAGGCTTATATTAGTTACTCCAAATTAATCCAGAATGCCAGGTACTATACGTGTGCAAAGTTTAGAGCTATTGTCTTGCATACTTTCTGATATATTGATATTAGGGTAACAAAAATAGAGACAGTATTTATTAATAGTTGGCAGCCCTGGTTACTCTTAATAATCGGCATAGTCATATCTGTTATGGTACACATAGCACACGCGAAATTTGGTTGAAATCCAAATGATAGTATAGAAGTTACATGTATTTAAAGTTGGACTTCCCAGCAGGCTTAGAATCATGTTGGTAGCACTGACGTATATAAGTACCTCCAAATTAATATAGAATGTCAGGTACTATACGTGTGCGTAGTTTAAAGCTGTCAGCTTGCATACTTTCTGATATATGGGTATTTGAATTTAAAAATTGAGAGCATTAATTAACAGTTGGCAGCCCTGGTGGCTCTTAAGAATACGCTCAGTCATATCTGTTTATGTACACATAGCACATACGAAATTTGGTTGAAATCCAATTGATAATGTAGAAGTTATATGCATTTAAAATTTGGACCTATCAGAAGGCTTACAATCATTTTGGCAACACTGCCATGTATGGCCTCCAGGAAATTAAACTGCAATATTATTATCTATATGTGTGCCAATTTTGAAATAGCTCCCATTCATACCTTCCAAGATATCCAACATGGGGCTCAAATTTCAATTGCGATTTTACAGCAGTTGGTAGCACTGACATCATTTTCAAATATGGCCGTGAGATATTCAAGTATAGATTTTACTCCTACCAAATTTTGTTTCGATTGCTGCAGCCGTTTAGGAGTTGATAGGGGGGGGGACACACACACAGCCAGACAGACAGACAGACAGACAGAAGGACTGACAGACAGAAGGACAGACAGACAGACAGACACACACATTTGCCCGATCTCATAAGTCTACTTTTTCCTCATTTTTGCAAAATGTGAAAAGTAGGCTAATAATTTTTCGAATCCGACTGGTAGTTCCAGTGATTAGCACGTTTAAACACAAAAACAAACAAACTCTTCAGCTTTATTATATTAGTATAGAGGAGGTTGTGTTTACTAATTACATTCGTCTGTACACCTGTTTATACTAATATGTTTACTTCTTTATAGTAGAAACATGTTTTCGGCCCTTCAGAGGGGCCCTCTTCAGCTTGTTAATTAGACTAATACTACATTAGGTGTATGTGAAGAGAATTAAATTATAAATCAACATAAATTTTGAAATGGACGTCCTTACAATTGAAATTAAGAAATATATTCAAGTACCCAAAGCCTCCGTGGCTTAGGTGGCAGCATGCCGGCCTCTCACCGCTGGGTCCGTGGTTCAAATCCCGGTCACTCCATGTGAGATCTGTGCTGGAAAAAACGGAGGCAGACAGGTTTTTCTCCGGGTACTCCGGTTTTCCCTGTCAAAATTTCATTCCAGCAACACTCTCCACTATCATTTCATTTCATCTGTCATTCATTTAATCGTTGCCCCAGGGGAGTGCATCAGGCCTCGGCAGCCGGCACAGTTCATATCCTCGCCGCTAGATGGGGGCTTCATTCATTCCATTCCTAACCCGGTCGGAGACTGGAAGCAGGCTGTGGATTTTCATTTTCATTCAAGTACCCAAATCCAAAAAGATAAAATAAAAGTATTGTTCGATATAAACATTTTTGTCTCTCAATTTCCTAGTAATTTTAAATGAACTGTGCCATGTAGTGGTCCTGTTAAAGTCTGCAGATATCCGCAAAGTGTTTTACCTTGCGGATATAGTTTGCATGGCTGTGCGGATAGCGGATAAGCTGCGGATAATATTTAGAGTAAATTTGCTGATAGTTTAGAATACAACGTTGAACTGGATTGTTTTGAATTAATTGTAGTTTTTGCTAAGTTCTGCGTATTTCACGTTTCTTGTTATTTTCCTATTTGCTTTCGCTTGGAGTGTATGAGAATAACAGAGAAGTGAGAGAAGCACGTGGTAACCTGTGTTTCTATGAGAACTGTAGGAATGATTGTAGCTGTATTAGAGACTGGGATGGGATAGGTGCCCCAGTACTTGCCATTCATAAGGTACCATCTCTGTATACGCTTGCCACGGTGAGTGAGTGGTTATCGTGTCGGACTGCCAACCCCAAGCTTGCAGGTTTGCTCCTGGCAATGGTAAGTGATTTTTGAAAGGCGACAAAAATGACGGCACGCATGTTTTATGTTGCTGGCATGTTAAAGCACCCATTTGAATTTAGTAGGCCATGTTCATAATGGCAAAATTAATCTCGGGATTTTCCGTCAACATTAAAGTCCCTCCTTTCTCTACTAGATAGCGCTGTAGTGTCAAGGAGCTTAGATATCTAACCTCCTTGACTTTCATAGTGCACCAAGGAACAACAAAATTCGACATGCAAAATGACCTCTGGGTGTCAAATATCAAAGCTTGCACCCAGCACCCGAGGTCATACGAATTATTATTATCTCTGTATATGCCTGGAGGGATTGAGGATGAACCCAGAAAAACAAACGACACTCAGGATAGCCGCAGGGAGCGTCGACATTCTAACGTCCGATCGCAGTACTACCTGCAGCTGCGATTTAACGCAAATGGCTACGCCGTGGGGTTTTGTTTTAACAAGAATATGACTCAACTGCTACCAGCACGACGCATCATCTTCATACACCAGGTTAAAGAAGACGATCTTCTCACCTGACAGGAGCTGGTGGCAGCTTAATTATTTTATTTTAATTAGTTGGCGTGAGGTAATTTGTCTCGTTAAGGAAGCTCTTGTTATGCCACGGGGTAATTAACTTTTCAACACTATCCTTCCCGCTGATTAACGATCAACAAGCCTCTGTCAATGTGCACACACTAACGTAATTTTGAACTGAACAGTTCCTTTCCAGCGCTTCGGGTGGAATGCAATAAGCCACAGAAGGCCTCCCTTCACGGGCATGGACCGACTGTTTTCCTTCTCACAGAGCGAAATGCACGAGGATGTTCTTTTCCAACTTCCGGTCATGGCGGATACAAGCGAATCGACTGGTAGAAGGCGGATATGTACAGAGGGTTACTACGTAACTCCTCCTCTATAACCATTGACCTCCAATGTCATTACGCCATTTTGACCTCAATTGCAGGCATGTAAGAATGACTGCTACGATTGATTCTCCCCGAAGTGTGAGTTGTGTAGAGTAATTCGGGTTCTTCAATCAGAAGGGAAATTCATCATAGAATGAGATTTACTGATTCGTGACAACTCCCGTAGAAAAGATGTTCTTTACTGAATATGGCGGTTGTGCAAACTATTAGAACATTAAAGTCGATAAGTCAGAATGAAATTGGGTAATTAAGACCAATCTTCCCAACAGGAGAGTAACATATAAGGTCTCACACTTCCATTCGTCTAATGATTATCACAATGAAAATAGCGCACAGCGGCCATCTTCAAATTTCAACCTCTAAACCTGTAGCTATAGCCTAATAACGCAATTTAGTAATACGGTAGAACCTGATCAGTCACAACGTATGACCAAAGCCAAAGAACAGCGACTCCATACATTCAAGATGGCGGCTAGGTGCACTATTAAAATATACAAATTACTATTCCAACTCAGAATATAATTGCACAGTTAAGACGAAACGTGCACAGAGAAAAGTATTATATAAGAGGCCTCAGTAGCGTTACTTATACACTGATCAAAAAGCGTTTTGCATATTGCATGATATCGTATTATCATTGCTGTATGACGACATTTCGTTTTTGCACATTGCATCATGTGTTAACTCAAAGATAACACGTTGGTTTGTTTGTACCGCACACTGTTTTCGGACATGGAGTTTGTGCATACAACCTGCACAAATGGGGGAAGTGACCACACCCCTGCTGTTTTTTTTTTTTTTTTTTTTTTTTTTTTTTAGCGTATGGCTTGTAGTGCCGGGAGTGTCCGAGGACATGTTCGGCTCGCCAGTTTTGTAGCTGCTTCGAGACGGACACCCAATGGGTGAGCTACAAGTACCGTTGGGGAGGGAAGGAGGGAAGTTGGATTGTAAGGACGAGGAGTTGGAAGGTAGCGGCTGTGGCCTATAGTTAGGGACCAACCCCGGCATTTGCCTGGAAGGAAGATGGGAAACCACAGAAGACCATCTTCAAGGTTGCCGGCGGGGGGATTCGAACCTCCTCGCCTCCCGGATGTGAGCGACTGCCATCAGTCATGCCGTAACCACCACGGCTAACTCACCCGGTACCCCTGCTGTGATTGCGGTCCATCGAACCAGACATTGTCGAAGATTGCAAACTAAGAGCGTCCTTAGGTGACCCTAACGACTTTTTCAGTGCTACATCATCGAGCCTGGACTGGAGAAAATAGACTGGACATAAGGTAGTAATAAGGTTGATATCTGTGCTAGTATGAACTTGTTTAATTATTATTATTATTGTGTTTCATGTGTACCGACAGTAGTGGCTACGCTGGCTAAAGCTCAGCATTAGGTCATGGGGCCAAGCTCTCTGCTGACTCGGTAGATGCGTGGGTTCAAGCCCCACCGTCGGCCGTCCTTGAAATGGTTTTCCGTGGTTTCCCATTTTCAACACCAGGCAAATGCTGGGACGGTACCTTCTGACAGGTCACGGCCGCTTCCTTCCACACCCTTGCCCAGTGTCATTCACCATCATTCATTTCATCTCTCATTAACTCCTCTCATGAGGTTGGCGTCAGGAAGGGCATCCGGTCGTAAAAATCATCGCCACAAAGACTTCCATCGCATCTCATCCCCGACCCCGTTGGAAAACGGGAATAATAAGGGGTAGACATACATACATTGTGTTTCATGTGTAATGCCATACGCTACATAAATAAATAAAACAGTTATCGGATAAAGTACGTGTCCACAAATACATAAGCTTGCAATATGTTTTTTTTTTACCAGTGTATATTTATCGCACTGGATATAAGCATGCAGCGGATATCCTGAAATTTCATAATTTGAAAATATAGAACTCTCTATAACACCAACTTCAAATTTCCAAGATGGTGGCTGGGTGTACTATTAAAACGTAATATTGAATCGTTCTGAACGTAATTGTGCAATTAAAACGAAACTTAGAAAGAACAAAGTATCATTTAATGGGCATTGCTGAAATAGGTCATAAGAATAACAGACTGAATACAACGTGCAGTGGCCACCTTGAAAATATAGAAAGTAATAATGAAGTATTTTTACGCTACAAAAGCGAAAGTTTGTATGAACGTAAACACTTATATGTGGCTTCCTATGACTAAGTCAAAACCACGGAGTTTTCAGTAATTCTCGTTGGCGGCTAGGCTATTCCTACAACTTGAGTTAACATTAGCTCATGATATAACAGCACAATTAACAGGAAATTTGGTGAGAGAAGAGTATCGCATAAAGGACAACGCTATGATTACTTATAAAAATATCATACTGAATTTGAGAATCCACTAGCCTATTTATTAAAATTTCAATGAAGAAACACGGCAAGTATGTAGTTTCAGATAAGGGGATTTCACTGCATTAGGCAGAAGATCAATGCTTCTAAACATTCGGAATGTTGGACGGACGTACTTTTCTAATGTTAGAAACAATTCCTCTGGATTCAAGAGTGGAATTAGAACGAAATTTAGTAAACGAGGTCAGACATATCAGGGTATAAAAATGAGAGATATACCACAAAATAAACGCTTTTATGTACAAATTGGAGGGAGGGGTACGTAAAAGCGCACGGTACATGAAAGCATATTATTTCATGATAAATATGTTATTTAATATTTCTTTCAAATTAGGGTCTATAAATACTTGTTTCCCCGCCTAATGTAGGCTAATTGGGCACAATTATTAGTGTTGACCGACTGGAGAGATTTCTTTATTTATCGTATGGCTTTTAGTGCCGGGAGTGTCCGAGGATATGTTCGGCTTGCCAGAGGCTGTAGCTGCTTCAATCGGACACCCAGAGGGTGAGCTACAGGTTCCGTTTTAAATTCAAGGAGTTTCAACTTTCACTACCAGATGTCACTGATATATAGTGCTGAACGTTGGAACTTGGATAGAGAGTTCCAACGAAATCTAACCTAGAAATTTAGCTTCACACAAGTTTAGTCAGTGGAAGGCTCTTTTACATGCCATAAATCTATGACATGGGACCGCCGGCTTTACTTCCCCTCCGAAGGAAGGCATAACTTACTGAAGGATTTTAACGCTCTTAAAAATCCGATGACTTCGGCCGGGTTTGAACCCACTATCTTGGGCACAGCAGTTCAGCATGCTACCAACTACGCCACCGAAGCCGTTGACAGACTGGAAATCTTTCTTTATTAGAACTAGACAACAATGAAAAATGGGCCTAATACTTCAAACCATAAGAAATCAACTCTTCTCAGTCTTTCCTCATTAGTCTACGTGCTAGGGGTAGATGACCTCGCTTTTCCGCCCCTTGAAACAACAACTAACTAATATAACGAGGCTATGTGTACGCCGTTCCAGATCTGATACCAAAACTAAATTTCGCATTTTAATTGATTTTCCCAGGCCAATGGGTCTATTTGAGTAGACTGAAAGTAAGATAACATGCGATAAAATAAACGAAGTGATTTTTGATATTATAACTACGGTACATACGATATTGATACACACTGAAGCGATATTGTTGTTATATTTTGCCAGCAGCTAAACAAACAGAGCGAAATGCCATTACCGTTAATTAAGTTGCGCTTCTGGTAATCTGATGTTCGACGTGCAATCATAGAGAATAGATCAGTTCATAAATAAGAGAACCAATACAAAAACATAAATGTATTACTGTAATTTCCCCAAGGCCAGGTTAAAAATGTATGTCATATCCATATGATTACCGTTTATTTACTGTTGGTAAAAAGATGGAGGTGCACTGTGAATACAGGATATGTACTGGGAAACAAGTTGTTCACATTTCGCTTAATTTATGTATATTTGTATTGCAGGCAATGGCCATAGCGGATCTTTTCGAATTGAACGCCCGTAGGCTCCCCATCAAGTTCAATTACAAGTACTGTACTGTAGTTCCAACTATGGCTACCAGAGATGCAATCTGAAATTGAAATCCACCTTGTTAAACACAGTAGAATGTAGTTTAATAATTGAATTATACGTTTATGTTAACGGCTTCGGTGTTGTAGTTGGTAGCATGCTGAGCTTTTATGCTCAGGATCGCGGGTTCGAACCCGGCCAAGTCGTTGGATTTTTCAGAGCGTTAAAAATCCCTCAGTATGACTTCCTTCGGAGGGGAAGTAAAGCCGGTGGTCCCATGTCATAGAGTTATGGCTAGAAAAAGAACCTTCCACTAACTACACTTTTGCAAGCTAAAATTTGTAGGTTAGTTTGATAACGCTATATTATTTCCAACGATCGCCGCCTGGTGCTGACTGCGATGGCATTTAGTAGCCACGTCCGCAGCTAAGTGTCGTGGATGGTAGCATTTGGTAGCAAAAGTAGGAACTAGCCTACTTGAAAAAATTAATTGTCTGCAGTCCTTGTACGAGAATCACAGATAATACACACTAATACAGCCATCGCAACTAACACCGGTTATGAGACAAATTATACACACACCCAAAGTACACGGGGCTACATGACCGCGTTGTCGCAGCCCCTAAACTAAGGAACCAACCAACCAATCTCAGAAGACTATATTTTTCATAAATGAAAATTGTCAAAATGAACTTGGAATTCTTCGTACTGTAGAAACGAATATTTCCGTTTAGTTATGCCCTCCTATCGTACAGTAGGCTATATTTAAGGGTCATTTCTCTATGCTTATCTACAGGAAAGTGAACATATTATATATATTGGGTCATTTCATTCCCACCCAGGAAAGGGCGGGCAGGCCCCTATAGATGGCCGCACCATCTCTTGGGCCAGAGAAGGGGAGTGTATTGGGAGTTATAGAGTCATAGGAGAAGGGTGGTGGTGAATTGAATAAATTGGAGAAGGAGAAATGATTTGACCTCTTGGCTAAGATTTAAGTTTTGAAAGTTGTTAAGTTAGAGAAAATTGCTCTTTTGTGCATTTACTATTGTAAATTTTTGAGTTAGGAGGTTTGTAGTTTTGTGGTTCATGAATTTATTGGTTTGTAAGTAAGAGATTCGGAGAAAGTTTGAACTTTATATTGTGGTAGTTTGTGAAAGTAGGGAATGTAAAAATTAAGGTGAACATAACATGGATTGTTCTGTTGGACGGTTCATCCACATACACTGGGAGGCGTGAACTATCGTAAGGAAACTGTTGGATATTGCTTGGTATTGCTTTCTTAAGGGACGATATGCTCCTTTTCTCATAGAAGAGCTTCAGAGAAGTATGTAATTTCCCTCTTTGTACTGCCTGTACAGCCCTGAAAGCGGAGATTAACAAATAAAGCGAATTAAGAGCAGGCGATGTAACCTGGCGAGGACGGGATTAACTATCTGTCTCGCATTAGACAGAGCCGAGTTATTACTGTAGACACGATAACATACTTACACATTAATTAAACCCTCACAATTCAACTTTGCTTATTAAAACTGCGAGCTCTGTCATCCATGTATACCCCCCACAGGCTCACATCTAGTGGGACGTGGGTTCGCGATCATGGGATCCCAACCCAGTCTGGCATTGCTTCCACTTACTTGTGCCGGGCTCCTCCCGTCTTCTTTCCTGTCGACCTCTCTTGGTCAACTCTCGTTCTCTTCCAACCCCGACGGTATTAGGGTATCCGAGGCCTAGGGGAGTCTTTTACTTTCCCGCCTTAATTGGCCCTTGTCTCATCTTTCCTTATCCCTCATTCTTCGAGGGGTCAGCCTTCTTTTTCTTTTCATGTTATCTCCTGCCTTCTGCACAAGGCCCTTAAGGAGGCAGGGTGTATGTAGCCCCACCACTTCTGGTGCACCCTAGATATTGCTACACCCTCAGGGGCACACGGATGGTGAGTTCAGGAGTTGGCGAAGCCGAGGGATTCCTGAGCTGGGTCCGTATTTTCCCGTTTTTCTTCTGACCTTGGGGTGGGCCCTCTCCTCTTTCCCTTTCATGGCTCTCCTTCCTTCCAAGTCCCTCAATCCTCATTCTTCGAGGGTTGAGGGCATTTCTTTTCTTCCCGTCCTTTATTTGCCTAATCCTTTCTTTGTTTACCATTTCTTCTTATAGTATTTAAGTTTGTAGTTAGTATTAGTTATAGTTTTCATTCTCATCTCATCTTTCACTATCACCCAAACCATTAGGGGCCGATAACCTACATGTTAGGCCCCTTAAAATAAAAATTATTATCATCATCATCATTGTATACCTGCTGGAATTACGTCAGATATAAAGAAACGTTTACGGTACTCAGGAATGTTGAAAATCTAAAACTATTCAAAACTTCATATTTACGTCATATTAAGCAACGGGTCCTTATCTTTCTAACGGTAAATTTATTGTCGTTATGGCACATATTTAAGGGGTGGTATGACTGAATGAGATGTCATATTGTAAAAGTTATGGCACTGACCCAAGAAATGATGGAGATGCTGCATTATAATGAAACATTCTCAACATACAGTAGATACGAAGTTATTCATTCTTCCCAAATACCGACAGCAGTGGCTACGCTGGCTAAAGTACAACGTTAGGTCATGGGGCCAAGCTCACTGCTGACTAGGTAGATGCGTGGGTTCGATCCCAACCGTCAGCCATCCTTGAAATGGTTTTCCGCGGTTTCTCATTTTCAACACCAGGAAAATGCTGGGACAGGACCTTCTGACAGGCCACGGCCACTTTCATCCACATCCTTGCCCAGTTTCATTCATCTTCATCCATGATGACGAGCAGGTCGCCCACGGGCGTCGACTAGAAAGACCTGCACTCGGCCTCTCAGGAGGCCACACGACAAAAGAAAAGTCTTCCTAAATATTGATCCGTTTAGATTAAAACATTGGTGTTCCATCTTATCTAAACTATAATATTTAAAGTATTTGTAAGGTAAATAAGAATAATACCTACATGTTTCAGAACTTCCAGACGCACCGAGTTGCCATTTGAGGGTGCGCAAATGCACGGAGCCGTGTTAGTAAATTAACTGGCCCCTTCGGGGCAAACGTTTGGCACCCCAGCGTCTAGTTAAGAGAAACGTAAACCTAATAACATTCTTCTTCTTTCCGACCAGACCTGATATGGACCATGCGCCACTTTCAATTCTTCACTCTTTGTTGTTTCCTCTTCCATTCTTCCCAATATTTCTTAAAGTATGCTGCTTCGTTCTGTTCTCAGACCACTTCGCCCTAGGTTTCTTTTCCCGTCTTCCCTAGAATCCTTCCATACTTAACATATCTCTCTGTCCACAGTGTCTTCTTCTCTTACAGTATTTCTTTCTAAGTCTTTCTTTACCTCTTGAATCCAACTAGTCGTTGATATCTTCTCCCAAAAGATAATTATTTCTATTATTATCGTTTCAGAACTGCATTGTATCAACTTAAAAATAAAGTAGGTAAAACAGCTGGTGAAAGAATCTTAAAAATCTAAACAGTAGGATATTTTCTTTCAAGTAAATCAGTCTACAAATCCAATTAATACAATTTTGGGCATAAATTTACTACGCAATTTAATTAATTGTATTGTTAGACTGATTGATTGACTTTGAAACAACTCCCTAATGTTGGATGACCAACATTATTTATACTGACTGTTTTACTTACGTCTTATGTATTTTTTAAATTTTGGTTAGTTAGAATGTTATCATTAGTTTTCATATTATTTAAAATTTCATAGTTATTAATTTTCAAAGCATCCACTGAAGAAGGAATAAAAAGTTCTGAGACAAGTGCGGGTAATTGCTATTTATCTTACAAGTACTTTCAATTATAGTATTGACACCAGTGTTTTAATTGTTAATTAAACATTATACATTTACTTGGAACCAAAAAAGAAGATTTGATAATATAGACGTTTTGAAATTGGTACCGATTCGTTACGCTCAAATTTGTCAACATGCGAGGTAACCACTCCCGAGCTTGGAGACGTATTTACGTCGAAAGTTTTCTGATAAGCTATGTTACTGTTATGAATTTAGAAGTGTGAGTAACTTAATTATTAGTGTCTAAGATTGGAATAGGTGTCCAGAACTTGGAATGAGGTACCGTTCAAGTTCAGTGTGGCTATAATTAAACCTTCTCAAGTGCGCAAACCAAGTGATTGCAACAGGTAACCAAGAAGAAGAGGAAATAAGGATGAGCAATTTCTACTGAAACACGTTTTAAAAGCGTTGCTATATTATACGAGAGCGGATCGAAAAGTCTTTGCCCCTATTTTCTTTAGCCAAAAAATGACAATGACAATGCAAGAACACATGTGGCAACCAGAACCGCCAACAAGCTCCGGTCATTTCACGGGGAGAGTCTGGACCACCTACCATCAGTCCGAACCTTGCCCCTAGTGATTTCCATCTTTTTGGCTCGCTGAAGAAGTTCCTGGCAAGACAGAGATTTAAGTGCAACGATGACGCCAAGACAGCATTCCGACGATGGTTCAACAGTCAGCAGGCTGAATTCTACCTCAGGGGCATCTCAAATTTAGTACTGCGATGGGACAAATGTCTGAACAAATGTGGAGACTATGTGGATGATGATGATGATGATGATAATTGTTGTTTTAAGGAGCCTAACATCTAGGTTATCGGCCTTTAATGGTTTGGGTGATCGTGAAGATGATAATGAAATGTAATCTATAACTACTAACTTATATACTAGAAGAAGAAATGGAAAACAAAAGGAGAATAAGGTAAATAAAGGACAGGAGGAAAATAAATGCCCTCAACCCTCGAAGAATGCGGATTGAGGGACTTGGAAGGAAGGAGAGTCATAAAAGGCAGGTAGGAAAGTGAAAGAGGAGAGGGTCCGCCCCACAGGTAATGGATAAAAGGGGGAAAACCAGACCCAGCTCAGGAATCCATCGGGGTTGCCACCTCCCGACATCACAAGCCGTGAGCCCCTGAGGTTGTAGCACTATCCAGGATGCACCAGAAGTGATGGGGCAACATACACCCTGCCTCCTTGAGGGCCTTGAGCAGAAGGCGGGAGATAACATGAAAAGAAAAAGAAGGCTGACCCCTCGCAGAAGGAGGGTATCAGAAAGGATGAGACAAGGGCCAAATAAGGCGGGAAAGGAAGAGACTCCCTAGGCCTCGGATACCCTAATACCGTCGGGGTCGGAAGGGAACAAGAGTTGACCAAGTGAGGTCGACAGGAAAGAAGACGGAGAGGAGCCCGGCACAAGTAAGAGGAAGCAATGCAGGACTCAGCTGGGGCCCCGTGGTCGCCAACCCACGTCCCAGTAGATGTGAGCCCCTGGGGGGGGGGGGAGACTATGTGGAAAAATAGTTTAAGGTACGTAGAACAGTACGTATATTTGTAATTACCTGTATTTATTTATTTTTTGCTAATAAAATAGGGTCAAAGACTTTTTGATCCGCCCTCGTACAACATACCTGAATTTTGTGGACGTAGCGTCTGTCAGACTACAAAGTTTACTCGAAATGACACTCGTCAGTGTCCAGACGGGTCTAAAAGATTAGGATAGTACGGTACATCGCTCTCAGATCGGTTAATGTTCGAACGTGCTCCTGATATCAATAAAAGCTTCTAAACGTGCTAATATCATAATAAGTTTACCATAATCTGAACAATATTCTTACCGAGATGGGTATTAAAGATCAAAGGGTTCCATATCCACAACAGATTAAGGCGACCCAATTAGAGTCCCTGGCTGTTTCAAGGGATCACTCTCCTCGCGTCCTGATCTAGAATTTACGTGCAGTAGGATGTCCAGTTTCTTTCCATTCCTCCTTCTACCACGGCATCCGGCAGGTTCCCATTTAGCATCACGGGGCTGGGAGACACCGCACCAGATCATACCAAGTCCTTTAAATTCTTTGTACACCTGAAGTGGCAGATAAAAACTACATCTAAAACACACAAACTGTGATCCATTGGTGGCCCAAACGATCGAATAATAATAATAATAATAATAATAATAATAATAATAATGGATATTTAAATGGCCCCTACTAATAAGGGAGAGATACATGTAGGAAAATACGAACATTGCTGACCAAACCTCGAATACACCACTCGTATTAGCATAAAAGCTCGCTTTCCTGAGTGTAACATTGCCAAAAATATTGATTTTAAAGACGTTTAATAATAATAATAACATTAATAACAATAATAATATATTGATGATTTGATATTTCTCATTGTAACAGAAGAAGCTTCAATTTTATATGTCTGGTTACTTAGCTTATTGAATTAAACTCGTATCTCTGAATATAAGAAAAAATCCTCACTTGGAAACGTTTCACTAACGCAACAAATCTTCTTTCTTTCTTTCTTTCTATTTCTAAGGCATCTTCATTCTCTGATCAAAGTTGGACAAGGGTGACGAGGCACGAGGAGGTAGGTCGAGTTTTTATTCCAGTCATAACAAGCAAAAATGGAAGAAAACCGCAAACACCGTCGTTTTGAAAGGAAGCTAGCATTAATTACAAAAATTCACAATAGCTTTCCCATGTCATACTCTCTGTCTCTCTCTAGCGACAAAAAAAAAGAGTATCACGTAACTAGAGGGGGCCTGGCTCACACATAAAAGACTTCCATATTGATGCGTCATGAGGCGCCGGGACGAGAGGCGTCACTGGCATCTCTTTAACGGGACCAGAAGGACGGAGTGTGTCTTTCATTAAAAATAATACCACACGTCGAGTTAAATAGGTCTCCCATTCTGTTTGAAAACTTTTCATAAATAAATATATATACTTTCCTTCCTGCGTACGTTTCCAACATCTGCAATACATTAATCAGGGTTAGCCTCGCCTGGAGAGGGGGGCGTGTTAAAAAAAAAGCTGGATAAAAGGGGTAAAGAGGAGGAGGCATTTTGATTAATTATGGTAGGAATTTGACAAATTAATATGGTATTTCTATCCTTTTCCCCTTTAAAGCGAAGAGCGATATAAAATGAAGAAGAAAAGATACGAATAGAGGATGCGAGAGGGAGAGAGAGAGAGAGAGATTAAAGAAATAATCTGAGATTGAGAGGGGGAAGTATTAAGCACTTTATATCTCATTGGAAACCTCGGCTATCCATGCTAGCTAGTAATCATGATATATGGCTGTTTCTTCATCAAATTACTCTTCACTATCTTTCGTTACACACTGAACAATTATTTAAAAGGATTATAGCTTCCAAGCGGAGGATACAGAATAAAACATTCTCTATAACTTCTGTACTGGGTTTAGTGGTCCAGAGAGAAAGTCCCTCAAAATTAATTTAATAAACAAGTAGTTCCATGAAGAACTAAATAGCCTATTTTCATATATTCTACTTATGTTAATTGCCTCTATCAACATACAAAATTTTAGTTTGATTGCTAACCGTCTAAATATTTCATATGGTGTCCATGTTGGATTATTATATATGTAGGCCATAGAGTTATGTACTGTTAGATGGCGATTATTGCTTAAGTTCATTATTCAAACGCTGATTTCGATCGCATGATTAGGACACAAGAAATAAGAACTTAATTTTAAAATTTTGCACAGCCACCGTCATGAGGTTAGGTAAACAATTGAACTAAATCAGATTTTAGTGCATTTCAATGTGTATAAACATTTGCTGTACCAAGTTTGATTGCGCTCGAATTGTTAAATCGCGAGAAAAGTCTATTTAGATGTTTCAACTTCGCTTGGCCACCATGAACTTTTTGTACTTACAGGTTTTTGAAAGACACATAGATGAACTTCTAATAGACCTTTATTACTCTATTTCAGAGTAAGATCAGTTAAAGTTTCGGAGATTCAGAATGTCGGTGAAATAATTTGCACAGCCGCCATGTTAGATTGGTGAGACGTATTAAAATTATAAGGACACGGTTGGGGTCGAACAAGCTAGTACTAAGTCCTTATAGAGTTACATTGAATTTCCTCCAGCCGTTTATATTTTATTAGGGGGAAGGGGACGACACTCACATATACGCACACACACACACACACACACACATGGACTAAAGTTGATCTCATAATCCTATTTTTTCATAAATGAAAATAGGCTAAAAACGTTGATTCATTTTACGGGATGGGAACATCCTGATCTTCAGCCCCTTATACTTGCATGTGTATTTGCTTACGTGTGTTTTGTGTTGACTTTTAGTTTGTCGTGTGGCCTCCTGAGAGGCCGAGTGCAGGACATTCTAGTCGACGTCCGTGGGCGACCTGCGCACCGTAATGAGAGATGGAATGATGATGAATGAAACTGAGCAAGGATGTGGAAGGAAGCGGCAGTGGCCTGTCAGAAGGTACCGTCCCAGCATTTGCCTGGTGTTGAAAATAAATTAGATAACAGGTGCATTACAATGTGTATAAAAAATTGCTGTACCAAGTTTCATTGCGTTTGGATCATTAAATCGGGAGAAAAGTCTATTTAAAACTTTCAACTTCGCTTGGCCGCCATGTTCGTTTTGTAGTTATCCGATTTTTGAAAGTCTCGTAGATGAACTTCCAGTAGTGCCCTTTATCTCCGTCTCTTCAGGGTGATGCCGGTAATAGTTTCAGAGATATAGAATGCCGGTGAAATATTTCGCACAGCCGTCATCTTGAGGTAATGTAAACAATTGAACGAAGTTAGATGTCAGTGCATTACAATGTGAATAAACATATGCTGTACCAAGCTTCATTGCGTTTGATTGGTTAAATCGCGAGAAACGTCTATTTAAAGTCGCAACTTCGCTTGGCCACCATGTTGGTTTTGTAGTAACCAAGTTTTTAAAGGTGAACTTCTAGTAGTTCCCTTTATCACCGTACAAAATTCCAGGTGATATCGGTAATAGTTTCGGAGATATTGAATGCTGGTGAAATATTACGCACAGCCGCCACGTTGGATTGGTGAGACGTAACAAAACTTGAAGGACACGATCAGGGTCGTCCGGAATAGTGCTATGAACTTACCGAGTTTCATTGAATTCGCTCCAGCCGTTTAGATTTTATTAGGGAGGGGGGGGGGGGGGTTGGCAAACACACGAATCACACACATACGAAGACACAGACAGACGCACGGACGAAAGGTGATCTCATAAGCCTATTTTTTCATAAATGAAAATAGGCTAAAAATGATTCCTGTCTTACTTGCAGGTCTTGTTGAATAAGGGAGACAGAAAGTGTCGCATTACATTTAGTTACCTCGGATCGCTAGCCCGTGTGGACGTGAAGAGTAATAACCCAGCATTTGTCAAACATTGTGGGCGCTCGTACAAAACACCTTTCATTAAACCGTCTATTAGAGGCTCACAAACTTCAGTCTGCAATCATATTTCCCATGCTAATTTCTCGGAACAAAAGCCACGCACTGTGTGGCTTGGCAGGCTGCCTAAGTTTAGAATCATTACCGTAACGGGCTGTCCCCAACTATGCAGTATGCTGTATGCTCATTAGTGTGCCGGTACACTCTCTCCCAAAACTATTGGCTTAATATCGTGTACGATAGTGGTACATTCCCTTACAAAACTATCGACTACACTCTGGGTTTTAACACCGTTCATCAGGCGTTCTCAACAAGGTGCTCGCGAGCACCACGGTAAGTTACTCTTTAAATTACATTTGGTGCTCTCGTTATACGAACCAAAAAGTGCTCGCAAGCACAAACTTCGCTGAGATCCATTCTTCAATTTAAATGTTGTTGCACGAACTGGAATAATTACAAAGTCTGACAGTCAGAAATGTCATCATTTTGTGAAATAGCATTTCTTAATCTAGAGTAAAAACAAGATGTTCAGGAAAGAACAAATAGCCTACTTTCTCCTAAATGTAGGGGTATAGTTATAACTCTTTAGCTTGCCACGGTGGGTGAGTGGTTAACGTGTCGGACTACCAACCCCAAGCTTCCAGGTTCGCCCCTGGCCGTGGTAAGTGATTTTTGAAAAGCGACAAAAATCACGACATGGATGTCATACGTTGTTGGCATGTTAAAGAACCCATTTGAATTCAGTAGGCCGTGTTCAATGGCAAAATTAATCTCGGGATTTTCCGCCAACACAAAGTACCTCCATTCTCTACTAGAAAGCGCTGTAGTGTCAAGGAGCTTAGATATCTAACCTCCTTGACTTTCATAGCGTTCAAAGGAACGATGAAATTCGACATGCAAGCTGCCCTCTGGGTGTGAATTAACAAAGCTTGCACCCGGCACCCGAGGCCATACGATATTATTATTATTATTATTATTATTATTATTATTATTATTATTATTATTATACTCTTTGTCCTTATCAACTCCTATCATCTTGCTCTTCGAAATGCAAATTAGCAGACAGGATTTGTAGCAGTGGCGTTCAAACCATAGTTTATAATTTACCCCAGTATTTTGGAATTTCATCAGCAAACACTTCAAACAACGTAGGCATTCAGTATATTAACACCAACTATTATCAATAATTGAAACTTCGTTGGTGTAAACGTATCACTGGGAGAAACACATTTAATATACCTACTGCACACCTAATTTTTAATCGCGCCTATACTTGGAAGTGCACTCTATCAACAAAAAGAGGCAATTTTCAATAACACTGCTGGCCAGGGTTCACTAACTGGCCGGCATAGAGCGCAGCTCACATCTAGTTGGCAGTGGATAGTTCCCGCATACCGTAGATCATTACAACTCTGTTAGGATAAGAATCCCAACCGGCCGGATGAGAGCCCAATGCTGTAACCACTGATCTAATTATGTCCTCCCAAGTTTAATCTTATCAATCGATTAAGATACAACGTCTTAACAAATAATTACTTTGACTAAACGATTTCCTCACTGGAGTATATTTCAAACTAAGTTCATTTCATACAAAGTTCCTATTATTTATATCTGTAGGCTATATTGCATGCAACATACTGAAATTAGTGAAATCTAGGACAGAACGTGAGATCAGCTGCCATCTTGTCTAGTAACCGAGACGGCTCAGCTTTCTAAAGCGACTTCTGCACTATAATATTACAATATAAACTTTTAATTTCTAACGGGCACTTCCTTTATAACAGTTTAAACGATTCTCGGTTCGATAATCGGAACTGGTGGGTCTCATTTTATGATTTATAAAGTTTGCATAATTCACACGGTAGCCATCTTGAAATGGTACAGCTGATGACCTTGTCCACAAGACGCATCCTATTTGAAGGTATCTTGTTACCAAATTTGGTAAAGATCCGATGATTAGATTGGTCTTTATTTAACTTTCAGTTTTTACCATTTAAGTGGCCGCCATTACGTTTTGGTAAAGATGGCGGCAATATAAAACATGACACTTAGCTGTCCTTTGCTAGTGCTACCTCTGTACCAAATTTAGTTCAATTCGGATTCACCGTGTTTGAATTGGTAGGGGGGAGGGACAGACATTCAGAGTACACACACTCACACACACAAACACATACACACACACATACACACACAGAGACACACAAGGTTTAACCCTGTGTAGATATCATAAGTCTACTTTAATTTTTTGCAAAAATCGAAAGTAGGTTAATTATTGAACATCCCTGTTTTATGAGTAGCACGAAATATGCTGATTCGACTCGACTGCCCATACGTAAATGTGCTTTATGTGCAAGAGCCGTGCAAGAAGTTGCAGCATACCTGGCGAGTGGTGAATCCTCTAGCTAATTCATCACTTCAGAGGGACAGAGAGATAGGGCAAGGAAAGAGATGTGCATGCGTGTTGCATTTGGTGCTACTACTACTATTATTATTATTATTATTATTATTATTATTATTATTATTATTATTATTATTATTATTATTATTATATTCGCTTAAATGGCATTCGGATGCTTGGAAATGCATGAGGGTTGTGCTCGTATCTCAAAAGGTTTAGAACGCCTGCCATGCATGGTAATGGTACACTCACTCCAAAAACTATCGACTAACTTCCAATGCGTGGCGGTGGTACACTCACTCCCGAAACTACCGAATAATCCCTAGTTTAACATCGCGCATGGTAGTGGTACTGTACGTCCTATAACGAACTGATCTAACCTCCAAAGGATTCATTTTTGCCAATTAATTATTCGTAAATCACTTATTTATTAATATTTTTTTTTTCAAATTTTGTGTCATTTTTCAACCATTTTTAAGTCATAAATGAATTTTTAGCCTATTTTCATTTATGAAAAAATAGGCTTATGAGATCACCTTTTGTCCGTGTGTCTGTCTGTGTGTGCGGGTGTGTGTGTGTATTTTTGTGTGTCCCTCTTAATAATTTCTAAACGGCTGGAGCGATTTCAATGAAACTCGGTAAGTTCATAGCACTATTCCGGGCGACCCCGACCGTGCCCTTCAAATTTTCTTACGGCAAAAAATGCAAAACAATGCTCTAACAAACTGCCCTTATTTAATCAGCCAATTCTAGAAACTCATGTATATATACTCGAGCTATCTTTCGGCCGTCATACAAAAAAGATGTAAAATCTTCAAATGCCTTGCCCTACTGATCAGTTACAACATTACAATACATACGAGTAAGACTACTTTATATTTACAGATGGTACAGTTTGTAACGTCAAGCTACAAAATGTTTGATCAGTCGGAGTTTTAATACCCGTATGTATGGTGACTAGTAATTTTGATAGAATATATCAAAATGTCTTCACAGATCCTCTCAAATGCTGTTAATCGATTTAAAGCTTCTTAAAGACATTGATAACAACATCCGAAACAGTTCCTCTCGCTCCAAATAGAAGGTCGTACACTACAAACTTTCCAGTTCCATGTACGTGAGTGAAATATATTGTGTGAGGTAAGATTTTGTTTTTGCTACAGTGTAATATACCATCCTCGGTACATTAGATTGATGGCATTTAGAAAGTATGCTACTCGACAGTTCATAGCTGGAGTAATAATCAGCCAACCAACTCAAATTATATCCGTGATTTTTTCTTTTTTTTTTGGCCAACGATAATTTGCATATTCATATCTGTTATGTAAAACAATGTCCAGTTGAAATAAATGCGTTATGGTGACCGCAGTTAAAGTGGTATAAATGCATATAAACTGAACATAACAATGATACAATGTTTTGGCGCTGCATTTTCTATTTATCTTTCGAGGAGCAATACGCGCAACATTAATTGTACTTGATAAAATAATGAAAAATACATTTAATATTGGACTGAGGAAACCATTAGTAGTGTACAGTTCAAGGGAACCCGTCCCTTCAAAACGTATTAACTTAACTATTGAATGAAATTCAGTTATATTACTGTATTCCCTTGCGTAATATTTCATGCTGTCATATTTTTAAAAAATATTTTGTTTCAGTGTGAAAATTAATTTGTAGAACTGGTTGCAGTATAATATTTACGAGTGTATTCATGATATTGAAGTAAAAACCGACAGTAGTGGCTACGCGCGCTAAAGCGCAGCGTTAGGTCAAGGGGCCAATCTCTCTGCTGACTCGGTAGACGCGTGGGTTCGAGCCCCACCGTCGGCTGTCCTTGAAATGGTTTTCCGTGGTTTCCCATTTTCAACACCAGGCAAATGCTGGGACAGTACCTTCTGACAGGCCACGGCCGCCTCCTTCCACATCCTTGCCCAGTTTCATTCATCTTCATCCATTCCATCTCTCACCACGACGCGCAGGTCGCCCACGGGCGTCGACTAGAAAGACCTGCACTCGGCCTCTCAGGAGGCTACACGAGAAAAAAAAAATTGAAGTAAAACAAGATATTTTCTGTGTTGCCTAGTAATGTATCATATAATGCTTTTCAGTCGGTCTACACGATTGTGCCCAATTAGATGAGGCGGGGAGTACAAATATTTTAGCATCCTAACCTGAATGAAACTATAGATGACTTATCAGTTATCAGTTTAATTAAAACACCTTTGGTAAAAAAAGAACTTTATATACATGAATATTTACAATTCTTAAATTACACACAATTGTTATAACTTGTGTAGCGTGTCAGACCTACCGAGTAGAAATGAAATGAAAATCCACAGCTTGCTTCCAGTCAACTGACCGGGTCAGGAAATGGAATGAATGAAGCCCTCATCTAGCGGCGAGGATATGAACTGTGCCGGCTGCCGAAGCCTATCGCACTTCCCTTGGGTCAATGATGAAATGAATGACAGATGAAATGAAATGAGAGTCGAGAGTGTTGCTGGAATGACATTTGTGACAGGGAAAACCGGAGAACCCGGAGAAAAACTTGTCTGCCTCCGTCTTGTCCAGCACAAATCTCACATGGAGTGACCGGGATTTGAACCACGAACCCAGCTCGGTGAGAGGCCGTCGTGCCACCGCCTAAGCCACGGAGGCTCTACGTACCGAGTAGAACTATCTGTAAATAATAGTTAATGTTGATTTGTTTAGGGGCTTTGCGACATAATAGTCATTTAGCCCCGTGTACTTGGGTATGTGTAGAATTTGTCTGATAGCTTGCGTTATTATAGCGTCTGTAGTGGTAATAGTAGTGGTAGTGTGTGCATTTATAATTCAGGTTAGGGTAAAGAGACAACCGTGGCCTTAAGTTAGGAACCATCCCATCATTTGCCTGGAGTAGAAGTGGGAAACCACTTCTAGAATGGCTGAGGTGGGAATCAAACCCGCCTCTTCTCAGTTTTACCTCACGAGTATGAGTGTAGCCCATTCCAGCCCTCAGACCAGAATTAAATTTCTCCGAGACGACAATCAAGAATGCTAGCCGCTACACCAGAAAGTACGGTATCAGTAAATAGATCTGACACGTTACACAAGTTGTTAAAGAAAATATGTAAATATTGATGTATAATAGTACGTAAGTGTAATACATTCCCGGCAAAATCTAATCTAAGCCTATGTATTTCAGTATTTTAGCTGCAATACAAGTATTATTATTTCAGTCAGCCAACACATTGTGCCAGATCGTAACGGGAGTTATTCCATAAACCTGGAAACATGTATGTGATTAATACATTCACTTGGGGACGTGGTGGCGCGGCGGTCAAGCTACAGTATTTGCCTCTCACCAAGGTAGACGAGGTTCGATTCCCGATGAATACATGTGGGATTTTCGAAGTGAAATGCCATGTTTATTGTATTGTATTAATGTGGTTAAGTGTAAGAGAGGGCCAAGAGCCCTAACTGCGCCACCAATAAAGGCAATAATAATAATAATAATAATAATAATAATAATAATAATAATAATGTCCTGTGGTTCAGATTCCATGTAAAAAGGAGGTCCCATGGCTCATGATCGCAAGATTAACGGTCACGTAATACTACAAGCTTCTTTTCTTAGGTGAACATGATCGTATGACGATCGAAACATGTCTTCCAATTAAATACATTCTGAAACATATTAAGTACATACTATAAATATATTCATGCACATAACCGTAGGCATAGATTTAATAGCCTGATTGTAAGGGCCCTGATGATGATCGCTTGACGATGGAAACCAGTCATGCAAGTGAATTTATTAAAAGGAGATTGTAGTTTTACGTGACCGTGTGTCTTGTGATTATGAACCACGGGACCCCCTTTTTACGTGGAATCCGAACCACGGGACATGGCACTTCACTTCAAAAATCTCACATGCATTGACCGGGAATCGAACCCAGCTCACCGTGGTGAGAGGCCAACAGCTTGACCGCTGCGCCACCACGCCCCAAAGTGAATTTATTAAGCACATACATGTTTTCAGGTTTATGGAATAACACCCATTCCGATTAGGCACACAATGTGTTGACCGATTGAACAGCATTTACATTTTGTTTACTAAGGCAACACAGAACAAGATGTTCAGTAAAGAACATATAGCCTACTTTCTCCTAAATGCATGGGTATTGTTATAACTCTTTGTCCTTTTCAAGGAGTATGATTGAATGTTGGTTGTAGTAGCTTGTTGAAATACAACGTGCTATAGGGATATTAAACATGAATATGAGGTGCCCTTTGCTAGTGCTACCTCTGTACCAAATTTCGTTCCATTCGGTTTCACCGTGTTCGAATTGATAAGGGGAATCGATTTTCACACAAAGATGGCCGCCATCCGCAAAATATTAGGCTGATGACCTATTAGATTGGTCAAAGGATGCTCCCTCCATAAAGGTATGTTGTTGCTAAATTTGCTAGAGATCGGATGATTATGCTAATCGTAATTTGATTTAAGCTTTGAACATTCGTGTGGCCGCCATTACGTTTCAGTCAAGATGGTGGCGATATAAAACATGACACTGAGGTGCCCTTTGCTAGTGCTACCTCTGTACCAAATTTCGTTCCATTCGGTTCCACCGTGTTCGAATTAATAGGGGGAATCAATTTTGACATAAAGATGGCCGCCACCCGCAAACTATTAGGCTAATAACCTATTAGATTGGTCAAAGGATGCTCCCTCCATAAAGGTATGTAGTTGCAAAATTTGGTAGAGATCGGATGATTAGGTTAATCGTAATTTGATTTAAGCTTTGAACATTCGTGTGGCCGCCATTACGTTTCTGTCAAGATGGCGGCGATATAAAACATGACACTGAGGTGCCCTTTGCTAGTGCTACCTCTGTACCAAATTTCGTTCCATTTGGTTTCACCGTGTTTGAATTAATAGGGGGAATTGATTTTCACACAAAGATGGCCGCCATCCGCAAACTATTAGGCTAATGACCTAGTTATTTGGTCAAAGGATGCTTCCTCTATAAAGGTATGTTGTTGCAAAATTTGGTAGAGATCGGATGATTAGGTTAATCGTAATTTGATTTAAGCTTTGAACATTTGTGTGGCCGCCATTACGTTTCCGTCAAGATGGCGGCGATATAAAACATGACACTGAGGTGCCTTTTGTTAGTACTACCTCTGTACCAAATTTCGTTCCATTCGGTTGCACCGTGTTCGAATTAATAGGGGGAATCGATTTTCACACAAAGATGGCCGCCATCCGCAAACTATTACGCTGATGACTTATTAGTGTGGTCAAAGGATGCTCCCCCCATAAAGGTATGTTGTTGCAAAATTTGGTAGAGATCGGATGATTAGGTTAGTCGTAATTTGATTTAAGCTTTGAACATTTGTGTGGCCGCCATTACGTTTCCGTCAAGATGGCGGCGATATAAAACATGACACTGAGGTGTCCTTTGCTAGTGCTACCTTTGTACCAAATTTCGTTCAATTCGCATTCACCGTGTTCGAATTGATAGGGGGGGACAGACATTCAGAGTACACACACTCACACACACACACACACAGACACACACACACACAGACTCACACACACACATACACACACACAGACAGACACACTTTTTTTCGCCCTGTGTTGATCTCATAAGTCTACTTTCATTTTTTGCAAAAATCGAAAGTAGGCTAAAAATGGCTTCCAACACGAAAATAATTAACTAGTAGATATAAAAATAATAATAGTGCTTGGGACATCTCGGTTATCAGCCCCGTGTACCAGGTTGTATGACGGATTTCTATGACAACCTGTGTTTCTGTGGCGTCTGTAGTAATATAAATTTATGGAAATTTTAAAAAAATCTATTCTTCAAGGTGTTTGCTGTGTCTTTTGCAAAGTTCCACCAAGTTGCTCTTCGCTGTGAAAGTCAATGTACTTCTATAGGGAGGAGATATTGTTGTGGGAGCTCTCTGTTTCCGCAGCAAAGAAGTGCGGTGCACTTCACATACTTATGAGACATAGTACATGGTCCATTATCCCCAGCGTCGGTCTGGATACGTTGTACCAAGAGCCCGCTGAATAGCCTAGCTTGAAACACCTAGGTCCTAGATGAAATCCAGCAATTAGAAGAATTTCTGTATTCGTTCAATATATCATCTGTACGGAAATTATTCCGATCAGGGATGAGTAACTGCCCTGGTTCTTGAATTAGAGTACCATATCACCATTTACCTGGAAAAAGTATAGAAAAACTCGAAGGAAACCACAAGCAGGATTGTCGCTGTCAGCGCCGGGATTCGGAATTGCTGCAGCTGGCTATTGCAGTCGTGTTTGCGCGAATTAATGCGCACGGCTATGACGCATGGTGTTTATATCTGCAGCATAAAGATACCTACAACTTACAATTGTTGTATTTAAAACCTGTTCGTTTTCCTTTCGATATTTTTTTGTTTTAATTCATTTTAGGGACATCTTAGTCATCAGTTCCCTTTATTTGGGTATGTGTTCAATTCGTCTGATAACCTGTGTTTCAATGGTGACTGTAATAGTGGTTTATTCTTCTGATGTACGGTACTTTAGTCCCTTTAATAGACAAGAAAATTTTGTTGCATAAAAACATTTGGGGCATATAAAGAAAATATGGCTGTATTATAAACCCATGAGTTAATATAAAATTAGTACATTATGCAACGAGCCTATAATGGCAATAATTAAGACACGAGTATGTTTATAGAACGAGCGAAGCGAATTTTGTAATTTCCATACGAGTGTCTTAATTACCATTATAGGCGAGTTGCGTACGACTGTTTATGTTCGACGATAATTATAACTTTATTATATGTTCTACGACTACCATAGCGGGTATGGCAGGCTAGGAGTGAGGGTCACAGATCCAGAGGACGTCCACGCACCAAGTGGGAGGACAATATTGCAGCCAGTCTAAGAACAAGAGGCATTCAATGGACAGCAGCTCGAATCAAGGACCAAGACAGGAAAGGATGGAGATCTCTCTGTGAAACCTCGACACCAACCGGTAGAAGAGGCCCGACTAAGTAAGTAAAGTAAATTATATGTTCTAACATAAATATACATAAATATCTGTCGAGATTGTGTCAGTTGAGTTTAGTGAACAGAGTGCATGTGCTGGATCAATGACCTTCCAAAGATTTCTTCTTCTTCTACTTGGGAATTGTGTGGGCTCAGCATTTGCTCTCCACCCAATAACAAATTCCAAAGCTTCGCTTTAAAATTGAAATATATCGTATTATCAACTACAGTAGTTATTCTTTAAATTCGATGCGTATAGAATGTCAACGGATGGCAAATAAATGGTGTCCCACATAGAACAGTCATGACATCTGGCGGAAAAGTTTCACATAAGAAATCCCCTTACTGAACAGAGAGCTGGGTTATTGATTTCCGTGGATCAAATGTCATTAAGTTTCCAGCCACCATGATGTTATAGTGTGTTAAAATCAACAACAGCATAATCTAAAATTGTCGGCGAAATCGTACGCAATGCCCGGTGTAGAAATTGGAGTTGCGGATATTAAGATACAGTGCTATTTCTTTGTCATATTCCCCATTTTGTTCATGCATTGATCGGATATCGTTTACATTGTCTACTTTCAAATCATGTAATTCATGTCCGACATGTTGGATTTTGTTTGCATATGCGAAGTTATCAAGTACATAATTGGTCGCACAACTGTTTCATAATGAAAATCTTGAGCTCTGATTGGTGGGAGAAGCTGTATCATAATGAAAACTATTATAGTATGTTAATGACGCTCATTATAGTACAGTTTTCTGACATATAATATTGACATTTTGACATCGTCGAACATGCTATAAGTTTATATAACAGATCTACCATAATTTGTTAATTTTTCGAGTGTTTATTGGAAGATGATCGTGAAATAATTCCGAAAATGATTTCTTTTCTCTGGTTGTAAATATATTACTTACTTTTATGATTGTAGCCTGATCCAAAGGTTTTTTATTGTATTTCAACTCTAAATACGTTAAAAAACTTCGAACTGTAATGGATCCTTCCCACTATTGCTATTAGCCTTCTTTCGATTTTTGAAAAAATGAAAGTAGACTTATGAGATCTACACAGGGCGAAAAATTGTGTGTCTGTCTGTGTGTGTATGGGTGTGTGTGTGAGTCTGTGTGTGTGAGTGTGTGTACTCTGAATGTCTGCCCCCCCCCCCCTATCAATTCAAACACGGTGAAACCGAATTGAACGAAATTTGGTACATAGGTAGAACTAGCAAAGGGCACCTCAGTGTCATGTTTTATATCGCCGCCATCTTTACGAAAACATAATGGCGGCCACTCAAACGTTCAAAACGTAAAATCAATTAACGACTAACCAAATCATCTGATCTCTACAAAATTTGGTAACAACATACCTTCATATAGGACGCGTCTTGTGACCAAACTATAAGGTTATCCGCCGTACCATTTCATGATGGCGGCCGTGCGAATTATGCAAACATTATAATCCATATCATGGGACCCACCAGTTCCGATTATCGAGCCGAGAATCGTTTTAATTGTTCTAAAGGAAGAGGCACGTACAAAATTAAAAGTTTATTTTGTAATACTATAGTGCAGAAGTGATTTTAAAAAGTTGAGCCGTCTCAGTAACAAGACAAGATGGCAGCGGATATCTTGTGCCTGACTTATATTTCACTAATTTGAGTATTGCATGCAATATAGCGTACTGATACAAAATAAATAAACTTTGTATGAAATGCTTTATATATAAATAATATACTCCACTGATGAAATCGTTTAGTGTAAATAATTAATTGCTAACACGTTCTATGTAACTCATTGATATCGGTTAATGTCCGTTCGCACGTTTGGCTCTGTGGTAAAGTTTTAGCCTATCAATCTTATGGCTATGGTTCAAACCCTATCAGAGTTACGTTTTTTGCTTGAATTTCTTTATATTTATTGTTTTGTAATGACTCAGACGTTTTAAAATTAATCGTTATATTGTGCATAGTACGATGGAAAATATATAATTAAAACAAAATTCGCCAGCAGATTTGCACGAGACATCTAGGAACAAAAAAGTGAATTATCATGGCGAACTGCACGCCGGCCAACAGATTAACTTACAGATTTTATAGAAAAGTTTATGTTTATGTCCGCTAGAATGCACTCCCCCTGTCAGGATTATCTTGTACGATACTTCTCCATTAGATGTCACGACTGGTCTACATGGGACTCCATTTATTAGTATACCATCGGCATTCTATGCGCATCGAATTTGAAGAATGACAAGATGATACTACGATACATTTTTACTTTTTATTTTAAAGGGTTTGTAACAGCCTATTGGGCGTTATTTGAAAATGTTAATTGAGGTAAAGAACAAAACGATTTCACATAGTATCTGAACTCTAGCCGTTGGTGCTAGTTCAGGATATTAATTAATAATTTTATTGCAGCCAAATAGCAATCGAAAATACCCACATAGTTGGTATTCACACGTCTCTGTAGGATCATGGAAATATTTGTTAATTCAGTTAGGGTTGTGAAAGCCATGCACACCCAGACGTGTAAAGACATGGCTCAACTCAAAGTTGGATGTTGCCCGCGTCAGGCCGATTATATAATAATAATAATAATAATAATAATAATAATAATAATAATAATAATAATAATAATAATAATAATAATAATATTAATGTTATGGTTTTACGTCCCTTTTAACTACTGTTGCATTTAGAGACGCCGGGGTGTCGGAATTATGCCCCGAAGGGGATCTTTAACGTGCCAGTAAATCTACTAACACGGCTCCCTCGCATTTGTGCACCCTCAAATGCCAGCTGACTGCGCCAGGATACGAACCTGCAACATAGGGCCCAGCAAGCGAGAACGTTACCGCTGAGCCACGCAGCCAGTCCGGTCGATTATGTCTCCAGATCCATAACATTCTTTAGATACTTCTTATCTTATCTTTCTTTCTTTCTTTCTTTCTTTCTTTCTTTCTTTCTTTCTTTCTTTCTTTCTTTCTTCAATGATGGTAGCAGTTGTTTTCGAGGTTGTGGTGTTTGGTAGAGGTAAGTAGTTTTTAAGGTCTTCAACCAAGAAATGATTCTATTATACTCTTTGATAAAAACAACGAGTTATAACTATACTCATACATTTAGGAGAAAGTAGGCTATATGTTCTTTACTGAACACCTTGTTTTTTCTTTGTATTTTTTACATTTTTCTTTCTACTAGACATAACAAGTGATGTTGATTAATGATAATTTATTTTCAAAACTAAAAATATTTTTTTTGATAAAAATTAAAAACTAAGATATTGAAACAAACCCTGCTCTACAAAGTGCTCCATTAGTCTCCGTATAGTTACTGTATAACATTCATGCTCGAAACAATGTCAGTTTATGACATATATAATCTGATTTTGAAAATTTCAATTTGTAAGTAGAAAGTCCTATTCCTTGGAAACATGTTTACAGGATGTGCATAGCAAGTTTGGTGATGCCATGTATAGAACGGGCTGAGTTATGACCACAGATATTTCATACTGTATTTTCGCAAATATCCTCCTTTAAAGACAACATTGCTGTTTCAATGTAGATACAATCAAAATGATTAGGTACGTTATTCGTACTTATAGCAATTCTTTTTTCTTGGCACTCCTGAAATAACTGAGAGAAATCAGTTTACACAGTAAATCTATTGCTTCGTTTCCTCAATACCCATCTATCAAAAGCCTAACAAACAGCAAACCACAGATGCAAAGGTATAACAACCTCCATTCCTCTTCCTTAGCGCGATCTGCCTTAATCCGAGGATTGTATAGGTTCTGTTCATGTTTTAGTGATCCGCTAGTTTGTACATGTCATGAGACATCGACGTTTTCTAGAGGGTTTAACTCGCTGTGTTTGCGGTACGGAGATATATCATTCCTCAGAGTAATACCAATACACCTTCCATCTCAGCCAGGTAGCAAGCGTACAGTCAATAATGTTAAGAATTTTGCTTCGTCAGCAGACCAATAAGCTTCCTAGTTAACTTATACACATAAAATACGATTAGAGTTCCACTTCGTGAGCAGACCTACATACTTCCCATGCATATATACAATGGAACTGGGCGAGGAGTTGGAAGCACGTGGCCCTGGTCTATTAGAAGGTTTGGTCCTGGCATTTGAGTTGATCTGAACATGGAAAATCGTGTAAAACCATTTTAATAACGGTCAACGGTAGAGATCGAACCCATTTGTTTACTAAGTCCGGAGCAACCTGGACCCATGGCCTAGCCCTAGGACAGAATGAATTTGTATGATAACCTGTGTTATTGTGATGCCTGTAGTAGTAGTAGTAGTGATTGCCACGGTGGGTGAGTGGTTACCGTGTCGGACTACCAGCCCTAAGCTTGCAGGTTCGATCCTGGCCGTGGTAAGTGCTATTTGAAAGGGGACAAAAATCACGACATGAATGACATACGTTGTTGGCATGTCAATGCACCCATTTGAATTCAGTAGGCCGTGTTCATAATGGCAAAATTAATATCAGGTTTTTTCCATTCAAAACAAAGTGCCACCATTCTCTACTAGAAAGCGCTATAGTATCAAGGAGTTTTGACATTAACCTCCTTGACTTTCATAGCGTTCCAGGGAACAACGAAATTCGACATGCAGGCTGCCCTCTGGGTGTCAAATAAGAATGCTTGAACCCGGCACTCGAGGCCATACGATGTTATTATTATTATTATTATTATTATTATTATTATTATTATTATTATTATTATTATTATAATTATTATGAGTAGTAGTAGTAGTAGTAGTAGTAGTGTGTATTTGTAATTTAGGTGAGGATTAGGAAGTAGGTGGCCGTGGCCTTAAGGCAGGAACCACCCAAGCATTTACCTGCAGTAGAAGTGGGAAACCACAGAAATCAATTCCAGATTGACTGAGATGAGAATAGAACCCACCACTTTTCAGTTTTGCCTCACGAGGCTGAGTGTATCCCGTTCCAATCCTCAGATCAGAATTAAATTTCTTAGCAGAGCTGAGAATTGAACCCAGCCCCCAGGAAGACAGCCATGAATGCTAGCCAATGCACCATGAGGTGGTCGGTGCTGAAAGGTGGAAGCTTTTTAGATTACATACAGTTTATTCGTGAAATACCTAGGTAGTCATTCGTACATTTGAAATTCCGTACAGTACATGTTAAAAAGCAGTCCTTGCGTTAGCTATGATGAGAATGCAGTACTTCAATACAGCCCAATTTGTCTGATCTGCGACACAATGAAAATTTGGAGCTTATTCTTGACAGCCGAATACGCTGCATGATCCAAATCTCTCCAAACCAACGTGGCTTTGTTATAGGGGTTGGTACAACAGATGCAATCCATCCGGCACGCCTACTCACAGAAATACACAGAGAAAAGAATCAACCTGTACATCTGGCATATCTGGATATCGAGATGGCATTTGACAGAGTGCCACATGAGCTCATATGGAGATCGCTTCGGTTCCACAGGGTTCCAGAAACTTATGTCCGATGCATTGAGTCTCTCTACCACAACGTCACAAGTATGGTACCGGTACGCTGTCCAGTTGGAGATTCACCTACTTCCCCATCAGTGTTGGAGTTGATCAAGGTTCTGCACTTTCGCCCCTTCTGTTCATTTTGTGCATGGATACAGTAATAGGCGACATACAAACACATCACCTATGACAAACTTATATGCTGATGACATCTTTCTCGCCGATCAAACTCGTGAAAATCTCAAGAATCCAGCTCAACATTTTAAAAAAAATCTGCAATTGGCACACAGACCAAATGAACCATTAACACTGAAGACCATCAACTCAATACAACCACTAAATTTAAGTACCGTACCTTGGTTCTCTCAACACTTCGAATAGCGAGACCATTCTCGACTCCCGAGCACGAGTAAATGCTGCGCGGCTGAAATGGCACCAAGTCATTTGAGTACTGTGTGATAAGAAAATACCTCACCTGGAAGGAAAAGTTTACAAGACAATGACAAGGCCAGTGGCATTTTATGGCACAGAAGGTTGGCCATCTTCAAGCAAACACGAACAATCTCTCCGTGGGGTGGACATGAAAATTCTGCGTCCATGGGTATTACAAGGCTTGACCACGTCAGAAATGAACACGTAAGGAAGTAAATGGGAGTTGCAACAATTAAAGACAAAATGAGCGAAGCGCGTCTTCGCTGGTATGCGCATGTCACTAGAATTGATGAGAACTCAGTGGTAACAACGGCCCTCCGATGCGACCCAGGAGGGCATCGATCCTGTAGGCGCCCAAAAAACGATGGATGGATAGAATCATCGCAGATCTACTGGTATGAGGCCTCAAACCTGAAGATGCCCTTGACCGGACGACGTGGCGAACAACAACCAAGCAAGCGGACCCTGCCACAATGCGAGAAATATGATAGGAAAGAAGAAATAGAGTGCTTCAATGTCCAATTTACAATATAAGTGGGTATAATGAATTGAGGAGGTGATCCAACGATGGATGCATTTGGCAGTATTCACCAATTGTACGGATCTGAATGGCTCTTCAACTTAGGGTGGGAGTTTGATTCCCATTATGCTCCGTGTGAAGGAAGATGAATTACTTCGATGAAGCGCAGCCTACGGCAGGGTGGTGTTACCATTACTGAGAATTTATATTTCATGATGTTGCCTGCGGTTATTATTAAACTCTATAAGCAGCTTTTGGTATTACAGTAATATGAACAATAAGTTACTATGAGCCTGAGAATAATTATTATTATCGTTCATACACTCGCAGCGCTTGCACGTCCACTGTCTTCTCCGAAATGCGTAGCGGGGTTTGACCGCACACTTCGCTGCTTCTGTTAAATAGAACAAGCAGATGACATATTACGCTCCATCGCAACTTGTCCAGCTGCTCAAGGAGGTCTGTAAGGACGACAGTCAAAAGGCAGAAGCGGACCATTTACTAGCAGTAGAATATACATTTTAAAATACTGTTTGAGTGTGGTAATAAGTTCAGCGGGGGTGTAATAATGTAGACATTTCGCATATGCCCTTTTACCTGGACAGCTGAGGTTCAAATCCCTATAAATGCAGAGTAAAATCTTTACTACAAAATTCACGCTTCATCTGGAAGGAAACTCAACCGTAAAATAACAGCCATGACCCACAGAGTCATGGGAAACTCTTCAACAAATCTCAACAGCTAACATTAGGAAGGATCAAGTGAGTGGGCGGGTGGGTGGGTGGGTGGGTGGGTGAGTGAGTGAGTGAGTGGGTGGGTGGGTGGGTGAGTGAGTGGTTGAGTGAGTGAGTGAGTGAGTGAGTGAGCAAGTAAGTAATATGGTTTGTGCCATTTGTAATACTACAGCTTTTTGAGATTCCAGGGTGCCGGAATTTCAGCCTGAAGGGGATCGCTAATCTAATGTGAAGAAGGAAAGAACGAAATGAAGAAAGAAAGAAATAAATAAAGAAAGAAAGAAAGAAAGAAAGAAAGAAAGAAAGAAAGATGGAAAATGAAAGAAAAAAGAAAGAAGGGAAGAAAAATAGGAAGAGAGAAAGAAAGCTAGAAAGAAAGAATGAAAAAGGAAAGAAATATAAATATGTAAATAAATGAATAAAAGAATGAATGAATAGAGAGCGAAAAAAAGACAGATTGAAAGAATGAATGAATAAATAAATAAATAGAAAGAAAGAATATAAAGAATGAATAAATAAATGAATGAATGAATGAATAAAAAGAAAAAGAGAAAGAAAGAAATAATGAATGAGAAAGGAAAGAAAGAAAGGAATAGAGAGAGGGAAAGAAAGGAATAGAGAGAGAAAGAAAGAAAGAAGTAATTAAATAAATAAGCGACAGATTGAGTTAGAGAGGTTTGACGGTGACATTCTTAAGGGATTAACAATGAGGTCATCTTCCCCAGAGAGTGAATGAATATGTAGGTAGACCCAAGTGCGTAAGTAAGTAATATATGATATGAAGACGAGGCGAACAATGCGAGGGAAGAACAAGGGATATGTCACTGCTGGGTATATTGGACCAGGCGGCTGCTTCCTGTCTACTGTGCCGTTGGCCCTGGAGCAACTTGTGGTACTGCGGAAGTAAGTTTGGGAAAGTTTTGTGTCTGAAGATAAACTCACGCCAAACTTTTGTGAATTGTTTTAGAAATGAAGTTACTTAAACGAAGGAAGTGAAGTTGGTCGTTGCTTATTTATGCCAACTCTAGATGACTGCGTGACGTCCTTTGTA
This sequence comes from Meconema thalassinum, assembly GCA_946902985.2. Taxonomy (NCBI): domain Eukaryota; kingdom Metazoa; phylum Arthropoda; class Insecta; order Orthoptera; family Tettigoniidae; genus Meconema; species Meconema thalassinum. The sequence goes on from OX336393.1 coordinate 344,770,918, forward strand.
TAGCGCCACATGCTGTGGCAAACATATAAATCTCGCTTTCCATCACTAAGACAGTGAACGAGGAGAACCCTCAAATGTGTGTAACACCTAGAAATTATTACTTTTCAATCGGTCAACACGATTGTTCCCAATTGCAATGGATGTTTTCCTAAACCCGAAAAACATTTACATGAGAATAATAAATACATTCACTGAAAAAATATCCTAACACCAAGAAGGGGTTGTTCTAGATTATCGAACGTTTAGAGGTATGTTTATACATCTGAAAGATCTGAGATTTTTTTTTATTGGACACAAACAGATGGAAGTCGCAGGGTGACAAGTCTGGGGCGTAGGGCGGGTTCTGAAAGTTGCTCCCACTTGAACGTGGCCAATACCCCTTGTGAGACGTTAGAGACGTGTGGGTGAGCGTTATCATGGAGCAGAATCACTCCCTTCGTGAGCAGTACAGGCCGTTTGTTCTTCTTGATGGACTTGCGTAGGCTGCGGAGTGTCGCACAATACACGTCACGGAAAACGTTTCCAATCGGACGACGAACTAAGGGACATCGTACAGGATTGGCTCCTGTCACAACCACAAGACTTCTGGGTACAGGGAATCCTACGGCTGGTGAAGCAATGGGACACCTATACACAGGACTGTGGTGGTTACTTTTGAATAGCGATAAATAAAATGAACCCTCAGTATCGTTTCGTACCTTTCCATTTGAACACCCCTTATAAATGCAACTTAGTTATTAGTTTTGGTAAGCGAGGGCAACTTCGTTATTATTTATGGTAAGCAAGGGCAACTTCGTTATTATTTTTCGTAAGCAAAGGCAACTTCGTTATTATTTTTGGTAAGCAGAGGCTACTTAGTTATTATTTTTGGTAAGCAAGGGCAACTTCGTTATTATTTTTGGTAAGCAGAGACAACATAGTTATTATTTTTGGTAAGCAAAGGCAACTTCGTTATTATTTTTGGTAAGCAAGGGCAACTTCGTTATTATTTATGGTAAGCAAGGCAACTTCGTTATTATTTTTGATAAGCAGATGCAACTTCGTTATTATTTTTGTTAAGCAGAGGCTACTTAGATATTATTTTTGGTAAGCAAGGACAACTTAGTTATTATTTTTGCTAAGCAAGGGCAACTTAGTTATTATTTTTTGTAAGCAAGGGCAACTTAGTTATTATTTTTGGTAAGCAAGGGCAACTTAGTTATTATTTTTGGTAAGCAGAAGCAACTTGGTTATTATTTTTGGTAAGCAAAGGCAACTTGGTTATTATTTTTGGTAAGCAATGGCATCGTAGTTATTATTTTGGTAAGCAAGGGCAACTTAGTTATTATTTTTGGTAAACAAGGGCAACTTAGTTATAATTTTTGGTAAGCAAGGGAAACTTAGTTATTATTTTTGGTAAGCAAGGGCAACTTAGTTATTATTTTTGGTAAGCAAAGGCAACTTGGTTATTATAATGAGGTACAAGTTTTTCGGGCTTGTAGGCCGTGGTCCAGACAGGATATCTCCCGACGTTTCACCGGAAACTGCGTCCGGCATTATCAAGGGTTCCGCTCCTTACCTTGGTCAGCAGTGGAATGAGGAAGAGGCTTGATATAATGGGTAACGGATTGTAGTGGGGTATTGTTGTTTGAATATGACTGTTGGTTGGGTGGATCTGGCGATGAACTAACGGCTGGAATGTAGTTTTGGATCTTCAAATAGCATGGTGAGCCGAGCGTTCTCTTCGCATATCGGCTGGATCGTCTGGTCTCACGTACATGTTGCGGGGTGCGGTGCGTGCTCCGGCTTCGGCGACCGAGCTTGTGAGGGTCAGGTGTTCCCTGGACGACTGCCGGGCTGTAGCGGGAAGGTTCTGTTATAACATGGTTATTATTTTTGGTAAGCAGAGACAACATAGTTATTATTTTTGGTAAGCAAAGGCAACTTCGTTATTATTTTTGGTAAGCAAGGGCAACTTCGTTATTATTTTTGGTAAGCAAGGACAACTTAGTTATTATTTTTGATAAGCAGATGCAACTTCGTTATTATTCTTGGTAAGCAGAGGCTACTTAGTTATTATTTTTGGTAAGCAAGGACAACTTAGTTATTATTTTTGCTAAGCAAGGGCAACTTAGTTATTATTTTTGGTAAGCAAGGGCAACTTCGTTATTATTTTTGATAAGCAGATGCAACTTCGTTATTATTTTTGGTAAGCAGAGGCTACTTAGTTATTATTTTTGGTAAGCAAGGACAACTTAGTTATTATTTTTGCTAAGCAAGGCAACTTCGTTAGTATTTTTGCTAAGCAAGGCAACTTCGTTAGTATTTTTGGTAAACAAGGGCAACTTCGTTATTATTTTTGATAAGCAGATGCAACTTCGTTAATATTTTTGGTAAGCAGAGGCTACTTAGTTATTATTTTTCGTAAGCAAGGACAACTTAGTTATTATTTTTGCTAAGCAAGGGCAACTTAGTTATTATTTTTGGCAAGCAAGGGCAACTTAGTTATTATTTTTGGTAAGCAAGGGCAACTTAGTTATTATTTTTGTTAAGCAAGGGCAACTTAGTTATTATTTTTGGTAAGCAGAGGCAACTTGGTTATTATTTTTGGTAAGCAAAGGCAACTTGGTTATTATTTTTGGTAAGTAAAGGCAACTTGGTTATTATTTTTGGTAAGCAAGGGCAACTTAGTTATTATTTTTGGTAAGCAAAGGCAACTTGGTTATTATAATGAGGTACAAGTTTTTCGGGCTTGTAGGCCGTGGTCCAGACAGTATATCTCCCGACATTTCACCGGAAACTGCGTCCGGCATTATCAAGGGTTCCGCTCCTTGCCTTGGTCAGCAGTGGAATGAGGAAGTGGCTTGAAATAATGGGCAACGGATTGTAGTGGGGTATTGTTGTTTGAATATGACGGTTGGTTGGGTGGATCTGGCGATGAACTAACGGCTGGAATGTAGTTTTGGATCTTCAAATAGCATGGTGAGCCGAGCGTTCTCTTCGCATATCGTCTGGTCTCACGTACATGTTGCGGGGTGCGGTGCGTGCTCCGGCTTCGGCGACCGAGCTTGTGAGGGTCAGGTGTTCCCTGGGCGACTGCCGGGCTGTAGCGGGAAGGTTCTGTTATAACTTGGATATTATTTTTGGTAAGCAGAGACAACATAGTTATTATTTTTGGTAAGCAAAGGCAACTTCGTTATTATTTTTGGTAAGCAAGGGCAACTTCGTTATTATTTTTGGTAAGCAAGGACAACTTAGTTATTTTTGATAAGCAGATGCAACTTCGTTATTATTCTTGGTAAGCAGAGGCTACTTAGTTATTATTTTTGGTAAGCAAGGACAACTTAGTTATTATTTTTGCTAAGCAAGGGCAACTTCGTTATTATTTTTGGTAAGCAAGGGCAACTTCGTTATTATTTTTGATAAGCAGATGCAACTTCGTTATTATTTTTGGTAAGCAGAGGCTACTTAGTTATTATTTTTGGTAAGCAAGGACAACTTAGTTATTATTTTTGCTAAGCAAGGGCAACTTAGTTATTATTTTTGGTAAGCAAGGGCAACTTAGTTATTATTTTTGGTAAGCAAGGGCAACTTAGTTATTATTTTTGGTAAGCAGAGGCAACTTCGTTATTATTTTTGATAAGCAGATGCAACTTCGTTATTATTTTTGGTAAGCAGAGGCTACTTAGTTATTATTTTTGATAAGCAAGGACAACTTAGTTATTATTTTTGATAAGCAGATGCAACTTCGTTATTATTTTTGGTAAGCAGAGGCTACTTAGTTATTATTTTTGGTAAGCAAGGACAACTTAGTTATTATTTTTGCTAAGCAAGGCAACTTCGTTAGTATTTTTGGTAAACAAGGGCAACTTCGTTATTATTTTTGATAAGCAGATGCAACTTCGTTATTATTTTTGGTAAGCAGAGGCTACTTAGTTATTATTTTTGCTAAGCAAGGGCAACTTAGTTATTATTTTTGGCAAGCAAGGGCAACTTAGTTATTATTTTTGGTAAGCAAGGGCAACTTAGTTATTATTTTTGGTAAGCAGATGCAACTTGGTTATTATTTTTGGTAAGCAAAGGCAACTTGGTTATTATTTTTGGTAAGTAAAGGCAACTTGGTTATTATTTTTGGTAAGCAAGGGCAACTTAGTTATTATTTTTGGTAAGCAAAGGCAACTTGGTTATTATAATGAGGTACAAGTTTTTCGGGCTTGTAGGCCTAGGTCCAGACAGTATATCTCCCGACATTTCACCGGAAACTGCGTCCGGTATTATCAAGGGTTCAGCTCCTTACCTTGGTCAGCAGTGGAATGAGGAAGAGGCTTGAAATAATGGGTAACGGATTGTAGTGGGGTATTGTTGTTTGAATATGACTGTTGGTTGGGTGGATCTGGCGATGAACTAACGGCTGGAATGTAGTTTTGGATCTTCAAATAGCATGGTGAGCCGAGCGTTCTCTTCGCATATCGGCTGGATCGTCTGGTCTCACGTACATGTTGCGGGGTGCGGTGCGTGCTCCGGCTTCGGCGACCGAGCTTGTGAGGGTCAGGTGTTCCCTGGGTGACTGCCGGGCTGTAGCGGGAAGGTTCTGTTATAACTTGGTTATTATTTTGGTAAGGAAAGGCAATTTGGTTATTATTTTTGGTAAGTAAAGACAACTTGGTTTTTATTTTTGTTAAGTAAATACAACTTGGTTTTTATTTTGGTAAGCAACGGCAACTTCGTTTTGGTTTTTGGTAAGCAAAGGCAACTTCGTCATTATTTTTTGTTAAGTAAATGCAACTTGGTTATTATTTTTGGTAAGCAAAGGCGACTTGGTTATTATTTTTGGTTAGGAAAGGCAACTTCGTCATTATTTTTGGTAAGTAAAGGTAACTTCGTTATTGTTTGGTAAGTAAAGGAAACTTCGTTATGGTTTTTGGTAAGCAAAGGAAAATTCGTTATTATTTGTGTTACGAAACTGTAACTGTAACGTTGTTACTTTTAGGAAGCAACATACCCATGGTTAACTCAATGAGCATGCTGTGCTGTTATCCCTCTACATGGGCCACTAGACAGGGAATTGGGGGAACAGTGTCATGACGACGTAATAATGCAGGCCAATGCACTCTGGGGAATTCTGAGCTTCAAAGACACTTCTCCTCAAGACCTGCTTTATGCACGCCAGCACCTCAACACACTCCAGCGAACACCAAACGTGGTTAAGAGCCCACTGCCTAACAAAGCCAGCAGGCAACCATCTTGAATCGCAACACACTACAGGAGTTTGAGTGCAGGGATCACTCAGACTATCGAATGAACTGAAATAAGAAGCCGAAGCACGGTGTTTAAAATGGTCCAAAGCAAAGCCAACTCCTTACAGGCCATGGAGGACCTGGGAGTAGTGGAAGGAAGAGGCTTTCACTCTTTGTGACATCGGCACTAGATGGGATGGAGTTGTCAGCTCCATTCCCGGCCGTCTTTCCTCCCAGGAATTATCCTGGAACACATTTCTGGTGTAGGCTGAGTAAACACCAGGGCTAATTGCGTTTACGAAAGTGGTCGTTTTTTTTCTAAAATCCACTACCTGGGTGGGGATCGAACCCTCGCCCTTTCAGTTAGAAGCTCAGCGCCTCTACCGACTGCGCCACGCAGCTCCTACCTTGTCCAATTTAATTCTTCCTACCTGGGATTCTATTTTCCTGCGTCCCTTCCCTTTCGACATCAGATTTGCTTTGAAATGTTGACTTTCATACCACATCTCGTGATGATAGTTTGTTAGATTTTATCAGAGTCTGTCATTACAACTAGGTCATCAGCATATTCCAGCCTGCTTCCCTAGTTTTCACCAAATTGAATCCTACCCAGCCAGTTTATGCCCTTTAGCAAAATATACTTTCTTCAGCAAATAACAATCAATTGGGGTCGCCAGATACAATCAAGCTAATTTGGTTTTGGCCACGTGATTTTTCAGGTGAAAATTCCTCCCTGCTGTCACCAGGATTTCAACCCCTGGCCGACCGGATAAAAGACGAGCAGCTAAGCCACTGCGCCATCACGCTCCTCTATGCCCTTTAGAAAATGATTCATATATTAAGATAAAAAGTAACGATGAAAGCTTACAGCCTAGCCTCACTCCTGTAACAACTTTAAACCAAGAACTCACCCTACCATCAACTCTCACTACAGCCTGATTATCAACAAATCATATATATTATTTAGTAGTATACAGTAGATCCCTCCTGAAGCGCTCACAAGCGACCGATCGTGACAAATGAGCATTCAAATGAAAGAGAATAGACATTAACTGTGACGAATTGTACTCTAATTTCATAAATATCTAAATTTTCTTAAAAAAAACATGACTTTAAAAATGTACGAAGTGTGCGATTTGCAGATACTGTTGCTGTAGGAAAATACGTTTCATAATTGCTGTCCACTTCACATTTTGGCAGCGGTGATGCCTGTTTCATGTCATTTTAACATTCTGAGGTCGTTCCTTTATCATTTTGCATGGATTTCAGAAACAGTAAGTCAAAGGAATGAGTACTCAAATCGTATAATTTCAAAAATATCGAATAACCGATGAGTGTTACAGCTAAGCTGTCAATCAATGAACTCAGCACACAAATTACATTAGCAGTGACGAATTGCGTTCCAATTTCATAATTATCGATTTTTGTAAGAAGTGTGCGATATGCAAAGTCTCTCATTATAAACCTATTGGGGAATGTGTGGTTTATGATCATGCGAGATTTCTCGCACGGGTTCGCTAGTATAATTTTAATTGCCTGTAGCAGCTTGCCCTAGATGCCATAATCCCTCAAGGTTGTCATATTGGTAGCCATTTTTCAGTGATGCTTTGGTAATCGATACTTAATGTTTTTCAGTCAGAATTCCTAATCCTGAAAAAATGTACACGTGTTTATGATTTATTCATTTAGCGTATGGCTTTTAGTGCTGGAGTGCTCAAGGACATGTTCGACTTGCTAGAGGCTGTAGCTTCTATGCGGACGACCATGGGGTGAGCTACAAGTACCGTCGCATGTGGATGAGATGAAATGAATGAAGATGAATGAAACTGGGCAAGTTCAATTTCATGTAGTTCCAAGTTTGGCTACCAGACGTCACTGACACCCAGCGGCGAACGTTGGAACTTGATAGAGCGTTTCTAGCCAAATAGCCTGCAAATTTAGCTACACACTAGCAATTGTAGTGGTAGGTTCTTTTACATGCCATAAATCTATAACATGGGCCCGCCGGCTTTACTTCCCCTCCGAAGGAAGGCTTACTGAAGGATTTTAACGTTCTAAAAAAATCCGACGACTTCGGCCGGGTTTGAACCCGCTATCTTGGGCATAGCAGGTGAGCATGCTACCGGCTACGCGATCGAAGCCGCTTACATGAGATTAATAAATGTATTTATTTATTTATCGTATTTATTTATCGTATGATGTTTAGTGCCGGGAGTGTCCGATGACATGTTCGGCTCGCCTGAGTCTGTAGCTGCTTCCAGCGGACACCCTCAGGGTGAGCTACAAGTTACGTTCAATTTCAAGTAGTTCCAACTCTCGCTACCAGATATCAATAGTACCTAGTGGTGAACGTTGGAACATTGATAGAGCGTTCCGACGAAATCTAACCTAACAATTTAGCTGCACACAAGTTTAGTCTGTGGAACGATCTTTTACATGCCATAAATCTATGACATGGGACCACCGGCTTTACTTCCCCTCCGAAGGAAGGCATACTGAAGGATTTTTAACGCTCTCAAAAAATCCGACGACTTCAGCAGGGTTTGAACCCGCTATCTTGGGCACAGCAGTTCAGCATACTACTAACTTCGCCACCGAAGCCGCTAAAATAAATAATTAATAAATACACTTTGACGATGGAAACTGGTCAACCAAGTGTGTGTATTAATCTCAAGCAAATTCCTTTCAGGATTAGAGAACTACCCTTTATAATTGGGTACAATCGTGAAGACCGATTGGAAAACATTAAATTTCGATCCCTCAAGATGCTGAAAATCTTGTTCCTTGGTACTCTATACGCCTTCTCTTCATATTATTATCACAATAAACACAATAATATGAGCTAAAGTGATCGTACACGAACGCTCTGCAGTAGACGAGAGTTTGCATGTTCACAGTCAAGGACGAGTGGGTCGATTCCGTCTCCCTTGTTCTCTTCTCTACAGTGCTCACTTCCGCAATTTCATCACGTGCTTCTCATTTCTAGTGCACGGTCTGCATTCTCTCGCAAGAAGAACGGGCCCGTACTCATTCCTCCTCATATGTAATTAAGAAGCAAAATATGCATTCTATAAGGCTGACTGTGTGGCGCAGCGGTAACGCTCTCACCTGCTGTGTCCAAGGTTGAAGAATCCAATTCTGATGCAGTCAGTTGGCATTTGACGATGTTTAAGTCTCCACTCTATTGGCTGGTTGATGCAGTTCCACATACCTCCCTGTCCTGAGCTAAACGTTTCATCTCTACATAGCTGCAACACCTTATATACGAGACAATCTGTTAAACATATTTATGTTCGACGATGTCGAAATGTAAACATTAAGTGTCGGAAAACTGTACTATAATGAGGCTCATTATAACACTATTTTTCATTATGAAACAGTTTTTCCCACCAATCAGAACTCAAGAAACAGTTGTGTGGCCATTTAGATAAGGGTACCTTCGTGCATGCGCTCAAAATCCAACATATTTCTGTGTTGTCAAGCAAAGTGAATGGTCTCTGCTTCCGGAGTGCCTTGACCACGCATGCGCTCTGTTCAGTCACCAAAGCCAGCGCGCGCCTTGTTCACTAATAACTGAATTAACTGAATCCCACATATATTTATGAATATTTAAGTTAAAACATATAATAAAGTTATAATTATCGTTGAACATAAACAGTCGTATGCAACTCGCCTATAATGGTAATTAAGACACTCGTATGGAAATCTACTAATGCCATGAATGTTCTCTTAACTTTCCTTATTCTGCCTTCCGAGATCAGCCTAAAACTTATAGTAGTAGAGCATTACATTTGAGGATGCATACGTATGTATACTCGTGTCTTAATTATAGCCATTATAGGCTCGTTGCATAATGTACTATTGTGCCAGATTAATGTTCCATCAGATATCCCTTGCACAAGAAAGAAGGATACGCAGGCCAAAAGGGGAGGAATCAGAACTCGTCGGACCTACGTACGTTAGAAACAGAAAGCACGACCTCGTATCGTCAGAGCCGACCGGCCAATCCACTTATGCAATGAGATTCGCCATCTGAAGGTGACCCAAGACGGCCGGGTAACGACCCTCCCAGGACGGAGGCGTTCCCAAAACCAGAGTCCAGACCGGCACTCAGAGGGCCGAAGATCGAAAACGTATCGAGTACAGGGGGCTGAAAACCAATGGGATTGCCATTTATTGACAAAAATTCAAATTTTAAGAGGGACGTGATTTCAACTAACTCACCACTAATGGGTATAGGTAACTACAAGATACATAGATCAGCCTCCTATCCCCATGCTTTATTCCAATCCTTTTCAAAATGTCAAACAACATACTCCAATCAACGTTAGGCTATCAAAATCCTTTTATAAATCTACTAATGCCATGAATGCTCTCTTAACTTTCCTTATTCTGCCTTCCAAGATCAGCCTAAAACTTATAGTAGTAGAGCATTAAATTTGAGGATGTATAAATGTGTGAGAGCCATGCCAGTAGAAAATGTTTGGCATCTAGCCTCTCTAAAGCCAAAGCAGTTAAAAGCAACATAATAGTACATTATGCGCCGAGCCTATGAAGGCAATAATTAAGACACGAGTAGGTTTATTAAACGAGCGTAAGCGAGTTTTATAATTTGCATACGAGTGTCTTAATTACCATTATAGGCGAGTTGCATACGACTGTTTATGTTCGGCGATAATTATTATAACTATTTTATGTTCGAAAATAAATATTCATAAATATCTGTCAAGATTTCGCCAGTTTTATATACTGAACAGAGCGCATGGGACGCAGAGAATGCCTTATATTTGACCATGGCCTCCTCGATTACCCCACTATGACACTAGGCCACGCAGTGAAGTTTAAATTAGACCTTGGAACCAGAGCAGATGCGATGCTATCCCTACCTAATTGGTCAAACAACTGTTTCTTGAGATCTGATTGGTGGGAGAAACTGTCCCATAATAAAAACTTGTACTATAATGAGCCTCATTATGATACAGATTTCTGACATATAATATTTACATTTCGACACCGTCGAACATAAAAATCATAACATCATTGGTTATTTTGCTTCCTAAGTAGCAGAAGTCTCCTAATTCCTTTAGCGTTTCACCTGCCAATTTGGCATCCATAGGAGTCTCTGATTTATTTCGGCTGCATTCCATTATTTTGATTTACAACATTACTGTAGCGATTTTTATCAAGAATTCTTTCCTCAAGACAAAGTCCATATCATGTAAAGACCCATTTAAATCATTTGACGAATCGGCTAAAATGACGATGTCATCAGCAAATCTCACAGTTTAAATTATTTGTCCTTGAATCTTTACTCCTACTTTAAATGCTTCTCTACTTTCCTTCACGTCTTTTTCAATCTATAGATTATTTATTTATTTATTTATCGTATGGCTTTTAGTGCCAGGAGTGTCCGAGGACATGTTCGGCTCGCCTGAGTCTGTACCGTACCTGCTTCCAGCGGGCACCCTTAGGGTGAGCTACAATTTCCGTTCAATTTCAAGTAGTTCCAACTTTCGTCACCAGATATCAGTGATAGCTAGTGGTGAAAGTTGGAACTTTGATAGAGCATACCGACAAAATCTAACCTAACAATTTAGCTTCACACAAGTTTAGTCTCTGGAAGGATCTTTTACATGCCATAAATCTATGACATGGGACCGCCGGCTTTACTTCCCCTTCGAAGGAAGACATACTGAAGGATTTTTAACGGTCTTAAGAAATCCGACGACTTCGGCCGCGATTGAACCCGCTGTCTTGGGCACAGCAGTTCAGCATACTACCAACTACGCCACCGAAGCCACTAATCTATAGATTGATAAATATTGATGATAAGTTACAGGCTTGCCTTGCACCTTTCTGAATACCCGCTCCTCTCCCATGTCCTTCGGCTCGAATAACTTCCGTCTGGTATCTGTATGGATTGTACATCACCCTCCTATCCATATACTTGATCCAATCTTCTTCAAAATGTCAAAGATAAGCCCTAATCCTATTACATGTAGGGCGCTACTGTAAAGGAGCTCTTACGCTCTAAGTGTAGCCGTGGAAATAAAATCAATCAATCACACTCGTTCAACCGATCTTATCGTGTGTGACTGCAAATTTTGAGGAACTCTAAAATTAATGTTTATGGGAATAATGCTTTCACTATTGAGGATCTGGTTACTTTTTTAAGTTTTAATGTAAGTTAAGACTTTTAGTTCAGATTAAGTCTGCTTTATGTTTTTTATTGCGTCCATCTATTTTACTGTTCCCTATGCCTTATTTGTTTTATTGTTTTGTTTTTACCTTCCGCCCTTTTTATTCCTTTTAGTCTATTCAAATAAGGCATAATTGTTGGGGCTCACTGTCTATTTTATATAAGCCATTTTCGTTTCATCCATGGCAGTGAGCTGTTTTTATCTTCATCCATTCATTTCACGCCATTTCATTTCATTAGGGGCCGATAACCTCCATGTTAGGCCCTTTAAAACAACAATTATCATCATCATCAACTATTGAGGATCTACAGGAGAATATTGCAACAGAAATAAGGAATGCTTCCGAAGAGGTACTCATGCATGTGAATGGTACTTTCATCAAAGTGCAGTATATAAAAGTCTTCGATAATAACTCGCTTTGACAGGCAGCACATACATGCGTTGTTCCGGCTCAATACCTAGCTACATACATATGTCTAATCATTATATCGTTTCTACGAGGTTGATGATGAGGTGGGATACATTTCTTTGTGGCGGGTGGTTTTTACGCCCGCATACTTTTGCAGGCACAGACTATATCAGAGGAGTTCAAGCCATGTGAAATGAATGAAGATTAAGAAAATTGAGAAAAGAGAAGCAAGGAAATATCCGTGGCTTATTAGAAGGTACCGGCATTTGGCTGGAGCCGAAATTGGGTAACCATGGAAAACCATTTCAAAGATGACCGGGTGACGACATAGCCTGGCCCCATGGCCTTGCACATAAACGCGGTCGGCGTACATGAAAAATAAGCAACCGAGCTTAATTTGAATGGAAATCGCTTGGTGCCCATTAAGATACGACGTATATGCGCGAAATGCATACAGATGAGTAATGTACAAATGAGATCGGACTATAATTGAATATGATACAGCACAACCAATTCGAGATATCTCAAACCACTTCCTTGTTCAATAGTGATTCATGCGTGGCAGAAACTTGGTTTACCAAATCCCAGCGGATCGAATGCATAGTGTCTGATGAGCTGTGTGGCTGGGGAAGCACGTTCTGTTTGCCAGACACCCATTCTTGCTTTCCGCATGTGTGTTTGGAGGCCTCTTCAAAACCAGATTACAGTTTCCATTGTGACCATGATGATGATAATGTAGTCTGAGCTACCTGGCGAAAGTGTTTCTTTCCTGGTCTTCTGTTTATTAATGTATTCATTTTTAGTATGCTGAGCTTCTATGCACAAGATCGCGGGTTCAAACCCGGCCGAAGTCGTCGGATTTTTTAAGAGCGTTAAAATCCTCAGTATGCCTTCTTTAGGAGGGGAAGTAAAGCCGGCGGTCCCATGTCATAGCTTTATGGCATGCAAAAGAACCTTCCACTAATTACACCTGTGTGAAGCTAAAATATAATATACGTTCGTCGCCAGGAGCCGACTGCGGTGGCATCTGGTAATCAAGTTCTGAACTAGTAGTCGTTGACGGTGACGTTTGGCGGCAAAAGTAGGCACTACTTGAAGAAAATGCAATGTTTGCAGTCCTCACTTGAATTGAAAACAGATAACAAACACAAATACAGTCATCACAATTAACACAGGTTATCAGACAGATTCTACACACACCAAAAGTACTCGGGGCTACATGACCGCGTTGTAGCAGCCCCTTAGCTGAGGAACCAACCAACCAACCAACCAACGTATTCATCGACACTAGTGATTATAGTTCTAGCAAACTGGGGATGCGGCTGGGAGCCAGCCGTAACGGAGTACACTCAGCCTCGTGAGGCAGAACTGAGAAGCGTCGGGTTCGATTTCCACCTCAGTAATCCTAGACGTTATTTTCCACGATTTCCCACTTCTGATGCCGGGAATGGCTCGTAAATTAAGGCCACGGCAACCTCCTTCTCCAATCCTAGTATCAGTCACAACTACACAGACTAGTACATCTATCACAATAACACAGGTTATGAGAGAAATTTCATGATCACGATGTCGCAAAGCCCATAAATGGATCATAATCAACAACGAATACCCATTTTCATGCTGGATTCCAATCCGAATAAAATACAAACAGTGAATATATTGTTACGTATTATAATGAAATAAATATTTAAACCAATTCACAAACTTTTATTCCTGTAAATATGAATATTTATAGGTTGTGTTGTATTGTGAAATAGTGCCGTTTATTGGAGGATTAGGTACACATTGTACATGTTAAATTTATACCGCGTAGAGCTATGTTAAACCAGAATCCATTTTCAGGAGATTTACCTCAAAACATATCCCAGACAGTCAAGGGATAGGATTATCGGTTGGTTAGTTGGTTGGTTCCTTAGTTTAGGGGCTGTGACAACGCAGTCATGCAGCCCCGTGTACTTAGGGTGTGTGTAGAATCTGCCTGATAATCGGTGTTAATTGTGATGGCTGTATTAGTGTGTGTTATCTGTAATTCAGGTAAGGACTGCAGATGATTAATTTTTAAGTTGTTCCTACTTTTTTGCTACCAAATGCTTCCTTCAACGACACCTAGCTGTGAACTTGGTTACTAGATGCCACCGCAGCCAGCACCTGGCAATGAACGTTGGAACTAACAGAGCATTAATAAAATCTAACCTAGAAATTTAGCTTCACAAAAGTATAGTTAGTGGAAGGTTCATTTTCATGCCATAAATCTATGACATGGGACCGCCGGCTTTACTTCCCCTCCGAAGGAAGGCATACTGAGGGATTTTTAACGCTCTTAAAAAATCTAACGTCTTCGGCCAGGTTTGAACCCGCGATCTTGGGCATAGAAGCTCAGCATGCTTAAAGCGTTTGTGGTTGTTGCTTCGTTTGAGGGGATTGGGCATCACGGTAATTCAGCCCCGTGTACTTGCGCGTGTGTGGAATATTTTGTTTGATAACCTGTGTTCTTACGATGGATGTATCCGTGTTATTAATTCAGGTGAGGATTAGGAAGGAGGCGTACGTGGTCTTTGGTTAGGAAACATCCTGGCATTTGCCTGGAGTAGAGGTGGGAAATCATGGAAAACCACTTCCAAGAAGGCTGAGGTAAGAATCGAACCCACCTCTTCTTAGTTTTGCCTCACAATGTTTACTGTACCTCGTTCCAGCCCTGAAACCAGGATTAAATTTCTTGGCAGAGCTGGGAATCGAACCTGGACCTCCCGTCTCTTTAAGTACCTTGCGTTGTATCTGTGCTCGTTAAATTGCACACCAGGACCAAGGTAGTTGGCTACAGTTAATTCGTAGACCGGAGGTTAGAATGCTGACAATGACAGCACTGTCCTGAGTGTGATTTTTCCACACTCCCTCCAGGCAAATGCCGGCATAGTACATTATTTCAAGTCCCGGGACACCTACCCCATCCCTGGCTCTAATACCGTATAAGCTAAACACACCACTACAGTCATCACAGCAATACAGGTTATTAGACAAATTAAACACAAACCCAAGTACACGAGGCTGATGACCATGCTGTACCAAGCCACATAAATGGATGAGCGTTCACAACAACCTGTCTTAAAGCAAACATTATTGAAGTGTGATGACTTAAATAAGTTGTTGTTTGTTGTTAATTCATTTAGGGGCTTTGCGACATCATTGTTATGCAGCCCCGTGTACTTGCGTGTACATTTCTAAAGGATGGGTGATGTATAACTAAGCAGACAGAAACTAGGATTTCTCAGCCAAGGAAGGGCACAAAGTATGATATAGGTATGGTAAAATATGCTTTATGTTCGACCATGGTGAAATGTAAATACTCGTATTATATGTCAGAAAACTGTACTCTAATGAGGCTCTTATAGTACACGTTTTCATTATGATACAGTTTCTCCCACCAATCAGAGCTAACGAAACAGTTGTGTGACCAATTGGGTAAGGATAGCATCGCACCTGTACTGTCTTCCACGGCCTCCTATTTTAAATTTCACTGCGTGGCTAGTGTCATAATGGGATATTCGAGGAGGCCATGGTCGAATACACGGTATTCTCTGCGTCCCATGCGCTCTGATCAGTACATGAAACTGGCGAAATGTCGACAGATAATTATAAATAATTATGTTCGAATATAAAATAGTTACTGTATAATTATCGTCGAACATAAACAGTCGTATGCAACTCGCCTATAATGGTAATTAAGACACTCGTATGGAAATTATAAAACTCGATTCGCTCGTTTTATAAACATACTCGTGTGTTAATTATTGCCATTATAGGCTTGTTGCATAATATACTATCATGTTCGACATGTCGAATTGCAAATATTATAAGTTATGTCAGGGAAGTGTACTGTAATGTTGGTCTTTAAAGTACTAGTTTTCATTGTGATACAGTTCCTACAACCAATCATAACTCAAGATTTTCATTATGAAACAGTTTTGTGACCAATTAGTTACTTGATAGCTTTGAACATGCAAACAAAATCCAACATTTCGGATATACATTTCATAATTTGAAATGTAAAGGATATCCAATCAATGCATAAACAAACTGGGGAATATGACAAAGAAATAGCACTGCACCTTAACATCCACAACTCAATGTCTACACTGGGCATTGCGCATGATTTCGCTGACAATTTTAGTGAATGCTCTTGTTGATATAAACACACCAGAATGTCATGGATAAAGCAAGCATATTACATTTGATCCACGGAAATCAATCAATAGCCCAGCTCTGTTCAGTAAAGGGATTTCTTATGCGAAACTTTTCCGCCAGATGTCATGACTGTTCTATGTGGGACTCCATTGATTTGCCTTCCGTTGACATTCTATACCCATCGAATTTAAAGAGTAACTAGTTGATAATATGATATATTTTAATTTTAAAACGTTTGTAACAGCCTATTTTGTGTTATTTGAACAAAATAACAAAATGATCCCACATAGTATTTGTGCACTATCTGTTGGTGCTACTTCAGGATACACTGTTTCAAAGCTATGGAATTTGTTATTGGGTAGCGAGAACATGCTGAGTCCACACAATTCCCAAGAAAGATGAACAACGCTTGAACGGACTTTGATCCTTAGTGGGGATCCAGCACATGCGCTCTTCGCTAAAGTGAACTGACAGAATCTAGACAGATATTTATGAATATTTATGTTAGAACGAATCAAAAAATTATAATTATCGTCGAACATAAACAGTCGTATGTAACTCGCCTATAATGGTAATTAAGACACTCGTATGGAAATTAAAATAGTACATTACGCAACGAGCCTATAATGGCAATAATTAAGACACGAGTATGTTTATAAAACGAGCGTAGCGGGTTTTATTATTACCCTACGAGTGTCTTAATTACCATTATAGGTGCGTTGCATACGATTGTGTATGTTCGACGATAACTTTATTATATGTTTTAACATAAATATTCATAAATATATGTGGGATTCAGTAACTTCAGTTAGTGAACAGAGCGCATTGGGTGGTTTGCTGACTGAACAGAGCGCATGAGTGGGTCAAAGAATTTCGAAAGCAGAGACCATTTACTTTGCTTGGCAATGCTATTGTTTACAGCCTGCATGATGTCAAGTGCCGATCAGAAGTAGCATTCACTAATATTGTCACCGAAGTCGTTTGAAAGCAATGCGCTGTGTAGAATTTGGAGTTGGGGACATTAAGGTACAGTGCTATTTCTTGTCTCATATTCGCCAGTTTATTTACGCGAACATATGGGACGGTGCACTTTCCACGTCGGTAATTTATATAGAAGGATGCTGTGGTGCTAACTTCTAGACGTAGATTCATAAATTTCTTGCATATGTCATAGTATTTTCTTGTTACCGTAAAGGTTCGTGCTGATTTTGTCTTTGTGTTTGGGATTGTAACTACAATGGTTGATCCGATATCCAATTTGAACTTTCAAATCATGTAATTCATGTCCGACTTGTTGGATTTTGAGCGCATGCGCGAAGCTATCCTTACCTAATTGGTCAACGAATGAGCTCTGATTGGCTGGAGAAACTGTTTCATAATGAAGAATAGTACTATAATGACCCTCATTATGATACAGTTTTCTGACATATAATATTTAAATTTCGACATCGTCGAACATAAAAATTGCTTCGCTCGTTTTATGAACATACTCGTGTCTTATTTATTGTCATTGGAGACTCGTTGCATAATGTACTATAGTTGATCTGGAAACTTGTTTTCGTCACAGAAGTTAAACATGTCTAGCAGGCTAATTGTTTGTTTTATAGACTTTATGAGAGCACTAGGTTGTGAATATATTTCAGGGAAAAATCTTGGGTCACTATCATTCTATGTATCATGAGGATATAAAAGAAAGTGAGGAGAAATACATTTTAAATTACGTACAAAAGATGAACAAATGATGAAATTTTCACCAGCAATATTTTGGGCAGTATAACAGGCATTAATCAAGCTATATTAAATAAAATTATATCTAAGAAATAATAAGCAAACCTGATGCCGTGATCAATAATAATAATAATAATAATAATAATAATAATAGCCCAAGGCGTGCTGACGACTTCACTGTAGTCATCACCACATACATTAGATGTGGTTGTGATTCATTCAATGTACATAAGAAATGACATGATCACTTTAAACACGGCTCAAGTGTGCTTTAAGAAGAGAAATGTGAACGTGGACTCACCACCCAAAGTCGTACATCCCGTCCAAGCATGCGGCACTCACCTGCAAACAAGAACAGAATAAATTAATACCTCAATTCTAAATTACAGTTCTTACACACACCTATGATTTATACATTTGTGGATAACAATTAAAAACAAAATTCAGCACAGAAGCAGCCGCCAAACAATCCACCAAAACACTACACAACAGCTAATGCATAAGCACCGTGGTCCACAGGCGGCCCAAACGACCAAACAAGAAAATAAAATAAAAAGAAAGAAAGGTAGAAGGAAAGAAAGAAAGAAAGATGAAAGGAAAGAAAGAAAGAAAGAAAGAAAGAAAGAAAGAAAGATGAAAGGAAAGGAAGAAAGAAAGATGGAAGTGAATAAAAAAGAAGGAAGGAAAGAAAGAAAGAAAGAAAGAAAGAAAGATAGGAAGAAAGATAGAAGGAAAGAAATAAAGATGAAAGGAAAGGAAGAAAGAAAGATGGAAGGAAATAAAGAAAGAAAGAAAGAAAGAAAGAAAGAAGGAAAGAAAGATAGAAAGAAGGAAAGAAGGAAAGAAAGAAAGAAAGAAAGAAAGAAAGAAGGAAAGAAAGATAGAAGGGAAGAAAGAGAGAAAGAAGGAAAGAAGAAAGATAGAAAGAGAGAAAGACATAAAGAAAAAAGAAAGATAGAAGGAAGGAAAGAAAGATGAAAGGAAGAAAGAAAGATGGAAAGAAAGAAAGAAAGAAAGAAAGAAAGAAAGATGGAAGGAAAGAAAGAAAGAAAGAAAGAAAGAGAGAAGGAAAGAAGAAAGAAATATAGAAGGAAAGAAATAAAGAAAGAAGGAAAGAAAGAAGAAAGAAAGATAGAAGTAAAGTAAGAAAGAAAGAAAGAAAGAAAGAAAGAAAGAAAGATGGCAAGAAAGATAGAATGAAAGAATAAAAGAAGGAAAGAAGGAAAGAAGGAAAGAAAAAAGGAAGAAAGATAGAAAGAAAGTTAGTGTTTTTATTGTTGGATATTTTAGGAGATTTGTGACATCGTTGTCAAGTACCCCCGTGTACTTGGGTGTGTGTAAAATTTTTCTGATAACCTGTGTCACTGTGATAACTGTACTAGTGTGTGTATTTGTAATTGAATAATAATAATGTTATTTGTTTTACGCCCCTTTTAACTACTGCGGATTTTAGAGACGCCGTGGTGCCGGGATATTGCCCTGAACGAGATCTTTAACGTGCCAGTAAATCTAGTGACACGGCTCCCTCGCATTTGAGCACGCTCAATTGCCAGCTGACTGCGCCAGGATTCCATCCTTCAACCTTGGGCACAGCAAGCGAGAACGTTACCGCTGAGCCACGCAACCAGCCTATTTGTATGTGTAATTGAGATAGGAGATAGCGGCCGTGGCCTCATGTTAGGTAACAACCCAGCATTTGCCTAGAGTAGAAGTGGGAAACCATAGAAAACCACTTCCAGGATGGCTGACGTAAAAGTCAACCTCCAGTTCTTCTCAGTTTTGCCTCATGAGGCTGAGTGTACGCCGTTCCAGCCCTCACAACAGAATAAAATGTGTTGTCCGAGCTGGGAATCGAACCCACGATGTCCAAGCCACTCAACCACAAATGAAACAACAAAACAAAAACTTGTCTTTAACCCGGCAGGGGACTAATGACAGCTTCCCCAGATCGCACCCATTTTAGTGACAGTACAAATTGTACTTATTAAAGAACATCAATTTTCTTCATATGTTCAAACTCCGTTTACGTCTGAAAATATTTGTTAATTATGGGAAAATATGCAAATTATATCGAACATATGAGCAGCAACAGAACATGCAGCTCAACATTTAAAAAATCACTATAAATTATAAATCATTGTTATAAATCATTGCATTCATACGAAAAATACGGAATGATTTTACCCATAGTGACTTCTGTTAGCTGGCCTGGAAAATGGCAATGTTGTTTGAAACCCCGAGCACTAAAATTCCACCTTTATATCTCAGCCTCTTTACATGAACTACATGTCAAGTGGTCAAAATTACAATTACTTTATTAAAGAATTAGAAACCCAGTGTGCAGTGGCAAATGTAGATCTGTTAAAACATCTGGGATAGTGCGTATCATACCGTGAATCTCGCGGTTATTTCCGGCCATTTCAAATGCCACCAAATGTTTGGGAACATAACCATTGAATGTGTAACGAAATGAGCCGGACATGCGATAAAAGAAGCTACAGGAAAAAAAAAAACAATGTTTCTCTGCAAAGAAATAGCACTGGCTGTTGTGATGGGGGTTGCAATGTAGGCCGCCCTCTCACTTTATGTGCGAAACAGGGACAATTACACTCGTAAAGGTACCGGTACGGGGAAAGTGAATAGCGAAATGCGCCATGCTCTAATGTCATTAGAGTTATTAAACACATAAAACGTTGGCGATTTCAAAACACATGCACATTCAGCTAAAAGGAATGAGGCTATTTCACCGTGGAGAGGAACAGTTGTAAACCTCGATTCAGCTTAGTTATCAATTGTTCCAAACCTCGAATCTCCCTCAAAATAAAAATCCATGTTTGTTTGTCTTGTCTGAATTGTTCGGAGATATCCGTTCTTTCAGACTGTTCTAAAACTAATGTGTGAAAAAATCCACATTGATTGGCATGGATATCCTGAACAGGCAAGGCACCAATAATTTCTATACGTTTTCAATACCATTCATTAAATGGCTGATATAGGGAAAACTCTCTCAAAATATATGGTAAAATACGCAAAGTATTCAAGTGATCGTAGATGGTTATGTTGATCCCCTAGACAAGATAAACAAAACTCATGTGTTATTTAGTTTGGACTATCATACTTGTTCGGAGATCAGCTTGGTTTTCATTTCCTTGCTTGAATGTTACAAAACGCTATAAAATTAATATCATTGAATTATTTTAATAACATTTTATTGTTGATCTGGGATTGATAAAGAGGTAATGACTTAACTACATTATGCGATAGACCTCTGCCTGTAAGTATCAAAGGTCGTTCGAATAACAGACATTTCTGTTCGTAAAACTAATTGATCACAAATTTGAGGGTGTGAGATGATTTAATTTCTATGTAGCTGATACGACCTGTTGCCCTTCATGGCGCTTAACTCATCAGAGGATTTAATGAGAGATGAATTGAGTCAGGATGCGCGGGACTAGGCACAGAGTTGGAAGAACGTGGCCGTAACTTAGTAGGCAAGTCGTGGCTTTTGTCCTCAATAAAACAATTGAAACCGCAGAATACAATTTCAAAGGCATCCACAATGGGGTTCGAAACCACTCGTCTACCAAGTCTGGAGATATCGACTACGGACTATAGACTGTTACTAACAACGTAACCTTATCATATGTCCCCATCACCACAAACATGGTGATTTATTGCACCATTCTTACTGTAGGGGGAATCAGGGTTGTAATCATTGTTGTCAATCATGTTTCAAAGTCACTATGTTTCCAGACCACTTACAAGCACTGGAACTGGCATTTATGAAAGTTGGCAGCATGTGCTAAGCATCGTTGTTGGTATGGCATCATTCCACCAGGTTCGCCAATACTTACACCGTTAGCCACATAGTCATCATCATAGCAAACACTCGCATAGACTAGGTTGGCCTTCCAATCCAGAAGATCTCTTCATCGGTGAGTTCGGACGTGACTATACAGCCCAATGCGGGAGGCACACAATTTGCCGCAGTGATTAGAGGTGGTTCCAGGTGGGGCATATAACCGTGTATGATATGTATGTTTCTGATACGTGAATAATAATAATCTATAATTGCCCTACTGTAATTGTATTGGTTACATTAGGATTGAACCCGTAAAGCCCAGACATTTATCTATTTCATTAGGGCCATTATCGTATCATACTGTCTTATCATTTCATTAGTGTACTGTTATATGTGTTATATCATTTTATCATTTAGTATTATTGCATATGTATTTAGTATTATGATCTATTTATTGTAATATAGCTAGGATTTGGTGGTTCTGCAATTTTATCTTTTATGGCCGTGGTAACTGGAGACGGGCACAAATATAATTACTATTGCTAAATGATGTTGAAATCTACACTAGAATAGCAAGCAGGAAAATACTTCACTATTTCTGTAGGTTGAACTTTGTGAAGGTAAGTGGCATTGCCCTAGTCCAAGTTTAGCGTGGTTTGGGGGAGTTGACTTAAGTGTCTATGAGCTCTAGATCTGATTGGTTCACCATTTTGAGTACCGGGTGAGTTAGCCGAGGTCGTTGCGGCATGACTGTTGGCAGTCGCTCACATCCGGGAGGCAAGGAGGTTCGAATCCCCCCGCCGGCAACCTTGAAGATGGTCTTCTGTGGTTTCCCATCTTCCTTCCAGGCAAATGCCGGGGTTGCTCCCTAACTATAGGCCACAGCCGCTACCTTCCAACTCCTCGATCCTCCCATCCAACATTCCTCCCCAACGGTACTTGTAGCTCACCCATTGGGTGTCCGTCTCAAAGCAGCTACAAAACTGGCGAGCCGAACATGTCCTCGGACACTCCCGGCACTAAAAGCCATACGCTAAAAAAAAAAAAACATTTTGAGTGGTGGGTGATCATGTGACATCACAGATTCATATTTAAGACCTTGTGTAGAAAGCTCGTTACCCACTTTTCTTATGAACAGTTGTAGCCACTGGCTATCCGTATGACTTCCGATTTTGCAGTCAGACAGCTTGTCTTAATTTTGGTAAAATCTTCTAGTTCATTATATAACTTTGTGGATAGGGTTGTTTATGTTAACCAGATACACAAAGATAAAAGAAATAGGTCACTGTGTTAGAACAGTACAAGTCAGCGCGGAGTGAATGGTCACAATAATAACGCAAGTAGCCATTGCATTCAGCACTTGTCATATCCGGAAGTCACGGTCCAGGCCTGCTCAATGCAAGTAAATAACATATGTGTGAAATTAGAAAAAAAAAATATATCACCAGTACAGTCATTCAGGCAGGGATGATTCCTGGAGAACTATCACCCCAGAATCTTCAGAAATACGATTTGGATCTACGCGGCTCCAGAGAATAATGATTAGTTGGAAATATCACCAAATACTAGATACTCCAGTGCGATGTCACATGTCCAAGCCATATTTTTGTATGTTTGTGAAATCGTTAGACTCGTACCGATAAAAATCCTTGCACATGTGTGTTAATGCTGAATACTGTATATGAATTCTAGCAGCATTTCATCAGTTTCATTCAATAGAGATTTGCCACATTTAAAGATAAATGGCCTGATTATTCCCGATGTGTTCTTCTCAAGTGTGCATAACACCCCACTGCCCAAATTACTATTATTACTATTACTAATATATTAAGGAATGAAGTAAGGCTGAACAGGCAGTTCAGGGGTGGCCTTAAGCCAAGTATAGGGTTTGTGGGTTTTTAGTAGGTAAGAATCCTGCTCAGTTGTAAGTCCGGACGCTTGCAATCTGTCTTTTGAATATTTCCCCACGGTTTCCCTCGAAAACAAAAAAAACAAAAATTTATATATTAAGGAAGTTGTTATTACTTTTATAAGTGAGGAGTAAAATCACTACAGGACGTTACAAATTGGGCACCCAACGTGAGACCAAGGAGAGTGTAAGAGTTAATTATATTGCAATACTGACATGTTATTGCAACATGATTTTACTTCGTTTACTAAAGTAAATAACTACATGTTGGTAGATTTGCCTCGAACAAGAAGTATTCCTCAAATAATAAACAACCTTCTTTTCCGTGGTTTAAGTAAGGTGACACTGACTATACTCCCATGGCCTGAACGCACTTAGTTACTACCCTATCAGCGAATTGTTACCGGTGGCGGAAATTGGAACTAATGCGCTCCGCCCAGCCACACACCTGCGATAGACGTGCAGTTGTCGCCAGCGAAACCTCATCGCATGTCATTTGTGTGCATGATTCATGCTGGGTCGTGCGCTGTGCGGTGTGTTCTCATTGTATGACTGTACATGCATTCCCCCTCTTGCACCGCAACCGCTCGCTACAGCCATAACGAGAAGAGAAGACGTATTGTATACACAACAGCAACGCTCCACGTCTAGCGGTAACAATTCCCTGGTAGGGTAGTAACGCGGTATGCAAGAAAATAAATAAATACATACATAAATAAATACTAAACAAAGAAAGAAAGAAAGAAAGAAAGAAAGAAAGATATAATAAACAAATATAAAAGAATAAATAATAACGAATGAATGAACAAATAAATGAATGAATGAATGAATGAATGAATGAATGCATAATTTCCGATTGAAACTATATCGGTTGACACCAGTGGTGAAATCGGTGGTAGATTTTGACTCTGGGTTTCGCTTACTATTGACGCCTACTATTATCACTAGAGTTTTGATGATAATTTTCAAGGGTTCATTGAACTAAATGAAGCACGGATAATGCCTGATTCCCAGGGCCCTGCTATATACATCATTGCTATGGGAGTTGGGATTAATCCATGGCTCGCACTCAATAGATGACAAAGGAGCCTTCTCGAGGGACCAGCCCAGCACTCCAGTTCACTCTGAATAGACATGTTGTAACCGAAGATGATATACAACACATTCCAAGCGCAGAATCAGCGTGATGATGGTATGATATGATAACATGTATCTACTCATTGAGCCAGATAACCTCGATGTTCTGCCTTTTAAGGGAACAATCTCCATATTATAAAATGTGTTTGAGAAATCCTTTCAAGATCGGTTAGATATTGTTATTTAAAGGGGTGGAATACCAAAGTTATTTGCCCTTAATTTATTTAAAAACTTTAAGATTTTTTTTTATTATTGTTCATTGTAGAGGATAGGATCATCTTGGTCATCCACCCCGTGCACTTACGTCTGTGTTGAATTTGTCTGATTACCCGTGTTTCTGTTTTTACTCTCATAGTGTGTATAACTGTAATTATAGGTGTCAGGCATTGGGGATATATTCCCCGGGACTTGAACTAAGGTACCATACAGATATTTGCCTTCGGGGAAGTGTGGAAAAACTCACCGGGTTTCCCACACGAAGGATGGCCAATCTCAGCGTCTTGAATCGAAACATGGATCCCTTAACTGGTGTAGTGTAAAGAGTGCACAGTGAAATAACCGCACATCCAGTCCTGCGTGTACCAGGATGGATCCTTAATCCTACCTACCTGTCAATCATATAATCGCCAGCCTAAAGATACTATGTTTAATATATAGCATTTGTCACGCACAGTATTATTTCAATATTTCAAAATCGAAACGTTGAAGCCTTTCCGATGTTTCTCAGGCTTTGGACTGGCTAAATCATTCGTAAACACAGTTACAACCATTCAAGCGTGTTCAAAATAAGCCTGATTTCAGCTTCGTTAATATTCTGTACAGTATTTCTGTGGCATTTCTGTAACAAAGCCATAGATCTCACCGAGTTGTTCTCTCAATTCTTGTAGTGGAGAGGCTAGAGTTTTTGGCTGTCGTCCCGGAGGTCAGGGTTTGATTCCTAGCTCTGCAAATAAATTTTAATTCTGGTGGGAGGACTGGAACGGGGTACAGTCAAGATCGTGAGGCAAAACTGAGAAGAGAAGGGTTTGATTCCCACCCCAGCCATCCTGGAAATTGTTATTCGTAGATTCCCACTTCTACTCCAGACCACGTCTGCCTTCTTCCCAATCCTATCCCCAATTTAAAAATACACATAATAGCACAGCCATCACAATAACACAGGTTATCATACACTACGATATCGCATCCCCAGAAATAAGCAACAGGAACAACCAATTCCTGAGTGAATATTCTTCAATCGGGCGTCTCTTCTTCGGATAATTGACACTCTTCACAATTTCTAAGCAGGCTTGGTCCGGTGCAGGACATGAATGTTTGGTAACATCGGAAATGCCCCCATACTGGATTTTCTCTTCATTCCACGACATCTTTTCCATCTTTCCTTTGTCATCGCGTGGCGGCTTCGGTGGTGTAGTTGGTAGCATGCTGAGCTTCTATGCCCAAGATCGCGGGTTCAAACCCGGCCAAAGCCGTCGGATTTTTTAAGAGCGTTAAAAATCCCTCAGTATGCCTTCCTTCGCAGGGGAAGTAAAGCCAGCGGTCTCATGTCATAGATTTATAGCAAGTTAAAGAACCTTCCACTAATTACACCTGTGTGAAGCTAAATTGGATAGGTTAAGAATGTAAACAACGCTCTTAGGTTTCTACGTTGGTTGCCAAGAGCCGACTGCGGTGGCGTCTTGTAGCTAAGTTCTGAACTAAGCCTAGTAGTCGTTGACGGTGGCGTTTGGCGGCAAAAGTAGGAACTATTTGAAAAATTCTAAGTTGCAGTCTGTACTTAAATTTAAAAAAAAACAGATACACACACTAATACAGCCATCACAATTAACACCGGTTATCAGATAAATTCTACACACACCCAAAGTACACAGGGCTACATGACCGCGTTGTCGCAGCCCCTAAACTGAGGAACCAACCAACCAACCATCTTTGTCATCGCCAAACGATTGTCACATCTTATTATCCTCTAAATTCTCAGGAAGTACCTATATATCAGTTGTAATGCAGGCCTACTGCAGGCTTGCCCTTATTACACACATCAAAAATTGTTTTGCATATTGCTGGCCATGAGTCGCAGTGGTCTCAAACCCATTAGTCGTTCTTGCGTGTGTGTATATCGGATGTGTATATTTGCCTGTATCAATGAGGATAGATCTGTGTGAGTGTGGAGACGACCCAGTGAACGTATGCACGACCAATACATCCGAGACCGATACCAACAGCGAGAGAGGAGGTGGTGCAATGTTTTGGGGTGCCATCATGTATGGTCGCCGTACCCCTCGTGTTTACATCCCAGGGCGTATGGCAGGCATGCGTTACAGTTGTATTATCCTGGAACCTGTAGTGAAAGGCTATGCTGACAATTTTCGGCCAAAATTTCACTTTCGTGGACGATAATGCTCACCCGCACAGAGCTTGCATTGTCAATGCCTTTCGTCAGGAGAATGGTATTCACAGAATGGAATGGCCTGCCTATTCTCCCAATGTCAATTGTGTAGAGAAAGCGTGCACACTGCTTAATAAATGATTCCGTTCTCACTTTCATCTTCACTGTGCTCCATTGCAATATGCAAACGTGTTTTTGATCTGTGTATTAGGCACCCCTTCCATATCAACACAATGCACAAAGTGCACTGGATGACTTTCACAACAGAAATGATTCAGCGGTATGGGTTGGAGGGTAGGGACAATGGACATTGGAATTTCCCTCAGGTATAGGAACGCCAATGCGTGCAAACATAACCCTTGCGGGCCAAAGTCCCGTGTGTGCACTTATTTCACAAAATTCCTGTCTGTGCACTTTATTTATTTATCGTATGATGAATATATGTACAACAGCCTCCGTGGCTAGGCGGCAGCACGCCGGCCTCTCACTGCTGGGTCCGTGGTTCAAATCCCGGTCACTCCATGTGAGATTTGTGCTGGACAATGTCGAGGCAGACAGGTTTTTCTCCGGGTACTCTGGTTTTCCCTGTCACAATTTCATTCCAGCAACACTCTCCACTATCATTTCATTTTCATCTGTCATTCATTTAATCATTGCCCCAGGGGAGTGCGACAGGCTTCAGCAGCCGGCACAGTTCACCTCCTCGCCGCTAGATGGGGGCTTCAGTCATTCCATTCCCTGACCCGGTCGGTCGACTGGAAGCAGGCTGTGGATTTTTCATGATGAATATATGTAGGCCCACAATATATACAAACAAAATCTCATAGTTCCAGGTCAAGATCTCTGACTCAGTCTACTGCTTCAACTGATGCTTGATGAACATCCATCAACGTTCCATTGAAAGCTCGGAGAGGGCAGTCAGCGACAATGTGATGGATTGGCTGTAAGGAGGCACCACAGTCACAATCTCTCAATCAGACCGTTCTTGGCAATTATAATCCAGTCACCCTAATTCATACTTGAAATAAAATTATCACACAGAACAGAATCAACAATGTATATATGTGGATAGGCCTGTTCCCTAGTTATTAATGTTACCTTTTATTTTATTATGTAATAATTTCAAACCCTGTTTTTATATTTGGCATTAGATCAAATTTAGATTTAGTTTTTATATTATCTTTTTACTTCTATGCATTTTGATCTGTGTGAACTTCCTAGTTTTAAGAATTACATTAAGATATTAATATTTAATGCAGACATATCAGGAAATGTATCTTACTGTGTAGGTGCACTATTATTGGGGCACACACTGAGCCCTGTTGTGTACCATCAACAAATAAATAAATAAATCTGCAGAGTTAGACCAGCCCCATTTATGCAGTGAATACGCACATCTGCCTTGTCCTTTGTGTATCCGATTTACGATCCTCCATTGGCGTCTGGGAGGATCACATCCATGTAGCCGTTCAAATGGGTTCCCCACTAGGTGTTTGTTGATTACTGAAGAATGCTCCCATTGGATTTTCCATGAATTATTTACATTAAATTAAATTTCACTGTATGCTTCTTTTTGTATCATGTATTCCCTGGACTAGTTGTGGTGAGCGTTTCAGGGATATTATCCTGGCACTTGTAGTGAAAGGCTATGCTAACAATTTCGGCCCGAATTTCACTTTCGTGGACGATAACGCTCGCCCGCACATTGTCAATGCCTTTCTTCAGAAGAATGATATTCACAGAATGGAATGGCCTGTCTATTCTCCCAATTTCAATTGTGTAGAGCAATCGTGGACACTGCTGTGTCGTCGATTTCAGAAAATTGTTATCCCATAAGTAAATAAAAACAAGTAGTTCCGTGAAGAACTATACAGCCTATTTTCATATATCCTACTTATGTTAATTGCCACTATCAACATACACAATTTCAGTTTGATTTCAGTTAGATTCGTAGATATTGAGAACCGACTAAATATTTTGGATGGTCGCCATGTTGGATTTTATATATGTAGGTCCTAGAGTTATGTACTGTTACATGCAGATTATTGTGAACGTGTAGTATTCAAACTTCAATCGCATAATTAGGACACAAGAAAAAACAAGGAGATTTAAAAAAAAATCACAGCTGCCATCTTGAGGTTATGGAAACAATTGAAATAAATTAGATGCCAGTGGATTAACATTCGGATAAAGATTTACTGTACCAAGTTTCACTGCACGCGGATGGTTAAATTGCGAGAAACGTCCATGTGAATATTTATAATTCGCGTCACCGCCATGTTGGATTTGTGATCACCAGGTTATTTAAAGTCCTATAGGTGAACTTAAGTTCATAGCCCCTATGAACATTAAAAATGCAGTTTGATTGCTAAAATAGATTCGTAGATATTCAGTATCGTCTAAATATTTCGGATGGTCGCCATGTTGAATTGTTAAATGTATAGGCCATAGAGTCATGTACCATTAAAGGAAAATTATTGCGTAGGTTCATTATTCAAACTTTCACTTCGATCGCATGACTACATCACAATAAATAAAATCTTAATTTTAAAATTCGCACTGCCGCCATCTTGAGGTTATGTAAACAATTGAACTAAATTAGATTACCAGTGCATTACAATTTGTATAAACATTTCCTGTGCCAGATTTCATTGCGTTTGGAACATTAAATCGCGAGATATGTCTATTCAAAGTTTTCAAATTCGCTTGGCCGCCATGTTCGTTTTTTAGTTAACCGGTTTTTGAAAATCTTATAGATGGACTTTCAGTAGTGCCCTTTATCTCCGTACAAAATTTTAGGGAGATACCGCTAATAGTTTCAGAGATATAGAATGCCGGTGAAATATTTCGCACATCCGCCATCTTGTGATTATGTAAACAATTGAACGAAG
This sequence comes from Meconema thalassinum, assembly GCA_946902985.2. Lineage (NCBI taxonomy): Eukaryota > Metazoa > Arthropoda > Insecta > Orthoptera > Tettigoniidae > Meconema > Meconema thalassinum. The sequence goes on from OX336393.1 coordinate 344,800,778, forward strand.
TTTGATGTCGGTGCATTACAATGTATATAAACATATACTGTACCAAGTTTCATTGCGTTTGATTGGTCAACTCGCGAGAAACGTCTATTTAAAAGTCGCAAATTCGCTTGGCCGCCATGTTGGTTTTGTAGTTACCAGGTTTTCAAAAGTCACATAAGTGAACTTATAGTAGTTCCCTCTATCATCATAGAAAATGTCAGGGTAATATCGGTAATAGTTTCGGAGATATTGAATGCTGGTGAAATATTTCGCACAGCCGCCATGTTGGATTGGTGAGTCGTAACAAAATTTGAAGGACACGGTCGAGGTCGCCGGGAATAGTGCTATGAACTTTCCGAGTTTCATTGAAATCGCTCCTGCCGTTTAGATTTTATTAGGGGGGGACACACACACGAATCACACACACACACACACACACGCACACACACACGGACAAAAGGTGATCTCATAAGCCTATTTTTTCAAAATTGAAAATAGGCTAATAAAAATGGAATGCCCATTATACATGACAAATACGGAGAAATATCTCTTCTACTACTTTGTTAAACAAATCGGACGCAAGGGGATTATGAACAACATTTGATTGATTTAGTAACCACCCTGTTAATTCCGTTGCTGGTTCATTTGGAAGTTCAGTACCTCTTAGTCATATATTATGTAGCGTGTGCTTTGATGCCAGTTCTCCTAAATACTTTGTTCATATCATTTTAAACTTTTGCCACGAATCAGGTCTTCTGTATTTCTCTTTCTTTATAATTATGTTCCAGAAAATTTCAAGAAGGCATCGCAAACAACGATCAGTGCTGCACGCTTCTTGATCTGTGCGCCATGTTTCTCCAGGATGGAACCGAGTCTACACATGCGCGAGAGCCGTAAAGCGCACTTACGTCATGAGGAACCCGAATGGCCTCGTGAAATGCATCGACGATAATCATGCATTAACTCTCGTATTTAAGTTGAATAGGAATTAACTAACTAATCGTTAGCAAAGAATTAGTGAAAATGGCCCCGAGACAGTTAATCGTTTGCTGTAGTAAATTCATTTTAGGGGCTTGGGACATTTTTACCATCAGTGACAGTCATTGCTAGCAGCTGCAGCGCGGAAGACATCCAACCAGATACGTAATAGCTTACACTATACAGTACAACCATAGTTGACTTTTACAACCATATAGTTACTCCAAACAGACAAATTCCGGATTTCTATCACCATTTTAGCATTTCACTTAACATCATATATACTACAATCAGCATTCACTGATAGTTGCAGTACCAATACTGCAACTAAATAATTGTACATATTGTAAATATTTTCACCAGTATTTTCAAACATAGATTTTTCAGCCGAAGTGTAACGGTTCTGATGATAATCGTCTGACGATTGATACTGGTCATCCTAGAGTATTTATTAATCTAATGTAATTTTTTTTTAGGATTAGGGCATAACCCAGCTTTTTTGGGTACATTCGTGTTGACCGACTGAAAAGTACCAAACTTTTGTTCACTAAGGCAACACTGAAAAATGGCTTCAAACCCCATAATGTCGACATTCAATGTTTTTCAGTCGGTCAACGCGATTGTACTCAATTGTAATGGGTGGTTAACTAATCCTAGCTTGCCACGGTAGATGAGTGGTTAACGTCTCGGTCTACTAACCCCAAGATTGCAGGTTCGCTCCTGGCCGTGGAAAGTGATTTTTGAAAGGTGGCAAAAATACGACACGCATGTCATACGATGTTGGCATGTCAAAGAACCAATTTGAATTCAGTAGACCATGTTCATAATGGCAAAATTAATCTCGGGAGTTTCCGCCAACACAAAGTTCCTAATTTCTCTACTAGAAAGCGCTATAGTGTTCAAGGAGCTTAGATATCTCACCTCCTTGACTTTCATACTGATTCAAGGAACAACGAAATTCGACATGCAAGCTACCCTCTGGGTGTCAAATTACAAAGCTTGCACCCGGCATCCGAGGCCATACGATGGAAATAAAATCCTGAAAAATTTCCCTTTTTCTTTTGCGGTCAAGACATTCTCAGCTAATGCTCCTGAATCACTAGATTAATAAATCCCCTGTACCGGCCGCGGTGACCGAGAGTTGTAACGCGTTACCTCGTGTCTTCGAGTGGGTTAGAATCCCACCTCGCCGTCCTGAAAATGGTTTTCGTAGTTTTCCAATTTCACCACCAGGCAAATGTTGGGACGGTTCCTTTCAATAAATTCATGGCCAATTTCCTTCCAAAATCTCTCCCCTGACCTGTTCTGAAAATAAAATAAATGACGATTGCCTGCATTAATAAAATTAATACATTTCATGTGTTTTATTTAGCGGCTTCGGTGGCGTAGTTGGTAGCATGCTGAGCTTCTACGCTCAATAACGCGGGTTCAAACCTGGCCGAAGTCGTCGGATTTTTTAAGAGCGTTAAAAATCCCTCATTATGCCTTCCTTCGGAGGGGAAGTAAAGCCGGCGGTCCCATGTCATAGATTTATGGCATGTTAAAGAACCTTCCACTAATTACACCTGTGTGAAGCTAAATTAGGTTAGGTAAAACATTTGACAAACGCTCTTAGGTTCCGACGTTCGTCGCTGGGAGCCGACTGCAGCGGCGTCTGGTAACCAAGTCCTGAACTAGTAGTCGCTGACGGTGGCGTTTGGCGGCAAACGTAGAAACTACTTGAAATTCAAAGTCTACAGTCCTTACTTGAATTGAAAACAGATACACACACTAATACAGTCATCACAATTAACACCGGTTATCAGACAGATTCTACACACACCCAAAGTACACGGGGCTACATGACCGAGTTGTCGCAGCCCCTAAACTGAGGAACCAACCAATCGAGTCGACCGACTGAAAAAGCATTTAATTTCGATAAATAAGGCGACACTGAAAAATGGATTCCAACCCGATAATCTTTGTCTGATAACCTGTATTTAGCCTGTGTGATGACTGTAATAGTGTATGTAACTGTATTTTAGGGACAGGGATGGGGTAGGTGCCGGGACTTGAAGTAAGATACTATCCCGGTATTTTTCTGGAGGGAGTATAAAAAATCCTGAGGAAAAATCATATTCAGGATGGTCGCTGTAAGCGCCGGGATTCGAACCTGCGATCTCTGGACTTGTTACATCTGCCCGCGTGGTCATGGTGCACGATTTAACAAGCACTCCACGCCGTTTGGTGTGTAAAGTTTCTCAAGTTATAAAATGAAGGCTACCAAAGCAAGTCTCATCTACTCTAGGGGAAAGGGACAAAATGACATTCTCAGCAAATGCTGCTGAATCCCTAGACTCGGAGAAGGAGTTTCCCTTTTTTTGCGGTCATGAGTGAGTTGACCCCCGAGGCAGATAAAGTTGTCAATTTGTGTGCGGGGGTGACGCCGACATGGCGGAAGATGCCTATAGTGGCGTAGTCACGCCCTATCGTTCTCCTGATGACCTCCTCTCCCACAGCCCCACAAGTCGCCAACTCGTTAAAGCAGAGGCTTTTCTGCAAAGTTCTCAGCTACGATCATCAGCATGTAGAAACTCTAAAAATTCATACCTCCTTAAATCTGAAGCGGCAAACTATAACTTAACAGGACGCTATCCACTGACCGGAGGAGCGGTTTGATGATGATGATGATGATGATGATGATGATGATAATTGTTGTTTTAAGGGGCCTACCATTTAGGTTATCGGCTCCTAATGGTTTGGGTGCTCGTGAAGATGCTAATGGAATGTAAACTATAACTAAAACTAACTACTAACTTATATAATAGAAGAAGAAATGGAAAACAAAAGGAGAATGAGGCAAATAAAGGACAGGAGGAAAAGAAATGTCCTCAACCCTCGAAAAAATGCGAATTGATGGACTTGGAAGGAAGGAAGGATGGAAGGAAGGAGAGCCATAAAAGGCAGATAGGAAAGTGAAAGAGGAGAGGGTCCGCCCCACAAGTAATGGATAAAAGGTGGAAAACAGGACCCAGCTCAGGAATCCCTCGTGGTCGCCAACTCCCAAACTTACCAGCCATGAGCCCCTGAGGGTGTAGCAATATCTAGGGGGCACCAGTGTGGTGGGGCTACATACACCCTGCCTCCTTGAGGGCTTTGAGCAGAAGGCAGGAGATAACAGGAAAAGAAAAAAAAGGCTGACCCCTCGCAGAAGGAGGGTATCAGAAAAGATGAGACAAGGGCCAATTAAGGCGGTAAAGGAAGAGACTCCCTAGGCCTCGGATACCCTAATACCGTCGGGGTCGGAGGAGAACAAGAGTTGACCAAGTGAGGTCGACAGGAAAGAAGACGGAGGGGAGCCCGGCACAATGCCGGACTCAGCTGGGTCCCCGTAGTCGCCAACCCACGTCCCACTAGATGAGATCCCATGGGGGGGGGAGGTTTGATCTACTTTACAATGCAGAATGAGTGAATAATCTAATACAGGCATTCTCTACATTATTGAGACTGTGAGCATCCCCCTAATGCCATGCCAAGTATCTGAGCACCATTAAATTGAATATAATGATAATAATAATAATAATAATAATGATAACAATGGTTTGTTAGGAAATTTTAACTATTAGGCTGTGTGCTGAACAAAGAGTGGGCCTACGAGCCACACAGATGTAAAATTGTACAAATAATGTGGGGCAATAACCTGTGACATCCAACTCTGACTGCCCTTGCCCTGTCACTGAACCAATATGTTGGACATGCTAATGCATAACAAATGACACAGATGCACCCCCGACATAAGCTCAGAGGTGGAGTAACAGAAGCCTAAGTTGGAGGTTGCAAGTTCGTGTCGCGTATGCGTCTGACATTATTACTTTCTACTCTCCATCAATATGGTTTTAGGCTACATTTTGCAAAATCCAAGACCTAATATCCGAAATCCCCTATGCCTATTTACAGGATATTTCCTTGAGAATCTTGGCCTGCATTCTGCCATGTTTATCTTATAAGTTACATTCCACATTATTTATTGTATTTATAGCTTGTTGTTTGCATTCTTATAGCTCTCTCCACTAGATCCAGTTAAGAAAAAAGGAAGATTGTAGTTTTACGTGACCGTGAATCTTGTGATTATAAGCCACGGGACCTCCTTTTTACGTGGAATCCGAACCACAGGACATGGCATTTCACTTCGAAAATCTCACATGCATTGACCGGGAATCGAACCCGGACCGCCTTGGTGAGAGGCATACAGCTAGACCGCTGAGCCACCACGCCCCAGATCCAGTTAAGAAGCAAGTTGCATGAAGCAGACCTGGACGAGAATGCACTTACAGTAATGTGGTTCTTTTTATACTACACATGTGCAGTATTTCTCAGGGGCGTATATAAGGGGGGTGCTGAGGGGGCTCCAGCCCCCCCCCCCCCTTCCTCCCCGAAAAAGCCAATAAGAATTAAGAAAGTGTTGCTTTGGTAAGAGCATAAATTAATTGTAAATTTCGTTGTACCCTAATCTTAACGTATTCTAGTCTGAGGGCTGGAACAGGGTACATTCAGCCTTGTGAGGTAAAACTGTGAATTCCACAATATGGTACTTTTGAGAAATACAATATCAACTTGTAAAAAAAACCTGTTTACCTTTCTGCTTAGTAAATTGACAACAGTACATTTGCATTTGTCAGTTGGCACAGGCTAGAGTAAAAGGTGGCTTTTTACCTATGTCTCAGTCTCACTCATGGCTGTGATTATATGGAAGCTACTGAGGTATGGGTGGTGCTTAGTAATGGCATTCAGGGCACAGTCAGTGCCTGTGAATGCTGTGAAAGGTTCTACTCATAGGCTTAGGACTACTGTTCTGACTCAGTGAGGAAAGCAATGGCAAACTACCTCACTCCTCTTCTTGCCTAGAACGCCTCAATATTGCGCTGCCTTGGGTTTTTGTGGGTATCTACTCACATAACGTAACGGCGGTGCTTTTGAGGATCTAACCAGCCTTCGGGCTGACTACCTAACAAAAGATATTTGCCATTCATACTCCATGGATCATAATAGAAAATTCATTGCGTATAAAAGATTATTTGTGTGTTGTGTTGCATTTTACAACATTTTTCTTGTATTGCCAGTAATCGTGGGCCATATAAACTTTGAATCTTATCTAAAATAATTACACAAATTTATGTGCTCTAAGATATTGGTTGATATTTATGGGTATTTTGCAGTGACAATCCCCTGAGAATACTCACAATTTTCCAGTATAGCCAGCCCCCCTCCCCCCGAAAAAATTGTATATACACCCCTGCTATTTCTACATTGTGTAATGCAAAATAAAACAAAAGTACGTTTTCAATTTTCTATGGATTTCATTTATCTTTCTCCTTCCTTCTCATCACATTAGCAAGAATTTGGAACCTGTCTAGTATAGCGAGATATGGTGGGGGTGATAATAGAAGAGGTGATTCTATAGTCAGATTTGGAGATTATGTAGGTTAGGACGAAAAATAGTGGCGGGTAAGAGATGTGCACTGGAATTTGGAGGTTATGTCTGGAAACCTGACTCGATATTTCATTTTATAGCATTCAACAAATAAAACATGTTTGATAATATATTTTAAGTTGTTTTATTTCATGAACTAACGTTAATACAAAAGTAACTACAGTATAATATAATTATCAGAATACAGCTACATATGTATGTTTACTGCCAACATTGCAAAATTGACAACAAATTTCAAAATGTCTCGAATATATTGTTGATTGACTGTGATACATTTTGTCAGAGCTAATGCTGTCAGGGATAAAATATATTAATGTTAATTGATCCACAAAGTGACTAGGTCTGCGGAATATTCATAAAAATAAGCTGATATCTTAGAGATTTAGTTCCTTACGTTTCCCCTACTGGAGAGTAATGATTGTTTTTATGAAGCCGGATTTGGGTGGATATAAGGAAAAATATTTAACACGGGAGCTGAGACTCTGGCATTATATCCCATTTGGTAGTATGTTTCAAGTAGAAAGGCTCATTGTCTAGGACGGTAGAGGAGAGCGCAGCTCGCATCCAGTCGGCCTTGGTGCCAACTTTGTGGTGGCCCATGCGATACCATGTAAGGGGATGTAAATGAATAGACATATCTGAGGATTTAGCAGAAAGTAGGTTGTTTGTTCTTTACTGAACATCTTGTTTAGAATTAGTTTTGAGAACAACCTTTGTTAATGGCAATTTATTTTAATATAAGTCTTGCATTTCTATTCATATTATTATTTGCGATGAGGAAGGCCGAAACCGCTACAATAAAAAGTACAAATTAATATTGACTCAAAGTTGTTAATCTTCAGAACTGACTAAACGTACATATTTGAATATTCATTGATATCTTCTTCAGCGTTTAATATTATGAACATAAAATGGATATCCTTACAATAATCTGAATAAATAAAAATTCCAAATAAAATTCAATAAAACTTTCAGAAACTCTTGGAAGAAGTTGTTTCTACACTGTGTCATTGGAGTTGCGATGGGTGGTGGTCAAATTGTAATCATTGATAGAGGGAATTGAGATTTCTACCTTCGACATCTGCCAAATTCAAAGCCTTAATTGCTGCCTTATTCTCGTTGTAGTTGCCATATCTATAGACTTATACTGTTATGTGTACTTACAAATGCACATATTGGTTGTATCATTTAGATGTATCTGCCTTGTTCCATTCTTCTTCATTGGGTTTACTTTCTCATTAACTCCTGGGGTTGACAACAGTCCCTAAAATGAATTTTCAACAACTCCTAAACTCATTGCATCACGATATTGTCATTATGGACAACCGGATGTAAAACCATTGCCACCTCATTCCTAAACCCGTCGAAACGGGAGAAATATGGGATAACGAAATAGACCAATAATTCAGAATACTCCAATAAGTTTTAAATAACGCGAGGCAGAAAATAATTAAATGCTTTGAAATTACAGTAGTTGCACATTAGAAATGCTCCCGTCTGACAGACGTTTCACTGCCAATAATATCTGCCGTTTGCTACATTGAGGCTACAGTTTGGATGGGGGTTTGAAATAACTCCTGGCTTTTGACATGTAATTTAATGGTGAAAAACGAGTACTTGGTAATATAACAGAGGCAGGCTGTCAAGATATAGAGTTAGAGGTCATTTAGCTAGTAATATGACATGCAGATTCGGCTAGACTCACGCAGATAACTACTGTACACTGCAATATGCCACAAGTACTGCAATACATCACAGCACACTATGAGAGATCATGAAATGCGGGACTGATCCACTGTGCAGTAGAGAATACAGCACATATCCATTTTAATGGTAATAATAACAATAATAACAATAACAAGAAATAAATATCACAAGCGTCATCATCAAAATCATGGAGTCTTTAGTAGAATAGTACGCAAGCACAAATTCATAGAGAAACCTAAAATGGAAACTCATAGAAAGTGGTGAACAGAACGCAAGGTGCAACACAGTGCATTCATGAAGAGATTTTGGGAGGATAAGAACGCGAAAACCATCTGGCCAACTAACAAGATCAAGCGCGCTCTTTGATTGGGCATAACGAATAATAATAATAATAATAATAATAATAATAATAATCATAGTAATAATAATAATAATAATAACAATAGTAATTAAGACATTTTACCACAGTAATCAAACCCAAAGCACTATATGCCTCGGAAACCTTAATCATTGGATGCATATATCTCATTAAAGACGTAGAAAATCCAGAAAGGAAACTATTGAGAAAAATCCTTGGTCCAGTCTGCTCAAAAGGAATCTGGATGAAACGGAAGTCTCAGGAGCTTTATCAGTATGCTGAAAAGATTACTAACACCTTGAGGAAGAGGCGATTGAAGTTCTACGGTCACATTCTCAGAGTGAACAATGACAGGCTCACCAATGTAAGTCCAGAACAACTGGCTCAGTGAAATAGAAAAAGACCTTCAAGAAATTGACATTACAGATGAAATTATACAAGATCGACTCCAGTACAGGACATTAATCAACAAATATAATTTCTGTGAGAAAATTATTACCAGGACAAAGAAATCTTGGACTGAAGAACGCAACATGATTTTCAACGCCCAGACGAAGAGATTTTGGGAGAAGAAAAAAACATCATTAGCTAAATAAGTTTTATCACGTTATACGACTACTACTACTACTACTACTACTACTACTACTACTACTACTACTACTAATAATAATAAAAATATAGCATCTCGGAACGCAAAATTAATACACTATCAATCTAAATTTTCCAGTGTAAAATGATTCACATAGAGTTGTTCTTCTTGAATTCTGAATTTTTTGCTTATTCCGTAATTTTTTTAAATTAAAATTATTAGGCCTAGTTGTATTTTTTTCTTTAATTTAGTTTCGTTTTTCAAATGTAGATGTCCACCTGTAAATTATTAATTACATTCCAAATTTGTATACTTTAATCTGTGTAAGATGGGCAAATGACCTCGTAATTCCACCCCTTAAAACCTCAATAACTAGCTAACTTAAAATACTATAGCACGGTAATTCAACTTGAAGCATTATACTCATCGGATACGCTAATCATTGGAGACAGATCACCAGACTAAACATTTAGAAAAACAAGAACAGAAAATCCTCAGGAAAATATTTGACCCAGTGTGCATAGAGGAAGTGTTGATTAAAATAAGTCACACGAATTATAACAACATTTCCAGAAAATATCACACACTATTACAAATCAAAACAATAAGTTCCGTGACGAACTAAAGAACCTACTACTCTTAAAATTAAGATTCATGCGAATGATTAATCTATATGGACCTATCTAGAATAATGACGAAATGAAATTGGTAAGATCGACATTTCTAATTAGTTCGAATTAAGTTCGTAATAACGACATTTCTAATTAGTTCGAAATATACCTGGTATAATGTAGCCTAATGGAGCACAACAGTTGGCAGCCCTGGTGACTGAATATATTCCTAGTTCCATCTCTTAGGCAAGGTACAGAATACAAAATTTGGTTGAAGTCCAATGGACAGCATGGACGTTGCATGCAGTTAGACATTGGATCTATCAGCGCACGTAAAATCATGTTGGCAACAATGTCATCTATGTGTTGGTCAGAAATAATCTAAAATATTATCATCTATTGTTGTGCCAATTGTGGATGAAATTCTTTTGTTAGTATAGAAGTTACATGCATTTTAAAATTGGACCTATGATCAGGCTTAGAATCATGTTGGCAGCACTATCATGTATGGCCTCCTGGAAATTAAACTGAAATATTATTATCTATATGTGTGCCAATTTTGGAATAGATCCCATGCATACCTTCCAAGGTGTCCAACATGAAGCTCAAATTTCAATTGCGATTTTTCAGCAGTTGGTAGCACTGATATCATTTTCAAATATGGCCTTGAGATATTCAGGCCGGATTGATCTCATAAGTCTATTATTTCCTCATTTTTGCAAAATGTGAAAATTAGGCTAATAATTATGGACATATTAAATGGACAGTGAAAGACTTACGAAAATAATTTTTAATCATGTGTCCTCATTAAAAACAAAGAATAACTGGATAATAGAAATTGAAAAAAATGACCTTAAAGAATTCAACGTAACAGCCGAAATGTTATGGGTAAAGCACTGCGCGGATGCGGATATCGCGGATATCCGCAAATATTTTCGCCACGCGGATATAGTTTGCATGGCTGTGCGGATAGCGGATACGCTGCGGATAATGTTTTGAGTAAATTTGCGGATAGTTTTTAGAGTACAAACTTACGATAATATTACTTATTTGATATGCCAATCTACAGCTTCATGCTTAAAAGAGGATTACTCCTATAGTCTATTGCGTACGAAATATTCAGGCACGTATTGCACTTATACAAGAGAAGATTATTTTACCCACATGCTTTCAACTACATTTTATTAAGTACCGTATGTTTGTAGTAGATGGTCTTGATATCTCATCACCATCAATTCTCACTGCCTTTATTACTATTCGTACGAGATATAATGCTGTCAATAAGCTTGTTAGTTCATCGTGTTGACATCATTAACATTCCTCATGTCAGCTACTTCGCCATCTTAGCTATCCTGGAAGATATGGTTCCAGGTATATCTGTAGATTTATTTCCAACTTGGCACTGAAGCACGAGTTATGACATCAACTATGCGAACATGGATGGGTCAAGAAGCAGAAGCGTAAAGAGAAGTTCACTTATTAGTGAATGTTACCGCGACCGTGAGTATGAACATCATTTTACCAACATGGATAAACTATCTATTAAAATAAAACAAGGTGAATATTTAATAGACGTGAAACAAAGCTTAAGTCAACGATATGGCAGACATTTAGTTTCATTTTCAATGGAAACGAAAAGGTGAACGATATAGTAGGATGTTTCACCAGTAAAAAAGGACACAAATCAGGCACATCAAACTTAGTGAGACACAAGTGCGAAAGTAGCCAAAAAAGTATAGCCAATTTTTTGTCTAAAGCGGAGGTCAAGGAACCAGAAGTCTCCAACTTGAAGTCCCTTGCAATGAAGCAAATTGTCAGGAACGACTTTCTCCTCGAATGTCTAAATGTGTTGGTTTAACACTTTATGCTTTATCTAATAAATTAAACATAATATTGAAATATCAGCGGATTTGGATAAAAGTCACGCGGATGTGGGACGGATGAGGTTAACAGTCGTGCGGATGCGGGGCGGATGTGGATAAAAGTCATGCAGATGCGGGGCGGATGTGGATAACGGTTTGCGTATCCGTGCAGGGCTCTAGTTATGGGACAGGCCAAGATTCAGATTGTTGGTGAAGAAACACCATGTATGGACAGCAGAAAGAAAAATCATAGAGAGAATGAAGAGATTTCGGGAAGAGAAGAAAGCTAATTTAAATTCATCTGTGTAATAGGTTCATTCGCATCCTTATTTGAGCATAACGTCATACAATATAATAATAATAATAACACAGAGCAAATGCGGCACATAATGGCTTAAAGAGTATAGAAAATGTTTGCCATGGTGGGTGAGTGTTCAACGTGTCGGTCAACCAACAAGAAGCTTGCAGGTTCGCTCCTGGCCGTGGTAAGTGATTTTTGAAAGGTGTCAAAAATTACGACACGCATGAATTCAGTAGGCCGTGTTCATAATGGCAAAATTAATCTCGGGAGTTTCCGCCAACACCAAGTTCCTCATTACTCTACTAGAAAGCGCTATAGTGTTCAAGGAGCTTAGATATAATCTAACCTCCTTGACTTTCATAGTGCTTCAAGGAACAACGAAATTCGACATGCAAGCTACCCTCTGGGTGTCTTATAACAAAGCTTGCACCCGGCATCCGAGGCTATACGATATTACTATTATTAATATACAAAATTTCTAAGACCGAACTGAGTACCAGACGAAAATCGCGAATGTTAAGTTTGAACCAAGCTCATTATGACAACCTGGGAAAAAGTGGACGGATGAGAGGAAGAGGGAGAATTCCGAGCGAATGAAGAGATTTAGGGAGGAGCGGAGGAGACACACCTCCAAATGGCATCATGTTATCAACTTTAATCGCTCTCCTGTAGGTGAATTTTCGCTTAAATAAATAATACTAATAATAATAATAATAATCTATATAATAGTGTTGTTGTTTGAGTCTTCAGTCTTTTGACTGGTTTGATACATGCCTCCCTGTCTTGAGCTAATCGTTTCATCTCTACATAGCTACCACACCCTACATTCGAGGCAATGTGAACATATTCTAACCTTGGTCTACCCCTACAGTTCTTGTCCTCGACCCTGCCTTCCATAACTAAGCTTGCTCTTCCTGGGTGTCGTAGTATGTGTCCTACCAATCCATCTCTTCTTTCCTTAGCAGTCGCCAGAATCATCTCTCCTCTCCCACTCGTCTTAATACCTCTTCGTGTGTAACCCTATCTACCCATCTGATCTTCATTATTCTCCTGTAACACCACATTTCAAACGCTTTAATTCTCCTCTGTTCTACTGCTCCAACAGTCCAAGTTTCACTTCCATAGAGCGCCACGCTCCAGACAAAGGCTTTCAAAAATGACTTCCTGATACCTAAATCTATATTCGATGTCATCAGATTCCTATTCTGTAGAATTGCTTTCCTTGCCTGAGCCAACCTACTTTTTATATCCTCCTTGCTTCGTTCATCACTGGTTATTTTGCTTCCTAAGTACAAGAAGTCTCCTACTGCATGTTTCTAAAATAGTATTATTCATAATGCATCATTGCATGTTGTTGTTGTTGATTCATTTATGGGCTTGGCAACATCGTGGTCATGCAAAGGACGGAAGCAAGCTTTTAGTTTTACTTGACCGTTAATCTCGTGATCATGATCCACATGGAATCCGAACCACAGGGTGTGATATTTCACTTTGGATGCCTTCATAGGGAGGAGAGGTCTGCTTGAGCGTTTAGCTCTCGTAGTGAAGAGGCGAAGGTGCGCTTAATTAAATGGGAGGTAGCGAGCAGTTCGCTAGTCCTGTGGGGGTCCGGGCGGGGACACTAAGAGCCCACTGATGAGCCAGCTTCGTGTCCTAGGCGAAACCCTACACAAGACACGGCACAAACCTAGAAAAATTGCTGAGTTTTATCTAACTAAAGGTTAACTTTAAACTAGAATGCAGCAGAACACACTATTATTGAAATCGACGACACACTCGGATACTAACAGAATGGTAACTGACACGTGGTATATTTTATGAAAGGGATTATATGAACAGCTGACCAGGTTGCTCCTTTAGTGAGTGTTGAGTTACGGTAACACTTAACATTTCACACGAGTGAAAAGAAATGCTTTCGAATTAGTAATTATAACCCTTGGGTGCATAGGCCTAAGCCTTTTTTTGTACAGATTTACATAAGCTAGGCCTGCGAGGCCCAGGTCTGGACTATAGAGGAAATACTGGTGTGAGGTCAATATTAGTGATACGAATGAAATGTGATTATTTCACTAGGTTCTAAACTGGAAATTTAACATCGAAATGGAGAAATAATTGAATCAAATGTGAACATATACAGTATATACGAGAGTGTGAATTTAAAACACCATCACACTTCATTAAAGCGGATATCCGCAAACATTTTCGCCATGCGAATAAGATGCGGATAATATTTAGAGTAAATTTGCGGATAGTTTTTTGAATACAATGTTGAATTGGATTTTTTTTAAATAAATTTAGCTCTTGCTGAGATCTGCGCTTTTGCGCTTTTTGTTATTTCCCTATTTGCTTTTGTTTGGTTTGTATGAGAATAATAGAGAAGTTATTTATTTATTTATTTATCTATTTATTTATCTATTTATCGTATGGCCTTTATGCCGGGAGTGGCCGAGGACATGTTCGGATCGCCTGAGTCTGTAGCTGCTTCCAGCGGACACTCAGGGTGAGCTACAAGTTCCGTTCAATTTCATGTAGTTCCAACTTTCGCTACCAGATATCAAAGATACCTATTGGTGAACGTTGGAACTTTGATAGAGCGTTCTGACGAAATCTAACCTAACAAATTTAGCTTCACACAAGTTTAGTCTGTGGAAGGATCTTTTACATGCCATAAATCTATGACATGGGACCGCGGCTTTACTTCCCCTCCGGAGGAAGGCATACTGAAGGATTTTTAACGCTCATAAAAATCCGATGACTTCAGCCGTGTTTGAACCCACTACCTTGGGCACAGCAGTTCAGCATGCTACCAACTACGCCACCGAAGCCGCTAATAGAGAAGTGAGAGAAGCCAATGCCCTCAATTAATTGGTGTTGACTTAAGCAAAAAAAAAAAAGTCCTTTAAACCTGCGCCTGCCTGCGTGGGTACATCCGACGACTAAGTAAGTGTTAAAATTAGGCACTCGCTGTTTCACTTGCTTTTACTCAGAGGGACAAAACTCAGTCAACGTTGTTTTGCGATTCACACACAGCCTAGGTGAACGAATTTCTCCTCAAAATATCTAAATGTGTTGCTTTAATACTTTACGCTTTATCTAATAAAATCAAAAAATATTATTGTAATGTCAGCGGATTCCGATAACAAACGTGTGGAACCGGATACAAGTCGTGCGGATGCGGGGCGGATGCAGGTAACGTTTCGTTTATCCGCCCAAGGCTCTACACATCATGAAACTATGACGTCCTCACACGAAGTCATCACTAAATTAACGAACTATGTTTTTTTGCAAAGTTTTCTGTCGACATCCACACTTCATGTGCCATTAAATGAATAAGTAACTGAATGATTTTAAAACATGAGACGGCTCATGTAAATGTGTGGTAAATTACAATAAAGCTACTCAACCTTAAGCAATAATGGTTCATTGGTTCATTGGTTCTATTGCTGCTTTTTTCCTCAACTATAAGAGGAATTCTGGGAATTTCCCACTGGAGGTCTGAACACTTTTACCATATATGATATAAGCGGCTTCGGTGGCGTAGTTGGTAGCATGCTGAGCTACTATACCCTAGATCGCGGGTTCAAACCCGGCCGAAGTCGTCGGATATTTTAAGAGCGTTAAAAATCCCTCGGTATGCCTTCCTTCGGAGGGGAAGTAAAGCCGGCGGTCCCATGTCATAGATTTATGGCATGTTAAAGAACCTTCCACTAATTACACTTGTGTGAAGCTAAACTATAGGTTAAATTTGACCAACGTTCTTGGGTTCCAACGTTCATCGCCAGGACCCGACTGCGGTGGCATTTAGTAACCAAGTTCTGAACAAGTAGTTGTTGACGGTGGCGTTTGGCGGCAAAAGTAGGAACTACTTGAAAATTCAATGTCTACAGTCCTTATTTGAATTTAAAACAGATAACACACACTAATACAGCCAACAAAATTAACACCGGTTATCAGACAGATTCTACACACACCCAAAATACATGGGGCTAAATGACAGCGTTATCGCAGGCCCTAAACTGAGGAACCAACCAACCATAAATGAATAATAAATCACACCCCGGGCTTCGGAGGCCCGGCTTATGCAGTCATAAACTTGCCTGGTGGTAGAAATTGGAAACCACGAAAACCATTTTCAGGACGGCTGAGGTGGATTTCGATCCCATGTTCTCCCGATGCCATCGTGGTCCGTACGGTGTAAGTAGGCTACTATTGGAATATAGACGAAATACCTCAAGATGCTACTTGTTTTAAGTTACAAAATCACTGACTTAGCAATACTGCCTCACTTGATCTAAAAAGCCACTCCTCTTCCTCATACGACTATAATAGTACATTATGCAACGAGCCTATAATGCCAATAATTAAGACACGAGTATGTTTATAAAACGAGCGTAGCGAGTTTTATAATTTCCGTACGAGTGTCTTAATTACCATTATAGGCGAGTTGCATACGACTGTTTATGTACCACGATAATTATAACTATTTTATGTTCGAACATAAATATTCATAAATATCTGTCGAGATTTCGCCAGTTTTATGTACTGAACAGAGCACATGGGACGCAGAGAATACCATGGCCTCCTGGAATACCTCACTATGACACTCGCCACGCAGTGAAATTTAAAATAGGGGGCCATTGATGTGAGCTCAGGTGCAATGCTATCCTCACCTAATTGGTCACACAACTGTTTCTTGAGCTCTGATTGGAGAGAGAAACTGTATCATAATGAAAACTTGTACTATAAAGAGCCTCATTATAGTACAGTTTTCTGACATATAATATTTACATTCCGCCAGGGTCGAACATAAGAATAATATGCTTGTAAGCGTAAAATACGTCTATTTAACTTTGGCCACACTGCTTGACCTGCTTTTAGAACACCTCTTCCCTCTAGAGAATGTGCGTTTTAAACCTGCACGATATGCCGTCGTAAAATTTAACAAGTAGCTGAATTTTTAAGTTTTTCATTATGGAGTCTGTTATTTGTATGGGGGCCACATTTAAGGCTGCAGGGAGAAGATTACTTCAGCTAACGCGAGGGCCTGTAATGAAATTACAAATACCAGTTATATGGTGTAATTTCAGCGTGGTGCAAGGACCAGCCATTCATGGACATACGATATTAACTTTGCTCCATGTAATTGTATGTGAATGTGAATTGTATGATAACCTGTGTTTACACGATAACTGTTGCAGTCCGTTTAACTAGGTCCACCGCGAGGCGTAGTGACTTATATTATTGGGTGTCGCCCCGGAGGTCCGGGTATCATTCCCGGCTCTGCCAAGAAATGTAATTCTTGTCGGTCGGATGGAACGGGGTCCACTCAGCATCTTGAGATAAAACTGAGATGATGATGATGATGATAATTGTTGTTTTAAGGCGCCTAACATCTAGGTAATCGGCCTCTAATGGTTTGGGTGATAGTGAAGATGACAATGAAAAGTAAACTATAACTAAAACTAACTTATGTACTAGAAGAAGAAATGGAAAACAAAAGGAGAAGAAGGCAAATAAAGGACAGGAGGAAAAGAAATGCCCTCAACCCTCGAGGAATGCGGAGTGAGGGACTTGGAAGAATGGAGAGCCATGAAAGGCAGATAGGCAAGAGGAAGTTGGGAGGGTCCGCCCCAGAGTTAATGGATAAAAGGGAGAAAACCGGACCCAGCTCAGGAATCCCTCGGGGTCGCCCACTCCCGAACTCAACAGTCATGAGCCCCTGAGGGTGTAACAATATCCAGGGTGCACCAGAAGTGGTGGGGCTACATACACCGTGCCTCCTTGAATGCCTTGTGCAGAAGGCAGGAGATAACATGAAAGAAAAAGAAGGCTGACCCCTCGCAGAAGGAGGGTATCAGAAAAGATGAGACAAGGGCCAATTAGGGCGGGAAAGGAAGTAGCTTCCTAGGCCTCGGATACCCTAATACTGTCGGGGTAGGAAGAGAACACGAGTTGACCAAGTGAGGTCGACAGGAAAGAAGACGGAGAGGAGCCCGACACAAGTAAGTGGAAGCAATGCCGGACTCAGCTGGGGTCCCGTGGTCACCAACCCACGTCCCACTAGATGTGAGCCCCTGGGGGAGATACACGTGCAATTGTATGTTATGTGAATTGTATGATAATCTGTATTTACACGGTAACTGATGCAGTCCGTTTATCTAGGTCCACCGCGTGTCGTAGTGACTTATATTATTGGGTGTCGCCCCGGAGGTCCGAGTTTCATTCCCGGCTCTGCCAAGGAATTGAATTCTTGTCTGTGGGATGGAACGGGATCCACTCAGCACCTCGAGATAAAACTGAGAGAAGGTGGGTTCGAATCTCACCTCAGCCATCCTGTAAGAGGTTTTCCGTGGTTTCCCACTTCTACTACAGGCGAATGCCGGGATGGTGCCAATCTTAAGGCTATGGCCGCTTCCTTTAAATTCCTGTCTACTTACTGGTGTAGTGGATAGCATTCTTTGCTGTCTCCCCGGAAGTCCGAGTTCGATTCCCGGCTCTGCCAATAAATTTAATTCTGGGCTGAGCAATGGAACGGGGTCCACTCAGCTCCGTGAGAAGAGATAGGTTCGACTCCCTCTTCAGCCATTCTGGAAGTGGTTTTCCGAGGTTTCCCACTTCTACTCCAGTAGAAAGCCGGGATGGTTTCTAACTTGAGGCCACAGCTACCTGCGTCCTAATCGTCATTTTAATTGCAAATACAGTACACACACTAACACAGTATCACAATGACACACGTTATCAGACAAAATTCCACACTCACACATGTCCACGGGACTGCATGACTACGAGGGGGCGTGGTGGTGCAGTCGTCAAACTGCTTGCCTCTCACCAAGCCAGAGTGGGTTGGGTTTCACGGCCATTGAATTAAAGCTCAGCAAAAAATGAAGAGTAAAAAAAAAAAAAAAAAAAATTGCCGAGTTTTAATTCATTGGTCGTGAAAGCCAATATACCATCATTTTGGAAGCCTTCATAGGGAGGTGAGGACTGCTTGAGCTTTTAGCTCTCGTAGTGAAGAGGCGCAGGTGCGCTTCATAAAAAGGGAGGTAGTGCGCAGTTCGCTACTCCTGTGGGGATCCGGGCGGGGACACCTAGAGCCTACTGATGAGCCAGCTTGGTGTCCTAGGCAAAACCCCACACAAGAAACGGCACAAACCTACAAAAATTGCTGACTTTTAGTTCAATGGCCGTAAAAGTCAGTATACCATCGTTTTAGTTAGATAGTTTAGTAATATTTATACAATACCGGGGGAGTAGAAAAAAACAGAGGATTTCACGAGGAAAACTGGAATTTATATTTTAATATCAACAAAATTGCTGTCGAGTATTCATAAGTGAATATACAATGTATCAAATGCTAATGAAATCTATCACAAAAAAATATAGATAGAAAGTTTCGAAACTTCGGGATCGTGTATTTGCTTACATTGATTATGTCTCATTAGGTCTGAGCCTCTCTAGAGGGAAGAGGTGTTCTAAAAACAGGTCAAGCAGTGTGGCCAAAGTTAAATAAACCCCCCAATGTAATTTTGACTCAGCTCATCCTCCTCCAGAAGAAAACCCTAGTTACGCCACTACTTAAAACTCCGATATTGTTTTGTGTACTTATTATATGAAAGAGCCTCCGTGGCTTAGGTGGCAGCACGCCGGTCTCTCACCGCTGGGTCCGTGGTTCAAATCCCGGTCACTCCATGTGAGGTCTGTGCTGGACAAAACGGAGGCGGACAGGTTTTTCTCCGGTTACTCCGGTTTTCCCTGTCAAAATTTCATTCCAGCAACACTCTCCACTGTCATTTCATTTCCTCTGTCATTCATTTAATTATTGCCCCAGAGGAGTGCGACAGGCTTCGGCAGCTGGCACAGTTCATATCCTCGCCGCTAGATGGGGGCTTCATTCATTCCCTTCCTGACCCGGTCGGAGACTGGAAGCAGGCTGTGGATTTTCATTTTCACATATTATATGAACACGATAACAAGATAAAACACAACTTACATTATTGTTTTTGTCATAAGAACGTTTTTACTTTTCAATATTTTTCTTGTATTCTATTTATGTTATAACAGTGGCTTCGGTGACGTAGTCGGTAGGATGCTGAACTGCTATGCCCAAGATCACGGGTTCAAACCAGGCCGAAGTCATCGGATTTTTTAAGAGCCTTAATATCCTTCAGTATGCTTTCCTTCGGAGGGGCAGTTAAGACGGCGGGCCCATGTCTTAGATTTATGGCATGAAAGAGAACCTACCACTACAATTGGTAGTGTGTAGCTATATTCGTAGGTTATTTGGCTAGGAACGCTCTATCAAGTTCCAACGTTCACCGCTGGGTGTCAGTGACGTCTGGTAGCCAAATTTGGAACTACTTGAAATTGAACTTGCCCAGTTTCATTAATTTCATCTCATCCACATGCGACGGTGCATGTAGCTCACCCCATGGGTGTCCGCATAGAAGCAGCTACAAAGTCGGGCGAGCCGAACATGTCCTCGGACTCACCTGGCACTAAAATCCATTCAATAAATAAATACAGCTGTTATAACACGTTTATCAACATAGCACTGATGATGCTATGTTATCAATACATCTTCATACTGGGACATATAATGAAGTGAGACGTTTATCTGATAACTGAATAATCTCAGCTGTCAGCGCCATTGACACACCACATACCGCGATTGCACTCGTTTAACTCTTGCAGTTCTATCAATTTAGTTACTGGTACGTTGATAAGTCATGCAAACACATTGCTCTAGTTACAAAAACAAAAGTTTGGTGCTTTTCAGTCGGTCAACACGAATGTACCCAAAAGAGTTGTACTATTACAGTACAACCATAATTGACTTTTAAATCCATATACAGGGTCTTTCATATAAAGTATGAACGCCAAGCGGCGGGTTTGTTATCCGCTAGTGTGGTGGCCTTGACAGAGCTTGTGGCGAGCTGTGGCCCCCTGCTCTAAGCGTGTGTACAATCCTCTATGAAATATTACCTTATAAAAGTTGCTGGAAGTGTCGTCCTTCCTGGGTTATACAGGCATTGTATCGGGTAACCACATTTTGGCTGACGCGAGTGAGTCATGCCACTGTATTTTTTCTGATTTTTTATTTTGTGTTTTTTATTGAGCACTGAACCAGTAGTGTCAAAGTTATTTACAATTACGTGAATCTGTGCTAGTGAAGGTGGCACTTCATCAGGAAATTGCTGAACAAATACATCACGAACCCGCCGAGCCGAATCGTAATTAAAATAAATTTTACATACAAAAATAAGATGTTGCAATGATAACTGTCTCAACATGTTAGCAGCTGTGGTTCAGACTGGCGACTGACAACACCTGCACGCTTATTGCAAGGTCAAGTTTGTACTATGCGCGCGCTTTCAATACTACAGCAGGGGGCCGTGGTGCGTCACAAGCTCGGCCAAGCCGGCTTCAGCAGCGAATGACAAAACCGCCGCTCGCCGTTCTTACTTTATATGAAAGACCCTGTAGTCACTCCAAACAGACAAACTCCGGATTTCTATCACCATTTTAGCATTTCACCCAGCATCATATATACAACAATTAGCATACACCGACAACTTGCATTACCAATACTGCAACTAAATAATTGTACATATTGTAAATATTTTCACCTGTATTTTCAAACATAGATTTTACAGGCTAAGTGTAATTGATCTGATGATGATCGCTTGACGATCGAAACTGGTAATCCTAGTGTATTTATTAATTTCATGTAATTTTTTTCAGGATTAGGGCATAACCCAACTCTTTTGGGTACATTCGTGTTGACCGCCTGAAAAGAACCAAACTTTTGTTTACTAAGACAACACTGAAAAATGGCTCCAAACCCCATAATTGCTATAGTTACCTAAATACTGACATGAAATATGTATCTGGTTGTTAGAAAAATCTTCTCGTCAACATCAGTCCTTCACAACTGTTCGTTGCGAACTTGCGCAGTTGGAACAATCATCTCCATGTTCAAGATAGATCGGATCAGATTCATCTTCCTCGTTAACCTAGTTAAACGCGTGTACAGGAAGCTGTCACAATATCTTACGGTGCTGCTCGCTGCAGTATTATGTTAATCAAGCGTACTAGTTCTTCACATAATTAGCTCCCTGCTTTTAATAAGTTACTTGATACCAAACTTCCTTACCAATTTACTTCAGGAAGACCTTCCGATCTCTACTCAAGTTAATATGACACAATATTACTTCTAACTTCAGACAAACGTTTTTGCTGTTGTTGTTTTATTTGAGGGGATTTGACATCGTGTTCATTTATCCCCATGTAGGTCTACTTGGATGTGCGTGCATAGAATATGTCAAATAACCTGTGTTATTGCGATCTTTCTGCTAGTGTGTATATTTATAATTCACGAGTTGATTAGGAATGAGGCGGCGTGGCCTTAAGTTAGGAACTATCCCGGCATTTGTCTGGAGTAGAACTGGGAATCCACGGAAAACCACTTCCAGGATGGCGGAGGTGCGATTCGAACCCATGGAGTGTACACAGTTACAGCCTCCAGACCAGAATTAAATCTCTTGCCAGAGTCGGGAATAGAACCCGGACCTTCGGGCCGACAGCCATGAATGCTATCCATTACACGACGAGGTGGTTTCATACATAAGCTTATGAAGCTATTCCTCTCTCTGTGGTTAACAGCCGTGAGGCTGGTTGGCAGCAGCTCGCCACTCTTCCCGTCTCTCAGTCTTCCTCTTCAGTTCACAGTATGAGCCACAACCCACATCTTGCAGTATTTGACTCATGTACTCCAGTCTGGGTCTTCCTCTACAATTCTTGCCGTCTACTGTTCCCTCGATTATAAGCTTAATCAGTCCATTGTGTCCCAGTATGTGGCCCACGAGGTGATTCCTTCTTCTTTTTAAATATTTAAGGAAGCATCTTCTCTCTCCCACTCTTCTAAAGACTTCCTCATTTGTGACCATTTCTTTCCAACTGATTTTCATAATCCTTCTATAGCACCAGGTTTCAAATGCTAGTAGTCTTTTCCTCTCTCTCTCTCCTATTGTCCAAGATTCGCTGCCATATAGGGCGACGCTCCATACATAGGTCTTCAACATTAGTTTCCTCACATCAAGACTGATGTTCCTTGCAATAAATAGGTTCTTCTTTTTATATAAAGCGTTCTTGGCTTGGGCAATCCTACTTAATATCTCTCTGCTGCTTCTTCCATCATTTGTTATTTTACTTTCCAGATAATTAAACTCATTCACTTCTTGTATCTTTTCATTTCTTAACTCTATTGATGTCTGGTTTTCGCCATTTCTACTGCAAATATTTTTGTTTTATTTGTATTTATTCTCATATTAAATTCTTCCTCCATTATTTTGTCCAACTTGCTCCTATCTCTACTTTTCTTTCAATTTAGACCGTGTCAAAATTGTAACCACTTCTTCATACGTTTTTCCCATGGCAGGATGGGTATCTTGAATGACAGATGAGGTCAAACTCGGGCTACCTTGTATAATAAAATATAATAATCACAAAATAGTGCATTGTGTAAGAAGCCTATAATGGCAATAGTTAAGACACTAGTTGGTTTATGAAACGAGTGAAGCGAGTTTTATAATTTCCATACGAGTGTCTTAATTACTCCATTATGACACTAGCCACACAGTGAAATTTAAAATAGGAGCCGTGGAAGTCAGCGCAGGTCCAATGCTATCCTTACCTAATTGGTCATACAGCTGTATCGTAATGGAAATCTTGAGCTCTGGTTGGGGGAGAATCAGTATCATAATGAAACTTGAACTGCAGTATAATGACCATCTTTAAGATGCAGTTTTCTGGCATATAATATTGATATTTCGGCATGATCGAACATAAATAAAGTTATAGCTTTAAAGCTCATTTTAAATTGTGTGGGTTTATAGTAGGGTTGTACATATTCGAACTACGAACGGTTCGAATCATTTCGAATACAAATATTTGATTCGATCGTAGGAATAGTTCGATTATTTGAAGTATCGAATATTCCAAGTATATGAACGATCTAAAATTCAAATTATCGAATTTCTAAATCATTCGAAGATTCGAATCTCGAAAATATTCCCATACTTGAAATATAGAAGACAGTATATAGTCGACGAAGAAGTCAAATCATTCAAATGTTCGAATAATTATTATAATAAACATTGCAACAAGTTAGAAATGGCTTATCAACTAACCAAGAACACATATAATAAGAAGTGTCTCTCCCGAAAGACTAAAATGAGACACTACCCGACCAGTTATACGTCCTGAAGCCTTATAAGCTTCAGAATGTCAAGTATTCAACCGGTAGGGACTCACGGACAAACTCGAAGTACAGGAGAAAAAGGTAATGAGGAAGATATTGGGGCCTGTTAAGGAAGGTGATGAATACAGACGGATGTTGTTAGGAAACGACGTCTAGCATTTTATGGACACGTCTACAGGATGCATCCTACCAGGTTGACCAACCAGCTCCTCGGTTACTGGCTAAAGCGGAAGACCAAGTCACCATGGTTGTGGGAAGTGAGCAAAGATCTGCAAGAACTTGGAGGGACGGAAAGAGACTTAAAAGACCGGACATCTCTCAGGAAGATGCTTCTGCAATCGAGGTTCCAGGACAAACCGCCAAGAAAGAAGACAGGTGCCCTTTGGACCCAGGAGAGGAGGGAACAACACAGCCAGAGGATGCGTAACTACTGGGCAAACATCAAAACCCACTCCAAATGTAACAGTTGAACGTCGTGGTCCTTAGATGGCATATTCGAAACAAGAAGAAGAAACATTGAAAGAAAGAAAGAAAGAAAGAAAGAAAGAAATGAACGAAAGAGATACATTTTAATTGAATTTGAATTTATTGCTAGAGAACTGCCACTGAGGCTAAAGAGCCCCTTTATGTAGCATATACAATGGTCTGGATTGAAGTTTTGTAATAAGAAACTAAACCTGGCTTAACAACTAATAAAAAGAAATATAAAATACACTTATAACTAAACAAGCCAATTAGCAAACATTTTATACGAGATGAATAATACAAATTAGAATAGAATAATTAAATAAATAACCTACCTAATGTATTATTAAATATATTGAAAAAGAAACCAAGTTGGTTGGTTGGTTGGTTCTTAAGTTTAGGGGCTGCGACAACGCGGTCATGTAGCCCCGTGTACTTTGGGTGTGTGTAGAATCTGTCTGATAACCGGTGTTAATTGTGATGACTGTATTAGTGTGTGTTATCTGTCTTTTTTAATTTAAGTACTGCAACTTAGAATTTTTCAAATAGTTCCTACTTTTGCCGCCAAGCGCCACCGTCAACGACTACTAGGCCAAGTTCGAAACTCAGCTACTAGACGCCACCGCAGTCGGCTCTTGGCAACGAACATAGAAACCTAAGAGCGTTGTTTACATTAACCTATCCAATTTAGCTTCACACAGGTGCAATTAGTGGAAGGTTCTTTAACATGCCATAAATCTATGACATGGGACCGCCGGCTTTACTTCCCCTCCGAAGGAAGGCATACTGAGGGATTTTTAACGCTCTTAAAAAATCCGACGGCTTCGGCCGGGTTTGAACCCGCTATCTTGGGCATAGAAGCTCAGCATGCTACCGACTACGCCACCGAAGCCGCAGAAACCAAGTTATTGTACGTTAAAAAAGGACTACAATTATAATGTGAATTACAATATGATCTATTATAATAATTATTAAAACAAGTACATGAGTGACATGATTACTCGAAGTACAAGTTGTATCTTGGATACTAACAAGTAGTTCCGTGAAAAACTAAATAGCCTATTTTCATATATCCTACTAATATTAATTGCCTCTATCAACATACAAATTGTCAGTTTGATTGCTCAAATAGATTCGTAGATATTGAGAACCGTCTAAATATTTTGGATGGTCACCATGTTGGATTTTTATATTATCGGCCTTAAATGTATGTACTATTACATGAAGATTATTGTGTAGATGTTTTATTCAAACTTCAATCGCATGGTTAGGGCACAAGAAATAAAAGCGGGATTTTTAAATTTCGCTCAGCCGCCATCTTGTGGTTATGAAAATAATTTAAATGTATTGGATGCCAGTCGATTAAAATTTGTATAAGCATATACCGTATCAAGTTTCACTGCGCTAGGATGGTTAAAACGCAAGAATCGTCCATTTGAATATTCAAATTTCGCGTCGCCGCCATGTGGCTGTGTGCTCGCCAGGTTACTGAACGTCCATAGGTGAACTTATGCGTATAGCCTCTATACACTTAAAAAATTTCAGTTTGATTGCTGTAGTAGATTAATAGATATTGAGAACCGTCTAAATATTTCGGATGGTTGCCATGTTGGATTTTAATATATGTAGGCCATAGAGTTATGTACTATTAGATGATGATTATTGTGTACGTTCATTATGCAAATGTTGATTTCGATTGCACGAGTAGAACACAAGAAATAAAAACTTAATTTTTGAAATACGCACACCCGCCATCTTGAGTTACGTAAACAATTGAACTAAATTAGATACCAGTGCATTACAATGTGTATAAAAATTTGCTGTACGAAGTTTCATTGCGTTTGGATCATTAAATCGCGAGTAAAGTCTATTTAAAACTTTCAAGTTCGTTTGGCCGCCATGTTTGTTTAGTAGTTAACCGGTATTCGAAAGTCTCATAGATGAACTTCCAGTAGTGCCCCCTTTATCTCCGCACAAAATTTCATGGTGATACTGGTAATAGTTTCAGAGATATAGAATGCTGTTCATTACAATGTGTTTAGACATATACTGTACCAAGTTTCATTGTGTTTGGTTGGTTAAATCGCGAGAAAATTCTATTTAAAAGTTGCTATTTCGCTTGGCTGCCATGTTGGTTTTGTAGTTACCAGATTTTCAAAAGTCACAAGGGTGAACTTCTAGTAGCTCCCTTTATCACCGTACAAAATTCCAGGGTGATATCGGTAATAGTTTCGGAGATATTGAATGCTGGTGAAATATTTCGCACAGCCGCCATGTTGAATTGGTGAGACATAACAACATTTGAAGGGCATGGTCGGGGTCGCCCGGAATACTGCTATGAACGTACCGAGTTTCATTGAAATCGCTCCAGCCTTTTAGAAGTTATTAGGGGGAACACAAAAAATCCTCACTCACACACACACACACACATGCGCGCACACACAGACAGACACACGGACAAAAGGTGATCTCATAAGCCTATTTATTTTTAGCCTATTTTCAATTTTGAAAAAATAGGCTTACGAGATCACCTTTTGTCCGTGTGTGTGTGTGTGTGATTCGTGTGTGTGTCCCCCCCTAATAAAATCTAAACGACAGGAGCGATTTCAATGAAACTCGGAAAGTCCATAGCACTATTCCCGGCGACCTCGACCGTGCCCTTCAAATTTTGTTACGTCTCACCAATCCAACATGACGGCTGTGCGAAATATTTCACCAGCATTCAATATCTCCAAAACTATTACCGATATTACCCTGACATTTTCTATGGTGATAGAGGAAACTACTATAAGTTCACTTATGTGACTTTTGAAAACCTGGTAACTACAAAACCAACATGGAGGCCAAGCGAATTTGCGACTTTTAAATAGACGTTTCTCGTGATTTGACCAACCAATCGCAATGAAACTTGGTACAGTATATGTTTATATACATTGTAATGCACCGACATCTAACTTCGTTCAATTGTTTACATAATCACAAGATGGCGGATGTGCGAAATATTTCACCGGTATTCTATATCTCTGAAACTATTAGCGGTATCTCCCTAAAATTTTGTACGGAGATAAAGGGCACTACTGGAAGTCCATCTATAAGACTTTCAAAAACCGGTTAACTACAAAACGAACATGGCGGCCAAGCGAATTTGAAAATTTTAAATAGACCTTTCTCGCGATTTAATGTTCCAGGCGCACTGAAACCTGGTACAGGAAATATTTATACACATTGTAATCCACTGGTATCTAATTTAGTTCAATTGTTTACATAACTTCAAGATGGCGGCAGTGCGAATTTTAAAATTAAGTTTTTATTTCTTGTGATGTAGTCATGCGATCGAAGTGAAAGTTTGAATAATGAACCTACGCAATAATTTTCCTTTAATGCTACATGACTCTATGGCCTATACATTTAACAATCCAACATGGCGACCATCCGAAATATTTAGACGATACTGAATATCTACGAATCTATTTTAGCAATCAAACTGCATTTTTTAATGTTCATAGGGGCTATGAACTTAAGTTCACCTATAGGACTTTAAATAACCTGGTGATCACAAATCCAACATGGCGGTGACGCGAATTATAAATATTCACATGGACGTTTCTCGCAATTTAACCATCCGAGTGCAGTGAAACTTGGTACAGTAAATCCTTATACGATTGTTAATCCACTGGCATCTAATTTATTTCAGTTGTTTCCATAACCTCAAGATGGCAGCTGTGAAAAATTTTAAAATCTCCTTGTTTTTTCTTGTGTCCTAATTATGCGATTGAAGTTTGAATACTACACGTTCACAATAATCTGCATGTAACAGTACATAACTCTAGGACCTACATATATAAAATCCAACATGGCGACCATCCGAAATATTTAGTCGGTTCTTAATATCTACGAATCTATTACAGCAATCAAACAGAAATTGTGTATGGTGATAGTGGCAATTAACATAAGTAGGATATATGAAAATAGGCTGTATAGTTCTTCACGGAACTACTTGTTTATTTTTTCATAACTGAAAATAGGCTAAAAATATTATAAAAAGCTGCATGGCACGGATGCATTTCAAGAATTTTGTATGAAATATTTATATTTTGATTCGTATTCCTTCAGAAAGAAAGAAAGAAAGAAAGAAAGAAAGAAAGAAAGAAAGAGATAACATGTGATGGATGTTTTGAATGATAATTATTTATAAGGGTCAACAGGCCAAAAAAGGATTCGCACCTGTTTCTGACAATTCTTGCACTGGACATATTTCTTTACACAAATTTTTGTAATTTTCGGGTACTTATCATCTTCGAATAATTAAAAATATTTAAACTGTTCGATTTATTTTAATAATCGACCATTAGAAATACTCGAGTAGTTCGAATCATACGAACAACCAAAGTGTAAGGACATCCGCATTGTTTGAACATTTGTACAATCAAATAATTCATTCGGATTGACAATTATTCGAAATAGTCGAATTAATAAAATGTTGGAACAATAAGTACAGCCCAACATTAGAGCAGCCGGAGTGCCGAACATTTTGCCCTGAAAAGGATTCTTAACGTGCCAAGAAATCTACTAACCCGAGAAAGTAGCATTTTAACACCTTTGAATGCCATGGCGGGATCGAAACCACAAATTTAGGTTTAGAAGCACAACGCTTCTTCAAGTGTGTTTCTCAGCCCTGTCGATACAACTGCAGAATATCTGTGTACAATGCGGTTGGGGTAGGAGGAGGAAATCGAATTACACTACTACTACCACCACCACTATTATTATTACATTTGGTTTAGAAAATTAGATATTAATTTTCAAAGGACAAAGTGATCAAGATAACAACAATTACTGACAGGTATGATTAATTGACCGACAGATAGATTGACGTGATAATCTGTAAATTGTTTGATTGATGATAATAAAGGGTGATAGCTCAACGCAACCACAAGGCCATTATTCCACTAATGAGTGATCAGGGGTGGGAGGGAGGCAGGGAGAGAGAGAGGGGGTGGGGGAAATATAGATGGACGAAGATATGTTGTTTGTAAATAATGTACCCATACAGAAATCATTGAGACAAAAGACATGGTCTTTTTGACCTGATGAAAGAGTGATCAATGATAGCTGTACCTCCAGCCTAGAAATCGACAAATATCTCCACAGTGCAAAGTAACGTTCTGCCTATTAGTGCAAGAACGTTTGCTTCATACACATGTTTCTCTATGATATAGGCTCCTGCATATAGCAGTACACGTAGTAAGTTATTTCTTTTATGGACGACAAGGTTTTCACTGGCATAAAATAAATACGCTTAATTGGGTTTCCTTTCTAATTAGATTTTGTCGATTTTAATCAGCTTTCTTTTCCATATGTTTTACCGAGAGCCCCTTGGATTTGATTACTCTGTGTGGTCTTAATCGGTAAAATGTTATTCTTTCTCACCCTCCCTTCATCTTGTATTGAAATACCGTTGAATTAAAGACTGACACATTCATCTCGAACAACTGCTGACAAGGGATTAAGAGTAAATATTCAAATATTGAACTACTTTGTTTACCAGGTTTGAAATTACTCAACTACTCAACTAAACTTCTAGAAGGTAAGAAGTGAAAGGTTACGGTCGAGAAATGACACACTGTTGACTGAGTGCACAACGTCAGTAATATATCGCTGCAGAAGCGAAAATTAAAATAATAACGAAAAATTAAATCTAAAATTATGGGATTGCGCGTTTCGACAGTCAGTCACGTGGCCATCCTCAGATTCTGACCACTAGGGTTGAAGTTTAAAATTATGCAAGAAGCCCATTTATAAATATGTTTTGTTATACTTAGTACTGTATAGCTTGTCTTGTTAACGTTACTAGGCCTATTTATGATTCGCACTGAACCTCGTTATAGTCTGTTCTATGATGTACATGTTTGCAATCTACGTATGAATAAAATGCACGTGTTAAGCTATTGTAGGCAACATATAATATAATAAAATTATAGCATGCTCACTGATTTCTACTTAAGGTTGTTGTTGTTTGAGTCTTCAGTCTTTTGAATGGTTTGATGCAGCACTCCATGCCTCCCTGTCCTGAGCTAATCGTTTCATCTCTACATAGCTACCACACCCTAATCCGAGGCAATCTGTTTAACAAATTCTAACCTTGGTCTACCCCTACAGTTCTTGTCCTCGACTCGATTCCCGGTCAATGCATGTGAGATTTTCGAAGTGAAATGCCATGTCCTGTGGTTCGGATTCCACGTAAAAAGGAGGTACCGTGGCTCATAATCACAAGATTCACGGTCACGTAAAACTACAATCTTCCTTCCTTCTTTTTCTTGTCCTCGACCCTTCCTTCCATAACTAAGCTTGCTATTCCTGGGTGTCTTATTATGTGTCCTACCAACCTATCTCTTCTCGTCATTAGCAGTCGCAGAAACATCTCTCCTCTCCCACTCGCCTTAATACCTTTTCGTTTGTAACCCTATCTACCCATCTGATCTTCATCATTCTCCTGTAACACCACATTTCAAATGCCTCAATTCTCCTCTTTTCTGCTGCACCAATAGTCCAAGTTTCACTTCCATAGAGCGCCACGCTCCAGACAAAGGCTTTCAAAAATGACTTCCTAATACCTAAATTTATATTCGATGTCAACTGATTCCTTTTTTGTAGAAAGGCCTTCCTTGCCTGAGCCAACCTAATTTTTATATCCTCTTTGCTTCGTCCATCACTGGTTATTCTGCTTCCTAAGTAACAGAAGTCTCCTACTTCCTTCAGCTTTTCACCTGCCAATTTGATCTCCATAGAGGTTTCTGATTTATTTCGGCTGCATTCCAGTATTTTTGTTTTACATTTTCATCATGAAGTCCTTCCGTAAGACGGAATCCATACCATTCAAAAACTCATTCAAATCCTCAGGCGTGTCGGCCAAGATGACGATGTCATCAGCAAATCTCAGAGTTGAAATTATTTCTCATTGAATCTTCACTCCCACTTTAAATTTTTCTCCAATTTCCTTCATTGCTTGTTCAATGTAAAGATTGAAAAGTATGGGTGATAAGTTGCAGCCTTGCCTTACACCTTTCATAATACCAGCTTCTCTCTCATATCCTTCAGCTCGAATGACTGCTGTCTGGTTTCTATATAGATTGTATATCACCCTCCTATCCCTGTACTTTATTCCAATAGATTTCAAAATGTAAAACAATTTAGTCCAATCAACGTTATCAAAAGCCTTTTCTAAGTCTACAAATGCCATGAACGTTCTCTTATCTTTCCTTATTCTACCTTCCAAAATCAGTCCAAGACTTAGTACAGCTTCCCTTGTTCCTACATTTCTCCTGAAACCAAACTGATCTTCACCCAACTCCGTTTCTATCTGGCTTTAAATCCTCTTGTAAATTATTCTAGACAGGATCTTTGAAGCATGAGTAATCAAGCTGATTGTACGGTAATCTTCACATCTGTCAGCTCCCACTTTCTTTGGTATAGGGATGATAACATTCTTCTTGAAATCAGGGGGTACCTCACCTGTCTCATAAATCCTACACACCAAGTGAAATAACCTGATCAGACCTTCATCTCCTATGCAGCGTAGCAACTCAATCGGTTTATCATCTATGCCTGGTGCTTTGTTCCTGCCTAAGTCCTCTAATGCTCTGTCAAATTCTGATCTCAATATTAAATCTCCTTTTGCATCCTCATCAATTTCCTCCTCCCTTTCTATTACATGATTCTCAATCTCCTTTCCCTTATACAAGCACTCTATGTAAGCTTTCCATCTCTCAACCTTTTCTTCCCTATCTGTTAGAGGCTTTCCATTTGTGTCCCTAATATTACAGCACTTAGTCTTCTTTTCCCCAAAAGTATTCTTAATCCTTCGATAAGCTGTGTCTACTTTTCCTAATTTCAGACACTTTTATATACCTGCACATTTCTCTTTCAACCATTCTTCTTTCGCTTCCTTGCACTTCTTGTTAACCTCATTTCTCAGACGTCAGTATTCTGCTTTCCCCTCTTCATCTCTTAGATTCTTGTGTCTCCGCCTTTCATCCATCAATTCTAGTATATCCTGAGTGATCCACGGTTTTCTACCTATTCTTTCTTTCCTACCAATGTTTTCTTCTG